>CM028756.1:11233840-12695506 GCA_016801395.1 Leptodermis oblonga | reverse complement strand
CATAAGAAGTTTAAAGAATCTTAGGATTTTATTAGTTAGAAATAAATACTGGATTTTTGGATCCTAAAATATATGCAGATTGGGTAGATAAATCGTGAGCTAGTATCTGCGGACCGAGGTGAGTGTTCTCATTAAAGGGGTTCAATGTTTTAACGAGTAAAGAAAAGTTAGCATGCTTTATTGGTATTAATGTTTATATCTAGTGAAATGCATGCATTATGACTCTCATTGTGAAAGGTGAAATGTCTATATTTGTGCCATGTGTATGTAAATGTTTAAAAAGTTAAATTATATGTATAAATGGAATGTTTATTAAATTTTATCGTGTAAATGATATTGTTATTACAATGCTCATGTTTAATGTTCAGTGTATATTGTTCAATGTTAAATGTTGAATGTCCAGTGTTCAATGTTAATTGAGCATAAATGTCGGGATCCCAAACCCTGTTCAGTTATTGAAATCGGGCATGTCGACGTCGGGCTAGAGTGCCCGACTAAATGGCTGGATAGGTAATGTTTGGTAACATTTCGAGATTTACCACAATGTTCGTTAATGTTGTTATTGTCGGCATGGGAGGAGGTCCACATTGTACTGTGTATCAGTTTACATTGTACAGTGTCCAAATTCAGATAAAGTGTAATCAGTAATGTTTTAGAAGGGTCACATAGATCCTTTGGTATAATTTGCTGGTTATGCTCTTTCTATCCTTTACATGTTCCCCCTTATGTGCGTAGGAATTATGTTCCAAGTACCGGTAAATGTTTACTTGGTAATGATTTTAATAGTGCGACCTCACTAAGCTTATGGAAGCTCACCCCTTAGGCGTTTTACATGTAACAGGTATCAATGACGATGTTATGAAAAACGTCAAGATTATAGGATGAAGTATAGAAGTAAGGCGAGAATATTGTAACAGTATAGAAATACTCTTGTACATTTCGTATTAGTGAAATAAAAGATGTTTTTATTCTATTCTACTGTTTAAATATTTTATTATTAATTAGTGTTCTTGTATCTTTAATGAGTCCTTGTGCAAACTAGGCAAGCATCTCGATCCCGACTCCAACGTGAAATAGAGAGATCAGGGTTGGGGGTGTCACAAGTGGATTGGAATTCAAGGGGAATCCGAACCACTCTAAATCGTGTGTGTTTCAACCTAATTCACCCCTCCCCCTCTTAGGTTGCTAACTGAGTTTTCTGTCCAGATTGCTTTTTTGGTTTCTCTCCTTCACTTATATAGACGGTTTGGTTTCCAACTTTGCACGATAATGTTTGTATCATTGGAAGAAGGTAAGTGGAAGTGATGGAGTATAATTGGAGTCGTGGAAAGTCGATGGGCAAAAGACAGCTAGTCTCTTTTTAGATTAATCCTTGTTTCTTTTACCCCATGTAAATGGAGGAAGTTCTACGGTAAACTAACTTTCTCAACAACAAGTAGCATGATCCAATTGAAGTGATACGAATGAAAATATATAACAGTTAATTATTTTCCCTCTAGTCAACTTCTACTTTTCTTCCTCCCAAAATTCTAATCGTATCAAGTAGTACTAGGGCATGATTCTGGCAATTGTGAGTTTGCAGATGAAGTTATGACATCCTCTCATTTTCCATTCATTCTTTTTGCCCTATTCGAGTCTCTCTATGTTCTTACCTCTTGTTTATTAGAAAATTTAAAGCTCATTCTCCTTATAAACTCTTGTCCATAATTCTCCAATTAATTATATTATTGTTCTTAACATTGGAAACAGAGAAGTTTGCTCATGGCATTGGTGCCAACACAAGCAAATCTTCAGGATAGAAGGTTGCCACAACACTCGCAAATTTTTTGGATAGAAGATTGTTGCATACAATCGCAATTTTCCAGGATAGAATATTGTTACCTATAACCACAATTCTTCGGGATGGAATAAATTGTCGCCAACATCGCCAATCTCTGGAAATAGAAGATTACCTACCAACATGTTTTGACAATGATGAACAAATTAAAATTCTTCTCCCTCCTTTCCATGGCCCGTCTTGATTCATCCTTGTAGACAAGGATGATCAAGGTCAGGAAGGAAAAATACAGTTAATTAATTTTAGTTGCATTTGTCTAAGTGATAAGTTTTACCTAAATGAGTCATGTGTTAGTAGCGTAAGGGTTTACTGGTTAGTGTTCCTAGATTATAGGACTTCTATTAGTTGTGTTAGAGTTTTATTTAATATACATATCTAGTTTGTACATTAAAGTGATAGGAACTAAAATATATAACAGTTAATCTCTCTTTCTCTAGTCCTCTTTTACCTTTCTTCCTCTGTAAAATTATAACCGTATCAACATGTGAACCTCAAAGAAGGACCAAAACTTCTTTAATTGGAATTGTGACAATGATTCCGTAAACTAGTAAGCCTTGCCAAGTCGAGTCAATGAATGTATTTTTTCAACAAGTAAGAAATAAATGACTCATTGATGCAGATTCGTAATTGAATCACGTTGCGAAATCCCAAAATCTATTAAGTCTGATATTAGTTTGATATCTTTGATTTAAATTATCTTCTTGAATTCACCAATGAATGAAGAATCAGCTGATTTAATCGAAAATACCTCACAAACTAAGTCGAACACCTAACTTATGATTTTCTTAACCCCCTTTGAAATCAAGCTACTATTAGCTAAATCTAAATGAAGAATAAATTCACTAATGAATCTACCCGGTTCACAAATGAAAAACTATAAGTTCCCATAGAACATTACCCAAACTCGAAAGTTGAAAGCACAAAATTTTAAATTGTATAACCCACAATTTATCTCAATGTATAATATATAAACTCTCTGTTGTATTATGGTTTAGGAGCATCTCTACTTATAGATTATAGAGATGACCCAATTATTACAATAAAAGAGAAACTACTAATTTCCTAATCTAATATCTATTGATTTCGGCTATTAGCATAGTAAGAAGCAACCAAAATCTTGGACTCAAATAACAACAAAAAGGAAAAGTAAAGTCTACCTATTTCCTATTCTAAGATTTGAAGAATTTCAAATACCTCATTTAATTGGGATGTCTGAATTCTGTGCAAGAAATGAAAAAAGGAAATCAAAGAAATCCTACTCAAACTATATACATTAAAAGGGAACTCTACTTATTCCTTAAAAGGATCATGCAAGAACTTTTAAGGAAAATCCCAATTAAATAATAAAGAAATACAAAACAAGGAAGAAAAATAAAATATACACACAAACACACTTAAGGTAATTCTCGCATGTCCCTTATTTTAGGGTAACCTAATTTGCACCATTCACCTTTAAAGCAAGTGTTCCCACTTGTGTGATTTCCTTCATTCTTTATGAATCTTCTAGATTCTTCTCGAGTATTTTAGAATATTTCGAAATAAAATTAACTTCAGAATAATTAATTAAAAATTAAGAGGTGAAATTATCTTCAAGACTTTAATTAAATACTCAGGAGTCCTTTTAGCTGGTGACTTGAAAAATGGATTGACGTTGTATTTCTTTTTGACTCCATTTTTTACGACCCATTTCCTCTTTGTTGGATCAAAATTCTTTCCATCGGATCTTTGAGAACACATATGTTGACTTTGAATTTTCTTAACCACTTGTTGAATTTTATCCTTTTGGGATTTCAAGTGTTGACTTTGGATGACCTCATCACTCATTGTTTAAGTCTGACTTTCCATACTTTAAATTTCTCATACAATAAAATGGTAGATTATAACTTTATGGGCAATTTGAACATTTATGATCACATGGGCATTTTTGTCATTCAGCACCAGGGATACCAAGGACTTTTTGGCCAGCTCAAGACCAAGAACGCAACCTTCGACTACAACAGTTGGGGGCCACTAGGAAGGAGAAATACTGAATTGAGGAGAACAGTCCGCCTGCTGCTGCCACTTGTACCTGCATAAAAATGGTGTCACTACACCTGAGAGTTATCAGGATTTAGCATTGGTCTCCCATAATCCAATGTCTTAAATACTTTGGGATGTCCACTAGACCAAGTGATTGGGACACTATTGTGTACACCTCTAATTAATTAAGATGTATTATCCATGAAACCTTGTATTTTATCATTTGAGTGTCATACTCCCCCCTCGAAAATTATTCAAGGCGTTCTCACCTTTGTGACTTTTCGATCCTTATCTCTCGAGTAGTGAAGTCTGAGTGTGGCTGATATTTTGATATCATCCGTTCTTACTTGATCTATAATGGGTTGTTGTAATTTTCGCTAAAATTCCATACTTTCGAACTAATTTGAGAGGTACCTTTCTGACATCATGGGCGAAACTCATCATCTAGAATCAATGCCATCTGAAGGCGTAATCCGTTTGTTCGATATCATCCATATTACCAATGTCTATCAACCACACCATCTTTAAAAGGAGTTTTTTTTTTTTGTGTAAATTCAATTCCTCTGTATTGATGACAGGTTTTGTCACTTTATTGGCAAGGTTCTTATCAAAGGGGTTGAGGATTACTCGTGATTTTGAATTTATCATCTATTGATAATACCTTTGGTTATAAGAAGTACTATCCTTTAAATCTGAATTTTGTGTGTTAATTTTAAGTCTTTTATTTCATTTGTTTATTTAGTGTTCTTCTTTTATTTCTAGTTTTATGTTTAAATTTTGTCCTTAAATATTAGTACTGTTTATTGCTATTATGGTTTTTTTTTTCGTCTTCTTTCTATTGAATGTCTTTTAATCCATATACCCACAAAAAAGAAAAAGAAAATAGAGAGTCTTATTTTAAATTTTAAATTTTGGTTTTCTTTCTTTTTGTGTTGAATAATTAGAGTGTTTGTGTTTAATCGAGTCATAGTAATTGTCTTTATTATAGTCATCAAATAACAAATAAAAAAAGAAGAAGCAGAACCCGATTGAAAACAAAAAAGAAGTTACTTTGTTTTCATTTGTCTATTTCTTGTAGTACTGTTTGAGCCCTTTCTTTTAAATAAGCCCTTTCACTTCTGTTTTTATTTTGCTTACATAAATTAGAAAAAAAAAAAAGAATGAGGAAACATAATAAAATAAAAATGAGGAGTTATAAGTTATTTTACTTTTTTTTTGCAGGTCAGTCTTTATATTTACAAGACCCCGGAGAAAAACAAATAAAAAGAGGCCCAAAAAAAAAAAAATTTACCCCCATAGAAGAAAGAAAAAACAGTGATCATTTCTTCAGTTACATTTCAAAGAATTGGCGTGTTCGACTTCTCATCTAGTTACATTTCACCATTTCTTCCTGCCTTCTTAGCAACTGAATGTTACAAAATTAAAGCATAATTAAATTTTACCCCAAAAGAAGAAAGATAAAACAATTATCAAAAACAACAAATTAGCAAGTTGGCAAATCTTTTGGCGGAGGTCGGAAGTAGGCAGTTTGTTCTTCACTCCTACCATTCTCCACCACAAAAGCAGTCTTTAATCCCCACCCAGCGTGAGGTTCCAAGTGACAATGCATGAATCACACCCCTGATAACAACACCAATACAATCGTAATGGTAAATCAAGAAGGATTTTTTCATTTTCTGCTCTAGAGAATAAAAGTTGCTGTTTTGAATTTACTTGGATTGTCATCCAGGAATCGAATGGTAGTCCACCCACCGAGGGGAACCCCAACCATGTTTCTTTCCGGAGGATCCACCAATTGTAATTTTCTGGGTCCTTTTTCAGGAAAAATTCCCAATCCCAGTACCCACAATGAAGAAATTGTAGCCATGGAGGTGGAAAGGATGCACTCTACCATGAGAAGATTGGTATCTTGCAATCTGAAAAAAAAAAAAAAAAAAAAAACAAAACAAAAAACCACTTTTACATTGACACATTTCATATAAAATTAATTTTAACCTAAAACTAAAATTTCTTAAGTCTAAAATTAAAATTTTATAAACTAAACCTATGACTACATAATAGTATTCCATAATAAATTTAGGCCCTTCAAAATTCTGGACCCTGGACAATCGCCCAAGTTGCCCTAACCCTTAGCCCGGCCCTCATTTTAAGATGTCATGTAAATTGTATCTTTATAATCATGCAAAAAAGAAAAAGACTAGATCAAAGTATGTTGAATTTTTTGTTTTTCATTTTTGTCTTTATTTTTGTATATTGTATATTTGTTATATTGTACTATTTTAAGTTTTTGTTTATTTCTGTAGTTAAGAAAAAGGATTAAAAAAATTTGAAAAAAAAGTCATAGTTTGTTCTTGAGTTTAAATTTTGTTTCCTTGTCTTTTGTTTTAAATCATTGGAACTTTTTTTTTTTGGTTAAGTTTTTTTCCTTTTGTTTAAATTATTATTTCTAGTTGTTCTTTTAACAACAACAAAAGAAAAAGGAGAAAATCGAAGCAAAAACAAATGTGTCACAGTTGTTTTTGTTGAATTTTCTTTTTTTTTATTATAAAAAAATCTGTTTTCTCTTTCTTTTAGTACTGTGCTGCTTTATGTCCTAATTTTCTTTTGTCATTTACGAATTGCAAAAAAAATAAAATAAAATAAAGAAAGAAAGAAAAACCGAACAAAAAAAGGATAGTTGTTAATTTTCGAGTGAAATGCATAAATTAGCCCGAACCTTTGTCTGAGTGTGAAAATTGACACAAACCTTTAAAATTACTTTTTTTGACACAAACCTTTCAAAAACGTGACAAAACATGACATTCCGTCCATGGTCTCGGTTTGATGCTGGACGAAAGGCTTTTTTTGAGGGCAAAATTGTCCAAATTCCTTTTCCTTTGTCTTATCTTTCCATTAATTTACTGTTTTACAAAACAAACTCTAAATCTTTCATATTTTTTCACATATTTACCACAGTCTTTTTTCATTTTTACATATTTGTCTAATTTATAAATTTATTTCTATTTTAATTATTATTATTTTCTTTACTTTTATTTCTTCCAATGATTATCATCTTTATCACTTTTTAATAATTATTACTAACCTTTTATTATCCTCTAAACTTATTATTTTAATTATTTAAGTTTCAGTTTTAACATTTCTATTTTTTTTTTTTTGCCTCATTTAATAATAATACTTCAAAGCACACAAGCCTCCCTCTTCCCCACCCCCAACACCACCGTCATTTTGTTGGATGCAACAAAAACCATAGTTGTCATTCCCCCTGAAAATATCCAGTAATTGAAGGTTGTATTTCATCTCCTTGAGAATCCCTTCAAGGAATTCATTTTCGATCAATCCCTGGACTGGGTTATTTCTGATCTGCCTGCCAATTGGGCAGCTGAAGCAGGGCAAGAGATGAATGCTCTCATGCATGGTTGTCAAACTCGGTCGTAAACTCGTAGACTCGGTCGAGTCTACGAGTCGACTTCCTAAATCGAGTCAGACTCGGTTAAAATTTCAAACTAGACTGGACTCGCCCTAGACTCGTTGAACTCGGTTAGACTCGGTAAACTCGTCCGAGTTCACGAGTTTAGGGCGAGTCCAAAAAAATTATTATATTTGAGCTATTGGGCCATTGAATTTATTTTTTAATTCATTATTGGCCCAGCCCGTTTGTGAAGGAGACTCATCCTTGTGTTTCCTTTTATAATAGAGCTTCTTCACCAAGTTTTCTCTCAAACCCGATGTGGGATTTGGCAAATCTGGCAAAGAAGGAAGGGAAAAAAAAATGGCATGAGCAAGGTTCGAACCTTGCACCTATGGAAGTAAATTACTTTTGCTGCACATCAAACATGCCACTAGACCAAATGAACCCATGTTATTATATCAAGAACTGAAATTATATATATAAATATTTCAGTTTTTATTACTTATTCATTTTCTCTTTAAGTATCCATCACATTTGTATTCCATAAAAGTTGTGATTTTTTTTAAAACTACTAATTTCTCTCCATTGCTCAAACCTCGACAAATTATATTTTTCTTAACTTTTAATTTTCACTTCTTTTCTAGGGTTAATTTTTTTTTTTAATCTCTATAACATGTATTGAGATTGAGATTAGTCTTTGTTGGGGATATTTTTTTATTTCACAATTGATAATTTGACACTTTAATGTGGTTTTTTTTATTATATTTAAGTTTTATGTTACAAGTATAGTTAAATTTGTGTATGTATTATGATTGAAAAAACTATTATAATTAATTATACACTTTAAACCTATTTTTCGAGTCTAGTTCCGAGTCTACGATCCGATTCTACGATTCCGATTCCAGACCTCAAACGAGTTTAAGTCAATATCCGAGTTTAACAACCTTGCTCTCATGTTTGTTTCTATGCTTGCTCAGCTGCTATGACGGTGTTCTTTCGGCCTGCCGAAATATTTAGTAGGCCTAGGTAAAAAAATTCAGATCGACTCCAGAAAGTTTGACGACAAAGCCACCATGGGTGGATCCAGATCGAATCTGATAGCTTTAATCTATAAGAAAATATCTCAGTAAAGCTCACAATTCCTGTAGGATTTCTCACACCTCCTCGGAAAGCAACCTCAAAAACCGACGAGACCTCGATAAACATATTTAAATGGCTCGATGAACATAATCAAAAGTCAGTGGATTTGTGGGTTTGGAAGCGAATGCAAACTTTAAAAGGCTCAAATCCACAAAATCGCCCACGGATTAGAGATCTCCGAAGTAAAATTCTTGTGGGTTTTGCAGAAATCCATTGATAGCATTAATGGTAACATTTTGCTTACAATATTCAGCTCCAGAAGCCATTGAAGCTGACAGCGGGTTATGGAAATTAGCCTTAAATAAAAAAGAAATTATGAAAACTAATTAATGATATAGAAAATAAATAAAATTCAAAAATTTTCAAAAGAAAAGTAATTAGTATTTTTAATGGAAAGAAATATTGTAAATAAAAGACTATTAATAATTATTAAAAAGTGATAAAAATGGTAATCAAGAAAAGAAATTAAAATAGAGAAAATAATAATAATTAAAATAGAAATAAATTTATTAGATTGGACAAATATGTACAAATAAAAAAAGATTGTGGTGAATAAGTAAAATTATGAAAGATTTAGGGTTGGTTTTGTAAAACTAGTAAAGTAATGGAAAGATAAGGCAAAGAAAAAGGAATTTGGACAATTTTGCCCTCAAAAAAAGCCTTCCGTCAAGCATCTAACGGAGACCATGGACGGAATGTCATGTTTTGTCATGTTTTCGAAAGGTTTGTGTCGAAAAAAGCAATTTTTAAAAATTCGTGTCAATTTTCGCACTCAAGCATAGGTTCGTGCTAATTTATGCATTTCACTCTTGATTTTAACTTTATGTTAGTATTTCATGTGTTTAACTTATGTTCTAAGTAATTTGATTTTTAATAAAAAAAAATGTAGTTGTGTGTTTTGATTCTCAATTTTTGTAGTTTTAATTTTTTTTGTCTTTTTTTTTCTTTTTGTCATGTCCGTTAATTTTAAAAATTTCACATCTTATCTTTCTAAATTAGGTAGTAGCTTTTCTTATTTGGTGTGATCTTATTAACTAGTCGTTTATTTTCCTTAATTGCTTGATTGTCATTGATGAGTATCGATTTTCCGGTCTACTATAAGACTGAGGTTCGAAAGTCTTTGGTTTTCAATCGTGATACTAACAAAATAGCAGGGACGTCAGATAACTCAAATATGTGAAACCCCAGAATATTGAAGTGAAAGCATGGAATTTAAAAGGGTAAAAATTGTATTTCTTGATTGTAATGATTTGCGTGCTTATGCTTAAACGTGACTTGACTTTCTTGAATATGCTTGATTGCTAGATTGTCGAGTGCTTTATGTGCTATAATGTGTTATAGAAGGCTAGGAACGTACATAGGAAAGTTAGACGTGAAGGAGTGGTAGACTTGTTCAGAATAACAAGCAGTATAGGTGAGTTCGGCAGCAGTCTCGAAGCTGCCTCCCCGTCGAAGATGTTCTTCAGCCTCGATCCCAGTTAGACATAACTTTGGTGTTTAGTCAGTGCAGAAACTGCACAACTAAAGATATTTTTTTCAAACTTATCCAAATTCTATCGCGAATTTGAAAACCATCTGATCCTAATCGCCCTTGGAATGACCTAACCCTAAGCTTGGACTGTGACGCCACCGCCTCGACCCCATCTCTCGAGGGCCATTCCTGCAAAGGAATCCGGGTCGGTTTAGGGGGTAGCGTCATTCAAGGCTCGCGCCCAACAAGTCGATACAGATATGAGTAATTACAACATAAATCAGAGTGCTCTGCGGCAAGGGGTTTTGGATCTCAGTTGTATACATGCAATCATTAGTTTCTCCTTTAAGGATGTGTCGACTAGCTACAACACGACTTCACCTTCAACCATCAACATACAAGTGGTGACTACCAAACGATCTATTAAGACTTATAAGCCCTAAGTCTTTTTGAGTTAAAGGTCTTATGCCTTATCATGCAAACATGACATCTTTAGCATGCTTTCATGAATCCTAGTCATTTGATATGCGTCACAATAACCTAATCATGATACATGATTCATGCATATCATATTACACCTAGAAGTACATCATGCTTCTTTATAGTGTACAATCAATCATACTTTCAATCGATAACAATTTATGTGATCAATCATCAATCAATGGGGCATACATGCTTGTAGTCATATTAAGCAAGTAAACAATTCAATGCATATATTTCATAGGTAGCAATGCGAGCAATCAATTCAATTTACATGTGATTGAGGTGTGGGCAACCTCTTATTTTAATCCAGCAATCAAGGTATAGTTCAATTAAAACTTAATGAACATAGTGAGTAAATCCCTCACCTTTCTTAAAGCATAAGTACATAGACGATTGACGGGGTCACTTCTCGATCAACGGTCAACTCCTGCAAGACGAGAGTTCTAAGATAAGTTACTACGTTTGACTTCAAAGGTTGACTTTTTGTTTTCGGTCAACTAAGTTTGACTTTGACTTTTCGGTCAACTATGTTTGACTTTGACTTTAGGTCAACTATGGCAAAGGTCTATAGGTCACTTTTGAAAAATAATGTCAATCTTCAAGGGTTAACTTTTCTAAATACTTTTGGGTCAATTCTGAAATAAGTTAAACTTTTGGGTATAAAATTAATTTTTGAAATAAGGTAAAATTCAATTTTTGGGCTGTCTGAGTTATTATACGACTCGTACAGTAACTCGTACCTGGGTTTTCGTGTTCCTCGTGTTTTTTGGGTTTCAAGTTTTAAATTTAGAAAAGTCAATTTCAGGGGTCTGTGCGATAACCTGTCCGACTCGCACACCCACTCACTCGACAGGTCAATTTTTCCATAAACTTCTGGTTCAAGCTACTACTTTTGGGGCTATTTTAATAAGGTTCCATATTGTTTTAAACCAATCTAAAGACATGGATCTAAAGCCTAGCATACATACAAGTTCTAGAAGCATTAATTTCACAAAAATGATTTATTTAATTAGGTCAAATCTAGCTTGAACTAGGCTCGGAACACTGTTTCTAAACATGCATAATTTCTAGATTTTGATTTTCTATTTAACCATTATGGTTTGTTTAATCACTAAAGGCAACCATCCTAAGTATTTTAGGATAAAAGGAATACATTAATATTCTAAAATATGCTTTTCTACAGATTTATTACATGCATAGTTTCATTACATTTTCTTCAAGTTTCATCACATATTCATGCTTTATCATTATTCTTGATTTGAAACTATGAATTAACACTCACTGTGAGGTCCTACGATTACTACGAACTTAACGGACTTCAGTCGGGGTGACGGTGAGGCGGCTGCTACAGCTACAGCTCTCCTCACGAGCTCTCCTAATTTTTCTAACCTTTTCTTTTAGTTCTTAAAGCTTTGATTCATGAATTAAGGTTGTATTTATAGGCAACCTTTAGGTTAAAGCTGAATCAGAATCTTCCCTAATTAAGGTAGGTGTAAATCTGGTAGTCCTTCCAATTCCTTAATTGGAGATTTTGTTTCCCGTTTTGTTCTGTCCGAGTACCCATCCGACTCGGATAGTTAATAGCACAACGTGATTTTCCAGATTCGTTCCTTTTCAATTTTTCTACTTTTCTTATGTTATTTTAGGACAATTTCTATACCAATTTAACTCTCAATTATTCAATCAATTAAGTATTCAATCGATCAATAAATCAAGCAATCAATCAATCAAGCATTCAATCAATACATGAATTTTCATCATTCATGCTATGCAATTAAAAAGCGAGCAAATGTCTATTTTACCCTTTATTCCTTTCAAAATTCTAGTATGAAATTATGGGTTCTCACATAGACTAAGGGATGTCTATAAAAGCATCCTTAACTCGAACTTAAAAGCTTTAATCGCCAAGGTAAATTAGTAGAAAATAAAAGAAAATAACGTAAGGCTAAAACCTGAAGATCCGTCGCTGCTTCTGGGAAACACCGCCACTGCCGTAGATCCTTACGTCCATAGTGTTCTTCGTGTTTGAGGTATTCGTAGAACTTCACGGTGAGTGTTAGATCTGGTCTTATTTTGAAATTTGAAATAATGATAGTATCAGTTTTTGAAACTTGTTTTGGAAGTAAATGGGTTATTGGTTAGCTTCTTAATTCAGGAATTGGGGTGATGATGGTGTAGAGATCACTGATAATATGATATAGGGTGATTTGCATATAGTTAAAAATCGGTTAACACACACGTAGATCAGAAATCCAAGTTAAATGAAAGCATGAAAGATGTATGTTTGAAACCAGTGTTTCGAACCCTGTTCGAGTTTGATTTTAATCAGTGAAATATGGTTATTTTTTGTGAAATAAAGGCATAGATCTAGTGTATGCATGTCCACATGTAAAAGTAGATCTTGGAATGGTAAAAAACGCATAAGAGCTTGCTGAGAATTTAGCCAAAAATGACCTCAATAACTAGAATCGCTCGACATTGAGGCACGAAGAGGCCCCGTCAAAGCTGTTCTTGGTGAGAAGCCCAGAATCCTTGAACCCGGGTCGACGTCGAACCCGCTGTCAAGCCCTGAACCCAGAGTCAAGAACGAGTTTTGACCTTGCCCTGTCTTCACCAGTTGACTCAACCTTGACCAACCATGACTTGAACCACTTGACCTGAACCATTTGACTTGAACTGTTTGACTTGAACGACTTGACTTGACCACTGGACCTGTCCACTTGACCTAAATCATTTGACTTGAACTATTTGACTTGAACCATTTGATTTGAACTACTTGACTCGAACCACTTAACTTGAACTTGAACTCGAATCGTAGATCAAGAAACCAAACCTGAGTCAACCCCGAGTGAGGAGAAGTTGAAGTCAAAGTCAACCTTAGTTGACCAGAAAGTCAAAGTCAACCTAGGCCAAAAGACAAAGTCAATACTAGTTGACCAAAAAGCCAAAGTCAACCCTAGTTGACTAAAAAGGTCAAACCTCAGTTAAACAGTTAATAATACGTGTAACATTAATTGTAGGAATTGACCGTTGACCGTTGACCAAAGTCAAGCCGAGAACCTGATCTCACTATCTCAACGTGAGGGATTACTTGCTAATTTCATAATATTTAAATGAACTACCTACGTAGTTTCTATGTGTATTTATATGTACTACTAATTGGTTTACTTTCCTAATGAGGTTTCCCACGCCTCACAACATGCTTGCTTTTTTGCTTTCTGCTAAGTATTTTTAAAATTTTTCTGCTTTTCGAGCATTTAAAGCATGAAATGTTATGGATTTTTTGGAAGTGTTTAGATCGAATCAAGATCCCTACAATCTGATTCGATCTAAACTTTTTTTTTTTTTGTTTATATTAATGTGTTTTAATATCTTCTATCTTCTATTTTGTGGGTATTGAAATCACGAAACTCTTTATCATTTTTTTTTTCTTCTACAGTTTAGATCTAGATCCAATCGGGTTTATCTAAAACCTTGTTTTAATTTTTGGTACAATTTTTTTTTTCTATGATCGTTCTTTTGAGAAAATTTGTAAGCTTGAAATTGAATCTCAAGCGTTTAGATTGAATTGGTCGCTTTGGAGGTCGAGTCTATCTAAACCTTGTTTTTAATATTTTTTTTGGGTATTGTTTGAAAATATGTTTTAATAGTTCTTATTTTCATAATTGATAGGTATTGTTTTTCCCCCAACATCTATTTTTAGTATGTTTGTATTATATGGTGGTTCGTTGAAAACTTGAGAAAAAGAGAGCTTAAAACATTAATTGGTTTTAAAACTATTTGGAGTTTCTTGCTATCTATTTTAAGCTCTTTGCAGCTTCTTGCTATATATAGCTTCACAGCCATTGTTCGGTTATCCTGCTAGATAGAAACACCTTGATATCTAGTTATGGAAAATACGGAAGTATGACTGAGAAACCTAAGGCCAAAATGGAGACTGAGGCACGACTGCAACCTAAGGAAATAAAAGCTACAAAAGGAAGAAAATTACTACTTGAAAAGTTCGTGAATGAACTTGCGAGAAGCCAATAGTAAAAGCTCCTTGAAAGCAACCTAAGGCTATTATCTTTGTTGATTTGGTTATCCAAATTATTAAAGACAATAGCACTGGATTACTTTCCTTAGGTTTTATCATCGGATTTTTAGTTCATTCACAGAATGTGGGTAGTATTCTTATTCCAATTCTAGCCTTAAGTTGCATTCACGCCCCAATCCCCAGATTAGCCATTGTTTTTTCAGTCATACTTTCGTACTTTGTTAAATAGATCAGTGTTTCGCCTTAGTAGTATGGCTGAGAATGACAGAGAATATGAAGGATGACAAAGACCGGTCAAGGTGGTCAATGGTCTTCCGATAGCGAAGAAAACCTCTAGAGAGGATGAGTGTACATTTCAAGGCCGCTCGAAAGGATGAGCGTGTATTTTTGAAAAGGAAAGTGGCAATGAAAGACCGAAGACTCTCAAGAGAATGATCGAGCGTGAATTTTTCAAGAGGAAACTGGCGGGGAAAGATCGGAGCCGAGAAGAAGAAAAAACTCTATATATACATAAGAAAAGTTGAAGGGAAAGCAGAGGACGAAGAGGAAGAGGAATATATTATATCGATTTACATTGTAATAGGTATATTTCTGTTATTGCAAATGTTGAAGTTTAATATATATATATATATATATATATACATATATATATATATGTACATTATTGCATTTTATTGATTTATAAATTGTTGACTGGATTTTTAATTTTTTTTTCACATTTTATTATCATTTATGTAACAGGGTAATTATATTGTCGTTGATAAATTTTTATTTTTTTTATAAAAAAATTACCTTTAATGCAAAACTTTTAACACCGGTTTCAAAATCACCAGTGTAGATAAGTCGAGATCATTAACGTTGCATATCATTAACATCCGCACAGAAAAAGTAAAAAATCGTTGCTAAAGTGGTCAAATAATCGGTGTTAAAGATCCAATTTGTGATAGTGCAAGTAACTCTTGAGTAGTCTTGAGATATCTAAAGTTATATATAGCTCCTGAAATCATAATTTTTTCATGTAATTTAATATATTTAGTTATCACTTTTTGATACATCAAAGCTTGATGGCTGTAAATTAAACTACTCCTAGTTTGGAGCTATACTATCCAACCATTCTAAGCTTCGTGCTTCAAAGAATATTTATTGTTTTACGCTCAGTATGAGAACTTATCATGGGAGAGAGGCCTTAGTTTATATGTGCGAGAAGGTGCAAAAATGCCCTCAAACTTTTGGTTTGTGGCCAATTTTACCCTCAAACTTCTTTTATGGCCATATATGCCCTCAAAGTTTATAAATAGGGCCAAAGGTGCCACTGCTATTACAGAATTTGCCATGTAGACAAATATTAGTTACATGGCTACTGGCTTGTCAAATCTAATCAGATTATTTTTTTAAAACTAATGTTAGGTTCATTTGGAAGTGTCAGTTCATGAACAAAAAGACGCCAAACCGGGATCATATGTAATGGACTCCAAACCTCCAAGGGTTATAACATCTGCCCCACTCAACAGATCCATTGAATTGATCTCAAACTTTCTATCCTCATGTTTAGATTGTGGCTTGTGGCGAAACACAATAACCTTTTTAGCAATTGTAGCTAATTCAGTCATATCAATGTCATCACACTTGATCTCTGTAGGATCAAACTTATGCAAGCTGAGTATGATAGATCGTAAATTGCCATCTTCAGGTCCTGCCATCTCTTTTACTTCCTGATCCACAAGATCTTCTCCTATGACATTATTGCTAAGCTGCAATTTACGTTCTGGCTGGCGTCTAACAACCTATATTCATTGCAATTTATGTTCTGACAATTGGCGAAAACTGGAAATGGTTTCCTAGCCTACCAACCCATGGAGCTTGGAGAAAGAAATCAAAAGAGATTATAGAAGAAAATATGAATCACGGTTGAGTGTGTCTTTATCGACCTTTATTCTGTCAATCTTGATGGCGAACTAATCGAGGATGAAATCCATGAGTCGCTTCCTCTCCTCTTCTTGAAGCTTGAGTGAGATACCCCTAACTAGGCCCTTATGGATCCTCTTCATGAGA
The DNA here is from genome assembly GCA_016801395.1 of Leptodermis oblonga. Lineage (NCBI taxonomy): Eukaryota > Viridiplantae > Streptophyta > Magnoliopsida > Gentianales > Rubiaceae > Leptodermis > Leptodermis oblonga. The sequence continues at coordinate 12,679,059 of CM028756.1, read as the reverse complement.
AGGGATGAGAATCTGGCGACCTTGTTCGGGACGACGGCACTTCGAAACATTAATGCAATTTTGCCTCTTTTTGTTCACGAATTGGAGACTTCCAAATAAACGTAACCTTAATTAAAAAAATAGCCTGGTTAAATTTAACAAGTCAGCAGTCATGTAACTAATATTTGCTTACATGGCAAACTCTGTAACAGCAGGGGCACATTTGGCCCTATTTATAAATTTTGAGAATATATATGGCCATAAAAGAAGTTTGAGGGTAAAATTGGCCCCAAACCAAAAGTTTGATGGCATTTTTACACCTTCTCCCATTTGTATGTTGGTTTTGACAAGAAGACACATCGAATTTGTTGAGAGAACAAGAAGGGTTAATGGTTACCCAAGCTCTGAGATAATCCTTGATGTTGAAGATAATTATGATAAGCATTTTAGAATCAAGCAGATTACTTGTAAGATCTTGGGATCCACTGCTACTGCATTACTATATGAACTTCTTGCGAAAGCCGGTGAGTTGATGAGATGCAAAAAATTGTTGGAGAAGAAAAGTAGAACAAAAAAAAAATCATCATTTCAAGAGTTTTGTCAATAATGGACATTAATACCCTCTGAAAACTAGCATTCCATCACCACTAATGGACTTAACGGCAGAAATGACTAATTTTATCGTATATCTTCTTCAATCTTTTCTTAAAGACTCATTTTCCTTCTTTGGATCAAAATTCTTTCCATTAGATTTGTGGTAACTCATATGTCGATCTTGAACATTTTTAACCAACTTTTGACTTCTTCGATTTGTGGACTTCGAGAGTTGACCTTGGATTCCCTCATCATCAAGGGTTATGTACCAAATTGATAAGGATCCAAGATCGGATCCAGTTGCAAAATCCCAAAATCAGCTAACTCGAAAATTAGTTTGATGTCCTTGATTCAAATCACTTTTTTTTAATTCACCAGTGAGTTAAGAATTTATGAATTTAAAGAGTGTTCACTCATGAACAATTACAAGTCTCCCCATGGGACAACACCCAAAACGCGGTTAATAGCTAAAAACTCAATTATATCAACTTTATAAAATTTGTCAAATCTATTAAACAATAAATAGGTTCTCCACTATTTATAGATTCATAGGGAGAACAAGAAATACAAGAAAATGAAGGGTAAATTTCGTCCACCCCTTGGACAAGAAGAAAGAATGTCCCAAAAACTAGCCTACACAAATTCGGCTAACACACATTAAAGTGGCAACAAAATTTCTAAGGAAAATGAAACAAACAAGTCCTAAAAAATTCAATGAAAATTACATATTACTTAAAGGAACATGCAAGAATCCATTTAAGGAAATTCCATTTAAGAGAATAAGGAAATAACAAAAACAAGGGAAGAAATTAAAAAAAAAACACACAAACACTTAGTGATGATTTCGGTCATGCGTTCTAGATGGCCTAGTCGCCGCCCAAAATATTAAGGTAAGTGTTTCCACTTGTGTGTTCATTCTTTCTTCTTCTCGAATCTTCTAGAACTCTCTCATATCTTCTAAAATTTTCCATAATCCAGATAATAAAGAAGCAAGCAACCATCCATGAAATTTCAAGAACCTCTAATAAGCCTTAGAAAACACTTAAGAAACTATTAGGAGTCTTGTAGAACCTTATGAACTTATATGTATCATTTAAGAATGACCATGAACCCTTCTTGACCATGAACCCTTCTTGCTCCTTGCACATGCCTCCTTCAAGAAGATAGGCTCAATAAACTTGACACATCTTGATCTTTAAAGTAAGGAATCCATTTGTAAACCATTCTCAATTTCCTCTTTTCAAAGCTTTGATTTTTGGGATGGATCTTCATCGTATTTCTTCTTCAATCCCTTGTTAAAACTCATTTTTCTTTCTTTGGATCAAAGTTCTTTCCGTTGTATTTGTGATAGCCCATATGCCGACTTTAAACTTCTTAACCACCTTTTGACTTCCTCCCTTCATGGAGCTCGAGAGTTGACCTTGGATTCCCTCGTCATTCCCTTTTTCTTCAAAATGATTCGTCCTCAAATCCAATACTTTTTTTGATCTAAGAGATTGACTTTTGATTCCTTCAGCACAAACACTTTTAATTTTTACTAAATTCAAATTTTTCTATAAAATTACACTAACATTATTTTTTTTGAAAAAATAACATCATCATTACCTCTTTCCTACACAATTTTAAAAAAAATTCATTCCACAAAAGGATTCCTCTCCAAAATAAAATTTCTATTTAAATTACAATCCAAGCATTGCCTTAACGTTTAGCCATTCAAGGGATTTTTTCATTAAATTCAAACGTGAGCTACGATTTGATTATTAGTCAAGCCTCAAGGAGGTACATGTAATTAGCCCAGAAAATAAAGTATAAGAGATAAAATGGGGAAGATTATTTAAATAAATTTTAGGATAAAATTCAAAATACCCTTGAGGTTTTGTAAAACATAAAGGTACCCTCAAGTTTGGAAAACATCAAAATACTCGCCGCATTTGTATGATTGAGCAAAATTAACCTCAATTTTTAGACAAAAATGCCCCCAAAAGTAAGGGTACTTTTGCCAATCTATACAAATTCAGGGAGTATTTTAATGTTTTCAAACTTCAAGGGGTAATTTGATATTTTACCAAACCTTAGGGGTATTTAAAATTTTACGGTAAATTTTAAGAACATGTTTGCAAGCATGAACTAAAAATTTCCTCCAACTCGAAAGAATATACTCTATGAGTCTACCTTAACCGTTGTTTGATATGTGAGGCAAAGAGGAAGCGGCGAACTTAGGAGCTGTCAAAGAAAATGGCGGAATTCTCGACGACTGGAAATATCGTCTTCCCAGTTTGTCGTTCTCCCATTCAGCCGTCCTCTTCATTGTCTCTCTGCCTCTGTCTCTCCGCAGCGAATATATTTGTGGGATTTTGTTTTCGGGCTGATGTTTGGCACTTCTTATACCCAACATGAGAACTTCTCCCACTTCAACGACCGCAAATCATCAACAGGTTGGTCCGCATCACAGAACCCATCTCCGTTTTACCTTTTTTTTTATTTTTTTATTGTGCAAGAATTCTGACATTTTGTGTAACAGTAGATGATCCCAGCATTCAAATTCACTGTGCATTTGGGCTGTTATTGTTTTAGTTATTGTTTGCAAATTTATTTATTTAAACTGAATGGGGAATTTTTGCTTTCTTCTGTGAGCAATATTTAAGTTAGCACCGGTTTTCAAGTTAAGGTGACTGTACTTATGGATGAAGTAGTGTAATTGTGAGGAACAGATAATGAAATGAAAAGGGATGGCTTGATTTGACTAGACTTGTTTTCATGTGCTGTTCAGTGTGTGATTGCTTCTAGCTTTCATTGTATATTTTATTCTTCAAGAAATCATAGCTGAGAGTCAAGGAATGTGAATTGGGAATGTTGTGGTCACGAAACACAAATTTAAGATAATTTATGACATGAGATAAACATAAGATGCTAGGCAGAAACAGAAAGCCAATTTCTGTAAGTTTCCCTAGTAAATCATAATGAGATTGCGTGGAGTCAATCTCCTCATCAACAAACTACGTTAGATGATAATACTCGTTAGCTATGATTTAGCATCTTGAAGGGAAGGTAATCCCAACTCCCAAGAGTTGCATTTTGTTATGAGAAATTTATGAAAGTTCAAACCTCCAATCATTTCATTTCAAGATATCTTTTACAAGTGTATGCAGAACCATGTGCTGTAACAACAGAACAGGTACATACTGAAGGCATGAAATGGCAAATTTTCTAAATGAAGAACAGGTCAACAATATTTTTGCTAAATGATCATCATCTGCTTAATAGCTGACTCTAGAAAAATGATATAAAACTCTCTTCACCTCCAACAAATAGCATGGCTTTGCCCATTATATATCACTTACAGTTACCCCTTGATATGTTTACTACTTATTAGTCAAAACTTTGGTTTCAGCAGCTTGTTGTTACTCTTGCTCATAACTGTTTTGCATTTCATTTTATTAAGGTATCTTCACGAATCTGTACCTGAAATATGTGTGGTGTTCCGTTTTCTATGTTTTAAAAAGTATGGTGATTGAAATTTCAAATTTTCAATTAAGTTTCCAGGAGTTACCAAGTCATGACTTCAGAAAGTATCGTGATATTCCTTTTGTTGTTTTTACTAGCAATTCTGATTAGCAAATTTTCAACATTTGGATCAACTTTCCTGGAGCTGCCATTGAATGAGTTTGAAAGATAAATCAGTTTGGACCGAATACTTAATTATAAGTCAAACTTGTAATTTTCAGGAAAAATACGCCCGTGCTCGTGATAATCCCTTTTTTGAGGGTATGAGAAGAGGAGAGGCAGCAATAATGAACAAAGGTAGTAATTTTACTTTGAATGTGAAGGTCCAAGGTGGAATTGGACGAACAACCTCAGATATTGGCTCCAGAAGATCCAGAATGAACATTGGTCAAGTACTTGAAAATCCCGTCTATAATCCATCAACAAATTCATCATCAGTTGATGTTCTAGACCCATCGTATGGCAAGGCATCTTCTGCGAGGTGGTCAAGGATTCCTGAAACTTCTCCATCCCCATTGTCAGATATCCAATCAGAACTCAAGCTCGAATTCAAGGATGCCAAGGAGTCAAATAGAGAGCCCTCTCCTGAAGCTTTTAAAGCAAATGAAGAGTGTAAAACTCTAATTTCTTTTGTAAAGCCTGCAGTTGAGAAATCATACAGCATAAATAAGGGAGGAACTAATCTTTCAAAAGTTCCACTTCCTCCATCAGCAGCATCATTTTATAATGGGCATTCACCACACATGGAAGTTGTAGAATCATGTGAAAGCATGTACAGATTGAATATGTATCTGAAAGATAGAAAGCATGACATCAGTGCTGGTGTGCCAGGAAAGTTCTTGCATGCTGTGATTGGGCCGGACATCTGTGGTAACTCCAGTTAACTAGTTTCATTTCCAAAAATTGATGAGAAAACATAATTTTTGCCTTCAGTGCATATCTTTAATATTTTCCCTTACTCTTCTGCAGCAAGCAATACCTTCAGCTTATGTGATATATGTTGTCTTGGAAAATATTTGAAATCATAACATGTTTCAATATGGGAACCACAACTTTCAATTCACCGGTAAAGAAAATCATGCATACATGTCTACTGTTAAACACGGTCAACACTTGAAGCAGAGTTTTGGTATTATCTGAATGCTGTTATGGAAAAGGAGATAGATTTGAGAACACACCTTTGCAATAATGCTGAAACTAGTTTTGCTGTGGAAGGGCTACTAGTATGTGGCCAATATTTGAAAACTAGGGCCTGTGTGTCTTTTATGTCATCTGAAGCGTCCAGCCATGAAAATATTTAAGTTATAGAGATCTGTAGATTCATTGACTTAAACCGGTTGTCAGATTTTGTAGAAGCTTTTATGCTTGTTATTTGATACAATCAAGTTTAAGTCTTAAACTCTAGAATTTAGTTGCTCAAGATATTCCTTCAATATGCAAGGCATATTCTGATGTTGTGTAGAAGTACTTTAGGATTGCATCACAGGGCTATGTTTTTCTCCCTCCAAAGATTAATAGTGGGGAGCATAAAACGATGGCACTAAATTCAGAATGCAGACATTTCATGACTATATGTAAATACATTTGATAGCTGTTTTCTTGAGTCCATCGTGAACCAGTTAGCTTTGTCACTGATATCAATAATATCTTTTTAATTAGAAAACTATTTGCAGATGTAGGATCTATTGCTTCAACCATCATGTATGCCTTTTACCTGAATGAATGGCTAAAGAACAGTCAGTGCTGTACTGTGCCTGTTATCAACATGAAGAGAACAGACATGAATTCTCGTGCTGAGCTCAAATGGCTGTTTGATTCATGCCATGTTGATCAGTCATCATTGGTGTTTCTTGATGAGGTTTGCTTTTTCCAACTATTTTAGATATTGGTGAAACATGTTCTTAGTAAAACTTTTACGTAGAAAATCAGAAATTGAAACGTAAATCTTCTTATCGGATCTGATAGTTGTATATATTCTTAAAATGCATTTTAGAATATTTTGAAAGTATCACCATGGTTTACTTGTGCATATGTTAAAAGTGCATCTCAAAAACATTTTATAAACCCTTTGTTATTTTAATCTACTTTGTTGTATGTTCAATTCATGTTCATGTTTCTCCTTGAATCAGTTGAATCTGATGTTAAACCATTTATGTTTTGGAATGAACAGATTGACTTGTCTTATTATGAAATATTTGGAAGTCTTAAGCTAGTTTTACTGAACTCTAACCAGCTTCCAGCCAAACAGGAGGTAATTTTCCTTGGTGCTATTTCATGTTGTTCTATTACTGCATGATTGAAACTTAAAATGTTTGTTTATCGATACAGGTATTAAAAGAATCGTTGGTTGAGATCTTCAATTGTGGAAAGGTAATATGGATGGATATGCTAGATTTCGGGCAGATTATCTTGTTACTCTGTTCCACTTTGAATGAGAAAATGTTTGACATTATGTCCTCTTGGTTGCAGCATGAAAATACACATGCGTACCCCTGGATTCAAAATGTCACTTTGGGAGAGGTACATCTTTCTATAGTAGGATTACATTTTTCCATCCTTTTGTTTTCTACTCAACAACTACAACTAAGGCTTCACATCACTATGTGGCATCGGCTATATGGATTATATCTCGCCATTGTATTCGGTCGGCACACATTGTTTCATTAATATTTAAATACAACATGTCATTTTTTATGGTTGTTTCCAATTCTTTGTAGGTCTTCTTCTTCCTCTTTTAATATTAATTAATGCCTCTTTGTTTTCTACACATCACACTGGGGCATCAAGGAAATTTTCATGATTCCATCTTCATTCATATCTTGGCAAAAGGTTTAAGTTCTCAGGTTGTGTAGACCAATACTTCTTTTATTTTAGTGATTCATGCTGTGTTTGTAATGTGATTTTTCCCTGAAAATTTGAGTTATATTTCACCATGAAACTTTTCAGTAGCTCAAGCTTAAATACCTTCTAGAGTCTATGGATTTTGTGAAGGCTAAAGCCTCCATTTCGTACTGCCACCAGAAGAAGTTGCTGAATAGTTGACTTTAGCTTAAACTGATACCCTTTCAAGATACCATGCTACTCTCGAATGAGATTGACACTCATGTAGTTTGAGAGTACCACTCTCAAGCTACATGACTATTAATGCCAAAAAAAAAAAAAAAAAAGGAAAAAAAATGCTGACTCAAACTACAAGAGTATCAATCTTGTAGTTTGAGCGTGACACTCTTGTAGCTTCAACTACGAGAGTATCACTACTACTAAAAAAAATCAGTTAATGTAGGGACGCTCGAGCACCTCGAAAACCCCGTCGCTCGTATAAACCCGCTTCATGCGAGTTTTTGGGAAATGAAAAAGATATCTTAGTTCTTTTCCCATAAATTAAAAAAACTTGTAAACTTACATCTTTAATCTTATTTTCTTTAGGTCATTATTATGTTAACAGCATATAGTCAGGAAGATATCATAATTATTACTAGTAATACTTGCAGTGCAAATTTGAATAGAGGAATAAGCACAATTTTGGACAATATGCTCAATTTCTTCTTTAAATCTTAAATCATTATTTTTTTTTTTTTTTTTTTGTGGGGGGGACAAAGTTCCAGCTGAAACATCTTATTTTGAGATGGGTAGTATCAAATCTTTGCAGTTGTAGAAACTCCAAACTGAAGGGAAGTTCTGAAAATAGGCATGAGCTTAATTTCTTTTCTTCATTGTTAATTTAGTTATCTACTGACTAATTTTACGTACGACAGCATTCCTTATCATGTTGTTGGCATAACAGGATAACCAGAGTACAATTTGTGAGAGGTCAAATATAAAATTGAAAATTTGAAAACTTTCTTAGGTTTGAAATTTGTACATGAGAAACATGGTATTGTATATTACAGTTGACAGTCCTCCAAGAAGAAATTCTTAATATTTCTACTGTCTTGACTTTATATACTGTTCTCTTTGAAATGTTTGCACTCTCAGTTTTATCTTTCAAACCATATGGTGAATTTACTTTGGTCATTCAATTGTTCATTTCTGATGCAGGAAGCATCCTGCTGTACACTTATTGCAGAGAAGTTTCTCCTCACTTCACCAGAGATATTGTCTGGGCAAGGATTTGCTCGACTTTTGGTAGCTGTTTCCCTATGCTTTTTTTATAGAGTATTGTAATTGAATTTCTTCGTTTAAACTTATTTCTCATTTGTAGGATGTGGAGTTTCTATCTTTTTAATCCTATGCAATCATGCAAGATTGATCTTATCATCCCCTAGAACTCATTTTATATAGCACTGGAAATGTTTGTACCACAAATATTTTGGCTAGCCTGCAATTACAGGAGCTATAGATGTCCTTTGCATTTTTCTCAGAGCATACAACATAAGGGATGATTAATATCCATTAATAACTTTGATCATATACTTGAGTTCACTCATTCATAACTCTTTATTGTAAAGAGCTTTTACTCCTGCCAACAGGAACCTCCAGATGCTGCGATGCAGCTTTTGTTTCGTCTGTAGAAATTGTCGAAAAATCAATTTGTGATCTTATACTCATGATCATACCATTCTTGTATTGTCTTTCAGTTCAACATCTCTTATAATCTTGTTTTCTTCTTTATTTACCTTTGATTTGAATTACTATAGATGGTGCTATAGGGCTACAAATTCTGATTCGACTCTGGTTTGTCTTTTGGTACACTATCTGCAGCTATCAGGCATCCTATTGGATACTGGAAATTTGGGAAATTCTCAAACTACATCCAAAGATAAGTACATGGCGACCTTGTTGATAAATGGTGCTGGCCGATATGGATGCAATGGTCTTTATCAGATCTGTATGCTCTAAACTCAAGTCTGTTTTTCCTTATTGATTTTACATAATCTAATGGATAAGAAAGACCGACTTACGCCATCGGAATTTTCATTTTTCAGTGAGATATAAGATGTATGATGTAGCTGACCTCAGAGTGGGAGAAATCCTGCGGAAAGATTTTAAAAAATGGACAAGAATGGGTCTGTTTCTCTCCTCTGTTGCTTTTAACTCTTTATTTCTAAACAAATAACATGATATCTATACTTGTCCAGTTTCCTTCTTTTTTACTCTTTTTTTATCAGTTGGTATTGAAAACATGGACGAGTGTCTTGTATGTGATTGGTGTGCAATGTCAAAATATTAGGAATACCATTCTGTATGATCACAAAAATGAACTTTGGAAGTAATTAATTTTTCATTTTACGAACTGACCAATAAATCTCTTTCTTTGCATGCTCCAACCGTAGATAGAATCTTGCAAATCGCAATATTGTGGCTTTGATCCTTTTTGTTGTGCCATCATAGAATCTTGCAGTTTCCTGATATAAGTCCATCTGATTGGGTTAATTTAGGAGCCATTGAAGATTATTTCGCCCCAGCCTCCTCCCATCTTTCTTCTGAATTAGGCTGTCTGATGAGCAGTAAGGTGGTGTAGTTCCTGCAATAGATTAATGAAGACATTCTCTGGATGTTGTTGAAACTGCTGTTTTGGACCAGTCCTGTTTTCTCACACTAAAAGCCACTAAGTTTCAACTATAAAGTTAACCCTATATTTTTCTGAACTTTTGTCTAGATCACCCAGAAAATGCTTAAGGAGCTGCTTTTGAAACTTGACAAGCATCCTTGAATTAATGCTTGAATTGTGGCCATCCAATGAAGGTTGGTGAACCCACATGAAAAAAGATGAAGCATATCTTAAGTTAATAGGTTCTTAAGAATAAAGGAATATATATTTGCAGTGAGTTTGATGTCGCCTGTTCTATAGCTGCAAGTTGATTATTAAAGTTTATTAATGTTTAACTTTTGAATATACTGCTGCTATGCATTATTGGCTTCAATGTTTACTGCCCTCCAGTTGTATACCCCATAAAACTAAAAGTTCCATTGGAGCAGGTAAATTAGATGGAAACAGTTCTCGACTGACGGTTTCAAACATTGGGATGAGTTCAATTGGAATGCCAATCATACAGTTGCTCTCACTTGATTCAGTTGCAGAGATTACACATTTCCAGCGTAAGATCTGGGCAGACTCTGTTTTCTATTTAGATTCCGTTGCATTTTTGCTATTCTGATGTTCTTAATCCATTTCTCAGGCCTTCTTTCTCTTCCAGTTTGCTTAAATACACGGCCTCAATTTCCTTATGCTTATCTCATTGAATACATCACTTAGCAATTACCTTCACAGAAATTCTTTCATTACTTGTGTCTGAAACTTGGGAATCAGCAGGTCCATATTTCTACTTTGGGGTAGTGATTCAAGTCTTTGTTACCTCTCTTTCGAGATGTTCCTTGCCACTGGCCTATCTCTCCTTTTTTTTCTTGACTTTCTTGTGGTTTATGTCATTTTTTTTATCTGTAGCTCATGCTCTGGATGGGTTTAACAAAAATAATTAGAGGCATCTTTGAATCAAAGTTCAATTCATGTTCATTTTCTTACTTGTTCATTAAATGTTTTCTTGCCCCCTGTAATCAAAGTATGAATGAACTGATTTCCTTTATGCTTTCTAGGAGAGTAGATACATATTTATACAGGTTTATATCTCTAAACTAGGAAAGAGAATTAGTCATGCTAAAATCTAATCCCTATAATCCCTCCTATAATCCTCCTATAATCCCTCCTCTAATCCTGATTCTGTATTAGGATAGTTAACTGATTTACAGCACTTATGTACATTCTATAACACTCCCCCTCAAGCTTGAGCATAGATATCAATCATGCCCAGCTTGTTACAAATGTAGGTAACCCGAGCTCCATTGAGAGCTTTTGTGAAAATGTCCCCTAACTGTTCCCTAGTCCTCATGTATGCTGTAGCAATCAAGTTTTGCTGGATCTTCTCTCGAACGAAATGACAGTCAATTTCTATGTGCTTAGTTCGTTCATGGAAGACAGGATTAGAGGCAATATGAATGGCTGCTTGATTGTCGCACCAAAGTTTTGTCGGTCCTGAGGCTTTGAAGCCCAATTCACCTAGAAGTTGAGAAATCCACATTACTTTTGCTAAAGCATGTGCCATTGCGCGATACTCAGGCTCTGCACTTGATCGAGATACCACATCTTGTTTCTTTCTCTTCCATGAGACTAAATTACCACCAACAAACACACAGTACCTAGTAGTGGATCTTCAATCAATCTTAGAGCTTGCCCAATCAGCATCTGAGAAACATTCAACATGATTCTGATATAGAATTCCTCGTCCAGGGGCTCTGTTAGATAACACAAAATATGTTCCAAAGCTGACCAATGATGAACCGTAGGAGAAGACATGAATTGACTTACAATGCTGACTGAGAAAGCAATGTCAGGACGAGTTACTGTGAGATAATTCAGTTTGCCCACTAATCTTCTGTATCTCTCCGGATCTTCAAAGGCTTCTCCATCCTTAGTAAGTTGATGATTAGGAAGCATAGGAGTACTGCATGGTTTAGCTCCTAGCTTCCTAGTATCTGCCAACAAGTTCAAAACATACTTCCGCTGGGATAGAAAGATACCCTGTTTGCTCCTTGACACCTCAATTCCCAAAAAATATTTTAGAGGCCCCAAATCTTTAGTATTGAACTGACATTGAAGAAATGATTTTAATGACGAACTCCCCTGCACATCATTTCCCGTGATAACAATGTCATCAACATAGACGACTAGCAAAATGACTCCTGAATCACAGTGCCTATAGAAAACAGTAGGATCACTCTTACACTTCTACATCCCAAATTCCTCCACTACATTGCTAAATTTTCCAAACCACGAGGACTTTGTTTTAGCCCATACAATGACTTCCGAAGACGACACACCTTCCCACACTCCCCCTGAGCAACAAAACCAGGAGGTTGCTCCATATACACCTCTTCTACAAGATCACCATGTAGAAAAGCATTTTTCACATCCAGCTGGTGCAAAGGCCAATTCTTTATGGCAGCCAATGAAATAAATAGGCAAACAAAAGTCAATTTGGCTACCGGAGTGAACGTGTCTAGATAATCAATACCGTAAGTCTGAGCATAGCCTTTAGCAACCAACCGTGCTTTGAGACGAGCTATAGACCCATCAGAGTGAAACTTGACAGTAAACACCCACTTACACCCTACAGCTTTCTTCCTATATGGTAGCTCAACCAAGTCCCACGTGCCATTTTCAGTTAGGGCATTCATTTCATCAATCATAGCTGCCCGCCACCCAGAGTGGGATAGGGCTTGCTGTATTGACTTGGGTACTTCAACTGAGTCAAGAGAGGCAATAAAGGCACAAGAAGCAGATGATAACTTGTTATAGGTAACCAAAGAAAAGATAGGATAAGTACATTGGCGTTTACCTTTGTGAAGGGCGATGGGTAGATCAATGTCACTGGGGGGAGGATCCAATGAAGAAGAGAGAGGACCCAATGAAGAAGAAGATACCAGTTCCGGACTTGAATCGGGAGGACGTGGGCGTCTCAAATAAACCTGAGTGATGGGGGGTCGAGGTGGAGGGAGTTCTTGAACAGGCTCTGGACTAGAGATAGGATAGATTAACATTTCATCATGTTCCTGTCGAGAGGCTGGTTGAGAAGACTCACTAAAGAAAGGATGCCGTTCATGGAATGTGACATTAGTTGAAACCAAGTATCTGTTTAACAGAGGAGAATAACACCTATACCTTTTTTGTAAACGAGAGTATCCCAGAAAAACACACAGTAAGGACTTAGGATCCAGTTTTGAAACTTGTGGACGGACATCACGGACAAAACAAGTACACCCAAAGATACAAGGCTCAAGGGGAAAAACTGGCTGGCTGGGAAACAAAGTCTAATAGAGTGTCTGATGTCGTAAGACAATAGAGGGCATTCGATTGATCAAAAAACATGCAGTAGAGACTGCATCAACCCAAAAGTGTTTAGGGATATGAGTGCTGGGACTGCGGGTACAACCTTTTGAGTGAGGGTAGGGATGGGTGACCTAACCGACAGTGAATTTCAAAAGGAGATAGAGTGTTGGGACAGGCTATAGGTATAGGTATTTGGGTATCCAAGATGTATAGCCCTCTTGACTCGCGCCCTTTACCAATAATCTGCTTTATCATAAGATCTTGGAAAAGGCAGTGATCAGAAAAAATGAGACAAAACAGTTGAGAGCTCGCGTGATTTTGCTGATAGATACAAGATTAAACGCAAATTTAGGTAAACAGAGAACAGATTGCAAGGGCAAAGTGGATGTAACATTAACTGTGCCAGAGCACGAGAACATTAGAGATCGACCCATCTGCTAAGGTGACTGAAGAGCGATGCTTATGAAGGGTGGAAAGAAGGTTTGGATTACCTGTCATGTGGTCTGAGGCACTAAAATCAATAACCCACTGAGAAGATGAGAGGAGACATGTCTTATTGTTACCTGACTCAGCAAGGGCAGTGACAAATTGAGGCCTTTTTGATGCCTCCTGAAACTGGATGAATTTGGCATATTCATCTGCAGATACTACAAGGGTTGGAATCATGAGTACCATATGGGCTGATTGTGATCCAGAACCTTTCTGATTCCGTTTGAGCAGCTTCTGACACGTCCGCTTTGTATGCCCAGGTTCATGGCAATAGTAGCAGACAACTCCTGAGTTTTGATTCATGCTTCGAGTCGTACCACCAGTGCCACTAGTATTGCCCCTGTAAGTACCCTGAGAATGGGATCTTGTTGTTGCCATATTGGTTTGACTGGCTAGAGCGCTGGGCTGCTGGACAGACAAGGCATGAGAACTAGGGATGGTGCGCAATACCCTAGTGTAGGCTTCCCTTAGGGTAACTACGCCAGGATCACACAAAATCTGTTGTTTAACTCCATCATATTGAGAACTCAGTCCACCCAAGAAGCTCATAATTGCCATCTGCTCTCTTTGTTTCTGCTGAACCTTGATATCAGCACTAAACGGCATCAATGCATGCAACTCCTCGTAGATGCATTTGAAATTCTTGTGGTAGGCAACAATTGATTGATCCTGTTGTTCAGCCCAATAAAACTCCTTGCAAACATCAGAAATCCGGGAGATATTCTCCTTCCCAGAGAACACAAAGGCTAGTTCCTCCATCACATCTTTGACACAGTCACAGTGGGTAATGTGACTGGATTGGTCTGGTTCAATTGAGCTCCTAATCTGTATTAGGAGTTGGGCATCAATCCTCATCCATTCAGCGTATCCTGGATCCGTCTCAAGAGGAGGACTATCAGTAAGATGCTTCTCCTGAGAAATACTCCTTAAGTACAGACGAACCGTTTTATTCCAATAAAAATAATTGAATTCACTCAGTTTTTCATCAGTAATTATGGCAACAGAGGACACTAACCCAGTCACCCCTTGTTTTTGTTGAGCCATAATAATTTTTCAGAAATCTGATAGTATGAGCCAACCAGCACACACAAACAGAAAAGAAGAACAAGCCTGCACACTTGGGCAGAGAAGCAAAAGAGCAGAGAAACAAAAGGAAAACAGGACTGCACACTTGGGCAGAGAAAACAAAGAGCAGCACTGCTCACTTGGACAGACACGAAATAGTAAACCCAAAAAATTTCCTAGGCTCTGATACCATGTAATCAAAGTATGAATGAACTGATTTCCTTTATGCTTTCTAGGAGAGTAGATACATATTTATACAGGTTTATATCTCTAAACTAGGAAAGAGAATTAATCATGCTAAAATCTAATCCCTATAATCCCTCCTATAATCCTGATTCTGTATTAGGATAGTCAACTGATTTACAGCACTTCTTATGTACATTCTATAACACCCCCCATCTTTTTAGCCTATGCTTGTTTCGATCCTTTTCTCAACTTCTTTAGTGCGTGAGATACTGACATGCAATGCAATATAGAGACAACTAGAAACATAATGCAATGTAGAGACAACAGGGAACATATTGCTCTACAGATATTTCTTTATTCAATGACTTCCGTTTAAGCTTTTTCTGTTATTGAGCATTCCACTTCATTAAAGTGCAGGCTTGGAGAAACTTTCCATGCTTGCAATTGTTTCTGGATATCTTGATGCTGAAAAAAGCTTTAAGGTTGGAGTAGGTCTGCTTTTGGTGATGTTTTCTATAGCTTATGTTGCTTTTTTTTTTTCTCATTTATATGCACATGTTAA
This sequence comes from Leptodermis oblonga, assembly GCA_016801395.1. Lineage (NCBI taxonomy): Eukaryota > Viridiplantae > Streptophyta > Magnoliopsida > Gentianales > Rubiaceae > Leptodermis > Leptodermis oblonga. The sequence continues at coordinate 12,663,856 of CM028756.1, read as the reverse complement.
GAACTGCTTGATTTCAAACTAATTTGAATCATAAGCTGTGGAAATAGGTTGCTTTTTTTTCCTTTTTGTGATCATGCTGGGATACCTCTCTTTCATGTTAACCTTGTCATATCATTCGCTCACTGAGATTTGTGGTATAATATTTGCTCAAGTGAAGAATTTGTGCTGAATGTGGAGGTTTCTTTTTGCTATTGTTTTCAATGTAGACTCATAACCAAGTACCTTGGTTTGTCTTAGAAGTTACCCTTCCTCTGATGGGCTTTTGAGCAATTAGGTTTGGTTTCATTTAGGGGTATGTTATTTACAGGACCCGTTTTACTATTCACAGGACACTTTAAATTTCTAGTATTGAAAAGACAAAAATATCCTTACCTATATTTTGAAGAAAAACTAGCAACATAAATTTTCACCTACCAAAATATCCACGAGAAAGATCCATATTTTACCGTAAGTAAACAATTTACACACTTTTTTGCTTAAAGTTGGGATTTTTTTTTCAAATTTATTGCCTAATATACAATCTCGCCCGGTGCGGGCAAGATTTTGTAGAAATGCCGTCACAGGACGCAACCATTTTACAAAAATGGTGGCGGCATTTTGCAAAAATGCTGCAAAATGCCGCCAGCTTCTTGCAAAATGCCGCCTATACTTGGCGGCATTTTTGCCTATTGCAAAATGCTGAAATAGTAAATATGTTCCTGTAAATAACATTTACCTTCATTTATTAAGGTTAAGTAACATGTATTTGGGATTCTGATAGCTAACTCCTTGGATCTATCTTGGTATGGAAAGTCTGTAAGGAGACAGATATGGCTGCACTGGTCTTGGGCAATGGTTAGACAGTAAAATCTTGACAAGAAAAAACTGGGAAAGTAGTCCATATGGGATGATGGCTTTGTTTTTATTTATTTTGCTAGTCTTGAGTTTAGAGTAGATTTTATTTTTTTCTTCTTTTTTATGCCATGAAAGTTCTGTTTAGAAGAAAGTCAATGATTATGCTTTTCTTGATATCATGGGGGGTCGAGGTTTAAGTATTCTTGGACCACTTTGTGAGTAGTTCCATGAAGCAAAAGCAAGAATCAGCATCAATCATAATCGTACCATGGTTTAGGTTTAAGAACATGAAAATTCAAATGCCATTCTGGTAATGGCAGGTGTGACAACAGTGAATATGAGAAAACAGGAAAACATTTTGTTGTCTGGAATTTACGTGTTTCACATGACAATAAACTTCCACACGGAAGGAAAATGTTCCAAGAACATTGAGGAGCTGATGATAAGCAACTCAATGGAATCACACTCTTCTAGACATTCTGTGTTGCTAGTCATGGGAGGAAAAAGTTCTTTCTATGTGCTTTCTAGATGGTCCTTATTTGTTCAAATTTTTTTGCACCTAACTTTTCTATCTTCATTATTTCTTTTTTCCCTTTTTCTTGATACAAATGATTTAAATTTCATGCAATTCAGAGGGAAATTCTGTTTGCCACTGAATCGAGTGAACTCCTGAGAAAACTGATTCTGTTCATCAAATCAAGCGCTACTGACCTGCCTCTCAAAGGTTTGCCTCACCCAGGTCAGTCTTCCTTTTAGTGTATTCTAGATAAATCGAGATTCTACTGAAAACATGTTCTGAATTATGCAATCCGGGGACACAGATAATTTTTGTTTCGCAAATTCTGTGCAAGCGTATGTGATACCAAAGAAATATGGTTTCAAGTAGTTTCCATTCCTGACCCTTGGATCTCAACTCTGATAAAAATTAAAGCCTGGTTACTTCAATTTCATTATATTTGTGAATTTGGTTATGTAGAAAGCAAATTTCATGTACTTGTATGAGTTGCTAATTTGTTTCCATAAGGCGTGTAGGAAAATGTAAGATGAAGACCATATTGAACCTACTTTTTTTTGGGTAAGACCATAAGATCAATATTATGGATTAGCATATTTTACCTTGCTACTTAAGCATATGCTTTTAAGAGCTGTTGTATATTATCAGTTATTTCCAGTATACAATTGGAAGTGTTGGTACCTAATCACTTAAAACAGGCAAATGGAGCAAAATTGGAAATACAGTTTCAGTATTCTAGGGTTCCAAATGGGTAATTTAGTACAATCAGGTCGTACCTTGTGCAAGTAATATATATCATTTGGGTGGGAAGGTTTAAGGAAATTGACCTAGAGAATAGTAATATATGCTTGGCCATGTCAACATATATTCCACGGTTCCGCACAACAACAAAGCAGGTGGGATTTCATGATTGTTAGTTTACCATAATGGAAGTGCATGTTATCCATGTACTGAATCCACTGGTTCTTTGAATATGGTTAACTGTCCCTTTTCAAGGCTAGAAACATGATCATGCAAAAGCCATCCTCCCAAGTTGTTCTGCTGGAGATTGTTATTTGTCATGCATACATCCAACTTCCAGCACTGACATATGAAACATTTCTTCTATCTTTGTGCAGATCTTAGAACTGGAATGAAAGTATTTGAAATTAACAAGGTTACATCTCGAAAGACGATTGAGAGGCTCCTGGAGGAATTTATAGAGATCTCAAAATGAAGGAAGAGTGCTTTTGGTTGAGAAAATATTGCTGGTGTGGATGAATTCATTTTGCTTGGTGTCAGCTATTGGTTGTAGTTGAAGACAAGCTCCATACTGCTTCATACCCCTTCACCACTTTCGTTGTTTATATATATATATATATATATATATATATATTCCCGAGTATATTACATTAATTGTTGTTTACAGAATGTGATGTGAGAGTTTCGCTATACAAATGTGTACAAATATTGGATGGGAAGGGTAAGGGGGATCAAATCCCCTCCCCTGCTAATATGTGCATACCACTCGGGTTAGCACATATTCCAAAGTATGTTTGGTAGAATGAGAATGTGATAGACATGGGATCTGGAAAATAGTCATGTTGATGGTGTCATTGCTTATATTCTAAAAATGTTTTTAGACAAGTTTATAAATTTTTGAGTAAAGTACAGATTACCTTCTTGTGATTTGATAAATACATAATTTACTTTTTATGGTTTGAAAGTTGATAACTTACTCCTTATGATTTGAAAATAGACAACTTATTCTAATAGTTTCAAAATAGACAACTTATACCCTTATATTTTGAAAAATAGACAACTTACCTCCTTGTTTTTAGTCCTTTTTCAAACCGTGATGTAGGGGTTTAAGTTGTTTATTTTACAAAGCATATGGGGTTAAGTTGTCTATTTTTAAACCATAATGAGAGTAAGTAGGAGGGTAAGTTGTTTATTATTAAACTACGAGAGGGTAAGTTGTACTTTACCCTAAATTTTTTTTAAATGGTTTTCAAAAAAAAAAAAAAAAAACTTAAAATACATCTTTTCAAGAAAAAAAAAAAATTAAACATGTTTATAGTATAGTATTTGTATAGTTATTTTGTATCATTTGCAACCCCCCCCCCCCCCCCCCCCCACCCACCCTCTTAGCAGCCCAAGCCGTCCTCCCCTCGACTGTTGGCATTTTTTCCGATGACGTCACCTTGTGTCAAGTTCATCCACTTTCAATACTTCCACCATTGAAGTAATTTTTAGTTCCCTAACAACTAATTTTAGTGGGTTATGTAATTTATAGTGAACTAATTTTATAGGGTGAAATACAGTTATCCCCTTGTGGTTTCTTTCTTTGAACAGTTTTCCCCCTATACTTTCAAAACTGGCAGTTTTTTCCTCATTATTTTACTAAAGTATCCACCTAACAGAAAATAGCATCACTAACGAAGAGTGAAACAGACGCGCTGAAGACGAGAGTGAGCGAAAAAAAAAAACATATGTGTCATCATTTTTGTTCCAAAAACAACCCCAATTAACCCCATTTATTGACCCTTAGGAATTACGATGGAAAGCTACGGACAAAGCAAGCGAAGAAGATTCCTTTTTTTTTTTTTTTTTTGAATAAAACTTGGAAGTTTCTTTTAGGGACATGTTAATTGCAGGACGTTTTTTACTAAACACATGACACTTTTTAAAATTTTAAATGGCGAAAAGACAAAAATATCCTTATAAAATAATATCAATGGAAAAAAGCTTCGTGCCTTGGCCTACTGCATTCAAGTTTGCCCTTCAAAACAAACAAAATTTCAGGGCTCTTCCCAAAACAATCAGTACATCATTTTTTCAGTCACGAGAACCGAACAATCAAATTCAACCAAACATCTTTTTACTGAAGGAAATTTAAAACCCCAAATCGAACAAAGTAGTGATCTTGCGTGAAATTTCTCACATGCATGTCACAAATTAACACGAAACAGATAGCTGATAACTAAATTATACAGAGCAATTTCAAAAAAATCAGAGCTTTACATCCAAGACGGCAAGAATTGCATCAACATTCTCCGGTGGAGTCTGAAGCTTCGCCCCCGCTTCAATTAGCACATAAGGAAGCTCCGTTTCCGAGACCACAGCCAACCCCTTCTCCATCTCGAGTACCCCTTTTCCATCGCCTAGGCCAAGCGATTTTTCCTAGTAGAATCGCTTGGTCTAGCCACTTTTACCGGGTAAATTCGCCGTCCTTCGGCGATTGTTCCAGGAAAAATCACCTTTACCAAGCGATTTCATAAGAAACAATCGCCGTTACCAAGCGCTCGTTTCTCATAAAATCGCTTGGCCAAGGTGATTTTTCCGGGAACAATCGCCAAAGGACGGCGAATGTTCCCGGTAAAATCGCTTGGCTCAAGCGATTTTACCATTTGTTCGCCGGAAAACCGTTTTTCTGGCCAACAAATGCAATATTTACCTTAACATGTGCAAAAAACAGCCGCAAAACACACAAAACACCCAAAAAACATCATAAACACATTACCTAAACAAATTATAACACCAACAACATTGCAATTTCAAAAATCAAAAAACGAAAAAACCCCGTTGCCGCTTCAAATCGAGGATGGCTATGGAGATGCGCAGCTGGAATGGAATGGAATCGATGATGGAGATTGTCCCGACGTGGAGATGGAATGGAATCCCCGATTGCTCCGATGTAGAGGAACTGGCGAGGTGTGACGGAACGGAGAGGAACCGCTTGAATGGTTTCTGCACTTTGAGTTTTCTTCCCTTCTTTATGCAGTAAATTGCTAATTTTACCTCATAAAGAAGTATAAGAAATATAAAAAAAATCATTTTTAAAAGGGCAAAAAAATAATTTCATGTGTAGAATTTTAAAATGTGTCATGTATTTAGTAAAAAAGTATCCTCTAATTAACAATTTCGTTCTTTTATTGTTGAATTAACAACAGTACAGAAAGCTGGAATGATGAAGAACAGAGAAGCTAGCCAGAGAGGACTCTAGCCGAGTCCCTTGCAGTTATGTGACTTGCCGGTTCGCCGCGCATTTTCTCGGCCGAAACCACTGCAGAACTTTCACCTCTGAAGCAGAGAGAGAGGAAGATCAGAGACGATGATGATGACTGAGTGCAGCAAGCAAACTATCTGGATACATATGGAGGAAGGATCGATGAAGCCCTCACTCCAGTGACCAGCCATGCTTTGATTTTCTTCAAGAACCATGGATTGATTTCTCAATCCACGGCTCTTGCAAAGCTAGTGGGAGATTCCATTTATTCTGAGGTATAATAAGTTCTTCAAATGGTACAATTTTGTGCGAAATCAGAATCAAAATAGAAAATTCCATTGATTGAAAATCTTTAGGAACTCAAAAGAGTTTCAATGTGGAACCAAAAAGAGCATAAATTGCAGATTCATCCAGATGATTCTCCAATAGTTTCATCACGGGATTCTCGATACAAACAAGAAGGATGAAATGAACACTTCCTAAAAGTGATACAAACCCAAAAACCAACAGAAAACAGAGGAAAAAAGAAAGAAAGAAGAATAAAGTTGAAAACCTATTCATATTGAGCACAAAAAATAGAGAAGAATCGATATATCCATATTCAGCACGAAATTCCTGCACCGAACAGAATTCTGGTGCCGAATTGAAGCACCTCAAATTCTAGCAACAGCAAAATTGAAGAGCAGGGATTTAAAACTCATGAATTCCGGCAGCAAAAGTAATGAAATCCGAGAGATAAATCTAGTTTAGTGACCATATCAATCCGAGCTCTCTGTTTAGCAACTCAGTGACCACTTCCAAACCGGAGCTCCCTTGTTAGCAACCCAGAAAATCCAAAATGAAGGAACCTTCCTGACTCGAAGACCATTCCACCTGTCGATACCGAGCCATTCCGGTGACCCATTCCGTAATACTATTTAGAAGAACGTAGCTACCTCCCACCGACTATGTCTTCCAAAATCGGAGATGGCAGCAGCACCCAAAACCCATCAGATCCCTTACCGCGGCCCAGACCGTTGACAAGTCTCAAAATCTGAGGAGGATATTTATCCCATCGGCTTGAAGAGAGAACCCAGATCTGAAGAGCCGAAGTTAACATCCAAGCCCACCGGAAATTGACCCATCGGAAGTAGCTCCACCGAAAATCCAAAATCCAAAAAGAACCATCATTTCCAGATCGAAGAAACCGTGAGTTTCCTCTTTTTCCAGATCTAGAAAAGCTCCCTCTTTCTGCGATCTTTAGATGGGGATTATTTCAGCTTCAAAGGCCAAAATTTTATGGTATTGTCGAGTGCGTCTCTGTGTCGGAATCGTAGTTGTTCCGGTGAAAAACAGTTCATGAATTCGGAGATTCCATGGCTGTGTTTCTGGCTTTCTCGATCGATCTGTGATTCCATTCTGTGGTCATTCCTTTTTACCCTAGGTTAATTTAGTCTTTTTATTTTAACGTCGTTAGTGATGTTGTTTTTTTTTAAGTGGACACTTTAGTCCAAAACTATGAGGGGAAAACTATCAATTTTAAAAATACAAAGGAGAAACTATCCAAAACAAAAAATCACAAGAGAAAAATTATATTTCACCCAATTTTATAAAGTTTTGTGGTGTTGGTGGATTGACTGTGCGGTGGTGGTGGTGATAGTTGCTGGAGAATGGTGGTGGTGATAGTTGTTGTTGTTGGGAGAAGGTGGTGGTGGTGGCGAGGGTTTAGATTTTTAGTAGGGTGTTAAAATGTGGATTGGTGGTTCCAGAAATGGGCGGCAACGGTGTTGACCGATAATAGTGGCTGACGAATATGGTTGTAGGCGGCGATGGTGGATGGAGATATTGATGGGCGACGGTTATGGTGGGAGGCGGTAGTGGTGGATGGCGGTGAGGGTGGTTGGCTATGGTGGTGGTTCTGATGGCGTATAGCTTAAAAAAATAAATAATTATTAAGAGGCATACTAAACGCAGTAACGATTTTACTAAACGCAGTAACATTCCCCTGTAAAAAGTCCGAATTGCCCTTTATGATTAAAAAAAAAAATTTTCTATTTTTTCACCTATAAGTAAGGTGCCAAGTTCATTATATTTTTTCAACCTTCAGAGTTAGTTGTTTTTCATTTACATTAAACTGCAGAAACACTTGTTTTCCATTTCATCACTGACACGTTTATTCAAATATGGCCGGTATACCTGAGTACGATCCATATTCCACTGTAAGTAACACTGTATTTATTTTTTTACTTTAAATTAGTTTGCATAAATTCTCTATATACCCCTTCATTTTAATTTTCGGAAAAAAAACTCATTCGTAGGGATTTTTTCCCGGATCTGCTATTATCCGGACGTTTTTTGCCGATTCTGCAACATTTCGGACGGGGAGACTGTCTCCCCGGACGAAATTCCCGGAATACCGCCGGCAAACCGGCGGTATTCCTTCGTTAAATACCGCCATCGTCAGGCGGTATTTCCCAAAGGCTGTATTTCCGGGGGGCATTTCCGCCTAAAATACCGCAGGCAAACGGCGGTATTTTCACAAGAAATACGCCGGCGGTATTTCTTTTGGGAAATACCGCCGGACGGCGACGGTATTTTCGCCGGAAATACCACCTGCCAACGGCGGTATTTTTGCCGGAAATATCGCCGTCGGCCGGCGGTATTTCCGGCCAAATAAAAACTAGAGGCTGCCTACCGTTTTTTCGGCGATTTTCCCGGGCGAAAACTCCGAGACAGTCGCAATATCCCTCCAACCTATGCTAATCATAATTGTGTCAGAAATTTGGCTCTAGCCGACAATATAATTGCTTAATTTATTTGTTGAATCGAAATTTTTGTATTTAAGTATGCTGAACCAGGTTTTTTTTATGTTAAAAGGATTTCCGCGTTGAAAGTGATGACATTTATGCTGACCACACCGAAGTATTTCAGACGAACGAAGAGTTCAGCAATAAGGAATGTATGATTGCATGGGTTAAAGCACGAGCAGCTGAAAATAATATGACGGCAAAAATTACTTCCTATTCGAAAATGTTGAGGCTGTTCCTAACAACAGGAAGAAAAAGTAGAATTGAGATAGGGTGCGATAGATCAGGAAAAGTTAGGGAGAAGGCACTCATACCGGAAGGGAGAAGCAGACGGAGCAATACAAGCAGCAAGATGACAAACTGTCCATTTCACCTAAAGGGACGAGAAATTGATGGGGAAAAAGGGACGTTAGAGGTCAGAAACGGTACGCACAATCATAAATTAGAAGAAGTTCGAAACTGACATTCAGCGCAGACACTGTTTACAGAAGCGGAGAAGAAGAAGATTGCAGAAATGTCCAGTATTAACATCAAGTTGAAGCATATATTGGCCCAATTACGCGGAGATAATCCAGAAAATGTCAGCCACATAAGACAGGTTTACAACGAATCAGCAAAAGGTAAAAGGGATGCGAGGGGAGGTATGAGTAACATGCAGTATTTCTTCAAACTTCTGCATGATCACGAATACTTCTATGCGTACTCAGGCGATGACGGAAGTAATGCAGTGGGCCACATCTTCTTTGTGCACAAGAAGGCCTGTCGTCTACTTGTTCTGTTTCCGTACGTTTTGTTTATGGATACGACGTATAAGACAAACAGGTATGACATGCCTCTGCTGCAAATTGTAGCTCACGTACCTACAACTCAGTATGTTTATATCACGTTCATTTTCCTGAGGGATGAGACTACTCCGAGTTATTACTGGGGATTGGCGCAATTGAGCACTTTATTCGAGCAAAACAAATTCCCCCACGTGGTCATGACTGATAGAGAGACCACATTACTGAATGCTGTGGAACAAGTTTTTCCACATGCTATCCAGCTACTTTGTAGTACACATATTGAAATGGATGTCAAAAAACATGTAATGTCAGTTGGGAATGACAAAACTACAACGGATGTCTTTCTATATCGTTGGGGGCAAGTGATGAAAGCCTAACATATGAACAGTTCACGGAAGCTGTGGATTATATTGATACTAAATATGGGAATAAATTGAGATTCAGAAATGTTATTCCTTACTTGAAGAAGACATGGTTGGATTCCCACAAGGAGAAGTTTGTGTCTTGTTGGACGAAAAGTATAAAGCATTACGGAGGGCGCACAACGAACATGTAAGTTATTTATTTATTTCATTTATGATTTGTATATTGTATAATTACGCGATGTTTTATATAAGGATTTATGTTTTATAAAGAATTTTAATGTCAATTGTCTTTCAGGGTTGAGAGTGCACATGCACAGGTGAAGAAGGCTATTGGTACGGATAGAAAGGCGTTCCCAAGTATTTTTCACGACATTCATATTATGATAGGGTTGCACCTCGATGAAATTCGGACTAAAATGGAAGCTTCGCGCAGCAAAACATACCGGAAGAGCGACTACCTACTATATAGTCGTTTGAACGGTAGAATGTCGTTTGTTGGTATTACAATGGTGGAAGACGAATATACAAAAAGAGTTGGCCTTATCGGGGACGATGGTGCGCTTTGTGGTTGCGAACTCCGAACAAGTTACGGTCTGCCATGTGCATGTGAGATGCAACAGTTGGTGCGCGCGTACCAACCAATTGATCCTATCGATGTAGACGCCTTCTGGAAGACGCTGCATTTCGGAGATACTGATATTCTAGAAACTCAGGAGGAGAGGCAAACTGCTGAAGGGCGACTGCATGAAATGTTTGTGGATGACATGTCGCGTCCGAACGCTGAAATATACAGGGTCATGGGTGTTGTGCATTCGACGCTTTATCCAGAAACTGTTGATTTATCGTAGCCGGTTAGTAGGCCACACAGGGGACGTCCCATACACAATTCAACCCAACGAGATCTATCAGGGTTCGAGCATGCCGAAAGGAATGCGCTACAACGAGATACGAATATATGTGTTTAATTTTAACATGTCATTGTTGTTAAATACATATACACATACTTAATTTAATATGCTTTACACTAGCAGGTCGGCGATCCACAGGCTGACAGAGAAGACGAAAGGTTGTGAGGCCCCACTCTTCTGAGTGGCCTTACTACTTTCCCGTATTTCTGAAACAGTTCGTGTTCGAATACATTACCGGGCACATTAATGTAGTGCCCGATGGACATTGTGGTTTTAGGGTAATTACCTATTTCGTACACGATGCAGATCAGGCGCAGTGGCACTAAGTGTGTAGAGACCTGCACCAAGAACTCCGGGATGAAGCTACTTTTTGGCGATTCGTTATTGGGGCAGTCGATTACGATTTAGCATTCAGGCTGCTAGATGTAGTTCCGGAAAAAGAAGATTTCTGGTTTGATTCTCATCTTTTGGGAATACTTGTCGCAACGAAGTACCAGAGGGTGGTTACATTATATGCCCAACAAAATAATACTTTCCTTCTGCTCATGTGGCTGGGAGCCTACGTCTCTACTGATCCGAGCAGTTTCATCAATATGGGGTTAATACGACAAAATCATTTCATTGCTTTGTTAACGACAGGGGAAGTCTTGCTACCCCCAATCTATCCGACGTGGAGTAGCCGGGCCTCAAAACAAATGCATCTTTGGAAATCTCATTTGGATGAAAAATTAGGTGAATTTCGAAATAAAGCGACTACTGAGTATTAGTATACGATATTTTTCATATCAACAGCTTAACGTTAATAGCAATTTATTTTTGTTTTTACGTTCTCAAGATAAGATCCTCATCTTATGAATTTTGGTGTAATAAATTTTATCAGTACTGAATTTAAATAAAATATCTATACATCATTCCGATTGCGGTATCTCCCTATACATTGCATTAAAAAAGAGATTAAAAATAATGATTACAGCACATGGGACTCTACCTAAATGTACTACAGTGCCGGCATCAAATCCTCCAAATAGCGAGCCACCTCTTCTATAGCACTCTCCTTCACGTCACTTGGGACAGTATTCCGATTTCGGGGATGAACATAATACATTTTACTTGCTATATATTACAAGCGCTGCGTTTGGAAGAAATATCAAAATATAGTTAAAAAGATTGACGCAATAATATAATTAATGAACAGAAAAAAAACATAAATTTGTAGTTCTTACCGCAACCGCAGATAGCTGTTTCGGGTCCAGTGGCTCATCCGCTTCCATGTCGTCGGGATTAATACGAATGTGCGTCCGCGGATGGAAGTAGTCGAGGTACTCAGGGCACGACTGATCGGCCCAATGAGCCCTCTCCATCCCCCTTAACACCTTATTCTTGGGGTACATTTGCGGGATCTTAAGATTCGTATCAAACACGCATGAGTACCTTTTTATTTCAGAGCCTCTGTAACAGTTCTTTGGCTGTAAAATTGTGTGAGGGATCGACTGAATGAATCTAAATTGCCGTAGGAACCGATCAGGCATATATGGCTCTGCGACCCCAGGGCAATGAATAAGACCCCTGTACAAGGTTATTGCGTGCACTCCTGCTGGATTTGGCCCAAAAGGAAGCCAATTGACCTAGTGCATGTGAAACATAGTAAGTGGATAATCGACTAGGTCGGCTATTACAATAATAAACATTAGAAAATTTAAATGACATAGAAATATTACCTCTTCGGATTTCATTCCGTCCAGGGCACGTCTGTATTTCAACAAATCTCAGTTAGGCTCGCGCTTCCTTCCGGTTCCGATGTGCCACTTAGTTGATGCTGGCCACTCGACATCCCAGGATCTCTGCTTTGCCGGACTAAACGTGGGAAAGTATTCGTATATCCAGCTTTATTAAAAAAATGGAAAAATAAATTAATCATTTTATTCTCCAGATATAAGGACTAAAATAATTTATAAACGATTCTTACAAACCTGCAATAAAGTCAGACACCCGCCTAACTGGGCACCATCCGCTCTAGAGGCCCGACCAAGACTGCGATAAAGGTTCGCCAAACATGCTGAACCCCACGCAAGTCCGCCTAGGCTTTATACATCTTGGAGGTAAGGCAAGAAGTGCCCAAGGACGTGGGTTTTTTTTTCTTATCCACGAACAGGGTGTTCCCAACTAACCACAGTAAATAACCTGCTGTAGAATTGGCGGCATCCACCTGTCCATTGAGACATTGCTCGCGGAGGAGGGACCTTTTGACAGTGGCAAAATCTCGATCCCCGAGCTAGTCTTCCTAAATCCCCAACATCTCTAACAGCAGTTCCTTCATCTCTGCCGGCTTAATTTTTCACCCAATTGGAGATCCCCCAATCGAAACCCGCAATATGTATGCAATGTTGTGCAGAGTGATAGTCATATCTCCGAATGACATGTGGAATGAATTAGTTTCCGGCTGCCATCTCTCAACAAAGGCACTTAGGAGTGCAGAGTCTAGCTCTGGATGCATAGACCAACCCAAATGTGCCAACCTAGACTGGTCAACTAGACTTTTTATTTTCCCTTCGGTTAAAGCCCACTTTTGCAGATTGTTATAGCCATTATGGCACAACAATGCACCACGTTCCTATGTAATGGAATGAATAAAATAACACATTTTAAAAGCCACCTTATTAATCATAAATAAAAAATAAATAAAAATCATATCAAGAAATATCTAATAAAGCATAAAAACGATACCTGTTGATGCCATACGTAGTAGGCAACATGACCTTTAAAAGTCTGTAATAACTCCGGATCTGAAGGTCCACCGTCAATCGGACCATCTAGAGGCCAGTAAGCCTTCCACCCGGCATCCCCTCTGGAGCTAGAACCGGACCCAGCCCTTGACACTGACCTACGCGAGGAGAATTACTTCTTTGCCTTTTTCGCTCCTCCGTCGGTTGGATGCATTTTCCCTTTCATTTTCATCCTCCAACCGCCCCGAGTTCCCTCCCATGTACCCCTGCGACTGAGACATGTCCATCTCAAATCTTTCCGCATTTTCCCTAGCTTCCTCCTCCTCCACATTTCCAATGTATGGCGGTGCAAATGGGATTTTCCGGTAATCAATGTTATTTTCCCTCGTCGCATTTGATAAGCGAGAAGAGCCATGCGCTCTTCCTGCCACTTTTCTCTGCCGCTCGGATACAGTGGGATGTATTCGGCCACCTACTTCCTCAGAGGAGGACTGTGTCGTCTCAGTGCTTCTATCACCCAATTGCAAATTGTCATCCTTTTTGCTTTTGCTTTTGGTTAATTTCAATTTCAATTTCTTTAATGCTTCTGCCATCTGCAATCATATAAACGCGCATGTATCAATACAAAATTAATTGCTAACATATAAAGAAGGAGAACACATTTACAGTTACAGAAAAAGTATTGGCGCAAAATTCGCCCCGTTCGGGCATAAAATATCTGGATAAATCCCGCCGCCCGGCGGTATTCCTTAAGAAAATACCGCCGGTCGCCGGCGGTATTTCTTTGAAATTCCGCCGGCGACCACCGGTATTTCATTCTATTCCGGCGACAATCAGCCGGATCTGCGAAGATCCGGAGAAAAAAGTAATAATTTCAGGGAAAATATTAACAAATTCGGACATATTATAACTAAATTAATCAAACAAACAAATAATCTCACAAATAAAACAGTACCGAAACAGATATTAATTTGAGGCACTAACCTTTAGTCGATCGTACTCGCAGTAACCGTTTTATCCGATTTAACTAATTTAGTATTTCCTTAGCCTCAATTGTATTTCATTTCCTCTGCTTCCGTCTATTTATAGACGGAAGCAGAGGAATTTGTTCAGTTTTTTTTTTCCTACCAAAATACAGTTCACCCGTTGATGAACAGTACTGTTCACCTTTTCCTTTTTTTTTTAAATTTTTTGTGCCAGGGGCATTTTAGTCTTTTCATAGGAGAATGTTACTGCGTTTAGTAAAACCGTTACTGCGTATAACAATTTCGATTATTAAAATGGAAGGCGATGGTTATTGTAATTAAAAGGGAGTTAATAATTATTGGGAAGAGATAAAAATGATAATTGGAATAAATTATGGAGAGAAATATCTCGCCTACAAAAAAAAACATTAAAGAACGTAATAATCCTTGAAATATCCCCCTTTCCTCCTATTTTCCCGAATAAAAAGTAATGTAACAATTAAATTTACAGACCTCGAGGTCGAATGTTTGATTCACACCTCTGGCAAGATTTGCAAATTTTAAAACAAACTCTTGTCAGTACTTTAGTAGTTACTCTCATGTGGTGGTGTGTTGATGTTTAATGTACAGTTTCTGGTGGCGTGGTTCCCAACGTGGTGTGGTGTTCAAATTGCCCGTCAATGATGTGGTGTATTGTGATGTCCCCAACATGGCGTTTAAGTTGCCCGTCCCTGACGTGGTGTATCGGTGCAAGTTGCTCATTGCAAGACATGGAACCATGGTGTTCAAGAGCAAGTCCCCAACATAGTGTTATATCGCGGTGTGCAAAAACGTGCAAGTTGTCTCCATGTGGGTTATATACAAGTGCTCCCCAAAGTGGGCAAAATCGTATCAAAAAAACAAATATGTCAATCATGGTTGGACGAAATTCCAGCACCTTTAATTCAAAAAAAAAAAAGTTATTAATAATAAATCAAAATTCTTAAAATGAAAAAGAAATATTAAAAAATTATAGTTACATAAATTTTGAAAGGAAAATTTTTTTAAAAAAATAAAAATACAATGCCATACAATGTTTCAAATCATATCTTAAAACATACCCCGAATCTAGTTGATATACAGTTCCAAATCTAGTCGAACATATTCTTTAAAATAGCTATCTCCAAAAATTATGTTTGATAAGAGAATTTTAACATATAGTTTCTCTAAAATTTAGTTGGAATGTGAGAAATTATGCAAACATTTTCTAATTTTCTTTTAGGGCCTGTTTGGTTCACGGGGAAGTAAAGTTTTTGAGGAATATGATTTCTGGGTATTTAATGATAAAGAAAGTAAAGTAAAAAAGAATATTTTTTTGTGTTTGGATTGGTTAAGAAATGTATTTGAGAATTTAAATGTGAACTAAACTAAATATCAAAAATGCCCTTTTGAATTAAGCTTAATGATTTTCTCATAAAAATATTATTAACCTAAATAAGAACTAAATAATATTTAATTATAAATTAAACTATAACTTTAAAAATAAATTACATGCCATTTACTCATCCAAAATTATTTAAAATTTAAAAAAATTATAGATTTGATTATTGATCTATAATGTAGTTGTTAGTCTAGTGAGAATTCAGATGAATAAGAAAATAATTGGAAAAATAAATTATTTTGTTGTAAAATGAAATATTAAATTTGTCACTCAATTTTTTCCAAATTTAAAAGGAGAAATTTTAAATATGGTACATTAATTTTCATTAAAATATTATTTAATTTTATAGCTAATAAAAGTTAACTATAAAGAATATTATATATGAAAAGTATATATGTTGTTTTTAAGTATATATTTTGGAGATAAAATTAAAATAAACAATCTTAGTTAGATACAATATATACTAAGTAAATTGTGATATTGTGGACGATTAGTTGCAACCAATTAGTTAGACGACTTTTATACATAGACAATATTTTATACCTTTTTTAGGAAAAATAATATATATATTTCCTTTTTTTTTTTCATTTTATGGGGTTTTTAAAAAAATTTTATGGTTGATATAACAAAAATATAAAATATTTGAAAACAAATAAGAGTAAGGGTAGTGATTGTCTTTTTTAAAATTTGTAACCCGGAAAAAGAATACCATATTAGAACATGGATTCTTTTTCCAAGAAAATAACACTTATTTTCCCTGTATCGTGGATTTATTTTTCTTTTCCCACCAATTAAAATGACTTCCAAAAACAAAGGAATTTAATATTGAGAATCATATTACTTTTCTTGACCAGAATCCCTATAAACCAAATAGGCCCTTAGGGTTAAGTGTGAAGAACAGTGGCGGAGCCACGTGTAATTGCCCCACCTCAAATTTTTAAAAACCCACCTAAGATGGTATAAAATGTGTAAAATTTAAGAATATTTGAGTAATTGCCCAACCAAAAATTATAATAATTGAGGGCAAAGTTGAAATTGGCAAAATTAAAATACAATACTTTTTAGTTTGTATGCCTAAATTTCATAATCATTCTTGCTATCATTGAAAAGTGGCATTTATTTTAGGGGAAAAAAAAGAAAAAAGAAATATTACATAGTGGTAGCTATTTTAGGGAGAAAAAAGAATAAAACAAATATTGCGTATAAAATTTGTGCTTGTATATGACAAAATAGCAGTTGTTCTTGTTTTAAAAAAAAAATTATCCTACATATTTTGCCCCTCTTGGCTTCAGGGGTCTGGCTTCGCCACTGGGGAAGAACCCTATGGTTTCATAAACTATTGACGACCCCCCTCTCCACCATGTGGTTTTATAAACATATGAAGAACTTCCTCCCGTATTTCGCCCAACTCTATAAATTAGACGAAATTTTTACTAACTAACAGGGAGTTCTTATAAGTTTATGAAACCACGGGAGGTTCTTCATAGGTTTTTAAATTAGAAGAGGTTCTTCAATAGTTAATGAAATCAAGGGGTTATTCATAAGTTTTTAAACCACAGGGGTCCTCCAATAGTTTATGAAATCATGGAGGTCTTCATACTTAACCCTTTTTTTTTTACAAACTACTCAATCCGTCCCACTCAAATAATCCACTTTGAAAACTGTACGACTTATTATGGGTTATGAGGTACAACCCATTATTTAGCATCATATCTTCCACTTATAAGTAAAGATTAATTGTGTATCACACAATATTATATTAGTAAAAGTGTGTAATATAATCAAATTCAAGGTTGACTCTTTTAATGAGACAAGAATTTTTTTCATTGAAAGTGAACTCTTTGAGTGGGACAAATAGAGTATATCTTTGAGTTCTGAAACTCAAAAAGTGAATTGCTCTGTTCATCACGAACCTTTCATCATATTACTCGAATAGACACAATCCTCCACTTTTTCAAGGACAAAATCATCCGATTGTCAATTATTTTGTCTTGCATTCCATTATTTTACTTTTATTGCCATATAAACCCCCAAAATTATTTTTTTTTACCTATTCGTCCATAAATAAGAAAAGAAAATATGAATATCAATGAAATTTGATTCTTAATTTATTCTGGATTTTAATATAAATTTACTATATAATAATATTACTATAATAGCAATTATTCTTAATATTATGATTTAATATACCTTTACTTTTCATTTGTGTCCGCTTAGGTACATTTACTTATTTTTTAGCCAATAATGTACCTAAACTAATTTAATTGGGCTAGAAAGATACTTTTACCGTTATCCTCCGTTAGACTTGACGAAATCAGCCTCATGTGCCTCGCATGTGACTTTTTTTAGGGATATTTTTGTTTGTTTACTGTTCATCCTTTACCCCAACTTTTTTTTTTCCTCAAATATACTATTCATCTTCTTTCCCAAATTCCTCCCCCTTCCTCCTTCGTTACCTCCGCCTCATCCGCCACAGTCTGCCTCCCCTCCCCTCAAGAAAATATTAAATAACCACCTGACGTGGTGGTTAATATTCCACCCAAATTTTGACACATGAATTTTTTAATCTACTAAGCAATACTCATCATTATCTTCTCTATCCACCAATTTCCTCCATCTCTGCTACTTCTTCAACCCATTCCCCACCTTCTTTTTAAACCCATCTTCTCTTTTCTTCAACCACCGCCCTACAGCACCACCCCACATTTCTTCCATCCACACCTCCCGCCTGGTTTAGGCTCTTATTGAGAGCCAAAATCGGAGGTTGTTTGGGACTCAGCAACAACAAAAAATGAAGAGAACCTAAAGAGTAACAAAGCTGCAAAATGAGTTTCCTTTCCCGCAAGATTGAATTTTTGGAGCAAAAAAAAAAAAAAGATTTTAATGTTGTTCTCTTCCCACCCTTAGCGACCTCCCCTCCTTTTTCACCCGTTAGCCGTCGCCGCCCCCACCCCTCCCTTCTCACCCATCGGGCGTCGCCGCCCTTCCCTTCTCGCTCATCGCTGCCCCTTTCACTAGTGCCGTCTCAGTTTGTGCCTAGCTTCTTTAAATTCCAAAACCTAGATCTAAACATGATAAATTAATTAAACAATGTTTACCCAAATTCTTTAAATTCCAAAGCCTAGATCTAAACATGATATTAATTAAGGTGGGGGAGGTGGATGGTGGCGGAGGAGGCAGAGGAGGGAGGGGAGGAATTTGGGGAAGAAGTGAATAGTATATCTGGGGAAGAAAAAAAATGGTGGGGGTAAAGATGAAAAGTAACGGACAAAATTATCCCTAAAAGAAGTCACATGCCCTCACATGAGGCCGATTCCATCAAGCCTAACGGTTGATAATGGAAAAAGTACATTTTTAGCCCGTTTAAATTAGTTTAAGTACATTTTTAACTAAAAAAAAGTAAAGGTATGGATACAAATAAAAAGTAAGGGTATAAACATTTTTCTCATTTTCCAAAATAAGTTAGGACAAACAACAAGTCCCACTATGTGGGGTAGGTTGGAGACAAGAATTAAGAAAATTAAAATTGTATTAAATTATCTTTTTCAATAATTATTTCATTATTTTTAATCAAAATATTTGCTTTCTAAATTCATAACACCATAACCGCCACCAATGACGACTACTCACCACCACAGTCGGTAGTAGAGCACAACCATATCTTCACTACCAAATTCGACCCAAAAAAAAACACACACACATATCAAGAGCTAGATTTAATAACGCAACACAAACACTTCCATCCCAAACACATTCAAAGATGAACAAAATTATCAATCAGATAAATACACTTTAAAATTTTATAAAATTTAGATAAAAAGAAAGAAGTAATTAAGTTTAGAAATAGTAGAATAGAAGAAAAATAATTCGAGTGGGTTATGAGAATTTTTTCCATAAAAAATGCTTTTTTATTCCGAAATTCCAAAAATAGAGAAAGTTTTCGGGGAATTCCCGATTTAGAGAAAGCGAAGTTGGAAACTTCGCTTTCTTTGAAAATTGGTTCGGATTCAAATTTGTACTGAAAGCGAAGTTACCAACTTCGCTTTCTTTGAAAATTTGTGAAGTGACAAATTTTCAAAGAAAGCGAAATCTGTAACTTCGCTTTCTTTGAAAAAACTCGCAGCGAAAATTTGAACTGAAAGCGAAGTTTGTAACTTCGCTTTCAGTACAAATTTTTTACTTTGAGTTTTTTCAAAGAAAGCGAAGTTACAGACTTCGCTTTCTTTTAAATTTGTAACTCGAAACATAGTAACGTTACTTTGTTTGTTCTGGGACTTTGTTTGTTATCTCCCAGTTAACATTAACATTATTATCTCCCAGTTAACGATAAGTTATGATCATTTTTTAGGGCTTATTATTATAAATTGATGCTTTTAAAAGGTAAAGTCATTGATAATCACCAATGAATTATGAAAAATGGTAAATATGGTAATGAAAAAAATGACAAATGGTGAATTTGACGTGAATTGTTAACGGGAATTTGATCCTGTTCAGGGGAAACTCCGTCGATTTTTTTTATTAAATTGTACTATGTCAAACTTTATTGTTTACATCTATGTTTTCTAAATCTAAATATATATAAAGTTGGTTTCTAAATTTTCACTTCGAGTTTTTTCTAAGAAAGAGAAGTTACAGACTTCGCTTTCTTTGAAAATTTACTTTGCTTGTTAACTGGGAGCTAACAAGCAAAGTAACGTTACTTTGCTCCGAGTTACAAATTTTCAAAGAAAAAACTCAAAGTAAAAAATTTGTACTGAAAGCGAAGTTACTAACTTCGCTTTGAGTGCAAATTTTTGCTGCAAGTTTTTTCAAAGAAAGGGAAGTTACAGCTTTCGCTTTCTTTGAAAATTTGTCACTTCACAAATTTTCAAAGAAAGCGAAGTTGGTAACTTCGCTTTCAGTACAAATTTGAATCCGAACCAATTTTCAAAGAAAGCGAAGTTGGAAACTTTCCCTATTTTTGGAATTTCGGAATAAAAAAGCATTTTTTATGGAAAAAATTCGGGTTATGATTGGGATTCAAAGAAAAAAAAAATCTGATGGGGTGGTTTCTGTTCGGGTTTTGCTTTCTCCAATTTTTTTGGCTCTCCCAATTGTTCCTCTGCTGCCGTCACCGATCTTTCCACCACCCATGAAACCTCAACTTCCGTGGAATTTTTACAGCAAAGCAAGCAGGGCGTTGCTGCTACAAGATGACACATGGCGGCAGCGGCAAAAGTTTCCTACGAATTGAAACCCAACAGCGGTGTCGAAAAAGGGAAGCAGCATCGGCGGTGAAAAAGGAAGCATCAGCGGTGGCGAAAAAGCAAGCACATCGGCAAAAAGAAGAAGCAGCAGCCACGAAGAAAAAGAAAGCACAGTGGCGGCGAAAAAGGAAGCACGCCGGTGACGAAAAAGAAAGCACAGCCGTGAAGAATATTTTTGTTTTGTTCAGGCTGCTGCAGCGGCCGTGTGGTTCATAAAGAATGATAAGAATGATGTTTTAGGCTTTTGGAAGAATGAGAAGCACATTCTCTTACCGAAAGTGCATAATAAATTACCTTTTATTGATGCCCTTTAGAATTCCACAAGCAATTTTTTTTTATAGAAGTTTTGTTCTTATTTAGCTACACCCTTTACTGTCACTAAAATATGAAACAATGAGATTTCTCTCTTTTAGCTACATTTCTATAGTTTAATTTAATTTATTCCTTATTTTAAAAAAGGTTCTATGATAGGACGGTTTTACCCTTGAAAAAGAGGAGTTAGTGGGTTAACGGAAGGGGTAAACGAAATATCATGTTTTGTTCCATTTTCGAAAGGATTGTGATGAAATTTTTTTTTTAATGATGGTGTCTATTCAGGTAACATGGCCAAATGTTCGTAATGATCTAAGCAATTCACTCAAGCTTAAAACAAAACTCTAAGTGTTAAAGTTGAAATAAAATACACAATTTCTTCTTAAAATTTGAAAATATTATATAAATTGGAACAAATTTTAGAAGCTAAGACATCATATACACTGAAACAAATTTTAGAGTCTAAAACATTATATGAATTGGGAGGGGCAAAGTAGCTGCTTTCTTGATTCCCTCAAGAACCAGTAACAGCATACCCAGTGATGAAATCCCCTTCAGACTTCACTAATTTGGAAAGAATTTTCAAAAATTTTCAATAAAAAAACAAGATTTTGTGAACTCCACAAATCACTCAATCATCATAATTGAACAATAAAATAAGCAATGCATATTTATGCAGATTGTACTGGGAAAGAAACAATTCACATCACACAAAAATTTCCAATCACAGTGGATGACAGTCACATGAGGAAAATTAGGTCTAGCATATGATTGAACCCAAGGTTACAGTCAAAATCGTAAGAAGGGAGGGGGCCGAGGGGGAGAGGGTGGAATATTAAAAATCTGAAGAACAAAAATGTTCATTGGATGTATGCCCCTGATAGAAAATGCACGTCCAATAATACATGCGTATGGCATACAGTTGAATGAATTAAGAAACCCAAAAACACCAATGTCAAAGAGAAGATTGGCATGCTATCAAACACTAGAGGTGCATGACGATGGCTGCTATAAACAGAATCAGAACATAAAACATAAAAGTAACTCATTTTAAAATCAAAATCAATCAAGAGTTCAGAAAATAAATCCATATAATTCTACAACAAAACCATAACCTAAAGTCTGAAATCAAAAGAAAATACTTAGCAACAAAACCGTTCTACAATGGATAATCAGTCACCCCCTTGCCTTTTGATAGACATAGGTTAGGCCGTATTTGCCACGGCCACGAAAGTTCCGGCACCACACTCAGCGTTAGGGCATTCCTTTCTCTGAACCTTTCTAGAATTGTCCACTTTGTAAAACTAGAACTTGACCTTCTTTTTATGTTTCAGCTTTTTGGGCTTCGTGTAGGTCTCTTCTTTCTTTTCTTCGCCCCACGGTTGCAACGGGGCTCGAGGTAAGGATGGACACGTTCTGGATGTTGTACTCAGGTAGGGTTTGGTTGTCCTCAAGGAATTTACCGGTGAAGATGAGACGCTGCTGATCCGGCGGAATACCCCTTGTCATGGATCTGGGCCTTGACTTTGTCAATGGTATCGTTGGATTCGACCTCGAGTGTGATGGTCTCCCCATCAGGGTTTTGACAAAAATCTGCATTTTTCTTTTCCTTCTCTCCACCAGATTATTGACTATGTTAAGAACTATTGCAAGTTATTGTTGTGTGTCTGTGTGTTTTTTTAATTTGTATTTTAACCTTCTTTACTTTTATGTAATATCTTTTTATTTTATATTTTATGTAATGTCTTTTTATATTATGTACTTTTTAATATTAAGTAATTTTATAAATATGAATGTTTGAATTACTATATTTTTTAGTTTTGAAACTTTTAAAGGTCGTTTTTCATAATTATATTATGCAAATTTTAAAATTCTCTTTATAATTAAGTAGAGTTGACTATAATTATTTATATTTTAATCACATATGAAATAACAAGTGAATAAATTAAACTCTTAAATTTATAATAATAACAAAGTTTGTTTTTTAATTAATCAATGGGTTCAAATAATAGATAAAAGTAAAATTGGGGATTAAAGTGTAAATAAAAAAATAATAAAAAATTTAAAAAAAGAAGGAGAGTTGTGAACAGTGGACCTCGGGGAGCCGAGGTCCACTATTCACACCTCTGCGCTGCCCACCTCTCAAATTCCAACGCTCCAGCCGCTGCTGGAGATGCCCTAAGAAGGAAGTGAAGAAATTGACCATTAGGGTTTTGTGGGAATAGATTGTAACTTAAATACGCTTTTTGGGTCTCCACGTTTCGTCTTTTGTGAAGCGAATTTTTTCCAGAAAAAATGTAAAAATAGGAAGAAATTCCAGAAATAGGGAAATTTTTGGGGAAATTTCGGATTTCATGAAAGCGCAGTTGGAAACCTCGATTTGAAGGGGAGAAAATTTTTTTTCTTATTTAATGAAGAAAGCAAAGTTGCAAAACTCGCTTTCTTCGGAAGTCGGGTGCCTTGCGTAAATTCCACAGAAAGCGAGTTTCGCAACTTCGCTGTCTGTGGCAAATTTTTTTTTCTCATGTAATGAAGAAAGCGAAGTTGCGAAACTCGCTTTCTTCGGAAATCGGGTGCCTTGTGTAAATTCCACAGAAAGCGAGTTTTGCAACTTCACTTTCGGTGGGAAATTTTGTTTTTGATGAAAGCGAAGTTGCTAAACTTGCTTTCTTCGGAGATTGGGTGCCGGACGTAAATTCCACAGAAAGCGAGTTTTGGAACTTCGCTTTCGGTGGGAAAATTTTTTTTTCTCATTGACTGAAGAAAGCGAAGTTTTGAAACTCGCTTTCTTCGGAAATAGGGTGCCGGGCGTAAATTCCACAGAAAGCGAGTTTCGCAACTTCGCTTTCGGTGGGAAATTTTTTTTTTCTAATTTACTGAAGAAAGCGAAGTTGCGAAACTCGCTTTCTTCGGAAATCGGGTGCCGGGCCTAAATTCCACAGAAAGTGAGTTTTGCAAATTCGGTTTCGGTGGGAAAATATTTTTTTCTCCTTTACTGAAGAAAGCGAAGTTGCGAAACTCGCTTTCTTCGGAAATCGGGTGCCGGGCGTAAATTCCACAGAAAGCGAGTTTTGCAAATTCGGTTTCGGTGGGAAAATATTTTTTTCTCCTTTACTGAAGAAAGCAAAGTTGAGAAACTCGCTTTCTTCGAAAATTCCACATAAAGCGAAGTTTTCAACTTCGCTTTCTTTGGAAAAGAAAATTTTTATAGATAGTTGATAACGTAGATTGATTTAAAAATGTGGCAAAGGTAAAATTTTTTAAAGAAACCAAAGTCATATAGAACAACATGTACTTTGGTTCTGTGGGCACTTTTTTGGATAAAGCGTCGGCCATTTTCGGAGAACTCGAAGGTTTTCCACTACGGTTGGTTTGGATAAGGGTGAAGATAAAATTGTTATGGAAAGCTATTGTGGCAGCTTCCGTAGAATAAAAAAATTGGGTGATGCAAAAATGTGAGAATAAACCGCACTTGCAACCTTCGCTTTCGTGTAAAATAGGTCGGTTTCGCATAACAGTGGAGAAGTTATATACTTTGTACATATTTGGAAAAGATATTTGTAGACAATAAAGTTTTGACATAGTACAATTTTAATAAAAAATTCGACAGAGTTTCTCCTGTAACTGGATCAAACTCCCTGTTAACAATTCCAACAGCAAATCACATCATTCATATCACGACATACAAATCGATTAACCTATTTAAAAAGTAACCACAAAACAACAGTACAAACACATTCAACCACTACCCCCATAAGGAAAAACATTACACCATCCGTTAACTATTGAAAATAAACAGTCACCATCAAAATAATATTTTCAAAGGCACCCTCCCGTCCCACATCAGGGCCGATTGGTTGGCCTATGCGGTTGTTTCCTCATGGGTTCTTGATCAATCGATGTGTCAACAGGTAAAGAGAGAAGATGTGGGCCATCCACATTGCTAGAGGTCTTCTTACACCGCCCATACACTTTTGGCAGAGAAGGTGTGCTGTGTGAAATACTGTGTCTGCCAAAAGCTTGGAAGGTATGTTCGCGAGGGGTTTGTTCTCCATGATGATGTAACTGGCCACCTAACAAATCAGCATCGGTACACGTGTATCCCTCATTATGCCCTGGGTGTGTGCTCGATGCTTGAAATTGAGAGAGATATCCACTTTGCTGTACCGTGTAACCAGCAAAATAACTATCTTGGTGCTGTGAGTCAAAATTGTCACCTTCTTGATGGGATGCTGATGTAGATGTTGCACCATGGTCGTGGGTGGACATGGATGCTCCACCCTGCGCAGACCGTGAGAAGGACGTTTGCCTTTTTGTATGACGAGAAATGGTTGCTCGATCAGCAGCAGTTTGTATCCGACGAGTCTCTCCAGCAACATCAAGGGCACGAGGCACACATATCGCGTACAGTAAGAAGCTTGGATTCAATAGGATACTCATTTATGTGAAGATTTGCTATAACTTCATCCAATGAACCGTACAGTTGAGTGAAACATTGACTCTATTTATGTAAGGGGAAAAAAGGAAATTATAAGAACTATGAAAATGAATTTGCGTATGTTAATGAAGTTGCGAAGGGAACTTACCCAATATTCAACAAGCGCTCCAAACGGTTGCATCCCTTGGTCTAGCCGATGCGATGGATTGCCCACTAATAATCGAGTGATTCTGAAATACCAATGCATGTAAGGAGAATGATAGGGGAGTGGCTTATTATTAGTAAAACCCTTACAAATGCACTCTTCTGCATCCATCCACCACTCTATGAATGTGAAATGTTTTGTGGCCCATTTTTCCCCAGAACGACCTCTACGGTCTGTACGGTGAAGATTAGAATTTGTGTCAATATCTTGTGGCACAGGTTGATAAAACCCAAATTGACGCATGACTCTGTCTGGAGCATGCAACTCTACGACATCAAAATTGATCAACGGCACCTGTGCATTCCAGATTTCGCGTCCGCTCAAACAGTAGGAAGGGAGTTCACGCAACTCCGATTCACGATAAGGTTGCCAAATAAACTGCGAACAAAATATTGTTTGAGTGGAAAATATGTCATATATGAATGGTTAATATATAAAAACAATACTTACGTCACCCTCCAAAAGATAGTCTAACTGGCTCCGAAAAATCCGCAACACGTGTGTACTGACATTTGAAAAACTTAACGGAAACATCAATCTACAAAAAGTAAAAAAATATCAGTTATCCATCCGGAAAAGGAAAGGAGAACGCAACATATAAAAAGGCGAAATGGAAAATTAAAGTATTAGCTGACTTACTTGCATCCACGTGGCCCAGCTGAGATATTGAGATCGTTGTTTGCAATATATTCATTTAGAATTGTTGGTCTCAATTTTGGAATTCTTTCCCATGCCCACATCTGTAGCAGTACAACTGGTCCACATACACTGGATGTGCTCTTCGTAACTGCCCTACACATTCCTCGATACAAGGATGCAAGAACGGCACTGCCCCAACTGTAATTTGGCACCTCTTGTAAATTTTCAAAAAGTGGCAAGTACATTAATTTTCACTTCGTTTCGGACTTGTCCGAACAAATAAAACTGCTAAACAGCATCAAACGACATCTAGTATGTTGCTCAACCTCTTGAACTGTAGAATTTGGTGTCAGTGGGTGAAGTCTTAAATGTCCTGATATGCTCTTCACTGCTAGGCGGTCACCATCAAAATCATCAGGGTCTGGCGCATAACCCAACAACTCCAGTGCCATATCTTGCCATTCCATAATAGATCGGACCCCTTCATCGGCTATAACTGGAAATCCATGAATAGGCTCCCCAAATAACGGCAATATCTTGCAAAGTCACAGTAGCCTCGCCAACTGGAAGGTGAAAAGTATGGGTCTCTTGCCGCCACCGCTCTATAAGCGAAGTTATCAAATGCCAATCAAGTTTTATTTTACTTGCAACATAAACACCGTGAAAGCCAACTGCACGAATCAATGCTTCAACACGTTCATCAAATGGATAACCATCCCACAAATAATGATCACATCGCCTTATGTCTAAAACTGGTACATCTGCATCATGCCACACTAATGAAGATCGATGATTATGCTGCAGAGTCAATACAGATGGATCTTGAGGTCCAGGGTATAACTGTCTATCCGCCATTGTGCTCAAAAATCTGAAAATCACCAAAACAAAAATATAGTTGGCAATGATGATTATTTAAATAGGAATCAAATATAAAATGAGTACAACTATTGATTTTTGATATACAAATACCATCAACATTGACTACGTATGCTACAAGTCCATACACTCATAAATGAAATAATTTAGGATGGTTAAAACACATAAATTTCAACAGGATTTACTACAGATGAAGTCAAAGTTAAGTAATACATTACACATTGAAAACATAAAGAGAAATAGGAAATCGAAGACATCAAATTTCTATTAGAGCATCAAGGGTGCGCTTTTTCCCTATCACGAAGTTGTGCAATATTTGGACAAGATTTTTGATTGTGGCCATGTCGGCCACATGCCTTGCATTGTCTCATCCTTGGAGCATCTATCTCATTTGTAATTCTCAATGAAGAACTCCTCCCACGCCGAGTATTCCATCGCGTCACATTTGAAACCAACTTAAATGGTGAGGCTGGCCAGTAGTCTTTGTGCATAAGTGGAGAGAAATGATATGAGTACGTCGCATGCATCAGTTGAGATGTATAGAATCCATCAACCAACTCTATGGCCTCGCGACCCATCTTTGCACACACTTTGATTACATGCGAACATGAAATTTTATAAATTTGATATTTTCCACATGTACATGTTTGCGCATGAAGATTAACAGTGTGCACATTGTTACCCTTCGTACCATGTACCCCAGTCACTACTTGGAACAAGCCACTATCACCATCAAACGCAGTTACATTGTGGTAGTTTGATCTAGACTGATTCCGTAAGAACCTTTTCACCACTTTGCGAGGCCAAGGATCGTTCTCTGTCACATATTTCTTTGCCTCCTTACTATATTTGTCAAAATAATGAACTAGGCGGAAGAAAGTGAATCGGACACAAGCCGTAACTGGTAATGCTCTTGCCCCCTTCAGTACACCGTTCAGTGACTCACTATGATTTGTTGTCTTAATATCATATCGAAACCCATCATCATAACAAAGTGTCCACTTATGTAATGGTAAGGCAACTAACCAGTTATATGCGCTCACTTAACTGTCGAATTTGAGTTATAGTTGCATTAAATTTGCGAACCTGATGCGAGCGCGCAGCCTTGGCCATCAGATCAGTTAAAACAGGATTCTTGAATGTCTTACTGAAATTGGCCTTAACGTGGCGGGAGTAAAAGCGATGATAAACAAAAGGGGGTTGCAAATGGGGATTGTTCGCAACTGCATGAAGTATACCCAAATGACGATCGGATATTATACAAATGCCACGTCGCCCATCGATGATATGTGTGTTCAAATTGTCCAAGAACCATGACCAATTTGCCAAATTTTCCACATCCGTCAGTGCGAATGCCAATGGCAAGATATGACCGGCAGCATCAATTCCAACAGCTATCAGTAGTTTCTCTTTATATTTTTCCCGCAAATGAGTCCCATCAATAGTGATAACCGGGTGGCAGTGCTTGAAACTATCTATGCTAGCTTTGAACGCCCAAAACACAGAGTAAAAAATCTTGTACCCAGCATTTCCACCATCTGCGTGTCTCCACTCCACAACAGTCCTTGGATTGCTTTGTTGCAAAGCTACTAAAAATTGGGGAAGTTCATGATATGATTCATCCCAATCTCCATACACCATCTTCATCGCCTTTTGTTTACCAAGCCATGATTTCTTGTATGATATATCAATACCTAACCGTTTTACGTCAGTCCTCACATCACATGGCTTGTACAATACATTTGCCTCCACATTATCCCTTATCAAACAACCCACCATATTGCAATCAACATTAGGATGATTAAGCCAATATTATCAAGGTTACATGTGTGGTTGGATATCTTTGTGGTAATTTCCCAGTAACCATGATTTTTCTTTAGAGACCCCCGCACGTGCCAATTGTAAGCTTTGTCGTTATAATAGATACACCAAACAAACCACGTTGACGAATTGGACTCGTGTACTTTGAAGTACCTATGCACCCGAGCAGACCACATTTTTACTGCATGTTGTAACTTTTGTTTACTTTCAAAAACCATGCCCTTCTCCAGCTCCGACTTAAAATCATCTTCTCACACAGGCCTTCCACCATCCTCAAACATATCAGCTATGTGATATTTCTCATCACCTATGTCATGAAAGAAAGCAATTGTAGTGCCTTCATCCTTCATCGGACTAATTTCCGGTGAAGAAGGTGTTGGTGACGAGAGGGTAGCATCTGACTCGTAGTAATCAGCAAACTCTCCTTCTATATCATAATTATCTCCGCATTCGTTATGACAATCGAGGCTTTCATCTGAGTCGTGTCCACCATCAAACGCTGCTGCACTATCATAATCATCTCCATCTTCGTTAGGATCCTCGAGGCTAGCATCTGAGCCGTGTCCCCCATCAAGCTCTTCGTCATTATCATATTCGTCTCCACCTTCGTTATGATCATCATGCAATACAGATCCACCACCCCAGTACACAGGATGAGTTACATTGTTACCCACCACACTAGTGTCTGGCTGCGTGAGACTGCCATGTACAAGGGGAGGACATATCAAACGGGGAGTGCTAACATACTCCCCAAATGGCGAAAGCCTCGATGGCACACCTTCTTCAAAGGGAGGGGACTGATTTGCTGAAGGCCCTTGTTGCCCATAACTAGTTTCTGGCCAACTAAAATCATTTCTCAAAAAGGCCCCATACTGGCTCCAAGACCCATCGAGAGTTGCATGTCCAGATCCACCGTTAAGTAGTTCTGTAAATGACAACTCTGGTGAGACGCCTACGCCTAAGGACGCACCAACTATAGGTTGGATTGGTTCCTCAACCACCTCTTTTAGTAGGAATAGTTGCACAGCCCCAGCGAATGCAAAATGCTTAGGGATGAGGAGCATAACCTTCAAAGTTTCATCATCATCTACAGGGAGATGTTCCCATATAGTACCATGTTGGAAATTACTCATAGGATACCGGTAAAACACACGTAACTTGTGTTGTGAAGGACTAGTTCGGGTAATTTTGTATAACATTTGCATTAACTCATCAAAGCGCATAGTCTCATCAACAGACGTAAATCGTTTTGCAGGGCAGCTATATTTAGAACCAGCAGGTCCTTCCTCTACACATCCATCCCAATATAGCGCGAGCTTCACAGAACACGTAGACATATTGCTACTCTACAAGATTATAGTCATGTAACCCTATGTTAACATTGACGTATCAAACTATTATTACTATATAATTCCAGCAACCAGAAATCTCCATAACCAACATTTATCAATTTTTCATACTGTCCAAAACAGAACATAATGTCCAAAACAACATGTTCAATTTTTTTTATCCAAAGCCAAAGATTCAAGGCAAGCACCTTCACTCAAGGAGAAAGATGGCAAACAATGATCACAAAATCTCAATTATAAGCATTATATACACACCTAAAAAATGAATACCAATGTACACCAACTCACAACAAAACTAAAGGCTCAACTATTCGGCAAGATCAGATCATTTACTCGTTCAGAATATATGCACAGTAATGTACATGCTAAAGTACACAGAAGACGCAGCTAAACTAGGGAACCAAGGAAAGATTCAAAAGAGTAAAAATCACAGCCTCAAACAAGCATTTGTGTTCAGTTTTGTAGCAAGAAACAACTGAAGCTCACTTTTTTTAGGGATTTTTTCGGGTGAGCAAAATCTGTATGTTGAACGAACTTCATTGTACCGTCTCCACTACAAGTCAAGAAACCATGCGAAAACACTTGAATGTACTGAACACCCTCATGCAGAAAAGGAATCAAGTATTTCTTCAGTTTCTGCTCTCTGCTCTCTCATATTGCAAGCAACAAGTCGGATAAGTACATAACTACTGTTAGCTGATGTTCTAAAATTACCCGAACTACTCCTCCAAAACCGCGGGAGCTTGGTTGCAGAAAAGTGTGTCTTTCATGCAACCTTGGACAGTAATATACTAATCTAGCTCTCTTGGCATCCCACAATTTCACATCCTGCATTGCATGTTCTTTATGCTAAACATACCCAACTATAAAACCCAAAGGTGGGAGAATAAATCAGTTTCTTAATGATATCTTCTGTTTTTTATTTCTTCTGTTATTTTTAATGATATCTCATAAGCTCCTTTTATGTTCTGTTTCAAGTGCCGAAAAAAACCAAACATCCAGAAAATGCAAGCTTATAGTCAAATGAGGAATTAAATTATACACATGACTAAACAACACAAAACAAACCGCCAATTTCGGCATAAAAATAAACCAATCCGCCAATTTTATAAATATACAAACTCAACCATGAAAATGGAACAATTTTTTTTGAATGAAAAACCATGTAAATTATACCTAACATTCTACATAACAGAGGGCAGTAGTGCAATGTTGAGCATCAATTTCTCCTTTAACATGAAGATTTCAACAAAACAAAGAAGCACTAAGCCTTATTCTTTTCGGTTTTCATGAATAAGTGGAAGATACCTTTCAATTTATAGCATTATACGCTCTCCCAATGCTGTTGGAATTGAGTCGCCCTCCGTTGCCTCGGTGCCGCCGGTCTCAGTGCCGCAGAGGAAGAGATGGCCCGGCGATCTCCCTGCTGCCGAGGAAGAAGAGATGCGCCTGTGGGGTGGAGTTTTTTTGGCTTCACAGCTTTTCGTTGGTAAATTTAGGATATCAAAGTAAAAGGGCTACGATTACTGATGTTATAAGTTAGAGAGACTTCCCGATATAATTCGTTTTCTTCAAGTTTGCGAAGAAAGCGAAGTTTCCAACTTCGCTTTCTTTGGAATTTGAAGAAAACGAAGTTCGAAAACTTGCTTTATTCACAAACTGATAAAAAATTATGCTTCCAAAGAAAGCGAAGTTTCCAACTTCGCTTTCTTTGGAATTTACTCCGGGTCCCGAATTTGCGAAGAAACCGAATTTCGCAAGATCGTTTTCTTCAGTAAATGAGGAAAAATTATTTTCCCACTGAAAGTGAAGTTTCCAACTTGGCTTTCAGTGGCATCCTGGTAAGTCACTGAATTGTGAAGAAAGCAAAGTTAGGAACCTCGCTTTCTTTAGAAAATGCGAAACAATTAGTTTTCCAAAGAAAGCGAAGTTTCCAACTTCGCTTTCTTTGGAACTGACTCCTGTCAACTGATTTCCGAAGAAAGCGAGGTTTCGAACCTCGCTTTCTTCACAATCTACGGGAAATTCCGGATTGCACTAAAAGCGAGGTTTCCAACTGCGCTTTCATGATATCCGGAATTTCCCAAAAAAATCCCCTATTTCTAGAATTTCGGCCTATTTTTACATTTTTTATGGAAAAAATTCTTTGTGAAGCTACTCCCCATTCTTTTTAAGAAAATAGGCTTAATTATCTTCTATCCCATATATTTTAAGGTAATTAAACTTTACCCCCTCAATTTATGAAATATATTTTTTGCCCTGTTTGACCATTTGTCAAAGGTAATAAAAGGCTGATGACTCTGTATTCCACTCCATATCATAATCCCCAAACTATTCTTATGAGAGGCTAAGAAAACCAATATACCCAAAATATCCTTTTGATTGATGGTAAATTTTCTAAAACACCCTGATGATCGATAAATAAAATATTTATAAATGTATAAATTTAAAAAAATACTAATTTAAATGTATTTATAATTAAAAAACTGAAAAAATAAAAAAAAAAAGAAAAAGAAAATACATACCCAGACTCTGGGTATATATTTTCTTTTTCTTTTTTTTGTTTTTTCAGTTTTTTAATTATAAATACATTTTAAATTAATATTTTTTAAATTTATACATTTATGAATATTTTTATTTAGAACATGAATAATTAATTATTATTAGTGTTAAAATACAACTGGTATGTAAAAATTCTCCCAGGGATGAGGGAAACTAATAAATAAAGAAAATTGGGGCTGTTTTGTGATGGAAAGGTAAAAACTGGAAAGAAAAAAAAAAAGTTCAAAATTGTTGTTGAAGCTTTTCTGCAGTTTATATCCGAAAAGAGGGAGGTGAAAAAAAAACAAAGTAAAAATTACTACTGGCTGCTTAAGGGCTTTATGGTCATTTTATTTATTATTATTATTATTGGTACTGCATTTAGTAAGGGGCATGTTAATTGCAGGTACCATTTTACTAAACACAGGA
Organism: Leptodermis oblonga; assembly: GCA_016801395.1. Taxonomy (NCBI): domain Eukaryota; kingdom Viridiplantae; phylum Streptophyta; class Magnoliopsida; order Gentianales; family Rubiaceae; genus Leptodermis; species Leptodermis oblonga. Next base: position 12,630,712 of record CM028756.1, on the reverse strand, counting down.
TACTTTTTAAAATTTTAGGTAGTGAAAAGACGTTTATACCCTTGACTCTAAGTTAAAATAAAAAAAAATTTACCCACATTTTTTTACCCTACTTTACCAAAATTCTTCATCCATACAACACTACATGCATTTCCTTTGAAGCTATTCTACCATTTCCTCTCAATCTTCTCCTCAAACACTACACCCACTACATTCATTCCATAAAAAAACTTGCATTTTGCTTGCGTGCAATGGAAGGAAATGCAAATGAAGATCCATATTACACGGTACGTATCACATTATGAAGTTTATGGACCAAAGGTGGCACCTTTTTATAGATTTTCGTTCACTGGATGAGAATCGCCCACGCGGGGGGGGGGGGGGGGGGGATTTATCATATAAAATCGCCCAGTGGAGGCAATTTTATCAGATAAAATCGCCAGAGGGAGGCGATTCTTTGGAATATAATCGCCCACGAGGGGCGATTCTCCCCCAGTCTTTTCTCGCCCTTGATTTCGGCAATTTCTAATTTCATATTTGTTTTCTATGCAGACCCTGCGTGTTTCGGATGATCGAATCTTCCCAGATTTCACCAATGTATTTCATACTGAGCAAGAGTTCATGACTAGAGCTAATTTGATTGGTTGGGTTGAAACAAGAGCGGCGGAGCATCATTTTGATACTAAAATAACTTCTTCTAAAAAGTGGAAGGGGCCTCTAAAAGGGAGAAGAGGGAGAGTTGCCATATGTTGTGATAGATCGGGGGAAGTTAGAAGCAAACCACCCTTAGGAGAAGGGAAGATATCCCAGACCAACACTAGTAGCAAGCTGACTGGTTTTCCCTTTCAGTTATTAGGGAAAGAAATTAGTGGGGTTAGCTGGAAGTTGAGTGTCATTAAAGGTCAGCACAATCATGAATTACCCCTTGTTAGAAATTGGCATCAAAAGCACTCCAAGTTGAATGACGAGGAGAAGGAGAAAATTTCAGAAATGATGAAGATAAATTTGGCTCCAAAGCAGATGTTGGCAAAACTGCATGTGACAATGCGACTAATGTCACATGCATCAGGCAGGTGTATAACGAAACGTTGAAGGTTAGAAGAGATGAGAGGGGAGATTTAAGTCCAATACAATATTTCTTGAAACTGATGCAGGATTATAGGTACCACTATTGGTACACCGCGGAAGACGAGCGCAATGCTCTTGAAAACGTGTTCTTCGCCTATGGGGATGTTCCCAGTCTGCTTCGTACGTTTCCTTACGTATTGTATATGGATACGACATACAAGACCAACAGGTATGACATGCCTCTGCTTCAGATAGTCGCTCATGTTCCGACGGATCAATACATCCATGTTGCTTTTGCTTTCTTGAGGGATAAGACACATGGAACTTATATCTGGGCTATGAATAGGTTGAGGCAACTTTTTGATCCATTGACATATCTCCATGTTGTTATGATGGACAGAGAGTCAGCTCTATTGAAAGCTGTGCACCATGTTTTCCCCGATTCTAAACAGCTATTGTGCAGAAGGCATATTGCCATGGATGTGAAGAAGAAAGCACTGACTGTGTGTACTGACAAAGAGATATTAGATGAGTTTGAAGGTCGGTGGAGAAGAGTGGTGAGTGCTCTAACGTATGAAAAGTTCACGAAAGCTGTGGAAATCATTGAGACAAAATATAGAGACCGGTGGATATCTTTGGTTAATTACATGCACCATACATGGTTGGAACCCCACAAGACCAAGTTTGTCTCATTCTGGACTAAGGAGATAAAACATTATGGAGGGCGCACGAACAACATGTGAGACTCTATTAAATTTCGTCGCATCTAGTTACAGATATGACTCCATTATACATTATTCTATGATTTAAAGCATTAATTTTGTCCGTTTTAAATCTCTGCAGGGCTGAGAGTGCGCACGCAATGTTGAAGCGTGCCATTAAAACTGACAGATGATCATTTCCCACAATATTCCTGGGGATAAATGAGATGATAAAGTTGCATATGGGTGAGATCTGTAGTAAACTAGAGGCATCTCGGAGCAAAATATTGCGTGAAGCCAATTATCTCTTGTATAGTAGGATCAATGGTAGAGTTTCGCAAGATGCCATACTGTTGTTGGTAAATGAATACAAGAAGATAGGTTCAGTCTATGGGGTAAATAGTGAGTTGTGTGGTTGTGAATTACGAACCAGCTATGGCTTGCCGTGTGCGCATCAGATGGTTGAAATGGTTAGGAATTACAGACCTATTGATCATTTGGATGTGGATCTCTTCTGGAGGACTCTCTCTTTGGATGAGGACAACATGCCTAGTGATGAGGAACCGCAAACAGCACAAGGGCGCCTACATGAGATATATGTTGCGGCCTTACAGCATCCCACTGCGGACATTTATAGAGTTGCGAGTGTCATGCATAGCACTTTGCATCCAGATATTGTTCACCTCGCTGATCCAATACAAAGGCCACATAGGGGAAGGCCCAGGAACAACTCCACGCAGCGAGATCTATCGGGCTACGAGCATGCGGAGAGGGAAGCCGGCATAGGTACAGGCAGAGCCAGAGGCAGAGGTACATATATTTGCCATATCCACTGATCATTGTGTTTTTTTTTTCTTTTTTTTAGGTCTCATTCATTCTTTATTAAGGTAAAATTATTGTTTGATGCATACGAATAACATGTGCAGGTCACAGCAGGTCAAGTGGGTCATCAACCAGGAGGATTCGACTGACTTCTAATGAATCTAGATGGCCTTTCAACCTGCCGTCTTTGGTGCAACCGTTTGTGTTCAATTATGTGGTGGATTATAAGAATGTAATGGGGGATGGACACTGTGGTTTTAGGGTAATATCTCGATTCGTACATGGTGACGAGTTACTGTGGTCTCAAGTCCGGCGGGAGCTATTACATGAACTTCACGCATATGCCTCATTATGGTTTGGAGTTCTAGGTGAAGAAAACTACGATAAAACTCTTACAGCGTTGGATTACCATATAAGTCCTGCAACATAGGAGTTTTGGTTTGATACTTATCTATTTGGCCTACTTGTCGCCACGCGGTACCAGAGGATATTCGCTTGCGGGATTCCGGCGTACCATATGATCCGACCACGTATATCAGTATGGGTCATATACGGAGCAACCATTTCATTTGTTTGGAGACGAGGGGTGAAATCTTGTTGCCCCCAATATGTGTATTGTGGCGACACCATAAGGAAGACCTGATGGATGAGTTGAAGGACAGGTTACAATCTCGCTTAGATAATTATCATAGGTTGTACGTCGATAGCATTGGTAATGTAGACCCTGAACCCACGATAGTTATCGATTAGGGTTGAGGGATTTCATGCTTTCAACATGTTTAGGGTTTAGGGTTGGATTGTATTAAAATTGAGATGTACAGTATAATTAGACTACATTTGTTTACTTTTTCAGCGACTTTAATCATCCTACTGTATTCTAGTGTTGCTTATTATTTCAAAAGGTTTGGAGTGTGGTTATGTTTGTATTTAGGGTTTAGATTGTGGGAGATTAGACTCAAGTTGTTTACGTATTCATCAATGTTGAAGTGTATTAGTGTAGTAGGGATGGTAATGGTTTAGACAATTTTGGAGTGTGGCTTTGTTTAGGGGTGAAAATTAAATATACAGTTGGATGGTACTAAAGAGTGTTACTTTTTCCCTTTGGTTTGACGTTTCTTAATTCATTCTAGTGTGTGTATTATCGCGAAATTTGGGCAGAGTCTCCCCTGTATATGAGCACCTGAATACCTGTTCAAACCACAAGGTTCAATGACAAAATTATCATTTCTAATTCATTCACCATCACACCAAATCCAAGGCACCAATTCAACATCCAACATCCATTCAACATCCAAAAACAAATACAAACCAAGCATACATTTAATTCACTAGGTACACAATCCAAACATAAGGTACACAATCCACTACGGCTGAAAAGGAGGTCGTATCGCAAGCTCTTCTAGTCCCGGCATGAGGCCCTCCAAATGATAAGCAACTTCTGCAATAGCCTGCCTACGTGTCTCAGGGTTGACGGCGTGTTCAACCCTTGGATTGAAAAAGACTGCCCGAGATGCTAAGTACTGAAGTCGCTGCAAAAAAGTAAAATGATAAACCCAAATCAGCAACTAGTAACACATATATAGGTAAATAGAGAATCTAAAATCATCCTAAACTCACTGCATTGAGGGATAACTGAGTAGGGTCAGGAGTGTATTCCTCGACCGGACCCCTACTGACACGGACGTGCGAACGTGACTGGAAGTACTCAAGGTAACTCTCGCATGCTTCGTCAATATACTTGGCCCTCTTCATATCCCGCAGAAGCCTTGTATGAGAGATTTCCCACCTACTGAGGTCAGCAACGTACTTGCAGACATACTTCTTCGTCTCTGGGCCTCTGTAGCACTCCTTAGGTCTGAAGACTTGAAAGGGAATCTGTTGGGCGTAACCGAACTGTCTTAACACCCAATCTGGCATGTAGGGCTCCTCAACATTAACGCAATATATAAAACCCCTATATAAGGAAATCTTATGGACCAATGCCGGATTGGGCTCAAATGGTATCCATTAACCTGTCCGATAATAAAACAAATCACCTAAGATTGCACAGAAATTGAATAAACATGTTCACAAACACACAGAACGGACAGCTTACCTCGTTCGGCTGCAATGCATCTAGCGCCCTCCTGTAAGCCTCCAAATCATATTTTGCAACACGCTTCTTCCCGGTACCAACTTGCCATTTCATTATCGCAGGCCATCCGGTATTCCACGACCTCTTCTTTGGTGGGCTGAATGTGGGGAAGTATTCATATATCCAGCTCTAATAAGAATGAACAGAAGAATAATTAAAACAGATGTTCGAGCAAATTATATAACGGAATAATAAAGGAAGCAATAAATTCAATGACAAACCTGCAGTAAAGTTAAACAAGCAGAAAATTGAGCACTTTGTGCCCTAGATGCCTTCCCAAGTTGGCGATATAAGTATGCCAAGCAAGCTGCGCCCCATGAGTAATCACTTACTGTCTCAATATCGCGCAGGAAAGTTAAATATTGCGCAGATACGTGGGTTTTCGACTTGTCCACGAACAGGGACAGCCTAAAACCCACAATAAATAACCCGAGGCGGCATTAACTTGATCAAATCTACCGGCACAATTTGCCTCAATGCTTGTCAACTTCACAAAGCCAGGCTTATCTAGTTTCACTTCATCTTTTCCCAACACAGCTGCAACATCTGTCGCTATTTGTGCAGTCTTTGTTTTTCCATATATGGGCTTACCCCCAAGCGGAATGCGCAGAATGTAGGCAACATCATGAAGTGTGATTGTCATCTCCCCGAATGGCAAGTGGAATGAGTTGGTATCCGGATGCCACCTCTCAACAAATGCACAGAGCAGAGCGGCGTCTAACTCATCATGCATGCACTGTACTAAATGGGCCAAACCGGAACCCTCTACCAGCTTTTTCATGTCATCATCACCGGGCCAATTTTTCAAGCGATCGGCCCCATTGTGACATTTCAATATCCCCCGTTCCTAACAAATTCAAAGAATGGAATTACAACAGAGAGATACAATTCATAAATCATTTCTTTTGTAACCATAATGTAAACAATGCGAACATACTTTAGTATTTCACTTTGTATCACAAGTACTAAACCCATACATAATTAGGAAAAAATTAATTGCTCGAATGCATAACAAATACAAGTGCGCAATTTAATATAAATATCTCTCTGTGCCAAACGTGGTAGGCAGTGTGACCTTTGAAACTCAATAGCAATTCAGGGATTACAGGACCACCTTCGACCGTATGGTCTAGCTCTCTGTAATCCTTCCACCCTGCAATCGATGCCCTAACCTCACTGCCCATTAGTCCTTTCCCTGCTCTCCTAGTTGTCTCGATGCTTGTATTCGCTCCCTCACCATCACTTCTTCCAAGAGCCCCCTCGCCGTCACCATCGTCATGGGACATTTCAACATCTGAAAATGGCGGTGCGAAAGGTTGTTCGGTAAAGGACGCACCGATGTACTCATTTCCCGAGACGGAAGGTTGAACGGAGTGTTCCGTAATGGGAGCAGTGACATTAAGATGGTCGCGATCGTGCCACGACCTTCCTCGAACGCTCAGACGCCGTTGGATGAACACGAGGGGCAATTTTCGGAACTGTAATAATAGGAGCCCCGGATTTATCCGGAATAACACTCTCCCGGGATGTTTCTGGAAAACTGCTCTCTCCAGATTTGGATCCGGATTTGGATCTTTTTCTCATCCGACGGAATATGTTACCTTTAAATCTATCCACCATCTGTAATTACAAGGTTGCACAGCAATTAATATTAATCATAATACAGAACCAAACAACATATACACAGGAAGAAAATTAAACAGCAAGACAGAAGAGGAAAAAAGCCTGAATGAGGCGTTTTTCCTCAAAAAAAAGGCCTGAAACAGGCGTTTTTTTTGGGGAAAAATGCCTCATTCAGGCGTTTTTCCTCCAGAAAATCGCTTCGGGCTAGCGATTTTCCGGGAGAAAGTCGCCGGAAAGAGGCCTTTTTTTGTGAAACAAACGCCTATTTCCGGCGTTTTTCTTTTGGAAAATCGCTAGCCCGAAGCGATTTTCCTGGAAAACCTCGCCGGAAAGAGGCGATTGTTTTTGAAAACAATCGCCTCTTTCCAGCGACTTTCTCCCGGAGCGATTTTCCGGTTTGTTCGTCGGAAAACCGTTCTTCCGACGAACAAACCCGAAATATACCCTACATATGTCAACTACACAGCCTGAAATGCACCACAAGCACTACCAAACATTACTACACAACCTTTACAATGCAATCTTTCAAGATTCAAACAAAATTTCACATAATTTTCGAAATCCCCACAACATACATTCATGGAAATTCCATGTTAATTACGCACAAAACACCCGGAAAAGCAACAAGCATCGGAAATCGGCCATAAAGTTGCCCATAAACTTCACAACAACCAAGTAAAGGCAATTTGAAGAATTTGAAAAAAATTGAAAAACACACCAAAAATACACTTACTTACCGATGGGAAATGAAGAGCGGAGGCGGCGGTCGGCAGAGAGGAATGGATCGGCTGTGCCGGCGATGGAAACGTAGAGCTTCGCACGGGGAAATGGAGGGCGCCGGTGCTCCGAATCCGGTTCCAACCTTGGCCACGCAAAACTGAAAATGCAAGAGAAGGAAATGGGAGGAACCCAACTGAAGAAGAAGAGGGAAATGGGCAGTAAAAAAAAAATTTTTACTTATAAAGAGGGAAGGGCATTTCGGTAATTTTGCCCCTAGAAATTTGAAAAAATGGTCTGCATATAGTAAATTGTATCATGCTAATAACAATCTCCTTTAGTAAATGCAGTACTGCATTTAAGATGATGTGCTAAAAGTGATTAGGGTATTGGGTCTGACCCAATAGGTTAGGTAAGCCAAAAAAGAATAAAAAAGGAAGAAAAAGCCCAAAAAGAGGGAAAATAACGTAAGGAAAGATAGGTCGGTAAGAAAGTTGAATAAGCCGAGCTAAAATAAAGTTTAGGTCGGTATAGGAGGAGGTAACTGGGATAAAAAGCTATAGGTCAGACTACGAATACACCGCTAGGCTACAAGGCAATAAATGAAGAGCGAGAGTTTAGGATATTATTATGGATAAAGATTATGCAGGGCATTAAAAGACAGGGAGCCAAACCCGGGCCATAAAGACGGAGAAATATCAAAAAAGCGTCAAGGGGGATGGAGTCATTAAAGAGGAGGTAGATAAGGCGGACATTAAATGCTGTGATCCAAGAATGGTGCAACGGGGAGAGGAGTAATGTAAGGCTATATATACTTGCATTCTTGACTAAAAGAAGTATGCAATTTCTTATACTTTGAGCACTTAGTCCATTCATTTTTTCTCATACTTGGTACTGACTTGAGCGTCGGAGTAGAATAGGGGGATAGCCCCACTTGTTTTATGTTCTCCTTGATGGGTCATCATCAACATACGTCACATTTGGGCAAAAGAATAGTGAGACCCGGGCTATATATTCAAGCTGCTGAGGTATCATATTCCGGTACATTTTGCATCACATCATAAGACATGGGTAAAAATCATTCACACCCTCCCAAGTTGTAAAAAGTGGTAACCATACCCCCTTAAGTATTGATAAGTATCAACCACACACCCTTTTATGAATTTTTCATTAATTGGTAAAATTGTCATATTAATATATTATGTAAATAAAATTGAATGTCCTTGTATTCAATTTCAGTAAAGACATTCGAAAGGATTAAAAGTCAATCTCAATCTTTTATCTACTTTTTCTTAGACTCTTTTAGGACGGTGTAATTATTTCTCTCTTTTTTTTCTTTTTCTTTTTTTCTCATTCTAATATACATATATATACACACACATATATTACATTATTTAGATTTTTTTTATTTGTTGTCTTTAATATTTTTTAGAGACAATTCAAACTTTTTTTTATATTTATTTTTAGAACTATAGTTCAAAAATTTTAATTAGCTAATAATATAGGCATATATATTATTTTGTAATTTTTTTCTCACATATCAAATTTTAATAAGAAGAGTGAAGATTTTTTTTTAAAGGGTTAAAAATAAAGATAATTTCTTTCAAAATATTTTTTGATAAAATTGAATAAGAAAATTTTAAATGATCAATATACACCTAGTGTTAAATTAAATAAAATATTTAATTATACAATTATGAATATTCTTTATTTAGACAAGTTGATAATATAAAATTTAATTATATTTTACATTGAAAAGAAGGGCAATAATGTTAAATTACACATTTTAATGAAAAATTTAACATAAATGTTAGAAAAGGGTCTCGACATTTTTTAAAGGGGCATGATATTTGCAGCGACGGAATGGATATTTGCAGCGACATTTTTTTGTAAAAAGACTAAAATGTCCTTGGAGAAAAAAAATTAAATTTTCATTCCTACTACTACTAAAAAAAAAAAAAAAAACTAAAAGTTTGTCCAAAAGTGTCCGGCGACACTAACCCAGAAGTGTCGCCGGGCGACGGCGACACTTTTGCACAAAAGTGTCGCCGGCGACACTTTTGGCCGGCGACACTTTTGTGCAAAAGTGTCGCCGGCGACCGGCGACACTTTTGCCCGTCGCCGGCGACACTTTTGCCCCCCTTCCCAACTTTCTTATTTGCAGCGACCACCGGGCGGATCTTCCTCATTCCGGTAAAAAATTGCACAATTTTGACAAAACTACTAATAAATTCGGACATAATACAAGTAAAATAATTAATAAAATTACATAAAAGAAGAAAAAAAAAAAACCAAAGTGCTGGAATAATTTAAAAAAAAAAAAAAATTTTCCGGAACCATCGCCGGAAACCGGCGATGGTTTTGTGTAAAACCATCGCCGGTCGCCGGAGATGGTTTTGTAGAAAACCATCTCCCGGCGATGGTTTTCTACAAAACCATCTCCCGGCGATGGTTTTCTACAAAACCATCGCCGGCGACGGGTTTTGTGTTTTCCGGCGATGGTCCCGGAAAATCATTTTAAAAAAAAAAAAAAAATTATTCCAACAGATTGAAAATTTTTAATTTTTTAAAATTTTTTTTACCTCAAGGGCATTCGGTCTTTTCACGCAAAAATGTCGCTGCAAATATCGAAACCGTCGCTGCAAATATCAATTTCGTTTTTAAAATGTCAATGTGTGATTGCCAGTTTTTGAAAAGGTATGGAGGGGGCTGTGAATGATTTTTAACCTTTAAAATATTGTGTTGGGCACCTTACTCCAACTGATATCAGTCAGTCCACCATGAATCTTCTTACTCGTGGCCTTTTCATGGCCAGACCTTTCCTCAAGCAGTTTGCAATGGCAAGAGTGTTCTCGTACTCCACTTCGTCTTCCTCTCCAGCCAAATGGGATGGCGGCATTTCATTGGTTCAAGGAGCCTCCAGAGGGATCGGTCTTGAATTTGTAAGCTGAATTTAAAGAACCCATTCTTTTCTTTCAATAATTTATTTTCTCATGTTTGCCTTAACTCATCCCATTTGGTTTTCAGTTCCCTTTTTTTTTTTCCCGTCGAATTTGTGTTTATGGTACTTTCCCCCCTAGTTTCTGGATGGTTTATTTTGTGTAATTGACACAATTCTGGTTACATTGGACTTCAGTGCATTTACTGGTTGTGATCAGTTTATTGCATTAGCTTGAAAGATTTATGTTTGGCTCTACGAGAAATGCTTTTGAAAATTGCTATTCTCATTGGATTTTCGCGCCATTGGAGTAGCTTTAGAAACCTCAATTGTCTCTGATGGCTCTTTTTGCTGACAGACCTCTCAGTATTAGTGCTTACATTTTGTTAAAGCTAAAATGACGTGGCTAAAGTCACTAACTTTCTAGGACAAGATACTGAATATGCCACTCTAGAATTGTGTAGAATGTACAATTCATCAAATACTCTGAAGTCGTTGGATTTGGTAATAATAACTGAATGAATTTTCTTGGGACCAAGATCTTAGAATTTAAATTTGTATTTTTCTTGGTCGAGAATACCCATTTTAGCAGGAATATTTTCATCAGAGGATTGGGTTTGATTGATTGAAAAAGAGGCAGCGTAGAGAAAATGTGTTCTAAGAACCCTTGCTCACATTGCAGATCTATGAATCTCCTCACATTGCAATTCAACTGCCTTAAACTCTTGCTTTTGCAAAATAATTTGCCTCAAAAGCTTGTCTTTTGAAATATTGCTATATTTGGATGAGCTAGGCTGAGATGCTTGAAATCAAAGTGAAAAACTGCTGCTAGCAGCAAGCTCCAAAACTTCTTTTGCCTTCTCCTTTGTTTTGGAATATATTTTCTCCTCATAAGATGTGATTTTTAGCCATTTTTCATTAGTCAAGATTCAAGATCTTATGGTTTTCATTATTTTTCCTTCATAACCAGGATGATGACCAAGTAGTACTACTAGTTATCAGAAATTTCCGGCTTCACATGGAAACTGCTGCTGGTGTACTCATGCATTTTGGTTGCTTCTTTTTTTATTCTGGCGCCAACATTTTGGATTAATTCAAGTGGTTTAGTTTCTTCCTTTGCTACTTTTATAGTAATAGGCATCTTATATGAAGTGAATACCAGACACATGATTTGTCTGTGTCATAATTCTTCATTTCTTTGATGGGTATCTTACAAATGATTTTGCAAGCTTTCTAAAAATTTTCCCTTGTTGGAAACATTGTTTTCAATGTCTTTTTTAGTGTTGGTGAAGAATGTTATGTTTGCTCCTTGGGGACCCATTAAGCTATCTAGTCCTGGACTCCTGGTGATCTCGTTCCCTAGAGAAATAATTTATGCAGTGAAATTTTTTTTATGCTTTTCTTTACTGTTTCTGGTTTTGACTATTCAACTGTAGAATAGTTCTGCTAGTTGGTCCAGCTGGAGCCATGGCTACCTATGCACAGTTCTGAATTGCTTGTTCCTTGACAGGTTAAACAGCTGTTAGAGAAAAATGCACTCCTGTAGACCCAGAACTGAAGATTGAGCGGGTGAAACACATAAGTCGGAAGGATAACATTCATTTGCTGATTAAGGGGAAAATCCTGGTTTTTTGAGGATTATTTTGAACTGTTTGTCTTAACCATTGTGAGAGGCTTGTCTATCTTTCATGAGAACAATGGCTGTTTTGTTGGGGCATTGCTATGAAGCTAGGATTAGTTGACTAGATGCTGATGTTATTTATGGCTAGTGACCACTTGGCTATCTTTTGCTCTATTCAGGAAGTGGCTGATGCTGTGAGAGACAAATATGGATCTTTAAACCTTCTCATCAATGCATCTGGTATTCTGTCTATACCTGATGTACTTCATCCAGGTATGGATCTCCCAATAGATTCTCAGCAATTTCTGATAACAATGTATATTCTGCTACCCCCAAGTGAGAAGTTAAAAGTAAACAATAATGATCGCATTTTTCTCAAGCTTACAATTTTAATGCAGAAGTCATCAAAGTTGTAAAAATTGTTTCTTTGTACCAGCACAGAAACAACGTTGAGCAAAGTGCAGCGGTCATCCTTGCTTCTTGCCTATGAAATCAATGCTGTTGGGCCTACTTTAGTTACCAAGGTGTGCTCGCTTAGAATTTAAGATGCACTTGCTTGAATCAATCCATGCCTGTAAGTACACAATACGAAAAGGACATCTTCTTTCTATGGGCATTGATAAACAGAGATTGATACAAAACCTTCTAGTAATGCAAAGTAAATTAACTCTATTTCTATTGCCTCTTTTCTGTGAGTGGGTTTGCCATTTCTCTCCAGTCTAAGGAGTAGATTTTCTTCCAAATGCCATCAACTAATTGCTGTGTGATGAATAATTCAGCTGTTGTTGAGCCATTTACCACTAGTACATTTGAATGTTGTGAGCAACATATATTGCTGTACTCCTGCTGTCGCTCATTCATAAGAATAGTTTTAAGTCTTTGTAGTGCACGGATGACTAGTTTTATATGATGTTTTCCTTCAACAGGAGAGATAGTGCAATGACAATAAAACTTACTTCCTTTTTTGTATGTACAAGAATAATGGAAAAGGATCATTATCTGAGGAGTTTATGTTGGCTTTGCTTCTTACTGACCAGTAGTATAAAGGACACAAATCAAAGGAATGATTATGGAGAGGAGCTCTTTTTTTATTCTATGCTTGGTGTTTTATTGATTTAAGATCAAGCATCTGGAGAAGAATTGTTAACTTGTTTTTTGTTTCAGACCCTTAGTTGATTCTTTCCATGGCTCTTCATATATGTGTGAGCTGTAAAATGGTTAACCATGGAGATCAAATAGCAATTTTTTGGTATCTATTCATCTGTTATTCTATTGTGTGCGTGCCTCTGTGTGTGTGTGTGTGTGTGTGTGTGTGTGTGTGTGTATATTGTGTGCGTGCCTCTGTGTGTGTGTGTGTGTGTGTATATACACACACACACATATATATATATATATATAACTATGTATGGATGGATAAATGTATGTTTTATTCAAAATGTTGGATCATACTTGAAAATTCTACAAAGATTATTTCCTGCTAGAGTTTGAGAATTAACTCAGACTGGTCTCAAAATGTTTTCCATGGCATGGAAAGAACCAGAAGGGAAGGCATAAATCTTTTGTAACATCAGGATATTATGATGAACAGGAACAGTTCTTCAGTTTTCTGAACTTTAAATAGGTTTTGTAGTTAATTTGTAGATATTGGTAGAAATATAATTCTTTGAATTGTATTGGAAAGCCTTGAACATTACACACAGCAACCATGTCTTAAATAGACATGCACAGAATCGAAATTGACTAAGAAAAGGCTAATAATGTCACAGTAAAGTATCACTCGGATGGATCTTTAGAAGGGGAGGTTTGCTGTAATAGGATGTACCTTCTAAAAATGTGACATCCATAGACACAAAACACTTCCTTGACACTGGATCTAAGCACTTATACCCTTTCTGATTCATAGCATAGCAAATAGAAACACATTTGTGGGTCTTGGGATCATGCTTTGATTTTTGAAGGTTAAGTTATAAACATACACTACACACCCAAAAACTTTCAGAGGAATATTCTGTATCAAACGAGTGTTTGGAAAACTTTGATTTAAAACTTAGATTTTGACATTTTAAAATTCTTGTTGGCAGCCTATTAATCAGATAAGCTGCTGTAAGGACAGCTTCCCCCCATAAAAAAACTGTGGCACTTTGGTTGTAAACCGTAGTGCTCTTGCCGACGGAGACTTTTTCTTTCAGCCACTTCATTCTGTTAGGGATGTCGCTACATCAACTTTGATGCACAATGCCTTTTTGAAAAAAGAACTAACCTAAGACATTATTAAAAATTCCTTTCCATAATCACTTCTGAAAATTTGGATACCAGTTTGAAATTGAGTTTAAATCATTGCAAAGAAATTTTTAAATGCCGGAACTTCTGATTTTTCTTTTAACAAATACACCCATGTAACCCTAGTGTGATCATCAATAATGTGACAAACCATCGTTTTCTAAAAAGGGTAGAAGTCTTAGAAGGACCCCAAACATCACCATGAATTAATGTGAAGGGGGCCAACCGTTTGTATGGCTGTGGAGAAAGCTGAGATCGAGGGTGCTTTGCTAACTCACAAGTGTCACACTGAAATTCTGAAATTTTATTCAAAGATGTTTGAGGAAACAACATAGGTAAAATAATGAAAACTAGGATGTCCGAATCTATAGTGACATAAAAAGCTTTTATCATCTAAAACCTTTATTGAATTGAAACACCATTTCTGGTCTTGTGTACCAAGTGATTTGGTGTGGAGAAGGTATATCCACCATCCTGCTTAGCATCCTCAATCATCTTCCCCGTAGCACTACAACAATGATCTTTAGTAAATTTACTAATGGATAAGTTTATATGTTAATTTAGGCATATGTAGAACATCTTTGAGGGTTTAGAAAAAGGAGAGATAGAAACTGTCCTGCTCCAGCAATTGTGGTAAAAGAGTCATCCGTGACTTTCCATAAGGTTTATAAGAGAGAAAGAAGCTAGAGGTGCCAGTCATGTGATCGGTGGCTCCTGACTGGGTAAGGAGCAAGGAGTTGAAGGGTTGTTGCCTTAGGATTGGGTCTGAAAAAGACTGGAGTTGTGCAACATGTTCCTGAGTGAAGGAGAAAGACATGGTGTTGTTTCCAGAATCAGGGTTTAGAACTTGAAGGCATGGCCTTCTCCCCTTTGTTTTGAGTTTGAACCTGGCTTCTTCAGATTTTCAGGCCTTCCATGGAGTTTCCAGCAAGTCTCTTTAGTGTGCCAAGCTTTCTTACAATGTTCACACCAAGGTCGATTTCTCCCCTGTTTTTCCACTTCTGGATTTCGGACCATAAGAGCTGACCCCTCTACTTCTGATTTCTGCTCGATATCAGAGGAAAGCATCAACCTCCTTCTTCGAGCTTCTTCCCTCCTTGCTTCTGCAAAGACTTCTCGAATTGAGGGAAAGGGTCTGCAGTCCAAGATTCTCCATCGAACCTTATCCAAATCCTGATTCAGTCCGGCCAAGAAAACAAATACTCTTTCTTTGTTGACTTTGGATTTGTACAGGGCACTGTCTTGAGGATTAGACCAAGTCTTTTCATCAAATAAATCCATTTCCTGGAAGATGGCCATCATCTCACTGTAATATACCGCTACCTCTTTGTTTCCTTGCTTCAAGTTCCTCAGTTTATTATTCAATTCGAACAATTCAAAATTATTGCCCAAATCTGAATAAGTTTCTCTAATGGCTTCCCATACTTCTCTGGCTGTGGGAAGGTACATGAAGGGTTTAGCGACTGCAGCATCCATGGCATTGATCAGCCATGCTGTCACCATCGAATTTTCCTGCCGCCACGATGTAAATTTCGGATCAGTGGTTGCAGGAGCGTGGATTTCTCCATTGAGGTAACCAAGTTTCCCTTCTCCACCGATCACTATGTGAACTATTGGGCCCATTCATGATAATTTTTCCCAGACAGTTTGTGAGGGGTGATTTGAAGACCCGGGAAGTCTTCATGGTTGTAGTTTGCCGCTGACGTTGGCGATGAGGTTAAAGGGGCTGAGATGGTTCCTCCGGAACTCTCAGCACTACCTGACTTCAAGCCAACTGTAATTCATATCGATGGCGGTAGAAGGAGAATTCTCTGAATTGTATTTGATAAGCTTTGAACATTACACGCAGCAACCATGTCTTAAATCGACATGCACAAAATCGAAATTGACTTGGAAAAGGAAACTACTAAACAGAATCAAACTATGTTTCCTAATCCTACATTATTTCCTAAAATCAGATTTAGGAAATAATCTTAACGCCAGAATTGTTTTGCCGCCAAAGCCATCACCAAATCTTCAACATAACTGATTGAAATTAGTACCACTTAGTGGTTCCTTTTGGTTTTGGCTCTACCCTTTAGTCTCAGCATCTGATGTGTGATTTGTTACCTGTGGCTTTTATGAGCAGCACATGTGGCCTTTACTAAAGGTTGGAGGAGGCTTTGGGACTGGAAAAGATGTTGCTGTTGTGGCCAATTTAAGTGCCAGAGTAGGATCAATTGGGGATAATCATCTTGGAGGGTGGCACTCATATCGGGCATCGAAAGCGGCCCTAAATCAGCGTATGATCTAGCTTTACCTAAATTGGTTTTTCTGCTTCTTTTGGTTCTTGAGAATAATTGGCACATTAATAGCTGTTTGCATTCTTTTAGCCAGAGAATCATGCTTTAATTTTCTCTTAGACAAGGAAAATTTCTTATTTTCTTAATTTGCAAGTGATGGAAATGTTTTTTTCTTATCTCTTTGGTGTAGAGACACATCCAGTGTGAGATTTGAGAAATTAAATTCATTCATTTGGTAGTCACACTGGTAAATGTCTATAGATTTTGGATTTTGCTTTCTGTGGCTTAGCTTTCCATTTGATGGTCCGGATTACATTTTGATGACTAATTGAAACAACTTAGGGCCTGTTCGTTTGGAGGTTTTGCAGGCTAGTTTTGCAAGATTATAGGTTTCGAAAACTGTTTTAAAACCTAAATCTTGTTTGGCACGGGTTCAAAACTTTGTTCTGCAAAACTTTATTTCAAAAATAAATACCTGTTTTGAACATCAGAAACTATTTTTTTTCCTAAACTCAAACCTTGATGGGAAATCTTGTTTGCTTTCTACTACCTTACCAAACAAGATTTTGAAAAAACTAATTCCCAAAAGTCTTTTACTCAACATAGTTTTCGAAAACAGTTTTTAAAAACATGTTCGGTTGATTGTTTTTGAAAACATGTTTTCCAAAACCTCCCTTAAAACCTTCTAACGAACAGGCCCTAAGCCTTTTGTCCTACTATGTGAGATTGGCTATATAGATCATATCTCGCTATCGTGTACGGTCATGGCATATTTTGATTAATTGAAACAACAACAACAACTAAGCCTTTATCCCCCTATTGATGACTAATTGAAAGATTTAGAATAAATTCTAGCAACCTGCAATAGGGATTTACACTTTGTTATCAACTGTTGTATCTGTCTATATCTCTCTGTGTGTGTATTGCTGGTGAATGTAACTCCTACAAAATGTTGGAGAGTACCTCATTTTTTATTTTTTATTTTTTATTTTGGTTGAACAACCGATTAAGTGGCTGGGGGCATGGAGACCCTTTATTAATTTGGAAAAAGGAAAGAGTTTGGCGAGAGGGGCGTAATGAGCCATACCTCTGCTTACAAAAGATGCAAATGCAAATGATAATTTAGCTAGTAAAGAAAGAAAGGTTACAGATTATGAAATTTTAACTAGCCTAATTGTAGGCACTAATTGTCTATCTAGCCTAACGAGCCCCTGGATCTCTCGAGGGAGACCCAAAGATCCGTACGTTGCAGTTTTCCTGAGTATGAGAGTACCACATTTTGGCATATTTCTTGGGAGAAACGTGACTTGTTCCATCTATTTTGTTACATTACCCTCAAGGGAAACTGTGATGATTTGTGAAGTCAAAGTTTTCTTACACGTTTATGTTATGATCTTAACTAAATCTGAAAACTTTTACTTTGATTTGAAGGGTTGACTAAATGTGAACACTTTAGCAGTACCCTTTACCGGAATGACATTTTTAGCACTATTT
The DNA here is from genome assembly GCA_016801395.1 of Leptodermis oblonga. Classification (NCBI taxonomy): domain Eukaryota; kingdom Viridiplantae; phylum Streptophyta; class Magnoliopsida; order Gentianales; family Rubiaceae; genus Leptodermis; species Leptodermis oblonga. The sequence goes on along the minus strand of CM028756.1, from coordinate 12,613,053 downwards.
GTTTTAGGGGCATGTTAATTGCAGGACACTTTTTACTAAATACAGGACACTTTTTAAAATTTTAAGTAGTGAAAAGACAATAATATCCTTATACATTTCTACCATCATAAATATTTTTACCTACGCCCTCATTTCCTCTTCAACTCTCCATTTCACTCTTTAACTCACTCCCATTTTTCTACTCCAATTCTTTCAAATTTTCTTTCACTCATCTCCATTCCTTCTGCAGTAAAAGTAAGAAGAAAACAACTTTTAAAAAGAATTCCCATAGAATCGCCTGTTTGGGGCGATTCTTTCCTGGGGCGATTCTTTTTCATAGAATCGCTCGGATGGGGCGATTCTTTCCCATCCGGGCGATTCTTTTTAAAAGTTGTTTTCTTCTTACTTTTACTGCAGAAAGAAGTAGAAAGGGGAAGGGCAAAAAAGTAATTTCGAGTCTAAATTTTTTAGAAAGTGTCATTTATTTAGTAAAATGTGTCCTTCAATTAACAATTCCATTGTTTTATCTTTGCACTTTTTTTTTTTTCCTTGAATAGGCTGATCATATTTGAGAAAGTCTTGGGTCACATTTCCACTAGGAGCTATCCTCTTTAGGTTTCTCTTGAACCAATAAAGGAAAATTTCTCAACTCTGGTACTCGGATCAGAGAAATATGTTGTCTTTGTTGCTTGTTCTTGTTTCCTTTTCTTTCACTGAGACACCGAGAATACTTCTAAACAGCACCTAGCCCCTTGCCATCTTTCATCCTTTACATATGCTATCTGCACCACCTTTCTCTTGGCCAAAGTGTAATGAATAGTTTTCGGGATAGATTATATTCTTTTTAGTCTTAAAGTTTTGAAAGAATCGTGCATATGTAAAGCATGGTATTTCAAACTATTTTGTGATCAATACTTAATACAGTAACAACCCGAGGGATGTGGCATATGCTCTAGGACTCTCAAATCTAAATGTTCTTTTCAAGAGCTTAATATTCTGTGCAACTGCTCTGCATTCTTGCTTACCTGCTGAATGATACTTGACAGTGACAAAGTCAGTGTCTGTAGAGTTCGCAAGAAAGAAGGATCCGATTATATGCCTGCTACTGCATCCTGGCACGGTTGATACAGATCTATCTCGACCATTTCAAAGAAATGTTCCCAAAGAGAAGCTCTTTTCGAAGGAGTTCTCAGTGCAGAAACTATTGAGCATCATTAACAATGCAAAGAGCTCTGACAATGGTAAATTTTTTGCCTGGGATGGTTCAGAAATTCCTTGGTGATTTGGGTTGTCAAACTGGGATGAAGAATAAACATTACCTCTTGAATCAACCTTTACTTGAATATGTGGATAAGAGTGGAGTTTCAAGATTGTCCATATATGATTGATTATGTTGATTATTTAGTCAAATAAGTGTGCATTTGCAGTTCTAAATAATTACTGAGCAGGTCTAATGCATTTGGTTTTTTCTTTTTTTTTTTTTTTTTTTTTTTTTTTCTCCTTTCTTTTTAAATCCTGGAGTTGGATGATTTATTCTGGATTCAAGCTTGACACATGTATTAATCTATGAGAATCAATGGAATTGATTGGTTGACAATTATGGGTTTGGAAATGGTGCTCTCATTCCACATTTGTTTGGATTAATTCCCCATTCCATTCCATTTTGGTGGTTTGAAAAGTAGTGTGTCTTTCATTTTACACTTTTGCCCTTGACCTGCCCTCTTTTATTTATTTTTTCTTTTCCATTTCAACTTCATATAATTTTTTTTTCATTTTACTTTATGTTTCTTATCTCCTCTCTTAGGGAGTGTGTGATAATATAAATTAATGTTGAAAATATAAGAGATTGTATGTTTAGTGTGTTTGATAATAAATTTTGAATCTTTTGAATCAATTAAGCAGCGCTAAACGTGTATTAAAAGAATTAAACAATGAAATTGAGTTTATTGTTTACTCCCTCTGTTATCTGAAAAGAGTCGCTGAGAAAAATTTCACACAAATTAAGGAAGTTGTTATCTTACCTAATTACTCATATTTAATGGTAATTTTTAGAGTACTGTAATCTGTACAGGATTTTATCATTATTATCTCTACGTATTAAAATCAATTACTATTTTTAATATGTTATTAACTCTGACCATAGTACTATTAGTGTTAATTTACTTCTAGTTGTTAATTTTTCACTGGCGTCACGTATGAAAAATTGAAACTCCCTTCCAATTGCTAATTACATTTAAGGAGGGCCAAAATTTTTCTTATCCATCAAAAGAAAGAGCACTCATCCAGATTCTATTTTATCTAGGTCTTCTTTTTCTTCTCATCCAAAAGAAACCGAAAATTCTTCTTTTTTGCTTCAAGTTTGCTTGTCAGATGATTTATGAGAAAAAATGAAAGAGCACTCTTCATCTTCTTAGAAGAAGAGTTAGTCCAATAGTTAAAAGATTTGTTGGAAAAATGAAAGAGTACTCTTCATCTTCCTAGATAAAATTAATTGTAGGAATAGTTAATGATCATCTTGAAAATTGAAAATTGAAAATTTTGAATTAATTATTTTGGTTTGATAAAAGTGATACGAGGGTAGAATTGAAAATTTATTACTTTTTTCATTAAAAATTGTAGAAATGACACTTTTAAAAGAGTAATTTTTAAAGCTTAAATGACTATTTTCAGAGAACGAAGGGAGTATCTTTTAACAAAATCTGAACAACTCTTAGCTTCATTGTCAGTTATCCTTATCTTGCCTTAATTATCTAATCAATTTTTTATATTCAAAAATAAAAGTCCATTAAAGGCTTGTTTGGTTTATAATGGTTCTAGTTAAGAAAAGTAATGTAATTCCTCAATTTTAAATTTCTCTGTTTGAAATTAAATTTAATTTGTCCGCAAAGGAAAATAATTCCCCGATCCAAGGAAAGTAAGTGTTATTCCTTGCAAAACAATCTTTATTCTTAATGGTATTCTTGTGTCAATTTTTTTTAAAAAAATGCACTCTCTAACCTTACTCTTAATTGTAGATCAATCATCAAATCTACAAATATATATATATATATATATATAATTTTCTAATTTTGGATGAAGTTTAATTGGCAAGCAATTTAATTTTTAGAGTCGTAGTTTAATTCACAATTAAATATTATTTAGCTCTCCTTCACTTTAAAAATAATTTTATGAGAAAGTCGTTAATTTTGATTTGAAGTTTTGACATTTTATTTAATTCATGTTTAAATAACGACATACATTTTTTAAGCAATCCAAACACAGAAAAATATTCTTTGTAACTTTACTTGTCATCAAATTTTTAGAAATCATATTTATTAAAAAATTTGTTGTTCCGTTACAGTCTAGAATGTTTTTGAGGACGGAAATTTGATAGAATTATTTGAACTCTTGAGGTTGGGGCCTTGGGGGCATTAGGAAATGAGGATATGGAATAAAAGTTTGCTTTACGTGCATATAAAAAGACATGTCTCAACGTATGGTAGTGGAATTATAAATGAGTAAAAGCTTGCTAAGAGATAATAGAGAATCAAAATCTTATGTTTATTGCTATTTAGTATAGTTTTTTCCCTCAGAAATAATGTTTGCATGTACTAGGTCTGATGAGATGGTTTCAGTAAAGAACATGTTCTCTTTGTTTTGGTTTTGGTTTTGGATTTGTTTCTGGTTTATGCAGTAAATTTAGGGGCATGTTAATTGCAGGACGCGTTTTACTAAACACAGTACACTTTTTAAAATTTTAATTGACGAAAAGACAAATATACCCTTGTAAGTTTCTACCCTTATAAAAAATTTTATCAACGTACCCTTTTACCTATACCTTCCACCCTCATTAACTCTTTACATTAAACCTCCACCCTCATTTCTACTCAAATTCTAAGATTATATTCTCCATTCCACTCTCCTCTATATTCCACCATCATTTCTACTCAATCATCTCCATTACACTCTACTTTCATACCATTCCATCAACAATACTAGAATTTTGCTTCTGTATCATGGACGTAACTCCAATGACGATCCATATTTCACAGTACGTAACAAATTACATATTTTTATGGTGAAAGGCGGCACCTTTTTGTAATTTTTTGTTACTGGGCCCAAAATCTCCCTCCTCCGGGCGATTGTATAGCAAAAAGTTGCCCCCACCGAGCGATTCTAAGGGAAAATGTTGGTGTCATGTGGCGAACAAGTCCCATTTAATCGCCCTAAAGGGGTGAATGTTTTCTGTAAAATCGCCTGTGGGGGGCAATTCTATAAGTTTAAATTGCCCGAACAACGCGATTTAAACTCATAGAATAGCCCACCACAGGCGATTCTTTTTAAATCTCTGTTTTCTCCCCCAGATTTTCGTAATACCTACTGTCATATTTTATTTCCTTGTCAGGCTCTGCTTTTTTAGGATGATCGCATCTTCCCAGATTACACAGATGTATTTCGTACTGAGAAAGAGTTCAGGACTAGAGCTGACTTGATTGGTTGGGTTGAAACTAGAGCAACCGAGCATTATTTTAATACTAAAATAACTTCATCTAAAAAGTGGAAGGGCCTCTAAAAGGGAGAAGAGGGAGAGTTGATATCGTTTGTGATAGGTCGGGAAAACTGAGAATCAAGGCACCCTTAGGTGAAAAGAAAATAGGCCGTAACAACACAAGTAGCAAGCTGACTAGTTGTCACTTTCAACTAGTAGGAAAATAAATAAGTGGGGGTAACTGGAAGCTGAATGTCATAAAATTTCAGCACAATCATGAATTACCCCTCGTTAGAAACTGGCATCAAAAGCACTCCAAGTTGAATGTAGTGGAAAAGGGGAAAACTTCAGACATGATGAAGATAAATATGACGCCGAAACAGATGTTGGCACAACTGCGATCTGATAATGCAGATAATGTCACCTGTATCAAATAGGTGTATAACGAAACGGCAAAAGTTAGAAGAGATGAGAGGGAAGGTTTAAATCCTATACAGTATTTCTTAAAACTGATGTAGGATTATAGATATTACTATTGGTATAAAGCGGAAGATAAGCGTAATGCTATTGAAAATGTGTTCTTCGCGCACGAGGGGGTTCCTGGTCTACTTCGGTTGTTTCCTTACGTATTGTGGATAGGACATACAAGACCAACATGTATGACATGCCTCTACTTCAGATAGTCGCTCATATTCTACAGATCAATACATTAATGTTGTTTTTGTTTTCATGAGGGATGAGACATATGAAACTTATTTATGGGATATGACTCGATTGAGGTAACTTTTTGATCCCCTAAAATATCCATATGTTGTTATGACTGGTAGAGAGTCGGTTATACTGAAAGCTATGCGCAATATTTTTCCCCCTTCTAAACAAGTATTTTGCAAAAAAATATTGCCATGGATGTAAGGAAGAAAGCACTGAGTGTGTGTACGGACACAAAGATATTAGATGAATGTGAAGGTCGGTGGAGAAGAGTAATGAGTGCTTTAACTTATGAAAAGTTCATGAAAGCTGTGGAATTCATTGAGACTAACTATAGAGGCCGATGAAGATCAGTGGTTAATTATATGCACCAGACATGGTTGGATCCCCCACAAGACCAAGTTTGTCTCATTCTAGACTAAAGGCATAAAACATTATGGAGGACGCACAAATAACATGTGAGAATCTATTAACTTTCATCATATAGATTTTCAGATATGACTCTATGATAAATTATTCTCCGATTTAAATTCTTAGTTTTCTATGTTATTTTTTTTCAGGGCTGAGAGTGCACACACAATGTTGAAGAATGCCATTAAGACCGATAGAGGATCATTTCTGACTATTTTCTTGGGAATAAATAAAATAATAAATGAGCATTTGGATGAGATCCGTAGTAAAATAGAGGCAGCTCAGAACAAAACATTGCATGAAGCCCAATACCTGTTATATAGTAGGGTCAACAGCAGAGTTTCGCACGATGCCATACAATTGTTATTACATGAATATAAAAAGAGAGGTGCACTGTATGGGGTAAATCGTGAGCTGTGTGGTTGTGAAATGCGAACTAGCTTTGGCTTACCGTGCCCATGAGATGGTTGAAATGGTCAAGAATTTCAGACCTATTGATCCTATTGATGTGAATGTCTTCTGGAAGACCCATATTTGAACGAGGGAAACATTCCCAGTGATGAGGAGCGGCAAACTGCACAAGGGTGATTGCACGACATGTATGTTGAGGCGTCGCAGCGTCCTACTGCAGACATTTACAGAATAACGGGTGTCATGCATAGCACTTTACATCCAGAGATTATTGACCTAGCTGACCCGATACACAGGCCACATAAGGGAAGGCCAAGAAACAATTCTACACAACGAAATCTATCGGGCTTTGAGCATGCTGAGAAGGATGCAGGCATAGGCAAAGGCAGAGGAAGATGCAGAGGTACATATAGTTTGCCATGTTACCCAATTTGTATTGTTCTTTTTTGTGTTGTGAACGAACTATAACGTGATGCATATGAATTACATGTGCAGCGCGCAGCAGGACAACTGGGTCATCAACCAGGAGGAATCGAATGAATTCTGACGAATCCAACTGGCCTTTCAACCTGCTGTCTTTAGTAAAACAATTTGTGTTCGATTATATTGTGGATTATACCAATGTACAGGGGGATGGACACTGTGGTTTTAGGGTAATAGCTAGATTCATACATGGTGAACAGTCACTTTGGTCGCAAGTCCGGCGGGAGCTGTTACATGAACTTGAAGAGTATGTTTCACTGTGGTTTGGAGTTCTTGGAGAAGGTAACTACAATCAAGCTCGTCGAGTGTTAGATTACCATATAAGTCCTGCAACAAGCGAGTTTGGGTTTGATACTTATCTATTTGGCCTACTTGTCACCACGAGGTACCAGAGGGTATTCACATTCTATGGAGCAGAATGTTGTACGTTCCTTCCACTACAATTGAGGGAGTACGGCGTATCTGATGATCCAAACACGTATATCACTATGGGTCATATCCGGGGCAATCATTTTATTTGTTTAGAAACGACTGGTGAAATCATGTTGCCCACAATCTGTGTGCTGTGGCGACACCATAAGGCGGATATGATGGATTAGTTGAAAGACAAATTACAAGCTCGATTAGATAATTATCATAGGTTGTACGTCGATATAATAGGTAATATAGACATACAACCTACGATAGTTATCAATTAGGGATTATATTTAGTGATGTGAAATTTATAAGTTTATACTTCAATGTGTATAGTAAAAAGAAATTTGGTTTTATGCCTAGAATTTTGTAGTGTAATCTTCAATGTTTTAGTGTATTATTCAATGCGTATTTATCCTGGCGAAATTTGAGCATAGCCTCCCCTATAAATGGGGCAATCAATCCCTGTACAAAACACAAAATAAAGTACTAAAATCACATTGCTAAATAATTCAATAGCAACACTCAGTCACAATTTGTCCTAAGATTATCTAATTGGCTACGAACAACAAAAAATTTAGAACAACAAAATATTTAAGGCAATAATTGTTCCAATCCATATCTGATACTACAATGAACTACTGCTCATAAGGCAGTCTTGCCGCAAGTTCTTCAAGTCCCGGCATCTGGTCCTCCAAATGATAAGCCATCTCATCAAGAGCCCTCGTACGCGTCTCCGGGTTGACCCCATGTCTAGTCCTTTGATGAAGAAGGACCATCTGAGATGCTAAGTATTGAATGTGCTACAACAATTAAACATATAACCTCAATATCCTATTTGTAATACAAATATAGGTACAAAAGAAACCAAAAATCATCATAAACTCACAACAGCCAGGGATAACTGGGTAGGCTCAGGAGTGTCTTCCTCGACCGGATTCCTACTGACACCAACATTCGACCGAGACTGGAAGTAATGAAGGTAACTTTCGCATGCTTCGTCGGTTGAATCGGCCCTCTTCATATCCCGCAAAAGCCTCGTACGATATATTTCCCAACCATTGATATCAGCAACGTAATTGCAAACATATTTTTTTGTTTTTGGGCCTCCATAGCACTCCTTAGGAATAAAGACTAGAAAAGGAATGTGTTGGGCGTACCCAAATTGTCTTAATATCCGATCCGGCATATAGGGCTCTTCAATGTTAACGCAATAGATGAGCTCCCTATACAATGAAATTTTATGGACCAATGCCGGATTGAGTTCAAATGGTATCCAATTGACCTGTTAGACATTAAACCGAATCAATTAAGAATGGAAAGAAAGAGCAATAAATGTTTTCAATCACATACAACGAACATATTACCTCGTTTGGCTGTAATGCATCTAGCGCACGCCTGTATGCATCCAAATCATTTTGTGCGACACGCCTCTTGCAGGTACTAACGTGCCATTTCATTACAAAAGGCATGCTAGTATTCCACGACCTATTCTTTGGAGGGCTGAATGTTGGAAAGTATTCATATATCCAGTTCTAATAAGAAGAAACATAAAAATAATTCAAAAGCTTATCCACAAAATTTAGAAACATCTAAACGAAATGTACATACTTTATACAAACATGTAGTAAAGTCAAACAACCACAAAATTAAGCATTGTTTGCCCTAGATGCCTTCCCAAGTTAGCGATACAAGTACGCCAAGCAAGCTGCCCCTCATGAGTACTCATTTACTTTCTCAATATCACGAAGGAAAGCTAAAAAATGCGTAGAGACGTGGGTTTTCTCCTTGTCCACAAACAGGGTCAAACCTAACAGCCACAATAAATAACCTGAGCCAGCATTCACTTGATCGTATCTACTCGCACAATTTGCCTCAAGACTGGTCAACTTCACATATCCGGGCTTATCCATTTTCTCATCCTCTATTCCCAACACAGCTGCAACCTCCGTCACTATTTTTCCAGGCTTTGTCTTCCCATAAATAGCCTTACGCCCAATCGGAATGCGCAGTATGTAGGCAATATCATGCAGTGTTATTGTCATCTCCCCGAATGATATATGGAATGAGTTTGTCTCCGGATGCCACCTCTCCAGAAAGGCACAGAGCATAGCGGTGTCTAACTCAAGATGTATGCAGTGTACTAACTGCGCCAAACCGAACAGCTGTACAAGCTTTTTCATTTCATCATAGCCTACCCAATTTTTCAAGCGATTAGCCCCACTATGACATTTCAATGTGGGTCGTTCCTTCCAAATATAAAAAATGTATGAAAACAAATGGTTACAATGGATAAAGCATATTTTTAATAAAATTATCAGGAGGAAAAAACTTTATTATTGCATATTTGATCATAAGTAATAAAGCATGTCTCATTTGGAAAAAAATAACAATTCAAATAACTCTAAACATAAGTACGTAATTTACTGTAATTAACTCTCCATATGTAGTAGGCAATGTGTCCTTTGAAACTCAAAAGCAACTCAGGGATTAAAGGGCCACCTTCGAGCGGATAATCTAGCTCGGTATAAGCCTTCCACCCATCACTGCCCTATCCTCACTTCCCATTAATACTCTCCCTCCTCTCCTAATTGGTTGGGTGCTTGTATTGGCCCGTTCATCATCACTTTTCCCATAAGCCCCCTCACCGTCACCATCATTGCTCCCACAAGCCCCTTCACCGTCACTATCATCATAGTCCATTTCAGTTTCAGAAAAGTACGGTGCGAATGGTTGTTCATTAATGGAGTCAACATTATTCTCATTTCCAGAAAAGGAAGGTTGGAATTGTTGTTCCATAATGGACGGATTGTTAATCCCAATCGCAAAAGATGTACGCGATCGTGCTACGACTTTCCTCGAACGCTTAGACGCCATTGGCGGAACACGAGGGGCATTTTCTGCATCCAGAATACTACTCTCTACGCCCTTGGATCTTGATTTTTTCCTACGGAATGTATGCGTATAACCTTTATTTCTATCTCCCATCTATAATTAATAGGTTGCAAGGGAATTAATATATAAATAATCAAAATCCAACAATAGGAAAAAAAAAATGGTTAAAAATAAATATTAGGGAAAATTGCCTGGGCAAGGCAAAAAATTGGGAAAAATCGGCTAGCCCAGGCGATTTTCCCAATTTTAATCGCCTTAAACAAGCGATTTTATGGGAAAGAATCACTTGGCTAAGGCGATTTTTCATGGGGAATTCGCCCAAGGACAGCGATTGGACCCTGGAAAATCGCGTGGACAAAGCGATTTTCCATAAAAAATTCGCCAGTGAAGGGCGATTTTTCAAGGTTAAATTGCATGGTCCGGGCGATTGAACCTTGAAAAATCGCCCCTCACTGGCGAATTTTTTTTATGGAAAGCGATTTTCCCCACAATTCGCCGGAAAATCATTTTTCCGGCTAACTAGCCCGGAATTTACCCGAAAATTAGCACAACAGAGCCGAAAAACACAACATAAACCCTAAAACACTCCTAAACACATTACCCATAAGAATTTACAACACCCAACGCATTGGAATTTTCAGTTTCTCTAAAAAAAAAAAAAAAAAAACCGACTCACCGATGGAGGTGGAGATGGAATCGGCGATGGAGATGGAGACGAAGGAAACACCCAGAGCTAGACCAACTGAGCAAAGAAGATGAAGATGGAGATGGAGGTGGAACCGGAATCGCCGACCGATTGACCAACCTAAAGGCGATGGAGGAACTAGAATCGCCAAAAGAGAAAGGTTGCGAAGGAGAAAGGGAGCGAAGTAAAATTCCCACAAATTTTACAGCATAAGATAATACAAAAGGGAAGGGCAAAAAGGGAATTTTCCGTTCGAATTTTAAAAAGAGTGTCCTGTGTTTAGTAAACGGTGTCCTTCAAGTAACAATGTTGTAAGGGGCATGTTATTTACAGGTACCATTTTACTAAATGCAGGACACTTTTTAAAATTTTAAATGGTGCAAAGACTTTAATACCCTTGATTCTTACCTTAAGAAAAAAAATTTACCCACATTTTTACCCTACTTTACCCACCTTCTTCATCCATTCCTTTCACACAAGCAAGTCATTCATACATCCTCCCTCCCATTTCCTGTTAATTTTCTTCCCTAAATCCAACATTCACTACATTCATTCAAGTATAATAATCAAATTTTGCTTGAGTTTCATGGCTGAAAATGCAAATGAAGATCCATATTATACGGTACGTATCACATTACAATTTCTATGGATTAAAGGTAGCACATTTTTCATGATTTTAGTTCACTGGGTGAGAATCGCCCACGTGGAGCGATTTTATCAGATAAAATCTCCCCGCATGGGTGATTCTTACCCATATAATCGCCCCTGGTGGGCGATTATATGGCCCTACTCCGTTTTTTCTCCCGATTGCGGGAATTTCTAATGTCATATTGGTTTGCTTGACAGGCTCCGCATGTTTTGGATGATTGAATCTTTCTAAATTACACGGATGTATTTCAGACTGAGGAAGAGTTCACGACTCGAACTGAATTGATTGGTTAGGTTGAAACCAGAGCTGCGGAGCATCAGTTTGATACGAAAGTAACTTCTTCTAAAAAGTGGAAGGGGCCTCTTAAAGGGAGAAGAGGGAGAGTTGACATATGTTGTGATAGATCAGGGGAAGTTAGAAGCAAAGCTGACTGGTTGTCCCTTTAAAATATCAGGGAAAGAAATTAGTGGGGGTACCTAGAAGCTGAGTGTCATTAAAGGCCACCACAATCATGAATTACCCCTTGTTAGAAACTGGCATCATAAGCAATCCCAGTTGAATGAAGAGGAAAATGAGAAAATTTCAGAAATAATGAAGATAAATTTGGCTCCAAAGCAGATGCTATCAAAACTGCGATATGACAATGTGACTAATGTCACACGTATCAGGCAGGTTTACAACGAAACAGCAAAGGTTAGAAGAGAAGAGATGGGAGATTTAAGTCCTATATAATACTTTTTGAAACTGATGCAGGATTACAGGTACTACTATTGGTACACAGCGGAAGATGAGCGTAACGTGCTTGAAAACATGTTCTTCGCCCATGAGGATGTTCCTAGTCTGCTTCGTACGTTTCCTTACGTTTTGTATATAGATACGACATACAAGACTAACCGGTATGACATGCCTATGCTTCAGATAGTCGCTCATGTTCCGACGGATCAATACATACATGTTGCATTTGCTTTCTTGAGGGATGAGACATATCCAACTTATTTCTGGGCTATGACTAGGTTGAGGCAACTTTTAGATCCATTGACATATCCCCATGTTGTTATGACGGACAGAGAGTCAACTCTATTGAAAGCTGTGCACCATGTTTTTCCCGATTCTAAGCAACTACTGTGCAAACGGCATATTGCCATGGATGTGAAGAAGAAAGCACTCACTGTGTGTACGGACAAAGATATATTAGATGAGTTTGAAGGTCGGTGGAGAAGAGTGATGAGTGCTCTAACGTATGAAATATTCACGAAAGCTGTGGAGATCATAGAGACGAAATATAGAGGCTGGTGGATATCTGTGGTTAATTATTTGCACTATACTTGGTTGGATCCCCACAGGACCAAGTTTGTCTCATTCTAGACTAAAGAGATAAAACATTATGGAGGGCGCACAAATAACATGTGAGACTATTAAATTTTGTTGCCTATAGTTATATATATGAAACCATTACACATTATTCTCTTATGTAAAGCATTACTTTTGTTCGTCTTTTATATATGTAGGGCTGAGAGTGCGCACGCAATGTTGAATCGCGCCATTAAAACTAATAGAGGTTCATTTCCTACAATATTTTTGGCCATAAATGAGATGATAAAGTTGCATTTGGGTGAGATACGTAGTAAAATGGAGGCATCTCATAGCAAAACAATCTGTGAAGCCAATTACATGTTGTATATTAGGATCAATGGTAGAGTTTCGCAAGATGTCATACTATTGCTGTTACAAGAATACAAAAATAGAGGTGTAGTCTATGGGGCGAATAGTGAGTTGTGTGGTTGTGAACTGCGAACCAGTTAGGGCTTGCCATGTGCGCATCAGATGGTTGAAATGGCCAGGAATTACATACCTATTGATCCCTTGGATGTGGACCTCTTCTGGAGGACCCTATCTTTGGATGAAGGAAACATGCCTAGCGATAAGGAACGGCAGACAGCACAAGGGCGACTGCATGAGATGTATGTGGAGGCCTCGCAGCGTCCGACTGCGGACATTTATAGAGTAGCGGGTGTCATGCATAGCACTTTGCATCTGGAGATTGTTGACCTCGCTGATCTCATCCAAAGGCCACATAGGGGAAGGCCGAGGAATAACTCGACGCAGCGAGACCTTTCGGGCTACGAGCATGCCGAGAGGGAAGCCGGCATAGGCAGAGGCAGATCAAGAGGCAGAGGTACATATAGTTGTCATATCCTTTGGAATTTTTTTTTTTGTTTCAATTATTTATTATGATGCATCTATTGTTTCATGCATACGAATAACATGTGCAGGTCGCAGTAGGTCAAGTGGGTCATTATCCGGGAGTATTCGAATGACTCCTAACGAATTCAACTGGCCTTTCAACCTCCCGTCTTTGGTTAAACAGTTCGTGTTCGAGTATGTCGTTGATTATAAAAATGTAATGGGGATAGACACTGTGGTTTTAGGGTAATTTTTAGATTCATACATCGTGACGAGTCACTTTGGTCGCAAGTGCGGCGGGAGCTGTTACATGAACTTCATGCATATGCCTCATTATGGTTTGGCGTCCTCAGTGAAGCTATGTACGATAAAGCTCTTAAAGTGTTGGATTACCACATAAGTCTAGCAGCAGAGGAGTTTTGGTTCGATACTTATCTATTTGGCCTACTTATCGCCACGAGATACCAGAGGGTATTTGCATTTTATGGAGCAGAATGTTGCACCTTCCTTCCACTTCGCTTGCGGGAGTCCGGCGTATGTGATGATCCAAACACGTATATCACTATGAGACATATCCGGGGCAACCATTTCATTTGTTTGGAAACGAGAGGTGAAATCATGTTGCCCCCAGTCAGTGTGTTGTGGCGACACCATAAGGACGACATGATGGATGATTTGGAGGACAGGTTAAAAGCTCGATTGGATAGATATCAGAGCTTGTACGTTGCTAGCGTAGGCAATGTAGACAGGGAACCCACGATAGTTGTCGATTAGGGTGTAGGGATTTATGATTTCAAATGTATGGCGTCCTCGGTTAGGTTTGTATTGAAATTTAGATGTACAGGCGATTAAATACCAAAAACACGCCTGAGAGAGGCGATTTTCTTAGGGGTGGTTCGTCGGAAAATGGTTTCTGAATTACGAACCACCCCGCATTTTACCCAACAATGTTAGCTACAGCCGGAAATGCAAAATACGCACTAAAACAGTACTAGTGTGTTTAATCTCGCGAAATTTGGGCAGAGTCTCCCCTGTACATGAGCACCTGAATCCTTGTTCAGACCACATAATGGATCACTAAATTATCATCTATAATTCAATCAACCGCACAACAAATTCAAGGCACTAATTCATCATCTAAATTGTATTGGGGAATTTAAAAAAATCACTTGTCCAGTGTTACACTAAAATCACTGGATACATAATCCAAACATATGGAATACTATGCACTACGGCTGAAATGTAGGTCGTATCGCAAACTCTTCGAGTCCCGGCATCAGGGCCTCCAAATGATAAGCAACTTCTGCAATAGTCTACCTACGTGTCTCAGGGTTGACAGCGTGTTCAACCCTTGGATGAAAAAAGACTGCCCGAGATGCTAAGTACTGAAGTCGCTGTAACAAGTAAAATGATAAACCCAATCAGCAACTAGTAAGACAGATATAGGTAAGAAGAAAATCAAAAATCATCCTAAACTCACTGCATTGAGGGACAACTGAGTAGGATCAGAAGTGTATTCCTCGACAGGACCCCTACTATGTGCGAACGCGACTGGAAGTACTCAAGGTAATCCTCACTTGCTTCGTCAATATACTCCGCCCTCTTCATATCTCGCAGAAGCCTCGTATGAGATATTTCCCAACCACTGATGTCAGCAACGAACTTACAGACATACTTTTTTGTCTCTGAGCCTCTGTAGCATTCCTTCGGTTTGAAAACACAAAATGAAATTTGTTGGCGTACCCGAATTGTCTTAACACCTGATCCGGCATGTAGGGCTCTTCAACGTTAACGCAATATATAAGGCCCTTATATAAGAAAATTTTATGGACCAATGCCGGATTGGGCTCAAATGGTATCCAATTAACCTGGTCGATAATAAAAAAAAAATCACCAAAGATAGCACAGTAACATAAAAAAAACTGTTCACAAACACACATAACGGACATATTACCTCGTTCGGCTGTAATGCATCTAGGGCCCTCCTGTAAGCCTCCAAATGGTATTTTGCAACACGCTTCTTCCCAGTCCCAACTTGCCATTTCATTGCCGCAGGCCATCCAGTATTCCACGACCTCTTCTTCGATGGGCTGAATGTTGGGAAATATTCATATATCAAACTCTAATAAGAATGAACAGAAGAACAATCAATACATATCTTTGAACAAAATACACCAATGTATGATAAGGAAAGCAACATGTACAGTGACAAACCTGAAGCAAAGTCAAACAAGCAGAAAATTGTGCACTGTGTGCCCTAGATGCCTTCCCAAGTTGGCGGTATAAGTACACCAAACAAGCAGCGCCCCACGAGTACTCACTCACTGTCTTAATATCGCGAAGGAAAATTAAATACTGCGCAGAGACGTGGGTTTTCGACTTGTCCACAAACAAGGAAAGCCCTAAAACCCACAATAAATAACCCGAGGCGGCATTAACTTGATCAAATCTACCGGCACAATTCGCCTCAATGCTTGTCAACTTCACAAAGCCAGGCTTATCCATTTTCACTCCATCTTTTCACAACACAGCTGCAACATCCGTCGCTATTTGTGTAGTCTTTGTTTTTCCATAAATGGGCCTACCCCCAAGCGGAATGCGCAATATGTATGCAACATCATGCAATGTTATTGTCATCTCCCCTAATGGCAAGTGGAAAGAGTTGGTCTCCGGATGCCACCTCTCCACAAAGGCACAGAGCAAAGCGGCGTCTAACTCATCATGCATGCACTGTACTAAATGGGCCAAACCGGACCCCTCAACAAGCTTTCATCATCGGCCGGCCAATTTTTCAATCGATCGGCCCCATTATGACATTTCAGTATCCCCCGTTCCTACAAAATGTAAACAACGGAATTACAATAGAGGGATACAATTCCTAAAGCATTTATTTTGTAAAAAAAAATTAAACAGTGCGAACAGACTTTATTATGACAGTTTGGATCACAAGTAATTAAGCATAGATAATTAGGAAAATACTAATTCATTGAATACATCACATATAAACGTGCACAATTTAATAGAATTACCTCTCCATGCCAGACGGGGTAGGCAGTGTGGCTTTTGAAACTCAAGAGCAACTCAGGGATTACAGTACCACCTTCGAGCGGATGGTCTAGCTCCCTGTATTCCTTCCACCCTGCAATTGCTGCCCTAGCCTCACTGCCCATGAGTCCTTTCCCAGCTCTCCTACTTGGTTCGCTGCTTGTATTAGCCCCTTCAGCATCACTTCTTCCACAAGCCCCCTCGCCGTCACCATCATCGTGGGACATTTCAACAACTGAAAAAGGCGGTGCGAAAGGTTGTTCGGTAAAGGACGCACCAATGTACTCATTTCCAGACACGGAATGTTGAAATGAGTCTTCAGTAATGGGAGCAATGACATTCCCAGTCGCAGAAGATGCTCGCGATCATGCAACGACCTTCCTCGAACACTTAGACGCCGTTGAAGGAACACGAAGGGCATTTTCATACTCTTGAATAATAGGCTCCCCGGATTTATCCGGAATAACACTCTCCCGGGACGTTTCCAGATTACTACTCTTTCCGGATTTGGATCTTTTTCCCGTCCGACGGAATATATTACCTTTAAATCTATCCCCCATCTGTACTTAAAGAAATTCAGAAACAAACAACATATTAAAGGGAAAAAATTTAAAAAATAATACAGATTAGGGAAAATCGCCTGAAACCGGCGATTTTCTTAGGAAAAAACGCCTCGTTCAGGCGAATTTTTTTGGAAAAAATACCTGGAGGAGGCGTTTGTTCCTTAGAAAATCGGCTGATTCAGGCGATTTCCTAAGGAAAAAACGCCTCCTCTAGGCGTTTTTCCCAACAAAAATCGCCTGAACGAGGCGTTTTTTCTTGGAAATTTTACCTTTTCCCGGCGATTTTACACCGGAAAACAGTTTTTCCGACGAACAACGACGGAAATTACCATGTTAACTCCACAGCCGGTAACGCAACTTAGCCACTAAAACATTACTACACAACCAAAACAATGCAATCTTTCAAGATTCATTGGAAAAAATTTCCATTAAAAACTTAAAAAATGGACCGAATTACCACCCAACATACATGCTTGGAAAATTACACATTAATTATCCACGAAACAGCCGAAAAACGCAACAAACATGCATTCGTAAACTTGTCCATAAACTCCACAACAAACAACTCAATTAAATTTCAACATTTGGAACAAACCGATTTAAAAAACGGAAAAAAATTACACTAACCTAATGAACGGCGGCGGCGGGAAAGAAGGATGGAGCGCCGGCAGAGAGGGATGGAGCCGCTGAAATGGAGAGCTTGGCAGCGACGGATGGAGCGCCGGAATGGAGAGCTCGCTCGCTGGGACGTCGGCGGAAATGGAGAAGCAGGAACTGGGAGTCGCGTTCGTCCGAGTGGAGAAGAAGAAATGGGCCAGTAAAAAAATTATTTTTACTTTATAAGAGTGAAGGGCATTTTGGTAATTTTACGGGCTAAAATTTTAAATATTGGCCTACATTTAGTAGAATGTGGCCTGCAAATAACATTTCCGTTCTGTAAATTTAATACTCGTATATTATATTTATTTTTTATTATTTTAATACAATTTTTTACTATTTAATTATACATTTTGATATACTTTTTACACTAATAAATTATTTTTTAAAAAACATGTTTTCAAAACCAAAATAAAAATAATGAAAGATAACAAGCCTTCAAACAATTCTGCTCTCTCCTCTACTCCAAGGAATTACTCATATTGAGCCACTGGCTACCTTGTTGGAGCCTGATGACCTCAGCTCTATGTACTTAATTTAATTAGCACTTTTTGAAACAATTATCTTACGCCTTGTTTTGGATGTTTAACTACTTGGAGTTGATTTTACAATTCTTGGACTTAGCTTCTTCGAGACACCTTCTTCTTCTTCTTTTTTTTTTTTTTTTTTTTCTCATTTCCGGCTTTTCCGGTGGTGGGAAGAGGCGAACAGCCGATTAAGTTGTCGGGAGATTAATTTGAAAATATTGTAAAGTCTAAAAGTGACGTAATGAGCTTTATTTTGTGTTTACAAGATACAACATGTAGATAAAACTAAATAGAAAATTACAATATATTAAAAGAAACGCAATAATTTGCAAGGTTGTGCAAAGAAATGCCATGTGTAAATGAGAAATTCTGATGGAGAGAGATGCAAGACAAGTCAAAAAAATCTGCCAAAAAGTTGTTTCCACATTAATTATGCTGGATGCGAAAGGCGAGTAGCATTTTTTGGTAAATGAGGCGAGCCAAATAGCAAAAACTCACATTATCAGTTAGTAAATCAGCCAAAAATACTAAAACTTGTGGGGTTTTTGAACAAAAAGGAATCGATGAAACATCCAAAGAAAAAATAGGTGTATGATAGTTTCCATTACTAATAACTCCATACAATTCAACCTCCCTCAACTACACAGCAAGTCTCTTGCAGAGCCTAAGAACAGACGGTAATATCTCAGAAGAAGAGCACAAAGGGACGCCACATGAGGTACTCGAATAGTTACAAGAGAAAAATACTACTAAGCTATTGGGCGTTCAAGCGAATAGATATACACCATCACAAGTTATCCAAAATTTCTTCAGCCCTTCTTAGCCCTTTCAGCAACATAATTTACTTCCACTTCGCGCGCAGAAATGGCAACAGCGAGGTGATTTAAGCTGCATTTAGAGCGAGCGCAGGCAGAGAGGTGCAGGATTGACGGCTCCTTCTTTAGCATATTCTTGTCAATCATCAATATCCATGTATTCCCCAGTAACCCTGCCCAACAGGAAACTTCAACAAATGGCACAAAACAAACAAAATATGGGAAGAGAGGCAGAGAGAGATGGGTGAGAGATTAATATGCTACCCATGAAGCATTAGACTGTGGAAAGATGAGAAGAGAACAACGGCAACACTGAATTAAAAAAAACAAACATACAATACTCGATTCCACCACAATAACATAAAACCTTTATGCCACTACGTGAATCATATTTCACAGTGGGATGAAATTCATTATAATTCAAAACCTAGTATTTCCCACTCTCTCTTTCCTAGTCACCTTACTCCTGCCAAACGATATGATTCAAATGGATTAATAATTCCAATTCTAAGTTTCAATTCTATAGAATTTTAATTCCAATTTAAGTAATCAAATGGAGCCTAAGATAAAAGATCATCAAAATCTGATAATGAGACAGAAGGAATAGCTACAAAGAACATACAGTAATTTTAACTTTCTTTATTCACTTCTTACAGGATCAAAACTAATGGAAAAGTGAACCAAATCACTGCCACGGATATTTACTAAGCCAGTACACTTTGTCCCAAAAACAATTAGTCAATATCTTATGAACTATGAGATAACGCAAGTGCAAAACATACCCAGCCAAAAGCAAACCAATTGTTATTACAGAAGTTAATTGCAGGACCCATTTTACTAAACACAGGACACTTTAAAATTTTAAGTGGCGAAAAGACAAATATACCCTTGATAGTTTCTAACTTTATAAAAAAAATTTACCCAACTTTTTAACTCAGATAAAATCGCCTGGCCTGGGCGATCTTGTGATTTTATAAGAGAAAATCGCCTAGCCCAGAAAAAATCGCCTAGACTAGGCGATTTTCCCCCGAGTTAAAAACGATTTTCCGACGAATGACCGGGAAAACCTATTAAAAAGTTGGGTAAATTTTCACCGAAAAAACGATTTTCCAACGAATGACCGGGAAAACCTAAAAAAAACGCCATCCTGTGGCGATTTCGCCGTCCTGGGCGGCGTTTTTCACTGGGAAAATCGCCCAAGCCAGGCGATTTTCTGTGAGTTAAAAAGTTAGGTAAATTTTTTTTATAAAGTTAGAAACTATCAAGGGTATATTTGTCTTTTCACCACTTAAAATTTTAAAAAGTGTTGTGTTTAGTAAAAAGTGTCCTTCAATTAACAATTCCGTTAAATTAAGGCACATACCGGTTATAAGTCAAAAATGCTTCGCCTATTGTTCCCGCAACTTTATTCCGTACCTTTCTCACACAGACCTGAAAGTAGAAACATGCAACTTGCATCTGTATTCTTTGCCCCAGAAAAGCGAATAAGAAAAACTAAACAATAAAATAGAAAAATATATAAATAAAACAACCAAGAGAGGAAGAAACTTGAGCTCACCTGAACTTGATCAACAGGACCAGCTTCTGGTTCCCTGTTACGGTGAACAACGATCCCATTGTCACATTTGTTTATAAAGTGAGCGCTCCCGCTAATGTCATACAAATTTGGAGGACTACCAACCCAATTATGCAGCTGTATAACAATTATACAGATTTGTAATTGATACAGCACACAAACTTCAAATAATACACAGTTTCTAAAACAATATCGTAACAGTGTATGCTTACCTGTCTTGGATGTGCAACGAACCACACATGACAGGAATGATGTTGAGCAAATCGTTTGATCTTTGTTAGCATCTGACTCACATATTCTGTTTCAGTCCTATTACATGAAACATTAATGCTTAAAACTAAACTGTACTTCTAGCAGCACACAAAGGGGGCAAGAAGAGAAGCATTTTCGAATAGGAAACCAATAGACTATTATCTCATTTTAGAGCATTCTTCTCACAAGACAGTGCCGTCTTTGTTTGCTCTTCAACAACTAGAACATGTAATTTTGAAGTATGTTGGTAATTCAGGTCCAGCTAATGCACATAGGAAGTACTGCAAAATTTGGAAAATGGTGCATTATAATGATAAAGATAAGTAAAATTTATTTTCTTTCTATTACCCTGAAGAAAATTTAAACTACGTATTCCCTCATTCTCGAAAATTCCACAATATGAAATACTCCAACATTTAAGATTTGAGTCAGATACCCTTCTTTACTTTATAACTAGAAGTCCTGTTAGAGATGTGATGCAGATGTGGATGTGTTCAACAACTCAGTTTCTTCGTTACTATGAAGGAGATGAAGATAAACCTTGAAATTATAATTCTCAAATTTCATACCCAGAAATCACCTATTTTACCACATTATTGGCTAAAGATTCCAATTGAAGACCTCCATGACTTAGTTCCAATGCAGTGTTAAAATCAATTCCGTGCAACATGTTCATGCCACCTTAAGTAGAAACAATGCCAGAATCTTCTTGTTCATTTTTATTTAGAGAGAGAAAGAAAGTTCCAATTATTAATCATTGCTGCATGAAAATACTCCTAGAAACGGTAGCCATATCAATTTTGATAAAGAACACTTGTGTGCATGTTGAAATGGCCAGATTTTATTCTTTAGGCGTGTGTATGAATAACAAACATTAATCAAGCATCAAGGGAATGTCACTACAAAGACAGCTGTTGATTTAGGGAAAGTAATTCAACAAATTGAGCAATAAAATGCCTTTATTTAATATATACTGATCGAAGACCATATTTACAAAGAATATAAAGTAACAGTAAGCAGAAACCTTAAAGATAATAGAGCATTACGAGAGTGACAGAAGCGACGGGATAAATTTTGTAGTGCAAACAAAATTAGCTTGACAACAAATAAAATTGTTAATCCAATTCTCAGCTTGAGACGTAATATTCTTCAGTGTGGTATAATACACTGAACAATGCTACTGCTAACTTACATGCTAACAGGACGCTGATGATCAAGCTCATTATATGGATCAATAACAAGACCATTTACACCATGTCTGAGAACAGCAGCTTTGGCAAGGTCAAGAACCCAATTTATATTTGGAAGGCAGTCATTCTCACACCTGTTACGCAATATAGAGGAATGGATTCAAAGATCTTAAGCTATAGTATAAAAAATATCAAGTTTTAAACAGCTAAAAATAGGATCAGAAGTACTCTGACAGCAAGACTTCATGTGCACCAAACATGATGAGAACTGCTACCAAGAGAATTCTATTGGATTTTGAGCATAACGTGGGAATGGTATAGTAAATCTTGAACATAAATGTTACACTTCCTAGATTTATCAAAGTCCTTAAACCCATGAAATAGATTGAAATCAAGTAAACACAAAAATCACGATATCCACAAAGCAAGGAACATAACACTCTAATGGCCACAAGATTTTTAGGGTCAAATGTATAAAATTAAAATGTAGCATGAGTTATTAGTCAATTCTTCCAAATGGTAGCTGAATCTACTTTTCTCTTCTTTTTTTTTTTTTCCGTTATAAATCTTGGTAATTATACTGCTGCCAAATCCTGTCCTCTTACGAATTACCAGCTCACTTGGACAAGCAAAGCAGTATAATCAATAGACATTCTAGAGCATTGCATAAAAGCACAAATTTCACATGGATAAAGATATCATGTTTGTTAAATTATCTGCCATAGTCAGATACATTTAGCCCAGCATTTTCTGTTGTAAAACCATCTGTAAAGAAATTGAGGGTCTTAACTATTTAACTAGAACTCATTTAACCCAATTATGGTAATGCTCAAACAACAATAACTGTCATGAAGCTACCTGAAAACAGCATTTGCAACATGTGAAGACAAGGAACTTATATAGTCAGATAATGTTTTCAAAAGAAAAAGACTGATACCAATCATTTTAGCCTTTTCCTTGGATTTTGGCAGAATGACAAGTTTTTAGGCCACGGCTAGTGTTATAGAAATTTCTCCCCCTATGGAAAAACTCCTACAAGCACGAACTCTTGCCTTAGGAATTGGCCAAACACTCGAAGAAAACCGAGGTTCCCGTAACCCGGTAAACAACGAGCAAAGAGGAAGCAATACGCAAGCAAGCACGAAGGCAAACACGAAGCAACACTTAGCCAAAATTGGCCCAACCTTGTTATATACAATTCCCCAAGAATTTATATACAAGTTCCTAACTCTAGACAAAGGGCAGCACTCACACAAAGAAGGCACAAGCCTAACTCCCCGTAAGCTAGACTTTCTCTCTCTACACTCGAGTTTCTCTCACTAGAACACTCAAGCTAGCTACTCTTTTGCTCTAGGTCTCTCCAGGCTGCCTTCCACAAGTGCCCCAAGTGCCTATTTATAGGACAAGGTCTTGGACGACAACCCCATTCAAGTAGGTTCTAGAGAAGTCTAACGCCAAGCCTTGCACGCACCTTCTAGCCGCACCTAGAAGCTTCCCCGCCAAGCTCGCCCTCGATCTAGAAGTCTCCTGCAACGTCCAGCATCCCCATGCCAAGTCTAGAGCATTCCGGCCAAATCGCGCAGCTCTTCTCGCAGATGCTAGACATTTCCCGACGATTCTAGCCTCTTCTAGAATCTTCCAGCGCGCACCAGACCCGCACCGTGCAGATCTTAGCCACACCTCGTGCGACTCGTAAGGCCTCGAACGTCCCCGTAACGTCCCCACAATCTCAGCCATCCGTCTAGGCCCTTCGCCAACCTTCCTGTTGAAAGGGCAAAATCAGAAGTGACAGTCTGGGGGATCAAGGTGTAGAAAATCCTGGAACTTTCCAGAAGCTTCCCAAATCTTCCAAAACCTCACCTCCCACACTTCTTCCATCTCCTCCCAATTTTCCCATACGTTTTGAAGCACCATGCCCCAAAACTTCCGTGGCTCCCATAGCCAAGATTTTCCCGCAACTTAACGGGCATCCCGTCCACGCCCGGCATAGTAGTGCCCCAAAACCTCAACGTTAGCCCTCCTGGCTAACTTCTCCGCGCCACTTTTTGGCCTGGTTTTAGCCTGGGGAAAATTCCGCTAACAGCTAGCCTTAGCTCTGGCCTCCAAATCAGTTCAGACTTTAGTTTGAGGACTATTGTGGCTGAATCATACTATGGGTGTTAAATTATGTTATCAAGCATCATCCTCCTTGGAAATTGCAGCTGCAGTTTGGAGTACCCAAAGTTTTGAGTAATAGGGTAGCTCCTTTGACTCATTTCTTACTGGAGGCTAATATGGCATCAATTGCTTGATAAAGTTTATTGTTCTTCTGAGTCTTTTTCTAAATCTCAGAAGTTTACAAAGGTTCCCACTTTAGCTAGAGAATATATATCAATATGTAAAATGCATGTATGTCAGTTCTGTTTTATTAAAGGAGGTAAGATTATTATGTCAAGTAAGCCACCACAAAAAAAAGTTGATTGTTTTTCTCAATCTCAGAAGTATTCAAAGGTTCCCACTTTAGCTAGAGGTTATTTATCAATATGCAAAATGCATGTATGTAAGTTCTAATTTATTAAAGGTAGGATTATTGTCTCGTAAGTCACCACAAAGGTTAGATCAGTTCCATAGTTGAGGCAAGAGTCCTTCCACAAAGGTCAGATTGCTCAGTTGGGAAATTCAACTGAGTAAGGACCAAAGTCACTCCAAAAGGGGAGTTGACTTGGACGCTCTACTCTGTTTGAAATAAACGTGTAATCAGATCAGTTCAGACTTCGGTGCTTATAAGTAACTTTATTGTTACATACAAGTTCATTCCAAACTTCTCATCACCGAGAGGTAGTCTTTTCCATT
Source organism: Leptodermis oblonga (assembly GCA_016801395.1). Lineage (NCBI taxonomy): Eukaryota > Viridiplantae > Streptophyta > Magnoliopsida > Gentianales > Rubiaceae > Leptodermis > Leptodermis oblonga. Next base: position 12,588,309 of record CM028756.1, on the reverse strand, counting down.
AAAGGTGGGAAAGAAAAATTATAACCCAGCTAATAAACATCATTTACTTTTCAAGGCAAATAATAATAATAATAATGAAAGTTTAACATTTTGATTCATTTGTGAAGCATCAAAATTCTCCATGGTGATCATTAGGAAGCTCCTGAATCAACTAATGACAGCAAGTGGGTTTCCAAAATATTATTTTCTTCTAGTTATATCATCCTTCCAATTTTTTTGCCCCAGTGCTTGAAAGCCCTAGAATCTACAGCCTTTGGCTGACCCAATCTTATAAAGAAGCCAAAAATCTTTGAACTCACCATCCCTACCATTGGAAAATAAATGTTTCCCTTGCAACATGAGCAATCATGCTGACTAGCTATTTGAAACATGACAAATAATTTTCATCCTTTCAGACAATTAGGAGCTTTGACAACAACATCATAGCAAATAGCAGAATTCTTTTGGCATCAGGCTATAAATTTAGTGCAACTGTAGTGATTCGTAATTATAGACACTCACCCTAGCAGTGATAGAAAATATAGTAAGGTTTACATAATGTTTGTTATCTTTAAAAGCTAAAGGCCAGCCCCCAAGTTTCTTCTTTTAGGTGCTTTGGACCCAAAAAGCCTCGACAGTTATTATTTTGATTAGTAACATGATTTATGGAAAAAGCAAAAAACAATCATGGGAAACCTTTGCAATTCATCAAGAAAATAACATGGCAATATCCAGAAATTTATTGAACCAAGTAAATTAAAAGTACCTTATAAGATAAAATGTATCATTGAGCCACTGCTTTCCTTCTTCCAACTCTTCCACACTCATTCGTTCAGTAAACTCTCCATACCTATTGTTAAAAGAACCAGAAAGTAAGCAAATACGAAGTGCAAAATCACATGCTAAAGAATAATAATGGAACCAAAAATTCTCCTCATGGAGTTTTCAATGCAGAGATTACGTTTTAACAGCCACATATCAATATTTCAGCGGCAGTATATGTTCATAAAGAAACACACACGCACATCTCTCTCTGTCTCTCTCTCTGTCTCTCTCTCTCTATATATATATATATAAAACATTATTGATGTTTCCATTCCTTTGATGGTTCCGGATCTAAGTAATACATTAATATCTGTTGTTTTAATTCCTCTAAGAGCCAAAATTGTACTTACACTAGTTTATGGTTTGGATGTCTAAAGTTCAATCTATTTATTTGTTGAGAAAATGGTCTTTGAGGATTACTAAAGAACAATTATTCCTATATTCCTTAGTGGGCTGATGCTTAGTAAGCCCCCACTCAGCATTATCATGGTTTCCCTAAATAAATCACTAAGCTTTAATCCCATATCAATGTAGCTCCTTACTCCAACCCTAGCAACCTACAAAAGTGCCAGTTGTCCTCGGGGAAATAGGAGTAAAGAATCAGGAAGAAAATTTTGAACTTCATGATCAAAATGGCAAGTGAAGGAAATAAGAAAAGTAGCCAAGGATATAAGAACTTCAAGCATCCCAGCAAGCTTATTAGACTGAAATATGTCTATAGTTAATGGGGTTGAAAGAAAAATAGTCATGGCATCTTAGAGCAGTAAGACAAGTCCACAATTGCAAGGTTTACAACCAAAAGCTTTAACAATCGTGACAGCATCTTTCATGGTGATATTTAATAATAGTAATGATATTCATAGCCGCTTTCCGTAGGCAGTAATGACATTTAATAATAATGCCTTTTGCAATCACTAGCCGAGAGTTTGGAGCAAATGAACAAGGGTAAGTTACATTAAGGACCCTTGAGGTTTATGAGGACTTCAGGCAGTTTCCTAATAGATAGCAGAAATAATCAGAACCCCTGTGAGGTATAACAAGTGATTTTACAAACCAAGCCTTATTACAAAATGACCAGTTCAGTTCTGATTGTGCTACCTGCTTAGCATAAGAGCTGCAAAAAAAATTTCAATTTTAGGCTCTTCTCCTGATTATCTCTTCATCCTATTAAAGATAGTATAATTTTGTTAATTCATGATATTATAAGCAAGGGCATCACAAAACGAGTTAACAGGTTCTAACATGTCTGTAATACTCAATAGCATGGAATTTTGGTGAAGAAGAGTATCACTGACAAACTGTTGCCAAGGATTAGAGCATAGACAAACAGAATCAATCTTGTTTACTTAAATACCACTTGTTGGGGCTGGAATTCAGTCTGACTGTGACTATTTACACAAAGCCACATAGAGATACTTTTTCCCAAATCAAAAATAAAAAGGATTCCCAAAATCATATTCAGGACAACGACAACCACTCCCTCTGTCCATTGATATTGTTACCTTCCGACTTTTCCATGTAATAATAGTCAAACTCTATGTTTTAACACATACTTGTCAAAGAATGCCAATTTAATGAGAAATATTTCCCAGCACCAATTCTCTTCTAGTCAACAAATATTTTGAATCACATGATGGTATCATGCATTCATCAGCACCACCTTACACACAAATAATGAATATGAGGTTCCTTTACAGGTTGGATCTCCCTAAAAACAAAAGCCGATAAGAGACAAAGGAGTTTAAAGAAAATATATGACTGCCAAAAATACTCTGAATTCATCATTTCTTTATGTCTAACAAATAATAATAATATTGTATATCAAGTGAGATGAAACCTATGTTACTCGGACTCGGGTACGGGTGTCAGTCTAAGTGTCGGGTTTGTCAATGTCGGCAAATTAAGATACGGGGATCTCAAAAAAGTGTCGGATATGGGTACGGGATCCAGCTTATAAGTATAAATATAGGGATAGTTTTGAACAAATAAGATTAGGGATAGTTCTGTTTTTGATAAAATTACGGATAGTTTTGATAAGATCAGCCGCCACTTCCTTCCCTCATCTCTTCCTCTTATTTAGCAGACAGATTCCTTTCTATATTACTCTATCCTTCTCAAGGAGTCCACCTCTTACCTTCTCTACTAGCTAGAATTCTCCCCTAAATCATTCTCCTTCAATCCTTCTCATCACCGCCTCTCATGCCATCGGTGAAGCAGTCTTTTTCTTCTTCTGATCTGTTCATCATCAGTCAAAGGGTCCGAAAATTCAGGACCATGTCCGACTCATATTTCACACCCGTACCCGTGTCGACTCGTACGAGTCGACACGGGTATGCCACAATTTTTGGCGAGTCCGAGTAACATAGGATGAAACTAACATAAAAGAAGATATTTTCCTTGTTTGGTTAGTTCATTGAGTTCTATATAATTTCTCCTAATATTCCATATTTCTTTCATAAGTTTTTGAAATCAAAATCATAGAAATTTGGTTGGTTAGTTCATTGAGTTCTTTAAATTTCTCTTAATTTCCCATATTTCTTTCATAAGTTTTTTAAATCACACTCATAGAAATTTCAGATGCTGCCACGAATCTAGCAACAACTATAGTTTACAACACAACAATCAAGAAGGTAAGGCCAAAGATCACCTCAGAAACCATAGCCCACTATTATTTACCAATCTGGTCTTCTTTTCTTTTGTTTCTTCCATCTATTCTTTTTTTTTTTTTTTTTTTTTTTGGGATGTGGGGGAAGGTTGGAAGTAGTAAGGGCACAAAAAAGCCAAACAGACTACAAAAGAGAGGAACAATAACACCCAACTCCAGGATTTGCAGGAGAAAAGAAAGTATTTCAGTTTTTAATCCACAATCCAACAAAATAAAGAAGGGGTTAAAGGTATAGAAAGCCAACATCTAAGCATACATTTTTCTCAATGAAGGCATCTCTGAATAAAAAATAATGCACAAATTTATAGAGGTAGGTTAAGACTTACCCCATGTTAAAGAAAGGCTTCTTAACATGTTTCTCCAAAAGTTTCCTAGCATGCTCCCGCACCTGATCATGGACCATGTAAAAAGTAAGATGACTGTAAAAGCACATCAGGTGCATCCCAAAGGAGAAAAAATAAACAAATAGTCGCATTCTTGTGCCCATCTGTCAGCCGAGTATCCGTTTTGAGAAGCTTTATGAAAGTAATTCATATAGACAATCCAAATAAGTTACATTAACTCAACCTTCAAGCCCAGATCTTTGCAAGCAATATGATCAACAGGATCATCAAAAGAGATGAATTTCCTCAGAAAGATATCACTATCAAAATCTCAGGATTCAATGCGCAGATCTAGTTTCAATACATGAACTTCATTCTCAAGAAAACCATTCAAAACAACAGAAGAATGCTAATGACTACAATAAAACCTGCTTACCTTGTTCTCCATAGAGCACAATGCAAATTTCCAGCCAGCACTTCGATTAAGATTGCATAAAAGAGCATCGATCCATTCACTTTTGCCCGAATTGGGGACTCCAGTTACAACAGTCAACTCTCCAGGCACAACCTATACAAAAAATAGGGGATCCAATTACATGTTCAAGCTTAATATGCACGCTCAAGTTTGACTATAAATCAAGTGAAATATCTACATCACGATATAAATAGATCCTTTCAAGCCTAGCTACCTATCAAGTTGATATTAATGAAAATTTTAACTTGTGAGCCTACAGGACCAATTCACACCCAAATAGACTTTGACCTCATATGGATCACAAACTATTCATCTTCAGAACTGCAATCAGATGCAACCCGTACTAACAGAAGTCAAATTCATAAGCACAATGTTACTCAAAAGAGTGTCAAGAGCTGCCCTAACTGTGGAGCTTCGAACACAAGGTGCAGATACACTTTCTCTTCACCAAAAATGAAATTTAAAATTATAAAGAAGAAAAGGCTATATCATAAGAGACTAGAAAATTTGAACATCTCACCCACACATAAACCAAATCAATTGGTGTATACTGAAGCTAAATGTATCAATCAATAAAATATAGGTAAGGAGTACAACTACTTATTCTAGTGGTCTAAAGCATTTGAATCTTGAACTTATTTCTTATAAACCTCAAATGCAACAGAAATTATGTTCCATTAACACTACAAAATAATCCAATTTCAAGCAGCGGAGGGAGCAATTACTTTGTCTGTTGTCGACACATCTTTCTGTCTATTTCGCCCACATCAAGTGTATCAGCTTAATTCCCCACAAATCTCTCATCATTAAAACCATACTTACTTTTGTCTATCCTATTTGCAAAGATTGACCCGAAATTCACAATAATTATATGCTAAAAGAACCTTAGTGCCATTATACTTCAAGAACTATACAAGTTTTCAGAACTAGTGACTTTAATAGTTTCCCAACATCTCAAGTCACTACTCTATCCAAATGGTTCAACTTTGACACTTACAGGATGGAGAGTAGCATATATCATTCTTTAGAAATGAAGTATCAAAAAATACAGAGAATGTTAATAATTAAATAGCAGAACTTAGCCTTTTCAGATGCATTTTGACTATGAACCCAACCAGATGAAGAGCAAAGTTAAGGACCTAATTCTACCATTATACTTACATTATACAAACGGTCCAAAGCCTTCCACCCAGTTGAAAGTCCAAGCTGATAACGAAATGTCTGGTGATAATATGCATCAATCTCAGGAAAGTAATTTTTGAAATTGAACAATCCTCTAATGGGAAATAGCTCTGCATTTTCAATAACTTCCCTCAGTTCACCAGGTCCCAAAAGCATCAGCACCTGTCAGTTTCATGTAAGCAGCTTATGAAGCTGAGAAACATCAAGTAAAACCTTTTACATAAAAATGCAAAGCAAACAAGTACTAGCAGACAAATCAAAGCTATATGACAAATCCTATATCCAAGGCAACAGAATATCTGTTTATATAACGAAGCATGCCTATTGAGAAACTGTTTACCTCAATTACTTTCTGCATGTCATGGTAATCTATGTTACCTGGACATACGAGTGTCGGGTGCAGATGCAGGTCTAAGTGTCATACTTGTCAATGTAGTTAAATTGAAGATACAGGGACCCAGAAGAGAGTCAACTGGGTACAGAGGTCTAGCTAGAAACTTATATAACCATAGGTGTGATGAGGATAATTAATAGAAGAAATTAGGGAATTATTTCCGAAACAATTAGGGCTGTAAACAATTGAATAACTAATATGTTAGAAGCTATTTTGCTAAGAGCCCGAAATATTGGGTCAGAATATACTTATTTTTCAGAGAATTCAAACCCATCAGTACTTAACCTAGCATCTCCTTACTTTTCCAGCTCCATTTCATCCCTCTTTCTCAGCTGTCATACCCATCTGTTTTTCCTTTTTTCCCTTTCTCTAAACTCGCTGATCTTCTCTTCTCATTCTCCTTTAGATTCTACACCTACTTTCTCTTACATCCTTCCTCGTCACCACATCTCTTGCCATCAATGGACAAGTGAAGCAGTCCCTCTAATCTTCTTCTTCACAGACCTTTTTTCATCTTCTTCAGAGTGGTTAAGTCAACAGGTCCAAAAATTAACAGCCGCTTCTGACACATATCTCATGCCCACACCTGTATGCAGGTACTGTCTCCTATTTTGGTGAGTCAATGTAACAGAGATGATAAAATTGGCAAAGCAAGTGTCCATGTTCAGAGCATTTTATAAGTCTCCACTGAGACCCTTTCCCATCCCCCACAATCCCCCAGCCTACCCAGGCTTCAGAGAAAGAGGGAGTGGAGCGTGAATATGCACCAAATCCGAAAGAAAAATAGTACTTAACAAAACAGATCACCAAACTAATAGGTAGTATCTTGTAAGCTTTTACCTACTAGAATACAAACTGAAGGCAAATAGAGATGTAATACCTCATTCGCATCTTTGAAATGCTCAGTTTCATTCTTTTTCGGCCATCTAACCCGCCAACACCTATTTGCACAATGAGGACTAAGAGAGTCAATAAAGGAAGTCAGATGAAACTTTGAAAGTCTACCAAGAGGTGACAACAACAAAGAACATAAACCTTTCTCTTCCCAATCTCCTAGCAAGTTCTTCCGCTAAGGCTTGGCCAGGTTGATCACCATCAGTAGCAAGAATAATCCGAGAGGCCTACAGAACCACCAAGGAGCAAAAAGCATCCACATTCAGCCACACATGTTTTAGAGAGAAAATTAAAACCGAAAAAGAAATAGGCAAACCTTTTCCAAGTACACTTTGCAGTTCCAAAGATACTGGTACTTTTTGTCCTGGCTTTACAAAAACCCATAAGACTATTAGATCCAGGGGCTGAATAGACAATCCGTAAAAAAGATAATTCGTCATCTTTAATATTTAAGAGCAGAGACAGCTCTACTCTCAGTCTTTTGAAGAGACTCCATTCGTACATTCTCTAAAAGAGACCTTGCAATCACAGCAAGGGATAAGCCATGGAGTATAAGTTGCAAGAACACATCTGCCTATGTCTATAAACCAAAGGAACATTACAAAAACCTAATCCATTCTGCTTACTGAATACTGAGTAGCAAAGAAAGCATAGTTTTTCATTTCACACCCGGGCAGAAAGAGGAAAAACAAAAAAAGAGGAGCATAAATTGGTTCAAATTAGCAGTTCCATGTCAAAACAATCAATGAACAAAACAAAGCATAAGTACAATATCTCATACAGACCTCTTCTTCGGATGGCAGTTCTTTAGATGAAACCTTAGGAGGAGCACCATCCGGAACACTCACGCAATTCCGGAAGCCAGCTTCTTCGATTGCAAGCTTGTCAATTTCACCCTCAACCTATATATGTTAGAAGCATATAAACAAAGTTAATAACAGAAGTAGACAATGATGTGAGAAGTAGATGTGACAGAGCAAAGGGAAAAGTTTTCATACATACAATGATAATATCACTTGCGCCTTTTATATCATCGAGTCCATAGAATATTTTCTCAGTATCACTCTCCTGAAAATTGGCAGCATAACAAACACAAGAATTTGAACACTATTGAATTCAATAGTTTGCACTCTAACAGCAGAAAAATTCTCCATGCAGGACTGCCAATAAAACAATCATGTTCTAACACATTCAGCATGGATATTCAGAGGTTGTATCCAACTTCAGTTTGGGCATCCCCAAAGACAGATCCTAGTAAGGTCTTAAAAGTTTTGAAACTGCACACGAAAAGAGTCATGAACAAATCCAAAAATAATCATAACACAGGGATACTGAACACAAAGAAACATTATCAAAGAGAACAAGATTCAAGCATATTTATTCTATCTTTTATGGAAATTAACAGTTTTGCTAAGTTAATTTAACCAAAAATACTAATAATAATAATAATAATAATAACTAGAACTAAAACCTGCCAGAACTTTTTGGTACTATCCCTGTACTTGCAGCTTACAAGTTCTCCATCCCTCCGATAGGGAAAGGCAATAACAACCTGTACACACATGCAAAAGATGTGCCACATCATTTATACTTTATCTCATCTCCAAAAGGTAAGACAGAGAAAGAAACACGAGTCAAATGGCCTTATACCAATAGAAGTACATGAATGAAAGAAAAGAAGTTAATGTTCAGCAGAAAAGAAAAAAAAAATAATAACATACTTGATCTCCATATGGTCTCTGCAGCACAGAGTTCCTACGTAAAGTTTCCCCTGATATCATTCGTTCAGCGAAGTACGTGAGTAGCTGGCAAAGATATATATCATGAGCATGAGTTTGCATCAGTTCACACTCAAAGTTGAAGCAAGAACTCCAGTGCAAATACTTCAAACATCCATGACAAAGTCATCAAACTTCACAAAGAGACAAACAATGGAGGGATATGCAAGAACAACAACAAACTAACCCTTTATTCCTATAAGTTAATAATTTTCTAATTTTACATACCATACTGGAGCATCTAAAGGTCACCCTACACACATATTCAAACACCTTAAGCGTGTTTCTCTTATGTTTTCATCAATTGAGGCTACCACCACTTTCTTTGTACATTACTTATTATATCTCATACAGTCTAGTGTGTGCACCCATCCAAGTTAACATTCTCATTTCTCTACCCTCATCATTTTATTCATCCCTGTATTTAGCATCACCCAACACTCTAATCAGCATAAAGCATTCCTAGTATTATGGCTCTTTACGATTTGGAATATTTTGAAAACCAAAAGAAGGTAGTACAAACAAGATCATGAACACCTTTAAATCAAACCGAGGAGAGCTTCTACTGAACAAAATATAGCTCAACCTACATTCAACACACACAAAAAAAGGAAAAGAAAATTCAAATCAAAACCACCTCACTAGACAAAGGTTCTAAGCCCAAACTCTTCTCTGTGATTTCTCTGTACTGCTTTTTTACTTTGGGGACCTTACTCATACTTCCATATGTCGATTTAACATCGGCAAAGCCCTGCAATTACTAAAACACTCAGAACCTGCCAATTATGAGAAAGGTACTGCATACAGAGATAAAACTAAATTCTTGATACCTGTGTCCTTCCTTTCCACCCACATTTAGCCCGAAAGCAGGTCCAAACAGCTGCGTCCCTGTGTCATTTCAAAGATGTCAAATTCTAATACCAAGAGAAAAAATAACTGACCAAATAAACACATTAAGAAAATTGTCAAGTTACCCTTCTTGTGTGATGAAAATAGATAAACTCTTCTCCATCGAGCTTCCACCTTTGCACTACACAAATCCAAAAGAATATAAATACACACAATCATATATATATATATATATGTATGTATATATAAATACATCAGAATAAGAAGCAAAAGAACGAAAAATTAAGTAATACCTAGGGCTCAATTAACTCAAAAGCCAGCAATTTCACCATTCTAGAATATATGATTACCCGATATCACTTAATGAAGCCTCAAATCATAGTACCACACTGCACTATGGAGTAAGATAGTTCATAGTTCTAGTTAAAAGTCAAACTTGCTACTTTGCACAATTCAGAAAAAGCATCGCTAAGGTATAGACATAATTTGGCACTTCAGATCTACACTTATGATCCTAACTGTTGAATATTTGGAGAAATAATAATATTTTCTGCGAAAAAAGAAGACATTATTAGCAGAACAATTCAGGCTCCAAAAGTGACTGTATTTCTGTAATATGTCCAATATAACTTGTAATGTTAATATCTTCATTACTCTGCATTAAATTTCTGGATTTGGTACAATGAAGTCTGGTTATGATCTACTGCACTTGAGATGATTCATGAACACTACATCAACATATACATACACATCTTTGAACGCATTTAAGCTTGACAGATATCCCCACGAACAAGTCATCTTCAAGCCAAACCACTAGAGGCAGCAGATAACAAAGCTATGGAAGCACACATATATTTTGTCTCTGGAAAAAAAAAAAAAAAACCAGAAAACCTAAAAAGTGCAAAAAAAATGTTCCATGTGGACTTACCATTGGACAAAGCAGACCATTATGCTGCCCAGGCTTACATAAATCACCATCAATTCCAACCTGCGCCAATTTGGCTTTCAATGACCTCAATTCTGGTGAATCTAATACTTCCTGCCCTTTGTCCTCCAATGTCACTCCAGGAAAAAAAAAACAAAAATACAGAAAAGTACTGTTAGAAACATTAACATAACAAACCTTCCAACCCAGTTATGCACATGTAAAATATAAAGAAATGTTTGAACATCAAAGACAAGCACATAAACAATTAAGTCTATATAAAAAGCTCCCTTTCAAAAAATATGTAAAATAGTCATTAACAAACGAGAAAGAAGAAGACGCACCCATCTGTTCTATGTATTGCCAACAGCCAAACAGCATTCAAAAAATAAAATAAAAGAATTCTCACTCACGCACACTCCTTTTGTGACTCAAAAAACCATTTCAAATTCCAGACTTTCTTATTGCATATAGCTACAAATTTGAAGCAAAATTTAAATTTCAACAAAATTAGTAGTTTCTGCACGTCCAACACCCTCCAGACTTTAAATACAAATAAACAACTCTAGCACATGCTGTTTATAAACATACTTATGATCCCAAAAACAGTAACCCAATAGATACAATACCAGTCAATGTAATAAAGGAAAAGAAGCCCACGAAACAGCAATCAAATATCAAACACTATGTCAAAGGACTGTCCCAAAGGAGGAGGAAAGAATTAAATATACCTGGCAAGGGCAAGGGAATAGAGGAACGAGATGAATACGAAAATTGATTCCTTCTACAGGAAACGGGGCATATGGGCTTCGCCAAAATCGTAGAAAATATGAGCTTTCCAGTGGTAAGAGGGTAAGTTTGGGAGTAAAAGTTAGCTGCTTTTAGCGTCAGAGTAGGCAAGAAAGAAGACGACTTGAGAGACACCAAGTGTTTGCAGCCCGACATGATAATTCCAGTAGAGCTTCTGAAAGTGTGCCTGTAACTAGGAAAGAGATGCATACTGAGGCAGCTATTGAGTCATGTGCAGCTCTTTGAGAGGAGGAGATATGGAAGAACTGGAGGAGGAAGTTCCCGCCGCGGCCATGGAATAGCGCAGACAGTTAAACGGGGTTTATGGGTTAAGAGGGGTTTACGAAAACCGCGACGATTTCTCTGTTGGTGTTGCCCCAAACCGCACTTTTCCGGATAAGAGGTAAGACCCTTTTGATGAAAAAATAAATTTAAGAAAAAAAAAAATTACTTTTGTTTAAATCGTTGCAAAATAATCATTTTATATACATGTTGTTACACTTTTGGCTATTTTAACCTTATTACATGTTCTCCTAGTCAACCGAAACATGAGTTCTATTCACGAAACGAAAAGCTTTTTAGGGCTAATTAAGAATTACGAAATTTTAACCCCAAAAAGATACGCAACGGAATTAACCCCTAAAAAATTTTTATTTTGTTAAAGGAACTGATATTACCATTGACTGAAGAATTGACCGTTGACAACATGGAATAATGGCCAAAACTATAACATCATACGTACAAAACAATGGTTTTTTGGTAACAACTCAAACAAAAGTGGTGAAAGTGCAATTTTTCCCATAAAAATGGGAGGTGTTTTTTGCAGTAACCATTTTAGTACTACTTAAAAAAAACCTAATGAGTGAAAAGACATAAATCCTTTTTATTCTAATATCTTACTCTTTTGCCTTTCATAACCAATTGATCCAACTTTCAATCTCTAATATTTCATCATTTGAAAGGGTGAAAGAGATTTCACCCTTGAACTCCATTTCAAGCAACTTTCTCTCACTTTGAAATCTATCTCATTCAAATTTTCTCACTACCTAGCATGGACGATAGTTACGATGGCGACTCATATTTGACTATGAAACGTTGTGTTAAATTTTTGTATTTTTTCAATTTGTGTTTTAAATTTTCTTTTTTAAGGGTTGAAAACATGATATTTGCATACCTATGCCGGCCTATCACCGAGATTTTCGAGGTGGAGGTTTTCCAAAATCTCGCCCATAGCTAGGTCTGCAAAAACCTCTGTCGGACTATGGCGGAGGATTTCGAAAATCTCCGCCATAGGCTGGCCGAGATTTTCAAAACTTTTAGCCGCCTTAAGGCAGAGATTTTCAAAACTGGCTACCTCCAGGTGTAGGTTTTTGAAAACTTCCGCCTAAAGTTGGCAGAGATGTGCAAAGGCCCAACATTTATATTTTTTATTTTCTTAAAAGATTATTTCATTTGCTGTGGGATTTAGATATTTGTTTACTAAGATTTTATATTTAAGATGAAAACTTATAATTTTTTATGGACATGATTGTTATGTTGAAAATCATGAGAGATTTTCAAATTTCCCTCATATTTTTCAGACGGATGAAGAGTCCAACAATAGAGATTAGTTAATAAATTTGGTGCAAAGTAGGGCCTCTATATATAAATGATTACAAAAATTATGTCCTCTATAAAATTGAAAGGGTTTTTAAAAGGTATAGAGCAGATCGGGAAAAGTTAGGAGCAAGTCATCTTTAGCCGAACGGAGAAAAAGTCGCGACAATACAAGTACTTAGTAAGTTGATCAAGGGCCCCTTTGAACTTGTAGGAACCAAAGTTACTAGAGGGAATTAGAAATTGAGTGTTAAAAAGTATCAGCACAATCATGATTAACCTCTATATAGAAGCTGACATATGTTAAACTCCAAGTTAAATGAAGGGAAAAATGCAAAAATTGCATAAATGAAGAGTAACTTGAGGCCGAAACAAATGTTGCAACAATTACGAGTGAATATCATGGATAACCTTAACAATGAGAGACGTGTACAATCAGGTCCAAAAAGTTATAAGGCATGTGTACAATCTCATATAGTACTTCTTCAAACTTATACATGAGCATCAATATTACCATTGGCACATAGTGGAAGAGGAGACTAAGGCTTTTGGAGATGTGTTTTTAGCTCACCCCAAAGCGCCTAATCTATTTCGCTTGTTTCCATACGTGATTTACATGAATACAACATATAAGGGGAACATTATGACATGTCTCTATTGCAGATAGTTGGAATGGTTCCCACACAACAATACTTACACGTTGTATTTGCCTTCATGAAAGATGAGACATTCGAAAGTTATTTTCGCACTAACACGATTGAAACAATTATTTGATGAAACGAAATACCCAATAGTGGTAATCACTGCTAGAGAGTCAGTTATCCTAAAAACTATGACGGAAGTATTTCCATTATCTAAACAACTCTTATACAAGAGACATATTTACATGGACGTGAAGAAAAAGGTACCGGATATCACAAAAAATATAGATGTTGCATATTCTGTGGTATATCGGTGGGATAGAGTGGTGGGTGCCTTAACAGAGAAAGAGTTTAAAAATCTTGTGGAAATTATTGAAACGAAATGAGGAAATAAATTAAGAACAGTGGTGAATTATATGCATAAGACATGGATGAATCTTCACAAGTATATGTTTGCTTCACTCTTCACGAAAGGTATTGGAGGGCGTACCACAAACATGTGAACACCTTTGATTCTTATTAGTTTACAATTATTTCTGGATGATAACTACTTTTAATCCTTTTCTTTTGGTTTATAGGGTTAAGAGTGCACACTCTCAATTAAAGAGGCGTGTTGGGACTGCCACATGTTCTTTTCCTATTATTTTTATGGGAATTAATGCAATGATAAATGTGTAGTTGGATGAAATTAAGACTATAGTGGAGAATTCTCGGTCCAAAATAAAGATGACTTCAACTACTTTGTTGTCTACTATGTTGAAAGGTAAAATCTCGCACGATTGAATTTTATTGTTAAAAGAGGAATATGCATAAAGACCGGTCTAGGGGGATAATAGTGAGGTTTGTGGATGCAAAATGAGAACTAATCTTGATCTTCCTTGTGCACATGAGATTGTAAAGCTGGTGAAAAACAACCAACCGATTGATTTAGCCGACTTACATGTCTTCTAGAGGACTCTTGATTTGGGAGTTCGAAATATTCCCAGCAATAAGAAACAAACTACATTAACGATTACTTGAAATGGTTGTTGGCAAGCTGTTACAATGTCCCGCATGTGAAGTATACTGTTGTTCCAACAACTTCAAATGATTTCCAAAACACAACAAAAAGCAAACAAATGACTAACACAAGATAACTTGTTAGCAAAGCCAATGTAGAACGGTTGAGGCGCGTATTCACTATCTTTAGGTGATTCAAGCCTTTCTGCACAGAATTATCTTTGATGCAACTGAATTGTCGAAACTTGTCACCCCCCGAATACAACAGCCCAGCACACTCACTGTATTTCCTAACAATTTGCACAACTATTATGAAATTGTACCAACTCTTCTAACACATTTATCTTCCTTTGCCAAAAGCTATATTTTAGAGGGAGTTGAAAGAACATCCGGATCACGCTTCTTACCAGTACTGACGAGCCATTTCAATGCAGATGGCATATTGATATTCCACGATTTACTCCTTGCAAGGCTGAATACTATAAAGTACTCATATATGAAGCTCTAACGAAGAAAAAAAATTTATGTCATCTAATTTCATCAATTTTATAATGAGCCTTAAGTAAATATATGCAACATGATCATTCAAATCGAAATGCAGTAAATGTAATAATGTCAAACAACCTCCCAACTGAACACTAGAAAAACTTAGATCCCTTCCCAAACTGGCGATATAAGTTTGCCAAGCAAGGCGCGCCCCATGCATAGCCACTAACTTCTCCAAATCATGTAGGGAAAAAAAGGAAGGAAATATCCAGAAATATGAGTTTTTGCCACAAAAAGGGTTATTCCTAACAAGCATAATTTAAAAAAAAATCCCCCAGCAGTATTCACAGGATCCTATATCTATTGGTACAATGTGCTTGAATAGTGGACGTTTTCACATTGCCAAAATGCAATTCTTGCTTTATGCCTCCATCATCTAGGTTCATTTAAACTCTTCTTTTATTTGTCAATTTTTTTAAATTTGTTAGGTTTGAAATTCCTACGGGATCTCCGACAACAGGAATACGTAAAATATATGATACATCATCATGAAGAGTAATGATCATCTCTCCAAATGAAAGCAGATATCAATGCATCGTCCAATTTAGCATGCACACAGTAGTGGGCTAAATGAGACAAACCAGATCGCTCTATTCGTGTTCTCATTGGCCCATTCTAAGCTCCCACTATTATAACACTATGTTTGTTTGTGACATTTCAACACATCACGTTTCTATCAAATAATATTCACATTAGTATAAATAAGTAGTAACAGTATCATATATTTACATTAAAAGAACTAAAAAGTATTAATTTTTTAAATCTTCATAGCATATGTAATAATCAATGTGATTGATGTGAATTGTATTTTACGATATATAAAATTGCTAAGGAAAGTCAAATAATAAAGGTCACCAACTTACTCTCTTCAAAAATTCGAAACCCTTGAGCTAAGAAAAATTAGTAAGACTTGCTACTTTAGCTAAAACCTAGCAAGAACATCAAATTTAAAACAATGAAAATTTTAGGCAAAGCAAGTAACCTAAATTCTTTAAGTTTCAGAACTTAAACAATTTAAAAATCATGCAAAATACATAAGTTCAATAAGAGAATTCTACATCTAAGACAAAACAACCTTACACAATTATAATCTATGATCTGAATTTTTTTCTCTTAAATTCTATCTATGACCTCCCGTTAAATAGGAGTTATAGTTGATTTTAAGAAGTCAAAGAATAAGTGGAAATGAATTGTTAAAGTGAAAACCAATTAGAATTGACAATACCTTACAATTCCAAATTCCAAAAGGAACATGGAATTGAAAGTATGATTTTGGCTGCCTTAAGGGTTGTTGTTGGCCGAAACTATAACCTAAGGATAATTAAAAATACTTCTAAAACTATCATAAGAATAATATCAAGAATTGAGCCCGTTTTGAAAACTACTAGAACTAATCAAGTTGTGACAAACTTGTAACAAACTAACTAATCCATAACTAACTAGGGAAAGAATGAAAAAACATGCTCAAAACCTAATTGCTTTCCAAAACGCTAACCAACTTGTAATTAGAGTGACAAAATTGATTGTAGGCTTTCTCTTGGGCTGGCTGAATTGTGAGGCTTGTGGATGCCGTAGGGTTTGGCCCAAATTGGTGTAGCATGAGTTGTGGATATCGTTGAAAACTTCACCAAATAGTTTGGAACATTCTGGATTAGTTGAGAAGCTTTCGAAATCCTTCTGAAATGCCATAAATCAAGAAAATCAAGACTTACACACATTCTTCAAGAATTGTTGTAAAAACCATTTGGACAAAAAGGGAAGTTTGTAGGGGTTCAACATTTGCCAAGAAACATTGCAAGAAGTTCAAGAACCTTGTCCAATTTTTCAAGAGCCTCAAGAAACAACTTGAATTTGATTATTGAAGGGTTGGCGGGTGTTCACCCTCTTGGACTGTGAAGATGGTGACAATTTTACCCTTCTTTACTCAATGGTGCAGGGCTTTGCTTTCTTTAATCTTCTGAGCTTATACCAAACTTGAAATTACATGGCTTCGAAGGACCTCGTCTATAGTTTTTTGTCATTTCCTGGTAACTGGCCCAACTATGTCAATTAGTGGATCCATCTTATATGGATTTGGATCTTTCAAGATTATGGGCTGTTAGACCTATGATCTTAATCCTAGTTTTGATGATAAGAATACAAATATATGATTTTAATTAATACTTTGCACTTGAAGTCATTTGTAGAAAAGATGTAGAAAAAGTGCATAAAATCAAAGTTCAAAGCCAGTCTCAAAGTCTAAGAAAAATAAAGAAAAGTTCAAAAGAAGACCAACGCAAAAAATGGCAAAGAAAACGGAGTTCAAACGAAGAAACGGCAAGCAAAACAAGAAAGCTTCTAACCCGAGTGTGACAAGGTGTCAACTTCGAAGCTAAGCCCAGGAAGTGTCAAACCCGAACTTTAAGCTCGAACCTCAACCTCAAACCTTGCCTAGAAAGTGTCTAACTTGAGCCTAGATAGGGTCTTGACACCCTTTGAGGCTACTGGCCAAAAAAAGGAGAAAATTTGTGAAGTTTTGAACCCGACCTCGACACCATCTCGACTTCGTAGCATGTTGCCCAGAAATGTTCGACTTCGAGCCTCGACACCCTCTAGACTTTGAAGCTCTTGAAGAAAGAACAAAATGGACTGAAAACAGGATTTCGGTGAGTAGTTCGGCAAGCAATTCAGAATCCAAAATTGATTTCAGTGAGCAGTTCGGCAAGAAGTTTGGAATCCAAAATTGATTTTTGTGAGCAGTTCGGAATCCGAACTACTATTCGTAGCAGAATTTTAGAATGCGAATATAGCCGTTGGAAGCTTTTAAAAAAAGAATTCTTCCACCTCTATAAAAGGCGTCCAAGCCTCCCAATCATCAGTGATCATCCCCCATTATATCCTACACTCAAGAAACATTCAAGAGCTATATTTCATACATTTTACATGTAAAATTAGCTAGTTGAGTTAGGATTAGAACGAGGCTTTCATGTCCATTTTGTTAGAGTTTTATTTTCAGCTCACTTGTGGTTGAGCAAAGCATTCTCTTCATCTTTATCTAAGTCTAACCTAGTGAGTGGTTGAGGCATCTTGTAGAAAATCCTAACCTCTTGTTGAAGAGTTGTGCAAGGTGTAAATGGGAGATTGAAGAAAGGAGGAATCTTGAGTAAGTCCTAATTCTTGAGAAGGGTTAGGCTAAAGATTTATTTCCTAAGAATGGGTGGAGTATTGAGTAAGACCCTAATCCTTGAGGAAGGATGGGGGCAAAAGATCCAATTCCTAGTCTTAGGAAATTAGAGAAATCTTAGCTTAGAGTTAAGATAGGATTACCTTGTAAAAAGTCTTAATCTCTTGAGAAAGAGTTAAGCAATTGTAAGGGATTGAAACACTCCTTTAAGTGTTTACTAATTGAGTAGAAATCTCAAGTTGTAAAACTTGGGAAGTGGAGTAGGATTCAAGGGGAATCCGAACCACTATAAATTTGGTGTGTTATTGCTATGTTTGTTTATTTGCTTTCATGATTTGCAAATCATTAATCACACACCTGACTTTGTAAAATCTATTTTTACACTTGTCTTTGAAAATGGTTTTTCAAAGTTGCTCTTCTTTGTAGAAGAAATTTTTAAAGGGTCAAGAACCTAATTCACCCCTCCCCCTCTTAGGTTTCTATTGATAATTGGGATTTCACGGGCCCTTTATAGAGAACCTTTGGACTTGGCGGATCTGATCCTTGCTCTGATTCGTTTGGATCCTTTAGTTGACTTGGCTGCGAGCATGTCTCATTGTCATTGGTCTGGATGCCCTCAGTGACCCATAAAACTTTTTAGTTTTTCAGGGCCTGTAGGGTCACATTCAATATGATGATCTAAAACTTATATTTATTCTACCCATTAATCTTTTTCCTCTTCCAGACCTCGCAGGTTGGATACTTCTATTATCAGTTTCATCATCCATATGACTGTCAGAAGTATTCGATGCCACTTGTCTCTCCACGAATGAACTATTTAAATACCTTTCAACATTCTCAACATGATATAGTTCTTCGACATTCTCTACATCTCCTGTATATGTAGGTACAAATTGCTAATAATCTTAGACGGTACAGCCCTGACCCTCACTACCCATTAATCCTTTTACTCTTTCAAGCCTCACATGTTGGATACTTTTATTGTTAGTTTCATCATCCATATGACTGTAAAACTATTTAATGCCACTTGCCTCTCCCAAGAATGAACTATTTAAATACCTTTCAACATTCTCTAGTCCTTTGGCATTCTCTACCTCTCTTGTTATATATGTGCAAATTGCTGATAATTCGAGACAATAGAGCCCTGACCTGCGGCATTTTTTTACCTTCCTCTGACGTTCAAATGTTGTGGGATGGTTGCGTGATGTAAAACATATTTTGAGATTTGGAATTCTTCCTAACATCTAAAATTATAAGTAGGTAAACAACATAATAACTAATGTATGAAATGAAATTAATATAATAAAAATAAATGATTAGTGTCACCACACTTGGATGAGACTTAAAAAAAACAACAAGAACAAATATTCTCATTTAAAAGAATAAGCTCCCAATGTTTACAGCTGCATTAAGAGTAACAAAAGAATTAGTTGCTAATCACTAATAGTTGTATTAAGAATTAATTGCATTAATAATTAGTTGTTCTTTACGAGGAATCAAAGATCCAACAATCCTATGGAGCCTAAGGCATACATAGCATGTAAGTTATCAAGTTTGTTTCCCTACGTTGTCAAGTTTTAAAGGATCTTATTGGTATAATCTCTTCGCCTTTTAGTTTTGTCTACTAAAAGGTAAATTAACAAGAAATTTAATCATCGTTTAAAAAAAAAGACCAAGAAATTTAATCATCACAACAATCTTCAAGTCAAATTAAATGATTAAGCACACATAGATATCACAATAATACTTAAAATAATGACAAATAAGTTTTCATTTGAACTATAAAATTCTAATGAATTAATATCTAATTAAACATAATAATATAAGTGAAAATTTTTAAAAAATAAATCAAACAGACTGCCGAAGGGACCTTCACCCGGAGGTGGCGGAGGTTTTTGAAGACCCTCGCTTGGTGGAGGCGTAGGTTTGAGAAAGCTCCCACCCAGATTGTGGAGTACTTGGATTGTGAAGACCCCTACAAATAGGTACACTTACTTGGATTGTGGAGTAATTGGATTCCTCCACAGTCCCAGGATTAGTAAGAGAATGATGAACATTATTTGCAATAAGCTTGGCAAAAATCTTCAAAGATGGGATTGCAAGAGCTATGAGGCAAAAAAACTCTTCTAAGTTAAAAATGGACACATTAATGTACACTCATAAAACCCAAGTGAAATGGAGAAAATCAAGTAAATAGTAGAATAATGAAATGATTTGAATACTCAAAAAGTACTAGTCTTGACTCTAGGTTTACGGTGCTTCGTAGGCTGATAACTTGAAAAGAAATTGTTCAATTTCTCCTAAATTTTAAGAAATCATTTTGAAACAAAATCAATGTAAGTACCTTGAAAATGAACCACGAAACATCAGGAAATGAAAAACATATATATTAGCATGGGAAAAATCAAAGATTGTACTCGAGTATACTAAATGCATCTTCCCTTAAATATAGAGATTAAATTATCTAACAAAATGTGATATGATTATCTTTACAGTAGCAAATTACTCATTTTTTTTTGTCTTTGTTTCTTCCCCTTTCATCTAATCCAGTTCTCACTCTTTGATATTCTTCTGTGTAATAAAGGAAATCGTCTCTAATCGAAGGAGGACGCAAGAGTACTGCAAGTTCTTCAAAGGTTTGTTATTTATATTATATCTCTCATTTTCATTGTCTAATTCTATTTAGAGCCTTTTTTGTATACTTTGCTAATCTTAACATGCGTTGAACGAACAACAACTTGTTTATCTATTTTATTTATTTTTCCCATTTTTGTTTCACTCCAAAGATTTCTCTCAAGAACTTAGAGAAGAATAAAGGCAAGCTTGACAATTTTAACGAATCAATAATTAATTTATTTGATTTTTAACCACTGGATTCTTGATTAGTAACCTCAACTTATTTTTTTTAGTTAAGCCAAATGTTAGAAGAAAAGTATTGACTGGCATCAGTGATGTTAGGGCAAGCCTTTCAAGGAACAAGTTGTAGGATATACCCAAAGCATTGAAAGTAGTAAATATTAAATCAGTGGTTGGCTTAGTGTGACAAATAGATTTAAATCCTTTTACGAAAGAAAAAAGAAAAATATAATATTTTTAATGATGTCCGAAAAGTTGATGTCATTCCACATTTGCTTGAAATGGATAATTTCGTGAGAAATCTATTAGCTCTTTATTTATTATGAACATTCAGTTGAATTATTTTTCATGTTATCACCTTTCAATCCATCGTGGCTTTGTTCTTTACAAGCATTTCAAACTTCCTTTAATGCCATATATAGTTTGAGAATTTCATAGGTTGAAACTTAGGTTAGGGTTAGTTTATAAAGAAACCATTTCAATATGAGTAACTTGGATTACTTTCACATTAGTCAGTACTTCCCAATAGTTATGTAAGTTTTATGCTTTATGTTGTCTTAACTAGTCTCTTTGATGATTTTTTCAATGCTTTAATTTTATGATTACTTCTAAGACCAATCATCAACTAGAAATAAAATTACTTCTAAGACCAATCATCAACTAGGACTATATTCATGCCTGGTCCTGTTGAGCTCAAATGAGTTTATGTAGTTTGACTCAATGACAGTAGATTCCTTACAATGAGAAATAATATTGATAAAACTAATCATCTTCAAGTATAAGCTCTATAACTGATTAATGACACTTTCTACTGAAAAATTGGAAAAATCATTAATTTTTTTTTTTTTTTTCATTTATAAGTAGTAATAAATACTGTTATGTGTAGTCATATTCACTTTGATTGATAATTTCAACAAGTTTCAAAGACTCAAAGTATTTTACCATAAACATGGAATTGTGAAGACAAATTCAACTCAAGTAGAAGGCAGTCATCCCACGGTGAAAAAGAGTAAGAAATTTATTAGTTTTGATAGTAGAAAAAAGAATTGTTGACTAGACTTCATTTTTCACCCCATTTTTCTATTTTTGAGCAGAACTGGTTCTAGAGTGACGAAGATAGCCTTTGATGGCCTTGGGACTTAAAATCAAAATGGGCAATTTTTTTTTTTTTTTTCCTTCTTATAACTATTGTGGATACAATATCTTGAAATGACTTGTAGTTCAAATGTCACTAAGCAAACATTACAACAACTGTCTTGTAGTTCAAATGACATCATATGAGATGCAGTAATAAATATTAAAATAATTGTGTTGTAGTTCAAATGTCATCATATAAGATGCTGTAAGCAAGCATTAGAATAACTAATGCACTAATCAAACATGAAGAAGGTTGCTTCTTAGATTTGTTACAGGCGTTCAATCACTTCTTCAATTGAAATCAGGCTTTTAAACCCCTTGATGTCGCAATTTGAAATGCTAGTGTTGTGATTTTCCTCGCAATCTCATCGCTGCAGCCAGTCTCTCTTAGAATTTGGTGGACAATTATATGTCCAGCCTTTGACTGTGCTTCAAGATCTTCCACAAATTTAGCATTTTCTAGTGTTTTCCTATCTACTTTTGTGAGTAGGTTTAGGGTTATCATTCCTAGTCTATAGATGTCATCAAAGAGGGAGACTGTTTCTGAAATAAGGCAATGAAGGTAAAGAAAACAATGTGTGAAAACCATAACAGATTTTGTTTGGTTCGGGTCAACTTGTTCCACAGTTCCAAGATCCCCTACTTTTGCTTTCAAATCCTCATCAACTATAAACAAATTTTCTGACTTGAGGTCTCCGTGCCGATAGTCAAGTGAAATGAGGTAAGAAATGACATCTACCAAAGACTTGATAATGAGGAGTGTCTATGGCAAATTCAACTCATTTAGTCTTCCAATACAGTGCCTTCTGTTGCTAGCTCCATAAGAAGGTAAATTCTGGTTCCGGTTTCGCAACATCCTATTATTTTGATGATATTTGGATGCTCTAGTGTGGAAAACATCTCTAGCTCATTCTCTATTTGATCAAATGCATGCTGGTTCATTTTGGAGACTTTAATGGCAACTGTCATTTCCTCAAAGCCATGGGAATTATCTGCAGTAATGAAGCTTTGGTAGACTTCACTATTGTTGCCTTCTCCCAACAGTTGAGAGAAATTGTTGATGATGGCGTAAAGTTTAGGCTCTTCAAATAACTTCATACTGGTTGGATTGCTATTCAGTTCTGGGGAAGAATAAGAAAAAACTTGTTAGTATTACCAACAGTAGGTAAAGTGGATGCTGTTTTTCACAATATCAATTCTTGAACAATGTTTTTCTATAGTCAGATATGATGATTATCTCATTATGATTTTGAGGTGAAGTCTTTAATTTTTGTTTTTGTTCCTATCAGGATTTATGTTGCTCATCATCCTCCTCTAACATGGTTTCTGGACTTGTGCATCATTTTGTGATTGATTTATTGCTAAATTATGTATTTTCAACATTAATGAAACTTTTGGTTCCTCATGTTTGCTTGAAGGAAATCTTTCCCAACATAAAACAAGACGAGCTCGAGCTGGCTCGTTTAATAGTCGAATCGAGTTCGAACTTAGTTATTACTGGCTCGATGGCTTATCGAGCCTATCAAGTCTATCGAGCTAGGCTATATATATATATATAAAGTTTTCAAAAAAATTTTAAGTACAAATGCAAAAAATTAGTTTGAGTTTGAGTTGGAATTCATGCTCAAAAGCTTGCTCTACTTCGAGCTCGAGCCTATTACAATTTTAACGAGCCGGACTCAAGCCCAAATATTTAGGCTCGATCCATCTCAAGCTCCTGGTTAGAGCCTGTGTGTTCTTTATCAACCCTAACTCGATTAGACCCTAGCTGAGACTCAACTCGGCTCGTTTACAACCCTAGTATTAATTTTAAAAATAAAATAACTCGTCATTAATTTCATTGTACAATTTATTTAGGTTTTCGTCAGCAATGAATCGGAAGGTCCTTGTTCATTTTTGTTGATGCTCTTTTGTACTTGAAAATGTAATGGATTTCTTGTAGGAATCTACTAAAAAATCATAAAGGGACAAAGAAAAATATGAGTCACCAGGTGAGATACTACATTTAGAGTTGTTCATTTTATCAAGTGTTCAAAAAAAATCATGTTACTGATGTGTCATTATTGTGTCTAGCTTTTAGTGAACTTCAGTGATGGCAGAACTTTGATTTCTGAAGTGAACAGTTACCGGAATCACTTTGGTAAAAATTAAGTTAGTGATGGATGTATAATGATGTAAGTCTTGGAATTTTTCATACTACTTTAGATATTTCACATTCTCATAATAGATCTTTCCCATTTGAAATTCCTCTTCTTTTGCTTTGTACTTAATTTGATTTTTTTTTTGCTACAACTTTATCTATTTTATAATTACGTGTCATTTTATGCATGTAGTTGGGGAGTTATTTTTGTGATATCATGATCTATTAATTCACTTAGTTTCATGTTTTGACCGAATACTATAGCATATGATCTAGGTAGTTGACTTCATATAGTCAGATAAAAGTGAAATCACTTTGGTAAAAATCGAATTAGTGATGGATGTGTAATATTTTTTATACTACTTTAGATTTTTCATGCTCTCATAATAGAGTTTACTTTAAAGCCGTTTCAAATTCCCCTCTCTTTGTTTTTTACTTCATTTGATTCTTTTTTGCCACTATTTTATTTGCTTTATAATCAGGTGTCATTTCATGCTTACTGTTGGTGACTTCTTTTTTGTGATATCATGATTTATTAATTCACTTAATTTCATGTTTTGACCGAATACTATGGCATATGATCTATCTTGTTGACTAAATTATGTTCCTTGTGTTCTTCTTAAATGCTTGTTCGTGTAGACATATCATTGGAGGCTTGAAAGGGCTTGATGTACAAAATCTATAAGAAGATGAGTGTGTGGTATTGTATGATGTGAAATATGAACTGTTTAAGAATTCAGAGGGAGAATGATGTAAATCAAAGTTTCACTGTATAGTAATTAGTTTTGCTAGATATCATCTTTACTTTGCTCGACCATATTCTTAAAAATCGTTAAACTTACTAAATGTTTATTTTGATGCCTTGTCTACAGGGCTTCAAAAGATCTCTATAACATATATGTTGGAGCATCAGGAAGATCCATCAAAGTTAGTGCAACATATGACAGTGATTCATATTGATTCTTTAGTATGACAATAATGCCATGTTTGATGTATGTGTTGTTTGGTTCTTGTATACTTAAGTGAGCATTGAAAAGAAGCCTATTCATCTATCAAAGCAATTCTTTTCTCTATTTTTTCTCTAAATTTTATGCTTGACTTAGAATTTCAATCCATGTTTCTTTCTTCAGTGTGGATGCTTTTGAATCTAGAAAATATTATAAGTATTATTTTTATGGATAGTTGTTTAACAGTAATACTAAACGCAAGGCCAAAAAAAAAAAAAATACTAAACGCAGGATAAAGAGATAGTAATTTTCATTTATTTCTAATATTACCCCTCATCCACCACCCACCACTTGGACAATGACGGACCACCGCCGGAGAGAGTAAAATTTTATTTAAAAGAAAAAAAAAGCTTCATGGCAGGGTGTGAGTGGCGGAAATGAAGCCAGATCTGGATGCTTATGGTTTGCAGTGGCAAGCTACTGCTTGCCTCTTTCTTCTTCTTTTTCTGTTTTTTTTTTTTAAACTTAAAGAAAAAGAAATGAAACAGTTGCCGGAAACCGTCGCCTTACCCCCCCCAAACTTTGAAAAAAAAGGAAAAAAAAGAAAACAAAACAAAGAAAATGAAGAGTTTCCAGGGTAAGGCTCCTTACCCCAAAGCTTGAGGTAAGGTAAGGAGCCTTACCCCAATCTTTGAAAAAGAAAAAAACAAAAAAGAAAAAGAAGGAAAAGGACTAGTTTCCAGGGTGAGGCGCCCTGGAAAAAAAAAAGAAAAAAAAGAAGGAAGATTGGCAGGGTGGTAGGTGAGGGGTAATATTGAAAAGAAATGAAAAATACTATCTCTCTATCTTGCATTTAGTATTTTTCCGTCCTACAAATAGCATCCCCTTGTTTAATTATCGAACACAACATTTTGAAATTTGTCATCGAAGGAAAATTGCTTCTTTTTCTTATCATTGAATTCACTCATTTTATCTCTATAGACTCTTTCAACTTGTATGAATGGATACAATATAAGGACCTTTATTCACGATGTACCATAGATCAAAAGTCAAAATATATTAGATACACTTTCATCATTTTCTTTTATTCACCACAAAGTTGGTGCTTTAAAGAGATGTGAATATTCCCTTCACCAAGGAAGGCCTCATGGTTGCTTGTTAAGATACATCAATATCTTTTAGCCTTATAATAAGGGTCTAACCCTAATATCAATTGAAATTCAATAGAAACCTAAGAGGAAGAAAGGGGTGAATTAGGTTTTTTTTTTTTTTTTTTTTTTGTGAAATTGAGTGATCAAGTGTGAAAATATGAGAATAATTACATGAGGATTTATAATGGTTCAATTAACTCTTCCACAAGGGTGCTCTAATCCATTCCTCAAATTATCGATTTAAGAGTTCTACCTATACTCAAGAATTCCTTTAGGTGAAATATAAGCATTTCTTTACAAATGAACCCAAGGTTTCACCTTCAATAGCTATCTCTAGCTACAAGGATACTTCTTGCAATCCCCCTGCTTAAGTTCAATCTCTACCAAGATAAACTCGATGCTTTTCCCTCTAGTATACTATTACAAATGGGAAACTCTTGACAATAACATTCAACTCTTTCTATTAAGCTAGTCTAAGAACTAGTGTTGTTTGACAATGTATGAATATTAAATGAAGATTCTTATATATTTTACAATGAATATACACTACAAGCAAAAATGTCTTAGGTGACCGAAAAATTTTTGGTCACTAAAAGTACCATTTGGTGACCGAATTTGGATTAGTCATTCCAAAATATAGTAGAAGGACCATTTGGTAAGCAACTGAAATCGTCAGTCACCAAAGCCATGGCGGGAGAAATTTCCACCAAATTTTGGCGATTTGTTGACCAGTTTTAGTGACCGCAATACTTTCAGTCACAAAGTTACCAGCTGTTAATGTTTTGCTGTCCAACTAAATGGTCACTAAGTGGGTGACCAAATCTAGTGGTCACAGAACTATTTGGGGATACATTTGGTGACTAATTTGGTGACCAAAAAATACGATTGTCACGGTAATAATTTCCCATTTATGGTTCCCATGCATTTGTTTAGATTTAGTGACTGTAGTAGTGACCTCATTTTGTATTGGTCACTAAAGTGTTCGGGATGTCCCACAAAGATTACACGAGGGTAGAGGTAGCAAAAATTTCCAATCCCATTGGGCACTCATTGAGACCATATTTATTGGGAGGGAAATTCCTATTAATATTTTCCAATGAGTATTAATGGGAGGGAAAATAAAAGGAAAGGAAATTTGATAGGAGTGGATGGGTTCGCATTAGGACCCAATGGGAACATATAATTGGGTATTTAATGGGTACCCAATTGAGAACCCATTTTATTCCCAATTAATTCCTTTTTATTTTTCACATTTAAAATTTTTTTTTTCACTTTTGTTTTTGTCAATTTATTTCAATTTTCTTTATTCACTTATTTAATTATTTTCTAATTTAAGGTTGGATCGCACCCGTTACGAATCGAATGGGTAAAAAGTCAAATTTATTTAAAAATAAAAGATGACGTTGTTTGAAGTAACAAAAGTTTTTAATAAAAATTAAAGTTGATACATTACGGTTAAATGGGTCAATCTATCAGGTCAAAATAGGTCGTGACCCTTTGACCAAACCCATTCATAGAACTTTAGTTTAATTTTGCACGGGATTTCCTATTCCAAAGTTGTGTGCCACTCCCTATTCCATCCTCTAAAATGTTGACACCTGTATATCTAAACTTAAAGCAAACTCCTCTAGTTAAAAGTGGTAAAAAAGAAAAATTAAAAAAAAAAGAAAAAACTTGCGCTTGTTTTGTTCTCTGCAAACAAATAGCAGAAAGCGGCAGGCGCGAAGCCTCTTCCACCTCTGTCGTCGACATTTTCTTAGAACTCAAAGCAACTCGTAATCTAAGGTGACATGGAAAAATGCAGAGATGATGAGAAGGTGCTCGGCTATGGTGATGTTGTGCTTTGGGTGATCTGATTTGGACATTCTCAGTGGTCCTCATTTTCTCAATGATCGGATCATCGAATTCTATTTTCAGTTATATGAGTTTTTCACGCTTTTCTGCTGAGATGTGTTACTCGTACCGCCTTCGATTGCGCAGTGGATTAAAGAGTGCAATGGTGGAATTGAAGATTATGTCAAGCCACCTAATTTCGGTTGTGCTAGTTTCGTTCTCTGTAAACAGAGAGAAGGGTCAAAAACTTGAACACTTTGCCGGCCTAGCGGCTTATTCAACTGTTCTTCATTATACATCACGGCGTACAGCATTCAAGGAATGCTCCTCTGCTCCAAAGCAAGTTAATGGTCCTCGCGAAGAGATTGTGGATCGATGATTTGGATCATATCACTCCGTCTGCTATTTCTGAGATGTGTAGCAAAATTCTGGACCTTATAAACGGCTTAATAGTGAAGAAGTGAAACTGCCTTCCTCAGTTTATTTTGGCGCAAACTGAAACCACATGACCCGGTTGTTTCAATCTTTTGTCGTTGATCAAATTGATGGTCAGACCAAATATTCATTCATATGTGAGCTCCTTGTCATGCTCTGCTCCATGTAGCAACGTTGATGCCTTTATTCCGTTCTAGTAGGTGTTAAGTTCTTTTTAGCAAAACATGAATCAAAGATAAACAAATTATGTAATCTGGACGAAGCGAAGAGACATACAACTTGTTCAGTCATATATTTGGGGAATTCTGTTTTATGTATTCTGGGAAAATTTTGGCTTTGCAAAACAAAAAATGAAAAAAAAAAAAAAAGAAAGCAGCAGCCGCAGAGAGCAAAATCCACAGTTGTGGTTAACGGGCAGAGAGCAAACTTTGCAACCTTTCTCTCCTCTGCCTGCCATTGTTCTCTTCCCAGCAGACTTGAACGCCCCCATCGTACTAATAGAAGAAAGCTCTCCTCCATATCAATTTTTGTTTGGATCATAGGAAACTCCAGCAACCATCATCCCTTTCTTCAATTGCATATTAAAATGCGATCCCCTGATCAATGGTTGTCCAATCGCTGGCAGAACCGGAGCCTGTACTGGAGCAGAAGCGTTATGAAAGTGACCAAGTACGGTGGATTCCATGCCGAAAACAATAGCAAATAAAACAATCGTCGTGTCCCAGCTGACATTCTCGAATTGGATTCCATGTTTTCTTCATCTCCTCGTCCTCTATCTGTAAGCGGCACTTGCTTATTTGGTTTGGGAGGTCATTCCATTATTGGGCTGCCATCGTAATTGATGGGAAGCAAAATAGCAGATTCTTTTTTCTGTTTTTGAATCCTAAAATACTATGGTTTGTTATTAATTAGATGTAGAAGTTAGAGTTGTATAGGTGGCAAGTTTTTATTGGTGGTATAAGGGGTGGAATAGGATGTAGGTGTAGGAGGAGCGGTTTAATTTGCTCGCACACAAAGATACCCACACAAATACACACACTCTCTCACTTTTTTTTCCTTTTTTTTTTTTGAATATGACACACTCTCTCTCACTATATATATATATATATATATATATATACATACACACACACACACATAGAGATGCACACACAGACGCACACCCTCACACATAGAAGCACACACCGATGCATTAACACACACACATATATATAATTATTAGCCATATATATCTAAAGTGCTAAAAAATACATCATTTGGAATAATTTTCTCAGTATCTTGAAAATCATTTATTTTTGGAATTTCTAATTTAGAAATTCTATCCTCAAAATCTCTATTTTCTATTTTTAAAAATTGGATTTGTTTTTTGAGATTATTAATCTCATTTTGCAAATCATTTACAGTCGTATCAGAGTGAGGGATCACATTTTTTTCTTTTAGAAGTTTATATACTTCTGCCATTGAATATGGATTAGTATCCATTGTAAAATCTATTTCACTATTAGTGATTTTACTAGTAGAAGGAATATCTTCTATTTGATTAGTTATATTTGATCTTAATTCTGAATTCTTAATCATTTTAAGAAATTCCAAGATATTATTATCTGTTAAAACATTTATATCTATTTCCTTAAATTGTGAAAGAATTTTTATAAAATTCCCCATTATCAGAATTATCCTGATTTATTTGCTTTAAGCATGATTGTCCTTGACTACAAGGATTATAACAATTTTGTTCTTCTTCCGATGATTCATCGGTGAAGGTTTTATTATTTATTTTTTCATAGTCTTCTTCTGATTCAGAAGTTGACTCATCAAAAATATCTGAATCTGAATTTATTAATAATTTGGATAATTTATCTTTTAGTTCTTCACTTATTTCTAGATTATTAAGCTTTTTTCTCATTCTACATCTATTTGTAAAATGACCTATTTTTCCACATTTATAACATTTAATATCTTTTTTATCCTTATTAGATAATCTATTATTTTTCCTTTTCCATTTTTTTCTAGTTTTTTCTGAGAATATTTTCTCTTTTTCCTAAAGAACTTACCATCTTTTTTATTTTTTGTCATTTTTCTTTGGATTGGAATTTCCATCCCAAACTGACTACAAAATTGACCTAATTGATGTCTTTCAGTCAGATTTTGCCTTCTAATTTGTTGGTTTAATTTTATTTCATTACATAATGATAAACTTTCTTGCACATTCCAATTAGTCTACCATAAGTATATTCTTCATAAGGAATAGTTATTCTATCCTTTCTTAGAGTTTTTCTAACTCTTTCAGCAAATAAGCTGGGAAGACCATCTATAAATTTTGACTTCCAATGATTACTACAACTTTCAAAAAGCTCCATTACTCTATTAAGAAAAGCATCCTTATACCATCTAAAATTATTCTTCTTATAGATAATAATTTTAGAATTGAGTTAAAAGCACTTATAGATAGTGGCACTGATGTTAGTGTCATTCAAGAAGGAATCATTCCAACGAAATATTTTCAAAAAACTACTCATAGTTTAAGACATGCTGGTGGACAAAAGTTAGATATTCATTTTAAATTACCACGAGCATATATTTGCAAAAATAAAGTTTGCATTCCTGAGAGTTTTTTATTAGTTAAAAATATAACCAACCAAGTAATACTTGGAACTCCTTTCTTAAAAAAGATTTATCCCATTACTCATATAGATACTAATGGGTTGACACGAAAATTTGAAAACAATCCTGTTACATTTCAGTTTATAACTAAACATTTCACAAAGGTTTAAAATGAGATAAAAGAAAATATTCTTAGGAAAAATTCTCAAATAAATTTTTTGAAATATGAAATTAATATTATGACTATTAAAGAAAAACTTCAAAATCCTAGATTACAGGATAAAATTAAAATGTTATTAAATAAATTTTTCATAGAAATTTGTGAGGATCATCCTAATGCTTTTTGGAAGAGAAAAAGACATATTGTCAATCTTCCATATGAAGATGATTTTGATGAAAAAAATATTTTGACAAAAGCTAGACCTTGTTAAATGAATTCTGATATGTAGAATTATGTAAAAAAGAAATAAGTTATGTATTACAAAAG
Organism: Leptodermis oblonga; assembly: GCA_016801395.1. NCBI lineage: Eukaryota > Viridiplantae > Streptophyta > Magnoliopsida > Gentianales > Rubiaceae > Leptodermis > Leptodermis oblonga. The sequence goes on along the minus strand of CM028756.1, from coordinate 12,556,696 downwards.
GGATTAATGCAACCTTCTCAGTCTTCATGGTCATGTACTATTTTTTATGTTAATAAACATAGTGAAATTAAAAGAGTTGTACCAAGATTGGTAATAAATTATAAACCTCTAAATAAAGTTTTAAAATGGATTAGGCATCATATTCCAAACAAAAAGGATTTATTAGATAGATTATATGATGATGTAATATTTTCAAAATTTGATTTAAAGTCAGGATATTGGCAGATCCAGATTAATGAATCGGATCAATATAAAACAGCTTTCACTGTTCCAATAGAACATTATGCCTTTCAGTCTGAAGAATGCTCATTCAGAATTTTAACAAATTATGAATGATATTTTTACTCCTTATAGTGAGTTTATAATTGTCTATATAGACGATATTTTAGTATTTTCCAAAAATATTGAAACCCATTTCAAGCATTTGGATATTTTCAAAAAATTAGTAGTACAAAATGGCTTAGTAATATCTAAACCAAAAATGGTTTTATTTCAAACCAATATTAGATTTCGTTGAGAAAGGAAAAATTATTCCTATTAATAGAAGTATTGATTTTGCTTCTAAATTTGCAGACATAATATTAGATAAAACCCAATTACAAAGGGTTTTAGGAAGTTTGAATTATATTTCATCACAATATAAAAATCTAGCCTAGGGATACATCTATCTTATATGATAGACTTAAGAGTAATCCTAAACCTTGGTCTGATAAACATACAGAATATGTAAAAAGAATAAAAGAAAGAGTAAAATCTCTTCCTTGCTTGATGATAGCAAATCCCAATTGGGATAAAATCATAGAAACAGATGCCTCAGATGTAGGCTATGGAGGAATATTAAAACAAATATGTCCTTCAACTAAACAAGAATATCTTGTTAGATTTTTTTTAGGAAAATGGACTAATAGTCAAAAGAATTATGCTACTATTGCTAAAGAAATCCTTGCGATACTAAAATGTGTTTTGAAATTCCAATATGATTCATATAATCAAAAGTTCATTATAAAAATTGACTGCAAATCTGCAAAATTCATGTTCAATAAAGATTTTAAACATGATGTTTCGAAACAAATGTTTGCGAGATGGCATGCTCATTTAGCTCCATTTGATTTTGATATTCAATATAAAAAGGGTGAAGAAAATAGTCTTCATGATTTCCTAACCCGTGAATATTTAAATGACTAATATTCATTTTGTAAATTTATTCAGGAACATGATTCCACGAGGAAGGGGTTCTGGCCCCTACCGCAGACGAGGAGGCAGGGGTAATATCCTTGCTCAACATGGAAAACAAAAGCTAATAGCTGAAAACATTGCTTCAAATGCTACAAGCAATTTGTACACAGAAGATCTTTTATTTAAGGAATTTTTGCAGTTTAAAAAACAGCAAGAAGGTAATTTACCTCCCTCATTCGCTAAAATAATTAGCAATGATGAAAATGAAGATAATATTGCTTCTTATCAAGAAAATCCTCATAAATAACTAATACTTATTTTGGAAAATAAAGATTTGCAATGGGTCAATGATCCTTGGATGCTAATGCGAAGATATCTAGATACAACATCATATGCTGAAGAATTATAAACAAAGATCATTCTATGAAAATATTCTGAAATGCTCAGGAACCTGTGAAATTTCACATTTTTCTCAAACAACCCCAAATATTTACAGTTTTAGCAAAATTATTGTTAAGCAGGTCATCTCTGCTGAACAATGGGGGTTATCCACTTTAAGGAAGAAGGAATATCTTTATCCCGAACAGAAAATTTCTGTTAAATACAAATTTTAGGATTATATTAATGCCCTTACAAAAGTTTTCTTAAATGAAAACCAAAAGAAAAGACATTCTTGGTTTATCAAGATATGTGGGAATGTTTATAACAAACCCATACCAAATTGGTTTCTAAATTGGAGTATTAATTTTCGTCCGTCAATAAAGATTTTGCCAGGAGCATTTAAAGTATTATATACTGAGTGGGTGAAAATTTTGTCTAAACTTTTAGAGTTTGATAGAACTCAACAATGGATCGATAATATGGGTCCAATTTATTTCTTTGTGGAATTCTCTATTCTATGGATCTGGAAATGGAGTCTAGAAGTGGGTCATACCCAGCACAAAATTTCTTGTCTAAGAAGATTTGCTTATACTAAATTCCGGGATAAACTCACCAAAATGGACACAACAACTGGACAAATACATGGATAGGAACTTTTGAATCAGATCAAGGAAAAGCTTGAAAATTATCGGCAAAGAAAAGAGTCCCGTCAAATGGAGGAAATTAGCCCTTTCAACAGATTTCAAGAAGACTGCAAATGCAGAAGGGAATCATTTCCCAAGAAGATATCATAAAATCATATATGGAGGAGTTCAAGAAAGACCTCACCAAGAATTTGGAAAATGCAAGGTCAGATGTTTCAATGGCCTTAAGCTCAAAAGACAGCCAATGTTTAGCTGGAGAATCCCAGGATCCATATGATGATGATTTGGATCTCAAAGAAATTCTTGAAAGAGTTCAAAACTCGGTAACTGACTCAATTAGACAAGTGGCAGACAAAAGTAAAAGTTAAAGACAAATAGTCAAAAGTTGTTTTCATAAAGCAGCTCAAAAAGAATCTGTCATATGTGGATTTGAAATATTATAGGTTACTATTACAGATTTGAAATTGATAATTTAGAATCCGTTTGTAATAGGTTTGAAATACGGGCGAATATCGCCTATAAATAAGTTTAGTTTTAGAAGAGGAAGCACGCACCTTTTTGGGCCATCTCTTCTTTCCTCCTTATATCTCCTATCCCCCATTCTTTTGTAAAAGGCGCACAACTGGGTTATGCTAAATAAGAAGGAGTCTTGAAGAATTCATTTTGTAAGTATTTTGTCTTTTATTTTCTCTTATTTTATTCTTAATTTTGTTTGAAAATTAGCCTAATGGAAGGCTAAATCAAGTGTTGAACTATGCCTAACTCATATGTTTGAATATTTTATGGATTTCTAGTATTGGAATTGACTTGGTATATAGATTAATGTAATCTGGCAGTATTTTATATACGTCAGGATTGAGCCCGTTGAAGCCGAGGATAGGCATTTAGGGCGTTTTAGTCCAATTTGACTTATGTTTAATAATATTTATTTGACGGATTATTAGTTCAGTAATTATTTCCTTTTATATTATGGTTTCATATTAGTTTGTATACTGAAGTCTTAGTTTTGGTATCAGAGCCATGGATATGCAACATTTGATGTTAGCATAGTTTAACACTTCTTCAAAATGAATATATTTCAGAAAAAAGACACTGTTAAAAACAGTGTTAAAACAGAAACGGATTTGCCATCAAATCTAGATCTTCTTAATAAATGGACGATTCCATATGTGGAACCCTGGGTAATATACCAACAGGGATTTTTTAATAAAATTGATTTTAAACAAATTTGTAAAACTACGAAAGAATCAATTCCTTTACAAAATGATGAAACCATTTTAAAATTACTCAATGAGGATGATGTAAATGATATCGTTTTACACAAGTTTTTACACATTGGTTTAGTGCAAATTGCCTTTAAACCTTTGACTTTGTATAATCTACCAGAAAGTTTTATAGCAACTTTAAAAGATGGTAGAAATAAAAAATTTCCACAATCAATAATTGGAGTTATACAATCCAGCCTGGCTCATGGTCAAGTATATTTTAATGTTCATCCAAATTTTCAATTGTCATTAACTGATGTAAATATACTCGATGCTTTAACATTAAATATTAAGACATAAGGATATGATTATGAACCTGAGTCTGAATTGATATGTATATGTTATAGAATTTACTATAAGCCTTTTCATACTTTAAATCCATGTTATAAATTAAAAGAACATGAGAAAAAAATTAAATGAGACAATTATAATTGAATCTAATTATGATAAATCGAAAATAATTACTCGAAGGACCATTAAATGGGATGAAATTCCAATTCCTGAGCATTGGAAGATGACTAAGGTGGCTAATAGCCAACCTAGGATTGAACATAATATTCAAAAATTATACAAACTCCTGAAGGAGATGTTTACATACAGATGAGTAATACTCCATCTTTTCCAGAAAGAACTTTGGGATATTCCCATAGAACTGGATTATCAAGATCAGCCTCTGTTACATCTTTTATTTCTCCTTTCATAGAGGAAGAAGAAAATATTCCACCAAGAAGTTCTACTTCTAATTTAAGTGGTGAGAAAAATCGCCATCATGCTTCTTTTCATACTGCAGATTATTTCAGTAATTTAAGTGGTGAGAAAAATTGCCATACTGATTCCTTTAATACTGCATTAAATTCCAATAATTTACGTAATAAAATTACCCATCATGGAGCTTCAAGTTCTTATATTAAGGATTATATTCCGCCAAGGAATTTTAGTGATGAGGAAAATCATCATAAAATTCCAAGTGATGAGAAAGATCATCATGTTAATTTATTATATAAAAATAAAGCAAATATTTTCAAAGGTGTTTATAATACTAAAGAGGCGGATATAACCGAATCTCAAAAGAATTTTTCAATATGAATAGTACACCTAATAGAATTGATTTTCAAAAAGGCTCTCCAGCTAGACAGAAAATTAGAGCTGAATTTAGCTTACCAAGGTGAGAACCATTTAGAAAATGGTTTCTCCCCTCTTTTTCTAATAGTGAAAAAGAATATATTCAGGAAGAATTTTATAAATTTTTGGGAGAAAAAAATATTTTATTCCCTTTTGTACCATAGTTTGTTTCTCAATATATTGAGCCATATATTTATGTTATAGAAAGAGATTATAAGTGGTCAAATGGCAATATTTTAAAAGGAGAATATCCTCCTCAATAATCTTTTCAATCAGACAGTGTTTTACACATTAAATTTTGTAATAATGTACAAATATTTTCGGTATTATCAAAAATTCTGCTTGTAAAATGTTCTAAAATTGTAACTATCAGTGTATAAACTGCATTTTCAGTTATTTGACTTCCTTCCTGTTTTACAGTTCTATAAATTTCTTCTTTATTTTGTTGGGACAAATAATTATCCCACCAGTCTTTTAATTGGCTAGTAAAACTTGCAACTATCATTTTTGCGATGTTACTATTGGTATTACTGTTGCCTTTACAGATAGTTTTGTACATCATCATCCTGTGTACCAAATTATAAATTTGTTTTTCTATATAGCCATCAAGATTCCATTCATAAATACTTTTACTACTGTAACTATTATTTATGATGAACTCTTGTTCTTCATGTAGAATATCTATAAGCGAAGGCTTATTATAATAATTTATTCTTTGAGTTGGCCTATCAGCAAACTTATTAAGTTTATTTATCTCATCATTTATGACTTTTTTATAATCAGTATTCTGATCTATTTGTTTAGAAAATTCTTCTTCTAAGGTATTTAATTTTAAACCCTTAAATTTATTATCTAGTAATATTTCTAGTCTGACATTGAGGTCATAGGTTTAAACTTAAAATCTTTTATTTCAGGTGGATGTTGAAGACTAGGACAAGCTATTGCTCCTGAACTTCCACCAGAAGTACTTGCTACATAAGCATCTTTATTAAGGATTCTATCAATCCTCTCATGTAAAGATATTATTTGTTCTCCTATAACAATCAAATATACATTTGAATAATTTTGTTGTTTTATTATCCTATTAATCTGTTTGACAGTAATAGGTAAAGTATCTTCCTCAAATAATTTGGAGAAAGCACTAAAATTTAATGTACTCTCTTTTTCAATTTGAAAAGATTAAATGAGAGAGAAAAAAAAGAATGATAAAATTTTTTAAAAAAGATTTTAAAAAATGAATATAATTTAATTGAAAATTAATGTAGATAGTAAGTTACTAATTCAATAATACATTAAAATATAGTGAGAAATTTTAAATTATTTTTGTTTGGGAAATTAATGAGAATTTAAATGGGAACTTAATGGGATCCCATTGAATCCCTATATTATTAAGTTCCCAATTGGTCTTGGAAATTTTAAATCACATTCCCTCTCAACCCTTAAATTAGACTGGTAATTAAGTTTCCCTGCCCAATAATTTTTCACCCATTAAATTCCTTCCCAATTTCCTCCATTTCTCTCCCAATTGTCACCTCTACACGTAATGATAACATTAAAGAATTACTGTTAGTGGACCCACTTAAACGGTATGAAATTTGTGACCAGATATAGTGACCAGTTTGTTAGACGATCACTAAATGATTAATATGCCAAACAAAAATTACACGTAGCAGGTGACAAATATTTACATTGGTCACCTTAATGTGATATTCTGGTAGGTCCCATAAAAAGTGTTCATCGTTTAGTGATCGCATTGGTGACCGAAAATATAATGGTCACCTTAGTCTTTCGCTTTTTCGGGGTCCTGCATATATATGCCTTTTTTGTGACAGACTAAGGTGACCAAAATTTTGTACAATCACCAATGCGTTAGGGTGCCCCATTAAAATTATAAATGTGTTACGTTTTGAAATGGGCTCACTGAAAAATCAGCACATTGGTTACCAAAATTGGTGACCAATATATTGGGAAAAACGTATTTTTGGTTCCTCTTCTTTACTGTCATTATAGTTTTGGTCCCTATTCTATGTGAACTCACGCTTTTCGTCCATTTTCTTTCACATTTTGACATTTTTGGTTCCTCTTACGATAATTTGGGGTCAGAATAAAATTTTAAAAAAATTACTTCTTTAGTAAATTGAAAAAAATTAAACCCTTTAGAAATATGAAAATAGTCACCCATGCTTGTTTTTCATACTGCAACATTGACTCTTTTTGGAAAAATTTGGACTCTTCTTTTTAATCTATTACATAGTGACTGATGCTTTGTAGTTATGAAATTGATTTTACTGTGAAACTTTATGTTCTTATGGCTTATGTGAATTATTTGATGTTTGAGGAGTGCTCATTGTAGTTGTGGTTGTGTACATTTTTTCTAGACTTTTGGATTTGTAGTTGTTATGTTGAAATATTGCTTGCTTAGAATTATTCCCTAGTTCGGTATCAATTGCTCGGTGCTATTCAGTTGTTTCTTTTTCTTTTCGAGGTTCTATTAATGCCCCATCTGATTTATGTTGGCCTTTGTGAAGACTTTCTATGTTCCTAATAGCTTCAGCATATCTGGTTTGTATTTCATGGATATTTTCTTGAGCCCAATGATTTATGTTGATGTTTATGAAGGCGTTCTTTTATCGATATTCCATCTAAATTATGGAGCAATTCTTGATAGTCTTTATTTTATCTTGGAATATTATACAGGGAGAGTAGTACTAGGTTGGTGGGAAGTCTTCATGTCATACCTCCAATATTCCTCTATTGTACACAATGGCTAGATATAATTCATATAGCCGATTTTACATAGTGGGATAAAGACTTAGTTGTTGTTTTTGTATCGTTCATGACCATAATTCATTGTGCTAGTAAGGATGACATATTTAATTGTAGTTTGGTTTTATGTCCTAAAGCCAATTAAACTATGGAATTATATTTATATTTATTGCCAATGTGTGTAGGAATCTAAAGGGTCACACACATAAGAATAACTGATTGGGTTAAAATGATATATTATGGTTAATTTGTTGGATAAATTAACTATCAAGAACTTAGTAAAAAATATCTAATAATGGTTTCCTATTTATGTTAGTTTTCCTATTCTGTTAGGTTTCCTACTTGTAATAAGTTTATATCATTCTGATATTTATAAATAAACCTCTAGTGATTGGAATGAGATGCATCTCTTATATCTTGCAATCCTCTGACTGATGACTCATTTGGAAGGATCTCAATTACAGTTGTTCGTGTAAATGCCGTTAGAGGCCAAACAATTGTGCGACTCCTGATTAGTTTCATCTCCATGCATATCGTTCGTGGATGCCTTGAATATTGCTGATGAATTTGCTCTCGAGGTAATATCTGATCTCGTATACAATATTATTATATGATTGCAAAGTGATATTGGCATGCTTAATATATATTTATTCCACTGCATATAGATTGATTGACTTACAGTGGTTTTAGAGCCTACTTTGTTTATTTATGTTTAATATGTAATATTTAATTATCATGGATCATGTGTATAATTCTTGATTAACGGTTTTGAGAAATTTAATTTAAAAGATGTTTTCAAAGTTGGTTTCTTCGGGTTTCTAAAATTGTTTGAGAATAAAATTTTGAAAACAATTTATGATGCAGCCATGATTGACGGGTTGACAAAATTGGAAAACATGTTTCGGTTAGAAGTTTTCGGATCTTTTTTGGTTTTCTGCTTGGTGCGCAATCAGAATTGGGGTTTTGATTTTGTGAAATTGTTTTTTTTCGAAAACCTCATCACCGTGAGACGGGGTGACGAAAAAAAAGGAAAACAAAAGTTTTGGTACTTGCTGGGTCTTCAGTTTTGAAAAGTAAAAAACGGATACGCCAATTAGATTGTCGTCAATTCAATTGGGTAGAAAACTGAGGTTTGTACATGAATTTTACGTTGAATTTCAGATTAGATCTAGCCAGATTTTCTCAGAACTACCGAATTTTCCGCAGCCGGGCAGGTTAAGACCAGTCCGGTGGCAAGTTCTTCGAGCAGATAAAGTCGAGACAAAAATTCCACCGTGATTGATTATGGCCGATCTGGACACAAACGAAAAAGAAAAGGAGGAAGGATTGCTTTGTTCTGCTACGCCGAAGCACCGATAATGGCTCGTGTTCTGGTAGAAACCAGTACGGTAGCCATCATCTCTCGGAGGTGACCAGATTAGATCTGGTCGTATTGCCAAGAGACGCCGCCAGCCGCGCGACCAGAATAATTCCGGTTGCAGGCGGCGGTGACTGAAAGCAGCACGACCAGAACGCATCTGGTGACACGACCAGAACGCATTCTGGTCGCAGGCACCATTCAAAGCTCCGCCGGAGAAGAAGGTGCACGGCAGCCCGTCGCGGCAGCTTGCAGCACCGGTGTTGGGGTGTAAATGAGAAGGGACCCCTTCCGTTTGGCGCTTGCAGAACAAACAGGCTAGGGAAAATCCTAGCCCTATGCAGAATTGGGCCGTGCGGCCCAGTTCTGTGTTTCCCTTTATTTTCCTTTCTTGGGTCAAATTTTACATCATGGCTTAATTGTAAAATGTTGTTGCAAATACGGATTAGGGCAAAATTAAAGAATTGGGGGAGAAATCAATTTTAGTGAGACTGCGTCGTTGCGGCCAACCTAGGAAAATTAGTCTTTTCTGCATTTCCTTTTTGTTTTGCTGTTTTGCTTTATTTCCTAAGTGTGCATCAGACGCCGTCATGTTCCTGTCCTCTTTCACAGCTGTGCATTTTCTGTTATACTAGTAGTGAGGGGAGATTTGCTAGTACAATATATTCTCTGACATTTGGTGATGGTAGGATGTTTTTTGGCTTGGTATTTTTCTCATCAATATACTTCTTCTATTCTCTCCTAAACTTGCTACCTCACCTCTTTCTTTTCTTATGAAATTCTCATCTCTTTCTTTGTTCTAAATTGGAATTCTGGATTAATTCCATTATAGTGGTATCTGAGCTAGATAATCCTTGGCAGTAAGGTAGCCATGGAGGATGGTACCAAATTCAAGCAATTGGAGGAAATGACCCGTAGGCATGAAGAGCAATCCAAAAAGCAGGAACAGATGCTCACTGGTCTGTTAACTGCTATGACGTCCATGGATTCAAAGTTCGACAAGGTTTTTGCGAAGCTGGGGGAGCACAATGGTTTGCTGGATAAGGTGATGAAAGGATCTGCTAAGGAGGACAAAGTCAAATAGGCGGTTGGATCTAGAGGGGAGAGCGTGATCAAGATCGTCTCACCACTCCTTCCCCCTCCAAATGGGATGCCTAAGATGACTGTTGATGGGGAAAGCTCAAATAGCTGGAGAGCCAAGTTACAACAAGCACCATGGACAAATCAGGCGAGGATCGAGCTGATTCCTTTTATGGAGAAAAACCAAAGGAATGGTTGCGTAAGTTCCAAAAGTTCTTTCATATTTATCAAATTCTAGAATCTGATAGAGTAGAAGCAGTAGAAATAAATTTGGCAGGAACCCTTGATGTATGGTTTAGTAGCTATAAGCTTGACAGAGATGCTGTGTCTTGGAATGAGTTTTGTTTTGCTTTGATAAGTATATTTGGTGAAGTTGGGGGAAGGGATGAAATAGAGGAATTTAACAAGTTAAAATAGACAGGTGGAGTAAGGGAATATTAGGAGAAATTTGAAGAATTAAAGTCTCTGTTGCTTTTCAAAAGTAATAAGCAACCAGAGAGCTATTTTGTGTCTAGCTTTTTGAGTGGTTTAAAGGAGGAGTTAAAGCCTATGGTAAGGATGCTCATTCCTAAGAAGCTGAATGAAGCAGTTAACACTGCCATCTTACAGGAGAAATCTATTGAAGAATTACGTAGGGCCAGTAAACTGTGACAGGCTGTTGGTACAGGAAAAACTCAGGCTGATAAACAAGGCTTTAACTGAGGAACTAAACCTAAGACAAGTGGATACTAAACCCTACCTGATTTCTATAGCTAATGGAGGCCTGTCAAAAGGGAACACTATGTGCCTGAGAGTAAAGTGGCAAATACAGGAGTACCAATGCCAATTTGATTTCAGAATCATGTCCATGGAAGGATGGGATCTCATCTTAGGAGTGGATTGGATGACTACTTACAGTCTTATTACTTTTGATTTTGACAAACCCAGGATCTCTATCACTAAAGGAGGAGAGTTATGCTATATACAGGGACATTCTGAAAGGGCTCTATTACAGCTAGTAAAAGGGAAGGAGGCAAAATTAATGACAGTGGACAGGAAGGCCAGAAACTGCATGTTGTAGTTACCTCAGGAAGCAAGGGATTCAGAAGTGGAAGGAATTCCCACATGTATATAGGAGGTGTTGGATCAATTCCCTGAGGTCTTCAAGATACCTGCAACACTGCCACCAGAGAGGGAAGTGGACCACCAAATCAACTTGAAACCTGATTCTGAGCCTTTTAAATTGAAGCCATACATGTACTGTCACTTCCAAAAGGATGAAATTGAAAAGCAAGTTGATGAAATGTTGTCTAATGGTGTGATACAATATAGTAATAACCCTTTTGCATCACCTGTACTGTTAGTTAAAAAGAAATATGGAAGTTGGAGAATGTGTGTGGATTATAGAAAGTTAAATGACTTAACTGTCAAAGATAGATTTCCTATTCCTGTGATTGATGAGTTGTTAGATGAATTGCATGGTGCATGTTATTTCTCTAAGATGGATTTGAGGTCAGGGTACCATCAAATTAGAATGAGGCAATAGGATATACAAAATACAGCATTCTAGACTCATCATGGCCATTTTGAGTTCTTGGTCATGCCATTTGGGCTAACCAATGCTCCAGCCACATTTCAGGCTTTGATGAACCAGGTATTCGAACCATATTTGAGAAAGTTTGTTTTGGTATTCTTTGATGACATTTTGGTTTACAGTAAATCTTTTGAAGAGCATAAGTAACATCTGCAAAGTGTGCTGAGATTATTACAGGAAAATCACTTGTTAGCCAAATTATCCAAGTGTGTCTTTGCTCAAAACACTGTGGAATATTTGGGACATTTGATTGGTAAGGAAGGAGTTGGAATGGATCCTAGCAAACTATAAAGTATTATGGAGTGGCCTTTACCAAAAAACCTTAAGAAGTTGAGGGGATTCTTAGGGTTGACTGGGTATTATAGAAGGTTCATAAAAAGTCATGGGATGATTTGTAAGCCTTTGACTAATCTTCTGAGGAAAGGGAATTTTTGCTGGAACAAGGAAGCAACTGAAGCAGTGGAGGAATTGAAGAAGTTGATGACTACTGCACCAGTACTTACACTTCCTGATTTTCAAAAACCTTTTGTTATTGAAACTGATGCTTGTGTGGAGGGCATGGAGCTATGTTAATGCAAGATGGACATCCAATATCATTTCCGAGTAAAGCTTTTTGTGAAAAGAACAAAGGTTTATCAGTGTATGAAAAGGAGCTCTTAGCCTTGGTTGTGGCTGTGGATAAATGGAAGCAATATTTGATTGGGAACCACTTTATTATAAGAACTGATCACCAGTTATTGAAGTATTTGTTGGAACAGAAACTCTGCAATAACTTGCAACACAAGTGGCTTACCAAATTGATGGGACTTAGCTTTGAAATCCAGTACAAGAAAGGAACTGAGAATAGAGCTGCGGATGCCTTGTCCAGAAGGAACAATGAGGCTGGAACTTTGGACTTAACACCTGAGGAAGAGGAGGCAGTGAGTATAAATGCTGTTTCCGGTGTACAACCTTTATGGCTACAACAGATTGAAGAGAGTTCTGAAGGGGATGACAGCACGTTGAAGATCATTACTGAAACCTTGTTAACCCTTGATCAGAATGGAGAGTATCAAGTGGTGCAGGGAATTCTCAAGAAGGGAAACAGGATTGTAGTGGGAGCTCAGGCAAGGATGAGGAAAGTGATAATGGAAGTAGTACACTCTTCTACTCTTGGAGGTCATTCAGGGCAGAAAGCAACACTAAGGAGGATTGGGAATTTATTCTTTTGGCCAGGACAGAAAGAAGATGTTGAGAATTACATCAGGCAGTGTGAGGTATGTCAAAGAAATAAAAGTATGCATCATCATCCTCAGGGATTGTTGCACCCTTTACCTATTCCCCAACATGCTTGGAAGCATATTTCCTTGGATTTCATTGTGCAGTTACCTCTCTTAGAATGATATAATGTTGTGCTTGTGGTTGTGGATAGATTGACTAAATATGGTCATTTTATTCCTTTAGCTCACCCTTACAATGCCTCAACCATTGCTAGAATCTTCATGGATGAGGTCTTTAAGTTGCATGGACTGCTTGAAACTATTGTGAGTGACAGGGATATATTGTTTACCAGCAAATTCTGGCAATCTCATTTCAAGATCTTGGGGGTACAACTAAATCTTAGTTCTTATTATCACCCTCAATCGGATGGCCAAACTGAAAGATTAAATCAAGTGTTAGAAAATTTATTTGGGTGCTTTTGTTGTGAGAAGCCTGGCACTTGGAAGAAATGGCTTAGTCTAGCAGAATGGTGGTAGAACACTAGTCATCACTTCAGTTTGGAGATGACTCCTTATGAAGCCTTATTTGGAGTAAAACCTGTTAGCTTTCCATTGGGACCTTTTTCTGAGGTACTGGTTCCTGCTGTACAGGATATGGTGCACCAAAGGCTGGAAGTTTCAAGGTTGATCCAGGAACAACTCAAAAGAGCTCAAGTTAGGATGAAACACTACGCAGATCAGAAGAGGATTGAGAGACAATTTGTGGTTGGGGATTGGGTCTATTTGAAGTTACAACCTTACAGACAACAATCTGTTGTAATGAGACCAGTTCCTAAGCTAGCATCTAAATATTTTGGTCCATTTGAAGTTTTGGAGAAGGTAGGATAGGTTGCTTACAGACTCAGGCTGCCAGACCATAACAAGATTCATCCCACTTTTCATGTGAGCTTGTTGAAAAGGCACATTGGAGCAAAACCAGTGGCTGCTACTCGAATCCCATCCAATTGCCAGTATGTGGATCAAGTGCTGAAGCCTAAGGCTGTATTACAGAGAAGGGTGGTTCAGAAAGGTAATCATCAAAGTAATCAATGGCTTATTGAATGGGAAGGGGTGCCTAAGGATGAAGCTTCATGGGAGGATGTTGGAGTTTGAGGTCAAGCTTTAGTTAAGCAGAATGGGTTGTTATGCAAATCCGGATTAGGGCAAAATTAAAGAATTGGGGGAGAAATCAATTTTAGTGAGACGGCGTCGTTGCGGCCAACCGAGGGAAATTAGTCGTTTCTGAATTTCCTTTTTGTTTTGCAATTTTGCTTTATTTCCTAAGTGTGCATCAGCTGAGGTCATGTTCCTGTCCTCTTTCACAGCTGTGCATTTTCTATTATGCTAGTAGTGAGGGGAGATTTGCTAGTATGATATATTCTCTGACATTTGGTGATGGTAGGATGTTTTTAGGCTTGGTATTTTTCTCATCAATATACTTCTTCTATTCTCTCCTAAACTTGCTATCTCACCTCTTTCTTTTCTTCTGAAATTCTCATCTTTCTTTGTTCTAAATTGGAATTCTGGGTTAATTCCATTACAAATGTCTTCTTTATTTTAAATTTGGGCCTGAATTCAAAATTGGGCTGATTTAAAGTTTTCAAAATCACTTTTAATAAATAAAATTTTAGCCTAATTTTAAAATTTTGGACTGGGTCAAATTTTCAAATATGATTCGGCAAAATTTATCAATTGGGCTGTGTTTAAATCTGACTTCTTATTGTAAAATTATTTTACAAAAGAGTTGTAATTATAAAATAAATTTAATTAAGTGTTATATTTTAATTGGATTGAGATATAACTAGTGATTAATTTGATTGTTTGTAATGTTTAAAATTTCTAAATTAGATTTAGAAAATTTGAATTATTCAAATTTAAAATTAACGGTTAGTTTTGAATTAATGGTTAATTTTAAATTTGAAAGGAATTTATAAATTTCATTTGGATTAGAATTTAGGAATTTATTAATTATGGAAATTGATAATTTTAAATGTCATCTAATTTCTTAAGTGTTCAAGTCAAAATACCTTTTACATTTAATTTTATTAAATTATAAAATTGTAATTTTGATTGGAATCTTGTGAATTTGTCAATTATCAATTGGATTGAGGTATTGACCTTATTTTGGAAACTCATAAATTTTAAATTGGATTTAAAATTTTAAGAGGTGTTTTATTTAGAAAAGTTTCATATTTTAATTGGATTAAACTTATGGAAAAGGTTCTAAATTAAATTCCAAAATAATTTTTGATTAAATCAAAAAGTGGGAGAAATGAGTCTTAGACCATGGAGTTTAATTTTAATTTTGGAAATTTTAATTTTAACTCTCAAACCACTTTATTTTGATTTAATTCGGAAAACCCATAATGACTTCTCAAAATAGTTAGAGAATATTGTTATTTCTAATTGGATTAGAAATAGAGTGAACTACCTTTAATATACCTTTACTTTTCATTTGTGTCCGCTTTGGTACCTTTACTTTTTTTGTAGCCACAAATGTACCTAAACTAATTTAAACAGGCAAAAAATATACTTTTGCCATTATCCTCCATTCGGATTGACGGAATCTGCGTCATGTGACTTTTTTTAGGGGTAATTTTGTCTGTTTACTATTTATCCTTTGCCCCACCTTTTTTTTTTTTCCTTCCCCAAATATACTATTCATCTTCTTCCCCAAAAACCCACCCCTCCCTCCTCCACCACCGTCCGCCTCCCCTCTCCCCCACCCCCTCATTCTTTTTCTACTATCTCCTTCATTCTTTTTCTCCATCATTGCTGCTCCCAACACCTCATATACATAAATAAGCCAAAACCCAAAATCCAATCTTGAAAGAACTTTGGAAGTCAAACCATCATAATTTAGAATTTCAAGAACAAGCAGCAAATTTGCTTCATAAAATCCAAGGAACAAGGAAAATTTAAATAACTAAAAGATATAGAAAATAAAGAGAAACTTAAAGATGAGATCCCCTTTCTAGGGAATGGAGAAGATGGAACGGAGCTGCAAACGTTTTGTAAAATTTTGCAACAACCAACTCAAAAACAGCACCTGCAGATCTGAGAAATTAAAAGAGAAAGTAAAAGAAAAAATAGTAAAACAAAAAGAGGAGGAAGGAAACAGGTGGTGCCCATTCGTTGTTGATTGCCGGATGCACGATTGGGTATGGAAGGTAAAGGCGGCGGTCGCGACTATATAGGCTGCCAAAAAATTTTGCAGGCGGCGGTTGGTGGAGTTGGAAAGTTTTCCATGTTAGCAGCATAGTGGTTGTGATTTATGGGCAGCTATGCTATGGGGGTGATTTATGTGTACATGGAGATGGAGATGGTGATAGAGTCCAATTTTTATGCCCAGATCTATTTTTATTTCAAATTATGTGGTGAAGGAAGTGGGTTTTCTGAGTTTGAAGGAAAGAGAAGAGAGGAGGGAAGGGAGGGAGAGGGGGAGGGGGAGGGGAGGGGAGGGGAGGTGGACGGTGGCGGATGGTCTTTGGGAAGAAGATGAATAGTATACTTGGGGAAGGAAAAAAATAAATAAAATGTGGGATAAATGATGAACAGTGAATGGACAAAATTACCCTTAAAAAAAGTCACATGCGAGGCACATGACGCCTATTCCGTTAATTCTAACGGAGGTTAACGACAAAAGTACCTTTCTGGCCTGTTTAAATTAGTTTAAATACATTCGTGACTGAAAAAAAAGTAAAGGTACCAAAGCGGACACAAATAAAAAATAAAGGTATATTAAAGGTAGTTCACTCTTAGAAATAAGTATGCACATAAATCCATGATTAGATATTAAATATGCTTATGTAATTATTTAATTATATAATTTAACTACATGTTTATATGCAACATTTAATGTGATAATTTGTTCATTTATTGAGTTATATGATTGCATATGGTATGTCAAATTTGTTAATTATTTATATGTTGCATACAATTGATGAGACTTTATAATTGTTTAAAAACAAAATTCCTTAAATTGTTGCCCCATTAATGTAGAAAATTGTGACATCATTGTTGGAATTACCTTGTTGGGATTCCCCAAGGTTGTTCTATCCATGATTAATTTTTTAGCTTTTGGGATGCGATATCCATAAAATGAATTTAATTATTGAAACATATAATTTGTTGAGAACCCTTAACATTTTATGTTTTAAGGCAACAAATATTAAGTCATAATACCTTCCATTATTATAGCTCGGCCAATTTGAGAGCTTACTATCTCTACGAATTTTTGGTTATGAGGCCTAAAGGCATGAGGAATTCGGAGCCAAAAATGAGAGAATCTGAAATTAGTTTGACCTCCAACTATATCATTGGCTCCTTGCCTGCTTCATTCAAGACTAGAAGATAACGATAACAACCATGGAGCGTTAGTTTGGACTCAGATTGTATCCACAAGTGAACCGAACTGGGAAAGAACTATACTCTCAGTGATTGGTTTGCATTTCATGCTCTTCTTTGGGTGCTATATTTTCCTGAACACTACTGCGATGTGTTCAGAGGCAATCTTGGTGCAAGAAACTTATCCAACAACAAAGCCTGCCAAACTATTTCATCGTTAAGGGAGTCAGGGATTAGAACCTCCAAAATTTCTGGGTGGAAGAGGGAGTTAGCGGAGTTTTTCAATATTCTGATTCATTGTTCCTTGCATAAGGATGCGTAAGAAGTAAGAGATAGTACATTGGATATAGAGAAATAGTCTCCAAAACTTTTACAAATCGATTATGGATAAAGTTGGCTACGGGAGAAACTACCAAATAACTTCTAGCGATTAGGACAAAGGACAAGTAAAACCATATGCATATTCACCAAGAGGCTACAATCATGGTTATCTGGATCGGACCGGACTGGACTGGTTGGGCCGCTAACCGCCAAGGCTGCCAGTTTAAAAAATCCAGTAGTATACGAAATTGGTTAAACTCGGTCAAAAGTCAGCTCAGGAAGGGACGCGACCCGCACCGGGTCAGTGTCCGGCTCGAACCAAACAACTATGGCTGCAATCCACTGTAGGTGGATGCAATAAGATTCAAATATCATGCCAGCATCAACACAGTTTGAGGTTCATGTCATTCGATTTTCACAAAACGAGTAAGCCAAACCAACCAATAAAGATCTAAAATGATAAACATAAAAAAAAAAAAACAAAAGGACACAGCAAGAAGAAAACAAACACATAAACACTAAACTAAACTATTAGACCTATGGTCTACCTTCTTTGATTTGTTTTGATGATGTTTAACAAATGAGTGATTATATAAATAGTGAGATATTGAGATGTTATGCAGGAGTAATTCAGTGACCAGATCGGTTAGCAGTTCGGCTAGCAAGCTCGCCGAAATAAGGAATAAAGCTGAAGAAGACAAAGACTAAAAACTAAGTTCGGGGAGCTGTTCGGCGACCTGTTCGGGAGCCGATATAGGTTCGGTGATATTTTGACGACCTCTTCGGAATCCAAAATGTTGAATTTCAGACTTTAACTACTGGAATCGACTTTTGATATCAGAAGCTAAACTTGTGATATCAAAACCAAGTTTGGGGGGCACATCAGTTAGAAGTTCGGAATCAAAACTACTATAGCAGACATAATTTCAAACTGCGAATATAACCGTTGGAAAGCAATTTCAACCCACTATAAAAGCTCCAAGCTCATTCTGCAAACTCAAGAAGCCATATCCCACTTCAACAATACATTGAGAGCTCATATTTACATTATTTTGGGCCTGTTAGGGAGGAATGTTTGAGAATAAGTTTGAAAATAGTTTTTAAACAATTTGTTTTTAAACTCATTTTAAAGAAACATGATTTTGAAAATAAGTTTTAAAACATGTTTGGCCTTTTGAAACTGTTATCTGTCTCCATCCCTTCCACCACCCCCCGCCTTACTGCCTCACCTTCACTGCCACCGTGTCATCGTCTCCGCCGCCATGGCCATCACCACCACCTCACAGCCACGGCCATCACCACCACCATCACAACCACAACAACCTTGTATACATTTAGGGGTTCCACATCTGAAAAATTCAATTCTAACATAACTCTAAATCCAAATCCAAACCCAAATATATATTTTTTTCTTCTTCCATTAACAATATAAAAACCCAAATCTAACAAATTAATTGGATTCCTAAAGCGATCTCCATGCCTCTCAGTCGGATCTCTACTCCTTTCCCGCTGTTCTCATTCCAGTTTTGACCCCTCCGTGACAACGACGTTTGTTGTCGGGCTCCCATAAATAGACCTACATCCACCTCCGTCTCGCGCCACCTTCGCCCTCGACTTCTGCTTCGTCTCTCCGGAGCAGAGCTCCTCACCTCCAAGAGCGTAAGAAGAAGAAAATTTGTCGACTGGGCCAGAATTAGGTGGCGATTGGAAGTTGACTGCGGTAGAATTGGGAAGAAGAAGAAGAAGAAAAAATCAACATCCCGTCACTTGGGGCAGAATTGGGTGGCGAAGGAAGTAGAAAAAAATGGTTTTGGGTTTTGAGATTTGTTTTGTAAATGGGTTTCAAACCCTCCAGCCGAACTGGGTTTTGGTGGTTTTGGGTTTCAAACCCAAAACCAACCAAAACATTGTTTGAGAACATGGGTGCCGAACAAGCCCTTCATTACATTTGATTTGTTAAAGGGGATTTAAGAGCTTGGGAATTTATTTTCATAAAAGAACCAATTTTGCCCATTTAATGTGCTTACATGTAAATCTCAAATTGAAGAGGTAAATTTGCATATTCATTAAGGGATTGAAGTCCTAAACACTTAGAAGTGTGTTAGACAATTTGTAAGAGAAAGGAAAGTCCTAAACTCTTGAAGATGAGTAAGGCAATGTGAAAGGGGGAGATTGAAGAGAATGAGAAGAGTTATAAAAGTCCTAAGTCTAGAGTTAGATTAGACATTTGTGTGAAGTCCTAAGTCTAGAGTATGATTAGGCAATTGGTATGAAGACGTAACTAAGAGCTAAGTTGGGCAATTGTGAAAAGTCTTAAACTTTAGAGTTAGAATTTTGGCATTTGTAAAGGTTTGAATTACACCTTTAAGTAATTTATTTGAGAGGGTTAGAAAATCCCAAGTTATAGAACTTGGGTAGTGGATTAGTGTTAGACCTTTTTTAGTGGACTAAGAATATTTTCCTGTTTTAAAATGTAAAATGATGTATTTTCATTTATCGGGGTTATTGTGTAATAATTAGATGTTCTTTTGGGAAGAACATTAGCTGTTAGGAAGAATTGGGGCTTTGGACATAGTTGCATATTTTTTGCATGTTGTAGTCCTATCCGGGCATTTCTGGGTTTGCTGCTTTGGCTCTATGAAGGATATGACATGGTCCAGCCTCAATGACGGAAATGCATGGGTTTGGCTTAGGCTTTGGCTGAAAAACTAGCATGTGGGCTAGCTAAATGGGCGCTAAGTGTAAGTGGGTTACATTTGGTGCGAGATGGCTGAAGTGGTACAAGTCATGGTGCGGCGGTTAGGCGCGGTGGCTTGGAGCATCGGGAAACTTGGTGGACCTATGGTGCGCAGCTAAGGCCATGGGTTCGCTGCGACGGTTGGGGGCAAAAGAACTGGTGCGCGGCTATGGCAGTTTGTCACAATCGTGGCCCCGAAAAGTAGGGGTCGCGCGGGTCGTGGGGGATTGTGCGTGCAGCTGTTGAAGTTACTTGCCTGCGATTGTAAGCAGTTACGAGCCTAGGTGGTTGGGGCTGTCAACCACGTGAATTAGCTATAAATAGCTAAGTAGAGATATGGGCGTGGGGACAAGCTTATGGGATAGAATCCGTAGCTTGCGAGCTGCCTTTGCTAGAGTATACTAAGGACTTAGTCGAGGTAGGCTAGTTCTTGAGAAATTAGCCTGGGTGTGTGCTTGGTGCACGAGCCTTCCTAAGAGTTGGCGTGGCCTTAGATTAGGCATGAGAATACTTTGTAATTGTTCATAGTGTTGGCAATAAAATACCTAGGAATGGGGCAGATTGCCCAAAACTTGTGTTGCTATGCTGCGGGGCGAAAACCTCAGTGTGTTTGTGCGTGATCGCGGAGTGGGCTATGAGATCGCACGTGGGTGCCAAGCAATTCCGCAACTTGGTGCTAAGAGTTGGCTAGTTAGTTAGGTGTGAGGCCTAATGCCATCGCTGCCTTTTCCATATAGAGTGAAAAAATGTGTGACAATTAGGATAAAGGGGAATCTGAACCATTATAAATTATGTGTGTTTTGTCTTCTCTTTACTTTACCCTAAAAATTTCAAAACACTTCTCACACACTATACTTTGGTTTAAAAAATTTTAAAAAAGGAATTTTTCAAAATTGTTCAAAAGAGAATTTTAATTTACTAACAACATAATTCACCCCCTCCCCCTCTTAGGTTGCTGATCGAGATTATATCCATGTAGGAAACAAACACACCAAAGAAGCTAAAAACAGTAAACCTGTAAAAGTACGTGAAATAAAGAGTGTAGAACAAGCGTCGTCCATGCCGACCCTTGAGACTTGATGCGTTGAAAGTGCATATGCAAATATAAGCATAACACAACACAAGTTTTGAAACCCTTATCAATAAGAACGGTGCAAGTATACACCTATCGAAATAGTGTTAATGGGCCGAATCCACAGGGATAGTAGGTAATGAATTATTGAAATATCCAATGACACATACACACAAATGGGAGTGAACAATGAAGAGAAAAATAAAAAACTAAAACATATAAACGAAATAAGAGTAGGGAGTCCAAGTGAGATACTTGAGATTCCCAAGAAATTGAAAATCCAATCCCCACCGTGAATTGTCATTTGTGTGTGAGTAATGATTTTGTAATTAATGTTGATAGCAAACGATTGTGAATCTAAGCCCAATCAGGTCCTTTAGAAAGTTTCAATTACCTCAATCACCTATGTTCTCATGGTGATTTTTGGGTTTTAAGTCATTAAGATTAATTGCCTTAGAAGCCTTTTGAATCAAATTAATATTCAAATCCTATCACTAGCGATCAATTTCAAGAATTACAATCAAGTCATTTTTATAAACACCTAATGTCCACCAAGGCTGGCCACCCCTCTTTTAACATTTAATTGAAGCAAGTGATAGAAACATTAATATAACAATAAACTCATTACAACACACACAAATCAATACAAATAATTTCTTGGGGTTTTAAGATTACAAAATCAAAAAGTTGGGGGGGGGGGGGGGGGGGGGTGGAGATTTAACTAAACAAATAGGTTGTTGAGTTTCAAGCATTGAAGAATGATGAGCTTCATTGGGTGTCACACTTCCATGGGAATCATCTGCTCTCATAGATTCTTCCCCAAATCACCCAAAACTTGAATATTTACCTCCCAGAGGCCTAATCTAGCCACCCTCTTTCTATCCTTTTTCTCCCCAAAACCTCACAAAGAGAAAAATTGTAAGCATCAATTGAAAATTTGAAATGGAATAGTAGAAATTAGGTTTTACAAAGTTAAAAAATCTCTATATATAGGGCAGAAAGGAAGAGAGACTAAAAAAATAATAAATATCTCATTAAGGGATTCAATGCAAAATTTATTTTAAACATTAGAAAATCTCGTAAGAGGCATGACAACACTTAACTTTAGGCCTAATTTTGAGCATTAAGAAGCTAGAACTGGGCAAAACTATTTTTATGAAAGTTGTACCCCTTTGTCCAAACTTTTCATAGCATCAAAAATCATCCAATTTGGAGTTGTGTAGCCTCATATATGGCTTCCAAAAGTTGGCTCTGTACAACTAGAAAATTTTGTAGACGAAACTACCATAATTGTTTATCTTTTCTCTTTTTTCTATTTTAGTACCTACAACGTAAATAACCACAAATTAGTCATTTTTAACCGTCAAAAATTAATGAACAAGCACATTAACACAATAGATTTGAAATGTAATAATGTATACAATTTTAACAAATCAAGGCTTTGAACAGAAGAAAACTAGTTTGTTGCGAAAATTGTGGAGCAAATTTCTGTCTTGCAACTAAGTATTTAAAAAATATATATATATATACAAGAATTTATAAATATTTGGATGAATTTTGTTTGAATTCAATTCTGTCTTCAATTTGAATTTGATTATTGAATTTAGTTTTTGCAATCGGTTTGAAACCTAACGGAAATGAAAAATAAAATTTAATTCTGTTGAAATATTAAACTAAAGTTAATTCAAAAATTCTATGAGTCTATATAAAGAACTCACGGGTATAATAAAGAACTCACGGGTATAATTTTCCGTTGAATTGAGAATTTGAAATGTCAGAGATGTAGAAGTCTTTCGGCTATCTGCCTTCGTGTTGTGTGAAGGATTATTTTGTTTGGTTGATGAATTGTCATGAAATTATAAGAGATGAGTGTTCCTACTTATTGGTCTGATATGAATAGGGTGTGTTGATAAGAAGTCATAAGATATGTATATTCCTATTTATACTTCCAATGTTGTGTTGTTGGTGTAATAGGTGTGTAGGTAATGCAATTTTGATTGATGATATAGTGAAATTGTGGAGGTTGGTTTTTTTAAATCCAACCACAATTTGTGTGTGTGTTTGTTTATTCCGCTGAAATTGTGTTTGTTTTATTTTCAAACCAAGAAAACTGACTGCTAGACTAAAATCAAACCGTTGTCCTTGTATTCATTCAGTTGACATTTTAACTTTTGAAATGGCAAATGGAAATTACAGTTTTTTTTTTTTAATATTAAAAACAGCATAGAAAGAGAAATTTTTTGATACAGTAAAAACTAGAACATTGAAAGGTCAGTTTTTTTTTTTTTTTTTTTTGAGGTAAACAGATTTGGTTCCGTAGTTGAAAGAATTATTAAGATGGTATGCATCTCTTGATTCTCTAACTTCCTGTTTGGAAACAATTATGAAATTTTGATCCCTTTATTAATATAATATTACTAGAAGGATTAATTCATGAGTGAGAAAATTAACGCATGGAATCCTATTATTGAATCCCTTCGAGCTAATGAATTAATTATGAAAGTTACCAACTAATTCGACAAAGATCAACCAGTTCTAATTGGGATGATGGAACATAAAGCAAAAGAAAGTCGATTCATAGTAGAATCAAAAGGGTACATAATTAACAAGGCCGGAAGCCCTTCGTGCATGAGAGCACGCGTACGGTAGTTTTATTCATGAAATCCTACTCTCTCTAAGATCGATTTTGACATATTCCCATTAATCCGGCCAGGCGTCGTCTCCGCAGAGCATTTCAGTGGATGCTGCATATATCCAAAACACAGAATTAAACCATTTCATAAATCATCAATTAATGTAGATCTATATAGTAATGCAATTAATATTACATGCATGCATATATACTACCTGGAGCAAACTCAAGTATTCAATCCCTTTCAAAATATAAGTCATTTTATGCATAAACCGCAAGGAGGGATGTACATGAAGGCAAAACCTCGGTGGTGGTTCAGATAATAATTTGCCAAAATGAAGTGGTGAAAGAAAGGAGGAATATTACACAAACAATGCATGACTTACGTCTCACAATTAGTCTTGGAGGAGACCGGGAAGCCAACATTGATGTGGCAACCACTTGGGAGTTGGCTCAGGAATTTGTCCTGGACGCCGGAGAAGTTCTTGGCACCCGCCTTGAGGCACCTGCAAATGGCCTTCTTGTCATCCACAGTCTTGATGCTCTGAACCAGCCTCTGGAGGCCCTGGCAGCATGCCTTAGGTGGGACCGCGCCGCCCTTGCCTTGAGCGAAAAGGATACAGGGCGCGGCGCTGGAGTCAACGGTGCCGCAGCTTATGGCCGCATTGCTCAGATGAGCGAAAGCGAAGAGGAGGGAAAGGATCAAGATCATTGAAAACCAAAGGTTCTTCATGGTGGTGAGTGAAAGCAAGCAAGTGAAGATATTTTGCGTTTTGATTTCCAGGACTGGTGGTGGGTGTGTTTCTGGTGAAAGGACATGTGAGATTATATAGAGGGGCGAATTACATTTACCTCACTGAGGTGATTCGAGATTTTTATTTTATTAAATTACGAATTAATCTTTGTGGTTTATGAAAATGATAAATATTATTTCTTAATTTGCTTATATTTACAAAATTGATTTCTGTCAATTATGAATGAAAATGAATATATACATTTATGAATAATTTTAGATAGACTCGATAAATTATTTTGACCTTATTTGTTTAATAAATAAATAGATATAAACGGAATTTTAGAGTCAATCATTTTAATAAATATACGAAACTTTAGAATCGATCATTTTATAAATACTCGGCTCAACTCGAGTGATATCACTCTTATTATTAACCACATAAACTAAAAAAAATAAAATAGAGCAATTTAGAGAAGTATTATAATTTGTAAAAATAATGACTATTAGAAATTTAATCAAATATCATCTTATAAGGTGGATGTAGGTCGCCCTCGCGAGGAGGCCTAATCTTGAACTTTGGAGAATGTGGAGTTGAGGATCCCTAGGCAAATTACATTTATTGTAATGATAGTTTTGCAGGCTTTTCATTGGGATGCAAAAAATTTGAATTCTCGGTGAATTAATCGACCTCCATCTCGAAGAAGAGAATGGGTTCGCGAACGCAGTTCTGTTGCTATCAGCTTTTTGACCCTCTTTTATCGAGGGACGTCTATCAATGCATATTAATATTTATGGGTCATCACCAATTATTGAATTATTCCGTTCAATTATTATAAGAGTTTATTTCAAGAATATTTTTTGTTTAATACAAAATTTATATCAAATTTTTTATTTATCTTACTATTATTAATATA
Source organism: Leptodermis oblonga (assembly GCA_016801395.1). Lineage (NCBI taxonomy): Eukaryota > Viridiplantae > Streptophyta > Magnoliopsida > Gentianales > Rubiaceae > Leptodermis > Leptodermis oblonga. The sequence goes on along the minus strand of CM028756.1, from coordinate 12,531,335 downwards.
ATTATGTCAAGTGTATGATTAATTCATACTTAAAAAATAAGAATATAAATAAAATAAATGATGTCTATCTATTTTGAGTATTATACATTAACATCAATAATGATATTTTTAATAAAACAGAGAGAGTATAAAAGCTTGGTAATAGTTAGAATGAACAACAGAAATATATTTATATTTTTCGATTATCTCTAATTTTGTCACTATATTTTTTTGTAGCCACGAATATACCTCCTAAGAGTCCAAAAATGTGCTGGGATCTTTAGCTACCATTAAACTAACTAAATTCTCCTCATTTGTCTCTCATATGACTTTTTTAGGGATATTTTTGTCAATTAATTATTAAAATATTTTTATCTATTTACCCACCTCCCTCCTCCCTCCTCCCTCATCCCTCATCCCTCATTCGCCGTTATCCCATGCATTCCACCGAAATGCCATGATTGCAGTCGCCTGCTTGGAAAAATTCCTCCGTCGTTGCATTTGGAACTTCTTCAAATCTTTTCAACTTTTCTTCAAGTCTTTTTAACTTGACTTCACTTCACTCATGTGATGATATGATCTAACTATTTACTACCATTTTTGTTGTTCGTCGAACTCACTCCGTAACTTCTGAATTTGTAGATTTCCCTGCAAGATTCAATTCACCCCATTATCAAAACCAGTCTATCCGTCTCAAATTCCCTTTCAAAACTCAGAAAGAAAACGAAACAAATCAGCGGCTCAAATGGTTCTTGCAGCGCAGATTGAGTGGTTCTTGCAGCACAAATTAATTCAGGGACTGCAATGGTTGTGGTGGTTTTTTGGTATTTTTTGGTTTTTAAATTAATCATTGCGCTCCGTATTTTGGATTTTCTGAGTCGTCATCTGTCGAAATGACTGAAAACAAACCCTCACGGCCACCGCCAAGGAATTCCCACCACACGCGGCCTTCCACAGCAAAGTTGCTGTACTCAGCCGAAATCGACTGGCAATGATCTATTGTTCTCTGATTTTCTAGGCACATTGTTCATCTTCAACCTTTGCTCTATTTTTTGAGGCCACACTACCACAGAAAACGTTAATGGGGGCGGGTTCTGTGGACACATCCGGGGCGGGTTCAGTACACCCGCCTCCAAAGGATGCGATTAATTTCACATAACACAATGGAGGCGGGTTTTTTCTGCACTTGCCTCCAAAAAGGTCCTGTATTGGAGGCGGGTTCCTGCGAGACCTGCCTCCAATACGTTACTTCATAATGGAGGCGGGTTCCCAAAAAACCCACCTCGCATTGGAGGATGATATTATTGGATGCACCCGCCTCCAATAACCATTGATTAAGTAGTTATTGGAGGCGGGTGCCTAATAACACTTTTGTGTTATAACTTTAATTTTTTTTTAACAATATTTTCATTTAAATTTTAATCCTTGATAATTGGTATGATTGAGCATACTAATCTGAAACTCTTAAGAACAAATCTTTGTTTATGTCAACTAGAATTCATGCCATTTTGGAGGCAGGTGCAAAAAATCCCGCCTCCATTATCCAATGGTGTGAAATTTTTAACCTTCATTTGCCGAATCACACATCGCCAACCAACAAAGTTGGGGGCATGAAACTCCAGTATTAAAACCAACAACAAGAGCAGCAAACTAAGCACATCTTCTAGCGGAGCCGATGATACAAATTCAATGGCCAATACGTAATTAATAAAAATTTGAACTCGTAAACTCTAAAAAAATTTGGCCGTAATTAATAACATTGGGTTATTGGAGGCGGGTGCACCTCTAATAACCTTTACTGATAGGGTTATTGGAGGCGGGTGCATGGTATCAGTTAGGGTTATTGGAGTGCACCCGCCTCCAATAAACTTACTGAATGGGTTATTGGAGGCAGGTGTAACTCCAATAACCCTTTTGGAGGCGGGTCTCCACTTTGGAGGCGCCCGTATTGGAGGCGGGTGCCGGGTTGCAAAACCCGCCTCCAATCTAAGTGAAAACCCGCTTCCATTATGTGTTTTTGGGGTCTGGCTAGTACCGACAAGCAAGAAGTGGAGGTCGTTTTGGAGGTGGAGGTTGAGGACCACCGAGGGATGAAGGGGTTCAGGGAGGCCAATGCCACTTCCTTTCTGATTCCCTTTCTTCCAATTTCTTCCTCTCCGATTTTGTGGCCGTGGGTGTGATTTTAGTGGTAGGGGAAGATCATAGAAAGGAATTAGGAAAAGTGGAGAAGATTGAACAGTATTTTTAATTTATTGTTTGGTCAAAAGTGCCCCTTAAAAAGTCACATGAGCGGCACATGAGGAGAATTTCGTTAGTTCTAACAGTAGTTAAAGGCTCCAGTATATTTTTTTGCCCCTTTAAATTAGTATAGGTACATTCGTGATTACAAAAAAAATTATAATTACAAGACCAAACACAATCGAAAAGTAGGAGTTTATTTTGGGCTGTTGACTCTAGTAGTCAAGGGTGGAGCCACAGCATAGGCTAGTGATTGCCCCACCAGCACTCAATTATTATTTTTTTTTACTGTATAAAATTTTTAAAAATTTGTATTTTGCCCGACCAAAAATTAAAATAATATAGATAAATATTTATAATAAATAATTTTGCCACACCAGACATTCGTGGCCAAGCTCCGCCACTGCTAGTAGTTATGAATAAAATGGTGCCGAATGTTTTTTTTAAAATTTTTTTTGTTACTTTAATTGGGTATAAATGTACCATTAATCCTTAATCGTTCTAAAACACGTTTACTTTAGTCCCTTTTCATAACAGAATGCAAAATATTGTGTTGCTACGTCAGCAGATCAAGGGGCTAATGTTTTTTTTTTTTTTTTGGGTAGCACTCACTAAAATTTCATACAGTTATGCAGGAATTACAAACTATTGCTTAATACAGTAGCACAAAATGAATTTTATTTAGTTTTAATAATAAAAAAAAACTCGTATTTCAACACAACAGTAAGTATAATTGTGATTAAAAATATAATTAGATTACGAAGTAGAAACAATTGCAATTAAATTACAATATTAATGTATACTCTCTCCGTTCTATTAGAAGGGGCTACTTTGACCAATGTGCAACTTATTATAAATGTTAAGTTACAACACCTTAATTAGCTAATATAACACTCTTTATTCCATCTATATCTTTACTTATTAAGTATGGACTAATTGTGGATCACACATGATTATATTAGTAAGGGTAAAAAAAGTAAAAGATTTGAAAGTGAATTATTCTATGAAACAAAAAATATTTTTTAAAATAGACCCTTATAATGGAATGGAAGGAGTATGCAAAAACTTTTATTTGATGAGTTTTACAGTTTGACAGTACATGCATCAAATTTACCTCAAAAGTATAGCGTGGACATTACGGAAACAAGCGTATCGATTTTAGTCTCAGTTATTGAGTTTAGTATATGATGTATCGAATTTAACTGCAGATGTATAGCGGTTATGATTTAGCTATTGAAGTATCACGTATCGGGTTTGGCCTCTGATGTATCGTGTTTTGAATTTAGTCTCTACTAAATCGTGTTTAGCTATTGATTTATCATGTTGCATTGGTGGAACCAGAAATAAATTTTAGTGGGGGCATAATAAGAATTTAAAATTTTGACCCACTAAATTTTGAATTAATCTTAGTTAATTTTTTGAGGGAGCACACTAGTTCATTATTTAAATGCATTTTTTCCAGAAAAAATAGTTGTAACTTTTAGTATGAACTAACCACTATTTTATTTTTTTATTAACTTTTTTTTTCTTGAGACGAAAGTATTTTGAGGTAAAAGTTTGTATATCTTTATAAGGGGTAGCAGTTCATATCGTGTTTGGGTTATCGGGCTCGGGTTGGCGAGTTCCTGTGCCGACACCCCTCAACCCTAACTGATGAGAACATCCCGAACGCAGCAGAGAAGGGGCTTCAAGTTTTACATCCCGCCCCCACATTAATCAAATGGTCAAGTCCTTATCAAAGGAATCCCTTAGTTAACATTCTTGCACCTTGACCAGACTGCGTCAGAAGATAGTCAGCGAGGCCTTACAGGCCCTAGCCCGCATCGGCCCTACTTAAGCCCAGAAAGGCCAGGCCCTTAAGCCGAGATACCTGAAGGAAAAGATGGTTACGTCACCTGCTCTAATTCTTACTATCTATCCTAAGTCTTGTCATTTTTATCCCAAATTTATGCTCTGATACCATGCCTTTGACACCCCAGATCCACCACCCCACATATAAGGGGTTGGCTTCATCGAATGACCGCCAGGTTCCCACCAAGACTCAGAACATGTAGAGCAAAATAATAATAACTTCTCAGATTATTATTAAAACTGTCAAACCTTAATGTACATAGATCATTACTTAACATAAAAGCGGAAGCAGGGTTAAACATAACCCCTCTATATACATTCCTATCCAACTAATATAATAGGTCCGGCCCTCATGCAGTCCCATCCCAGTACTGATAGTGAGCGAACTCCTCCTCATACCAAGGATCTGTTACAAAATTTTGAAAACAGAAAGTAGGAAAAATAGAAAATGGAATGAGCCCTTACCCTGTGAGAGTTCACCGTTTTCGCAAACATTTACAAAGGTGTAAAGTTTACCTATGCATATAATTCAGGCATATCCTTACAATTAGCATTCATGACTTATGCAAGATTCAGAGAATATATAAGGAGAAGGCGTTCACCAATGTTCTATGTGAATGATGAACGACAGACCAGCTCACCTCGGAGAATGAGAGGCGTTTGTTAGCGTGTACAGGAATGTTAAACGACAGACCAACTCATCTCAATTGAAATATAATAAAGAGGATGAGAGGCGTTCGGCAACGTTCGATGTGAACAATAACGACAAACCAACTCACCTCAGAGAATGAGAGGCGTTCGCCAGCATTTGCTCTCATCCCAACTTAAATATATCATTAGCCAACTCCCAACAACTTATACTGATATGGGCTCCAATGATTTGGGCTGATTTCAAAATCAAGAACGCAAATGATTCAGACGACCAAGCCTAATGCTGGCTCGCGTGATCAAATTGCAAAACAAATAATGGATCCGACATGACTTATGCTCAAATAACTGGTTCAGTGCAGAAACGAAAGTACAACTGAAACATAACATGTATATATGTATTCCAGCTGGTAAGTAAACACAACTGACAGTTTAAAACAAAAAGCATTTCAAGCATTTTTCGCAAATATTTCAAAACATACTGCAAATAAGATTTAGTGCAGTTCAATTATTAATTGCATTAAAACGATATCCATTTTCAGTGATAAACTCACCTCGATCCTGAGATTCCTGCTCACTAATTTTTCAATTATCTGCAGTTTATAAATATCAAAAGGTTCAGTTTCTATTCTATTCTAAATAAATTCGAATTTCTTATAAACCCCAATTTTTCTTTTAAACCTAAGTTTCCGATAAACCTAATTTTTTCCCCCAAAACTAATTCCATAATTCTATAATTTCAAAAAGACATTAATTCGACTTATTTACAAAAACTAACCAAAATAAGCTTTACATAATTTTTAAGAAAATTTTGAAAATTAACATATTATACTCCAATCGGTTTTTCCCAATTAAAAATTGACAAAAACTGTTTGGAATCGGTTTTAACCAATTTTTAATCAGTTAAAACCGCTTGAAAATGGTTTCCCGATTTTACCCTTGGCATGAATCGGTTTTACCCGATTCCAAATCGGCTAAAACCGATTTATGCCCAGAAAATTTGGTTTCCAAGTTTTCTTGAGTTTCTTGCTAGAATCCTCCAAAATTCATTTTTCTTGCTTCCTTTGTGCCAAATCCAACCTAACAACATATAGGCATTATTTCTAACATCTCCTAATCAATATTTCATGCTAATAACAAGATCAAAACCTAAATTTTCTTAAAATTTCCTAAAACTACAAACATGCAATACTTCCTGGAAATTCAACTAAAGAATCTGTTGAATCCTTACCGGTACGTTTTGAACTCCTTCTAACACCGAATCCACGGCTACGGAGTCGATTCCTAACTTCCAAGCTTTGGTTTCCAAGCTTTCCTTCTTCCTTCTTCTTCTTCCTTGTTCTAAGTTTCTTTGGTTTGGTTTTGGTTTTGGCAGCAATTTGGCATGAGTTTGGTGAAGAATGAAAGTAGGGAGGGAGTATTTATAGGCCACAAGTGCCTAATGAGCCAAACAGCCCGATCTTATCTCAACATTTTTTTTTTCAATTCCAGTCCCGAATCGGTTTTACCTAATCAAGAATGGGTCAAAACCGATTGTAATTGGTTTTTCCCACTCCTCAATCTGTTTTATCCGATTGCTCCCTTTTTCCAATCGGTTGTGACCTTTTCCAAATCGATTACAACTGGTTGGAGGACAGTGAGATATATTTTCTACTTTTCCAAATCGGTTTGACCCGTTTAAAAGCCAGTAGAACCATTTCAGGAAGCGGTGGAATCTGTTTTTCCCGATTTCCAATTGGTATTACGGATTTCCTAATCCCTAAGAATCTGTTTTACCCGTTTATAAGCAGGTAAAACCGGTCATAGCCCTTGATCAATCGGTTTTACCCGATTCTAAATCTATTAAAACCGATTGGTCTCTTTTTCGATTATTTTTCTATTATTTCTAATTTCTTTATTCTTATTACTTAATCGCTTTATTACTTAAACATAATTCTAACCTTATTTATAATTCACATAATCCTAATAAACATTAAGATTCCGTAATTTAAATAATCCATCTTATTAAATAAAATCTCTTAAAGAAAATCGTACAAGTTCATAGCTATATATACTTTGAAAGATTAAAATAATTTACAAAAATACAATCCTACGGCTAATCCTATAGCAAAATTTACGAGACCTCACAGCTACGGTCTCCTATACTTGCTTTGCGTAGTCGCAGGTAAAGAAGGTGTGGACTAGGCTGTTGTCTAGTTTTTGGCGTAGGGGGCAATGCTCCTCAACAGGTAGGTGCCTTTTCCTCAGGTTCTCTGTGGTTGGCAGAGTGTTGGTGCAAGCGCACCATAGGAAGTTTTGTACTTTCGGAGGGATGTTGAGTTTCCAGATGGCCTTCCAAATCGGTGATGGTCCTGCGCTCCCTAACGCGATGTGACCTACAATGGGCGATATGGTCGAGTTTAGAGCCATTATATACCCTAATGTTTTCACTGTGTACTTACCATGCAACATGCCTTTCCATGCTCAAATGTCCTCTATGGGGTAGCGGTACCCCGAGGATAAAAGTTGCGCCCTTTTCCGTGAAGGACTGGAGGATGAGAGTTTCATTCCACGCCACGATGGTTTGGCTGATTAGATCTTCGACCCTGCTTCCTGATGTTAGGTATTGTTGGGTTATTGAGGGTCTGAGTTGCAGTGGTTGGTTTGTCCATGGTTCCCGAAAATATTCTCGTGTCTCGGTCACTCCTGATTTGGCGTTGGAGGCCTAGTTCCAGAACTTTTTTGCCTTGGATGATAGACTTATATGCGTAGAACGACTGCCTCCCTGCGGTGGCCTCTATGAAAGATAGGTTTGAGTGGTAACGAGCTCGGAGCACTCGTCAGGGTGGATTCTGGGGATGTGAGAAGCCTCAAGGCTTGTTTCCCTAGAATTGCTAGGTTGAAAAGTTATAGGTCCTTGAACCCCGGCCCTCCTGATGCTTTCGAGATGTTGTTACCTTATATTAATACTCTAAAATTATATCATCCATACTTAATTACATCCTTTGCTAGTTTATCTGCTAAACTAGTTATATACCTGGGAACCTTAATTATTTTTACACTATTACATTGGTTGCTTAACACCTCAATATCATTTAAAATAGTATGAACTGACATTGAACTTTTACTTGCATCCTTCAGTTGATGCACTAGATTCTCACTGTCTGTGAGTATTCTAACATTCTTCCATTTTCGACTAATTGGAAATTTTACTGCCTCCAAGCAGGCGAGTCATTCCACTTGTGATGCTGAACAATTTCTTTATAAACTTATCTGTATATGAATTTGGTTTTCTTTTAATAAACTTAACACACAGCCTATTCCTTCTAAGGATACATCGGTGTAAACTATGAAATTATTCTTTCCTTGAGGTAAGGTAAGGATCAGGGCTATGGTCAGTTTCGTTTCAGTTCCTAGAAACATGACTCAGCTTTCGAGTTCCATTCAAATTTGACATCTTTCTGGGTCAACCTAGTCAATGGTCCCGCTAGCTTAGAAAAGTCTTGGATAAAACGTCTGTAATCTCCAGCCAGTCCTAAGAAACTACGAATTTCTGTTACAGTGCTAGGTTGTTTCCATTTGGTCACGACCTCTACTTTGGTTGGGTCCATGACTATTCCGTTCTTGGAAATAACATGACCTAGAAAAATTACTCGATCTAGCCAAAACTCACATTTGCTAAGTTTAGCATATAACTTATGTTCCCTCAGAGACTGGAGTACAATCCTCAGATGTCTCTCATGTTCCTCGACTGCTTTGGAGTAAACCAAGATACGTCTATGAAGATTACTACAAACTAATCTAGGTATGGTCAAAAAACACGATGCATTAAGTCCATGAATGCAACTGGGGCATTGGTTAATCCAAAAGGCATTACTAAGAATTCGAAATGCCCATATTGGGAGTTAAAAGAAGTCTTTGCTATATCTTCTTCCCGAATTTTCAGCTGGTAATATCCTTGCCTTAGGTCAAACTTAGAGAAGACTACATCTCCTTGTAGTTGATCAAAAAGTTCATCTATCATTGGCAAGGGATATTTATTCTTTACCGTAACATCATTCAAACCCCTGTAATCTACACAAAGTCTTAGGGTTCCATCCTTTTTCTTTACAAACAGGACTAGGGCTCCCCAAGGCAACGTACTTGGGTCGAATGAATCCTTGAGACAACAATTCCTAGAGTTGAGTTTTCAATTCCTTCAATTCTATCGGAGCCATCATATAGGGTGACTTAGAAATCGGAGTCACTCCTATAGCTAGGTCGATAGTAAACTCAATCTCTCGTTCAGGGGGTAGGGTAGTTAATTTCTCAAGAAAAACTTTCGGGTAATCCCTAATTACCGGAATAGTCTCCGCTTTGACTTGCTCAGCCGGGTGATCAATCAAATAAGCTAGGTATCCTGTAGCTTCTTTACGTAAAAGTTTCCTAGCTTTAATACCAGAGATAGCTATGATTTCTTTATCTCTCCTAGGTATGTTAACCTGAATTTCAGGTTCTCCTGTGGTCATAGCCACGAAGTCTTGGTAAGACAATCTAACTGTGCATTATATTTTGATAGCCAATCCATTCCTAAAATGACTTCATAACCTTGCAAAGCTAATAAAATCAAATCCGCTAACAATGATTTTTCATTTATCTCTAGTTTACAGTCCTTTCTTACCCTATCCGTAATAAGCTTATTATTATTAGTAGGCGTACTTACTTCTAAGGTATAAGGTAAGTTTTTGGTTTTATGATCCAAAGTGCTAAGAAAATTTACACTAATAAAGGAATGAGTAGAACTAGGATCAATTAAAACTTTAGCTAATCAGCCAAGTAGAGGAAAAATACCTTCGATCACATTAGTGTTTGGAGGAACTTCAGTGTCATCTAAAGCAAAGAATCGAGCAGGAACTCGAGGCTTATTTTCATTGCCAACACCATTCCTCTGATGAGGTCGATCAGCGGGTCGAGATAGTCCAGCTCCAGCACCGGTGTCTAGGTTCCTCTTCGGACATTGACAGACTTGATGATCAAAACTACCGCATGCAAAACAATGGTTTCCTTTCCTCCAACAACTCTTTTCCTCATGTCCCGTTAAATCACAAAAAATACATTGAACAGGAAGGACGTTAGGGGTACGAACATGTACTACTCCTCTAGGTTCTTGTCTCGAGTTAACCTTACGGGTATAGTTCCTAGCAAAAGCAGGATTAAAATTCAACTTTATGAATTACTTGAATATGAAGCTCGTGAGAAAATTCAAGCTGATGAAAATTTAAAAGTTGAGTTCGATAGCCCTAGCGATGAAGTTCCTTCACAGGAGTTCAAAGAGAAGGTTGAAAGTGAAGGCCAGTTGTTCAAGATGCTTTGGTTGAAGTAAAAGGTGTACCCAATGAAAGCATAGATGAAAGCGTGTCTTTCTAAATCTTGGACATTACAAGTTGACATTTCAGACTTTATGTTTAGATATCAAATTCTGCTTCATGAAATTGATATTAGATTAGGAGAGTTAGAAAAAATATTTTCAATTTTTTTGCAAGAAGTCCACATTGGTGTCTTGCCCGTGCATTGCGGTTTATGATTATTACATACAAATGACCAAAATTTGAGGACGAATTTTTTGGTGAAAAGGTAGAATGACAAAGCCCATGTAAGGCGGGCCCATAGAGGGGGCAACCTGGGCGATTGTTGTGGGGCCAAAAAATTTGGGGTCCAAATTTATATACATGTGTTATAAATTAGTAGTAGGGTTATAAATAATTCAAATCAATTTTAAAACTCACTTGTTTTATATTCTGAATAAACTAATAATAAAAAGTACTTTTAAGTGTTTAGGCCCACAAATATAATTCTTATATATTAAAAATCCAAACTTAAAATTATTAGACAGTAAACCCTAATTATTACTATGCCAATTTTCACGACTGACTTCATTTTATTTTCATTTAACATTTCAAACGAAATCAATTATAGACAGAGAGCTCTGTATGACCGCATGCAACAATATTTTTCATTTTTCCTTCTTCCTAAACACATATACTTTTGCATTAAAAAAATTCAAGTGAATTTTTTTTTCTTCTTTTTTCAACTCAAAGCCAAAATTTATTTTAATTTTAAAAGGGTTTAAGCAAGAGTGAGGGTTTCATTTTTCCAAGTTTAAAGTCCGCCTTAAAATTTTATTTTTTTCAACAAAAATAAGTAAATTATTACATTATATTTTTTTGCGGCCCTTAAATATGCCCGGGTCTCCAAAACTTTATGACTGATACCGAGCCCTGGAAAGATTGAAGTTGGATCTGATGCAATGCATGCCCGAGAATATAGTACATGCAAATTGATCGAATTAGGCAATTTTCTTAATTTGATTAATTACTTAATTTGTTAAGGTTTTTTCGTTTTTAGTAATTTTTAATTTAGATATAACTTTTGATAAGAATATCCTTTTTAGGTGCTATTTTTTCCATTATTTTTATTTCCTTCATTACTTTATTTGCATTAGGTTTCAAGATTTATTTTCCATTGTTGAAGAATTTTCCTTATGTTTATATTTTGGAATTTTCTTTTATTTTTTGAGTTTAGGCTCTTTTCCTATATAAAATCATGCCATCTATTGTAATCGGAGTTTATAACTTTTGATTCATTGAGATTCCATCTATACTTTACTTAACTTTCGCAATCCTATTGTGGATTCAATGAATGTAGATGCCTGATTGATTAGCAATTGTGAGTCAATTCAACAATCTTTTGGAAGGCTTTCTAGTTTCCGTTAAATCTGTTTCATTACAATCTTCGAATCATAGTTTATATTGTGTGCTTTCACCTCACAAACCAGAGAGATGACATCTTCTTCTCCATAGAATCTAGAAAATAAAATAACACACTACAAGAAAACTACTTCAAAAAGTAATAACCAAACATAAATTCCTTTTTTACCTATACTCGGTGATGAATGTGAGTTTTTCAAGTCGGAATTAATTTGGATGTCAACGGAGATGATCGATTGTGTCTGACTGCAACTTAGAACAGTGAAAAATTTAGGGTTGATATTGTTCTTTATGCAAAACGTGAACCAACGCTGAAAATATAGGCTAAATTATAATTCTTCGTATTAGTGTGCGTTTCGGTAATCTTTAACACCGGTTATATAAATAATCAGTTTTAGATTTTATTATTGACACTGGTAATAAATGAAATCAGTGTTAAATGGTATCATTAACACTAGTTGTTAACTGATAGGTATTTTTTAAAGCTAAAACAGAGCAACCAGTGTTAAAAATCCATTTTATGTTAATGAAGAGTGAGGGGGGAAGAGGGAGGAGGGAGGAGGAAGGTGGAGGAATTTTGTGAGAAGATAAATAGTAAATTTGGGGGGAAAAGGAAGAAGATGAACAGTAAACGAACAAATCTATCGCTTAAAAAATCACATGTGTGGCACATGATGGGAATTTAGTGAAGGCTAACAGATACTAATGACCAAATGATATTTTTGGCCTGTTGAAATTCGTATAGTGACATGTAGCTAAAAAAAAGTATACCAAAGAGGACACAAGTGAAAAGTATAGTGATATTTTTGGCTGTTTACTCTAAAAAACTTAAAATGATACTTCAAAAAAGTAGTATGATACTCTAGTTGAGTACAAGTGTTACTCTTAAAAGTATAAGTACTACTCTTTACGTGTAGCACTAATAAAATTAATAGATTTTTAAAAAGAAAAAAAGAACTGAAAGGGCTACCTCAAAAAAGTAGCAATGATCTTTGAAAGAGTATAAGTGCTACTCGTAAAGAGTAACACTGCTACTCTTTATAAGTGCTATTCGTAAAGAGTAACACTGCTACTCTTTAAGAGTAGCTGAAAATAGATGAGTAACCTAAGAGGGGAAGGGTGAATTAGGTTATTTTTTTAAAATTCTTTTCAAGTAGATAAAACAGTTTTGTGTTTGTATGTGATTTGTGAGTACTAAAATGAAATCAAAGCAAGTAAAAGCACAAATCACTTTAGAGTGATTCAACTTTCCTTCCTCAAGGAAAGTTGAACCACTCTACTTTCCAAGCTAAATGCTCGATTTCCCTAACTCCTAAGCTTACTTAAAAGTGCAATCCAAACCCTCTAACAAGATTTTTCAAGGTTTCACCTTCTAGCTTTGCTTAAACCTTTAAGGTTACCCCTATGAAATCCCTTTGCTTAATCTCTACCTAATCTCTGAGATAGACTCAAGACTTTAATCCCTAACTCTCTTTTTCAAGATGAAGAAATGTCAATACAACTCTTACTAGTCTAGTAATTAATGACAAATTAAGAGTTTTGAATGCTTAGAATGTTTGCTCTTGACAATGAGAATTCAGATGAAGAGAGGTACAAAAATGGTTTTTTAAGGTTGTATTTATAGCTGCATTGAAATCATTTTGGTGGTTGATGAGTCAACTTTTAAATTCAGCTTGCTGGACATTGTGTGAGTTTCTATCCGACTCGTATGGATTTCGGAACAGACTCGTAGGTTCGAATTATTCAACGGTCAACTGACTTCTTCACAGTGCGCATTAAATGAGCTCGTCTGCTAGCTATCGAAGTGCTTGTGCGACTCGCACAGTTTATCGTTCGTGAGAGACTTGTGCAACTTTAGTCAAAGGTCAGATGTTCCAGACGCTCCTCCTGACTTAGCATTAATTGCCTTTGTCCGTAGTTCGTGCGAGATGTGCGACTCACATGAGTCCTTATACGAGAGACATACTACGCGTGCTTCTTAGCTACCTTTAAGTCAAGGTTCAGGCTTCTTCTGACTTGCATTTATTATTTTGTCTTATTGCCTGTTCGAGGAAGTGTTCGATTCGGATGTTAGCTCATGCGAAGGCCAGTCGTAAATTGTTGAGAATTTTCTAAGTGTTGCGAAGGCTTTTCTTCTGTGCGAGGAGTTGTACGACTCGTACAATGAGTCATTCAACTGGTAGTCGCAAACTGACATAAATTCTTCTAAGAGCTGAGCACTTTTGCTTCATGTGATTTAGCGTGCGACTCGAACAGTTCATCGCATGGCTTCCAGTAGTCATTTTTCTGCATTTTCACTCAAGCAAACCATTAAATCCTTTTTCACATATTTGTTGTATCATCACTTAAAACCAAGATTGAGACCATAGGTCTAATATTAGCACTATGAAGAAAATGAAATAATAATTTTAAAAAACTATTGCTACTCCTTTAAGATTAGCATGCTATTTCGCCAACACTAAATTGATACGCGAGTTCTCTTGATGGGCATCGGATCCTATGTCCCCAATTAGTATGTCCCTATTGTGTCTCTCCTCACATATGTGGGGAGCCCACTACTGGATCCAATACTGGGCCCCTCACATATGATGCCGATCAGAATCCCCTGCTCTTGTTCTCAAATCTACTTCACGAATACGAAAGGGAGATCAATCCTAAAATATGCCATGAATGAAAGAAGTAGTAGGCCTTTCTAGTGACTCGGGGAACAGTGGAGACACAGTAGGGACACACTAATTGGGGACATTGGATCTCAACCCCTCTTGATGAAGTATGAGTTACTTCTAATTACTACTTTGTCAACAACAAAGTCAAACGCGAGTTCTCCTCATGGAGTATGAGTTAGCTGTCACTGTTATTTCATGATATGCAAATTCTCTTCATGGAGTATGAGTTAGCTATAACTGCTATTTTGTGAACAACAAACCGATATGCGGGTTTTCTTCATGGAGTATGAGTTAGCTCTAACCACTACTTCATCAACAACAAAATGATACGCGAGTTCTCTTCATAGAGTATGAGTTAGCTCTAATTGTTATTGAGTAAAGTGATACATGCAGTTTGCAAAGAAAAACAAAAAAAAACTCGCTAGTGTCGCAACATCACATCTATAAGCCCCGTTGCATTGCATGTATAAACCGGTTTTATATTAGGGGGCATGTTATTCACAGGACATTTTTTACTATTTACAGGACACTTTTTAAAATTTTTAGTAATGAAAAGACAATAATACCCTTACAAATTTCTACCCTCATAAATATTTTCACCTAACATATTTACTTTCACCTACATTTCCTCATCTCACTCACCTTCATTCCCCCATCTCAATCATTTTCATTTTTACTAAAATTTTTGCAAAGTTTCTTTCACTCCTCTCCATTTTACTCCACTTTCATAGCATTGAAGCAAGAATCCAAGAATTTTGCCTTTGTATAATGGGCGATAAAGACGGAGACGATCCATATTTCACAGTACGTATGAAAATTACACTTTTTTTAGACCAAAAGCTGTAAATCTTTTTAATTTTTTTTTACTGCAAAAACAATCACCCACAAGAAGCGATTCTTTCTGCTAAAATTGCCCAAATGCGGCATTTTTATCAGCAAGAATAGCCAAAGGTAGGCGATTATTAGCGAAAAAATCGCCCAGAACAGGCGAATAAAAGTGAACACATTAGCGTCCTGTGGCGAACAAATCTTATTTGTCCGCCTAATGTTATCGAAAATATGGGATTTATTTGCCAAATGACGCCAATATATTCTATATTATTCGCCTGTATGGGGCGATCCTTTCCCCATAGATCACCCGTAAGGGACAATTCTTTCAGATAAATGCGCCTCTTCTGGGCGATCTGTTTTGTACCCTCATTTTCCTAAATTCCTAATTCCATATTTTCTTTCCTTGATAGGATATATGTTTTGAGGATGAACGCATATTTTCATATTACATTGATATATTTTGGACGGATGAAGAGTTCACGATTAGAGCGCACTTGATTCATTGGGTTGAAAATAGAGCAGCCGAGCATAAATTTGCTACTAAAATCATATCATCTAAAAAATGGAGAGGGCCTCTAAAAGGGAGAAGGGGCCAAGTGGATATCAATTGTGATAGGTCGGGAGATCTTAGAAGTAAGGCCCCCTTAGGTGAAAGGAAAATAAGTCGTAGTAACACCAGTAGCAAGCTGACCAGTTGTCCGTTTCAACTGGTAGGAAAAGAAATCAATGGGGGTAACTGAAAGCTGAATGCCATAAAATGTTAGCACAATCATGAATTACCCTTGGTTAGAAATTGGCATAAAAAGCACTCACAGTTGAATGTAGCAGAAAAGGTAAAAGTTTTAGAAATGATGAAAATAAATATGAGGCCGAAAAAGATGTTGGCAAAACTGTGAGCTGATAATGCGAATAATGTCACCCGCAAGAGACAAGTGTATAATGAAACATCAAAAATAAGAAGAGATGAGAGAGGCGATTTAAGTCCAATACAATATTTTTTAAAACTGTTGCAGGGTTACAGATACCACTATTAGTATACAGCAGAAAATGAGCGTAATACTATTGAAAATGTATTCTTCACTGACGAGGTGGTTCCTGGTCTACTAAGCTCGTTTCTTATGTATTGTTCATAGATACAACGTACAAGACAAACAGGTATGACATGCCTCTTCTGCAGATAGTCGCTCATGTTCCTACGGATCAATACATTAATGTTGCTTTTGCTTTCTTACGGGACCTATGAAACTTATTTCTGGGCCATGACTAGATTGAGGCAACTATTTGATTCATTGAAATACCCATTGGTTGTAATGACCGATAGAGAGTCGGCTATACTGAAGGCTGTGCATAATGTATTTCCACATTCTAGGCAACTACTTTGCAAGAGACATATTGCTATGGATGTAAGGAAGAAAGCACTAAGTGTGTGTTTGGACACTAAGATCTTATATGAGTTTGAAGGTCGGTAAAGAAGAGTGATGAGTGCTTTAACGTATGAACAGTTCATAAAAGATGTGGAATTCATTGAGACGCACTATAGAGGTCGATGGAGATCAGTGGTCAGTTATTTGCACCAGACATGGTTGGATCCCCACAAGCCAAGTTTGTATTCTTCTGGACTAAAGGCATAAAGCACTATGGAGGACATATAAACAATATGTGAGAACCTGTTAACTTTCATCGTACAGATTTTATAGATATGCATGCTTGATCAATTATTATCCCATTTAAATCCTTAATTTTGTATTGGTATTTGATTTTTCAGGGCTGAGAGTGCGCATGCTATGCTAAAGAATGCCATTAATACTGATAGAGGATCATTTTTAACCATTTTCTTGGGCATAAATAGAATGATAAAGGAGCATTTGGATGAGATCCAGAGTAAAATGGAGGCTTCTTGCAGCAAAACTTTGCGTGAAGCCAAATACCTATTGTATAGTAGGCTGAACGGTAGAGTTTCGCAAATGCCATACTATTGTTATTACACGAATATAAAAAGAGAGGTGCACTGTTCGGGGTAAACAGTGAAATGTGGGGTTGTGAAATGCGAACTAGCTTCAGCTTACCGTGTGCACATGAGATGGTCGAAAGGGTTAAGTATTTTAAACCTATTAATCCTGTGGATGTTGACATCTTCTGGAATACTCTAACTTTGGACTCAGAAAATATTCTCAGTGATGAGGAGCGGCAAACAGCACAAGGGCAACTACATGTCATGTATGTTGAGGCCTTACAGCGTCCCACTGCGGACATATACAAAGTAGTGGGTGTCATGCATACTACTCTGCATCCAGAGACTGTTGACCTAGCTGATCCGATACAAAGGCCACACAGGGGTCGCCCAAGCAACAATTCAACACAGCGAAATCTATCTGGTTGGGAGCATGCAGAGAGGCAAGCTAGCAGAAGCAGAGGCAGGGGCAGGGGCAAAGGCAGAGGTACATATAGTGTACTAGATTACATTATTAGTATTGTTCTCTATAGTTGCTTATAGATCGATACCATGATGCATATGAATTACATGTGTAGGTTGCAACAGGACTGGGACATCAACCAGAAGGAGACAACTGAATTCTAATGAATTCAACTGGCCTTTCAACCTTCCAAAAATAGTGAGACAGTTTGTGTTCAATTATGTTATTGATTATAAAAATGTAGAGGGGGATGGACACTGTGGTTTCAGGGTAATGGCTAGATTCATACATGGTGATGAGTCATTATGGTTGCAAGTCCAGAGGGAGCTTTCACTTGAACTTGAAGAGTATGCCGCACTGTGGTTTAAAGTTCTTGGTGAAGATAACTTGATGACGGCATCCCTAGTCCATCAACAAGTTTAAGCCCACAGACAAGTGAATCCAGAGAAGCTGAGGAGGTCTGGGTTCTACACAGAGGCCCTACAATGCTTCAGGATCCAAGCCCATTTCAAAGGGATCCACTTGTAGATATCATTGGGCCAATGTCGCGGAGCAGAGCAAGAAGAGTCCAAGAAGATCTCAACAATCTTGTACAAGCCTGCACACAGGATGCTCAATTGATAGTAGAAGCCAACGCTTTGGAGAATAAAGCTGAGAAGGTTCAAATTGCCACTCTCCTTACAATTCTTGAAAATGAGGTGCAATCCACCATTCCACAATGAAGAGAAGGCTGTTTCTTGAAGTTCTTGAAGACACCGAAAGGTTCTTGGACTTTAAAGAGACGTTTCTTGAAGTTCTTGATTTTCTTGAAAATCTTTAATTTCATATTTTGCAGAATCTTGAAGAATCTTGAAAATCTTGATTCCGAAATGATTCAGGGAGATTCCAGAAGGTTTCAGAAGCTCCCTACATCAACGCCACCATGCGCCATTCTAATTGGGCCAACCCAATCCAAGGAGTCCATTCCACCAAAGGATCGGCCATCCCAAAGCCAAGAAGCCCACACGCAAGTCACTAGGATTTCGCATAGAGGGTTAGGGTTTGGGGAATGATAAGGATTTGTGCATGTTTCCTAATCCTACCCTTAGTTTGTTACAAGTTGGTTTAGTTAGTTATAAGTTTGTTACAATTAGACTAGTTTGTTAGTTTCCAAAAAGGATCCATTCTTCATCTCCTTTTTGGAATAGGATTTCCAATTCTTTTCCTTCGTGATTTCTACTTGTAAAATTTGGCTATACCTTAAGTGTGAGCTAACCGAATTTCCTTTTTCCTTTTTGTTACCATTACCTACTTCTTTTAGGTTTTGGTATTGTAAGGGAAATCAATCTCTTGATTGGTTTCCAATTCTAATTCTTTTCCTACTTCTTTTAGGTTAGAATTTCGGCTGCCTTCGCCTATAAATAGGGCACTGGAATTCCATAATAATACAATATTCATATCTTTAAACTATTAGTTTGAGTACTCTCCTTCTATTGCCTTATGTATTTTGCATGCTTGTGATTTATATATTGCATGAAACTTAGCTTAATTAGGGTATTTGCTCTACCCAATTAAATTCGCATGTTTCACCTCTTGTTCTTACTTGGTTCGAAATTCTCTTAAGTAAATTAGCCTAGTTTATTTTATTTTTGTTAACTGTATTTTGGGTAAGTCAAAGAGTTTATACAAGCTACGCAGCTTAATCAGACTTTCCTTGGCAATTCATCCGCAAGTGTAATTCGGTCCACATCATAACTACACTTCAGCTTCAAGGGTGTTGAATTGCTATATAACTCCTGCTTCAAGGGAGTTGGTTTGATGCTTATCTATTTGGCCTACTTGTCACCACGAGGTACTAGAGGGTATTTGCATTCTATGGAGTGGAATGTTGTACCTTCCTTCAACTGCAGTTGAGGGAGTCCGGCATA
Source organism: Leptodermis oblonga (assembly GCA_016801395.1). Lineage (NCBI taxonomy): Eukaryota > Viridiplantae > Streptophyta > Magnoliopsida > Gentianales > Rubiaceae > Leptodermis > Leptodermis oblonga. The sequence goes on along the minus strand of CM028756.1, from coordinate 12,512,076 downwards.
TCTGATGATCCGAACACCTACATCACTATGGGGCATATATTCGGCAATCATTTTATTTGTTTGGAAACAACCGGCGAAGTCTTGTTGCCCCTAATCTGTGTGTTGTGGCGACACCATAAGTCAGATATGATGGATGATTTGAATGATAGGTTACCAAACCAATTAGAAAACTATCGTAGGTTCTACGTCGATAATGTAGGTAATATTGACTTACAACCTACGATAGTTATCGATTAGAGATTGTATCAAGTTAATCAAAATTATAATTTGTAGTTTTCAATGTGTATTGTAAAAAGAAATTTGGATTTAATGCATAATGAAATATTATTCAATGTGTAATTATCATTTAGAAATTTGGACATAGTCTCCCCTATACAAGGGGCAATCAATCCCTGTAAAAAACACAATGAAATACTAAAATACCATTGCTAAACAATTCAACATCCAACATTCAGTTATGATTTCAGCAAAAGATTTCATAATTGTATACAAACAACAAAAAAAATAGAAAAGCATAACAGTCATTACACTAATAATACCAAATCCACATCTGATATTACAATGAACAACTGGTCATAAGGCGGTTTGGCTGCAAGTTCTTCAAGTCCCGATATCTGATCCTCCAAATGATAGGCCATCTCATCAAGAGCCCTCGCATGTGTCTCAGGGTTGACCACATGTCTAGTTATCGGATGAAGAAAAATCGTCCAGGATGCTAAGTATTGAATGCGCTACAACAATTAAAAATAAAAAAATTAATATCTTTATAGTAATAGAAATATAGTTAAAATCATATTAAACTCACTACAGCTAGGGACAGCTGGGTAGGCCAAGGATTGTCCTCCTCGACCGGATCTCTACTGACACATACATGCAACCGAGACTGGAAGTAATCAAGGTATCCTTCACATACTTCGTTAGTTGCATCGGCCCTCTTCATCTCCCGCAGAAGCCGCGTATGATATATTTGCCAACCCTAGATATTAGCATTGTAATGGAAAACATATTTTTTGGTCTTGGGGCCTCTGTAACACACCTTGGGAACAATGACTGGATAAGGAATGTGTTGGGTGTACCCAAACTGTCTTAACACCCGGGCTCCTGAATGTTTATGCAGTGGATGAGCCCCTATACAATGAAATTTTATGGACCAATGCTGGATTGAGCTCAAATGGTATTTAATTTACTTGTTAGACAGCAAACAGAATCATCTAAGAATTGAAAGAACTAGTAATAGATGCTTCAATCATATACTACAAACATAGGGCCTGTTCTATTTGGGCGTTTTGAAAATAATTTTGAAAACAAGTTTTGAAAAATAGTTTTATAATGTAAAAAGTGTATTGAAAATGTAAAAAGTAGATGCTGAATAGTAAAAAATTGTATTGGAAATGATGAAATATGATTAAAATATATTAAATTTACTGTTGAAACCAAAACCGTTTTCAAAACAAAACAAAAAGAACAGGCCCATAATACCTCGTTTGGCTTTAGTGCATCTAGCGCACGCCTGTATGCATCCAAATCATTTTGTGTGACATGCTTCTTGCCGGTACCAACGTGCCATTTCATTGCAGAAGGCATGCCTGAATTCCACGATCTCTTTTTTGGAGGGCTGAATATTGGGAAGTATTCGTATATCCAGCTCTAATAAGAAGATACAAAAAAATAATTCAACCAATGGACCACAAAATATAGAAACATTTAAACGGAAGGTAAAAACTGTATACAAACCTGTAGTAAAGACAAACAACCTCCAAATTGAGCACTCGCTGCCCTAGATGACTTTCCAAGCTGGCGATACAAGTACGCTAAGCAAGCTGCGCCCCATGAGTACTCACTTACCTTCTCAATATCATGAAGGAAAGGTAAAAAATGCACTGAGTCATGGGATTTCGTCTAACTCAGGATGCATGCAGTCTACTAATTGCGCCAAACTGGACCCCTCTACAAGCTTTTTCATTTCACCATCCCCTACCCAGTTTTTTATGCGATCTGCCCCACTATGACATTTCAATGTTGGCCGTTCCTACCAAGTGTAAAAATTGTATTCAAACAAATGCTAAAAAACAAGCAATCAGCCCCACTAACGCATATTTTTGATGAAATTAACAAATGAGAAAACTTTATTGAAGCATATTTGGCAACAAGTAATAAACCATAACTAATTTGGAAAGAAATAAGAATTGTCAAAGAACTCTAAATACAAGTACGCAATTTACTTTAATTACCTCTCCATTCCATATGTAGTAGGCAGTATGTCCTTTGAAACCCAATAGCAACTCAGGGATTAAAGGACTACCTTCAAGCGGATGACTTAACTCCTTGTAAGCCTTCTGCCTAACAATCACTGCCCTAGTCTCGCTTCCCATCAATACCTTTCCTCTTCCCTTTATTGGTTGGGTACTTATATTGGTATGTTCACTGTAACCGTCGCTTCCTCCGCAATCTCTCTCACCGGCACCATCATTATATTCCATTTCAATATCAAAAAATGGTGGTGCGAATGGTTGTTCACTAATGTGATCATCATTGTTCTCATTTCTAGAAAAGAAAGCTTCAAATTGTTGTCCAATAATGGGAGCAGTGTTACTCGCAGCCAAGGAAGATGTTCGGGCTCTTGCTACAGCCTTTCTGGTTCGCTCGGATGTCGAGGGCGGAATACGAGGGGCATTTTCTCCCGCAGGAATACGACTCCCTGAGGCTTTGGATTGGTCTCTCTTATGAAATTTAATTGCATAATCTCGATTTCTATCTCCCATCTGAAATAAAAAAGTAATAGCAACATAATTACAATATAAATAATCAAAGTCAACCACTAGCCACTAATATTGTGAAAAAGTAAATATTTAAAAAATTCACCTGGATTGGGCGATTTTAGAGGTGTTTCCTCTAAAATCGCCTAGATCAGGCGAATTTTATAAGTAAAATCACTTAGGCCAAACGATTTTAGAGGAAACAATCGCCTGCCCTAGGCGATTGTTTACCCTACAATCGCTTGGCCTAAGCTATTTTACAAGGAAAATTTGATGAGGTCAAGCGATTGTACCCGGTACGTTCGCTTTAGAATGGCGTTTGTAGGGCAAACAATCGTCGACACCGGGCGAATTTTTCTTCTTCATTCGCTTTTCTCAAACGAATAAATGCTAAACAATTGGTGTCCTTGGGCATTTTCCCGAGCATAAATCACTTGGACCAAGCGATTTAGGCTCAAAAAAATGCCCAAGGACACCAGTTCTCACAGGAAAAATTGCCCGAGGGGGGCTAACTTTCCATGTTCAATCGCTTAGGCCAAGCGATTGCAACTGGAAAGTTCGCCCGCCTCGGGCGATTTTTCCATGAACAATCACTTGTTCTAAGCGATTTGCCCCATATTTGCCCCATAGTTCGCCGGAAAACCGTTTTTCCGGCGAACAAATTCAAATTTTACCCTAAAATATGCACAAAGCAACAGGAAAACGCAACAAACATCCTAAATCATTCCTAAACACGCTGCCCATACAATTCACAACAACCAAAACAATGCAAAACAATCCAATTTCAAGTTCTACAACAAAGTTATAAATCCCCAAAAAAATCCACTAACCGAGATGGAGATGTAATCGGCGATGGAGCTGCGCGGATGGAGACGGAGCCGTTGGAGATCGAACCGCCCTTAAGATGGAATGGATTCATTGGAGCGAGGAATGGAATCGGTCGGCGAATGGAGAAGGGGAGAAGAGGAGTTCCGTTAGTTTCTTGGAGGGGCCTGTTCTTTTGGTTTTGGTTTTGAAAACGGTTTTAGTTTCAACAGTAAATCTAATATATTTTAATCATTTTTCATCATTTCTAATACAATTTTTTACTATTCAGCATCTACTTTTTACATTTTCAATACATTTTTTACATTATAAAACTATTTTCGAAAACATGTTTTCAAACTTAGTTTTAAACATAAGATAAAGAACAAGCCCTTAGAGTGAATGGAAAAATGCTGTTTCTTGGAGACTTAAAAATTAGGAGCATGTCATTTAAAGGTACCATTTAATAAACACAGGACACTTTTTAAAATTTTAAGTGGTTAAAAGACATTAATACCCTTGATTCTTACTTTAAGAAAAAAAAAATTACCCACATTTTTACCCTACTTTACCCACCTTCTTCATCCATTTCTTTCACACAAGCAATTCCTTCATCCATACTCCCTCCCATTTCCTCTCAATTTTCTTCCTTAAACCCAACATTCAATACATTCATTCCATAATAATAATCGAATTTTGCTTGAGTTTCATGGCCGAAAATACAAATGAAGATTCATATTACACGGTACGTATCACATTACAATTTCTATGGATTAAAGGTAGCAACTTTTTCATAATTTAGGTTCACTGGGTGAGAATCGCACATGGGAGGCGATTTTATCAGATAAAATCGCCTTTACCGGGCAATTTTATCTGATAAAATTGCCACAGGCCACCGATTTTCTTGAAGAAAATCGCTAGTGTAGGGCGATTTCCTTCAATAAAATCGTCAGTAGGGGGTGATTTTTTTCTACAAAATCGCCAGGTGGGCGATTCTCACCCATATAATCGCCCCTCGTGGGCGATTTTCTAAGTGATAAAATCGCCCACGAGGGGCGATTATATGGCCCTATACCATTTTCGCCCCCGATTGCGGAATTTCTAATGTCAGATTTGTTTTCTTGACAGGCTCTGCATGTTTTGGATGATCAAATCTTTCCAGATTACACGGATGTATTTCGGACTGAGGAAGAGTTCATAACTAGAGCTGAATTGATTGGTTGGGTTGAAACTAGAGCGGCGGAGCATCATTTTGATACTAAAATAACTTCTTCTAAAAAGTGGAAGGGGTCTCTCAAAGGGAGAAGAGGGAGAGTTGACATATGTTGTGATAGATAGATCGGGGGAAGTTAGAAACAAAACACCCTCAGTTGAAGGGAAAATATCCCGTAACAACACTAGTAGCAAGCTGACTGGTTGTCCCTTTAAAATATCAGGGAAAGAAATTAATGGGGGTAACTGGAAGCTGAGTGTCATTAAAGGCCACCACAATCATGAATTACCCCTTGTTAGAAATTAGCATCATAAGTAGTCCCAGTTAAATGAAGAGGAAAAGGAGAAAATTTCAGAAATGATGAAGACAAATTTGGCACCAAAGCAGATGCTGTCAAAACTGCGATATGACAATGCGACTAATGTCACACGTATTAGGCAGGTGTACAACGAAATGGCAAAGGTTAGAAGAGAAGACAGGGGAGATTTAAATCCTATACAATACTTCTTGAAACTGATGCAGGATTACAAGTACTACTATTGGTACACAGCGGAAGATGAGTGTAACACGCTTGAAAACGTGTTCTTCGCCCATTCGGATGTTCCTAGTCTGCTTCGTACGTTTCCTTACGTATTGTATATGGATACGACAAACAAGACCAACCGGTATGACATGCCTATGCTTCAGATAGTCGCTCATGTTCCGACGACTCAATACATACATGTTGCCTTTGCTTTCTTGAGGGATGAGACATATCCAACTTATTTCTGGGCTATGACTAGGTTGATGCAACTTTTTGATCCATTGACATATCCCCATGTTGTTATGACAGACAGAGAGTCAGCTCTACTGAAAGCTGTGCACCATGTTTTTCCCGATTCTAAGCAACTACTGTGCAAACGGCATATTGCCATGAATGTGAAGAAGAAAGCACTCACTGTATGTACGGACAAAGATATATTAGATGAGTTTGAAGGTTGGTGGAGAAGAGTTATGAGTGCTCTAACGTATGAAAAGTTCACGAAAGCTGTGAAGATCACAGAGACCAAATATAGAGGCCGGTGGATATCTGTGGTTAATTATTTGCACCATACTTGGTTGATCCCCACAAGACCAAGTTTGTCTCATTCTGGACTAAAGCGATAAAACATTATGGAGGGCGCACAAACTACATGTGAGACTATTAAATTTTGCTGCCTATAGTTATATATATGAACCCATTATACATTATTCTCTTATGTGAAGCATTAATTTTGTTCGTCTTTTATATATGCAGGGCTGAAAGTGCGCACGCAATGTTGAAGCGCGCCATTAAAACTGATAGAGGTTATTTTCCTACAATTTTTCTGGCCATAAATGAGATGATAAAGTTGCATTTGGGTGAGATACGTAGTAAAATGGAGGCATCTCGGAGCGTGAAGCCAAACAATCAATGGCAGAGTTTGCAAGATGCCATACTGTTGCTGTTACATGAATACAACAAGAGAGGTGCAGTCTATATTCGCATGGATGATTGACTAGAATACATCCTCTTATATTCAAGAAAAAGCTTTTTCAAAGTTGTCATAACCTTCTCAGCAACTAAACTACCTTTATCCTCACCAAACATATCTTGAAGAGCAATCTCACAATAATCATATTTGGTTCTAGGATCAAATACAGAAGCAGCAAAAACCAGAATATTAAACCAGAATGTGGAGCAGGAATGGCTCTTAGATATAACCATCCTCATATTTAGGTGCAATGGACACAGAATTTATAAATAGACATTGAGTTTCATATATATTCTCATAATGCATCTCTATTTACCATACACTTGCACCAATCAGCTACAGCCAAGAAAAACAAAACAAAAACAAGACATTAGCTAGTTAATTAATCGACAACTAATTACAAATCATGTAAAGAGATCAACAACTTTTACATAAAGTAACAATAATGAATCTTGGATTGGAAACTATTCCAACAACTTTTACATAAAGTAACAAACTAACAATAATGATACCTTTTTTTTGTTAAAAATGTTTCAGATGCCATGCGTAGAAAAACACACAAGCAATCGAGAAAAAGAGAATAAAGCAATGTTAACTTCACTGACTCACCGAAGAAAAAGCAATCGAGAAAAAGCAATGAAGAAGAAGACAGCAACCGAGAAAAAGCAATGAAGAAGAAGACAGCAATCGAGAAAAAGCAATGAAGAAAAAGAGAATAAACTCACCGAAGAAGAAGACAGCAATCGAGAAACCCACAACAACTCTATGTAGTTCACTTCACTGACTTCAGTCTTCAGCTTCGCGATGCGGCCGCGGCGGCAGAGGAGAGGCAATGTTAACCTTTTGATAACAAAGAAATAGCAACTAGGGCAATGGGCAAAAAGTTAAAAACCCCTAAAAATAAAAATAATAAAATAATAAGTAAAAAATAAAAAAATATATATATATTGTAAATCGGTTTTCGGTTCGGTTTTTGGTCTGAATGCCCAATTCGAAAACCGATTCGAAAACCGAATTCAGAATTCGAATTCGGTTTCAAACCAAACCTAATTCGAATTCAGAATTCGAATTAGGTTTCTTCGAATTCGGTAAATTCGAATTAGGTTCGAATTTCGAATTGGACCAAACCATGCCCACCCCTATGGCATAGGCAGAGGCAGATCAAGAGGCAGAGGTACATATAGTTGTCATATCCTTTGCAATTGTTTTTTGTTTCAATTATTTATTATGATGAATCTATTGTTTCATGCATACGAATAACATGTGCAGGTCGCAGCAGGTCAAGTGGGTCATCATCTAGGAGTATTCGAATGATTCCTAACGAATCCAACTGGCCTTTCAACCTCCCGTCTTTGGTTAAACAGTTCGTGTTCGATTATGTCGTTGATTATAAAAATGTAATGGGGGATGGACACTGTGGTTTTAGGGTAATCTCTAGATTCATACATCGTGACGAGTCACTTTGGTCGCAAGTGCGGCGGGAGCTATTACATGAACTTCATGTGTATGCCTCATTATGGTTTGGCATCCTCGGTGAAGCTATGTACGGTAAAGCTCTTACAGTGTCGGATTACCACATAAGTCCAGCAACAGAAGAGTTTTGGTTCGATACTTATCTATTTGGCCTACTTGTTGCCATGAGATACCAGAGGGTATTCGCATTTTACGGAGCGGAATGTTGCACCTTCCTTCCACTTCCCTTGCGGGAGTCCCCCGTATGTGATGATCCGAATACGTATATCACTATAGGTCATATCCGGGGGAACCATTTAATTTGTTTGGAGACGAGAGGTAAAATCATGTTGCCCCCAGTCAGTGTGTTGTGGCGACACCATAAGGACGAAATGATGGATGATTTGGAGGACAGGTTAAAAGCTCGCTTGGATAGATATCACAGCATGTACGTTGATAGCGTAGGCCATGTAGACAGGGAACCCACGATAGTTATCGATTAGGGTTTAAAGATTTATGATTTCAAATGTTTAGGGTGTATGTTTGGTTTGTATTGAAATTTATATGTACAGTATGGTTAGAATAAATTTGTGGACTTTTTCAGCAAATTTGAAGTCTATTAATGTATTCTAGTGTTGCTAAGTATTTCACAAGTTTTGGAGTATGGTTAAGTTTGTATTGAAAATTAGATAACGGGTGATTAGACTAAATTTGTTTACTTCTTCATCAAATTTGAAGTGTATTACTATATTATAGTGTGTTCAATATCGCGAAATTTGGGCAGAGTCTCCCCTGTAAATGAGCAACTGAAAACCTATTCAGACCACAGATTGAATCACTAAATTATCATTTCTAAATCATTCTTCAGCACAACTAAGTAATGAAGCACTAATTTAGCATCAAAAGTGTATTTGGCAAATAAAAAAATTCACTCGGTAACCAGTACATTTAATTCACTAAATACAAAGTATTACGGCTGAAAAGGAGAAAACGTATCGCAAGCTCTTCGAGTCCCGGCATCAGGGCCTCCAAATGATAAGCAACTTCTGCAATAGCCTGCCTACGTGTCTCAGGGTTGACGGTGTGTTCAACCCTTGGATGAAAAAAGACTGCCCGATGTGCTAAGTACTGAAGTCGCTACAACAAGTAAAATGATAATCCCAATCAGCAACTAGTAAAACATATATAAGTAAGAAGAAAATCTAAAATCACCCTAAACTCATTGCATTGAGGGACAATTGAGTAGGATCAGGAGTGTATTCCTCAACAGGACCCCTACTAACACGGACGTCCGAACGCGACCGGAAGTACTCAAGGTAATCTTTGTTTGCTTCGTCAGTATACTCGGCCCTCTTCATATCTCACAGAAGCCTCGTATGAGATATTTCCCAACCACTTATGTCAGCAACGAATTTGCAGACATACTTTTTTGTCTCTGGGCCTCTGGGCCTCTTATTCGGTTTGAAGACATTAAATGAAATTTGTTGTGCGTACCCGAACTGTCTTAACACCCGATCCAGCATGTAGGGCTCTTCAACGTTAACACAATATATAAGGCCCCTATACAAGAAAATTTTATGGACCAATGCCGGATTGGGCTCAAATGGTATCCAATTAACCTGGCCGATAATAAAATAAATCACCAAAAATAGCACAGTAACATAAAAAAACTGTTCACAAACACACAGAATGGACATATTACCTCGTTCGGCTGCAATGCATCTAGGGCCCTCCTGTAAGTCTCCAAATCATATTTTGCAACACGCTTCTTCCCAGTACCAACTTGCCATTTCATTGCCGCAGGCCATCCAGTATTCCACGACCTCTTCTTCGATGGATTGAATGTTGGGAAGTATTCATATATCTAGCTCTAATAAGAATGAACAGAAGAACAATCAATACATATCTTAGCCCAAAATACACCAATGTCTGATAAGGAAAGCAACATGTACAGTGACAAACCTGAAGTAAAGTCAAACAAGCAGAAAACTGAGCACTTTTTGCCCTAGATGTCTTCCCAAGTTAGCGATATAAGTACGCCAAACAAGCAGCGCCCCATGAGTACTAACTTACTGTCTCAATATCGCGAAGGAAAGTTAAATACTGCGCAGAGACATGGGTTTTCGACTTGTCCACAAACAAGAAAAGACCTAAAACCCACAATAAATAACCTGAGGCGGCATTAACTTGATCAAATCTACCGACATAATTTGCCTCAATGCTTGTCAACTTCACAAAGCCAGGCTTATCCATTTTCACTTCATCTTTTCCCAACACAGTTGCAACATCCGTCGCTATTTGTGTAGTCTTTGTTTTCCCATAAATAGGCCTACCCCCAAGCGGAATGCGCAGAATGTAGGCAACATCATGCAATGTTACTGTCATCTCCCCGAATGGCAAGTGGAAAGAGTTGGTATCCGGATGCCACCTCTCCACAAAGGCACAGAGCAAAACGGCGTCTAACTCATCATGCATGCACTGTATTAAATGGGCCAAACAGAACCCCTCAACAAGCTTTTTCATGTCATCATCGGCAGGCTAATTTTTCAACCGATCGGCCCCATTATGCCATTTCGGTATCCCCCGTTCCTACAAAATGTAAACAATGGAATTACAACAGAGGGATCCAATTCCTAAAGCATTTATTTTGAAAAAAAAAGAGTAAACCGTTCAAACCCACTTTATTATGACACTTTAGATCACAAGTAATGAAGCATAGATAATTAGGAAAATACTAATTGCTTGAATACATCACATATAAACATACGCAATTTAATAGAATTACCTCTCCATGCCAAATGTGGTAGGCAGTGTGGCCTTTGAAAATCAAGAGCAACTCAGGAATTATAGGACCACTTTCTAGCGGATGGTCTAGCTCCTTGTATTCCTTCCACCCTGCAATCGCTGCTCTAGCCTCACTGCCCATGACTCCTTTACCAGCTCTCCTACTTGGTTCGATGCTTGTATTAGCCCCTTCAGCATCACTTCTTCCACAAGCCCCCTCGCCGTCACCATCATCGTGGGACATTTCAACATCTGAAAATGGCTGTGCGAAAGGTTGTTCGGTAAATGACGCACCAATGTACTCATTTCCAGACATGGAATGTTGAAATGAGTGTTCACTAATGGGAACAGTGATATTCCCACTCGCAGAAGATGCTCGCGAGCGTGCAACAACCTTCCTCGTACGCTCAGACGCCGTTGGAGGAACACGAGGGGCATTTTCCGCCTCTGGAATAATAGGCTCCCCGGATTTATCCGGAATACCACTCTCCCGGGATGTTTCCGGATTACTACTCTTTTCGGATTTGGATCTTTTGCCCGTTTGATAGAATATATTACCTTTAAATCTGTCACCCATCTGTACTTAAAGAAATTCAGAACCAAACAACATATTAAAGGGAAAAAATTTAAAAAGCAATACAGATTAGGGAAAATCGCCTGAAAAGGAAAAATCGCCTGCTCCAGACGTTTTTTCCCTAGAAAACCGCCTCTTTCAAGCGGTTTTTTTTTGGAAAAATCGCCTGCTCCAGGCATTTTTTCCAAAAAAAAAAAACGCCGGAAAGAGGCGGTTTTTCTTTCAAAATTTGCCTCTTTCCGGCAATTTTACACCGGAAAACCGTTTTTCCGATGAACAAGGACGGAATTTACCCTAAAATGTCGGAAAGACAGCTTAGCCACTAAAACTAATACTACACAACCAATACGAAGCAATCTTTCAAGATACAACGCAAAATTTCGATTATAAAACGGACCGAAATACCACCAACATACATGCCTGCAAAATTGCACATTAATTATGCACGAAATAGCCGGAAAACGCAACAAACATGCATTCGTACACTTGCCCATAAACTCCACAACAAACAACTCAATTCAATTTCAACATTTGGAACAAATTTTAAAAACGGAAAAAAATTACACTAACCTAATGAACGGCTGCGGCGGGAGAGAAGGATGGAGCGCCGCAGAGAGGGATGGAGACGCTGAAATGGAGAGCTTGGCAGCGACGGACGGAGCGCCGAAAATGGAGAGCTCGCTTGGACGTCGACGGAAGTGGAGAAGCAGGAACTGGGAATGAGCTCGGCCAAGTGGAGAAGAAGAAATAGGTCAGTAAAAATTTTTTTTTTTGCTTTATAAGAGTGAAGGGCATTTTCGTAATTTTATGGGCTGAAATTTTAAAAATTGGCCTACGTTTAGTAGAAGGTGTCCTGCAAATAACATTTCCGAAAAATTAACTTGAACAGGCAGTTCGAAACCATCACTTCATGGTTCCTCCTATGCTTGAACTGTAACTTGCTCTTGACGGGCTGGTTATGGTCCGGTTCAGAACCATGAGAATACGGTTCTAGAATCTAGTTGGTGTGGCGTTTTGGGTCGGAATAGGATATTTCAATTCTGAATTGTTAAACGCAGTAACGGTTTTACTAAACACAGTAACATTCCCCTGCAAAAAGACTAAAATGCCCCTGGAGCCAAAAAAATTTTTTTAAAAAAGAAAAGGTACTGTTCAACGTGCGTGAACGGTACCGTTCACGCACGTTGAACAGTACCCGGTTAGAAAAAAATTGAAGAAATACCGCCGGTGTCCCCGTAACCGTTTTACTAAACGCAGTAACATTCCCCTGTAAAAAGTCCGAATTACCCGACTACGATCCATATTACACTATAAGTAAACACTATATTTATTTTTTTACTTTAAATTAGTTTGCATAAATTCTCTATATACCCCTTCATTATAATTTTCGAGAAAAAAAACCCATTCGGGGGGGGGATTTTTTTCCCGGATCGGCGATTATCCGAACGTTTTTTTCTGTTTCTGCAACATTTCGGCCGGGGAGACAGTCTCCCCGGTTAAAAAAATTTCGAAAAATACCGCCGATCGCCGGCGATATTTTCCCCCAAAATACCGCCGTTTCCGGCGGTATTTTGGCCGGAAATATCACCGGCGGTATTTTCCCCACCAGCGATCGGCGGTATTTTCCGGCCAGTTACTACGTTTAGTATTTTCCGATTTTCTTATTTTTGACCAGGGGCATTTTTGTCTTTTCACAGGAGAATGTTACTGCGAATAGTAAAATGGTTACTGCATATAGTATGCCTCATTTCATGGGCGTCAATTCAGTGACCGAGGCTCACGGAGATGCTGGGACACTTCATACTTGCTTCCCAGTGCACGTGCAACGCTGATGGGATTCATGCTTCAACGTGTGCTCTTGTCATTGCCTCCAAATTCATCACTCTCCTCCTCCCATGGAACTCATCTATTTCTCCCCATAATAATCTGCGCTTCCCCTGTTTCCTCCCTCATTTCATTTCCCTCCAACAAGCCCGACAAACTCAGTAACATCCCAATCAGATTCCTCCCTTTTTCCACAATCATGGGCTCTACTCAGAAGCAATCGCAATCCAAGTCTGCTCAAAACCCAGAAAAAAAGACCGATGCTGTTGACCACAACGATCGCATTCCTGAAGAGGCCATGAAGATCTTGAAATCGTTGGCTTCAAATTGGAACGACACCGTCGACCCCAATGTTGTTCAGGTGATCCCTCTTAGAGGGGCGATGACTAATGAGGTTTACCAAATAAAATGGCCCACTATTAATGAGCGATCCAGGAAAGTGCTGGTGAGGATTTATGGTAAAGGGGTGGATGTTTTCTTTGATAGGAAGAATGAAATCAAGACGTTTGAGTTTATGTCTCAAAAGGGTCAAGGGCCGAAATTGCTCGGAAGGTTTTCCAACGGCCGTGTTGAAGAGTTCATTCGTGCTCGGGTACTTTTTATCTTCTTTTTGATGATTTCAATGTTCCCCTTTTTAAGTTATGATTGCTGTGGTTAGCGGCGTTTTCTTACAAGTATGCGTTTCTTTTTCTTTTTATGAAGTTTGATTCCAATGCTGGAATCATGTCAAATTGCTAATATAATTTAAAGATCGTGGTTTTTGTTTTCACTAATGCTTTAATTAGTGATGTAATTAACTGACTCAGACTGCAGAGCAGTGCAGAGTAGGTTAACCTAATAAAGATAAAGAAACTGATATCATATTTCTAGCCCAGTGAACCTTGTGAGGACCAAATGCAAGTGCGCAGTGAAGTTGAAAACATGAACTGCTTAAAAAAGGACCCTTGGTAAAGAACATATGCATATGATATTGGAGAGGTATTTTCTGGGCCACCAACAAGATTTTGTGGTAGTCAAGTTAGTGAAATGTACTACCAATGGCAATAAGTGCGACATGCAGTAGCATCTATTGAGTATGCCTTGATCACTATAAATATGTGAATGTGATAAGTAAGACTGTAAGTAGATCCCATTGTTGGCTGAAAGCTCTGAAAAGTTCTACTACTATCATGTCTTTGAGGTGGCTGTTAATTGTCCCAGGAACACTTGCTAAATACCTGGTAGCTGGCAAAGGGTTGAAATGATTCATTGCTTCTAAGCCGAGAAAAATCAGGTTTCTCTGAGGTTCAATGTTTATGTGCCTGTTCAACAACTAAAGAGGCATATAGAAGGAATCCCAATCAAAAAGAACTATGAGGAGATAGAGTGTAATATGGAACTTAGTAGTGCTCTAAATCCTAGATATTAATTAGTGAAATAAAATCATATTCTTCCTGGGGAGTGAGTTTGCTTATTTCAGTCATGACCCAATGGCAGACCAGCGTGGCCATTCAATTGACACAGGACACAGGGTCCAATTGGATCTGCTATGTTAGCTAGGATGCCTTATTCTGGGGTCCTTGAAGATGGTTACGAATCATTGATTTTTATGTGCTTTTGCGGTACTTTATGATAGGATTTATTTGATCATTTGTGGCATTGTGGTGGTGGACTGCTAGTTGGGATTCTGCCACAAGTAGATTTCGTAACAAATTTATAAGTAAATTATGTCTCCAAAGTAGGCCGCCCCATATCGTTGTGTTCAGTTCTTTGGTACTTGATGCATCTTTATCTTTCATGTGATAAGAACCTGTATTTAATCCCTATGTTGTCTACTCCTCTGGCCCAATTTTTAGTGTAATTATTGTTATACTATGTTTATTTTGGCTTGCAATGAATGAAAATTTAATTTTCCCTTTTTATACTCCTTTTTACCCTATATGTTAACTTTTAATGCATTCGAAACAGTTGAATTCCAGTCGTATATTCAATTGTTTCAGTGAAAACATATCTCAAAACATGTAGGACAAAGGTCTAAGTCTTGGATCCTATGTTTCATGGTAAATTGAGAGTTTGGTCTTTAGTGTTATAGCCTCTATTGCTATAGTAAGGACACAAAATTCTTCCTCATGCAATGAATGGTAATACTTTAGCTATTTGTTTAAAGATCTATCTCCTTAGTTTCTTCCTTCACTTTCTTCCCATCTTAACTGGTTAAAGTTTCTTTACATCTCCTCTTTTTTGTTACTTACGCTAGTTTTTCCATTAACTGCAAAAGCTTAGCCACCAAACGAAGAAAAGAAAAGAGAATTTTTTTTTTTTTTTAAAGTTACCATTTCAATGTTGTGGACCTTTTTTTTCCCCATTGTTATGAACATTTTTACTGTTTATTACTGCATATTATATGGATTGTACATCAGATTAGTACAAGAAACATTACCTGATCATAAGTGTCACAGGGGTTTGCGTTTGCGTGTGGTGTATGTGTGTTTTTTGATTTCTCCTCGCTTTCAAACAAAGGGAAAACAAAGGTAATAACAAAGATAGAAGTGTTATATGACCAGAACACTGGATGACTGGTTGAAGCTACTTGGGTGCATTACCTTTATATTTTCATCCAAGCAGTTAGTTTGAGCTTTATATTTTCACCCTGTTTCCTATCCTCCCAAGGCTAAAGAAGAAAATGAATGTATTGTATAAGCCTAGAAAATGACAGAGGATTAGCAAATGCTGCATGATTCAATTGGTTCTCTAGCATCCAGTTTTGAGCTAATCTTTCTGTCGAGAAGGTATCCAGCAATTAAGAACCATTGATCATCGAATAGTACTACTGTCTATTATTTGACTTAATCAGGCTTGAGATCCAAGTAATTTAATGTTTTGGTCGTTAGAACCCTGAAGTGAATTATTTGGTTTTTTTAACTGAATGTCTTTGCATTCTCATATATTTAGGGGCACTATAACTGTGTAGTGTAACATGGGAATTGTGGCATTGCAGACTCTCTCCGCGTGCGATCTTCGTGATCCAGAGATATCTGCCCTTATAGCTGCAAAAACGAGGGAATTTCATGATCTTGATATGCCTGGCCCCAAAACTGTCCTCCTCTGGGAAAGTTTGCGGTATGCTTGTCTAGTTGTAAGTGGTTATCTTGTGAAAAGAGAGAACTTGTACCTCAACCAAAATTTATAGCTTTGAGTTCAACAGATTACTGTATTCCTGTTCATGTATAGACGTTTAATAATGCTTTGCATGCCATATTTTCCAGGAAATGGCTAAATGTGGCCAAAACCATGTGTTCACTGAAAGATGTTGAGGCATTTTCCCTTAATACGTTGCAAGAAGAAATATCTTCTCTGGAGAAGAGTTTGACCAGTGGTCATCAACGTGTTGGTTTCTGCCATAATGACTTACAGTACGGTAACATCATGATTGATGAAGAGACCAGATCATTAACAATAATTGTGAGTGCCTCCAGTTTTTATTTATTTGGTCTTTTTGTAATAATTATAGATTGAAGTGATGATTGAAAAGATATATCTGGAGTGGACTCCTTGTTTTTGTTAATGCACTAATGAGCAAGTTTTACTCATTAGAGAGAGATGCTGTGTTACCTTCTCTCTCTCTATATCCCTACTTTATTTCCCATGTGTGGTTACTAACTTATTTTCTATGTTGACTGGTTCTGCTGAAAACTAAATCCTAAGTGATTGGCCTTTATTGTGACTCGTAATGTTTCTTATATTTATGCTTGGCCTTCATTATCTGCTTTGTTTTTTTATCACTCTTTATCTCCTATGCTATTTCCTTTATAAAAGAAAAAAAGTTTCCTCTTGCACTCCCATTCTGCTATCCTTTTTTTTGAGTATTAATAGGTGCTCCATGGTTTGCCTCTGTCCTCAGGATTATGAATATGCAAGTTACAACCCTGTTGCCTTTGATATAGCAAATCACTTTTGTGAAATGGCTGCTGACTATCATACAGAAACACCTCATATTTTGGATTACAATAATTATCCAAGTAAGTTAGTCATTGAAATTTTAACTATGATACCGACAGACCTTATATTTTAGTTTAAAATAATTATCCGAGTAAGTTAATCATTTAACTGGTTCTTCTTTATGTGTGCTATCAAGCACTGAAATTTTGAACCTGAATCAGCTCTCAGATTATTGACAACTTGGAACAGGTATGGAGGAGCGTAAGCGATTTGTCCGTGCATATCTGGCTTGTTCAGGTATTGAAAAACTATCTTGTTCTCTGTCTACCCACCTGTATTCCCAGGCTTGTTTTATGGGAGGGGAAGGATGCTTGAGTGAGATGACTACAGTACCGTGGCTTAGATATGTGAGACCACTAATGGTCATCCAAAAAGATGACAAATATTGCCTGAATATGGGCCTACAACTGTCAACAGACCGGAAAATTCTACGAAAGACAAGCTTCTGTTATATTCAACACAGGCTAAAGTCTGTTTTTCCCCCCACTAGAGTGAAGAACAACTTGTACTGTTCCTAAGCCATAGTACCACCCACACCCTTATCTGAGAACTTCCAGGCTGACTGAGTCTTGATGAATAAGAAACCTGTCAGTAATGAAGTGTTCATGGATAAGAAAACCGTTGATAATCTTACTTTTTTAACTCTCTAGGAGGAACCTCTCAGGTGCCTGAAGATTGATCACCCTATATAAGATCCCAGGGCTTTATCATGTTAAGTGTCACGGAATTATTCACTTTCCGACGACCACCGTCAAACGCCACCGATCTCCGGCAACTCTCCGTTAACTTCCGATGGAGGTTTAACGGCCAAGGACTTAGCATAATATAAATGCACTCACCATGTTATAGAATAATAAGTATAGTTGGTGAGTGTAGTTGGTGAGTAGTGAGTGTGGTTGGTGAGTGTAGTTGGTGAGTGGTGAGTGTGGTTGGTGAGTGTAGTTGGTGAGTTTGTTTGATGTATATATATCCATGTACAAATGGTATATGAGATACAAGTCTTTCCTCTAATCCTAGTTCAGTTTACATGGTATCAGAGCTTAGGAATTTTTCTGTCAGTTTACTGTCCAAGTGAGCAGTGCAACTCAGAATCTTTCAATTCAGTTCTCGTTCAGTTTGCTGCCCAAGTGAGCAGTGCTGTTTTCCTTTTGTTTCTCTGCCCAAGTGAGCAGTGCTGTTTTCCTTTTGTTTCTCTGCCCAAGTGAGCAGTGCTGTTTCCCTTTTGTTTCTCTGCCCAAGTGTGCAGTCCTATTTTTCTTGTGTTTCTCTGCCCAAGTGTGCAGTCTTGGTCTTCTTCTCTGTCTTGTGCAGTCGGTTTGGTTGGCTCATACTCTGATTTCTGGAAAATTATTATGGCTCAACAAAAACAAGGGGTGACTCATGTAGTATCTGCAGATGAATATGCCAAATTCATCCAGTTTCAGGAGGCATCAAAAAGGCCTCAATCTATCACTGTCCTTGCTGAGTCAGGTAACAATAAGACATGTCTTCTCTCATCTTCTCAGTGGGTTATTGATTCTGGTGCCTCAGACCACATGACGGGTAATCCAAACCTTCTTTCCACCTTTCATACACATCGCTCTTCAGTCACCTTAGCAGATGGGTCGATCTCTAATGTTCTTGGCTCTGGCACAGTTAATGTTACACCCACTTTGCCCTTGCAATCTGTTCTCTGTTTACCTAAATTTGCATTTAATCTTGTATCTATTAGCAAGATCACACGAGCTCTCAATTGTTTTGTCTCATTTTTTCCTGATTACTGCCTTTTCCAGGATCTTATGACGAAGCAGATTATTGGTAAAGGGCGCGAGTCAGGAGGGCTATACATCTTGGATACCCAAATACCTCGACCTGTAGCCTGTGCCAGCACTCTATCTCCTTTTGAAATTCATTGTCGGTTAGGTCACCCATCCCTAACCTCCCTAAAAAGGTTATACCCGCAGTTTCAGCATATGTCCTTTCTAGATTGTGAGTCGTGTCAATTTGCTAAGCATCATAGGTTGTCCTCTGTCCCGCGAATCAATAAAAGGGCTAGTCATAGCTTTGATCTAGTTCATTCTGATGTTTGGGGACCTTGTTCAGTCTTATCAAATGGTTTTCGATATTTTGTTACGTTCGTGGTTGACTTTTCCCGTATGACTTGGCTTTATTTCATGAAATCCCGTGCTGAAGTACTCACTCATTTTCAATCTTTCTGTGCTGAAATTAGAACACAGTTCAATGTTCAGGTTAAAATCTTGCGTAGTGACAATGCCAAAGAGTATTTCTCTGGACCCTTTCAAACATATATGACCCAAAATGGGATTCTTCACCAATCCTCCTGTGTTGATACTCCATCTCAAAATGGAGTTGCTGAAAGAAAAAACAGACACCTATTAGAGACAGCTAGAGCCCTCATGTTTCAAGCTCATATCCCTAAACATTTTTGGGTTGATGCAGTCTCTACTGCATGTTTTTTGATCAATCGAATGCCCTCTACTGTCTTACTACATCGGACACCCTATCAGACTCTGTTTCCCAGAAAACCTGTTTTTCCCCTTGAGCCTCGTATCTTTGGGTGTACTTGTTTTGTCCGTGATGTCCGTCCACAAGTTTCAAAACTGGATCCTAAGTCCCTACGGTGTGTTTTTCTGGGATACTCTCGTTTACAAAAAGGGTATAGGTGTTATTCTCCTCTGTTAAAAAGATACTTGGTCTCAACTGATGTCACATTCCATGAACGGATTCCTTTCTTTAGTGAGTCTTCACAACCAGCCTCTCCAAAGGAACATGATGAAATGTTAATCTATCATATCTCTAGTCCAGAGCCTGTTCAAGAACTCCCTCCACCTCGACCCCCCATCACTCAGGTGTATTCGAGACGTCCTTGTCCTCCTGATTCAAGTCCGGAACTGGTATCCTCTTCTTCATCGGATTCTCCCTCTTCTTCATCGGATCCTCCCTCTTCTTCATCGGATCCTCCCCCTTGTGACATTGATCTACCTATCGCCCTTCGCAAAGGTAAACGCCAATGTACCTATCCTATCTCTTCTTTGGTTACCTATAACAAGTTATCCTCTGCTTCTTGTGCCTTTATTGCCTCTCTTGACTCAGTTGAAGTACCCAAGTCAGTACAACAGGCCCTATCCCACTCTGGGTGGCGGGCAGCCATGATTGATGAAATGAATGCCCTAACTGAAAATGGCACGTGGGACTTGGTTGAGTTACCATATGGGAAGAAAGCTGTTGGGTGTAAGTGGGTGTTTACTGTCAAGTTTCACTCTGATGGGTCTATAGCTCGTCTCAAAGCAAGGTTGGTTGCTAAAGGCTATGCTCAGACTTATGGTATTGATTATCTAGACACGTTCTCTCCGGTAGCCAAATTGACTTCTGTTCGCCTATTTATTTCATTGGCTGCCGTAAGGAATTGGCCTTTGCACCAGCTAGATGTGAAAAATGCTTTTCTACATGGTGATCTTGTAGAGGAGGTGTATATGGAGCAACCTCCTGGTTTTGTTGCTCAGGGGGAGTGTGGGAAGGTGTGTCGTCTTCGGAAGTCATTGTATGGGCTGAAACAGAGTCCTCGTGCTTGGTTTGGAAAATTTAGCAATGCAGTGGAGGAATTTGGGATGCAGAAGAGTAAGAGTGATCCTACTGTTTTCTATAGGCACTCTGATTCAAGAGTCATTTTGCTGGTCGTATATGTTGATGACATTGTTATCACTGGAAATGATGTGCAGGGGATTTCG
Source organism: Leptodermis oblonga (assembly GCA_016801395.1). Taxonomy (NCBI): domain Eukaryota; kingdom Viridiplantae; phylum Streptophyta; class Magnoliopsida; order Gentianales; family Rubiaceae; genus Leptodermis; species Leptodermis oblonga. Next base: position 12,491,470 of record CM028756.1, on the reverse strand, counting down.
TCATTAAAATCATTTCTTCAATGTCAATTCAATACTAAAGATTTGGGGCCTCTAAAATATTTCTTGGGAATTGAGGTGTCAAGGAGCAAACAGGGGATCTTTCTATCCCAGCGGAAATATGTTTTGGACTTGTTGGCAGATACTGGGAAGCTAGGAGCTAAGCCATGCAGTACTCCTATGCTTCCTAATCATCAACTTACTAAGGATGGAGAAGCCTTTGAAGATCCGGAGAGATACAGAAGACTAGTGGGCAAACTGAATTATCTCACAGTAACTCGTCCTGACATTGCTTTCTCAGTCAGCATTGTAAGCCAATTCATGTCTTCTCCTACAGTCCATCATTGGTCAGCTTTGGAACAGATTTTGTGTTATCTAAAAGGAGCCCCTGGACGAGGAATTCTATATCAGAATCATGGGCAGAATCATGTTGAATGTTTCTCAGATGCTGATTGGGCAAGCTCTAAGATTGATCGAAGATCCACTACTGGGTACTGTGTGTTTGTTGGTGGTAATTTAGTCTCATGGAAGAGCAAGAAACAAGATGTGGTATCTCGATCAAGTGCAGAGTCTGAGTATCGAGCAATGGCGCATGCTTCAGCAGAAGTAGTGTGGATTTCTCAACTTCTAGGTGAACTGGGCTTCAAAGCCTCAGGACCAACAAAACTTTGGTGCGACAATCAAGCAGCAATTCATATTGCCTCAAATCCTGTCTTCCACGAACGAACTAAGCACATAGAAATTGACTGCCATTTCGTTCGAGAGAAGATCCAGCAAAACTTGATTGATACAGCATACGTGAAGACTGGAGAACAGTTAGGGGACATCTTCACAAAAGCTCTCAATGGAGCTCGGGTTACCTACATTTGTAACAAGCTGGGCATGATTGATATCTATGATCCAGCTTGAGGGGGAGTGTTATAGAATAATAAGTATAGTTGGTGAGTGTAGTTGGTGAGTAGTGAGTGTGGTTGGTGAGTGTAGTTGGTGAGTGGTGAGTGTGGTTGGTGAGTGTAGTTGGTGAGTTTGTTTGATGTATATATATCCATGTACAAATGGTATATGAGATACAAGTCTTTCCTCTAATCCTAGTTCAGTTTACACACCATTTACGGCCAATGGCCAAAGCTCTCTGGCCAACAACTCACAAGCCGAGGAAACAATACAAAACTGTGCTAAGCAATTTCCAGCCAAAGCTCTCTAGCCAACAACTACCTTAGCCGTGGGTTTAAATACTCAGTACCCACTCGCAGAGGACAACCCCCAACTACTAGGCTCAACCGAATAGCGGCCCTTAAATCGAGGGACGTGGGACGCGTGGCACACGCCAGCCCTCAGCACCAAGCCACTTATCAGCATCCGTCGAGCCATAACTGTCCAGCACACAACCATCGAGCTCAAACCATTCCCGCTCTTGATCGTGCCCCTCGCAAGGCTCATGCCAACTCTCGCGAGCCAGCGCTAAGGGTCACAGCACCGCGCCGCGCCCCTTCGCACCACCATAATTCCGACCCGAGCCAACTCATTTCAATTAAGCTAACCCGCATCACAAGTGTCCCACACTTAGCCAACTTAGCGACACAGTCCCTCAAAGTCTCGAGCCTTCTTGGTCTCTCTTAGCCCCAACCGTCGAGCCAAGTATCACCACCCCATTGTACAAGGAAACCCAAGAAATCAGAAGTTCTCGCCCTGGGGATCAGGGTGTACAAAGAGTGAACCAACTTCCCAGAAGCTGACCCTTGATCCCCTGTTCTAACTACTGAACTACTAACACTTCAAGGAACATACAAAATATCACTAAGTCTCATTCCGTCCAAACTAACGGAAAGTGACGTCGACCGCCGGCGAATGATGTCACCTCCGGTCGACCCAATTAACCCTGTAACAGTAAGAGATTAAAGCCTGTGAAAAATGAAAGGAATGATATTCAGTACTTCAACACCCCTGCCTACAGCCATGCGCATAAACCACAAGTCCATTTTCCATGTCTCTCCTTTGGTGTTTATCATCTTTGCATGAGTGCAGTTGCCATCTTTAAGAATTCACGTGGCTTTGCCAGCTCTTCTGCTCATAGTAGAGCTGACACTTTTTCTGGAGATGATCACATTCTTTTATATTAAGTCTTTACAGTTACCAGCTCTCTCTCTCTCTCCAAATTTTGTTGTAGCTTATTGCCCTCTCTAGTGGTTGGAGCTCCTTTTGTTGAGAACTACCTTCAGTCAGTTGCAATATGAACTACACAATTATCTAGTGCAGACCACTCATTACTAAGAACTAAAATGCCTCACGTGTATTTTTCTTCTGAAATAGGAATCCACTTGCTTGATCTTTACATCTATGTAGGTTTTAGAAAATTGTTCCTCCATGAATGGCAGTGTAGAATATATGAGATGAGTTATGAAACATGAATTCTACTTGATAGCATTCTGAACTCCTGTTCTCTTTTTGTTTTGTACTGGAAAGAAAAGTAAGGGAAGGCTTTCTTTGATAGCTTATTTGAGTCTTGAGATCATCTTGCAGATGATGGAGGCAATGACCACGTGGTGGATCAGGTAGTTCAAGAAGTAGAGAAATATACACTTGCAAGCCATCTCTTCTGGAGCTTATGGGGAATTATATCGGTACTTTGCAGGATCTTACCAAGGCTTGTGTGATCAAAATTTTAACTTTTGAGCATTAAGTTGATTTATCTAGAATAACTTTTTCCAGTACTAAAAGGTTATTACTTTATATAGACAGTTGAAAGCCCAAATGATAGAGACTAAAAGTCTTACTGAGGCAGTATTACGAAATCTGCAAAAAGGAGGGATTGCTATTAGGAGTTAAACAAGTGGGACATGATATAATTTACTTAGGTTTTAGAAAGGTGAAGTTTACTCGAAAGATAGTCTCTCTTTCTGACCTGGAGGCATGAAGTACCCTATGTTATTGAGAACTTCTTGTTTGATTTTGAACCTTATCGAGAATGCATGACCTCTGACTGGACTGAACGTGGGATGTATTTCACTACCTTTTATCTGGTAAATCTTTGTGGAGATTGCATGCATTTTATAGGTTTCTCTGAAGAAGTGCTGAAATATCTGTAATATAGAATCACTGAACTGTTTTTTTTCTTATTCATCTTTATATTGGAAAATTTCCTGTAAGGAATATGTGCTCTGTTTCTGGTGTGCTGATTGTCTATTTTAGTGAAATTTTCTTACATGCACATTATTCTGAAAATTTTCTGAGGGGACTATCATGATTTCTCTCTTTATTTACTTACTTTTTCTTGGGTTGAGTTCTAGAGAATTCTTCTTTGTGGGTATTGCATACTTTTTTGGTACATTGTTTTGTTGCAGACACATGTCTTACCTGTTTGCTGACTATCAAATTCAACATTGTCTAATGTTCTCTCGTCTTATCTAACTAGGTGTATGTCTCCTATGTGCATTACTGTTGGTTGAATGGAGGCAGTAAATTTATCTTATAACATTGTAATTTTGTTAAGCATTGGTGATCCGAGATACATAGAATTTTTCTTTTTTGTTGGATAGCTAAAGGGGATTTTGAATTTTTTTATACATGGTCATAAGCATTAATTCCAATTATTCTCTCTTGAAGGTGTCCTCAATAATAACACATAAAAGAAAGTTTTTTTTCTGGAATATAAAGAAGACATAGTTGAGACTCCTTTTTATGGGGAACTGCTTGATTGGGCTTGGTCATATTTAACCTACTTGTCTTTTTCAGGAACATGTTAACAAGATTGACTTCGATTATCTGGAATATGCAAGGCAAAGGTTCCAACAGTATTGGTCAAAGAAGTCTGAGTTATTCAACCATTCAGGGGCCAAAAAGTGATGATGGTAATGTCCCTACCTTATCACGGTTGTCTCTTGTAAACAGTAAAAAGATCCTTCATTACTATTTGTCCTAGAGAATCTGCAAAGCATTGTTCATTCTTCATTACATCTCTTGACAAGTTTTCATTTTTGAATTTCTGAAACGAAGTTGAAGGTCTAAAGTTGTAATAATAGAACGCGGGAAACTGGATTCCACTTTATTGGAGTCTATGACACTGTTGCAAACCTGCAACCTTTTCTTTTTTCCGTTGTAAATATCGGATGAAGAAAGTGATGAATTCTTAGATTCATGAGCATCACCCCAATCGAAAAATTTCCCATTCATCTTCCTGAATGTGTTTAGTTGATGTACCAGTGTTATAATGCAGGGTATCAAGGCTTGTCTTCGAAGATTGTGGGATTGGTTGAGAACTAAGCACTTAGCCCTGCCATTCTGCCTCTTGTTGGTGAATTGACAACCATCACATCTGGTTAGGTTGTCAACCTTGGAAGACAAACACCAGGATGTTATTTCAAGTTGCTGCATGACAATGATCATCATGTGATGCTGTTATGGAGTTTTTCATGTTTATCTTTTATTCTTTCATTAAGGTATTTAAGTGTTGTATTAGAAGTTTTAAATAGGGGAAGTTGTGTATTTCCTGTGTCTAATAGGCAGCTTCTTTCGTTTTTTGTTGGTGGGGGTGAAAACGATATCTGTGATTGAATTCTTATTTTGTATATATTCTACTGTTATGTTGATATCTTTTGTATTGGAGAAAGGAAGCATGAGAAGGTCTCAAAAGGTAGCGTCAAAATAAGGGAAAAATGACACTTCTCTTATGTTTGGTTTTTGCAACAATTTTAGTTTTTATCCTTATCTTTTGCGTGTCATAGTTTTAGTTTTTTTATGTTTGTAAATTTTCTCACTTATAGGAAACTCAAAGGTCATTAGAGATTTATTTATTTATTTACAGAAAAAGAGGTCTACTAAAAAAATTTAAATTTTATGTCATAGTGTAATTTATAAAATCTAGGAAAGATACACTTTTGGTCCTCTTGTTTGAATTCAGGATAATTTTTGTTTTTGATCTTTCAGTTTTTTTTGTAATATATATATATATATTTCAAAAATTAGAGATTACGATACTTAAAATTGCAATATATATGGAAGATAAAAATTATTATTAATGATATTATTTACGTCTAGTACAAGTAAAATGTATTTTAATCTCAAAATAAAATCATGCATTGAGACATTTACCCTCAATATAAAAAATATATGTACTAAGTAATTATACTTTATCTATAACTGGTTGATCCTGAATCGTGATCATATTTAGTTAGTATATATGATGGTAACATAAATATTTTACAAGTGTTAACTAAAAATATGAATAATGACAAATGGTATTGTCAAAGTAAAAAATAACTATCAAGCAAATTTTTATTAAAAATACAATGTTTCCTCGTGTAATGTTTCTTCCACAATGCAATTCTTTTACCGCACAAACTCCCGAAAAACTACCCGAAGGTCTGTTTTGATGCATCAATTTACCAAGTTAGTAGAACATGGAGGCTAGAGACTTGTCTATTGCAGGCCATGGATGATTTGTACATTATAGCTAGAGATCAAAATTTTGGCTTTCAAAGAGGTAATGATTTTAGCAAAGAGCAACTATAATTGCAACGCCTAGATTCACTTTGTGTGCTGGACATTAGTTCAAAATATAGCAACTAGAATCTTTGATGTCATTTACTGATGAAAACAATGTTAGCAACCATATTTCTGAATTCATATAAATTACCATGAGGCTCTGTTTGTTTTCCATAGAATAGGGTTGTGGAATTGGAATTGGGGCTCTAATTCTAATTATATTATTTGTTTGGACAAGTTTTTAAAATTTAGAATTGGAATTTCAATTCTATAGGAGTCTAATTCGATGATTTCAGTTCTTTAACTAACTCTAAATTTTCCAATTCCTTAATTCCTTACTGTTTCACAAATGATTTCAATTCTTTAACTAACTCTAAATTTCCAATTCCTTAATTCCTTACTGTTTCACAAAACTCGAGAGTCAAAATTTAGGCTCAAGTGAATTATTTTAGATTATAACAACAAATGGGCCTTTTGCACTGGTTTCCCTCACTCAATCAAACTCGTAAGATACGTATCATAAAAGGATAATTTCGATATGTATCGCAAATCGTAATGAATCAAAAAAAAATTTCAAATTTCATACAATTTGTATTACAAAATTGCGATACAATACATATGATTTTTTTACTCTCCTTAAATTTTCTAACTCATCTAAAGAGTTCTAAGCTCGAAATTAGCTCAAGCTTGGATATAAAATTTAAGTTTAAGGAGTACATGGAACATGAGCAAACACATCCCAAATTAGCCATTTGGGTTTAGTTTTGTATCGACCCTTTGCCTTTTATAAGTCTTCATGAAGCCTTAACTCTCCTATTTTTCGATGTGGGACAATCGGACAAGCAGCCCTTCGTTTTCCCAATTTATATATTAAGCACTACATAAATAATCACCTGTTTGGCTAGCTTAGTGGTAAGGGTTAAATCCCTTTTCAAGACTCTGTGAGTTCGAGTTCTGCTGTGCGCACATCTCTTTGCTTTTTTCTCTTTATTTTTTTTTTCTGTTTTTCTAAAAAAAATTTATAATCTATCATTTATTGTTTCCTTTTTCTCTTGCTAATTTTTTGTTAATCTGTCACTAGTTTTTCCTTTTACCATTTATGATAGAAAACATCCAATTATAATCTTTTATACTTATTTATGTATGATAAAAAAATATAAAGTCATATATATATTATTATTAAATACAAACGTATCTTACGATATGATACGAGTATCGTGAAACTACATTTCCGATACACGATACGTATATCGATTCGACAACTATGCACCGAGTAGCTCCCTTTTTTCTCTCTTCCATCTTCTACTTAGCGGCGACAGTGACGGTTGTTGGCGGCGATGGTGACAGTCTTCAACAGTAAAAGTGAACATGACGGTGATCGTAGTTGCGACTTTGTGATCCTTCGGACCGAGGTAGGTCTATTTGCTTTCTTCTTTTCAGATTTTGAAGGGTAAGGTGGCGGGTGTTTGATTGAAGTATTACATTGGGTTCTTGCTTTCTTCCTTCTTCTTTTTTCTTTGAAGATTTTATCTATTGCAAATGGGTGCTTTTGAGTTTTTAAATTTTAATATCCTAAATAGAGCTGACCTGTTGGCAAGCCCTAATCATTAGGGTTGCTGTATCTATGGAGGAAAGTATGGAAGAGATGTAGTAGTGATTTGAGACTAGTTGCTTTTGGGACTTCACTAATTACTGCTTGTCCTAATTTTGAGACAGTAATTATCTGATCTTTAGACCCGAGACATTGTCTCATTTCTATTATTACTATGTAATCCTGTTTAGGAATAGGATGCTTAGCTTTTTCTAAGTTTTGTTAGTTATGATTTTCTTTTCTTTTTGGCTTTTGAATTTGGTGCTCTTGAGTCTTAATGATGGTTGGTGGATAATCCAGTTTCCAAGTTTCTTTTACCTTGGTAATCCTCAGTTCATTACATAATAGTTGAGATCTTACTGCAGGTCATTCCTATATCACTCAAATATGGAGCAACCAAAGCACAATTTGATAGCACGGTAAGCTTGCTTTCCCTTAAGCATTTGTAGGAGTTAGATTATATGTATTCGTGTTGCGTATGAGCTCTATAGATAGAATTGCCTCTAGCTTAATTTAAGACATTGCTTGAGTTGAATTTACCAGCGTGTTCTATTTTATCAGTTGCAGCATTCATGTACCTTTTCTTTCAATTTCAGGTGTTTGACTAAAAATTTTTACTTTGCTTACCATGCAACTGATTTGAGTGCTTTCTGGTATTTCCACTTATTTATTAACTTATTCTTCTGTTTGTGCCAAAGATTTTTCAAGTTGGGCCTGTGACTTTTGAGCAATTTATGGTATTTCCACTAACTCATCAAGTTTTTTGCTTCAACAGGTTAACTAGTTTAAAGTTTGAATTTTAATGTTTTCATCTAGAATTATGCTGTTTTTGCATGATTCTGAGTTTATTTACGACTCCCTCCTACCCAATTTAAGTCACTTAAGGACTAAATTTTTTACCCACACTAAGTGTCACTTACACATTCCGAGACTATATTTCATTGATTGTTCCAAATTTACTCTTATTTATAATGCTCCATTTCAATGTGTTGGAAATGTGAAAAAGCCTTTCAATTGAAAGTAGATTGGGATAATACTCAGTCTTAATGGAAGAGAGAAAGTAGAAACTTGTGTTGGGATAATACACTATTTTTTCATTTAGAATTACAAGGTAACTTAAATAAGGCTAATTTAGTCTTTTTCACACTTTTTTTAATATGTGTGAAACAATCTTAAGTGACACTTAAATTGGGTAGGAGGGAGTATTGACTTTCTCGGTTCCTTGGATGGTGTCTTTTTGTATATTTCTTGGTAGTAAACCGTTGTAATTATTACTTCTATTCTTGCTTTTTCTTAGGTGGGGGTGGGTTACTAGTGCGGCTTGCTTCTTAGGGTGCTGAATTGAAGATGATCTTTCATAGGTAACTATTCGGTCATGTATTTAAATACGTAAAACATATCAAAGTAGCTAGAACTGGAGCAATTGATGTTTGCTTTTTCTCATAGATTTATCAATTGGTCCAGTGCTAGCTACTTTGATATGTTTATGTATTTAAAGACATGGCCGAATAGCTACCTATGAAGGATCATCTTCAATTCAGCATCCAAAGAAGCAAGCCCCATTAGTAACCTATCCTGATCCAAAAAAAAAAAAAAAAAAACAAGAATATAAGTAATAACTACAACGGTTCACAACCAAAAAATATACGAAAAGCAACCATCCAAGGAACCAAGAAAGTAAATAGTTAATAAATTCAAAACTATGTAAAAACAACATAATCCCAGATGAAAACAGTAAAAGTCGAACTTTAAACTAATTAACCAGTTAAAGCTGGAAACTTAATGAATTAGTGGAAATACCATACCATAAATTGCTCAAAAGTCACAGGCCTAACTTGAAGAATCTTCAAATTAGTAACAAAGAGAAAATTTCCCAACTTGAAGAATCGTTGGCACAAACAGAAGAACAATTTAATAAATAAGTGGAAACACTAAAAAGCACTCAAATCAGTGCATGGTGAATGGGGCAAAAAATTTGTCAGATTGAAGAAGTTTAGGTAAAAATGAAGCAGACTAATCGGAACACCGAACTAAAAGTAAGAGAGACCTAGATTAGATGTAAGAGAAAATTCAGTCAAAACATCAAATTAAAACAAGAGGTACATGAATGCTGCAACTGATAAAACAAAATACGCCGTTAAATTCAACTCAAGCAATGTCTTGCATTAAGCTAGGGGCAGTTCTATCTGCAGAGTTTATACGCAACACGATATAGCTAATCTTATTGCTACAAAAGCGATTGAGAATTGCTTGAGGGAAAACAAGCTTACCGTGCTATCAAATTTGCTTTAGTTGCTCCACATTTGAGTGATATCGGAATGCCCTACAGTAAAGATCCCAACTATTATGTAATGAACTGAGAAGTACCAAGGTAAAAGAAACCTGGAAACTGTATTATCCACCAACCATCATCAAGAGTCAAGAGCACCAAATTCAAAAGCCAAAAAAAAGAAAAAAAAGAAAATCATGACTAACAAAACTTAGAAAAAGCTAAGGATCATATTCCTCAACTGGGATCTGATCAAGGACAATCAAAGTTTGGTAGTAATTAGTTTCAAAGTTAGGCTAAACTAGAAAATCCTTATTGTAATAGTTAGCTATTTTCATTGCATTAATTTCTTAGTTATTAAAAGGGTTAGATGTACTACCCCCAAAAACACATAATGGAGGAGGATTTTCACTTACATTGGAGGCGGGTTTTGCAACCAGGCACCCGCCTCCAATGCGGGCGCCTCCAAAGTGGAGACCCGCCTCTAAAAGGGTCATTGGAGACCCGTCTCCAAAAGGGTTATTGGAGGCCGGTGCATAGTGCACCCACTATGCACCCGCCTCCAATAACCCAATCAGTAAGGTTATTAATTGTGTCCAAATTTTTTACAAGTCTATGACTCCAAATTTTACGAGTCCAAATTTTTATTAATTGCGTATTGGCCATGGAATTTGTACCATTGGCCCCGCTAGAATATGTGCTTAGTTTGCTACTCTTGTTGCTGGTTTTATACTGGATTTTCATGCCCCCAAACTTTGTTGATTGGCGATGTGAGATTTAGCAAATGAAGGTTAAAAATTTCACACAATTGGATAATGGAGGCGGATTTTTTTGCACCCGCCTCCAAAAAGGCATGAATTCCAGTTGATATAAACAAAGATTTGTTCTTAATAGTTTTAGATTATTATCCTCAATCCTACCAGTTATCAAGGATTAAAATATAAATGGAAATAGCGTTAAAAAAAATTTAAATAGAAAGATCTTAAAACATCACAAGGTTTCAAACAATCAACAATCCAATACATTTAGTAAATTTATAACACTTCTCTCAACAAAAAAAAAAAGTAAATTTATAACACTAGGCACCCGCATCCAATAACTACTTAATCAATAGTTATTGGAGGCAGATGCATGTTCTTGCAATAATTACGAGGTGGGTTTTTTTTTAAAAAAGGACCAGTATTGGAGGCGGATCTTGGCGGAACCCGCCTCCAATACGGGACCTTTTTGGAGGCGGGTGCACAAAAAACCCGCCTCCATTGTGTTATGTGAAATTAATCGCATTCTTTGGAGGTGGGTTCCACGAATTTGGCGCCTCCATTAACATTTTTTGTGGTAGTGAGGGAAAGGCTTTAGATCTTTTCAAGAGGTTGAAAAGGTTCTTAGCAAGGGGATTATCTAAAGGATTACCTACAGTTTGAGTAAACTATATGAGGTAATTCCTTGGGATAACTTACAAGGTTTAAGGTTCATCTTTACGAACCTTATTGGGAGATTAGGACTAAGCATTTATTTTGGAAGTGGATTACTTTCCTTGAAGAGGGAAAGTTGAACCACTATAAATTACTTTGTGTCTTAAAATTGTTTTCTTACTTGCTTTACACTTCAACTCACACACAAAACACAAAAAAATTTTGAGCTTAGTTTATTTTAAACGTAATTCACCCCTCCCCTCTTAAATTTACTTTAGTTGTATTTTCATTGTTTTGCCCTTCTTTCTTTTGAAGTTTTCCTTCACCTCTTCATTTATAAAAAAAAACCTATTTTTAAAGTCCCCCCCCCCCCCCCCCCCTTCTTTTTGTCAAAATAGAAGTGCATGGAATCTCTTATTATACCATAATATCATATGTCACTTTTTGTTATACTCACTCAGATCTTGACATGTTTGTAATTCTAACTTTGACCTTTAATTACAAGGGAAAAAAGTGAAGTAAAACTTTGGTAGTAATCTTCAAGCTTTAGGATTTGAGAGAAGTATACTTGTGAACGTCGTACAAATGTAATTACTGAGTAAATAAACAATTTTTCCTACACTTCCAATTGTTGAATGGTGCAACGGCCACACACCAAGAGCAAGGCTAGAGAGTTTGGACTTCATTCGAATTTTTTAATTTTATTTCTTAATTATTTGTTTTAAAAGATGGTTATATTTTTTAGTAGAAAAAGTAGTTTTCTGCTTTAGAGTGATACCATTGAAAGTAAGATAATCACTTTACATAAATAAATCATATTCTTATATAAGCTTATTCATCTTTGCCCTCGTGTGTTTATGGTCTGTATGGTACATATATAAAAGTCATCTTTATATTAAGGCCCTGAATGATATTACTAGCTTGCTCTTTATGTTTTTGCTTTGGTTTTGTTTTTTGTTTCAACAGTAAATTTAATATATTATAGGGCAAATACCTCGTAACCCCCTGTGGTTTGCGAAAGTTACGCATCACCCCCTATAAAAAAAACCCCCCCCCCCCCCCCCCCCTCCCCCTTTTCTAAACTCTGTAAAGTGACCAAAAAATTTGAAGTTAATGACGCGTGTACAGGATGCCCGTCGCTTTACAGAGTTAATGACAAAGTAATTTTCTATGTGACCAAAATGCCCCTATTAAACCAAATCACCATCATCTTCATCTTCATCTTCATATTCAATCACCATCATCTTCATCTTCATCTTCATCCATCTTCAATCACCATCATTTTGTTGGCTGCGAATGCCAAGCATAAAGTTTGGCTAAAACCTATCATGAAGGATGAGTTTTTTGTACGGGAATAATGTTTTGAAAGGTGGGTTGGAGAATATTTTAGTTCAATTGCTTCTGCAATTTTGATTCACCAACGGCGGCAGTGAGGGGGAAGAGGAGATTGGCCGCACCATGAAAAGAGCGTTGCAAATTGATGAGGCTATTTCATCTGGGTTTCCTTTTCTTTCAGATTTGCTTTTCTTTGATTTATTTGTTGTTGTTGCCATTGGATTCAGATTTGGTTTTTCTGATTTATTTCTTTGGTTTCTGTTTCCTTCTCTTTGATTTCTTTGATTTTCTTTTTGGTTGTTGAAGGAGAAGGTGGTGGTGCTTGTTAAGGAAGAGGTGGGTGGTCGTTGTGAGATTTGGGCGGTGCTGGTTGGAGGGGGAGGTGGGTGGTGGTGGTGATGAAGATCGATGAAGATGAGGGTAAGTATGAGGGTAATTTGGTCAACTTAGCAACGCGCCGTTAAGTTAAGGGTTTTCCATCACTTTACAAACTTCGTAAAAGCATGAGGGCATCATTTGTAGCTTTTTTTTTTATAGAGGGGTGATGCGTAACTTTCGCACACTGCAGGGGGGTTATGAGGTGTTTGCCCTATATTATAATTATTTTTCATCGTTTTAATACAACTTTTTAATATTCAGCTGTACCTTTTTACATTATAAAACTATTTTTCTTAAACATATTTTTAAGTGGTTATACCACTTAAAATGCATTTTAGAACTGAATTTGGAAGGAAAAAAATCCAAATCACATCTCAAATTTCAACCCATTTCTCATTTTCGGTTCTAAATAATAACTTTAATGTTATTTCTCAACTCTTTCTAAACTATGGTAGCATACTATATCTCAAACCTAAGTTCAAAACACATTTTCTAAAAATTGTTTCTCAACTCAATCTAAAATGTAATACCATACAACATTTCAAATCATAGTTTAAAACATATCTTAAAATATATCCGAAAATGCATTACCACACATGGCCTAAGCATTTTGATTGATGTATTGAATACTGTATTTTCAGTATATAGGCTACTCAATCAATTCAGTATTATGGTTTCAACATTAAGCACTACTTTTAAGTTTAGCACTTTTGTCCTTTATGATTGAAGAAATTAGCAATTTTATTCTCCTTAACCTACTATATATATATATATATATATATATAAGGTTTTTAAGTTAGTCTGACCATTTATATAAAAATTAAAAAAATATTTTTTATAGGTTGAAGTTGGATCACTTGGACCTCTTTGAGTTATACCTGTTAGTTTTAAATTTCTAAAATTATACTTTAGCCTCCAAAAATTTTGTAAATTTTTTAAATTTTCTGGTTATATTTTAGTATTTTAAACATTTTAACTACTTGATTATATATGCTAGTAATTTAAAAACCTTATAATATATACTAGACGGTACATCCGTGCAATGCACGGCTTATGCCCAATAAAATATTAATTTGTATCATAATAATAAAAAGTTTAATTGTGCACAGGCTAGCATACAAATAGAACAACGAATATGAGAGCTCGTTTAAATTTATATCTATTAACTTAATTCAATACATTTTTAGAACAGAATAACTCACTAACCTTGATGCAATTCACAACAATTTAAAAGAGAATTTCAGTGTTGTTTAAGACTGAGAGAATGAAGATGGTTGAGAATATTTCAAAATGCCATTCATAGAATTGATCAAGGAAGGAAAATATACAACTTATTGATTGTAACTAACAGAAGGTGAAAGAAAAGCAATAGTTTGTTCATATTTATAATGATAGAAGGTGAAGCGAAGAGGCATACAACATATTATTTCTATTTGTAATAAATAAATGGTGAAACAAAGAGACAGTAGACTTTTTCTATTCTTTAGGAGTTAAAAACTAATACTCTCAATTATCAATTGAGTAAGTAACTTCATGGTGAAAATGTTTAGAAAATGCAAAATTTAAGATTATAAATCTAAAAAAGAATAAAGAATAAAGTTTTATTTTTATAAAAAAAAATTGTACGGAACCTGAAAGTTGGTCTCATGCTTTTTTTTTATATATATATATAAATAAAATCCTTAAATTATATAATTAAAGTTTAAATTTTTGTTGACCTGTTGGTGTATATATATAATTTTTGTGAGATGTGCTTTTAATAAATATATAAAAAAGTGGAAGAATAAAAGTGCAATGCTCCTATAAAGGAGTGAAAGAGCCACATGTAAAAATAAATAAATAAAAAAATTATTTAATTGAATGGTAGAAAATAAAATAAGTTCACTCAATATTTAGCTATTAGATATTAAGCTTATGTGGCATCCACATAAATAGTTAAATTAAAACTCTATTAGACATAAATTAGAAAGATGCTTATTAAATTAAAATCCAATGTGGCAGCCACATGGCACTTTAATATCAAACCTATATTAGTTTATATTATAGAGGGTAGATATAAGGTTTTTTAGTCGCTCTGACCATTTATATAAAAATTAAAAATATATTTTTTATAGCTTGAAGTTGGATCACTTGGACCTCTTTGAGTCATACCTGTTAGTTTTAAATTTCTAAAATTATACTTTAGCCTCCAAAAATTTTGTAAATTTTTTTTATTTTTTGGTTATATTTTAGTATTTTAAACATTTTAACTACTTGATTATATATGCTAGTAATTTAAATTTTTGATTTTTTTTTTTTAGTATCTTTAGTGTTTTGAAGGGTAAGAGACTCAGAAAGTTTTTTTTACCCATACATAAGGACCAAATTAACTTGGAGTTTGGGGGGGGGGGAGTTATAATTATCTTTTGAATAATTCTAAGATGTCTCTTTAATTAATTAGTAGGTTAATGGTTCTATTTCTTTCCAAGGTATAATATCAAATTTTAACATTTAAAGTATAAAGCTGGAAAAATGAATTAGAATTATACCAAAAAAAAAAAAAGGGAAAAGAAAAAGTGGACTGTCCAAAATGTCAGTTTATTTTTTCACTCGGTCTACTTTGATAACTGAACTTTTTATTTTTCACAAATATCACCATACTTTTAAAAACGGGCCAAAAATGCCATTTTTGTGTTTTTTGCCGTACTCTTAACGAAAAAGCTTATATGTGCCTCCTATATGCTAAATTTTAAAGGTTTTTTTTGTCTATCTGTTAATAAAATATTGGGCAAACACCTCATAACTCCCTTATGGTTTCCGAAAGTTACACATCACCTCCCTGTACAAAAAAAAAAAAAGAGCTACTCATTACCCCCCCCCCCCCCCCCCCCCGTTCTTTTCCGGACTCTGTAAAGTGACGGAAAGTTCTTAACTTGACGAAACATGGGTAAATTGACTAATATACCCCCTTATTTGTAAAAGGACCAAATTGCCCTAGCGATGGGTAAAAGGGTTTTTACCATATAAGATTATCCCCAATTCCATTGGGTTTATTCTAGTAGAAAAATAGGGCACGAGAATGAAGAAAATCATGTTTTCGTAAATCTTATCAACCGACGAAGGGCAAAGGATTTTGGGGGCGATGGACGGTCATCGGCGCTGCGGCGGTGTTGTTCGAGAATCATCAAGGAGTGGTCGAAGTCTGCTGTTCATTGTCAGAGTAACGCCATGGCCAAATGTAAGCTTCTCTCAACTGGAATTTCAAAGATTTTAGCTTTTTATTGTGCCTTTAAATTATTGTTTTAAGGATGGTTGGGACGACATACATTGTGGGTGAATGGAAAAAAATTTGGGTGAAACCCAATACATGTGTTAGGTTATTTGAAGCATTAGAACATAGGTCTCAATTTGTTGTCTGGTTGCTTCTACGATGTACATTATCAATGTGCCTTTGTTTGTGGGTTGTTTGAGTTTGTGCCTTTGTTAGGTTGTATTTTTTTATCTGTGTATGCCTTTCTTTATGCCTTTTTGAATAGATATAATGTGGCTTTGTTTGTGGGGCATCGTTTGTAATGATGCTCTGAGTTGTCATTGTTCAGAGCCCCCTTTATGTAAGACATGAAATATTATTTCTATTTGTTTAGTTTGCTATGTAAGAGGAACATGCATACTTGTGGAAGGAGGAACATGCTGCCTCTCGCAACCTCAACATACCTCAGCAAGAAGTTCCAGCATTATATCAGGGTGAACCCAAATATTCAGCCTTCGGGTATTGTTGAGATAGTACGGATGCAGTTGCAAATTGATATTACCTTGAGACAGGCTTACATAGTGAGAAGAAAGGCACTTGATTCAATTAGAGGGATGCAAATGGAGCAGTATGAGAAAGTTAGAGACTATGCCAATACCTTGGTCCTGAATAATCCTGATAGTAGAGTGACAATTCAAGTTGATAGAGATGCAGCAAGTGGGGCCAGTATTTTCAAGAGAATGTTTTGGTCATTGGGTGCTATGAAGAATGGGTTTCTTTCAGGTTGTAGACCCTTAATAGGTTTGGATGGATATTTTTTGAAGAGTCCCTTTGGAGGGCAATTGTTGGCTACTGTAGCTAGGGCTGCAAATGAAAACTTGTTTCTTGTTGCTCTTGCTATAGTAAAAGCTGAAATGACAGAGTCATGGACATGGTTCTTGGAAGAATTGAGGGCTCATCTTGGGGATGGAAATAGGGGAACATATTGGACATTCATTTCAGATAGACAGAAATGATTAGTCAATGCTCTAGGGACTATTTTCTCTAATTCACCCAGCAGATCCTATTTGAGGCATTTGTATGGAAACTTCAAAAAAAAAAAATTTAAAGGCATGGAGTTGGGTAGATTCTTCTAAGGAGTTGCTTGTGCATCTAATATAAAAGACTTTAGAAGAGCTGTACAAAATTTAGAGAAAGCTGATCCAAATGTGGGAGGTAAGATGACAGCAAGTGAGTGGCTCATGAATGTACCTCCTTCATCATGGTCGAGAGCTCATTTTGATACAAACTGTAAGAGCGATGTATTGGTCAATAATATGAACGATTCATTCAATTCTTACATTTTGGAAGCTCGTGAGAAGCCTATCATAGGAATGTTTGAGTGGATTAAGCGAAAGTTGATGAAGGTTTCCGGTGAAGAAAGAAGGAATGTTGAAGTATGGTCATGCAATATGTTTGAACATACAAGAAAAGTTGGAGAAACACAAAAATCTGAGCCATTATCGCATAGCAATCTATTCATGTCTTGGAATATAAGAGGTTGGTTGGAATAAAACGACTCATATTGTGATGTTGGGGCCTTGGACATGCACATGTGGATCTTTCCAGTTATCCGAAATCCCTTGTCCTCATGCAGTTGCTGCAATTAGAGCTCCAAAACACATCCCTGAAGATTATGTTGATAAGATGTTTGGAAAGGAGATGCATGTGGCTATATACCTAGTACGCAATTGTTGTTATCCCTTCTAAAGAGCACTGGGATGAGGTAGGTGTTGATGCAATTCAACCTCCACCGTATAGGAGACCAACTGGGAGGCCAAAAAAAGCAAGGGGAAAGGAGGCAGATGAGGGCAGGGGGGTTACATCAACTCGGAAGGGGTTGCAGGCTACTTGCAAAAGATGTTTTAGGATAGGTCACAATTCTAGGACTTGCAAATATGATATCCACCCTAAGTCAAAATTCTTTAAGGTTAGAAATATTGGATTGTTATTAATTTGTTTTGAAATTCATGTAAATGTGTCTTTAATTTCTTTGTTTCGTATTTGTAGGCTCCTGATAATGTTGTTGAAGCCACTACTGCTGAAACAGTCCTTGCAATGCCTCCATTGTCCAGTCAAAACAAAGGAGGTAAAAAGAGGTTGTCGCAGTCAAAAAAGTTGGGGCAAAGAAGAGAGCAAAAAGACTTTGTAGCAACAAAACTCAGTGAATATGCAGCAAAATCTGCCTTCATCACAGGTGAATTAATAAGTTCTGCGTTTTCATGTGTTTTTATTCAGTTCTCTTAATTAATGTTGTTTTACATTCGCTTTTGTGTTCTAGCATACTACTCGTTTCAGTCAGTCCCGAACTCTAAGGGTTGATGGTTCAGAAAATGCATCTACAAATACAGCCACCACTACTGTTTCTAGTGTTCTTCAGAAGATAAGAACCATAAGGGCAAACATTTCTTCTTCACAGGTAAATTAGGTTTGAGATAATTACATTTAATGTGGTTGCTGTGAGATATTGAATTTCAAATATCTGAGTATAAATTACACTAAAATCTGACCATGTTTTTTGCTTTATTTTCACAGCCATCTCCGAATGCCAATCAACCTCATGCTCCACAAAGAAGCCAGGCTAATGAGGTAGTAATTGCAGGGGAAAAAATAGATCCCCCCCATTGTTTATAGTGTCAGTCAAAATTTAAGATCAAGAAGGCCAAATATGTCATCTTCACAGGTAATTAAGATTCATGAAACCTTCAAGTTTTATGATTTTTATAGGTTTTTTAAGGTTTGCTTAGTTATCACTTTTTACTTTATTTTCACAGCCAACTCCACACGTTGCACAAAGCATCCAGGTTCAAGAGGCAGGAAATGCAGGAAAAAAGCAGCCCCCCCCCCCCCCCCAAAACTGTCTCTAGTGTTCTTCAGAAGTTAAGAGCTCGAAAGAATAGATCTTAGAGTGAATGTTGCCATATTATTTATTGTTGGTGGTATTTTAGATGGATTGTAATCATGCAAATGTTTTGTTTAGTTTGATTCAGTACTGTGTTGAAAACATTTAGGTTTCTTTGTAGTTTACGGCAGCAGTAGTGATTAACTACTAGGATTGGTCAGTTTTTTGTGCAATTATATAGTCGTTTTGCTGTATTGCTGAACCATATTGGTCGGTTTTTTGGTATTCTGTTTCAGTGCATAGCAGTGTGTAATATTGAACCATAATGGTCAGTTTTTGGTCAGCTGTTTAAGTGCATTTCATCCTATTATGCTGAATCATAATGATCAGTTTTTGGTTAGTTGTTTTAGTGTAATATTGAACCATAATGGTCAATCTTTTGGTGAAGAAGAGATGGTCAGTTTTTGGTCATCTATTTTACTGTAATACTGAACCCGTAATAGTTAATTTTTGATCCACTTTAATTTATTACAGTCTTCAGATTGTTACATTTCTTCAGATAATTACCACATTCATCAACTATATCAAACACAAATATTTCAAATCCACTACATTGAAAGAAACATAGAGTACATATGTCCAACAAACATAATGAAAACTGAGAATTCAACTAATAAAATATTCATTCCTACTGCTGGAAATTAGCATTACAGTCTCATTTTAATAAGATGACAATCATTCCTACACAACTAACAAACAATGAAGCAACCACAGCAATAGTAATTGTCTTAAGCATTCCTTCTATGTTGTGGGACTCTTCTGTATTATGTCTTTTCTGGAGTATTTCATCTGTCAAAACTGGAGGTTCAACGTAGTTACCGTCAAATCCCCTCGGTCCTGGATTTGGGATCCTACCCACTAATTGATCACCCATGTTACCACCAATCGGATTGCACCATGAAAAGAAATCACATTGCCTAATTTCACAAATAAAATAGAGTCGGCCCTTACTTGACTTATCGAAATCGACTATTTTGACTGCAGCTTTCCTCCCGCAAGTGCAATAGCGGTATTGGTACCTCGGCCCGCGGCTAACACTTTCGCTACCACTGTATGAAGTTGTCGACATTATTGCCGCAGCATGCGGAGGATGTTCTGCACAACCCTATCTAACCGAAGAGGAAGATGATGCCCTGCAATGGAAGGATTTTTTCTTTTTATATAGTAGTTTTTAAAGGGGCTTTTCGGTCCTAATAAAAGTAGTAGGGGAGTTTTGGTCACATAAAAATCGGTTCTGTACCATGCGTGCACCGTTAACTTATAGGAGTTCCGTCACTTTACAGAGTCCGGAAAAGCACCGGGGGGGGGGATGAGTAGCTTTTTTTTTTTTTTTTTTTTTTACAGGGGGGTGATGTTTAACTTACGAAAATCATAGGGGGGTTATGAGGTGTTTCCCCTAAAATATTTTTTACCCTTTTAATTTTCATCCCCAACCTCGTCTAGCTTCAGCCTGCACCACCTCCTTCATCGTCTCTCTTGCTGCTCTGTTCCTTTCCTCTGAATTCAACTCAAGAAACTCTTCAAATATTGTTATTTTGTTTGCCTTTCAACAAAATTGTTCATACGAGGCTTAGAAGAAAATCCTCCCTCGTTTATGCATCCCTGTCTGCATCTTCTTTTAGTTTCTTCCCCACCATCGTCAGCATCATCGAGCTCGTCAAACACCATCAATTCATTAGCATCATCCCACCCACTATTTTCTCATATTCATCTACTTCAGCAACTTCCAAGTGCTGCCAAGGCCTTGATATGCTTGTGAAGGCAATTTACCTGGTTACAGCTGGGTTGATTGTGGGACTTTCGTATATTCAAAGAAAAGTTGTACAAAGGAGAAGAAGAGCCTTGAAGTTCAATAGATTTATTGGTAGCCAATTGAGAACAGAACCTAAAAGCCAAGAATTGAAACAAATTTTGATGTTACCGGACTGTACAAAAGTGACTGTGGGTAGGGCTGAGAACGAACACAAACGTTCACGAACATGATTTTTAGGCTCGATAATAAACGAGCACGAACACGAACAAGGTGTTGAAAGCTCGTTAATGTTCGTAAACGGCTCAATTAAAATATTAACTATATAATATAAATAAAATAAATATATACAATATTAAAATTTTAAATAATATAAATAATTGAATCTTTATATATATTTATATGTACATAGATATCAAAATATGAGTTTAAATTGAATTTTGATTTTTAGGTAAGTTGATATAGTATATTAAAGTAACTAAACATTACGATTTTCTGTTTGTTAATGCGAGATAGAACGCACATGAATGTTCACGAACAAGCTCGGCTCGGCTCGATTAATAAATAAACGAACATGAACAAGATTTTAAGCTCGATAATAAATAAACAATAAATGAATACGTCAAAACTCGACTCGGCTCGGCTCGTTATCACCCCTAACTATAGGGGACCAAGCTGTGTAAAATGGGTAATCTTCATCTTACACACCTTGGTCCCCCCACCTATCACTTTTGACTTTTCTAGTTTTTAGCTATTGGCGGACTAGAACAAACTAAGCAAGAGCAGGGTTGTCCGCCCCTTTCGAACTCTTAGCTATCTATTGTAATCGCATTTTAGTAACGAAACAAGATTTGGCTTACATATTGCCTTCTCTTATTTTCATTTCCTTTAAACGTGCTTTTACAAGACCCTTTCAACAGCCTTGTTCTTCCCGTCCCTCTAAAATCACTACGGTGTTGAGTGCGATAGGCGAGTAAGACTTCGCACAAGACTTGCGACGATCGCATTGTTTTGCGTGGGAATTTGGCGAAAGCTTTGCTAGTGAGCATTGTTTGTCACACGGCTCACCTTTTTTGGTGGTTCAAAAGAGTGTCCTGTGACAGTTGGTATCAAAGTTGGCAACTGAAGAAACGAGTCTTCAGTTGGTATCAGAGAAAGCAACGCAATAAGTGCGTTCTTGAGTTGCGATTAGAACCACCTTATTTTCCCCTCTTTTATTCATTTCCTTAAAACCTCCCTATGGTTTACGAAAGCTATTTGACTACTCCCTTATAGTTTAAAAAGCTGCGAATAACCTCTTCGTGCTTTTCCGAAATCTGTAACTATTAACTTGTCCATCATTTTTAACGGTCAAACTAAAAAGTCAGCTACTTTTCTTAACTTTTTGAATAAAATGACATGTTTGCCCTTACAAATGTAAATATTTTATTTTGTATCTTTTAATTTAAAACTTTAATTTCCTTCAAACATTTATAAATTTAATTTTCCCCTTTCTTACTTCAAATTAATTATTTTTTTTGTTACTGTGTTGTTTTTCTTAATTTTTCTAATTAGTTAAAGTTTAATTACTACTTTCCTTTTCTTTTACAAATCTTAATTTTTTCCATAGTTTAATTATTGTTTTCCTTTACTTTTAGCAATCATAATATATTCTTTTACAAATCATATCTTTTTTTTTTTCCTTCAATTTTACAATTGCAAAATTTTATTGTTCTTGACATTCATGATTAGCACAACCATGGTCAAACTTCCACCACCCAACTCATAGTCGGACCACCGCCACCACCACCACAACACTGTTGGACACTGCCCAACAACACCCTTGCCAACACAAACATTGAAGTTACAGTAAAATAAAAAATTAAAGATTAGGATTAGTAGGATAGATGTCCAAACACATATTTCACAAAGATTACATTTACACTGGCCAACATTAATCAATAATCCATCCAACTTGACGTGATATGCTCCAAGAATTTCCATGGAGATTGAAGAAAGATTAGAGGAGCTCAAATCCTTTAATGGCTCACAAGGGGTTAATTACGCAAAATCCCCTGTGGTTTGCAAAAGTTATGGATGACCCCCTATAGTTTAAAAAGCTACAAAATATCCTCCCCTCCCCCCCCTCTCGGTGCTTTCAAAAATGCTGTAACGTTTGAAATTTCCGTTATGACTAACTGTCAGAGGGGTAAGTTTGTCATTTTACTATTTTTCTTGTTATTTTTTTTTAAAAAAAATTGATTATTTAAATTTTACCCTAAAAAAGTTCCCCTCCCCTCTCCTACGAACCACTCACGGCTCACACTCTCTCTTTCCTCGTCTCCTCCCTTCACATCAATTCTCACCGCCGCTGCCTCCATCATCTCATTCTCCATGCCGACTTTGACTTTGAACTTCAATGATGAAGCCATTGAAACTGAGAACGGCAGATCTAAGTCGCCGCCTTAACAGCCAATGCGATGGTTGGGTTCCATATTTTTAACAGCCAATGCGATGGTTTGGGTTCCATATTTTGTTTGATACTTTGAGGGCGGTGGTATAGCTTTTGTTGGTGCTACCAATAATCGCAGATTTGGGTTTCAGATCTGGATTTCCGCCATTGAAGGGAACGACGACAAGTCTTGGTTATGGCTGTGATCTGGGTCTGAGTCACTACCATTGGTGGCGACTCAAGAAATCCCATTCAAGCCTTCCACTTCTTCCTTTTTTTCATGTTTTTTTTTTGTTCTTCTCTTCTGAATTTTGTATGAACCCGATAATTATTTTGTGAGATGGATTTGATTGAAACTTTTTAGTGTTTTGTTAAAAATTTTACTTGGCTTGGGATGTTGGCTTTTGATGGCTGTTTTGGTTTAAATATATTGTACATGTGACCGGCGTGTTTTTTTGGTGGTGATGTTTTAAGTCGATTTTGTGATTCGGTGGCTGTTTTCAGTTGATTTAGTTTTTTTTTTTCCGTTCTTCTCTTCTGAATGTTGGCTGATCTAATTGATTATATTTCTGCAATTTAAGAATTGGATTGGCTTAATTCGAATTGTGGGATTAGGATTAATTGGAATTTGATTGGATTAAAAAGGAAGAGAGAAATTAAGAAAAATAGAAAAAAAGAAAAAGGAAAAAAATTATGGAAGAATGGAAAAAATGGAAAATGGAAGAAAAATGGAAACAAACGTGATATAAGAAAAGAAAGAAATTAAGAAATTATGGAAGTATTCGAATACATAAATTAAAATTTTGAAATTTAGAAAAGGAAAAGAAGAAAATATGGCAATGAAGAAATTATGGAATGTAAATATAATAATAATAATGGTATGAAAGGAAAAATTAAATTTGTATCTTTTCAAATAAATTATGTAAAAAGTAAGAAGTAAAAATGTTTATATTTTTTATATTATTTTTTATTAAGGGTAAATATGTCATTAATAGTAATGATAAATATGAAATTTTGTTTGTAAGGGTAAATTCATCATTTTAATGAAAATATTAAGAAAAATAATTGACTTTTTAGTTTAACTGTTAAATAACGAACTTTTCTAACTTTACAGCATTTTTGATAGCACAGAAGGGTCTTCTATAGCTTTTTAAACCATAGGGGGTCATCAAAAACTTTCACAAACCACAAGGGTTTTGCGTAATGAACCCGGTCACAAGAGATGGCCAAAACTAAAAAAAATTAAAGCTCTCTGTCGCTAGATTTAATTTTTTAGAGCTTTAATCCAGCTAGTCTAGCGTCGCAATTTCGCTGGTGGCCATAGAAGATCTAATCGCGACCTCTAGCGTCGCCGTTCTACTGCTGCCATAGCAGATCTGAAGCT
Source organism: Leptodermis oblonga (assembly GCA_016801395.1). Taxonomy (NCBI): domain Eukaryota; kingdom Viridiplantae; phylum Streptophyta; class Magnoliopsida; order Gentianales; family Rubiaceae; genus Leptodermis; species Leptodermis oblonga. Next base: position 12,467,272 of record CM028756.1, on the reverse strand, counting down.
ATATTTTTCCCAGATTTGAAGTTTTCTCCGTTCAACTTCGATCCCGTCTTTCTCTCATATCTGAAGTCTCTCCGTTCGACTTCGATCTGGATGAAGGCTATGGTGATGATTGCAGTGGAGGCGGCGGCGACAGGTGAGGTTGATAATAATGTCGGCCGGTGACGGTGGAGTTGGAAGTGAACGTGATGTGGGTGATGCGTGGGTGATGCGTGAGTGATGCGTGAAGGAGGGATGAACTGAAGGTTTTGAAAAAGCACGAAGGGGTTATTCGTAGCTTTTTGAACCGGAAGAGAGTGGTCAATAACTTTCATAAACTATTAGGGGGTTTTGAGGAATATGTCATTTCCTTAATTGTAAGTACCACCTTATTTTCCCTTAATATTGCTTTCCTTTTTCCCATCTTTATTCATTTCCTTAAGGGACATACTATTCGCAGTAACCATCTTACTATTCACAGTAACATTTTTTATGAAAAGTCGGATTTGCCCTTTCTGGTTAAATTTTTTTTTTTTCATTTTTCACCTATAAAACTGCACAAGGGGCAAGCAGATGTTTAGGATGCCTTGTTTTTCATTTACACTAAATTGCAAAAAGGAGTTGTTTTCCATTTAATCACTGACACGTTTATTCAAATATGGCCGGTATACCCGAGGACGATCCATATTACACTATAAGTAAACTCTGTATATATTTTTTTTACTTGAAATTAGGTTGCCTAAAAAAAATCTCTGCATTCCCCTTCATTTTTGGGAAAAAAAACCCTCTGTGGAAAGGATTTTTTTCCCGGATTTGCAATTATCCGGTAGTTTTTTGCCGTGTCTGTAACATTTCGGCCATGGAAACTGTCTCCCTAGCCGAAATTTACCGGAAATACTGCGGGACGCCGGCGGTATTTCCCCCGAAAATACCGCCGATGTCCAGCGGTATTTCCCTGGGAAATACCGCCGGCGTCCGGTGGTATTGACCGAAGAAATACCGCTAGGCACCGGGCTGTATTTCTAGAGTCAATACCGCCAGTGTCGGTCAGTATTTTCGTTCAAAATACTGCCAGCGGTATTTCGCCTGAAAAAAAACCGGCGGCTACCGGCGGTTTTTTTCCGCAAGAAAGCCGGTTTTTCCTCGATTTTCCCGTTCAAAATGGTCGTGATATTCGCAATATCCGTCCGACCTATGCTGATCGTAATTCTGTCACAACTTTGCCTCTTGGAGGCAAGATTATTGCAAAATTTATTGGTTGCAGCTAAATTTTGACGGTTAACATTATATTGAACCAGCTTTGTTGTATTAACAGTATTTCCGTATTGAGAGGGATGACATTTATGTTGACTACACCGATGTATTTCAGACGAACGAAGAGTTCAGAAGTAGGGAAGATATGATTGCATGGGTTAAAGCACGAGCAGCTGAAAACAATATGACGGCAAAAATTACTTCATCTTCGAAAATGTTGGGGTTGTTCCTTACAAGAGGGAGAAAAGGTAGAGTTGAGATAGGGTGCGATAGATCAAGACAAGTTAGAGATAAGCCACCCCTACCGAAAGGGAAAAGCAGACGGAGCAATATAAGCAGCAAGATGACAAACTGTTAATTTCACCTGAAGGGTCGAGAAATTGCTGGGGAAAATTGAAAGTTGGAGGCCATAAACGGTAAGCACAATCATGAATTAGAAGAAGTTCAAAATTGGCATTCAGTGCAGTCACGGTTAACAGAATTGGAGAAGAAGAAATTGCAGAAATGTCAAGTATTAACGTCAGGCCGAAGCATATATTGGCCCAATTGCGAGCGGATGATCCGAAAAATATCAGCCACATAAGATAGGTGTACAACGCAGCAGCAAAAAGTAAAAGGGATGCGATGGGAGGTATGACTGACATGCAGTATTTCTTCAAACTTCTACATGATCACGAATACTTCTATGCACACGCAAGTGATGACGACAGTAATGCAGTCGGGCACATCTTCTTTACACACAAGAAGGTGCCTCGTCTACTTGTTTTGTTTCCGTACGTGTTGTTTATGGATACGAAGTATAAGACAAACATGTATGACATGCCTCTGCTGTAAATAGTGGCTCATGTACTCACAGCTCAGTATGTTCATATCGCTTTCGTTTTCATGAGAGATGAAACTAGTGCAATTGAGCAATTTATTCGAGCGAAACAAATACCCACATGTGATCATCACTGATCGAGAGATTGCGTTAATGAATGCTGTGAAACTATTATTCCCACATGCTACCCAACTACTGTGTATGAGACACATTAAAATGGATGTCAAGAAACATGTTGTATCGGCTGGTAATGACAAAACTACAACGGATGTGTTTCTATATCATTGGGGGCAAGTGGTTAAAGCCTTGACATATGAACAATTCACGGAAGTTGTGGATTATATTGATACTAAATATGGAAATAAATCCAGATTCAGAAATATTATTCCGTATTTAAAAAATACATAGTTGGATCCACACAAGGACAAGTTTGTGTCTTGCTGGACGAAAAGTATATAATATTACGGAGAGCACACAACGAACATGTAAGTTATTTATTGCTTTCAGTTATGATTTGTTTATTGTATAATTACATGATCTTTTATATAATGATTTATGTTACAGTATGAATTATAATGTTAATTGTCTTTTAGGGTTGAGAGTGCACATACACAGTCGAAGAAGGTTATTGGTACGGATAGAAAGACATTTCTAGGTATGTTTCATGACATTAATATTATGATATGGTTGCATTTAGATGAAATTTGGACTGCAATGAAATCTTCGCACAGCAAAATATACCGAAAGAGCAACTACTTACTGTATAGTAGATTTAACGGTAGAATATCTTTCGCTGGTATTACAATAGTGGAGGAAGAATATACAAAAAGAGTTGGCCTTATTGGGGATGATGGTGCGCTGTGTGGTTGCGAACTCCAAACAAGTTGGGGTCTGCCATGTGCATATAAGATGCAATAGTTGGTGCGCACGTACCGTCCAATTGATCATATCGACGTTGACGCATTCTGGAAGACGCTGCATTTTAAAGATAATGATATTCCAGAAACTCATAAGAAGAGGCAAACCGCTGAAGGGCGACTGCATAACATGTTTGTTGATGTAATGACGTGTCCAAGCGCTGAGATATACAGGGTCATGGGTGTGGTGCATTCAACGTTTTATCCAAAAACTGTTGATCTAGCTGAGCCGGTTAGTAGGCCACATAGGAGACGGCTGAGACACAATCCAACCCAACGCGATCTATCAGGGTACGAGCATGCCGAAATGAATGTACTACAACGAGGTACGAATATATGTATTTCATGTACATGTCTTTGTGGTTAAATACATATACACAAAACTACTAAATTTAATATGATTTACACTCGCAGGTTGGCGATCCACAGGCGGACAGAGAAGACGAAGGGTTGTGAGGCTCCACGCTTCTGAATGGCCTTACGACCTTCTCATATTTCTAAAACAGGTCGTGTTCGAATACATTACTGGGCACGTTAATGTAGTGCTCGATTGACATTGTGGTTTTAGAGTAATTTCCTATTTCGCACACGATGCAGATGAGACGCAGTGGTACCAAGTGTGCTGAGACTTGCTCAAGAACTCCAGGATGAAGCTACTTTTTGGCGCTTCATTCTTGGGCCAGCCGATTACGAGTTAGCAATCAGAGTGGTAGATTGTTATGTAGTTCCTGCAGATGAGGAATTCTAGTTTGATTCTAATCTTCTGGGAATACTTGTCGCAACGAAGTACCAGAGGGTTGTTACATTATATGCCCAGTAGAGTAATACTTTCCTTCCGCTTCTGTGGCGGGGGGCCGGCATCTCTAATGATCCGAGCAGTTTCATCAATATGGTTTTAATAAGACAAAATCATTTCATTGCTTTGTTAGCGACAGGGGAGGTCTTGCTACCCCCAATCTATCCGATGTGGAGAAACAGGGCCTTAGAACAAATGCAGCTTTGGCAATCCCATTTGGAAGAAAAATTTGTTGCTTTCAGGAATAAATCGACTGCTGAGTATTAGTATTAGATGTTTTTCATAGCAACTGTTTCACGTTAACTACAATTTACTTTTGATTTTACGATCACAAGATAAGATTCTCATCTTTTAACTTTCGTATGTAATTAATTTTAACATTACTGAAGGCAAAATATATATATATATATATCATCCTGAATGATATATTACTTTATACAATACATAAAAAAACGAATAAAATACAACCCACCTAATTTATAACCACTTATTCAGCAATTTATCTTATCAGGGTTCAAAAAACAATCAATAAGATAGCACATGGGACCTTGCCGCAATTTACTCCAGTCTCGGCATCAAATACTCCAAATGGATAGCTACCTCCTCTATGGCACTCTCCCTCACGTCACTGGGGACGGTATGCCGGTTTCGGGGATAAGCATAATACATTTTACTTGATATATATTGCAAGCGCTGCATTTGGAAGAAAAATTGAAATATAGTAAAAAATATTGACGAAAATATATAATTAATTGACAGAAATAAGCATAAATTTTTAGTGTTTACCGCAACCGCAGATAGCTTTTTGAGGTCCACTGTCTCGTCCACTTCCATATCGTCGGGGCTAACACAAACGTGCGTTCGTGGCTGGAAGTAGTCAAGATACTTAAGGTACGCCTGATCGGGCCATCGAGCCCTCTGCATCCCCCTTATCACCTTACTCTTGTACATTTGCGGGGCAATAAAATTCGTATCGTACACGCAGAAGTACCTTTTTATTTCAGGCCCTCTGTAACAGCTCTTTGGTTCTAAAACTGTGTGAGGGATCGACTGCATGAATCCAAATTGTCGCAAGAACCGATCAAGCATATATTGCTCTACGACCGCAGGGCAATAAATAAGACCCCTGTATAAGGTTATTGGGTGCACTCCTGCAGGATTTGGCCTAAACGGAAGCCAATTGACCTAGTTCATGTGAAACATAGTAAGTGGATGATCGACTAAGTTGGCTATTACACCAATAAACATTAGAAAGTTTAAATGACATAGAAATATTAGCTCTTCAAATTTCATTCCGTCTAGTGCACGTCTGTATGACATCAAATCCCATTTAGGCTCGCGCTTCCTTCCGGTTCGATGTGCCACTTGGTTGCAGCAGGTCACTCGACATTCCAGGATCTCAGCTTTGGAGGACTAAATGCGGGAAAGTACTCATATATCAAGCTCTATTAAAAAAAATAAAAAACAAATTAGTCATTTTAATGTACCGGTATAAAGTATTGAAATAATTTATAAATGATTCCTACAAACCTGCAATAAGGTCAGACACCCGCCTAACTGGGCACCGTCCGCCGTAAAGGCCCTACCAAGATTGCGATAAAGGTTCGCCAAACAAGCTGCACCCCACGCAAGTCCGCTTACGCTTTCTACATCGCGGAGGTAAGGCAGGAAATGCCCAAGAACGTGGGTTTTTTTCCTATCCACGAACAGGGTATTCCTTACTAACCAGAACAAATACCCTGCGGCAGAATTGGCGGCCTCCACCTATCCACTAACACAATGCTCTCAAAGGAGGGACATTCTCACACTTACAAAATCTCGATCCCCGAACTTGTCTTCCTCAATCCCCAACAATTCTAACAGCAGTTCCTTCATTTCTGCCGGCTTAGCCACGTCGTGGAGAGTGATACTCATCTCTCCGAATGGCATGTGGAATGAATTTGTTTCCGGATACCATCTCTCAACAAAGGCATTTAAGAGTGCAGAGTCTAACTCTGGATGCATGCTCTATACCAAATGTGCCAACCTAGACTGTTCAACTATACTTTTTATTTCCCCATCGGCTAAATCCCATATTTGCAGCCGCTCGTGGCCATTATGGCACAACAATACACCACGTTTCTACGTAATTTAATAAATAAAACAACACATTTTAGAAACCAACGTATTACTCATAAATCGAAAATAAATAAAAATTATATCAAGAAATATGTAATAAAGCATAATACGATACATGTCGATGTCATACGTAGTAGGCAACATGACCCTTAAAACTCCGTAACAACTCTGGATCTGAAGGTCCACCTTCAATCGGACCATTTAGAGGCCGGTAAGCCTTCCACCCGGCATCCCTTCCGGAACCAGAACCGGACCTAGACCCTGACCTACGTGAGGAGCCCATTAATTCTTTGCCTTTTTCACTCCTTCGTTGGTTGGGTGCATTTTCCCCTTCGTTTTCATCCTCCAACAGCCACGAATTCCCTTTCATGTACCCCTGCGACTGAGACATGTCCATCTCAAATCTTTCTGCATTTTCCCTAACTTCCTCCTCCTCCGCATTTCCAATGTATGGCGGGGCAAATTCTGTTTCGCCGTAATCTATGTTACTTTCCCTCGTTGCATTTAAAAGCGCCAAGAGACATGCGTTCTTCCTGCCCCCTTCTCTGCCACTAGGATGCAGTGGGAGGTATTCGGCCCACCTACTTCTTCAGAGGAGGACTGTGTCGCCTCAGTGCCTCTCTCAACCAATTGCAAATTGTTATCCTTTTTGCTTTTGATTAATTTCAATTTCAATTTCCTAAATGCTTATGTCATCTGTAATAATATAAACACGCATTTATCAATACAAAATTAATTGATAACATATAAAAAACAAGAACACAATTAAAGTTTTAGAAAATTTAAAATATTGGCTCAAAACTCGCCCCTTTCGGGCAGAAAATCGCCAACAATCCCGCTGACCGCCGAAAAATATCCCTTGGCGGCCGGCGGTTTTTTCCCATGAATACCGCCGGTATTCCTGGAGACCGACGGTATTTCCCCCAAAAATACAGAAGGGCAACCGCGGTATTTTTTCCAAAAATACCGCCGGACGACCACGGTATTTTTTCCAGAAATACCGCTGGCCGACCGCGGTATTTTTGAAAAAATTACCGCCGGCGTTGTATTTTCCCAGAATACCGCCCCTTTCTGGGCGGTATTTTGGTGTAAAACACCACCTGGGAACGGCGGTGTTTTACAGGGAAATACTGCCTGACTGACGGTATTACTGAGGGAAATACCGTTGGCGATCGGCGGTATTTCAGCCCCATCTGGGCCCAGGAAACCTTCTCCTCGGCCTAAATTTTACAGATCCGGCGACAACTGGCGGGATCTGCACAGATCCGGGAAAAAAATTAACAATCTCGGGCAAAATACTAACAAATCTGGACATATTACAACCAAATTAATCAAAACAACAAATAAAACAATAACGAAACAAATATTAATTTTAGGCACTCACCTTTTACCGATCAGATTCGTCTCGACTTTTCTTCGATTTAGCCAATTTTGTGATTCCTTCTTCTCCACACAGCTCTGCTTCCTCACCTTTGCTTCTGCTTCCTTTTCCTTTGCAGTCTATTTATAAACTTTTGCAAGCCTATTTCATACTTTTGCCTTTTTATTTTTATATTTTTTTTGTGAGGAATATTTTAGGCTTTTCACAAGAAAATATTACTGTAAATATTAAAATGGTTACTACAAATAATAATTCCGTTCCTTAATTGTAAGAACCACCACTATTGTCGGACCTACATCACCACTACGAAACCAACACAACTATCACAACACAGCCCCAGTCAACCTTCGACATAAAAAAATATGAAACATTACATTAGCAACATATCTACAGTACAATAAGGTCAAAAATACCAAATTCATTCTCGAATAACAAGAACAACAAAGTAAAAATTCAATGCCTAGATTAAATGGGTTGGCTAAAGATTGCTTGACTACACTCCATTTCCACCTTGACATCTTGGCCCCTCAACCACCATTGTTGCAACTCCAAGTGAAAAAGTTTCCAAAAAAAACTTAACCCACAAAAATGGAAGCTTCAAAATAAAATTAAAAAAACCCACAGATAGTTATCATCACCATCGTCGGTGCAAATCCATCGTCGTCATCATCATCGTCTTCACAGTTCCGTCGCCGTCGTCATTATCGTTTCCATAGATCCATCGCCTTTATCACCATCGTCACCACAGATCCATCCACGCCAACATCTCCATATGGAAGCTCTGCTCAAAGTCGTCGCAACCGTCTACTCACCCTTAGATCTCATGTGTGTGTGGTGTCGAGTGAGATCGTGTGAGTGCGATGGTGATGACGATGGTGGCAGTGGTGTGTGCGGTGGAGGTTGTGTGTACTGTGCTAGTGACGGTTGGTGTGTGCGATGGCGTTGGTGTGTGTGCTAGACGGTGGTGTGTGCTGTTGGTGGTGTGTAGTAGAGTGATAAGAGAAAATGTGGTGATAAATAGGGTTTCTTAGTTAGTATTTATATTAAGTGTTTTTTTATTTTTTATTTTTGACAAAATATTAGTGAGTTGTTAAAAAAGACGATGTTAGTAGAAAGGGGAAAAAATTACAAAAATAACCTTATTTCCGTTAAAGTTAACCAAAAACTTAACGGTTACATATATCTAAAAAATATAGGGTGGCTCATCGTAGCTTTTTAAAATATAGGGGGTTATCAATAACTTTCTTTAACCATAAGGGGGTTTTATGGAATTTCCCATAAAATTATTATGTTTCATTCACACATTGCAAAATATCAAACTATATTTTTAATTTAAGAGTTTACATCAAGGTTGGCCAATTGATTGGTTTGTTAAATCATTATATAGCTTTATTAAAAAAATAATTGTTAAAATATATGCTAGGTTCAAATTGAATTAACTGCATTAATAGATAGTGGTGCAGATATAAGTGTAATACAGGAAGGAATAATACCTACAAAATATTTTCAAAAAACTACTCATAGTTTAAGATATGCTGGAAGGAAAAAATTAGATATCCAGTTTAAACTCCCTAAAGCATATATTTGTAAAAATAAGGTTTGTATTCCAGAAAGTTTTTTATTAGTTAAAAACAATACAAAAGAGAGATGGATGGTGTACAAGGAGAGAATTCAAAGAAGAGGGAATTCGAGTCCTATGATTCAAATATAATTGTTAAAATATATGCTAACCTAGCAACATTAATGGTTGGGTTTGTAAGGAAAGTAATATTAATCCATCGTGTATTGAAATGAATCTAAATAGTGAATAAATTAAATTTCATTGATGAAGAAAATTATTATGGTGAATTCATTTTTGGGAAAATTCTTATGAAAGGCATAATAAGATTTATAATTTTTTTGAAAGGGTGTTAAATTTTTAAAATTCCTTTCAAGGGCATAAATCAATTTTAAAGTTTGAAGTAAATCATTAGTGACAAATTTATCATTTTTAAACAAAAGGTCGTGTTTCATTATAGTTATTTCACGTTTCCTTCGTTAAAATTCAGTCAAATAAAACTCCTCTTTCTTTAGAATTCAAACATCAATCAAAACAAATTTCAAAAATTTTCTGGCTCAATTTCATTTTTTCCTTGTGAATTTGAGTAGGTTGATTAGAGGTAAAGACGATAGTGGCACATTTTACTTTTTGGATTTCTTGAATCAGTTATTCAAATGTGAGTATGGAGATCAGATTTTAAATGATATTGGAGTTGAAGAAGGGTGTATGTTTGATTGGTGCTTGAGTTGTAAAAAGAGAAAACTTCTTATTTTATTAAATTTTGATTGAAGAAAAACGTTAGGTAAGAACAAAGTATAACCTTTTATTTTATAGAGGGTAAATTTGTCATTAATAATTTGCTTACAGCATTAAATTAATTTTCTGCCCTAAATAGGAATTTTAACAATTTAACACCCTTTTCTAGAATTATAAGTCATATTACACCCTTAATAAAAAAAATTTCCTCAATTTTTTGGTCGCCATACTTTGCAAATGTTTCTTTTGGTCACTAAACTTTGAAAATTTTATACGTAGTCACTATACTTTCATTTTTGTATTTTTTTTAGTCACCTCGTCAAATTTTACCATTAAATGCCTAACAGAGCATTTTTTGTAAGGGCATTTTCCTCACTTTTAAAATGATGTTGTTTTTAGAGTAAATATTATTTATTATTATTATTTTTCCCTTTTTCTTCAAAAATGTCCTCTTGAAGTGATCTTTTTGTGTGACTTAAACAAACCCAAAATTGATTTTTTTTTTCTTTCACTGATTTGCACATTCTTCCTCATCTCATATTCACCATCGCAATCCGTACCATTGCCACCATTACTATTACTATCATTCAGAACAAATTTTTGTTTCTCCCAAATTTCTATAGCGAAAATGGCAAGAAAGCAGGTGCCTCCTTATTGAGGGTATGTCAGGGTCATCGAACTTCTTCCGGTGACTTCGACTAAGGTAGTGGTGAGTTCTGGCAGAGGAAAAATGTGTATGACTGGTGCCTTTGAGACCCAGAACACCACAAAGGCTCTGTACAAAGGCGCCGCAGGGGGTCCTCTGCCAAATTCACAAAAATTGATTTGGAGTTTGGTTTTATGTTATGTTTTGTTAGTATTTTAGAATAGATCTTTGATAATCCGTTGGCTAAGGCATCCTACTAAATGCGAAAAGGGGAATTTCGGATTGATTTAAATACGGGTCTAGCCTGGGTGATGGATTTATGATTTTAGATATGATTTATTCCTATTATGGTTTGGTTTTGGTTTTGGAGTTAAGGCTTGGGGTTATTAGGGGTAGACTTTGATTTTGTTAGAGTAAGAGTTGGAGGGATTTGTATTAGAGGATAAGGAATGGCGGCAGTGGAGGGAGAGAGTGAGGAGAGGTATGATTCCTATAACATGTGATTAATGATAGAGGAGATAGTTGGAGAAGAAGGGTTTTAAGTATTTATTTAAAAATAGAGGTCAAAATGTGAAATTTTATAATATGGGGGTTAGAAGTAATTGAGCAAAAAAATTAAAAGAGTTTAATATGCTTGGAACTGTTTTGACAAAAATCCTCTTACAAAAAATGCTCCGTTAGGCATTTAATGGAAGAATTTGACGGACTCACTAAAAAAAATGCAAAAATAAAAATATTGTGACTAAGTATAAGATTTTCAAAATATAGTAATCAAAATTTGAATGTTTGCAAAGTATGCATGGTGACTAAAAAATGAATTCATCCAAATTATTATAACTCAGTCAAACATTGTAAAATGTCAAAATATATTTGATGGAATACGGATTGGCCGAGACCCAACACAACATATTGGGTCGAATCCGTCTTTTTTACAAACACTCTTGTAAGGTGATTGCAAAGAGGAAACCCGAATCCGCATAGGATACATACTCCTCGACCCAATATGATATTTCGACTTAAACAAGGAAAGGCTAGAGTTCCATTTGGACTCTACCTTCCATATTACTGATTTGGTATCATCCCGATTGGATTCACTTACCTTGTCTCACAAGGTAACGTAGCTATAAATACAAGGTCCAACACTTGTACTAAGGTATGAAAATGCTCAGCAAACCTACATTATACTTACTCCCATAAACTGCTTACTGACTTAAGTATCAAAGTTTCTAATGGGAACCAGCCCCCGCATCTGTAGGTTATTGATCGAGAGCTGAAGATTCTGACGGTCCTCGGCCTTAACTGGGCCTGGAGAATTGACAATCATATCAATTGGAAACATTTGTAGAAATTTTTTTTCTTTGCTAAACAATTTGTTTCTCAAAGGTTTCTACGCACAAGTTTGTTCAATGACTGGCAAAAATGACAACCCCAAAGCTACACAGGAAGTTCGATAGAAATCCCTGTTGGGATCGATCCGAAGACCTTCAGTAACAATATGTAGTTCTTCATGGTCCACACCCAAGAGGTGCGGGAACTGGCTAAACAAAAGGAGGTGATCACTGGGAAAAAGGTTGTTCAAGATGAGAAGTCATCGGCGGACACCGATCCCGGTCATAAAAAATGAGCTCTTTGCATCACCACTGCGGCACCTCGAATAAGGATGAACTCGCAAGTCCATTTATGAGGATTTAAAAAGGGACCTCATGAAGGAAAGGGAGAAATGGATCGAGCTAGAAAGCGCGTCTTCCCCATTCATTGTGGAAATATAAAGAGCCCCTATGCCTCGAGGCTTTTAGGGAGTACACAAGCTCGAGACGTATTATGGGTATCCGTGGAATCATGTGCATCACACCAATGACGACATAAACATGCTACAATTGTCTGAATACAACAAATTTATAGCGTATGGTATCACGATTCATCCCTCCCACGAAATTTAGTGACCTCCCTTGGAGAGTTCACTAAGATGTTCATTAACAATTTCCTGGGCAGCCAAAATTTTGGCAAGCCGAAGTTACTAGTTCTCGGTGAAGCAGCGAACAAGCGAGTCTTTACAGAACTACATCAAGAGGTACACGACCAAGGCCAGCACAGTGGTAGGAAAGAGCAAGGAGATGCTAATTCATGGTTTTGTCAGTGTGGTAAAACATGCCCTTTTAACCAAAAACTTGCCTCTAAGTCACTGAAGACCTTGTAAGATGCCATATGGATAGCAGAACACTTCATTCGAGGAGAGGTATTAGAGTAGGCTAAAGAAGCGTATTACTCCACTGATGCCTCATCTTTCAAGAGTAAGTGGGAGAGTTTACGGAACAATCGGCACGAGGACCAAAGGTCTAAGGGCAAAATGCAAGACAAGCTGAAGTGGCCTGATAATAAAAAGGGTAATCGAGACGAGAAGCCCCTGGGAAAAAGAACAATACAAGGAGGAGTTTGAACTTACACCTCTCAACACCACTTGATCTGAAGTGCTGACGGTGGTAGGTGGATGAACGAGCCTGATATTGAAGATTTCATGAGCTGAATTGAAAGACCAAGCAAGAGATCAAGCAATGTGAGCTCAAGGAATTTATACTGAAGGCCCAAACAGCCATGGCAAAAACAAAAAGCCTGAGGAAAATTCTTGGGCCAAGAGAGATCCTAAGGGACATCAACTCGATACAACTCAGTAGCAGACAACAACAAAGAGAGGTCGGTAAAGCGACAAAGCCCGGCTTATAATAAGCGCAAGGCTATGAAGCAATGACAACATATTCTCCAAGGCAAGAAAGTCAGGTAAAGACTGCAGTTTGGTTCCACATGCAACGTGGGGGCTAATAGCAAACCTAGCTCTCAACATAGATATCGCAGGAATTTTTAAACTGAAGACACCGCCACCTCGGTCATCATCACAAAAACTGCAAAAAATGAAACCTAAAGGATACAAAAAATGTACAAAGTTTCAAACCTTAAGAGTGATCTCAACCTCGTTAGGCTTAGCACCAACATTCCCTTGCCCTCAGTCGCCTCATCTTTAGCCGTAACTTCAGCCTAAACCTCCAGCTGTCGAGCCCCTTCTACGCCTTAGCTTCAACTTATGCCATCTCCAATCAAAAGTATAAACCTCTCTCTCATTCCCTCCTCATCAGTGCCCAGCCGAAGCCTTGCATGGGTGAATGCATTGGAAGAAGGGGTAGAAAGCGCGAAGAAGAGAGTGGTAACATGAACTTCCGTTTGAGAAAGCACGCTTCTGTTAAGTGAAATTCCCGAAAGAAACACAAGTTAAATCCCCACCTAGGGAAAGGCGTATAGAAAAAAGCTTCCAGATCTCTTAGTTACGAGAATCCTTACATCAAACACGACTAAGTATCAAGATGTCATATGTTCAAGCCTAGTCTTCGGTCAGCCGAGGTTCGACTTGGGGGGCTAATTGATGAAACACGAGTTTGTTGTGGTCTAGCACAGTAGGCTTAGGCCCAAATTAAGGGGTGATAACATGCCGAGTTTTAACTTGTTCATTTATTGTTCCTTTATTTATCGAGCCTAAAATCTTGTCCGTGTTCGTTTATTTATTAATCTAGCCTAGGCGAGCCGTGTTTGTTCGCGAACATTCGTGTTCATTCTATCTCGCATTAATTAATAGAAAATTGTAATGTTTAGGTAATTTAATATACTATATCAACTTACATAAAAATAAAAATTAAATTTAAACTCATATATTGATATCTATATACATATAAATATATATATTTATCTATAAATATTTAATTATTTGTATTATTTAAAATTTTAATGTTGTATATACTTATTTTATTTATATTATACATTTAATATTTTAATCGTGATTGTTCACGAACATTAACGAGCTTTCAACACCTTGTTCGTGTTTGTTTATTATCGAGCCTCAAAATCATGTTCGTGATCATTTTTATCGAGTCGAGCTTGAACTTGTTCGTGTTCGTTCTCAGCCCTACCCAATTCACTACGATTAATAGTCCAACTTCCGTCAAGAGACAGATAGAGGGAACCCTAGTTCACCTCGGATAGGGACTTCGCGGCCCAGGCCCATACTCCGAGTATGGCAATTCGGCTCCAACAAGGAAAGAAGTAGTTATGATCCCCTTGGACTCTCCTTCCCTTGTCATCCGATAAGGATTGATATCGTTGTGATTTGCTTACCATACTATTAGATATGGAAGAATCCAGGAGATATTCCCTTACATTGCTGAGTAAGGTTCTCATCTATATATACACTAGGGGGATTCGGTGGCGCTATCACACCTCCATCCTCATCTAGTTTTATAATTGTGAATGTTATTAGTTATAATAAAAAGAGCATGTAAATAAATTAATAAAGCAGCACAAGTTTCTTTATTTATTTTTTTTTCAAGCATTAACTTTATTTATGTAGGTAATAGATATCATATTACAGAGCCTATTGCATATTAAACTAGCTTGTGAGTTTCAGAGACTTGCTCTCTGTTTACTTATACAAAGATACATAAATCCATGCTTTCTAAACTTTGCTGGATGCCCCTAAATACTTCTTCCACCTCCACGTCCACTTGACTTGAGCTTCTGAAATAATTTATAATCATTAGACAATCCGTCTTAAATATCACCTTATTGTACCCACATTCCTTAAGCCAATTTGCTGCATCTTGTAAAACCAATGCCTCCAACATGATTTGTCGACATGGAATTTATCTTCTTTGTTACCTGCACTTTTTTCTTACCATTATTGTCCAGCCAATTCCTCTACTGCTTGGTTGATGTGGTTAATCCGTTACGGCGACACATTCAGCTTGACCAATGGAAGGAGCGTCCAGACCCCAAGTCCTTCCATTCACCATCTCTCTTTTCATCATTACGGCTATTCTGTCCTTTGCTGATTCTTTCTTCTCCAACCACTCTTGTCTTCCCATATAATTTTTTCTTGCTCTGTTACAAAGTGCTGCCCCCTTTTGCGCCTCAATCACTTCCCTTATTGGATTCTCCAATTTACCCTCCCACACACTTTTGTTCCTTGCTTTCCAAATTTCCCAAAGAATGAAATATGATTCAATGATTACCTCTCTATTTGGCGCTGTCATTATTCAATCCTTGAACTAATCTATAAATGGGGTTGGACTTCCACTCCAGAAAGATATGTTCCACCGTCTCTTCTCTTCTGTTACATCTTCTACAACTGGGAGCCACAATTAACTTTCTTTTGAATAAAGCATGTCATGTTGGGGACGTAGCTCCATTTGTGTGAAGCTTGCACGAGGATGTGTTACATCACTCCTTGGGGTCAATCGCATGTTCCTATGACACAACAATATTTAGACATACCATCATCAATTTAAGGTGAATCGAAACTCCAGGCTTGCCTCAAGAAAAACTATCCAACAAAGAAGGGGAACAAAATAGGCAAACACAATACTAAATAATAGTTAAACTGTTACGTTATATTCTTGAATGTGTGATGAGTTAAAAGCCCCTTGTATGTACATAGCTACCACCCTTGACCATAAAAATTAATAATCCATCAATAGTAAGTCATTAACCAACATAAGAAAGCTACTGAATAGCATTCTATTGAAAACTTAATCAATCACCAAAAATAGCATTCTATAAATAACTTAATAAATTACTGAAAGAAGAATAAATAAATGGTACAAAAAGAGAGGTTCATCCACAAACTACAAACCCAAGCTGCAGAGAGAAAGAGAATTAAAACAACATTCATGCAGCATGAGTAATGTCTTATAATAATAACAATAGAAAGTCTCTTTGATATATATAATATTTTTGGTATTCTATCCGATAAAATCAAGTGAACCTCTCTTGATCTTCTATGTGTAAAAACAATCTGTTAACAAATTCAAAGACCTTCCTTTTTTTGCTTCAAGAAGAAGCAAGCTCAAAAAAATCCTTGGAAGCACTGCATATGTGGAAGTTTTGAAACTAAAACCAAAAGCCCTAAATTATAAACTAAATCTTAATGAAAATTTTGGCATTGGAGCACTGTTTTCTATAATCAAGAGATTATTTGCTTTCACTTAAGCTACCCAGAAAAAGAAATGTCCAAAAGTTTTGATTGAAAGAGATTAAAGCACAATGACTGAAGCTTTGATTAAGATATGTTTTGGTTTTACTAAAGAGGGTAATTAGGACGGAATCCAGCATATCTAAATTGTAATCAATCTTCACATACCTCTACTGCTTTATTTATGCTATCCTCAGTATGTTAGGCAGTAATTTTGATTCTCTTCTCTGTTTTTTAGAAACCATCAAAGAATTCCTTAAAAAAGCATTAAAAAATCAACATCATAAACCAAACGAACATCAGTCAGAAAAAAAGTTAAACAGGAGGGAAAATGTTTACCTTCCTCATCTGGAGACTGTTATGTTGGTTTCATGATGCATCTCGGGCTATATTGAAATTTGAATCCTAAAAGAACGGTACAGATAGGTGTAAATAAATAAGTGCACACACAATTGGGAACTAAAAAAAAAACCCAGACATAGGGATTACTTATCCCAGTTCTTCGTTTTTAAATTCAAGGAGAGTACAATAGCTATCTTGTGAGGATAATGCCAAAAATTTGTTATCAAATGACCTGAACAGATTTAAGAAGTGAAAATCTAAACAACACATCTCAGCAATATGTACTTAACTTATCAGAGCTACAGATAACTTAGGCAGTAAGCTGACAAAAACAATGACAAAGTACAAGGAAATGTCATTTATTGCTGCATAATGAATTCCTGTTATGATCACTATTGATTCAACACTTTATGCGTCATAGATATATAAAAAGTTCAAGGGTAGCCATTGCTAAAATAAGGCAATGTGGTAGACATTTCCTGAAGACGGCAGCTGTCATCAGCAGAGAAAGATTTCTCATAAGAAAAGAGAAGTTGTGTTACAATAAAAATCTAGAACATCAATTTGCTAAAAGAGTATATGAATCAAGTCCCCGCAACCTAAACGCCATAGGGCAAAATCGCACAGCCACTAAAGGTATGGTGGAACCAGGAAGCATCGGAGCAGGCCTATAAATTCAGAAAAATTAAGTTTCATTTGACAGAAAAATACAGCATCTTGTTATCAATGAGTTGGAGTAACAGAATAGAGAGATACAAGATATGCAAGTTGTTCTTGCAACTTATTGTTATCTTACTTTTAATGATAAAGGAAGCATACTCACTTAGAAAGATCCTCTCTAGAAATAACCTAGACACCAGCCTCTGATCTATATGAACCTATATAGAAACATGAGCCAAAATCAGTTTCTTTAGATCCACAGCCTACAACTGCACAGAACATACACAAAATCATAAAAATGTAATATTTAACATATGAAAACTAAAACAGATACGGCGCCCTCTATGAAAAAATTCTCAAAACATTTGCCATTGTTACTCCAAGCTAAAATCATACTCAATTCACCTACTATATACCCTTTTCTTGACTATTATACCCACGAAGACCCTCAGATAGACCAAATCTGGGATAATCCATGGCAAAACTCCATAGAAATCCCGAAAATAAAGTTTAGAGATGAATTCTAGAAATAAGAAATACTATTATTATGCCAAAATCAAGAAAAAGGAAATCCAAATAGAAAAAAAAAGGAAAAAAAAAAAAGGCATTATGTGTTGAAGCAAAGCCATGTAAAGAAAGCATTACTTAAAACGTCACAAGATTTTTCTTTAATAGTTTATTTTCTTTGGCAAACCTTTCTTGCCAATGGCGTTATTCTTCTTCTTTCCCTAACCTTTCATCATCTTCCATTTTATTCCCTTCTTAACCTTCTTTAAGCCTAACACTTTCTTAGCTCAACCCCCAAAGCAAAAGCGAAAAAGACAACGCTGTGAGGTGAAAAGAAAGAGAATAAAATCAGAAAATATAAGGAAGCAAAGAGGCCAAATTTTACATTTAGCAAGAGGGAAAAAATGAAAATATTTGAAAAAGGTAATTTGTATCCACTGTTCAGCTTTCTCATATTTAAGAAATTCTCATCCTTTGGACAACAAAAAAAGAAGAGAGAAAAACAATATAAGATAGATAACACAAGAAAAAAGAACAGGTCGGAATGGGTTGTAATTTATAAAGAATTGACCTTCCACCGTATTACGTCGGTCATGACCGGATGGAGCAGACTGCAACAGAGTCTTCATTCTTAGTTAACCCACAAAGCCAAAAAGCTTCCCATATGAAAATGCAAATCAATACATTTTTATGAAGACTAACATAAGGCAAAAACTTAGTGTAAAAAAAAATCAGCTACCTTTAGATGGGCTTACATTGCAGTAGGGCAGTACGTTGGACGGTTTTGAGTCATCATAGCTAGCAGCAACGGAGCAGCTGATGGCACCATGACCTAAACAACGCGGGCCAAAAGATGAAGCAACCTATTGCAATAAAGCCACATTATAGTTGAATTTTAGATGAGTGAAATTTCAGAGAAGTTCTCCAACTAGCTTGGAGGAGGTTTTGACAATTTGGCATTCTATTCCTTATTAAAAGGAAACACCAAAAGCAGGATCTACATAGAGTAATACTCAAAAATAAAAGCTTCCATTCAACAAATAGGAACGAAGGAAGACAAGTTCCATCAAGAGAGCAGTGGAAAAGATGGAATCAGTTAAAAGGCGGAAAAATACATGTGAGTTTTTTATCCCCTTTTCTTACTTTCTCATCCTTCCGAAACCATAAGAGAATCAACAACATAAAAAAATACCACTAAAGCAGAATCAAGCAAGGAAATAAATATACTGAATCAAAAGGAAAATGTGAAGACCTCAGTGTCATAATGAAAAGAAAGAAAACTCAATCAGAAATGGCAGGAAAAAGAAAAAAAAACCAAATAAGAAAGAACAGGAAAGGACATGAGATGTATGTATAGCAGCGAAACAAAGTACCTTTGTAAAGCTGTGAGTTTTATCATCTTCTTAGCTTTCTTAAATCTCATCCTTCCTCCTTCATTCTTCACAAAGAAATAAAAGAATAAAAAACACACACACAAAAAAAAAAAAAAAAAAATCAAACACTAAAATAACATCAGCAAAAACCAAATAAAAAAAAGGCGAATAAAAAAGATGAAAAAATACCTTTCACCGTGAACAGATTTTTACGCTGGCGGTACTCAGTTGTCTAGCCCCTGCCAAAGACAGATCCCTCTCAACTCCATTACACAAACCGTTCTTGACTCTGCTCATGCATTTGCACAAAAGACTACTTCAAAAAAATTTCAGATCTGTTGAAAAAAATAGTAAAAATATTAGGACGAAGGAGTTTAGTGGAAATAAAGCACAAAAAAATAACCACAATAAAAGAAAGGCTCAACTTTTTTTTACGAGGATCTTAAAAATATTTGAGATCAAAGCTAAAATCCATGAATGGTTTACAGAGAGCAACTTTTGCAGTTAGATAATAGCATCCAGTTGCCGGATATGAAGATGACTGCTGAAGCGGAAACCACCTTCTTGTGTCTCCAACAAACCCTAGCATCGGCGTTGTCAGAGAACTTGTGGATGGAAGCCATCGCTCTGAAAGTAGAGATTATCGATGACGCTTTCGAGGCATCTTAAAGAAACATTGGACCGGGCAAGAAGGAGAAAGAAAAAGGATTTTGATTTTCTCTATGGACGGCTTGTACCCCCACCACAGAAAATGGCCTCGGAGCCGATGCGGAGCTGACGAGGAAGAGAGAGAACGAGTGGATTTCGAAGATAAAGAAAAAAATAATACCCCATTCTTCTCTAAAAACGATGTCGTTTGGCCCAAAAGAGGACCCAAATGACGTCGTTTGAAGCAAAACCAGATTAGAATATAAAAATATTGATCCAATCACCAGACGCCACTTAGCAACTAGAAAGGTGAGCAGTTCAAAAATTTCACCCTTGGACGGTTCTACCCCTCGTTCTGTTGACACCACCTCCCATTCCAAGCCACATTATAGGTGAATCTTAGATAACGATAATCACATATTCAAGTGCACAATATTTTGCAACCCTAATCATATCACTACTCTTGACTGCTTACTAACTCAGGCATCGGAGTATCTTAGGGGAACTAGTCCCCGCCCTTTTGCATGTATTGATGAACATGCGCCGAAGACTATGCTGGACCTCACCCGGACTGGGGGTGCTCATCAACCATGAAACAACCAGTATTACAAAGATTTAATCCAACAATTATCTGATCTAGACCATAAAAGTGTACTTTAATCGACCAAGTTGTAAGTCTATACATAATGTAGATATCAACATTGTAGAAATATAAAACTTGTTGTTGTGTTGAACAAAACTTGTATCGACGGTCATGAATCAGCCATTGATTACGGATGAAGGAACCAAGACTGAATATTCAACAGCCTTTTTATACATTACATTTAGGAATGAAATCATCATACTTAGGGACATAATTAATCACCTTAACTAAATATAAAATCACTAGAGAAAGTGAGAAAAAAAATCACTATAGATTAGGAGAAATAATTATTTGAAGTACTTCGACAAGGAAGACTAAAATTTAAAATTAAATAGAAGAAAGAAAACAAAAATCAAAGTAAAACTGTTTCACTCGTCCTCTTGTGATAGGAGGGATGAAGAGACAATTTTTTTTAGGGTTTGAGGGGGAGAGGGTTTGAATCAAACGCCATCAATGGTAATGATAGTCATTCCTATTACAAACCATCCATGATAATTATAATAATTTCTCTATTATTATTTCCATTCCAATTCTCATTTTCCTCCATGAACTAAATGCACCATTAATTGTTATGCGCAAATACGAGTGATGGTAACTTCTCAAAATTTTAGAGGGTGTTCAGGAGTTTTACCAAATCTCGAGGTAGTAAATGTAATTTACACAAATTAACCTTACTCTTTTTAACATTTCAACTTTGTTTCAAAATATAACTCATCTCACTATTTTACACTTCACTTCGAGATTTATACTTACCAGTAAAGTATTAGTTGTCTATATTAGTACTCACATGATGTGCTATTAATGAATGATTTAATAGTTATTTTGAATCATTTCTTAATATATATACTCCATCGGTTTTATTAGAATAGTTCAGTTTGAATAATATATTTTTGTTCCAGTAGAATAGTCCAGTTTCAATTTTTTTTACTACTCCTATCTTTACTAATATAATTATGTGTTGTCCACAATTAGCCCATACTTAATAAGTTTTAAGGATATAAATAGAATAAATGGTGTTAAATTAGATATTTTAGGTGTTATACCTTGAGACTCATAATAAGTTGTACATGGGTCAAAGTGGACTTTTCTAATGAAAATGTAGAAAGTTATAATGACCGTACATTGTTTAACAGCGGGAGAGAGTATAATATTTTGGGCAATGTTATTTGCAAGTACTATTTTACTAAATGTAGGTACCACTTAAAAAAATTGAATGACTGAAATGACAAAATTGCCCATGTTGTAATTTTGAGATACCAAAAGTAAAAACAATCTCCATCTAGCAGCTCCAGACCGGAAAATCTCCATGGCTATCGGAAAAGCTTCTATCGGCCGCTACCGATCAGAAAATCAAAAGCCAAAAACTTACACTAGTGGCTGGAGTTGTTAAAACTTATGCCGGCCTGTGGTAGAAGTTTTCCTCCTTCCGTTTTTTTTGGTCTTCTCCGTACGTCACATACTTGCAATTTCAGTCGCCGACAGCCACCTTCTCTCCCTTTGTACTGTAGAATCATCATCATTAAAAAAAATCCCAAAAACCTGATCGGAGTAAGTAGCAGTAGTTTCTAGGTTCAAAAAACTTCCGCCACAGGCCTATGGCGGAAGTTTTCCTTCCATTTTTTTTTTCGTCTCCTCCGTTTGTCTTGCAATTTCAGTCGCCTGCGTAGTAGATCAAAAGCGGAATTCCAAGGAGATGGAACTCACCTTTCAAACGGAACTCTTCAAGCTCCCTAGTGCGTCCGCTTTTTCGATGTTCCAATCTACTTCAGTTTTTCTGATAAAAAAAGGCTCCAAGCTTTTCCGATGGGCAGAAAGGGACAAGCTTTTCCTAATGGGAATTCCAAAGGGGCAGCTTTTCCAATTTTTTTTTCCTTTTACGGTTGGATTTTCAAAATCACAACATGGGCATTTATGTCATTTCATTAATGAAAAATTTTAAGTTGTATATACATTTAGTAAAACTGTATTTGCAAACAACAATATTTTGAAAAATCAAAATATTTATTAATTAGAGAGAGGACCCAAACTTAATTAATAATTCATTGCTTGGATCCAATTTCAGCTTTTTGTGTTTTTCTTTCCCAACTCTTTTTGTCAACGGAATTGTTATCAGCATGCCACATTTTACTATTCGTAGGCCACTTTTTAAAATTTTTATACTTGAATTTATATTTTTGCCCTTTATAATTTCTAACTTTATAAAAAAATTACCCAACTTTTTGAATTCTAGGAAAGTCGCCTGGCCGGGGCGATTTTCTAGTCCAGGCAATTTTTCCAGAGAAAATCGGTGTCCTGTGGGGATTTTCCCTAAAAAAAAGCCACAGGACGGCGTTTTTTTCAGGTTTTCTCGGTCATTCGTCGGAAAATCATTTTTCCAGTGAACGACCACTAAATTTTCGAAAAATCAATTTTTTTTAGGGAAAATCGCCTGGCCTGGGCCCAGACCAAGCGATTTTCCCAGAAAAAATCGCCTTGACCAGGCGATTTTCTCTGGAAAAATTGCCTAGCATGGGCGATTTTCCCAGATAAATTCGCCTAGGCCATGCGATTTTCTCTGAGAAAATCGCCTGGTCTGGGCGATTTTACCTGAGTTAAAAAAGTTGGGTAAATTTTTTTTTTTTATAAAGTTAGAAACTATCAAAGATATATTTGCTTTTTCACCATTTAAAATTTTAAAAAGTGTCACGTATTTAGTAAAATGGTACCTCCAAATAACATGCCCCTTTTTCAATCGCTTCGTTTTGCAATTGATCGCTGAAATCACACTGTCACACATTGACATAGATCTGGAAACACTTCTTCGACATTTCTCCGAACTCAATTCTTGGCAATTGCCTTCTGTAGATTAACCATCTCCTCAGGCGGAACCACCGCCTCCCGTTTGTCCCCCATTGCTCAGTTGCCTCGCGATCTTGATTAAAGTTCAAGGAAATGGATTCGCGACCTTCCCGATTAGGGGGAAGGTTCGATTCGAATTTAACCAATCATGATAGCAAGGAGCTGAGGAGTCCATCGTCGCTGTCGAAATCGTTTTCCATTTCCTCGAGCCAAAGTTTGGCTTCCATTCTTAATAATCCTCACGCCGGGAAATCCGACTACTGGTGGTCCGGGTCGTCCTCGGTCCTCGTTCCAGAATTCGCGCCGTTGCCGGCACTCAACTCCTCCGGAGTTCCCAAACCTGGATCCGAAGTCACCAAAGCTGATTTCGGGCAATACATTGGTTCTATCTCCGAACATTATAGTCGGTTTCATGATATTCAGCAACACGAGTCGCTTGAGGGGCAGGACAGCCAATTTGCGGGCCAAGGTGAGGCTTTGGTTGCTTGTTTAAGGGAGGTTCCTGCCTTGTACTTTAAGGAGGACTTTAAATTGGAGGATGGCGGGACTTTTAAGGCAGCATGTCCATTCAAAACGACAGCGGAGAATTTGTTGCTGCAGGAGAAGCTCTCTCAGTACTTGGATACGGTGGAGTTGCATTTGGTGAAGGAGATATCTCTCAGGTCGAGCTCTTTCTATGAAGCGCAAGGTCAGTTGGAGGACTTGAATACAAAAATTGTGGAAGGATGCAATAGGATTAGGGAGTTGAAGGAGACTATTAGGCTTTTAGAGTCAGATTTGGTAGGTTCTGCGAGGCGTGTACAGGAGGTGAATTTGCGGAGGGAGAATTTGATTGCATTGAGGAACAAGTTGAAGCTTATACAATATGTAAACCAAGCACTCTCCACTCTCAATTTGGTAAGTACTGTCCTTTTAGTTGTAAGGAGAATGTTTTCATGTTGCAGTTTCATAACTAAGTGGGCTTTGTAATGTATGTATGTTAACGAAATGGTGCACAGACGTAGCTAAGAAATTTTGTTGCACTAATGGTTTGGGATGATCAAGCTATATGTCCAAATGGTTTTGCTTTGATGGCTTAGTGTAATTAAATTGCTCTCCTGTTAACTGAGAGGTACTTTGGACTGCTGAGAATGGGGAAGAATTCTAGATGTTGGTATCTAGATTAGTGGTTTTGGAATGATGTGAACTTGCAACATATACTGAGGAGTAACAGAATGATTAAGGGTGGGGGAAAAGCAGTTTTTGATTGAAAATATTGTGTTGACAATCTTTAAATGTTTAGGATTCAGATGATTGGATGTCACATCTTTTCCAGGAAAAGTATATGTTCAGATTATTCTACCTGGGTTTTGAGCCCTCAGGGTTTAGTTTAAACTTTATCATTTTGCAAGAGATTTGTATTCAAGTGCTAAGTACCTCATTCTTTTTCATGTCAAATATTTTATTCTTTCAATGAAAAGTTTGGTGGCTTTGATTAAGAGGCGCTTAATGTGTGCTTCATAAAGATATTGATCTTCCTATCTCCTTATACATGCATGAATTTTACCATAGAAGTCAGCAAAGTTAGAATTCTAGCTGGTGCTAATGCTTCATATCAGATAGTGGTTAACATGGATTTTAGAGATTCTAGCTTTGGAATTATCAAGAGGAGGATAATGTTGAATGGAAACAATGAATGAAATTCAATAAAGAAAAATTAAAAAACTATAGGAATCGTCTAATTGGTTTTTCAATCACATGTTTCACTCCATTCACCCTTTACTAACCTATATATGTATCCCTTTCTACCTTCATGGGAGATCAAGACTTCCCAGGAATTGAGATAAACTAAAACCTATTGAAATTTTGTAAGTTAGGAAGTCAAAAGTTGAGGATAGAGGAAATGGGAATTCTGGTCCAAAGACATTGTTATCATACTCTCATGACTTTGAATGAATCGTGACCTTTTTGACATAAGAAATTCCCAAAACATGGCCAAATCAAGCTCAACAGGAAGTGTTAAAAGCTATAAAATGTGATTGATATCTAGCAGAATGGACAAAGAAAGACATTTTAAATGCCAAGACCATATCCCTTTTTATCCAATGCTTTTCTTAACGTCGGAGTTATTTTTATTTGTTTCTGAAGTGTAACGCCTTATCTATGAAGTAGTATCTTTTCTCTTTCTTTTTTTTTTTCCTTTTTTTTTAATCATATTATTTTTATAGTAACATGAAATAACAGGGATGTTCAGCATCATTAGAGGATCCAGAATACTATTCTGAGGAATTACTCTCTGGAAGAAATCAGCACTTTAATGCCTGCTGGAAGCATGTTTTTAAGGATATTGAATGTATTATATTGACTAAAAGATGCTTAGTTACAACTATTTTGATGTTTATAATTTAGACTGAGGCTACATTTCTTTGCCTTGTACAGCTTATTGCATCTGCAGATTGTGCCGGAGCGTTAGATGTTACACTTGATTTGCAGCATTTATTGGTATGTTAAACCCCCTCAGAACTTTATTTTTCAATCTTATTTCAGTTCATTTGATTTGTGAACTGATTTATTCACAAAAAGGAGTTTCCCCTAAGATAAGGAATTTTCCATAGATATATAATGTTGGATTTGATTGTTTTATTCTCAAAGAGTACTTGTATATTTTGGGATTGCTTTCAGTGTCCACTTTAATGAAGGAAAAAGTACAGACATACTGTATTATGAATAGTTTTCTAGAAGTTGGATCTATAGATGCTTGTAATAATCCATAGATGTTTGTAATAATGTACAGATAAACTCATCATTATGTACGGATTATAAGTGCCTTTTAATTTGTGAAGCAATAGCTGCTTTTGTTTTCCTTGTATCTGATAAGCATAATCTCAGATAGAATTTACTTATGTATGTAGTTTCATTTTTGAAATACTAGAACTAAAGTTAAAACTGAATATATGCAATCATACTTTAGTTCATGTAGATAACAATGCTATAGAAGTTAAAATTGGCAAACATGAAATAAATGAATCGAAAGGTTTTAAATATTTAGGGTCTATAATCAAGGAAAATGGACAAATTGATAAAAGATGTAACACATAAGATTCTAGCAGTTTGGAATAAATGGAGAAGTGTGCCCTATATACTTTGTTACCATAAAGTGCTGCAAAAACTAAAAAGAAAATTTTGTGGAAAAGCCATGAGATCAGCCATGCTTTAGGGTTCTGTGTGTTGGGCGACGAAATATGAACATGAACAGAAAATGAGAGTAGCCGAAATGAGTATATTGAATTGGATGTGTGGGCATACTACATTAGATAGAATATGTAATGCAAGTATTAGAAAGAAAGTAGGAGTAACTCCAATAGATGAAAAAAAAATGAGAGAAACAAGTGTAATATTGTTTGGACACGTACGTAGGAGACCCCTAGATGCCCTAGAAAACAGAGAGACATTAACTAATGTTAATAGGGTAGAGGAATGCCTAAAGAATTGTAAATCAACTCTAATAAAGACATGTTATATTTATAAATGAATGAACCAATGTGTGAGCCGTACACGATGGCGAAATATGATCCATACAGCCGATCCGATGTTGTAAGACAATTGCTTAGTTGATGTTGTTGTATTGAACAATTTTAGACATAACTTGGAAAGCCAGAATAGGTGTTGCTTTGTAGAGCAGATATCTGTTTCTCAAGTTGATTTGCTCACTCTATTGAGGATGTTCCACCTGTTTATCCTACAGGATGGGGATGAGCTGACTGGTTTGCATTGCTTTCGTAGCCTTAGGGATCACGTAGTAGCTGCTGTGGATTCAATCAACAGGTCAGTCCTGCATCTTTTTATTATAATTGGTTGTGGGATTATGAGCTCAATTGTGTAGCAATACATGCGATGAATTACGACAAAGGGATTATGAGCTCAAGATTTGATTCTTTTCTGATTTCTGTTCTTTTAGATGCCAAGAAATTTGAAAGCTTTTCAGTCAACCCATTGTGTCTAATCATAAGTATTATTGTAGTATTCTTTCTGCAGAATTTTTGCGTGTATCATTGCATGATGGCCGTGAGATTACATCAGTGGCATCAATAACAAGAGCAAGTGCAATAATGCATGCAAATGGACGACAGGAAAAGGTGAGGATGGTTAATACCAACCTGTTATATGTATTAGTATTTGCATAATGCAGTTATTTTGGCTTTCAAAGTTGAAATGAAGGGTGGGCCTCTTCAAGGCAACAATTTAACCCTGTGCTAATAGCAAATGCTTATCAAAAATTTTTCTTTAGTTAGTTCTAAATACTCAAAAATTTGGAGTTCATTGAAATAAACTCAGCTTCAATTATACTCATCTCATGCTAGTTTACTTTCCATGGAAAAGTTTCAGTTGTCAAGTATAGAAAGTAAGAAATAAACTCCTATTCAGGACTTATATGGAAAACGTTTGTTGGGATTGTAACCAGTAATGGAGCACCAAGCTTAAATCGGTTCACCCGTAAGCTTGTCATGTTTATGATGGTCTTTGAAATTAATTCAAGAAGTAAATTGGAAAGTGAACAGCAATTACTACACATTCTTGTCAGCATGATGGGATATTTGTAAGTTCTACAAGAGTATTAAACAAAAATATTGATTACACCCCCAATGCCTAATAATATAAAAATTGCTGACAAAGCAAACAATTGTGGATGTTTAGTAAGAAGCCTGCACATAATATAAAGGTGTAATGACATACCTCTACTTTTTAAACAAGAAAGTTCCCCAATTTGGCATAGTTATTTGGTTGTTGTTCGATTTTCACATTGAATGTTATGATAGGTGGATGATTTGGTTTTATATCAGTGGCAATGCATTATGTACTTTTTGAATCTGTATTGTTCTCATGTACCATATAAACAGCTTCTGTTAATTTGTTGACCACAAACCTTTTGATATTTGCCTTTCTCTATCCTGGTCCTGTCTTTTTCTTGACAGGGCTATGGTTATTTATTTGTTTAAATGTTTTTCCCTGATTTGTGGATGTCTTAGTGATGTGAAAAGAGACTTTGCAGGTTGAATTGAATGAAGAAGAGGCCTCAAATCTCAGAGATCGGCTTCTTCCTGTTGTTATTGGATTGCTTAGAACTGTGAGTTTTGCTCTTGGCATTTCCTCATGTCATGGAAGACTCTTGAGGTTTTCTTTTACTTGTGAGAATGATAATGTTTTTATCTTTGAAAACAGAATTGGTTAAAAGGCTGGATGGGTTCAAGCCATGGCTGTGTTAAATGCTAATGAGTAAATAGATTGAATAAGATAGGTGATTGAACCTAACATATGCAGTGTTAAGTTGGATTTCCATGTGATTTTATGAATTTTGTGCTCTTATGCTCTTATTAAAGGAAAAATGTTTATCTGCTTTTGGACCTCAAACACAAGCTTTTTTTCCCCTTCCTTTTTCTTTTTTCACATCTACTTATATTTTAGTTTGTTGATTTGGTTGAAACTTTGCTAAGCTTATTCTGATACCCAAGAACGCTCAGTAGTTACTCATATTTGATGATTTTTACTATACTTGAATTTTAGTCAAACATTAATACGAGAAAGAACTTTAAAACTTCTTTCAGGCAAGACTCCCAGCCGTGTTGAGAATGTATCGGGATACGCTTATTGCTGATATGAAAGCTGCTTTCAAGGCAGCAGTTTCTGAGTGGCTTCCTGTTCTAGTTGCCTCAGGTGTTCAAGGTGAAAGGATGGTTGATACTGATGGTGAGTCTGATGTGCTGCTTTACAACTCCTACCCTCCTTTTCGTAGATGTTAGGTGTAAAGAAAAAACTATTGTAATATTAACTGCTATGGAATATGTTGTCAATTTCTTCATCTTTAGTCTTTGCTTCAAATTATGATCAGTTTGAGTTTTTGGATTGTGGGAGTTTATATGTATCCGTTGATGATATGTTCTGTGTCAGGGGGAGGTTCCTCGCTCGGAGATAAACTTAGAAGCCTGTCTCCTGACTTCTTTCTTCAACTTTTGAGTGCTATTTTTGTTGTAGTACAGGTAATGCTTATCTGCCTATGACTTTAACATCTTATCAGAACCTTTTTCATCCCTTTTTTGAAAGGTGCACTTTGGTGAATCTTTTGGTATGTGGAGCATAATTGAATATTTCTTACACAATTCTCATTTACCAAATGATCATAGTTACCAGTGATTGATTTTCTAGAAATATAAATTGCACTTCTTTCAAGATTTTTTTTTTCCGTTTTTTGTGTAAATTGTCTAAATTTTTTTGTTTAGAGTAACATTTCTGGAATTGGTAACTTACCTTTTGGCACAATTCACTGAGAGCACCTTTTCCTGGAACATATACTTATATCTTGGATAAAGTCTTCTAATAAAGGCTCTTTACTGATTTGAGGTTTTAATGTTTTGGTCCTTATTGTAATATCTTTTAATCAGGCTTACGTAGTAATTAATCTGAATGCCAAAATTATGGTTGGTTGTATTAAAGGATTTTTCAAAGGTTTCTGTTCTTCAGAAGTGGTTTCATAATCTCCTTTCAAAAACTTTCCCAGCAAAATTTCCATAATCCAATACTAAATTCATCTTCTGCCTTAGTGTTGACTTCCAGCATGCCTCATTTTCCTGTAGGATATAGTAAAAAAGGTAACCTATTTGCTTTTCACCTAATTCTCGTCTGCCTAGCCAGACACTCCTAAAGTGAAGGTGATTTTTTGCCCCCTTGAAATAATTTCACTATCTTGTGTCTTGACCATACACGATGGCGAGATATGATCCATATATCTAACCCCACGTAGTGGGGCAAAGGCTTAGTTGAAATAATTTCACTCTCCACCATAGATCCTTGCTTCTCCTGTTGGAAATGGTAAAAAGGCAGCATTTTCTGTGCTTCAGCTAATCCTTCTTCTCTTAGCCTGGTCAGATTCTCTCATATTTGAAGGTGATTGTTTTATCATAATACTTTAACTATTCAGTGACAAAGAATGGTGTCTGATACATTATTTTGTATGCAAGTGTCATGTGCACAGTTTTTATCTATCACAGCATGGCATGGATCTGGAGTGCATGATTTGTTTTTATAAATATTTATTTTTTTGAGGTTATGAAACTTAGACTAGTCCATAATTTTTGTTGTTGTGTATTGAGGTTTCTATGTTGTGGTTAAACCCTGGCAATTTTTAAGTAGAGAGATGTCTCGCGTTCTTAGTTTCTTTATTCTAATGGTAACTTGATTCTTTCTTTTAGTGAATGCAGGCACACTTAGAGCGAGCTTCTGAAGTGAAAAGAGCAATTGAGTGGATTATGTCCAATCGTGATGGTCATTATGCTGCCAATACTGTTGCTGCTGCAATTGCAGTTGGTGCAGCAGCTGCTGAATCCTCTCAAGAGACTGATGGTAGTTCCAGTAATCTCTTGTACCCTTCTCAGGGGGATGGAAGGGAAAATCTTGCAACAAGTCCATCAAGTTCATCTGGGAACTTCCGGTTAGATTTATCTTTCTTCTAATTCCAGTTCTAGAGTCTGTATAGGTTTCTAAATTGTGCTCCTCTATAAACTAAAGATGCTCTTTGTGTGTGTGCTCACGCGCATGTGTTTGTGTGATAATATTTTAACAGAAATCAATGTAATATTCTGATTTCTAATTTTAGACATTAACTGCACATTGAGCATTTGAGTTTACATTGGAAATGGAGTTTCTGATGCCGAGTCCCATCTGATTCAGATTCTGTTTCCATGGTCTGTGAATGTCTTTTTTTGAGGTGTAAGTCATGTGATGAACGAGCTTTCCTGAATGCCTTTCAGGGTTCAACTCAATGTAATATTGGAGGGATTTTTTCAAGACTGAAACAGAATGAGAGATAAATCTAGATCAAAATAGAATTATTCAAAAACTGTGCTTTTCTTTATCTCTGTTGACAGTAATGAATTATGCTCTAGTAGAGAGCAAAGTTTCTCTTGTTCATGAAATAGCTAACGCATAAATCTTTTGAGAACTATGTGAGTTGGTAAAGGTTATAAAACCAGCAGGTTATTATCATAAATATTTGGACCATTTAACATTTTTTGGTTTTTGGTTTCAAATTATCCACATGCCTTATGAAAAAGCTGAGTTTTGGTCCTTACTTATTATGTTTATCCACATACCTTAAAACAAGAACACAGCAGTTCTTATTTGTTTATTTATTTATTATGTTTTTTCCCCCCCTTGGTCGAAAACCCCCTAGCAATCCAAACCCTAAACAGCCTTGACGACCGTTGCAAACGTTGGTGTTGCTGTGTTAGTAACTCCTGCTGGTCCTGAACTCCCAAACTTTCCTATTTATTACCTGCCGGTCAGTATGTGATTGTAAACTTCGTATTTTGCTGGTCTTGAATCCAAACAGTTGAAAGGAGAGCTTTGGTTCTGAACTTCCTAATTTTTTAAAAATGATTTTCTAATGAATGAAGGCACTTTTGATATTTTATTGCTTTGGAATTATCTCTATATTTTTTGGTTGACATTTTGATATTTCACTCTACAGTCATCTTTTGATTTATAACTGAGCCCATTTAGGCCTAGAAGGAATTTTTTCAGTCATATAGGAAAATGGAATTTAAAGAATTAAGGGAATTGGTAAGACTGCAGCAGTAGCAAGAACCCAAGTTTTTGGAAGGTCTTTTAGGGGTTGCATTGTCCAGTAAGATTGAATCAGCCAATAGTGGTGACATTGGGAGGCTGGATGAGCCTTTGGTGTGAGTCCTCACTAGCCTACAATCAGGAAAAAAAAAGTGGGGAAAAAGGGAAATGCGAGTATGAGACATGGCTGCAAGCTTTCATTGGTTTTTATTATTATTCACTAAAATTTCATGGTTTTTCTATGAGATGAGTGGGTATTGACCTTAAATGTTTTTATCCTTTCCTGAACGCCAATTGGTTCTGAAATAGCAAATGCCGCAGCACTCTTACTAGATATTCTTTACTATCCAAACTTTGATGTGTATACATAACAAAGGAAGATGGATGAATTCATTTTTTTTTGTTCTTGGCATTAGTTATTCATGTGTGGCTGTAATAAGACTAAAATTAACAAATAATGTCCTGTCCCTTCCAGAACTGATGTTTTAAGGGAGAATACAGAAGCTGTATTTGCAGCTTGTGATGCTGCTCATCATAGATGGGCAAAGCTCCTTGGAGTCCGTGCTAATATACATGACAAATTGAGGTTGCAGGAGTTTTTGAGTGTTTATAACTTGACTCAGGAATTCATGAACATAACAGAGAAGGTATAGCATTATTTGTTTGTTGACTCTATATCTTTTATGATCATTAAACATAATTGTGGTTGTGATTGCATGTGATGCTAACATAAACAGATTGGTGGAAGGTTGGGATATAGCATTCGTGGAATACTGCAGTCACAGGCTAAAAATTTTGTTGAGACCCAACATGAGTCTCGAGTAAGTATTTCACTTGAGGATTATTTTATTGTTCCTTCCTGTTTCAGATTCTTGATTTACCTCTTGCATGGTCACCACAGATGATAAAGATGAGAGCTATTCTTGAGCAAGAAAATTGGAATGAATTGGATGTCCCTGATGAATATCAGGCTATTGTCAATTCTTTGTTTTCTTCGGAATCTTCGGCAAGTGAGCATATAGATGAGCCTCCTGCTGGTTTACCAGCAAGTAATAGTGATGCAGCTGTACATACTGAAGCTTCTCGAGTGGATGATGCTGGAACGTTGAATATGGTGGAAAATGCTGGCCAGAATGATTCTGGTAAGTTAAGTGGAGATGTTACTCGAAAGCTGAAGCCAGCTGAGAACAGCGTTGCTGAGAATGATACTTCTATGGCTCAAAGTGTTGATGCTAACCGGAAGGAGCGCGGAAGGACTTCCTGTAGAAATCTTTCCTTTAAAGGTCTTCAGTATCACATGGTGAATTGGTTAGTGACAAGTTAGCAAATAATATCCTGTAGAATTTAGCACTGTTAGTTTGTCCATGTTTAGTGAATGAGTTTCCTTGTCCTTAGCTGCTCCAAACTTGTATTCCTGATATCCATTCTGGTCATTTCATTTTGCTGTTTCTGACATTAAGCATGATAAACTTAAAATATATATGTATGCGTTTAAAGGTGTTTATTTGTTTGAAGACTATGATGCAGTTGTTTTTGTTTTGAACTGCTGTAATCCAAGTGGTCATTCTGAATTTGCAGTGGCTTGAGCTTGATTAAGATGCTGGGAGAATACATTGACATGATTAATTGTTTGCCAATGCAATCTTCTGAAATTGGTCGTCGGGTTGTTGAAATCTTGAAATTTTTCAATACAAGGACTGCTCAGCTTGTTCTTGGTGCTGGAGCCATGCAGGTATTTATTTGACAAGCAATTACTAATTTCGGATTCTAGTTAGAATGTTATAGATGATGAAGAGGCTTCTAGTGCTTGTTGCATCGTCAAAAAAGTTCCACTACTAGTTAGCACATGGTTTTTGATGATATGCTCACAATTCTATTTATGAAAAATTTCGAGAAGTTGGTCAGAAAAACTTTGTCAACGAGTGAAGCGCTGAACATGCAATGAATTGTAGAATATAGGGACTGATCTTGGTCTGGTTTTCAATTTGGATCTTGATACTCTTTCCAAGTGAAAGGGATTTCTTAGTTCAGAAATTGTTCAAAACATGTTGTTCTACATGCTTGCTACTGGAGGACTCAAAGAAAGAAAGGATAAGAATATTTAGGCCTTGTATGGGATTATGTTGTCTTCCAAACATATTTTTACAACACAATTTTCATTTTATAGTTTTTTTCATCATTCCCATTACAATTAGTTACATTTTATATACACTTTTCATATTTAAATTTCATCTCTCAAAACATATTTTCAAACACTGCTTCGAAATGTAATACCATACATGCCCTTAATTGGATATCTTTTTGATTGAGCAAAACTGAAATTAAACTTGAGGGCGAGTTTTTCATAAAAAATAAAGTTTATGCAGGACAGAAGGGTTAGAGTATAAGGGTGTGCTTGGTTGGAGGTTTTGGGAGTGGGGAATGGGAATGGAAATGAAATGAGGTGTTTGGTTAGGGGGTTTCATTCCCCGGACCCCACTCCCAAATCCAACTTTTGTCCAGTCATCCATTCCCCTCCATTTTGAGGGGAATGGGAATCATTCCTACATAAAATAAACTATTTGTGTATATTTTTACTTTTAAAATATTTTAATTAGCAAAAATTATCATTATAATATATTTAAACATAAATATTTTATAATATATTAAAAGTTTAATGTAAAAAAATAAAAATAAAAATTACTATAAAAAATTTTATTTGTGAACCAAACACCATCAATGGTAATCATAGTCATTCCCTATCACAAACCAAACAACACAAATACAATGATTACTTCTACTATCATTCCCCACTACTATAATTCCCATTCCCATTCCCCCCTACGAACCAAGCGCCCCCTAAAAATTATTAGGAAACTGTATGGTTTTCAGAAATATGTAGTAATAGTAATTTTAAAAGTAAGGCTGGCGATGCTTTACAGTTCGGAGTGTTGGGCGACTAAATATAACATGAACAAAAAATGAGGGTAGTGTAAATGAGAATGTCGAGATGGATGTGTGGACACTAGGTTAGATAGAATAAGAAATGGAAGTATTCAAGAAAAAGTAGGAGTAGCTAGATGAAAAATGAGAAACATGCCTAAGATAGTTTGGACACTTGCGTGGAAGACCCTTAGATGCCGTAGTATGATGGGTGGAAATTAGAGTTTCATCAACTAATATTAAAATGAGAAGGGGAATGCCTAAAAAGAAAAACTGGAAACAACTGTAAAAAGGACATGTTATATTTGAATATAAACGAACCAATGTGTGTTGAACGTACATGATAGTAGATATGAGTCATAGAGCCGACCTTGCATAGTGGGATAAAGACTTAGTTATTGTTGTGGTAGTCTTTAGTAATTTCCAAATTAGACTTATAATTGGTTGAATACTGACTTTTTTTATAATATATGTGTAGTGGCAGAATTTATGATGCATCTTGTTGAGCTTTAATGTGATTTAAGTTTTCCAGAGAAAGAGTTCTACGTTTTTAGGCTTTTAGAGCTTGAATTCCTATTTCTTCTTTTGCTATCTTTTCTGCTTAACCATCAAGATGATGTGCACAGTATAAACTCAACTGAGAGTTGCCGTTCATAAATTGAGGTATCCATAAAAGTAAATAATCTGGACCTATAGTTCGAAGTTTTGTGCATGAAATCTGCAATGGTTACTTAGGGATATATCCGCTCCCGTGCTTAGGAAGAAGGCATTTCATTTTAGCTGGTGTTTAGTGTATAAGCAGGCAGGAGAGTAACAAATCTACTTGTAGCTTAGATTGGCTCCTTTCTGGGCTATATGAATAACATCCAGATGGTGTTTGAGGGGAAACCATGCAATCTGTTAAGATTTTCAACCATCCATGGCTGTAATTTGTGTGCCTTTATGATATCACATTGTGAAAATGTGTTTTGAAAATATATTTAAATGTGAAAAGTGTATTGAAAATGTGAAATGGTGTAGATGAATGGTAAGAAAGTGTATTGGGAATGGTAAAATTTTTTTACAAAATATGGGTTTGAAGCCTTGTTGATGCAACTTTTCTAGGGATTGATAATATATTAATATTCCTCTCCCCCCTTTTTTGCCCCTCGGGGGTGGGGGAGGGTGTGTGTAAAGCTTGAAAGAATCTCTCTTATGATACTAGGTTTCTCGGAATGCTTTATAGTTTTAGATACTGGTTCTTGTTAATTCTTACCTACATTTATGCTGCTTGCATGTCTTATTTTTTGTGACAATTCAAACACATAACAAAAGTAATGATTAATAACAATGATTCCCTTCAGGCAGTTTGAATGTCCATTTTTTAACTTTTCTGAAAGACTTTCCGTGTCTTGTTCAGTGTTCACTTTCTTTAGTCTAGTGGAGAGTTATATACGGATGCTGTCATATGTCCTAAGCCTTTTGGGGCTATTGCTCTTGCCAGAGATCAATTTCCTTTCAGAACTTTACATTCAACAATCTTGTGCTAAACTGCTGTTTTTGATGATCTTCTAAATGGGAATTAACCTAGTCACACTATGAGGCAGATATCATGTTAAGTACTCATATTTCTATTAAATATTTGCCTCTAGAATAATTATATTGGTACTATTTGCCTTCAGTTTTCAATTAAAATATCTATTCAATTGCAGGTGTCTGGTTTGAAGTCTATCACTTCCAAGCATCTTGCTTTGTCCAGTCAGGTCATTGGCTTTGTGCATGCTATCATTCCCGGTAGGTGGTGTTCGGATTTTCAGAATTTGAATGTTCAGTGGCACTTAATTTCTTTTATTTGTTTCTGAGTGTAGGTGTAAAGAGTTGGTGAATGCCATTATTCCTGAAATTTCTTCATGAGTTTAGTTATGCTATTGGATTGCTAGAGTGCATCACTGAATGTGGAAAAGGATGATTGATTTAACAAATTGGTTTTGCTGGTAGCTCTTAATAAGACTCTGCTTCATCATCTAGTGTTCTTCTAAAAAGTTTGAAATCTCTTTTCTTTGGCGTTAAAGCCATTTTTGGCTGATCCCCCGGGGGGGGGGGGGGGGGGGGGGGTTAATTAGGGCTCAATTGATAGTTTCATAGTTAGGTTATATGTTTCCATGTTTGTGGCAATCCTGTGAGCCCTGTTAAAAGCCTGCTGCATGCGTTGTCAACATTGAGGCATTCAACATTTGTGATTTCTCTATTTCTTTGATTCCGACTTTATTTCCTTTCCGGTAAGTGCAGAGAAGTTTGTGTGTTGACTGGGTGTTTACTTCTCAAAATACTAGTCTGAAATATGCTTTGTTCTAGTGATTGCTAAAAGCTTCAGGTTTGGTCAAGCTAATGGAAAGTTTATGCTGAAGTTTGATATTTGTTAACATTGAACTAGAAATCAGGAGAATTCTCTTCTCAAAAGTACCTGAGACACGCAAGGCACTACTGTCGTCTGAGATTGATCGCGTGACGCAGGTATGGGAACTTTCATGGCCTTTTATTGTCAGTTAAGCTTTTCCCTTGTCTTGGACTGATGCGGTTGAAAGATTTTTTTTTATCAAGTTTTGGTTTTAGATCATTTTTTTTCTTTTTTTGTTTCCCTTGGAACACAATGACTCTGGTTGACTTAATGGATTACATTCTGTCATCTTGCAGCAAAATGTCTGTTCTGGTATTCTGAACAGTATGCTTAATGACATATAGGGAATTGATGAATAGGGAAAACTGTGGTAAAGTATGCCCTTGCAACTTTAAAAATATCTATATTATTGATAATAACTAACATTGTCATTAACGAACTACTCAATGAAATTAACTTATTATAAACATAATTTGGCTTAAAATGTTCGCTCAACACAAGTAATCTCCTTTTAGTTTAGGACTTGTAGTTGAAGACCAATTGAACATGAAGCTACCAAGCCTCCATCACCACGTCTTCTAAGTTTGAGGATCTTGTTTCTTGTAACAAGTTTCATGGCTTGTTTTTAGGCTTCCAAAATATATGTTGCTGCCCCACCAGTTAATTCATCATTGCTTCATGGACAATTTAGCTGTAGGATTATCAGGATAGGCTTGGCACTTTAGAAGTTTACATGCATTTTCAGAATATTTGTTACAAAATTTAATGTTTTGATGAAACCTTATTATAAGCAAAGAATCAGTGTGTCCTTCTCCAATGTTGATGGAAAATATCTTGCAGTTTTGCAAAATGTAAGAGCTTGAACTTGAGGAATTGATGTGCTGCATGGGCTTTACACTTAAAAGTATTTGCCTTCAAAAATGCATTTTGAAATTTGTGCATATGCGGTCACAGGATGGCATGCTAAGTAGTTTCTTTCATTGCTGTATGTGCAATTATTTCAGGGGTGGGTTCTTTATGACAAATAGACCATGGTAACTTGAAGTTGGTATTGTATATCATTCTTCTGGGCAAACCTGCTGTGTTGATCACTTTGTTTTGCGTTTTTGCCTTTATTTTAGGATTATAAAGTTCACCAAGAGGAGATACACTCAAAGCTGGTTCAGATTATGAAAGAAAGATTGATGTTTAATCTTCGCCGGTTGCCACAAATTGTTGAGAGTTGGAATGGGCCTGAAGATTCTGATCCACAGCCGAGTCAATTTGCTCTCGCTGTTACGAAGGTAGGAAGTTATTAAGTGGCTTATGGGCTTACCTTGATAGTATAGGGGTTTAGTACTTGACAACACGATCTGGGTTTTCTAACATGGTGCAACTTTTAGTGTGAAAGTTGTATTCTAATATTTTATCCATCCTAGTTGATAAACGTGAATTAGCTTCTCATTTTACCTTGCACTTGAAGGGATCAATAGCGTTCCTTTCCCTTCCAAACTTTTAAAGAAATTTATTATGGCTAACTGTTATAAGACACCAATCTTGGGACATTATTATTGGGTGTAAGGTTTTATTTTTGGGTTGGTGATGCTCTCATCTCATGCTTCTGAATTCCTCTCTGAGCGTATGCTATCATTGGACCAGCTGCACATCACGTTGCAATAACCTCAAGAAACCTCAAGATTTGTACTTTATCTACTTGTATAGAAATATCAAAGTTTCCTTTTTGTCTTCATGTTTGGTGTTTAACTGAAAACACTTGTATAAAAAAGTTGGTTGGGATGGTTAGTAGGTTGTTTTCAGTCATGAGTGTGGCAAGACAATGCATGGGGAGCTATTAGATGCATGACATTGAACCTTCAACTTCCCTCTTATTAACGTTAGGAGTGCTGCAGAATAATTGCTTCTCCTGTTTCTTCAACTTTCTGTCACCTAAATATTTCTTAAAGCTGCCTGAAAGCAGTTCCTTTTACGACGCAGGGCAATGAGCTTTCAATTTTCCACTAATTAACATTAGGTGTGGTGCAAAATAATTGCTTCTCCTGTTTGTTCACCTTTCTCTCACAGAAGACTTTCTTAGGCCCTGTTCGTTTCACAGAAGACTTTCTTAGGCCCTGTTCGTTTGCATGTTTTCAAAAATATGTTTTTGCAGTTTTGCATTTTATACTAATACCTCATCATTCCCAATACACCTTTTACTATTTAAGTACACCTTTTTTATATTTCTAATGCTTTCACATTTAAAAATAATTTCTAAAACCAAGTTTCGAAAACAAGTTTTCTCAACTCTCCAAAACTAATAGGGCCTTAGAGTTGCCTGAATATTGCAAAGCAGCTCCTTTTGGTGGATGGATAAATCTCCATATACTTCCCACTCATTTTGAATCAGCCTTTTTTTCTTTATGATTTTGGTACAGAAGATCTCCATTATGCATAATCATTAGATAATTGAACAAACAGCCATTAATTAATCAATCATAGTAATTGTAATTAGTTAAGTCAAGGCCATACTTTTGGTTGTTTATGTATTAATTTGTAACCTTACTTGCTTCTCAATTTGCAAGTGCCCCTTACTGGAGATGTCTATTAGAAATCAAGAGTTTCCTCTGCTGAGTTGTATTTTCTGAAAGCTAATAGCGCGCGCGCGCACACACTCACAGATATATATATATATATATGTGTGTATATATATATATATTTATATTTATATTTGTATTTGTATATTGGGTTTGACATCTTGCAACTTCCCACGGCATCTGTTCCAATAAATAGCTCAGTATATTCATCATCCATTCTATTCTCAGTGAAACTATTGTTAAATGACTTGAGGAATCAGCCTGTTCGCATATTTCCTCTCTTTTTAGTCATTCTTCTGGTTCATTTGTTTCAGCTGTAGATATATTTGCGCTCCTGGGATATAGTTTTATATTGTGCATTGTACTGAGTTTGATGAAGTTTGTTAACAATATTGATTCAATTTTGTTAATTCTTTCTTAAATATTATAAGCACTGAATTTCAAGACTCGGTCTGCATTTTTATTTCTTCTACAGGAAGTAGGCGTTCTACAGCGTGCCTTGTCTCGAACTCTGCATCAGTTTGAGGTTGAAGCTATCTTCAGGTTTGATCTAATTTTTGCATTGATAGAATTTGAATTAC
Organism: Leptodermis oblonga; assembly: GCA_016801395.1. Lineage (NCBI taxonomy): Eukaryota > Viridiplantae > Streptophyta > Magnoliopsida > Gentianales > Rubiaceae > Leptodermis > Leptodermis oblonga. Next base: position 12,427,002 of record CM028756.1, on the reverse strand, counting down.
TGTTCGGTTATCCTCCTTTTGTGGGCTGGTATCTTTTGCATGGTGGATTTGTCTTTTGCTCCATTTTGGTGGTAGTGCTAACTGGGATCTATCTAATCATAATATCATTCATAGCTAACTTTGAGATTTCTGGGCCAATTTTCTGACTTTTTGTTCATTGAACCAAAGTTCATTGACTAAAAGCATTAACAATTGTCTCAATACTGGGAGGGTAGGAAGGCTAATTGAATTATGATTACTTGAGTTTTGTTGTCAGGACTGAAGTTCAATATGCAAGTAATTAGAAACGGACTAGTAATGGGACCTTGTATATATTAAAAAATTTATCTGTCAATTCAATATCCAGGTGCATGTTCAAAGATAATTCGCAAGTAAGATGAACCAACAATGTGATCTCTTCATGTCCTTTTTGATACTAGATGGTTATATTGTACTGAAGCTGAGTATTGCTATAATGATATGTTGTTCCACAAGGGAAATTGTTGGTTAAACAACCTCATTAGATGAGTAAGCCCTCAGCTTGCAAATATGGTGCTTGAGTATGAAGTTGCTTATCAACCAGTCCTCTCCTGGTATAGAAATCTGTTAAAGGATAAAGGAAATGGAGGATGAGAAGCACTGTTTTTTCATAATTTTGGAAGGAATGCTCTTGTATGTGGTGATGTAAAATGTTAAAACTAATTTATCCCTTGTACATTTATAATCTGGTTACTCATCTTTTTCCTGTTAAACGAAATTTGTGGCATTTTACAGATTGCAAAATAGTCTTGTGACAATTGTGCATTAAAAGCTTTATTTTTGTAATAAATCATTGAGGACCTCCACTTAATGTGGAAAAGTTGTGCATTTTTGTTTTTACTTGTGTCAACTGATGTATTATCTGCTGACAGTTGCACATTTCTCCTTTTTCACATCTGCTATTTGAATGCGTATTGAAACTATCTAGCTTTATATGGTGAAGGAAATATAGTGGGATATTATTCATTTGAAGTCGAGAGTTGTGGATTTCTGACTTTTAGTAACAAATGAAATATTGTACTTTTCTAGTGCTAAATCTTCCAAATACCTTAAGATTTCAGTCTTCAGAAAGAGTGATGATTTACACTTTGCAGGCAAGTGGTTGTGATTTTCCATACCCAGATTACACAAGCATATTCAAACATAGATGTCAGTACTCCACAAGCTAAATCCAGGTATAGCAGTGTTCAAGTTTGTATGGTGTATTTGGATCCCCTTGGAGTTGTAAAACATAAAAGTTTCATTGCTTTGCCATTTACTTCCCTGAATTTTCTACCGATACATTCATTTGCATTCTTTTACCAGACTGCGACGGGATGTTCAGCACATTCTTCGATGCATTAGAACTTTGCCTTCTGGTTATTCAAGTCAATCTAGCCCAACGAACTGGGGGCAACTTGATGAATTCTTGGCGCAAAGATTTGGCACAGAAATTGACCATTAGATGCTTGTAAAATAGGCAGTGCAATATTTTTCAGACGAACAATTAATCTGTTGGGATGATCTAAGGTGGAAAAAGCTCAGAGTGATTTATGTGCCTTCCAATCCAGTAAGAAAATTGTCAAAACTTTCTCCTTTTTGTGTGTACAATATTTTCAGACAAGCGATTTGTTGTTTATTCTTCAGATTAATTTTCTTAATCATTCGCTTCTCCATGAATTTTTGCATTTGAAGTATGGGTTTGTGGATTAGGCCCAAGGGTAAAGCAGAAGATAACAAGTTGGTCAGAAAATAAGATAGCATCATACTTTCAATAAGACATTCAACTTTTTAAAGAATTCATTTAAGGAAAGCTTGATTTTAGGAGACTTGTTGCAGACTCTAAATGACAAAGGATAAGTTAAATTGATTGTTTGTTTAGTTAGTCATTACGGTTGTGGTTAGTTTTGGGCAGTATACAGTTTGGTCATTACTTTGTTTCACTGGCCCGTTGTAGTTTTCCCTTCTTAAGTTCCGAATTTCTGACCATCTATACGTGCCTTCTTTTCATCATTTTCTTCGTTAAAGTTGGATTCATTGTCTAATGTTCGAAAAAGTGTGATTCTCTTCTATTCAAAGTGAAACACGCCTGATATATTTTAAGTGAGTTTATGTTACTTGATTTCAATTCCAGAGCATACAATCATATCCAAGCATTGGGCTGCTCATGCGTTATTCTTTGTTCTGTTTCCACGACTAGAGGTAGTTGAGATGGTCAATCATTCTCTGTCAATAGGGTAGAGGGAACTTGCAGGGGATTAGGCTAATGAATTGTAATTCTGTTCATGCACCACTTGCTTTACAATGTTGCCCTAATCTGCAGGTCTCATTTTCTTTGCAAATGTAGTAGCATTGTGTCAGGGTAGTGACTGCCACCTTCATACATTTGAATAGATATGGATCTTACTTTCTACATGATATAAAGAGAAATTAGATTGTCTAATATCTGGTTGTTGGTACTTTCTGCAGGAGTTTGTTTCGCCTCTCGGCTATTTCTGTATTATTTCAAGTGTGCAAAGGAGATATACTTCAATGTCAAGTCAATCATTGCCCAGAGAAGTCTTGTACTATTTGTGTAAGCATGTTTATAGGAATTCTAAAGGACATGAAAAGGATCAGAAATTTGATATCCCATTTCCCCCCATGATTTTGTTCTTGGTATGGGGCTGCTCATTTTTGTGTTAACTGTCTTTCTTTGTTTCTTTCTTTTCCCCTGCAGTTTTGACTTCCATATTCTTTAGGCTCAGTTACTGTAGTACAGATCAAATGTATAAAATATATGGAAATCCAGTTGGTTTCTGATTCCTCTCCGACTTTCGATTTGGGCTGAATTTTATTTTATTTTTTCCGTATAAAATTTAAGTGAGTTCCATTTGGAATGTGACCACATGACATGCTCAAAGGTCATTACCGAAAAATGGCGCAAACTAATCCAAATATAAATGCAGTTATTTGGCTACAGTGGAATTGTTAGTTTTCTGCGTTCATAGAGTGAACAGTTAATGATATACCTGTACTTTTCGATTGTGTTCGGTTTTATCTTTATACTTTTTTTGTAGTCACAAATGTCTCTAAACTAATTTAAAGGGACCGAAAATGTACTGAGCTGTTAGGATTTAACGGGACTGATGGAATTTCTTAATTATTATAGCGAAGAACCCAAAATATACTTATACTTTTCTATTGTGTCCGATTTTGTTCTTATACTTTTTTGGTAACTACAAATATTCCTAAACTAATTTAAAGGGGCCAAAAATGGGTACTTTAAAGGGTACTTTTGTCATTTCATTAATTAGGGAGGAAGAGGAGTTTTTTATTAATTAATTTTACTTCATTGGTTTTTTTGACTCGTTTAATTTTAGATTAATTTTAGATCCCAACCTTTTCTTTTAGACTAATTTTAGTCACCCTCGGCAATATTATCATTGTTTGTCTTTTTCATTCTTGCTTGGAACGATGCATGATGAACCAACTGCGGAAAAAAGAGATTAGATTTATTGGATTTCTTTTTTTAGCGAGAGTAAAAATCGAACTTCTAACGTTTAAGTGATTCGTTATATATTTATTATTTGAATATTGATTGTTTTTAATTTTCTCAAATAATAAATATATAATGAGTCACTTAAACGTTAGAAGTTCGATTTTTTACTTAACGAGTCAAAAAAAAAAAAAAAAAGTAAAATTAATTAATAAAAACTCCTCTTCCGCCCTAATTAATGAAATGACAAAAGTACCCTTTAAAGTACCCATTTTCGGCCCCTTTAAATTACTTTAGGGACATTTATGGCTACAAAAAAAATATAAGGACTAAACCAGACACAATAGAAAAGTATAGGTATATTTTGGGCTCTTCGCTCTAATAATTAAGAAATTCTGCCAGTCCAGTTAAATCCTAACGGCTCAGTAGATTTTAGGCCCCTTTAAATTAGTTTAGGGACATTTGTGGCTACAAAAAAAGTATAAGGACAAAACCGGACACAATCGAAAAGTATATGTATATTATTGGCTGTTCACTCGCGTTCATATATATGGTAACTAAGATGCAATGCTGGATATGTCGCAAACTATATTCGGTGGGAGTGGGAGTTTTGAATATGACATAAAACACGATCCGGATTGGATATGATATTATAAACATGTTAAGGTTGAGCTTTGACGAGTTTATGAGTCAAATGGGTTAATATGCTAAAGTTGAATAGGGAATATTGACACATATGTTTCAATCCAAATTTGTAAACTGGGACATGAATAATTTGTTATATCACAAAAATACAACACGAATGAAATATCTTAAAACATGATAGAGTTGAGTTTTGGTAAATTAGTGAGTTAAGTGTATCAAAATGAGTAATTCAATAGATAACGTTAGGGTTAGTATTGATATGCAAACTCATTTAATCGTACGTACATAACCCATGGGCCACATTCAGGGGGTTGATTAGATTTCAATATATATATATATATATATATATATATAATAGAAAGTAATATATCTATCATATAAGAGTGTCACATGATTATCACATCTACCCTGTATTAAATTGTGTTAAGGCTGACATGGCAACCACATTGACAAATAATTTAATAATATTTTCACTTTTTTATGTCCATGTTTAATATAGCATATTAGACGTCTAATTTAACCATCCATAAGAATGTCACATAAGAATGTCACAAAAATTAACAATTAAATTTATTAAATGCATAAATTTGATTTTTTCTTTTTTAATTAAATAAAAATTTTCCTTGTCTTTTTAAATTGTTAATTTTTTTTTAAAATTTCTAAATTAGTAAATTGTTAATATGAAGATATTATATAAGCATTAGACTTTCCGTATTCCACTTGTATAAATAAATAAATATATAACACACACACACACACACACATATATATATATATATATGTATGTTTATAACGCTATGGGTATACATCTACACCGAAGGTATAAGGGAACACATTATACTGAACTCAAAACTGTCATTCTATTTTACTGGTTCAAGGAGATAAAAATGGGTGTCAAACGCCTTAACAACGCCACTCTCAGGCTAACAACGGGCTAAACCCTCATCATCCTTTAACCAGTACAAAGATGCCTGTCTGAATTCAAAGACCCATACTATTCTTTAACTAATCCATAAACAATAAGACGATTCACACATACAGAATCATCAACATCACAGGAAAATCTGATAATTAAGCTTCATGGTTTAACACTAAATATTTAGCCTTTCATTAGGCTAAATAAAAACTGAAAAATAAAATATTAAAAACAGAAAATTAAATAAGACTTACTTATTAAGTTGTCTTCAAGTCTTCAAATCTTGAAAATGAAAAATTTTATATATGAAAAGGAAATTTACAAAAGGGGAGAGGAGAGAGTTGGATGATGTACAAGAGAGGGAATAAGGAAAGAGGAAGGAATTGGATTCTAAGTCCTGCCTCTAAATGAAAATTTACAACATATTTATAGGCAGAGTCTGCCTTTCACTATTTACGGATCTGAAATTTTTAATTTCAATTCCGCTATAGTATTTCCGGATTCCAAACTATCAGCTTTGAAGTCCGCAACAGTATTAGTGTCGGTGAAGTCCACTGCCACCTATGTTAATCATTTATTGGACTTTTACCAGTAGGACCGGTCACTGAGCATTTTATGGCTAACAGCATTTCATCAATATCGAGGTCGACATCATCTTCTTCCTCTTGTGATTCTCCTGCAAGGCAATATCCTTGACTTGACATTGAAGCATCAGATTTGGTTTCCTCAAGATTTTGAGCCAGATCTTTTTTCAAAAGATCCATATAAGAAGTTATAATTTCTTCTCGGGTAACAATTCCCTTCTGCCTTTGGAGCATTCTATGAATCTGCTGGAAAGGACTGATTTCCTCCCTGGGGGCTTTTTGCTGCTGCTGATATTCCTGCAACTTGGCTTTAATTTGATCAATGAGTTCTTGGCCTTGTATTAGACCAGTGGCATCAGCCTTAATCAATTTTTCCCAAAATTTAGTATAACTTGCCCTTTTTAGGCATGGGAGTTTTTCAGGAGTATAACCCACTTCTGGTGCCCATTTCCAGATCCACGGGATTGAAAATTCTATAAAGAAATACATTGGAGCAATATCATCATTCCAGGGGTGACTATTATCCAAATTCATGATTTTTGGGGAAATTTTCACCCATTCAGCATATAATGCTTTAAAAGGTTCAGGCAAAACCTTTATTGATGGACCAAAATTAATCCACCATTTAATAAACCAATTTGGTAGAGGTTTATTATATACCTCAGAACAGATCTTTATAAACCAAGAATGCTTTCTCCTTGGATTTTCATAGAGTAGTACTCTTGTAAGGGACTCAACATAATCCCAATACTTATACTTTATCAAAGTTTTTTGGTTAGGATAGAGGTATTCTCTATCCTTCAAAGTTGATAAACCCCATTCTTCTGCAGATATCACCTGCTTGATAATAATTTTGCTGAAATTATAAATATTCTGGGCATTCCCAGCACCTGTAAAGTGAGTAATCCCTAAAATTTTCAGAAGATTTTCAAAATAGGGTCTTGGCTTATAAGCCATTTCTGCATATCCAGAATTATCCAGATATCTGTTCATTAATGTCCATGGATCATTGACCCACTGTAAATCTTTGCCTTCCAAGAGTATTATTACCTCTTTATTATTATTCTGGAAATAAGAAGTAAGATGCTCTTCTTTATCCTCTTCTCCAATAATTTTTGAATATGATGAGGATGATGAAGCAGAAGTATCACCTTGCTTTTTGTTTATGAACTCCATAAATTCCTCATATAATGGGTCTTCTGGAGACATACTCCTTCTAGCAGAAATATTTTCTGCTACCAGTCTTCTCCCGCCATGCTGGGCGAGGATATTTCCTCGTCCTCCTCTACCGCGGTAAGGGCCAGAGGCCTTTCCTCTGGGGAGCATCACCCTGCAGTCATAAAATTTATGATCAGTCATTATTCAAAAATTCTCTAGTCAAGAAATCTGGAAGACTATTTTCTTCTCCTTTTTTATACTGAATATCAAAATCAAATGGGGCTAAATGAGCCTGCCATCTAGCAAACATTTGCTTAGATACATCATGCTTAAAATCTTTATTAAACATAAACTTTGCAGATTTGCAATCAGTTCTTATAATAAACTTTTGATTATATAAATCATCTTGAAATTTCAGCACACATTTAACAATGGCTAAGATTTCTTTTGCCACCGTAGCATAATTCTTCTGACTTTCAGACCATTTGCCTGAATAATATCTAACAAGAAATTCTTGTTTATCAATTTTAGATTTTTGCTTTAAAATTCCACCATAACCTATATCTAAAGCATCTGTTTCTATAATTTTCTCCAGATTAGGATTTGCAATCATTAAACAAGGAAGTGATTTCACTTTGGACTTAATCCGTCTAACTGCCTTAGTATGTTCATCTGTCCAAGGCTTAGGATTCTTTTTCAATCTATCATAAAGAATTGCAGTGTCTTCATTAAGATTTTTATAATATGAAGAAATATAATTTAGACTTCCTAAAAATCTTTGTAATTGGGTTTTATCCAAGATTTCATCTGGAAACTTAGAAGCAAAATCAATACTTCTATTGATAGGAATAATATTTCCTTTTTCAATATTATGGCCCAAAAATCTAATTTTTGTTTGAAACAAACTCATTTTGGTCTTAGATATAACTAAGCCATTTTGAATAATTAAATTCTTGAAAATATTCAAGTGTTTAAAATGAGTTTCAATATCTTTAGAAAATACTAAGATATCATCAATATAAACAATTATGAATTCACTATAAGGAATAAAAATATCATTCATGATTTGTTGAAATTCTGAAGGAGCATTCTTCAGACCAAAAGACATTACTTTCCACTCATAATGTCCTATTGGAACAGTAAAAGCAGTTTTATACTGATATTTTTTATTAATTTGAATTTGCCAATAACCTGATTTTAAATCAAATTTGGAAAATATTAGTGAATCATATAATCTATCCAATAAATCCTTTTTATTAGGGATTGGATGCCTAATCCATTTTAGAACTTTATTAAGAGGTTTATAATTTATTACCATCCTGGGAATACCTCTTTCAATTTCATAAAATGCAGTACATGACCACGGAGAATTTGAAGGTTGTATTAATTCCTTTTGCAGAAGAGATTGTATTTCTTTTTTACATAATTCTAAATATTCAGAATTCATTTGACAAGGTCTTGTCTTTGTCAGAATTTTCTTTTCATCAAAATCATCTTCATATAGAAGACTTACAATATGCTTTTTTCTATCCCAAAAAGCATTTGGATGATCATTACAAATTTCTATTGAAAAATTATTTATAATCATTTTAATTTTATCCTGTAATCTAGGATTTTGAAGTTTTTCTTCAATTGTTAAAATATTAATTTCATATTTAAAAAAATTCATTTGATTCTTTTTTCTAAGAATATTTTCTTTTATAGTATTCAAAACTTTTGAAAAAGGTTCCATTATAAATTGGAAATTTATTTGATTATTTTCATAGGTTCCTTTTAACCCTTTGGAATCAATATGATAAATAGGATATAATTTTTTCAAAAAAGGGGTACCAAGTATCACTTGATCTGTAATGTTTTTAACCAATAAAAAACTTTCTGGAATATAGACTTTATTTTTACAAATATAAGCTTTGGGGAGTTTGAATTGAATATCTAATCTTTCTCCTCCAGCATGCCTCAAACTATGAGTTGTTTTTTGAAAATATTTCGTAGGTATCAAACCTTCTTGTATAACAGAAATATCTGCACCACTATCAATTAATGCAGTTAATTCAATTTGAAAACTATTATCAATTAATAAATTTACTTTAGTAGACCACTTTTGAGTAGTAATAATATCTAATGAAGATAAAAATTGTTCTTCACCATTTGGTGGTTTTTCTTCTGAAAAACTTGGAAAAGTAATTATTTCTTTCCCTTTTTCTAAATTAGAAATTCTTTCTTCAAAAGTAATATTTCTTAATTTAAGAAATTGAATTTCTTTTTGAAGATTTTTAACTTCATTATTCAAATCATTTATTGAAGTATTAGAACTTAAAGTATTACCTCTTTCTTTCATTATTTTTTGAACTTCTGACATAGAATATGGTTCATTATAAATTTGAAAATCATTTTTATTTTCAAAATCATTATTCCTACTAGTAGAAGGAAGATTCTGAATATCATCAATTATTTTTGATCTTAAATCAGAATTTTTTATTTGTTTTAAGAATTCCAACAAAGTATTTTCTGTTAAAACATTTATGTCTTGAAATTGAGACATAATTTTATAAAATTCATTTTCAGAATTATCTTCTATTTTTTTTCAAACAAGATCCTTTTGTGCTACAAGCACAATCAGATTCTGACTCATATGATGACAAACCATTTTCTGAAAAATCAATTTTATTTTCTTCATCTGAAGACTCATAAGATTTTGATTCAGAACTTGTTTCTAATAATATTTTAGAAATATTATCTTCTAATTCTTCATCTAATTTTAAAGATTTAATTTTTTCTTTCTTTTTCATTTTACATTTATTTGCAAAATGCCCTATTTTACCACATTTGTAGCATTTAACATCCACTGGATTTTTCTTTCTAGCTAATCTAGCTTCTTTTCTTTCTTTTCTTTTTTCTAAATTTTTCTGGAAATTCTTTTTAGAATATCTTTTCTTTTTAAAAATCTTATCAGATCTTTCTTTCCTATAAGATTTTTTATTTGGAAAGGGAATATCCATTCCAAATTGACTACAGAAATGTCCTAATTGACTTCTTTCTGTTAATCTTTGATGTTTTATTTGTTGACTCAATTTTATTTCATTACATAATGCTAGACCTTCCTGGACGCAAGTTGCTATCAGTCTACCATATGTATAATCATTATATGGGATAGTGATTCTATCCTTCCTAAGAGTTTTTCTAACTCTTTCAACAAATAAGCTGGGAAGACCATCTATAAACTTACACTTCCAATGACTACTATTAGACTCAAGCAATTCCATGACTCTATTAAGGAATGCATCTTTATACCATCTAAATTCAGAAAGTGTTTTACACCTAAGATTCTGTAATAAAGTACGGATATTTTCACTATTATCAGAAATTCTACCCGTGAAATGTTCTAATATTGTAACAATTAAAGTATAAACAGAATTTTCAACCATTTGGTCACCTTCCTGTTTAACAGTTCTATAAACTTCTTCTTTACCTGTTTGAGGTAAATAATTATCCCACCAACCTTTTAGTTGGCCAGTAAATCCTGCAACTATCATTTTTGCAATATTACTGTCAGTATTACCATTACTCTTCCAGATAGTACTGTACATTAGCATTCTATGAACAAGATTATAAATTTGTTTTTCAGTATAACCATCTAGATTCCATTCATAAATACATTTACTACTATAACTATTATTAATTATATATTCTTGCTCCTCATGAAGAACATCTACAGGTGATGGCCTGCTGTAATAATTTATTCTTTGGGCTGGCCTATCAGCATACCTATACATTTATGAAATTTTATTAATTTCATCTTTTATTACTTTTTTATATTCTGGATTATTTTCTATTTCATTAGAAAATTCTTCTTCTATAGTGGTTATATTTAACCCTTTAAATTTCTCATTGAGTAATTTTTCTAATTATGGATTAATAGTTTTAAACTTAAAATTTTTTATTTCAGGCGGAGGCTGAAGACTAGGAGCTGCAAGCACACCTGTAGATTCCTTGGAATTACTAGTACTAGGGATATTACTAGAACTAGTCATTGTATTATTTTCTATAAGCTTATCTAAACGATCATGTAAAGAAACAATTTGTTCTCCTAATATAATCATATACATATTTGAAAAAATTTGTTGTTCAATCATTTTATTAATATGTTTACCTGTTATTATCAAAGTGTCTTCTTCAAATAATTTTGAAAAAGAATTAAAATTCATAGAAATTTTGTCTTTTAATATACTAAAAGATCCTTGAGGGGGAAATTGACCCACTGTAAATCTTTGCCTTCCAAGAGTATTATTACCTCTTTATTATTATTCTGGAAATAAGAAGTAAGATGCTCTTCTTTATCCTCTTCTCCAATAATTTTTGAATATGATGAGGATGATGAAGCAGAAGTATCACCTTGCTTTTTGTTTATGAACTCCATAAATTCCTCATATAATGGGTCTTCTGGAGACATGTCTTTTTAAATTGTTAATTTTTTTTAAAATTTCTAAATTAGTAAATTGTTAATATGAAGATATTATATAAGCATTAGACTTTCAGTATTCCACTTGTATAAATAAATAAATAAATATATATAACACACACATATATATATATATATGTATGTTTATAACGCTATGGGTATACATCTACACCTTATATAACCTTATGGGCAAATTCCTAAAAAACCCCTTGTGGTTTACGAAAGTTATTAAGAATCCCCATGTGGTTTAAAAAGCTCGAATAACCCCCATGTGGTTTTTCGATATCCGTAACCGTTAGGTTTTGGTTAATTTTAAATGTGATAGGGGCATTTTCATAATTATATCGCTTTTAAAAATGGTTGACCGTTAAAGTTAACCAAAAATCTAACGGTTACGGATATCGGAAAACCATAGGGGGGTTATTCGAGCTTTTTAAACCACATGGGGGTTCTTAATAACTTTCGTAAACTACATGGGGTTTTTAAGGAATTTGCCCTAACCTTATATATGTATGTATCTATCTACAAGTGTAAATAATTGTATCCGTAAAATATATATATATATATATATATAAATAATCGTGTATATAATATGTACATGCATATATACATTTTCTATTTTATCTATATGTATATAACTTAATATAAAATTTTGGTTAGATATTTGTAAAATATTAAACGTCTATATTGATAAATAAGTTTACTTTTGTTACTAACCAATATATAATTATAAATAAATAACTTTTTATGTGATGCGTGTTTATATTTATGTAAGGAAGAGTGAAATATAATATTAGTTCATTTAAATTTGTTATTTCTTTACTCTTTATTATTGTCATCCACTAATCTCTTTATAATTTTGTGACTTTTCAGGTACTATAAGTTTCAAATATCTCTAAAGCCTATTGATTACATTATGATCATTTACTTTTTGGGAAAATTTTTATTAAGGGTGTAATACGATTTAAAATTCTTTAAAAGAAATTTAAAAATTCTTTTAAGGGCATTAAAATACTTTAAAGCTTTAAATAAATTGTTAACACCCAATTTATCCTCTAAAAAATAAAATATCTAGTTCATCCCTTTGGATACTCAATCAATTTTGAAAAAAAAAAAAAAAAAAGCATAGTTTTCACTCAAATTACTAAGGGCCTGTTTGGTATCACGTTTTCAAAATATGTTTTGAAATCATTTTTATTTTATAATAGTTTTTCATCATTCCCAATAAATCTTTTTACATTTTCAATAAACTTTTTTACGTTTCTAACACACCTTTTTACATTTCCAACACACTTTTAATATTATAAAATCAAAAGTGATTTCACAATACGATTTGAATCACGATACCAAACAGGCCCTAAAGCTCCCTTTAAGTTTTGAAGAGTAAAGCAAATGGTACCAGCCGACCACGTTGAGGCTACGCTCTAGGGAAGAAGGTTTGATTGATGTTCGCGTGTGTTTAGGTTTAATTAATGTTTTTTTTTTTTTGACTGAAAGGTTTAATTAATGTTTGAATCCTAAAAAGATGGGGTTTATGATTTATTTTATTAAATCTAATAAAATAAACCTAAGGAAATAAATATTATTTTTAATTCTTAAAAGGATAAAGTGGTGGTTAACAATTTATTTAAAGCATGATAATATTTTCATGCCCTTTAGAAGAATTTTTAAAACTTAACAACCTTCTAGAGAATTTTAAATCCTATTACATCCTTAATAGGAATTTTCCCTACTTTGTTCACATCAAGTTTCTTTATTTAATATACCTTTAGTAAATGATTAATTATTTAAAAACTCTTGGTAATTCACAAAAAAAAAAGAAAAAGAATAGATACTTTACAATATATATATATCTTCAATCCATTAAAAACAAAAATAACTTTCTTCTTGTTTTTTTTCTCTTCACTTTCTTCTTGTTTAGAATCCTTACGTGCATGTCTAATTCACGTTAACGGGGCAACTCTTGTAATATATGTACATCCATTCATAATATTTTTTTTGTTTAGAGAAATATTAAAATGAATTTTTCCCAATCTCTTATTTGAATTTGTATGTTTGTGCAAGTTCTACTTCAATGAACTAGGATTTAAATCCGAAACCGATCAAATTTTTATCTGCAATTTAAATTTATTTTTGTTTATTTTTCGCTATAAATTTTGTTGGTATTAGCGTTTTGTTGGTGGTTATGTGTTCTACTAATGGTGATATTGTGAAGATCCAAAAAAAAGAATGGGTTCTTCGTTGGAAAACACGCACACCCGTAATAATCCTAAACCATCATCTTGCGAAAACACTGGGCATCGATTTCGAAACGCAGCATAATTGATTGGCCGGCCTGAATCTTCATGTTTTATACTACTATTTATTTAATGTTAAAAATTATGGGGTCTCACAACAATAATTCCAATGCAAATTCAATTATTCGGATTTTTGTTTATTTTTTTGCTATAAATTTTAATGTCTTTCTTGAATGTTAATTGAACTAGGATTGATGCCTCTAGTAATTAATTGGGATATAGTGATTTAATGGAAAAGACAAAATTGGAGATTATGCATGTTTATGAACCATGTTTGATGCTTAGTTCGATATGAGATTTAATGGAGTTAGAGTGATTCTCTATATGAAATTAAGGTTTATAATCATAGCACGTGTGTTAATATTTAGATCTATACCTCTAAAACGATTTGAGGATACATTAAAAGTAGACCCGAATAAGATATCTAGAACAAGAAGTTGCCGGAAAATTTTGGGGTATTTTTGCCTAGAATTTTGAAAACCAAAGCTTGCCTACTTTCAAAAATTGCCTTATTGCCTAGAAGTTTATCTTATTCTAGAATGACCCCAAAAGTACCTAATAATTCTAGATTCATAAAACTTTACCTTATGGAAATTGACCTTATTATTGAAATTGACCATAAGACCCATACTTGACCTTATTTTCCAAAGTTGACCATTGACATTGACCTTTGACCACTAACCATTGATCTTGACCTCGACCTTTGACCATTGACCATTGAATTTGACCTTTGACCGTTAACCAAAAGTCCAAATTAACCCTAGTTGACCGAAAAGTTAAAGTCAACCCTAGTTGACCAAAAGTCAAAGTCAACTACCTTAGTTGACCTTAAAGTCAAACCAAGAGTAAAACGTAAAGTTAAACTTTAAAGTCAAAACATAGTTGACTTATACTAAAACGCTCGTAATGCAGGAGTTAATCGTTGAACGAGAAGCAAACCCGTCAACCGTTGACCACTTACGCTTTAGGAAAGGGGAGGGATTTACTCGATATTTTTGTAAAGGTTCAATTGGACTATATATAGTATGCGTGAACTATAAACTTGATTGATCGGCTAAACTAAGAGGTTGCCCACTCCTCACTTGCATGTAAATGGAATTGAATTGCTACATCTGAGATGTATGCCATAATTGATTGTTTGAATTGCTATACGTGAGATGTATGCTTTGAATTGCCTGCTTGCTTAATATGAGTACAAGCATGTATGCCTATTGAATGATTATTGATCACATGAATTGTTATTGATTGAGAGCATGATTTATTGTACACTATAGAGAAGCATGATGTACTTCTAGGTGTAAATAGTAGATGCCTAATACTTATGCCATGACTAGGTTATTGCATTACATATTTACATATTTAGGAATCATGAGAGCATGCTAGAGATGCCATGTTTGTATGATAAGAGAAAAGTATGGCACCTTAAACCAGATAAAAGACTCTGTGCGTCTAGTCTTAATTAATCGATTGTAATCGCCCACACGTATTACCGTGTGCGGTGAGGCTGCATTGCAGTTAGTCGACGCCTCCCAAAAGGGGAAACTAAGGGTTGCAAGTATACAACCAGGGATCCAAAACCCCTTGCCGCTGGGCACTCAGGCCACTGCTTGTACTGTCGCCGCTTGGGTATCGAGGTGTTTGATCAAACAACCACCTATCACTAGATCGTATTCCTGATTATCGCCTTAGCTTTAGATAAGAAAGCTATATAGAAATCAGATGGATTGAATACCTACGGGTGAATTGATATATTGATTGTTGCATATGGTTAGGAGCATTCCATGTTCCCTTAAATATCTCTGCTACATGATTATAGAAATGATTGATTGATTGCTTCCGCATTGACGCATGATTTGTATATGCTTTGAATACTATGAATGATGCATAAATTGTAATGCTATGTCTATATGATTGCTTTGATATTGAAACCTTTTTATCAAAGTACCATGGTGGGAATTTTATATAGAAACCAAGGTCTCTCACTGAGCTTAGTGAAGCTCACCCCTTTCATAAACCTATTTTTGCATGTGCTTAATTAGGTATGGCTTATTGTTCGTTAGATGTGAGGCCGACGTTCGCTGCAGCAGTGCTGAGCGTTTATTTTGTAATAAGTAGGCCTCGACAATGATTGTTTTGATTAAGGGATAATTTGGTTTTAGACTGTCCCGAATAATGTTTTAGCTTCCGCATTGGATAAGTTGCTTTAAGAACTATGGATTGAATTGTTTTCAAGTAAAAGTAATACTATGTTTTTACTAATATATGTATCGACTTATTGGGTGCAAGCCCTGAATGACGTTGTCCCCGGACCGGCACTGACTCCCTCGAAGGAACGGCTCCTCGGGAGATGAGGTCGGGGCTGGGGCGTCACCGTAACATCTTACAACGATCATAATCAAATATTCAAAATAAAACTTCAAGAAAACTCAAAACTTTAAAATCTAGGCTTAAATGCATTAAAATCCGAATACTTACGTTATTGTAAGCAGTTTAAACTTATCGTTATATTCCTAAAGTTGCTAAGGTCCTATCCACCGGATTGGAATCAAAGTTTACGTTCCAAATCTCACTTTTCTAAATTTTTTCCTATGTTTCTTCTTTTCTCTCTTCATTCACCTACCTGTTTATTCTGTCTTCCGTACAAATGAAATGATTCTGGAGTATTTTGGATGTCTTTAGAATCTCTTAACCGATAAAACTTGAAGCTATAGACCCCTAGGGTCGTAGCCCACCTTTGGAACTTGGAAAATATATTCTTTTCATCTCCAGGTGATGATCGGTTTTAAAGCCAAGTAATAACCAATTCGACTTTGGTCAAGTCTGACAAAGTCAGACACTAGCCTCTCAATCATCTTAAGGCGGTTCCGATCGGTTATAGCTGATCAAAGCTAGGCAATTGCTGATTTTCAATTGTTTTCTTATTTTTCACTTATTTTCTAATTTTTATTCCATAAAGTCTGAAATTAAACTAATATATCTATATCAATGTACTCTTAAATATAATCCTACATTTAAAATAACATCATAACTTTAAATTAAAAATCAAACATCACGATTCAAAAGGTATTTATAATCAAAATTCTTAAAGAAAATCATACAACTTTATAATTATACATAATTGAGTTTAAAAGGATATTTATATAAAATAATACAAAACCTAACGGTTAATCACAGGGTGAAAAATACGGGGTCTCACAAAATGGCCGATGGTGGTGATGAGGATGGAGGAGGGAGGAAGGAGGAATTTGGGGAAGAAGATGAACAATGAAGTCAAGGGAGAATAAGAAGGTAAAAAAAAAAAAAAAAAAAAAAGTTGAACAGTAAATTGACAAAAAAATATCATTAAAAATTGGCACATGACAAGCATGTGACGGCCAATCCATCAAAACTAATGTGGACGAATGGCTCAGTGACATTTTTGGCCCGTTTTTAAAAGTATGATGATATTTGTGGAAATAAAAAAAAAAAAAAAAAAAGAAAGAGCTTAGTAACCAAACTGGAGAATCCGAAAAAATAAAATGATAATTTTAGCAATTCACTCTCACATATATATTGGTACTTTCTGGTTTGAAAACTATATAATATAAATACCATTTTGTGGTAACCGAACGTAACATTTCGGTTTCCAACCTTTAGGTTAACTTACTTCCCAGACTGTAATGTAAATTTGCTAATTTATTTATCCTTTTTTCTTTTTGTCCCTTAACATCCTTGGAATTCAGGTTTTTTCTCCTACTATACTCATTATCTGTTTTTGTTATATCGTAAACAGAAGCAGCCGTATACGGTATATGCCTGCCCTGCCAATAAAACCAAACAAAACATGCACCACGAAATGAAATAAAATACTAATAAAATTAGAACCATTATTTGTTTAGCTGAAAAAATATATATATATATATATAATGAAATAAAATACTAATAAAATTATACTCATTACTGGATTCGGATCTCACACTATATGCCGAATCATAGTAGGTGGTCTGCGATGATTTTTGTATTTTTTATTTTTTGATAGTTTAGTGAAGTTTTTTTATAATATTCAGTCAACAATCAACATGAGAGAGACTTTTACTTGTAACGAAATATTTCTCTGATTAAAATATAAGAAAAAAGATGACACACGAAAGTGGGAGAGGAAGGAGTTTGTTCTCGCCCTTTCGATCTAACTTAACTGATCATACTCTTTTCCTCAGTTTTTATTTATCATCAATGCACCTTCGAAAACTAAATATATTAGTGAAAAAAACAGTAACAAGTTATTTGTTTTAGGTGTTGTAACTTGAATTTTATACTTTTTTTTTTCTTTAGAAATAAGTGTTATGTTGATAATAAATTCGATGGATTAAATGACCCTACAAACTTACAAATTGGTCAAATGATCATAAATTCCTACACTATTATGTTGCACAATAAATAGAGTTTTATCTTAAACTCAATAAATAATGGCATGCATGCTAATACAAATTTTTAAAATACATTAAGATAAATAACTATTACATGCTAAAATTATCACAATTGATAAAAGTTAAAATTGAACAAAATATCCCTAGAAACTTCACCCTAACAACAAGGGTTGAGCAAATGACAAATCCGACCCAAAACCGATCCGAACGGTTTCGGATTTTAATTTTCAGTTTCGGAACGGTTTCGGGTTAAAATCCGAAACCGCCGTTTCGGATTTTCGATTTTGTTTTTTATTTTTTCCCTTCTTTCTCCCTCTTCTCATTCTCAAAACCTTCTCCCCTGCAAATTGTCTCAATCTTTTTCTTCCTCTCACACGCTGCCCACTGCACTCTATTCTCTTTCCACTAAACCCAATTGATGGATATTCGGACAGTTTTAAAATCAGAAAAAGTTCAACTCTTTTCGGCTGCCATGGATTCCGGCATGAACATGAAGCAAAATAGTAGTATAAAACATGAAGATTCAGGCCGGCCAATCAATTATGCTGCGTTTCGCAATCGATGCCCAGTGTTTTCGCAAGATGGTTTAGGATTATTTGGGTGTGCGTGTTTTCCAACGAAGAACCCATTCTTGTTTCTGGATCTTCACAATATCACCATCACTAGAACACATAACCACCAACAAAACGCTACTACCAACAAAATTTATAGCCAAAAAATAAACAAAAATAAATTTAAATTGCAGATAAAAATTTGATCAAAATCCGAAACCGATCCGAATCCGTTTCACAAAATCTGATCCGAATTTTTGGATCGGATTCGGATCGGTTCCGCAGTTTGCTCTGACCCGCGGATATTTTGTTCAGCCCTACTAACAACAACATCAATATTTTTGAGTACTATATTTCATTAGGTATTTCTCTTGCCTTTTTCACTCACATCTTCATCAACTTCTTACTTCTATAGATCTGAAATTAATGACAACGAAGAAAACAAACACTCCTTAAAGGATGCTAAATCCTATTAGTAGGAACTAACAATAAAAAAATTACTAGTAATATTAATTCTCCCCCATCGTCCATTGAAGGAGGATGAATGAGAAAGATGAAGTGAGTTTGTTTTTTGTTGTTGTTGTTGTTGTTTTTTTTTTTTTTTTTCATTAGTTACCTGTATTTTGCCTCACATAATGGGTTGAGAATTCCGACAATACATCAATCAATGTAGGGTGAGTTTGTTAATGAAAAAGAGGAGAAAATTTTTAAATTCATACAAAATTATACATTTTTTCTAAACTGAACTAATCTTCTAATGGAACTAATGAAGTAATTTGATAATAACTCTCGAATGGGACAGATGAAATAATTTAGATTGGGATCTAGGAACGATTAATTGATTTTAGCAATGTTTAAAAAACCGGATCGGACGTTGAACCGGCCTAGCTCAGAGGTCGGGGTTTAACTGGGGTTCAGAGGTCGAACCGGTTACGTCATAAATATATTAAAAATACTATATATCTCATAATTAATATATAATTAATTTTTGTAATATTAAAAAGATAATTTTTAAAATGAACAATAATAATATAAATTATTTAATGTCTAACTTATCATAAAAGCATGCTTAGCTTAATGGTTAACTATTCTTCTATAAAAGTTTTCCTCTTCTTGAAGACCTAAGTTTGAATCCTGCAAAATACTTTCAAAAAAATAAATAAATAAATTAAAAAACTTCAAAAAAAAAAAAAAAAAACCCCTGGTTCCCACCGGTTTACCCAGTTTCCGGTTTTGACCAAGGGAACCGGGTTTTTTTCATTTACTATTTTCTATGGCAAACTGGACTAGTTCCCGATTAATCCGGTCGAACTGGCTGGTCCGATCCGGTTATTTAAATACTGTATTTTAGAACTATTATATGTAGTTGTCATGGGTTTCATAAATATATACATATATATATATATATATATATATTTTCTTTTGTCATGAGTTTCATTCTAATCAAAATTGAATTTTTTTTTATTTTCTTTTTATAAAAAAAGGCACTCAAAAAGAGCTGCTAGTGGCTAATGTGTAGGGACTTAGAAGGTTACATTTTGTCTTTGTCTTAATGACTCATGAGGGTGATGGACTAAAAAAGGTTTTAAAAAAAACACCGGCAACCAGAAATATTGCTGATTTTGAAAGGCGCAAAATGCATATTAAGAAATAGCCAATCCCGAAGGCAGTTATAGACTTGTTCAACCACAAAAGAGAGAAAGAAATGGAGTGCAGAGAGAAAAGAGAGCTTGAATTTCAATGGATGCTGCTCATGAAGATAGTGGCGATTGGTTTCAACTTCCAGTTCCAGCTGATAAAATCCGACCCATTTGTGGGATATGGATATGCAATGGAACGGGTATGGATCGACCGGGATGGGAAGTCATTGAGTGCTTCCCTCCAAGTCATCAACAACTCCTGCGTTTATGGCCTTGACGTTCCCAATCTCCTCCTCACTGCCAGGTACACACGCCACTAATCTTCGATCTTCAAACTACTCATCCGAATTCAAAAGATTAATTCTTTCACCTTCACCAGATGAGAAATGACTTCAATAATTAATATCATGTTAAATACTCACATATATATATATATATATATATTTGAATATATAAGTTGCAAAATTTTGCCTTATGTTTCTATTTTGTTACACATTTTGTTCCGAGGCCGGTTGTTTCCCATTTTACATGGTTAAACCAGTTGTCAATGACATTTTGACAGTCTTTTGCAAATTTTATATCATTGTGTGGATTCAAGATTATTTTCTAATTCTACTCAATAAAAATGACGATATAAAATTTTTGAACCACTAAAAAATTGGACAAAAATGCGAACGCTTGTGCAAACAATAAATATTATATATAAAAAAAAAACCCACAAGCACATACAGAACGAACCAAGAACAACAAATTATTGATTTTAATACAAAAAATTTCATTTCAAACCTACCAATCAAATAAGCTCATCTTCCAACAATTCGATGCACACTCAGCGGCCAGTTCGAGCAAACGAAAAATCTCCTTCCATGATTTGAATCCGTCCAAAAAGTTATTAATTTCACTTCTCTACAACATATTCACACATCCTCTTATTGTTGGACGCGAATCGGGGGATCTGTTCACTACTACAAATTGGAGCTGTCGTAACATCCCAAAAATGATGCTTTAGGCCCTAAAAGTGTTATCTTAGGCATGGGGCATCACTTTTAAAAGTATCTCTTAAAGTGATGTTACCTTAACCCTAAGGTAACACTCTTTACCTTTTATACAATATCTTTTTGAAGTGTACCAATTGGTGGCTAATGTAACATTTTTTTCTCCCAAATGCAACACTTTTTCCCCTTAATGCAACGCTTTTTTGAAAAATTGCAACGCTTTTTGGGCCTAATGCAACGCTTTGTTTGAATATTGCAACGCTTTTTCGACTAAGGCAACGCTTTTTCTGACTAATGCAACACTTTTTCCTCTCCTAAGGCAGCACTTTTCCCCCCAAATGCAACACTTTAATGCATACGTAACATATTTAAATCAATATAATATTACTGCTCATATGGTACCATTTATTCTAATCCACTATGAAATTGATAATCCAAATGATTGTATTACAAAGTATTGTTAGAGTTCTATATTCTATGATTTCGGTTTTTGTGAGAAAATCATCATTATTCTAAAACATCTCTTTCACCTCAAGAAATATAGACTTCAGTGAAATAAAGTTTCAGGGCCTTACAAAAAAATCTTATCTAAAATGGAATTGGATCCTACTCTGTTAGAACATTTATGTGAATGTTATTATGATCTAAGTGGTCTTATTTAGTGTCTTGTGCTAGGAAGCATTCTATCTAGATCATCACAAGACTTCAAGAAGTCAATTATATAAATTAAAGCCCTTCAAATCTTCAGCTTCACTTAAGAAAAACCTCACTTCTAAACCTGAAAATTTTCACAAACAAAATGAATTAAAAACAATAAACAATCAAAATATAAATTTGTTCCTCATGATCATGATTGAAAAAGATTTCATCTGTCCTTCAACAGTGGCTAACATAATCAATGCAGATGGGAGAATTTGGCCAAGTTTTCCTGAACCAAAATTGGACCTGATTGAACACCACTTGTTCCCTCTAAGACATCTCTATATCTATCATGCAATAACTCATTAATATTGTCATCTATTTCTGGGATATCATCATGTAAATCTCTTGTAGATTACAGTGGTGAATGTTCCTTTCCATGAAAACTCCACACATCATAATTGTCCACAAATCCCTCATTTTTGACATGATTATATACCTCATCTCTACGACGCCAAAAGTGGTTTTACAATTCCCACAAGGACATTCTAAAATTCATAATTGTCCCACGGATGATTTAGCAAATGATATGTTAAGCCATTTTCAAATTCAGACATCCGTCTAGACATATACATTCAGCTTCTATCTTCTCTCATCACTCAAAAATTTTGAAACTAACAATAAAGAGCTATCAATTGTCAAGCATCGATCCTATGTTGTAAAATCAAAGTTTAAAGTTGGAGTAAAACACAAGAACAAGAACAACGACAAATCTCACAGAATAGCCTCTATGGCTGCTTATATAACTTTATGAATGAGGTAAAATTTATAAAAGTTGGATCATTACCCTACAAACCACATATTACACTCATTCGCGGAAACTTTAAAGATTGTGACAGAAGCTAAGATAATTTGCTAGAGTAGATAAACCTCAGAAGAGATGCTAAGATAATAAGAGCAACAAGATGTTATACATGAGAGCACATACCATTCTGACATCCCTTTTAAAACTCAGGTGTTCCTATATTACCATATTTAGAAATGTAAAAATAATATCAAATCCAGAAATAAGGCATCATCTAAAAGCATAAATTGGAAATTGATATATAACAATACATAGGACCAGGAAAAGTGAGGGGCCCTGCACATCAAGTCAGCTCAGTTCACTAGCACGACAGCGTAGATGCAGTCGATCCAACAGGCTAATTCTAGTTGGAATGCACCACCAGAGCAAGTTAACAGGCAAGACAAAGGTGATGGAAGAAGCACTTAAAACCATAGGACCAGGAAGAGAAGCAATTCCTCATTTGTTACATAATAATAACTTTTAGAAACTTGTGGACATACCAGACCTCCCAAGGATTGTAGATTACAAAACAAACATTCAAATCCCAGAAATTAGCCCAATGAAGTAACATGAGCAGAATTTTTTTTTTTAAAATAGAAAGACATCGATAAGCTTACATATGCCACCATAGCTACTGATTATCGAAACTCAAACTGCCACCGAAAGTGACAGGGATGCCATCCAAATTAAATATAAATGTAGAAACAGAAAACCTAACCTA
This sequence comes from Leptodermis oblonga, assembly GCA_016801395.1. Classification (NCBI taxonomy): domain Eukaryota; kingdom Viridiplantae; phylum Streptophyta; class Magnoliopsida; order Gentianales; family Rubiaceae; genus Leptodermis; species Leptodermis oblonga. Next base: position 12,403,669 of record CM028756.1, on the reverse strand, counting down.
TTGATTATCAAAACTCAAAGTGCCACCAAAAGTGTCAGGGGTGCCATCCTAATTAAATATAAATGTAGAAACACCAAACTTGAACTTCGCCAACCAAACCAACTAAAGCATCAAGAATAGCCAACAATGTTTAATCAAAATCAATGACCAGCAAATTCAGAACAAAAGAACTTATGTTGTCTAGCATATGTCATAAACCGAACAAGTACTGTCCAGGCTCATACATTTAAGAAAGGCAAAATATGATTTAAGAAAAAAAAAAAAAACATGAGATGGACTACAATAAGAGGAGAAGGCCAAATTAATGGTGAAATTCTAGGATATCTTAAACTTATTTAGTGAAGTGAAAGGAGGACTTTAAAGCAAGCAACATTCCATATCTCTTCACAAGAACTCAAAAAATTTCAGACATGAAAAACCATTTACTGCTTTCACCATTTTAGAACCATGATGAGAGAACTGATCAACATCACCCACATGGGCCTTAGTATGTCTCATTAAAAAACCCAATGATAGGCTTAAATTCCCATCCACAACGACATCAGAACTAGTAAAGAACTTTTTCTCTCATATGATTCATGACCATGCTCCCAATTTCTGCTAACATGTTCACCCCAAAAAAAGAAGTCTGCACCAAACAAAATTTCACTTTTTCCTATCCTGATTTAAGCCTCTTATCCCGGAGAGGGACTAAATAATGAAGTAAAGAAAACAAATTGAATGGCAACATTACGAAGTTTAACTCCCTAAACATAAATCTAGCACTGGTACTGCATTTCACAAGTTTATAAAAACGAAGTTTAAGCCTAGAAAGAAAAATTAACAAACTAAATTAAATGCAAACTGGTATTTCATTTCACAAGTTTATAAAAATGAATTTTGAAGCTATGCATAGTGCAGATTATGTGAGCTATTTGACTACTAAGATTACAAGAAGGAATGGGAATGCTATGGCTAATTCTTTGAAAAATGACTCAAGTTTTTCTCAAACAGAATTTTCTCAATTTTTATTCCATCTTTTGTATATATGAGACTTCTCCTCCAGATCCTATCCCTCTTAAAAGCAGAAACAGAGCAATCTCTGCAAGTCTCACTTTTTTGCAGACCAACTAAAATCCAAAACAACCAAAGAAACAACCTAATCCTTCTTGTTCTATTGGGTTCAACCCTCTTCAATCACCAAGAATTATTTCACAAGATAAAAAACCCTCTCTGCACCATTCACAAATGTCAAGAAACTCATCAAACCCCAAAGAAAAGTCAGTAAAATTTGGTGAAGCAAAGAAAACCAAGGAACCTCCACTGCCCTATTCTGCGACTTATTGGCCAGTCACAAAGAAAACACCAAAATTCTCTCATACGGAATCTGCTGTTTAAGGTTAAGATATCTCAGAACTCCCCTCGGAGTCTAGTTTAATTTGCAACTGGATTTGTAGTTTTTAGACTTTTCTGTAGCTATTGTAATAGTCCCATTTTTGTTTTTGTACATCTACTCTAGTACTTCCCTACTTGGTTTGGTAGTAGAAATTTCAAACCAAAAATGATGCTGTATAAGGATAGGAGACAAAATTTATCAGTACCAACAAGAATTCCTCAAAATTCATAATTGGGGAGAAATTAGATAGAGACGATGCAAATTTGATTGAGGAGCAATGAGAGAGAATTAAACCTTCCGATCAAGACTTCAGCTCTGTTTTAGGGATTGGACTGGAATCCTTCCCAAGCTACAACAAAATCGAAGGTAATCGGAGTTGCAAAATCGAATTGAATTTACGATGCAAAATAGATGAAGGAGTTGAGTCTTAATGGAATCATAATGAAGGAGATGATCGAGTGGTGCGATCGAGTTAGGTGTGATGGAGTGGTGTGATTTAGTTTAACAGTAATAAACTATAGCTTAATCATAAACTATACTGGTCAGTTGAAGTTTGACCATCTTTTTTTTATGTTTGTCGTACTTAGTGTGCCTGTTTTACTACTGAGACATTATGAATAGATCCTAGAAAGATTTGCTTAATTTGAAAAACAATGACTGTATTTGTTGAAAGTATTTTGCTCATAATTTATCCAAATGATATATAGTTAGTTAATCCTAGAGTTTTACTTTAGAAAAAAAAAAAAAAAAAACCTATAGCTTAAAGAAAATTATTGAGGGCAGAATTATAAAGCAATACTATTTTTTAGGACAAATTACAATTAATTCAAATTAAAAGAAAATTACAAATTTAGGACAATTTATTGTAATCTTTTATTATTGTTCGTATTTGGGGAAAAAAAATATTTACTTTTTTTTTTATTACCTTATTTTCATTTATCTGTCCATGTACATGTAAACAAAATTTTTATTTATTTTATCCTCCGTATGGATAATTGTTGTCCAGTACTATTTTTTATTTTTTTGGTGAAAATTTCTTAAAACTATGTTTAAATTGTAACTCAAATAAGAATTATTATTTTTGGAAAAAAATTTGGTAGAAATTTCTTTATGAGAAATTGTGTAATAAACAAAATAAAAGTGTAATGATCGATTTGATTATATATATATATATATATATAATAATGGTAGTGTTATTTTTTAGGGCATTTTAAATTTAAAATTAGAATTTAAAGAAAATTAAAGGAGTAATGTAATTTTAGTAAAAAGAGTGTAAATTTTCCTGAAAAAAATAGATAGAAAGAGCCAAAAATAGAAAGTGTCCATAAATTTTTTATAATGAAAAACCAAAAAAATCGTATTGATAGCAAGATAAAGGAGAATTAGCCACCCAAAAAAGCGTCGCAGCAGACTAAAAAATGTCATGCAACGGCCTAATAACAAGCATTACACGAGCTAAAAAAGTGTTGCACTAGAGTAAGAAAAGTGTTATAGTAGCCTTAAAAGCGATGCATTTGTTTAAAAAAGTGTTGCATTTGATTGAGAAAAGCGTTGCACTAGCCTAAAAAAGTGCTGCATTAGACTAAAAAAAGCAATGCGCTAGCTCAAACAAGCGTTGCAATAGCCTTTAAGAATAAGTGTTGCACTAACTTCAAAAAAATGTTGCTTTAGCTTTCCAACAAATGCAGCATTTTGTAAAGGTGTAGCATATTGTAAAAAAAATGTTGCATTAGACTTCTATAGCTACACTTAATTATGGTGATGCATTTTCTTATAAAATTTTGTTCTATTGTAACATTTTTGAAAGTGTACCCTAAAAAGTGATACTATCGGCTCAATTTGTAGTAGTGGTTGAAAAAAATTTAACCAAACTTATATCAAACTAGGATATTATATTTGTAGTAAGATTTAGTAATTACTTGTTTAATTTGTTTCTTATTCGATTTAAACAGTAGTCTTAAATTAAAATTTGATGATTAATTCATAGTTGGATTTGGATTATTTTGTGGTCTATATAAAAAATTTAAGGGTAGAAATTTTAATACACAAGAAAGTTTAATGGACAAAAAGAAAAAGAAGAAAAAAAGCCATTCAAGGCTTCGGCAGAAAGAGAGAGGGAGCCGTGAGCTTCCAAGGCCTTCCTTGTTATAAAATTGCTTCTTGTAGGCCCGATTTCTATTAGAAATATGGGTTTGGTCATGGTGGTTGAATTTCATTAGAAAATAGCTTTTTTCTTGTTTATTTTGCTGTTTGTTAATCCCCGGATTAATTAGGATATTTTTATATGTTGCATGCTGCACGTTAATTTCATTAGGATATTTCTTTAGTGGTAACAGGAGATGTATAAGCATTTGTATTTTTGTCTAATTTGTTATGGATTGACAAGTTTCCCGCCATCATTTTTAATAGGCAAATATTAGGAAATATATTGAGAGCACACAAGAATATAGATTTTACAAAAAACCTCCAAATTTTTTTTTTTTTTTTTTTTGTAACAGACGATTAGGTGGCTAGGGGGCTTGGAGACCCTTTATTAAAATGTAAAAAAGGAAAAAATGCCAAAACTTACAAGGGAGACATAATGAGCCTTACCTTAGAGATACAAAGATGCAGAAATGCAAATGCAGCCTATACATGTGAAAGACTACACAAAAATAAACAAAAATCAGAATACAATATTAGACCCGGATATAGGGGAAACCCCTAGCATCTAATGTTGCTAGACCAATAACTCTCCTACGGAGAGTGTTGTGAACAAGCCAGTCAAACTAGTCGATTGAGCTGGATTATCTGTCACTGCATTCCCTTCGCGATATAGGTGGGCAATGCTCCCATAGCAATACCTCAACTCCGAGATTCCCTTCAAAATGGCTGTTGAGTGCCAAGGATCTAAACCCCTCTGTACTGCTATAAACAACACCATAGCATCCGTCTCTACATCCAAATATTGCATGCCAAGTCGATCATAGATACTAAAACCAAGCAGCAGGGCTCGTGCTTCTGCTTGGAAGCTCGCGAGCATTCCAAGGGATGCCCCAATTGCGAAAATCACTCTACCGTCTGAATCTCTCAACACTGCCCCCGCACCCGAAGGCCCCGGGTTACCTCGGGATGAGCCATCCACATTCAATTTAAACTGTTCTACAGGTGGCAAACTCCAATGTACAATCCAGTCCTCCTTCTGTTTTCGAAAAGCCTATCACAGCACTACGTGCCCTTTCAAAAAGGCCACAGAAGGGTGGTACACTGGGGGCTTTAATGCCAGCAAATCAAATACAGACTTTGAAACCATACTCAATAGTTGTCTAGATCTAACTTGCTTCCTCTCATTGACTGCCTTGCAGTGGGCCCGCCAGATTTCCCAACAAACTACCACTGGCACAATAGCAGTCACCACCTTGGGGAGCCTAGCTATTTCTTGGTCCTCCCTAAGCCAATAAATCCAGCAAGTCCCATAAGTCTGTAATAGCCAATGGAGCATATGTAAGCGGTTACCAATGTATTCCCAAAGCCCACGGGCTAGAGGACACTCATAAAAAACATGCAACAAGAACTTTCAGCTCAGCAGAAATGGCATTTTGACCCCAGATGAAATCCCAGAACTTGCAATGCATCGTTCATGGTAAAAGTCCATTCAGGTGACGCCACATAAAAATAAAGTGCTTAAGTGGTAAGGGACGGAGCCATAAACTCGAGATCACTACGTTCCCCCTCTTCCGTGTTACTCCATAAGCTGATTTGATTGAGAAGCTGCCCCTTATCTCCGGCTTTCAGATCATCTATCCGTACGACCCTCAAACTGGAGCTCTATATCTTCAATGAAATCCCACACCTCATCTGGTAAGAGATCCTGGAAGGGACTTCTTAGCAAATCTCAAGTGTCCCAAAAGTGACGTACTGTCAAAAGGGGGTCATCAATCTCCTCTGGTTCAACAAAGTCCACTAGAAAACCCTTCCCTGTCAAATTAGACAACCAAAAAGGAGAGCGCCCACAAGAATGCCCATGTGCTCTGCCATGATACTCTGCACATCCTCTATGCGCTTCCAGACCCAAGAGGTCCTTGCCGATTTAGGCAAAGCTCGCATATATGATGCCCAAAGAACCTAGACCATTTTCCTCCACTGGGAAACTGACGCGGCTCTAAGATCTCCAATGTCGTTTCTTCTTCCCTTCTCTAGCCCCCCAAAAGAAGGATGAAAAAATGGCTTCAATCTTTGCCACTATTCCTTTTGGGGATTTGAGAGCTACCCAATAGTGAAGAGACATCGTGGACAGCACATGCCAGATCAACAACAACCTTCCACCCTGCAAGAGGAACTTCCTTGCCATCCTACCAAGCGAGCCTATATCTTATCCAACATAGGTTGGAAGAGCGCCATAGTGCATCTCTCTTGACTAATAGGGCAACCCAAGTACATAAAGGGGAAAACCCCTTCCTTCATCCCCGTAAGCTGTCGAATCAAGGCAGCAATATCCTGCAACCTCTTAGGCAAATAGTAGAAGCACTTCTGCTGACTGACTTTCTGCCCAAGAGTACCTTCATAAACCCTAAGGAAAGCCATACAATACCTTATAGAGTCCTTACTCCCATTTAGAAATATCAACAAATCACCTGCAAATCACAAATGGGAGATCCTGAGGGTCCCCCTAGGTGTAGAGTAGGATTGCAAAATGCCCATCTCTAAACGGGCCTTAATACCCTGGGTAAAAGCCTCTCCCACCAGTATGAAAAGAAAAGGGAATAAGGGATCACCTTGTTTGATTCCCTTCGTGGCCGGAAAAAACCCATGGGGTTCTCCATTAATCAATAACGAAAACAAAGCTGCTCGGAGATTCCTGAGGATCAACTGCACAAATATGGCTAGGAATCCCATTTTTGGTAAAACCTCTCCAAGAATGCCCAAGACACCCTATCAAACGCCTTGACCATATCCAGCTTAAAAATGATGTTCCTGCCATGACATTTCCGATTAAGAGAGTGTACCAACTCCTGAGCAAGTAAAACATTGTCTGCAATTTCTCGACCAGGCAAAAATGCAGACTGCTTTGGGGAGATAATGTTCGGCAAGATGAGCTTCAACCTAGCACACAACACTTTTGTAAAAATCTTGTTAAGAAAATTACAAAGACTGATGGGGTGGTAGTCTGCAAAAGTGACTTGATTCTTCTTCTTAAGCAATAGAGTAATGAGAGTGCTGGCTATCGCTCTCGAAATAGGAACCCCGCCATAAACTCATGCACTTCCAGGAGCAAATCAGAGGAAATCACCTCCTACACAAATCGGTAAAAAGAACCCAAAAAAATCATCACTCCCTAGAGCACTGTCCGGATCCAACTCCCAAACCAACAATTTCAATTCCTCAAGGGATACCACGCAACAGCCCGGTGGGGTCCCCTACCAAATCTGGAACATTAGCAAGAAGATCCTGCATCGAATCCACATCATTCTCCTCCTCTTTGAATAGGTCCTAAAAAATATGCCCTGCCTCCTGCCCAATATCGGTTTGACCCAAAATAGTTGCTTTACTAGCAGATTTAATGAAAAAAAATCCCCACTTTGCTCAGACAGGTCTGCAGTTGCACTTCTCTCTGAAGTTGCGCCGATTGAAGAAAGACTTGAGAGAATGGAACAAGAATGTTTTTGTAATGTAACCTCGAATGTCGAAGCTGCTGAGTAGGAGGTGAGTGGATTATAGAGCCTGTATAATGCGGGTGATGAGGATTCAGAGTTATGTGCCTTGCGAAGGGGAGAAGCCTGTTTAGTGCAGCGACTACTGGAACAGGAGATATTTTGGCTGCAGAAGTTGTATCTTCGATAGGTAAAAGAGGAGAGCAGAAAACCAAAATTTTTCATGAACCTCCAAAAAATACCGTGAACTGTTGGTTTGACCACTTAAAATGGGTAACAGTTGGTGTTAGGAATAAAAGTGTCACAAAATATAAATATAGAACAAAGTTTTGCAACTGAACAAAATTTGGTGTCAAAAGTATAAAGAGATCAAACTTTTAGTGCAAAAAATGCAAGTTTTCCCCATTCCTTTGTAGTTTTATACTTTTATATATATAATGTTTTGCCCATTGGTGTAATGGTCGCCCATCTCTCTGATCAAAAATTGTTTTTATTTTTTGTTGGAGAAGATAATATTGTTAGTTAGATCAATGGGAACATGAAAAAAGTAGAGAGTTTTATAGGAAAAAATAAAATATATGGGTAATAATCACAAAATAAATTAATATTGATATCTGTGGTGAGACACATGAATAATGAGGATGAAAGGTTTTTAGTAATGTATGCATAATGCATTAGCAGAATGGAAATGACCTTGCCTTGCTTTCTGTAACGTTCCAATTTTATTGGATGTCCATAAAGGATGACCTTGCCTTGCTCAGTACAGCATTACCATGTTTCAATATTTATCACATTTTGTTTGTTTTGAGACTAAAAATAGGTTCATTAGTTATATTTTGGCAAAACTTACAGGAGAGGAAAGTAATTATATATCTACATTATTAGGCACCTCATTATTTTTCAAAGTAAATTATTTTTTCAAATTTGTAAGTTTAAGTTTCAAATTTATTTATGTTCATAATTTTCAAAATTGAACTTTTCATTTCATGAGTATATGTTTTATATTAAAAAGTCATTTTTCATTTCAAAAATATTTGTGCTAGTTTCTAAACTATAATTATTTATTTAAAAGTTTTACATTAAACCCCTGATTTATACAAAAAATAATATTTTTAATCAAAAGTATTTTAATGTTTATATCAAAATATAAAAATATAGACTTTTTTAAAATATATGTTTCAATTTTAAAAATGCTTTGGATGTTCTATATCTGACACTCTCAATTACACATATTAATAACTAATTGTAAATATTATTTTTTGCATTTTTTTTTACTATTGATATTCATTTCCACCATATAATTTATGACAGAGGGCTCATTTCTTTTTAATTACGGTATGTTTATGTAAATTTTTGGATATAAAAATTACTATAAAATTATATTAAAATATAAGATTAATGCAAAATAAAAAATAAAAAATCAATGAAAGATCAACTAAGTAGAATGAAAATGAATAATAATAAAAATTAATGCAAAAATTATATTTACAATTAGTTATTAGAAAATTACTCACTTTGTTTTATTAGAAGAGTCTATTTTCGCACATATATAACTTTTTGCATATGCCAATGTACAACAACACATAAAATAGCTAATTTGGCACAATTTGTTCCATTTATGTCCTTACTTTTAAGTGCGATTTAATTGTGAACCACACATAATTATATTACTAATTAAGGGTAAGATGAGTAAAAAAATTTGAAGTGAACCATTCTATTGAAACCAAATTATTTATGAAAGTTTACTTTTCTGATGGAATGAATGAAGTAATATTTTTATTGTCTATCCTTCGTAGTTTTAAAAAAATACTATAGAGTTTTGGGTAATATTTAAAAACTACCCAGGGTTCTTAGTAACTTTTAAAACACAAGTAGATTAATGATATGCTTTTGAAAATCACATGGATTGTTTGAAGCTTTCTTTACTATATGAAGGTTATTAGTACATTTCCATAATCAGGGGAGGTCATTTGTACTTAGCTATTTTTTGTTTTAACTTTGTTGTCTCTAACAAATGAAGGGATTTGTATGCCTATTTCAAATCCTGTTCCAATTAGAATAGTTTTTATTTTTATTTTTATGAATTTTATAATGTATAATTTCTTTTATTGGTTTTAGAGTATAACATTTAAAATCGATAATTTATCGTATTATTTTTACTTATTTTCTTTACTTTTAAGGGTGAGTTACTTGTGAACAAATATATTTAGTTGTATTGATATGAAAAGTAAAATAATAATAAAAAAATTATCAACTATTCTATTGAAACAAAAAATAATAATAATAAAAAATTATCGATGTTTTAATGGGACCAAGGAAGTAATTTAATATTTCATTTGTTACATTAAAAGAGTCGACTTTGGAGTTGTAGTACCTTGTGACTCATAAATGGTTGTATCATTGGACTCTCCTAGTGGAACAAAGGGAGTATCATAATACCTTCTAAAATCTTGTACTCCTTGTTCTATTAGAAGAGTTATATTTCTAATACTGAAATTAGTTTTAGAAACAATACCTTTTGTATGGAATGGAGGAAATGTATGCTACTCTATATATATTTTTTATGAAAGAATGAGTTAGGCATTATATTTATGATGGATTTTAGAGTAAGACTGCAGTCCTTGTATAAGCCGTAAGTCATTTTGAGTGATTTATGTAATTCCAATATTAATGCATCATAAGCCGTTACGAGTAAATGAATTGTTCCGTGGAATGAACAGGCGTATTTTCATGAATTTTATATTGATTTAAAAAATTAGGAAGTTTTTAATATAGTCGAAACCTCGGACACGTCTTGACATGAATTTTAGTTTTCTTACACACAGTTTTGAAACAAACGACCGTTTAAGAGTTCGAATAATGGACCCCACCAAGAAAAGGTGGGAAGCAAGGTTGTTAAACTCGAAAATTGAATTAAACTCATTTTAGGTCTAGAATCGGAATCGTAGAATCGACCTTAGAATCGAAAAATAGGATTAAACTGTATAATTAATTCTAATAATTTTCTCAATCACAATACATACACAAATTTAACTATACTTGTAGCATAAAACTTAAATATAATTTTAAAAAACCACATTAAAGTGTCAAATTAGCAATTCTGAACAAAATAATATCCTCAACAAGCTGTAACCTCAAATCTCAATACATCATGATCAAATTCAAGTCATTAATTCAACAAACCATAGCAAAATAGCAATAACATGTTCATTTATAATCATACCAATAATGAAACATTTTTCTCAAATTCATAACCCTCAAAAGCTTCATTCATTGCCTTTTTCATTTTGCCCAACATTTTGGAAATGCACATTCGTTGTCATTTGAACATCCTCTTCATCTTCATCTATTAAGCCAAATATTCACAAAAAATGGGAAATTAGAAATTTTAGTTGGTTTGGGCCGAAAATGGCCCAATTAATTTGGAAAAGAAACCATTCCAGCAGCCCAATCCTTCAAATTATGCAGCCCAATAATTTTTTTTCAGGACTCGTAGACTCGTACGAGTCTAACGAGTCTAGCGGGTGTTCAACATTTCCACTAATTTCCAACGAGTCTGACTCGTTTCCGGTTCCTGGACTCAGGAACGAGTTTGACAACCATGGTGGGAAGTGCCCTATGACATCCTCCCCCGCCAGCGGCCACCCTCACACGCCTACCAACCACCGGTAGACCACCACAACTGCCGCCAACATAGCCGCTCTCTCTCCGATTCGAAGTCGGACCTCACGTTCCGCCTCCACAATACCTCCCCATTCGGCTTATCCGTCGGCCGTCTTTCAACGGGGGAAACTCTTTTCGACACCACCCCAGAACCGAACAATCCCAATACTTTCCTCATTTTCAAAGACCAGTATCTCCAGCTATCCTCCTTATTGCCACCTGAAAGGGCGAATCTTTACGGCCTTGGAGAGCATACGTAGAGCTCATTCAGACTTGAACACAATCAGACGCTGCCCCTCTGGAATGAAGACATTTTAAGTAATAATCTTGATCTGAATCGAAACGGGTCTCATCCCTTTTATTTGGACATTCGATAGCCTAATGGGACCAGTCATGGAGTTTTATTGCTCAATTGTAATGGGATGGATATTGTGAACGATGGAGATAGGATTACTTATAAAGTCATCGGTGGGATTCTTGATTTGTATTTTTTCGCCGGACCAACGCCGGAGATGGTTGTGGATCAGTATACTCAGCTTATCGGCCGTCCTACTCTTATGCCTTACTGGTCCTTCGGTAAGTCCTAATTTGTGGCTTTCTTTTCTTTTCTTTGTCGATTGCCATGGTGCTTGAGAAAAAAACACTAAGAATTTTGTATATTGTCACCTTCTATAAGTAAATTGTTAAATATTACTCCCGCCACCAATTAAAATAATCATGTTTCGAATACTGAAAATAAAACGATATTAGAATCAGAACTCTTTTAGTGGCACGAGGGAGTAACAAACATTGTTAGGCATTTCTCAATATCGTAGATATGCCTTGATGATTTTGACCTATCACGGCCTTGTTTTCTTTGATCAAGTTGCATTGTCAAATTTATAATGAGAATGAAAGGGCAAATATATCATAATACTCATTCTTGTCCCATATATAAAGTGTCAAGTTTCTATTTATTTACATTGCATGCCTTACTAATATACTGTAATAATGAATGGTCAACAATTGACTTAAGTAATGATATAAATGGAGAATATAATGGCAAATTACTTATGTGGGATGTTGTACTTAAACTCATAATAAGTTATATATGTTTCAAATTGAATTCTTTTAGTGGAACGGAGGGAGTAACACTATAATATTGAGAATAATAAGTCTCTGTGAAAAATATTTCTTAAATCATAAAGCTGATGAAGAACTAAAATAGAAGGCAATGTACAATCTTTGGCAAGTATTGAGAAATGAATGCACCCTGTACAAAGTCACTATAGTTGTATCTTGTTCTTTTATTCTTTATCTTGGAAGCCTCGGGTCATCTTCAGTTGTAGATTTTTTTTTCTTGTTTCTTCTGCAATTGAAGTGTATATTGTACTTTTATGCATGACAATCATTCAATTGTAGTTACCAAAACAAGATATCAAGTCTCACCCTGATGTTAGAACTAAGCTAATATGAAGGCCATAAAATGATTGAATTGAGTCTGAAGTGTTACACCAAATTGAGCTAGCATTAGTAACTTTGTTTAATTGATTTTGTTGGAATTAATTAAACCAAACTTGTATTTACTTATTAGGTAATTATAATTATAGTAGGATTTGTTATTTGTCTATTTCCTATTTGGTTTAGTGTTTGTTTTGGGTATCATATTTGTTTTAGGAAATAGTTCTGAATCGGATTAATGGTAGGATTCACGAATAGTTTAGCCTATAAATAAAGGCATTGGGTGATCATTGTAATCACAAAGAGATCACAGAGATTTATAGAGATTGTTAGGGAGAAACTGAATAGCCTTCGGGTTGTTTCTCGACCAAGCTTCGGCTTAGGTGCGCCGTACAGATTGTGTGCGTGCGGGTTTCTTTATTGTTCGTTATTACAAAGAAGTTTTATTCCGCTGTGCGTTAATGTCTTTAATATTATTTTGGATATATATTATTTTTATATCCTACAAGTGGTATCAGAGCTAGAATAGAAGAGGAGTCCGAAAAAGTTTGTTGATCGTGCTTTAAAAACAGCATTCGACGTCATCAAAAAATACAAAGATATTGGAACGGGCTAGTTTGTGGCATCCGAGCAAAAACCTTGCGGCTTTGGTAAGCAATAATTTGATTGCTTCAAGTTTTGTTCATTCTACGGGGTCTATTTATTTGATCCAAGCCTTGATTAGTTTGGTTTCAATTTAGCAAGGATTTGTTTATTTTCTTTGATCTGCGTGCGATCAAAATATTAATTAATTGTGGATTTGAGTGTCTTGGCTGAAGCTCTGAGTTATTGGTGGAATTAATCTTTGATCAGTTTTAGATTTGATTAAATTAATTGGTCGGCAATTGTTCGTTGGCTCGAATCGCAGCGTCAGTTTGATCTTCGTGGCTGCTTAAATTGGGTTCTACATCTGGAATAGAATGCGTTAAAATTTTTGGGTTCTTATAGTAGTTAAAAATGTCTTCTTTACCTATCATTCATAAGTGTCCTGTTTTTGTCTTTGATGGTAAAAACAATTATGAACTCTGGAGTCAACAGATGAATCTGGCACGTGATTGAGACAAAATTTGAGTTAGAATTTGCAGAAAGCAAAGAATTCAAGATAAATCAATATCAGGAACAATCAGCTCTGTATTATTTAAGAACGAATGTTGAATTAGACGTATGCAGAAATTTATTTGATGTAAAGACAGCTAAGGAGTTTTGGGAAAAGTTAAAAGTTGCCAATCGAGAAAATGAAAACATTCAAAGAATGATACTGCAAGAGTTAAGGAGACAATTTGAGTTGATAGAGATGAAGTCTGATGAAGCAGTGCTTGAAGTTGATGGTGAAAGCTTGGAGAATGGATCTTCCAGCGACAACACAGAGAGCCAAATTATCTTTGAGCAAGAATGTGTCGAGGAGGATGAAGACATTAAAAGTGTTGATTTGGTCAAAGAAGAAGAAGAAATTGTATGTGTATCAGAACAAGGGAGAGATATTGAAGTTGATTATCACATAGATGAAATTGATCATGGGATTGTTGAAAGCTCTGTTGAATTGGGGCAGATCAACTGCAGTGAAGTGGACTTCTAATTTGGTGGAGTGTCCGATCAGGTTAAAAATGTGACAGCGGAGCCTTGGGTTTGCAAGGACATTGTTATATCTAAAAGCATTGATGAGATTAGCAATATCGATGGAAAGCTTTGTTCTGAATATGAATGGGTAGATATCAATGAGTTCTTTGACCAGACTGAGAAATTTGATAAGGCTTTTTTCAGAATACAAGTTTGTATCCACATCTTATTTAAAGGTGATGTCTCGAGTTTGCGAGAATGTTTTTGGCATTTGCAAGGTTGATTACAAGGTTGATGAGCAGATGAACTCGGATGAAGAAGAATGGGTAGATATGAATAAATTCTTCGCTAAAGAGGAGTTTCCACAGAAGATTCATGGCACATACAAAATTGTCTCTATGAAGAGTTTGCAAGTAAAGTTGAAGAACTCCTACAAGTTGGTGTTGCACGTTGCCTACACAACAATGGAGATTTCGATGGAGATTCAAGCTTGTGATGGCGATGGAGCTTATTTGATCCAAGTTTGGTTTAAGGGAGGCTATGTTGGAATTAATTAAACCAAACTTGTATTTTCTTATTAGGTAATTCTAATTGTAGTAGGATTTGTTATTTGTCTATTTCCTATTTGGTTTAGTGTTTGTTTTGGGTATCATATTTGTTTTAGGAAATAGTTCTGAATCAGATTAATGGTAGAATTCACGAATAGTTTAGCCTATAAATAAAGGCATTGGGTGATCATTGTAATCACAAAAAGAGCTCACAGAGATTTACAGAGATTGTTAGGGAGAAACTGAATAGCCTTCGGGTTGTTTCTCGACCAAGCTTCGGCTTAGGTGCGCCGTACAGATTGTGTGCGTGCGGGTTTCTTTATTGTTCGTTATTACAAAGAAGTTTTATTCCGCTATGCGTTAATGTCTTTAATATTATTTTGGATATTTATTATTTTTATACCCTACAGATTTGATGAAAGCAGCTGTACGTACTTAACATTTACATAACACAGTTTTTTGTCAAACATGCATACAGGATTTCACCAATGTCGTTATGGTTACAAAAGTGTGTCTAATCTCGAAAGAGTTGTCGATGGTTATGCAAAATCTGGGATTCCACTGGAGGTCACGTGGACAGATATCGATTACATGGATGCCTATAAGGACTTTATACTAGATCCCCTCAATTTCCTTTTGGAGAAGATGAAAGTTTTCCTTGATATGTTTCACCAAAATGGTCAAAAATATGTGATGATTGTTGATCCTGGTGTCAATTTCTCTTCTCCAATAATCTCATTTTTTCTTTTTCCAAATATTTTTCAATCACTATAGTTGAGAATAGTAGTTTAGATCCTCTGTTCAATTTTATCACGTCATATTTCTGTCCAGTTACAGTAAAATAATCTTACTTTGTCACTAATTCGATGGCAAAATACAAGTTAGAAAGTAAGTTTACTTTACTGCAGTTAAATAGAACAAAACATGATAAATTGGACTGAGGATCCGAGAGAACTTGTAATAAGGCTCATGCTGAAATGAATCATCTTCTTTCTTGAAATAGGCATTGGTGTCAATGAGACTTATGGGACTTATATAAGAGGAAAGCAGGCAGATATTTTCATAAAGCATTTCAACGTACCATATATATGAAGGTGTCGTTTGGCCAGGGAAAGTAAACTTCCAGATTTTGTAAACCCTGCAGCTGGACTCTTTTGGAGCAATGAAATTAGCCTATTCCACTTCCAGATTTTGTAAACCCTGCAGCTGGACTCTTTTGGAGCAATGAAATTAGCCTATTCCACAATCTCGTTTCCTTTTATGGCCTATGGATTGACATGAACGAGATATCAAACTTCGGGCCTGTTCGGGAGGAATGTTTGAGAATAAGTTTGAAAATAGTTTTTAAACAATTTGTTTTTAATCTCATTTTAAAGAAATATGATTTTGAAAACAAGTTTTAAAACATGTTTGG
This sequence comes from Leptodermis oblonga, assembly GCA_016801395.1. Lineage (NCBI taxonomy): Eukaryota > Viridiplantae > Streptophyta > Magnoliopsida > Gentianales > Rubiaceae > Leptodermis > Leptodermis oblonga. Next base: position 12,388,003 of record CM028756.1, on the reverse strand, counting down.
CCTTTTGAAATTGTTATCTGTCTCCACCCCTTCCACCACCCCCCGCCCCGCTACCTCACCTTCACCGCCACCGTGTCACCATCCCCGCTGCCATGGCCATCACCACCACCTCACCGCCACGGCCATTACCACCACCACAACAACCTCGTACACATTCAAGGGTTCCACATCTGAAAAATCCAATTCTAACAGAACACTAAATCCAAATCCAAACCCAAATATTTTTTTTCCTTCTTCCAATAACAATATAAAAACCCAAATCTAACAAATTAACGGAAATGTTATTTGCAGGCCACATTCTACTAAATGTAGGCCAATATTTAAAATTTCAGCCCCTGAAATTATCAAAATGCCCTTCACTCTTATAAAGTAAAAATAATTTTTTTATTGGCCCATTTCTTCTTCTCCACTCGGACGAACGCGACTCCCAGTTCCTGCTTCTCCATTTCCATTGACGTCCCAGCGAGCGAGCTCTCCATTCCAGCACTCCATCTGTCGCTGCCAAGCTCTCCATTTTCGCGGCTCCATCCCTCTATGCCGGCGCTCCATCCTTCTCTCCCGCCGCCGCCGTTCATTAGGTTAGTGTAATTTGTTTCCATTTTTTAAATCGGTTTATTCCAAATGTTGAAATTTAATTGAGTTGTTTGTTGTGGAGTTTATGGGCAAGTTTTCGAATGCATGTTTGTTGCGTTTTTCGACTGTTTCGTGGATAATTAATGTGTAATTTTCCAAGCATGTATGTTGGGTTGTAGTTCGGTCCATTTTTTAAGTTTTTAATGGAATTTTTTCCAATGAATCTTCAAAGATTGCATTGTATTGGTTGTGTAGTAATGTTTTATCGGCTGTGGAGTTAACATGGTAATTTCTGTCGTTGTTCGTCGGAAAAACTGTTTTCCGGCGAACAAACCGGAAAATCGCTTCGGGGAAGCGATTTTCCGGTATAAAATCGCCAGGAAAATGTAAAATTTCCAAGAAAAAAATGCCTTGTTCAGGCGATTTTTTTGGGAAAAATGCCTGGAGGAGGTGTTTGTTCCTTAGAAAATTGCCTGAACAAGGCGTTTTTTCTTGGAAAAAACTCCTGGAGGAGGCGTTTTTTCCTAATCTGTATTATTTTTTAATTTTTTCCCTTTAATATGTTGTTTGTTTCTAAATTTCTTTAAGTACAGATGAGGGACAGATTTAAAGGTAATATATTCCGTCGGACGGGAAAAAGATCCAAATCTGGAAAGAGTAGTAATTCGGAAACATCCCGGGAGAGTGTTATTCCGGATAAATCTGGGGAGCCTATTATTGAAGAGTCGAAAAATGCCCCTCGTGTTCCTCTAACTGCGTCTGAGCGTTCGAGGAAGGTCGTTGCACGATCGCGAGCATCTTCTGCGACTGGGAATGTCATTGCTCCCATTACTGAAGACTCATTTCAACATTCCGTGTCTGGAAATGAGTACATTGGTGCGTCCTTTACCGAACAACCTTTTGCACCACCTTTTTCAGATGTTGAAATGTCCCACGATGATGGTGACGGCGAGGGGGCTTGTGGAAGAAGTGATGCTGAAGGGGCTAATACAAGCAGTGAACAAAGTAGGAGAGCTGGGAAAGTACTCATGGGCAGTGAGGCTAGGGCAGTGATTGCAGGGTGGAAGGAATACAGGGAGCTAGACCATCTGCTCGAAGGTGGTCCTATAATCCCCGAGTTGCTCTTGAGTTTCAATGGCCACACTGCCTACCACATCTGGCATGGAGAGGTAATTCTATTAAATTGCGCACTTTTATATGTGATGTATCAATGAATTAGTATTTTCCTAATTATCTATGCTTAATTACTTGTGATCCAAATTGTCATAATAAAGTATGTTTGCACGATTTAATTTTTTTTTTACAAAATAAATGCTTTAGGAATTGTATCCCTCGTTGTAATTCCATTGTTTACATTTTGTAGGAACGGGGGATACTGAAATGTCATAATGGGGCCGATCGATTGAAAAATTGGCCGGCAAATGATGAGATGAAAAAGCTTGTTGAGGGGTCCAGTTTGGCCCATTTAGTACAGTGCATGCATGATGAGTTAGACGCCGCTTTGCTCTGTGCCTTTGTGGAGAGGTGGCATCCGGAGACCAACTCTTTCCACTTGCCATTCGGGGAGATGACAATAACATTGCATGATGTTGCATACATATTGCGCATTCCGCTTAGGGGTAGCCCATTTAAGGAAAAACAAAGACTACACAAATAGCGACGGATGTTGCAGCTGTGTTGGGAAAAGATGGAGTGAAAATGGATAAGCCTGGCTTTGTGAAGTTGACAAGCATTGAGGCGAATTGTGACGGTAGATTTGATCAAGTTAATGCCGCCTCGGGTTATTTATTGTGGGTTTTAGGGCTTTCCTTGTTTGTGGACAAGTCAAAAACCCACGTCTCTGCGCAGTATTTAACTTTCCTTCGCGATATTGAGACAGTGAGTGAGTACTCGTGGGGCGCTGCTTGTTTGGCGTACTTATGCCGCCAACTTGGGAAGGCATCTAGGGCACACATTGCACAATTTTCTGCTTGTTTGACTTTGCTTTAGGTTTGTCACTGTACATGTTGCTTTCCTTATCATACATTGGTGTATTTTGTTCGAAGATATGTACTGATTATTCTTCTGTTCATTCTTATTAGAGCAAGATTTATGAATACTTCCCAACATTCAGCCCACCAAAGAAGAGGTCGTGAAATACTGGATGGCCTGCGGCAATGAAATGGCAAGTTGGTACTGGGAAGAAGCGTGTTGCAAAATATGATTTGGAGGCTTACAGGAGGGCCCTAGATGCATTGCAGCCGAACAAGGTAATATGTCCGTTCTGTGTGTTTGTGAACAGTTTTTTTATGTTACTTTGCTATCTTTGGTGATTTTTTTAATTATCGGCCAGGTTAATTGGATACCATTTGAGCCCAATTCTGCACTGGTCCATAAAATTTCCTTGTATAGGGGCCTTATATATTGCGTTAACTTTGAAGAGCCCTATATGCCGGATCGGGTGTTGAGACAGTTCGGGTACGCCCAACAAATTCCATTTCGTGTCTTCAAACAGAAGGAGTGCTACAGAGGCCCAGAGACAAAAAAGTATGTCTGCAAGTTCGTTGCTGACATCAGTGGTTGTGAAATATCTCATACGAGACTTCTGCGAGATATGAAGAGGGTGGAGTATACTGACAAAGCAAGCGAGGATTACCTTGAGTACTTTCGGTCGCGTTCACACATCCGTGTCAGTAGGGGTCCTGTCAAGGAATACACTCATGATCCTACTCAGTTGTCCCTCAATGCAGTGAGTTGAGAATGATTTTTGATTTTCTTCTTACCTATATCTGTCTTACTAGTTGCTGATTGGGATTATCATTTTACTTGTTACAACGACTTCAGTACTTAGCATCTCGGGCAGTCTTTTTTCATCCAAGGGTTGAACACGCCGTCAACCCTGAGACACGTAGGCAGGCTATTGCAGAAGTTGCTTATCATTTGGAGGCCCTGATGCCGGGACTCGAAGAGCTTGCGATACGACCTTCATTTCAGCCGTAGTGCATTGTATTCCTTATGTTTGGATTATGTATCTAGTAATTTTAGTGTAATGCTGGACGAGTGATTTTTTTTAATTCCCAAATACAATTTAGATGACGAATTAGTGCCTTGAATTTGTTGTGCCGTTGATTGAATTATAGATGATAATTTAGTGATCCATTATGTGGTCTGAACAGGGATTCAGGTGCTTATGTACAGGGGAGACTCTGCTCAAATTTCGCGAGATTAAACACACTAGTACTGTTTTAGTCGTATTTTGCGTTTCCGGCTGTAGCTAACATTGTTGGGTAAAATGCGGGGTGGTTCGTAATTCAGAAACGATTTTTCGACGAACCACCCTTAAGAAAATCGCCTCTCTCAGTTTTGGTATTTAATCGCCTGTACATCTAAATTTCAATCTAAACCTAACCGAGGACGCCATACATTTGAAATGTCTACATTGCCTACGCTAGCAATGTACAAGCTCTGATATCTATCCAATCGAGCTTTTAACCTGTCCTCCAAATCATCCATCATGTCGTCCTTATGGTGTCGCCACAACACACTGAATGGGGGCAACATAATTTCACCTCTCGTCTCCAAACAAATGAAATGGTTGCCCTGGATATGTCCCATAGTGATATACGTGTTCGAATCATCACATACGCCGGACTCCCGCAAGCGAAGTGGAAGGAAGGTGCAATATTCCGCTCCGTAAAATGCGAATATCCTCTGGTATCTTGTGGCGACAAGTAGGCCAAATAGATAAGTATCGAACCAAAACTCCTCTGTTGCTGGACTTATGTGGTAATCCAACACTTTAAGAGCTTTATCGTACATATCTTCACCGAGGATGCCAAACCATAATGAGGCATACGCATGAAGTTCATGTAACAGCTCCCGCCGCACTTCTGACCAAAGTGACTAGTCACGATGTACGAATCTAGAGATTACCCTAAAACCACAGTGTCCATCCCCCATTACATTTTTATAATCAATAACATAATCGAACACGAACTGTTTAACCAAAGACGGGAGGTTGAAAGCCAGTTGGATTCGTTAGGAGTCATTCGAATACTCCTAGATGATGACCCTCTTGACCTGCTGCGACCTGCACATGTTATTCGTATGCATGAAATAATAGATGCATCATAATAAATAATTGAAACAAAAAAAAATTCCAAAGGATATGACAACTATATGTACCTCTGCCTCTTGATCTGCCTCTACCTATGCTGGCTTTCCTCTCGGTATGTTTGTAGCCCGAAAGGTCTCGCTGCGTCGAGTTATTCCTCGGCCTTCCCCTATGTGGCCTTTGAATGGGATCAGCGAGGTCAACAATATTGGATGCAAAGTGCTATGCATGACACCCGCAACTCTATAAATGTCCGCAGTCGGACGCTGCGAGGCCTCCACATACATCTCATGCAGTCGCCCTTGTGCTGTCTGCTGTTCCTCATCGCTAGGCATGTTTCCCTCATCCAAAGATAGGGTCCTCCAGAAGAGGTCCACATCCAAGGGATCAATAGGTATGTAATTCCTGGCCATTTCAACCATCTGATGTGCACATGGCAAGCCATAGCTGGTTCGCAGTTCACAACCACACAGCTCACTATTCGCCCCATAGATTGCACCTCTCTTTTTGTATTCTTATAACAGCAACAGTATGGCATCTTGCGAAACTCTGCCATTGATCCTACTATACAAAATGTAATTGGCTTCACGGATTGTTTTGCTCCGAGATGCCTCCATTTTACTATGTATCTCACCCAAATGCAACTTTATCATCTCATTTATGGCCAGAAATATTATAGGAAATGAACCTCTATCAGTTTTAATGGCGCGCTTCAACATTGCGTGCGCACTCTCAGCCCTGCATATATAAAAGACGAACAAAAGTAATGCTTTACATAAGAGAATAATGTGTAATGGTTTCATAGATATAACTATAGGCAACAAAATTTAATAGTCTCACATATTGTTTGTGCTCCCTCCATAATGTTTTATTTCTTTAGTCCAGAATGAGACAAACTTGGTCCTGTGGGGATCCAACCAAGTATGGTGCAAATAATTAACCACAGATATCCACCGGCCTCTATATTTGGTCTCTATGATCTCCACAGCTTTCGTAAACTTTTCATACGTTAGAGCACTCATCACTCTTCTCCACCGACCTTCAAACTCATCTACTATATCTTTGTCCGTACACACAGTGAGTGCTTTCTTCTTCACATCCATGGAAAAATGCCGTTTGCACAGTAGTTGCTTAGAATCAGGAAAAACATAGTGCACAGCTTTCAGTAGAGCTGACTCTCTGTCCGTCATAACAACATGGGGATATGTCAATGGATCAAAAAGTTGCCTCAACCTAGTCATAGCCCAGAAATAAGTTGGATATGTCTTATCCCTCAAGAAAGCAAAGGCAACATGTATGTATTGATCCGTCGGAACATGAGCGACTATCTGAAGCATAGGCATGTCATACCGGTTGGTCTTGTATGTCGTATCCATACACAAAATGTAAGGAAACGTACGAAGCAGACTAGGAACATCCGCATGGGCGAAGAACACGTTTTCAAGCGCGTTACGCTCATCTTCCGCTGTATACCAATAGTAGTACCTGTAATCCTGCATCAGTTTCAAGAAGCATTGTATAGGACTTAAATCTCCCCTCTCTTCTCTCCTAACCTTTGCCGTTTCATTGTAAACCTGCCTGATACATGTGACATTAGTTGCATTGTCATATCGCAGTTTTGACAGCATCTGCTTTGGAGCCAAATTTATCTTCATCATTTCTGAAATTTTCTCCTTTTCCTCTTCATTCAACTGGGACTGCTTATGATGCCAGTTTCTAACAAGGGATAATTCATGATTGTGGTGGCCTTTAATGACACTCAGCTTTCAGGTACCCCCACTAATTTCTTTCCCTGATATTTTTAAAGGGACAACCAGTCAGCTTGCTACTAGTGTTGTTACGAGATATTTTCCCTTCAACTGAGGGTGCTTTGCTTCCAACTTCCCCCGATCTATCACAACATATGTCAACTCTCCCTCTTTTCCCTTTGAGAGGCCCCTTCCACTTTTTAGAAGAAGTTATTTTCGTATCAAACTGATGCTCTGCAGCTCTGGTTTCAACCCAACCAATCAATTTAGCTCGAGTCGTGAACTCTTCCTCAGTCCGAAATACACCCGTATAATCTAGAAAGATTCGATCATCCAAAACATGCGGAGCCTGTCAAGCAAACCAATATGACATTAGAAATTCCCGCAATCGGGGGAAAAAACGGAGTAGGGCCATATAATCGCCCATAGCGGGCGATTTTAAACCATAAAATCACTCACCAGGGGCAATTACCTGGGTGAGAATCACCCATGGGAGGCGATTTTATATGATAAAATCACCACAGGCCACTATTTTTCGTGAAGAAAATAGCCCCATATTGGCAATTTTTTTTAAGAAAATCGCCAGCTTGGGGCGATTTTTTTCAATAAAATTGGTGGCTTGTGGCGATTTTATCAGATACAATCGCTCGGGAAAGGCGATTTTATCTGATAAAATTGCCCCCCGTGGGCGATTCTCACCCAGTGAACCAAAATCATGAAAAATGTGCTACCTTTAATCCATAGAAATTGTAATGTGATACGTACCGTGTAATATGAATCTTCATTTGCATTTTCAGCCATGAAACTCAAGCAAAATTCGATTATTATACTTGAATGAATGTAGTGAATGTTGGGTTTAGGGAAGAAAATTGACAGGAAATGGGAGGGAGGATGTATGAATGACTTGCTTGTGTGAAATGAATGGATGAAGAAGGTGGGTAAAGTAGGGTAAAAATGTGGGTAAATTTTTTTTTTCTTAAGGTAAGAATCAAGGGTATTAAAGTCTTTTCACCACTTAAAATTTTAAAAAGTGTCCTGCATTTATTAAAATGGCACCTGTAAATAACATGCCCCGAAATTAATTGGATTCTCAAAGCGATCTCCATGCCTCTCAGTCGGATCTCTACTCCTTTCCCGCTGTTCTCATTCCAGTTTCGACCCCTCCGTGACGACGACGTTTGTTGTCGGGCTCCATTAAATAGACCTACCTCCACCTCCGTCTCGTGCCGCCTTCGCCCGCGACTTCTGCTTCGTATCTCCGGAGCAGAGCTCCTCACCTCCAAGAGCGTAAGAAGAAGAAGAAGAATAAGAAAATTTGTCGACTGGACCAGAATTGGGTGGCGATTGGAAGTTGACTGCGGCAGAATTGGGAAGAAGAAGAAGAAAAAATCAACACCCCGTCACTTGGGGCAGAATTGGGTGGCGAAGGAAGTAGAAAAAAATGGTTTTGGGTTTTGAGATTTGTTTTGTAAATGGGTTTCAATCCCTCCAGCCGAAACCAACCAAAACATTGTTTGAGAACATGGGTGCCGAACAGGCCCTTCATTACTTCACCTGCTGCCCCATCATCCACCTTCGATGACCCTCCTTAGAAGATTAATAACTCTGGATCTCATATGGCCATCATTTCAGACACAGTCCCTGCATCTGCTGTACATTTTTCTGATATTGCAGAGTATAATGTTCACAATCTTTATGGCTTCCTGCAGTCCAAAGCAACAAATCAAGCATTAGTTAAGGTGAGAGTTAAGAGGCCATTTGTTCTTTCAAGATCAACTTTTGTTGGTTCTGGTAAGTTTGCCGCACACTGGACAGGAGATATTGCTTCCACTTGGGATGATATGGCATACACAATACCAGCCATTTTGAGTTTTGGACTTTTTGGAGTTCCGATGGTGGGGACAGATATCTGCGGTTTTAATGGAAACACTACTGAAGAGCTTTGTCGTCGTTGGATCCAGGTACGGTTGGTTAATTAGATGGTTCTCTGCGTGACACTAGATTCAGGCATGTATGATGTCATAGTTGTGGTTGATTGAAACTTTTCGATCGGATTGATTTTCAAAATATTCAAAAGCATTTTGAAAACGTAAAAAAGTGCATTGAAAATTATGAAAATAACTATAAATTGCAAAATGTATTTCAAATGACAAAATGTATTTCAAATGACGGTTTAAGTAGTGATACCATAAGTATTACCTCTATTTGGTCTTCATATCTGGTGCCTTTTCCTAGCTTACTAGTTTAATGTTTTTGCCTAGAAGGTAGGTAACTCTTAATCAGCTCCCAACCCTCTTGTTTCGTTCCATTTCTGTTTAATGCTTTTGTATTAGAAAAATTACTCTTTTTGTGGGACGCGAGGGGTAGCTCATTTCGTCTAAAAATTTCCACTCTGTTGCAGCTGGGAGCCTTTTATCCTTTCGCTAGAGATCACACTTCAGTTGATACCATCTCTCAAGAACTATACGTTTGGGATTCGGTTGCTGGGGCTCCGCTACCAGTTACTACCATATTTCTACACACTAATGCACGAGGCACATAACAAAGGAACGCCCGTTGCTCGACCCCTTTTCTTCTCATTTCCAGAAGACACAAATACCTACAGAATCAACTCTCAATTTCTCCTTGGCAAAGGGGTCCTGGTCTCACCTGTACTGAAACCTGGAGCAGTTTCAGTGGATGCATACTTTCCTGCAGGAAACTGGTTTAGCCATTTCCATCACTCCGAATCACTGAGCTTGAATTAGGGTAAAGTTGTGGCATTAGATGCACCAGAAGATCACATAAACGTACACGTTCGAGAAGGCAATATATTGGCCATGCATGGGAAGGCTATGACAACTGAGGCTGCCCGGAAAACGCCATTCCGGCTTCTGGTTGTTCTCAGCGGTAAGGGAAACAGCACCGGAGAACTGTCCCTGGATGATGGGGAGGAAGTGGAGAGTGGGATGTGGACATTTGTGAAATTCAACAGCTACGTGGACGGAAGCAGAGTGAGAGTTGTAATCAAAAGTTCTCAACCCAAACTTTGCTTTAACTCAGAGGTAGATCATTGGGAAGGTGACAGTTTTTGGCCTTGAAAATGTTGAAGAAATGAAGAGCTATCAAATAAAGACTAATCAGAGTCGACGGAGAAGTTATCAGAAAGTGGGAATTACAAGTTTTAAGGTCAATGGACAGTTCGCGTCAGTGGAGATTTCAGGGCTCAAAATGCTTATTGGAGAGGAATGGAAGTTACAGCTTAATCTCAGTACTCGAAGATGATCTCCAGAGGCAAAATAATACGGCCTTTTGACTTTTCAAAAATAAAAATAAAAATAAGCCGCCTTTTGATTTCCTTCAAAGTTGAAATGCAATAAGCTAAACGTAGGTACGTACTATATATATATATATATCAGAAAATATTCTAATAAAAAACAGTTTAAAATTCAACCATGATCTCGATGTTACAAAAACTTCTTATTATCCGCCCCAATCTCCCACACATTATTATGATGAGTTATGTTATTGTGTTTTGCAGTTTTATTTGGCAAAAGTTGCTGTTTTTTTTAGATATGTTTCTATTAGTAAGATGTGATGCAATAATTCACACAATACCCTATTTTTGTAAAATTTATCATTGCTCCCATGTGAGTCAAAAAAAATAAAATAAATTAAAAATACAAACCTCAAGAAGTTTTTATTACTTGAAAATTTTTACATTAAGGAGGTAGTGCTTAGTTTTCAAAATTTTAGGGAGTAATAGTAGTTTCACAAAAGTGCATAATATGTAAATGTAATTCAAGATATTACTAGACCATTTTTTTAGGGGCCATTAACCCCTTCCTCGTGGTATCATAAACCTGGAATAATTAAGGAAATTCTGATTAAAACAAATTTAATATAAGTCATTCATTTAAATATTCTCTTGTTAAGAAATCTGGAATACTATTTTCGTCACCCTTTTTATATTGAATTTCAAAATCAAATGGGACCAAATGAGTCGGCCATCTTGCAAACATCTGTTTTGAAACATCATGTTTAAAATCTTTATTAAACATATATTTTGCATATGATTATATAAATCATCATGGACTTTCATCACACATTTAACTATTGCGAGAATTTATTTTGTAATAGTTGCATGATTCCTCTGAATATTAGACCATTTTTCTACTAACAAAAAATTCGTGTTTATTCTCAGGAGATATTTGTTTCAAAATTCCTCCATATCCTATATCAGAAGCATCCGTTTCTATGATTTTATCCCAATTTGGGTTTGCTATCACTAAGCAAGGAAGAGATTTTACTCTAACTTTAATCCTTTTTACATATTTTGTATGTTTATCAGACCAAGGTTCTGGGTTTTTTTTAAGCCTATCGTATAATATAGTTGTATCTTGTACTAGATTTTTATAATATGATGAAATATAATTCAGACTACCAAAAAATCTTTGTAATTGAGTTTTATCTAATATTATATCTGAAAATTTAGAAGCAAAATCAATACTCTTATTTATAGGAATAATTTTTATTTTCTCAATATTATGACCTAGAAATCTCACATTAGTCTGAAATAAAAACATTTTTGATTTAGATATTACTAAACCATTTTGTATGACCAATTTTTTAAAAATATCAAGATGTTTGAAATGACTTTCACTACAAGAAAACTGACCTATTGCGACATATTTACATGCGGCATTACATGTAGGTGTCGTGAATATACAACACTTACGCATTTGTGTCTTATATTTGTGACATCTTTGCGTCATTTAGTTATTGCATCGCAATTTTGTGACATAGATTCGACATCCTTTTTTTTGTCTCAAAATTGTGACAATTTATTTGCTACACTTGAATTAAATGTCGCAGTTAGACAACACAATTATAATTGTGCTGCAAAATCGTGGCTTAATTGCGTCATATTATTAGCATGTCACAAATTAGCGGCATAATTTGAGTCATTTTAATAATTGCATCACACTTTTGTGACATAGATTCGACATCCTTTTTTTTGTCTCAAAATTGTGACAATTTATTTGCTACACTTGAATTAAATGTCGCAGTTAGACAACACAATTATAATTGTGCCGCAATATCGTGGCTTAATTGCGTCATATTATTAGCATGTCACAAATTTGCGGCATAATTTGACTCATTTTAATTATTGCATCACACTTTTGTGACATAGATTCAACACTTATTTGTTTGTCTCAAAATTGTGACAATTTATTTGCTACACTTGAATTAAATGTCGCAGTTAGACAACACAATTATAATTGTGCCGCAAAATCGTGGCTTAATTGTGTCATATTATTAGCATGTCACAAATTAGCGGCATAATTTGACTCATTTTAATTATTGCATCACACTTTTGTGACATAGATTCAACACTTATTTGTTTGTCTCAAAATTGTGACAATTTATTTGCTACACTTGAATTAAATGTCGCAGTTAGACAACACAATTATAATTGTGCCGCAAAATCGTGGCTTAATTGTGTCATAATATTAGCATGTCACAAATTAGCGGCATAATTTGACTCATTTTAATTATTGCATCACACTTTTGTGACATAGATTCAACACTTATTTGTTTGTCTCAAAATTGTGACAATTTATTTGCTACACTTGAATTAAATGTCGCAGTTAGACAACACAATTATAATTGTGCCGCAAAATCGTGGCTTAATTGTGTCATAATATTAGCATGTCACAAATTAGCGGCATAATTTGACTCATTTTAATTATTGCATCACACTTTTGTGACATAGATTCAACATTTATTTGTTTGTCTCAAAATTGCGACAATTTGCTTATGCGACATTACATTAAGTGTCGTAAATGTACCACATTTATGCATTTGTGACATATATTTTTGACATTATTGCGTTATTTAATTATTGCATCATAATTTTGTGACATAGATGTGACACTAAATAGACGTGCCTCATAATTACGATAGTTTTTTCGCAACACTTCATAAAATGCCAAAATTATACTGTACAATTATAAATTTGTTGTAAAATTAAGGCACAATTACGTCATATTATTGGCATGCCACAAATTGGTGGCATAATTGCGTCATTTTAATTTAATGACAAAACAACATCTGAATCCAAAAAGGGGAAAAATTAGTAAAAAAATAAAACTAAATGAAAGCGGAGCAAATATCATCATCATCAACGAACACTGACTTTAGTTCTTTGAAAAATTAGAACAAAAAGCAAACGAGGATCTTCATAAATAAGATGCATTCAAAACAAAAACAAGTACCTTGAAAAATAAGATGCACCTAAGCTAAGCTTCCCCAAAAAATAGCATAAATGAAGTTGGAGGTCAAAACAAATGCAAAAAATCCATTAACGAACTAATACAAGAATATGATCCCCGAAAACAAATAAAAGTACGAAAACTGCTCTAGTCATCTTCATTCTCATTTACTGGGACCATTTTTTCAAATAAGTCATTATCATCACTGGAGTCGTCAGAATTATCGCTTGCAAAGTATTCTCTTTTAGATGGAATCTTTTGTTCCCTTTTAGATGAACTCTCATCTTCAAGTTCAAATTGCTTATACCTAGAAGTTTGGCAATGTTTGCATTTTTCATCATTCTCTGTCTCCTTCCAATAAAGCATACAGTCATTAGGACAAGAATGAATCTTTTTATACTCAAGTCCCAAGTCCTTAATTAGCTTCCAAGCTTCTCTATACGAGTTTGGAAACATCTCGAGATGTTGAAATGCCTCCTTTAAGACTTCCAACAACATTGTGAAAGAATTGTTGCTCCATCGACAAAGTGATTTTACATGCAATAAACGCACAATAAAAGATAGGAAGGTAAAGTTTCTACACCCAGGAAATAACTCAGCCTCTGCATGCTTTAATAGCTTATAGAACTTTTCAGTGTTTTCATCAAACTGATTGTCAGGTTGTTCTATTTCTCCTTCACGATTTTCACATTCTGTACCCATACTACCAGTATTTTCATGAGCTTCAACACGGGGATATGATGTCAAGAATGCATCTTGTATCAACCCTTCCATATCATCATTTCTATTGCTTTCTTCTGATGCACTCAGCAAATATTTTTTAAGGTAATGCGGTTCTTCGCCTTGATGCACCCAATTAGTGTAACTTGGAATAAATCCCTTAGCTAGAACATCATAGGCAACATCATCTCTGCTGCGTGTTCTAGAGTTTCTACATTGAGTGCAAGGACACTTTATCTTTGAGTCTGGTGGCTTGTTTGTGTATGCAAAATCAAGGAAGTTGTCTAAACCCCGACGAAATTCGTCAGAGATTCTATCTTTTATGTTAATCCAAGATTTATCCATCTACATGTTCATATAAAATAACTCAGCCTCATCATATAATAACTTCAAAAACAAGTAGCAAGAAAAATTTAGCAAGATTATGTATTCAAAACAGGAAGTATGAATCCCATTAACAAAATTTAATTTAACAATGAAGCACTGTATATAGTAAAAACACTTAAAACTTACATGCTCGATTTCAATGAACTAAACAGGCTTTGGAGACCCTAAGTATGACTCACAAGTAACAGGTAACAAGAAACACGCAAGTGGCACATAACAGGGTGCACATACAGGAATGCACGGGACACTAACATTTTATGCTTGACACTTAAATCAGTGGTATACGACAAGTTCATTCACAAGACAAAGTTTAACAGGTATCTCACGTATACATTTAACTCAGTAAAACATTTACATATACATGAAACATGTACAACATTTCATTAGGCATGCTTAAAAGTCATAAACATGAGCATCATATAACATGGCAACGTTTAACAAGCATTTCAAAGCATGACTTTGAATAACATAAGCAGTATCGATCACAAGTAAAAATGCTAACTTATTTTGTTACTCATTTAAAACATTTAACCCTTTTAGTGATCACTCACCTAAAGTCATGAACATCTTCAAAATTAAGTAAAATCTGCGTTGAGTTTGAGTGATTCCATTAACAAGGATTTTATGAGAAGAAGTTTTAATCTGCTCATAAGTCAATTTAAATAGCTTTAAGGTTTAAAAGTTTCAAAATTTCAGTGTTCATTTGAAAAAGAGAAACTTTTCTCTCTGTTAGTTCAATAACAGAGCTATCAGTCTACATAACCCTTTTAATTTAATTATCACATAAAGTTTGTATTTAGTTTCCTGAAACAGTAGATTCATTACTTAAACAAAATAAAGGCGCATCAATACAATTGAGTGCATCATCAGACAACTCATCCTGAAGCTAAACCAAACATGTGTAAAGTTACATAATCTACTCCTTCCTAAAAATGCGTCCATCATATTTTTCTGTCTTCTTTTTCCTTTTTAGAAAAATTGAAATATAAATTTCAAACACACAGTAACAGAAATTCCAACACTACAATAAGTTCTTAAAACAGATTCATCAAGATAGCTCAGCCAAAAAAATTTCCCTGTTACCTTTGTATTCAATTCTCAAAATGAAAAAAATATCATCCAGTGACTCTAAATTAATACCAATTATCTTCATGTGGTACAGTGAATCATTATTCAGTTTCAATTCCAAAAACTCAAAACAGATCGCATACTAAAACTTAATTACTTTCTAAACTAAAATTACCAGTTGGGTTCCGTTCAACACGAAGCCACAAAACCCCTCTCCTTTGCTCTTCGACTTTGCCTCCCCTGTTTCTCCGATTATATTTTGGAACTATAGAGCTTATAAGTTTTTGGGTATTTATTTTGCTGAACAGGAATGAAGGTATTTATTTTGAAACCCTAAAAATATAGATGGTGTGGTGGTGATGATGGGCAATTGATCGCAGAAGGGAGAACACGAAAATGGTAGAGAGCGAGATGGGAGCTTTAGGTTATACGAATGGGTTTTGCATAATGGAGAAAAAGATCCCCTCTTTTCTTTTTATTTATTTATTACGGTTTTCCCTTTTCTTTCTTTTTTTTTTTTTTTTTAAATTCTCTTGCAGCCCAACAATTGCCACATTCCCATTCTTCCACGTGTTCTTATCATGGTGACTAATGTTTGCTTTATTTTCTTCTCTTGTACTTATCTCATTTTTCTTCTTTTGTTTTTATCTATTGTCATTACTGCCACAAACCACCATAATGTACACATTTATAATTTATTCGTTTTAATCATTATTTTATCTATTTAAATAATCATTATTTTATTTATTTAAATTTCTACAACATGAGTCGTATTAATTTTTTTTTCTTCTAAGATACGTTTAAGCTAGTTTTCTATATTTATAAATTTTGAAGCCTTGAAATATTTTTAATCTTCCTAATAGTTCAAAATTTGAATAAAATATCTCAACTCTATTCGATTATCCAAAATCGTAATTCTAATTAGTGATAATTTTGATTAAGAAAAATAACTTAAAAGTACGGGGTCTTACATCCTTTCTCCCTTAGCGAATAATAATAGTTTAAATTACATTTCTTATAAACAGTGAAATGTAATTTACTTAGTATATCTAATTAACATTAGAAAATGTTTTTATAGATATTCAGTCTGTACATTAACACTATTTTTTGAAAGAGTAATGATATATAACTCAACTAATTTTCTCACATTTCTCATAGCAAGTGAGGTGTCATGCATTCATTGGCTACACTTTTATAAAATAATTATTAATACTACATTATTGACTAATAAATGCATGACATCTCACTTGCTATGAAAAAATTGAAGAGATTAGTTCAATTGTATATCATTACCTCCAATTCCACAATTTTAATTATTTGGTTAGACCTAAGAATTCTAATTCTAATTCTATATTATGAATTGTGCATGCTTGTGTATGTGTGTATGATTTTTTGTTTTTAAAATTTCCCCCCCCCCCCCCCCCCTCCCCTATCACCCCCCTATTCCCCAAACAAAATTTTTTTTCACCCCAACCCCCACACACCCACACCAAACATAGCCCCCCCCCCCCCCCCAACAAACCTTCCGTATTCCCCCACCCTCTGACTCCCCACAGAAAAAATTCACCCAAACCCCATGCACTTCAATTTTAAAATTAATTTATTTTTCCAAGTTTCAATTATAGTTTTTCACTTTTCAAAATAATAAATAAAATGGTTTTAATTTATTATAAATTATAAATTATACATATTTTTAAAGTTATATATATTATATATATCTATATATTTTTGCGACAAAGTTATTATCATTACAATATTTTTACTAGCTTAAGAAAATATAGGATGAAAAAATTAATTGAACAAAAAAATAATTTAAAAAAAACTGAAGAAAGAACACGGAAAAAAATTTGTTTTATTCATGGACGAGTATAACAGTCAATTTGAGTAATTATCAGTACATTTGGCCTTGAGTTAAAGTAAACACTCTTTGACATTAAAGACCTTTTATTTATCTTTTTAAACATAATTCTCTCTATATTTTATTATAAATTTTCACTTTTAAAAGTTATTTATTTTTTAATACAAAAATTCACTTTCAAATGAAAGAGGTATTATATGAGAGTGAAGTAGTCTCATACTCTCAAGTTAGCCATCAAGCTATAAATATATATATATATATATATATGTGATAAAAGAAATTTCTTACTGTATACATAATTAACTTAGGTTATTTATTTTAACAAAATTTGTTATAATAGCTAGAATCGAACGAGTCTAGTGATCCTAACTAATTCTAGCAATTTTAGTCCGCATTTAGCCACAAAAGCAATCAACACTGAGTTTGGATCGTAAAATCACGTGATTCTATGATCCAAATTTTGAGTTTAACAACTATGGTCAAGTAGTTTTTAAGTTATTATAAACTTAACTTTGAACATTCTTATCATTAAAATAAAAATATTTTAATGTAATTAATGCTATTTGTTGGGCTTATTAGTTAAAGACATAAATAATATGGCCATGTAAATTCACACATATAATTAGTCTTATTATATTTTTATTTTTAATAGTTTATTGACACACAGATTAGTTCAACCCAATTGTATAATAATCCAACCCAATGAAAGAATTTAAGAAGCATGCCTCAATAGAGAGGTGCAAGATGTAAATATCAATTGGGCTTTACTAGTATAGTATTCATAAATTTTTGATGGGCCAAGCTGAGCCCACGCAAGTGAAATAATTTAAATTAAACCGCTTAATTTTTAATAATACTAGTAAGACACCTAATATTTATGTTTTTATCCCATAACATTTTGAATGATAGGCATTTAAATTGCAATTTATCAATTAAACTATTAGTTTCTTTCAATTTTGTCCTTACTAAATAAAATTTGTCTTTTTTTGTATATTTTCATAAAAATCAGTTGAGATGCATTATTTTAAAATTGAATAAACTTAAAAGAGACATAAAAATACTATTACATCCCTAAAATTGCTTATAAATTGCAATTTTGGTTTTTAAGTGTTATTTTCTTTCAATTTAGTCATTATAAACTAAAATTTTACCTGTTTTGGTATATGTTCATGAAATTTAATTGAGATACACTATTTTTAAGTTTACTTAAATTAAAGAGACATAAAAAGACTACTAAATCTCTAATGTCTATTGCAAATTGTAATTTAATACCTAAATTAACATTTTCTTTCAATTGGGTCCTTATAAATTAATAGTTTACCATTTTTGGGTATATTTTTATGAAAATGAGTTGAGATCACTGTGTTTTCTAAGTTGAATTAACTTTAAAAAGACATATAAAGATTATTACGTCCCTCAAGTTAATTGTATTTTGCAATTTAGTACTTAAAATATCATTTGATTTCAATTTAGTCATTATAAACTAAAAGTGTACCTTTTTCTATGTATGTTCATTAAATTTAACTGAGATGCAAGTTGAATTAACTTAAGAGACATAAAAAGACTATGAAGTCCCTATTGCAAATTATAATTTAGTACTTAAAATATAAATTTCGTTCAATTTAATCCTTATAAACTAATAATATACCTTTTTGGTATATTTTGATGAAATTCAGTTGAGATGAATCGTTTCTTAGTCAAATTAACTTTAAAAGACAAAAAAGACTATTATGTCCCTAGAGTTTACTATAAATCGTAGCTTAGTACTTAAAGTATTAGTTTCCTTTAATTTAGTCCTTATAAACTAATAATTTATCTTTTTGGTATATTTTGATGAAATTCAGTTGAGATGCATCATTTCTTAGTCAAATTAACTTAAAAAGACATAAAAAGACTATTACGTCACTAGAGTTTATATAAATTGCAGTTTCGTCTTAAAGTACAAATTTATTTTAATTTAGTCCTTATAAACTAAAAGTTTATCTTTTTTTTTTATATATATTTATGATATATTTTTATGAAATTTAGTTGAGATGCATTATTTCTAAATTAAATTAACTTAAAGAGACATAAAAAGACCATTATGTCCCTAAAGTTACTCTTAAATTGCAATTTAATACTTAAATTATCATTTTATTTTAATATGGTATTTATAAACTACTCACTATGTTCTATTACAATGGTCTGTTGTGAAAAATACTTTTTGTTTTAATAGAAAAGTCTACTTTCAAATTTTGTACTTCTTCTACCTTTACTAATATAATCATGTGTGGTCCACAATTAGCCATACTTAATAAATAATCATATAAACAAAATAAATTGTGTCAAACTAGTTAATTTAGGTGTTGTACCTTGACATATAATAAGTTGTACATTGGTCAAAATTGATTATTCTAATGGAATAGATAGAGTCATAGTTTAACTTTTTACATAGTTATACATATACATAAGTGTTTACATGTACTATTTATAATACTCTCTTGTAGTATGTAGTGAAAATTTTGAAAATTATTTATATCATTCAATTGTTCAAAACTATTTTTATCTTGATTTGGTGAAATTTGAAAATGATTTTTTATCATTCAAATTTTCCTCTAATAAATTATCACTTTTGGGCAAAAATAAAAATTATTTTATTTTTTAAATCACAATTAATTTAATTAAGCGATAAGAATTCACCCCTTTGTAGGTAAAAAAAAAAAAATTACTAGAAGAAATATTAAAACTAATTTTAAAATTGGAGCAAAAAAAATTTTTTGGAGAAAAAAAGAAAAGTCTGGTTCTGCTTAAATGAAAGTACAGTCGAAGGCGATTGAAGGGAAAAAGGAGGCAAAACCTAGTTCACTTCCCGCCTCACCCACAAAGCCAAAAAGTTGATATGCGTTGCCGCTAGCCACAGGTCGAGGAACCTGCTGCAGATCTGCCGCCATCTCAATCGCCGCTACCTCCAGATTCATTCCTTGCGGCGTCGCTACGTCTACGCAGCAAGTCGCCGCTCAAATTCTATTGGTCTCGTCAGTCGCCACTGCTACCGTCCGATCAAATTACTTTGGTTCAATCGTCCCTCTCTCCGTCTAAATAACAGGCACAGTTATGACCTCAATAACAACCATGACTACAGCTACAGATTAGGTATTTTTCCATTTTACAAGGGAAATTGAACCACCCCCCCATATTTTCAATTTTGTTGTATTTTGGCGATCAACAGAGGGTTTCTAGTGAGTCCTCTGTTGCTTGCAACCATGGGGGTATAGCGATGTTTCATTTTGTTTGACAAAAGACGAATCTAAGCTTCCTTTCGTTTATTTACAGGAAGTGAAAGTTGCAGGTTTTTGGAAAGGCTCAGAAAGGAGATGAATGAGGCCACTTTGGAGATTGGGACTTCTTCACGCGTACTTACCCCTCCCCGTGGGCCAATAATTTCATTGATTTTTCGTTTAGAAAGTAATGAAAAACCTAATTGCATTTTAATATGATAATTATAATGCTTGCTACATATATATTGAATATAGAGCCTGTTTGTGAATGTGACTGTGTATGTTTGTTTGAAGTATCGTTCCAGTAGTAATCTTTTTCTTTTTTCTTTCTTTTTGTCTATGACGGTGGTGAGGAATGGCTTTGGATTCATTTTAACTGAAAGAGGCTGTGGTGATATTTCTTTGGATGCCTTCCTGAGCAATTGGGTATTAGAGAAAAATCTATCCTTAACTTGGTGGGAAAATCCCGATGGCACATGAGGTATATTTCATATAGGCGACATGCATGATTCTTGGCTGCAAACTCAAAAACAAAAATTCTACATTGACAAATAAAGGGCTGATTACATTTCAATGATCCAGCTAGTGGAATGGAAATGGTTAGATGATCGCATTTTCCACTCTCAACTAGGTGTCAATTAATTTATGTTGGTGTGTTTACATTTATACATATATATTATGTTGCAAGATTGGATCTTCATGACTTTTTGTTCAGTTCAGTGCTAGTGTAAAATAGAGAGAGTGAGGATTGACCGAACACAGTACTAGAGAATACAGCAATGGGAAGAATAGGTGGTGGTGGATCTATGAAAGCAATGCAAAGGTTGATAATCTCATCAGTCATTGCTCTTTTGCTTTGTTTCCATAATGCCCATGGTTTCTACTTCCCTGGTGTTCCCCCTGAATACTTCCATGGTATGCATGCTTATTATCATTTGCGTCAGAGCCTTTTGTTTTTGATGTTTTTGCACCAATTTGTGTATCAAATCCTTATATTATGCATGCTTATTATAATTTTTGCAAGGATTCACAGTTAGGGTTGATATATTTTGTTTATTGATTAGATAAATTTCGAGTTTTTAGAGTTTCTGATGATAAATTTTAACTGGTTTGAAGCATTTTTTGGACAGAGCCAAAGCTTCTTGTTTTCTTTTTTTTCTGTTCTAGCGCTCTTATTTTGACATTAGTAAAAGTTTTAATTTATTTCTTCCTGTGGAATGAACTGAATCTTTTCTTCTTTACATAACATGAGAATTTTCTTTTCTTTTATTTATATTCTGAAAGTGAAGCCTTTAATTTTTGCAGGGGTTGTTCATCCTTATCTACTTGTATTCTGTTGAATCATTAGGACTTTAGTTGTTTTCTGGTGCTCTGAATTTTTTGATAGAAAATGATGAATGCTGATGTACTTCTCTTGGGTTTTAGGTTGTTTTTTTGTGCTAAACTGAAGATTTTCTTATGAAAACTAGAGAGTGCTGCTATATTTTTCTCAGGTACTCATGTCATATTTTTCATGCTGAATTATTTTATAGAAATTTTAGAAGGCTACTGTATTTTTCCCTAGTATTTTGGCATGGAACACTAGTAGAAGGCTACTGTATTTTTCCCTAGTATTTTGGCATCGGCCAATATTGTAAGTTATTTTTTTTTTCAATTCCACACTATGAGTCACAGATCTACCCCATAAGCATTGGAAAGTAAACCTTTGCGGTAGTTTTCGTGAAAAACTTAAAACAAGGATTAGAGTATTTGCCTGCAAACTGTTCTTATTGTCTATGGTTGAGTTGGATTGCTGTTTCTGGATATTTATACACTTGTGTTTGCTCCCAGTTTCGGCTCATCGTACTGAAGAAAAGCAACTTCGTCTGAAATTTTGTTTGTTTGAGAACAAAATCTGAAAACTGAATTTTTTTTTTATCTGCTTTATTTTGTCTGAATCATCACTTTCTTTTGTTTCAAAAGCTGAGAGCCTTGAGAGTTTCTCTTCTGTTCAGATATTGTTGGTCCCAGTTTTGGCTCATCATAATGAAAAAAAATCCTACTTCGTCTAAAATTTGTTTGGTTCGGAACAAACTCTGAAAACTGAAGGTTTTTTATTTGTTTTATTTGGTCTGAATCTGCCCTTTCTTCTATTTCAAAAGCTGAGATTCTTGAAATTTTCTCTTCTGTTCGGATATTATTGGTCCCAGTTTCGGCATATTCATAACTTAAAAACTAATAATTTTTTTTCTTTCTAATTACATTCCTAAATAAATAATGATTCATAGAAACAATTAGAAGGGGACCTGCAAAATTGGGATTCCAGTGGAGTATAGGAAAAGTCATGATGTTGGATCTAGATGCTGATAATCAAGTATTTGGGAACAATGCTGTTCATTTATCATCTCAATTGGGAATCCTGGCAAAAGATGGAAACAAATTACCCATTTCATATACAAATTGGAGGGCAGTGTCTCAAATGCAAAAGGACATGGTTTGGGATGACGTCAAGGTATATCTTTACTTGTAATTTTGTTTCATTTTTGATAATTCGTGTCCTAAATTTTCATTGTCTCCCTATCAAATGAGAATGAAAAGACCTATAGATGTTTGCGTACTATTATTTGTTTTTAGGCATTATTCATCAATGGAGTTTTCACATTTGCTGTGACCTCCAACTTCATTTCTAATGTTTTGTGAGCTTAGTTATCCAGCAGCCTATTTTTAAGTCGTAGTGAGCTGATTTTTACATGCATGTCTATTTTTTGTTCGTAGGAGAATACAAACTTGCCTGACAGTTACAAAAAAAAGATGCCTCCAAAGACTTGGGGAAGAGTGGAAAGAACCATCTAAGCCAAATTTGTTTATCACTACAAGATATGGGAAGAGTGGAAAACCACTTGATAAGTTTACTGCAGAAAAAATAGCAAGTGCTATTACAATTAATAATAACTACCTACTAATGAAATACTAGATTGGAGTAGGGCTTTCATTTTTCCAACTAATCTTTTTTTCATTTTGTCTTGTAATTAGGCTATTTTACAAGACAAGATCCAAAAGTTGCCAGAGGGTTTGTGCGATGATATTCAGGCTAATGATGAGATTTATGAAGAAGTTATTGGAAAAGACGCACCAGGATGTTTGCGTAGTAGCGGTCTTGCTTCAAAGAGTAAGAAATTGATTTTCATATCCCGAGAAGAATTCGATCAAGCTGTCAAAGACAAAGCCAATGACCAAGTGGCAAGTATTCAAAAGGGTTTTGAAGAACAATTATCAAAATTTAAAGATGACATGTGTTCCAAAATGGAGATGGTCCAGGCTCGATTTCTCCCATTTGAGGATCAAAATACTCATGTAAGTCTATACTTTCTTCATTAATTACATTTTTATAGTATTTTTTAACTCATATTATTAAATTATAATGTACAAGGTATGGGGGTCTTCGAATTCTAAACGCGTACTAGCTTCAAATAATGGGTCATCATTGCAAGGATTTATGAATTTAGAGAACTCTATTCAAGCAAATGAAACTCTTGAGGTAAATGATCAATTTTTCATTAATGTTTCATTTCATATTTTATTCTGGTGCATTAATATTCGTTTCTTTTATCAATTGTCATAGATGAGAAAAGAGATAAATAACGCTGATACGAACAACACAAACATCCATTCAAATGGTACTTCACCAAAGGTAATATAAACAATTATACTTTTTTTTAAAAAAAATTTATCATCTATATCTCTTAAATATAATTTATTTTTGTTAAAAATATTAGGAACAAGGAAAAAGTCCGAGAAGGAGCAAAAGGAAGGCAAAATAATCTTCTTCAAAATGGACAATTTCCCTTGTGAAATTTGCATTTTGGCATTGGAAGATAAATTTAGACGTTTGTAATTTTTATTCAAATATGTTGAGTGATGAATTTAAATTATGATATTCTCACTTTGACATTTAGCAAATATTTGATTTTATATTTTGAATAATATTTTAGTTAATTTATTTTTATATGTACAAATTGGGAATTATTTATTCTATTAACGCATTTGTGTTGTACAAAATGTATGCCACAAAAAACTTAATGGCGTAATTGTGTCGCAAATTAACATTACGACATTTCAAATAATGACGCCGCATGTGCAGCAAATAAATATGTGACATTAACTGTAATGACACAAATTACTGTTACAAATAACGCGTCATTGCAACTAATGACACATAATGTGTCGTAAGATTTATGCGACAATAATTAAGTGAAGCAAAATGTGTCGTATCTTTTGTGGCACCACTATTAAAAAATGCTACGAAAATGCTACATAGCCTTTTGTGACACGATAAAGTGTGTCGTAAAATTGTGTCTCTAATTTGTCTTTGAGACACAATTTACATGTCGCGAATACCATTCGACGTTTTAAATGTGACGCCACATTTGTCGCGCATACTCTTGCAACACTCATTTCAATGACGCAAACCAGTGTCGTAAATTAGTATGCGTCACTAAGACAAATGACGGATAATGTGTCGCGAATTTTAAGCGACAATTAATTTAGTGATGCAAAAAGTGTCATACATTTGCGGCACAAGTGGGAAAAAAGCGCCACAAATTTGCTTCACCACCTTTTGCGACTCAAAAACAAGAGACGCATAATGTGTCGCATATTAGTATTTGCCACACTAAATCAACTTTTAACGACACAATTTACATGTCGCGAATACCCTTCGACGTTTTAAATGTGACGCCACATTTGTCGCAAATAATCTTGCAACATTCCTTTTAATGACCCAAATCAGTGTCGTAAATTAGTATGCGTCACTAAGACAACTGACGCATAATGTGTCGCGAATTTTAAGTGACAATTAATTTAGTGATGCAGAAAGTGCCATACATTTGCGGCACAAGTGAGAAAAAAGCGCCACAAATTTCCTACACCACCTTTTGCGACTCAATAACAAGAGACGCAAAATATGTCGCAAATTAGTATTTGCGACACTAAATCGACTTTTAGCGACACATTTTCCATGTCGCAATAGGTCACTTTTCTTGTAGTGTTTCAATATTTTTTGAAAACACCAAAATATCATCTATATAAACAATAATGAATTCACTATAAGGAATGAAAATATCATTCATGATTGTTGAAATTCTGAAGGAGCATTCTTCAAACCAAAAGGCATAACTTTCCATTCATAATGTCCTATAGGAACATTAAAAGCTGTTTTATACTGATCAACTTCACTAATTTGAATCTGCCAGTATCCTGATTTTAAATCAAAATTTGAAAATATCACTGAATCATATAATCTATCCAATAAATCTTTTTTATTTGGAATTGGATGTCTAATCCATTTTGAAACTTTATTGAGAGGTTTATAATTGATTACTAATCTTGGTACCCCCTTTATATTTCACTATGTTTATTAACATAAAAAGCAGTACATGACCACGATGATTTAGAAGGTTTTATTAAACCTTTATGTAATAAAATTTGTATTTCTTTTTTACAGAACTCTAAATATTCTGAATTCCTTTGACAAGGTCTAGCCTTAGTCGGAACTTTCTTTTCATCAAAATCTTCTTCATATGGAAGACTGACAATATGTCTTTCCCTATTCCAAAAAGCTTTTGGATGATCATCACATATTTCTAATGAGAAATTTTTTAATATGATCTTAATATTATCTTGTAATTTTGGATTTTGAAGTTTTTCTTCAATAGTTAATATATTAATTTCATGTTTTAAAAAATTAATTTGATTATTTTTTCTTAAAATATTCTCTTTGATTTCATTTAAAACCTTAGAAAAGGGTTCAATTATTAACTGAAATGTAACTGGATTATTTTCATACATTCTTGTTAATCCTTTAATATCTACATGAGAAATAGGATATAATTTTTTTAAGAAAGGAGTTCCAAGTATCACTTGGTTAGTTATATTTTTGACTAATAAAAAACTTTCAGGAATACATACTTTATTTTTACAAATATGTGCTCATGGGAGTTTAAAATGAATATCTAATTTTTCTCCACCAGCATGCCTTAAACTATGAGTTGTTTTTTTAAAATATTTGGTAGGAATCAATCCTTCATGTATGAACACTTATGTCAGCACCACTATCAATGAGTGCTATAAGTTCAATTCTGAAATTATTATCTATAAGTAATATAATTTTTGTATATCATTTTTGAGAAGTAAGTACATCTAAAGTACTTAAAAAAATTTCATCTATTAATTCTTTTTTATTATCTTTAAAAGATATCACCTTTTCTATTTCTAATTTAGAAATTCTTTCTTCAAAACCAATATTTTCGTGTTTTAGAAATTATATTTCTCTTTTTCAATTATTAACTTCATTATTTAAATCGTTTATAGTTGTATTTGATGAAATCATATTACTTCTTCCTTTCAAAAGTTTATAAACTTCTGTTATTGAATACAGATCATTATTGATTGAAAATTCATTTTCATTTTCATTTTCATTTTCATTTTCATTTTCATTATTTTTACTAGTAGTTGGAATATCCTCTATTTGATCTATTATATTTGATCTTAATTCTGAATTTTTAATTAATTTTAAAAATTCCAAAATATTATTATTTGTTAACACATTAATATCCATTTCTTTAAATTGTGACAATATTTTATAAAATTCTTCATTATCATAATTATTCTGACTTATTTGTTTTAAACATAATTTTTCTTTTTTACAAGGATTGCAACAACTAATTTCTTCTTCAGATGATTCATCTGTAAAAATTTGATTATTAATTTCTTCAGAAAAGTTTTCTTCTAACTCAATATTTGACTCATATTCTGATTTAGATTCTAATAATAATTTTGATAATTTATCTTTTAATTCTTCTCCTATATCAAGATTATTAATCTTTTTCTTCATTCTGCATTTATTTACATAATGACCTATTTTTCCACAATTACAACATTTAATTTATTTTTTATTGGCTTTTCTAGCTAGTCTATTATTTTTTCTTTCTAGCCTTTTTTCTAATTTTTTCTGAGAATATTTTCTTTTTTTCTTATAATATTTTTCAGATTTATCCTTATATGATGATTTCGTTTGGATTGGAATATCCATTCCAAATTGACTACAAAATTGACCTAATTGATTTCTTTCAGTCAATCTTTGTCTTTTAATTTGTTGATTTAATTTAATTTCATTACATAATGATAAACCTTCTTGGACACATGTCGCAATTAGTCTACCATAAGTATATTCTTCATAAGGAATAGCTATTCTATCATTCCTTAGAGTTTTTCTAATTCTTTCAGCAAATAAGCTGGGAAGAGCATGTATAAATTTTGACTTCCAATGATTACTATTACTTTCAGGAAGCTCCATAACTCTGTTAAGGAAAGCATCCTTATATCATCTGAAATCAGACAGTGTTTTACATCTTAATTATGGAATAAACTACCAATATTTTCACTATTATCAGAAATTCTTCCTGTACAATGTTCTAAAATTGTAACTATCAGTGTATAAATTGCATTCTCTATTGTCTGATTACCTTCCTATTTAACTGTTGTATATATTTCATCTTTATTTTGTTGAGATAAATAATTATCCCACCAACCTTTTAGCTGGCCAGTAAATCCTGCGACTATCATTTTTGCTATATTACTATCACTATTATTATTCCCTTTACATATAGTACTGCACATTAATATTCTATGAGCAATATTATAAATTTGCTTTTCAGTATAACCATCTAAATTCCCTTCATAAATATTTTTACTACTATAACTATTATTTATGATAAATTCATGTTCTTCATGCAGAACATCTACAGGTGAAGGTCTATTATAATAATTGATTCTTTGAGTTGACCTATCTGCAAATTTACGTTTATTATAGCAATTTTGCCTATCTTATTTATGTCATCATTTATAATTTTCTTATAATCAGAATTAATTTCTCTTTCTTTTGAAAATTCTTCTTCTAAGGTATTTAGATTTAATCCTTTAAATTTTTTATTTAGTAAATTCTCTAAATTTGTTGTTGATTTAAATTTAAAATCCTTTATTTCAGGTGGATGCTGAAGGCTAGGAGAGGCTATGACTCCCTTAGTGTCACTAGTACTTGCTACATTTGTATCTTTATTAAGGATTCTATCAATCCTTTCAAGTAAAGATATAATCTGTTCTCCTAAAAAAATAAAATAAATATTTGTATAATTTTGTTGTTCTATTATCTTATTAATCTGTCTAATAGTAACAGGAAGAGTATTTTCCTCTAATAATTTAGAAAAAGCATTAAAATTTAATGTTACTTTATATTTTTCAATTGATACCATTTTAAAGGATCTTACTATGCAAAGACATTAACCATTAGTTATAAGGCATATTTACAGAATAAGAAATCCATCAACTAATCAATTAGTCAAAATGAAAAGTGGAGAAAAGCCCTAAACGCTATCACCCGGCTACCACCGGCTACCACGGGCAACATCCTGACTCATCATGAATAATCCATAGTGCCAGATTATTTATTCAAACCTAAACCAATAATTAATATTTAAGCATAGAAAGATCTTTTATGCCAGAATCATAACTCCATAAATTAATCAAGCAAATTAGTTATCATAGTCTAACACTTAATAATTTAGCCTTCCATTAGGCTAAATATGTAACAAAATATTAAATTTATAAAAACTTTAAATAATAAACTTACTCGTTGTTTGCCTTCAAGTCTTGAAGAGAATATGAAAATTTTATTTAACAAGTGAAGAGAACGGAGAGAATAGGGATGAAGAGATACAAGCAAAGGAAAAGAAGAAAGGATAGCAAGGTAGTGGATGCCTCATTCTTCAAAAACAAAGCTATTTATAGGCGCTAATCGTTGTACTTCAAATTTATTACAAACGGATTTGAAATTTTAAATTTGAAATCCGCAACAATACCTAATCTATTATTTTTGAAATCCGTAATAATGATGGATGTTGAGTCGTCTTATCAAAACAACTTTTTTTCTTTTTCTCTTGTCTTCTTATGCTGGTTTTTTGAATTTTGGCTAGCAGAGCTAGTGACAGCAGTTTTTACTGCTAAGAAAATTTCTTCGAGATCCAGGTCATCATCATCATTAGGATCCTGAGATTCTCTTGCAAGGCATTTGCTATTATTAGAAGCCATTGAAACATCTGATTTTGCATCTTCTAAAATTTTCGCCAAGTCTTTCTTGAGCTGCTCCATGTATGATTGGATTATTTCTTCTCTGGAAATGATTCCCTTTTGCATCTGCAACCTTCTTGAAATTTGTTGGAAATGACTGATTTCCTCTTTTTGTTGAGATTTCATCTAGTGCATGTATTCTTGCAATTTTTCTTTGATTTGATCAATCAACTCTTGGCCATATAATCCTCATGTTACTGTGTCTGTCTTCGTTAATTTATCCCAAAATTTAGTATAACTAACTCTTTTGAGACAAAGGATCTTATGTTGGGTAGAACCCACTTTTGGACTCCATTTCCAGATCCACGAAATAGAAAATTCCATAAAGAAATACATTGGACCAATAGTATCATTCCAAGATTGAGTATGATCAAATTCTAATAACTTAGGTGAAATTTTCACCCATTCAGCATATAATGCTTTAAAGGGTTCAGGTAGAACCTTTATGGATGGACCAAAAATTATCCACCAATTTAAAAACCAATTTGGTATAGGTTTGTTATAAACCTTTCCACAGATTTTTATAAACCATGAATGTTTTTTCTTCTAGTTTTCATATAAGAAAACTTTTGTCAAAGCATCAATATAATCCCAATATTTGAATTTAATCAAAACTTTTTCTTCAGGATGAAGGTATTCCTCATCCTTTAAGGTGGATAACCCCCATTCATCAGCAGATATTATATGTTTTATGATGATTTTGCTAAAATTATAAATATTCGGAGTTGCCGAAGTAAAATGTGATATTTCACATATTCCCGAATATTTCAGGATATTTTCATAGTAAACTCTTTGTTTATAAGCAGTCTCAGCATATGATGCCGAATCAATATACCTTTGCATAAGCATCCATGTATCATTATCCCATTGTAAATCTTTATTTTCTAAGAGAAATATTATCTCTTTTTGAGAATTCTCTTGATAAGAAGAAATATTATCTTCAGTTTCTTCATCTCCTAATACTCTGGCATATGAAAAAGAACAAGAAGTAGTATTACCTACTTTTGATTTATAAAATCCATAAATTCCTGATATAATGGATTTTCTGGAGAAATACTCCCTTTTGAAGTTGAAGCAATATTCTCTGCTATAAGCTTTTTCTGTCCATGCTGGGTAAGTATATTACCTCTACCCCCTCTTCCTCTATAGGGGGCTAGAACCCCTTCCTCGTGGTATCATTAACCTGCAACAATTAAAGAAATTCTGATTAAAACAAATTTTTGATAAGTCATTCATTTAAATATTCTCTTGTTAAGAAATATGGAATACTATTTTCTTCACCCTTTTTATATTGAATTTCAAAATCAAATGGGGCCAAATAAGCCAGCCATCTTGCAAACATCTGTTTTGAAACATCATGTTTAAAATCTTTATTAAACATATATTTTGCAGATTTACAATCAGTTTTTAAAATAAACTTTTGATTATATAAATCATCTTGGAATTTCATCACACATTTAACTACTGCGAGAATTTCTTTTGCAATAGTTGCATGATTCCTCTAACTATTAGACCATTTTCCTGAATAATATCTAATAAGAAATTTGTGTTTATTCTCAGGAGATATTTGTTTCAAAATTCCTCCATATCCTATATCAGAAGCATCCGTTTCTATGATTTTATCCCAATTTGGGTTTGCTATCATTAAGCAAGGAAGAGATTTTACTCTAGCTTTAATCCTTTTTACATATTCTGTATGTTTATCAGACCAAGGTTCTGGGTTTTCTTTAAGCCTATCGTATAGTATAGTTGTATCTTGTACTAGATTTTTATAATACGATGAAATATAATTTAGACTCCCCAAAAATCTTTGTAATTGAGTTTTATCTAATATTATATCTGAAAATTTAGAAGCAAAATCAATACTCCTATTTATAGGAATAATTTTTCCTTTCTCAATATTATGACCTAGAAATCTCACATTAGTCTGAAATTAAAAAATTTTTGGTTTAGATATTACTAAACCATTTTGTATGACCAATTTTTTAAAAATATCAAGATGTTTGAAATGACTTTCAATAGTTTTTGAAAACACCAAAATATCATCTATATAAACAATAATGAATTCACTATAAGGAATAAAAATATCATTCATGATTGTTGAAATTCTGAAGGAGCATTCTTCAAACCAAAAGGCATAACTTTCCATTCATAATGTCCTATAGGAACATTAAAAGCTGTTTTATACTGATCAGCTTCACTAATTTGAATCTGCAGTATCCTGATTTTAAATCAAAATTTGAAAATACCACTGAATCATATAATCTATCTAATAAATCTTTTTTATTTGGAATCGGATGTCTAATCCATTTTAAAACTTTATCGAGAGGTTTATAATTGATTACTAATCTTAGTACCCCCCCTTTATATTTCACTATGTTTATTAACATAAAAAGCAGTACATGACCACGACGATTTAGAGGGTTTTATTAAACCTTTATGTAATAAAGTTTGTATTTCTTTTTTACATAACTCTAAATATTCTGAATTCATTTGACAAGGTCTAGCCTTAGTCGGAATTTTCTTTTCATCAAAATCTTCTTCATATAGAAGACTGACAATATGTCTTTCCCTATTCCAAAAAGCATTTGGATGATCATCACATATTTCTAATGAGAAATTGTTTAATATGATCTTAATCTTATCTTGTAATTTTGGATTTTGAATTTTTTCATCAATAGTTAATATATAAATTTCACGTTTTAAAAAATTAATTTGATTATTTTTTCTTAAAATGTTCTCTTTGATTTCATTTTAAAACCTTAGAAAAGGGTTCAGTTATAAACTGAAATGTAACTGGATTATTTTTATACATTCCTGTTATCCTTTAATATCTACGTGAGAAATAGGATATAATTTTTTTAAGAAAGGAGTTCCAAGTATCACTTGGTTAGTTATATTTTTTACTAATAAAAAACTTTCAAGAATACATACTTTATTTTTACAAATATATGCTCATGGGACTTTAAAATGAATATCTAATTTTTCTCCACTAGCATGCCTTAAACTATGAGTTGTTTTCTTAAAATATTTTGTAGGAATCAATCCT
Organism: Leptodermis oblonga; assembly: GCA_016801395.1. Taxonomy (NCBI): domain Eukaryota; kingdom Viridiplantae; phylum Streptophyta; class Magnoliopsida; order Gentianales; family Rubiaceae; genus Leptodermis; species Leptodermis oblonga. The sequence goes on along the minus strand of CM028756.1, from coordinate 12,355,834 downwards.
TCCTGTATGACACTTATGTCAGCACCACTATCAATGAGTGTTGTAAGTTCATTTATGAAATTATTATCTATAAGTAATATAATTTTTGTATACCATTTTTGAGAAGTAATTATATCTAAAGTACTTAAAAAAAAATTTCATCTATTAATTCTTTTTTATCATATTCAAAAGATATCACCTTTTCTATTTCTAATTTAGAAATTCTTTCTTCAAAACCAATATTTTCGTGTTTTAGAAATTGTATTTCTCTTTTTAAATTATTAACTTCATTATTTAAATCGTTTATAGTTGTATTTGATGAAATCATATTACTTCTTCCTTTTAAAAGTTTATAAACTTCTGTCATTGAATACGGATCATTATTGATTAAAAATTCATTTTCATTTTCACTATTTTTACTAGTTGTTGGAATATTCTCTATTTGATCAATTATATTTGATATTAATTCTAAATTTTTAGTTAATTTTAAAATTTTGAAAATATTATTATTTGTTAACACATTAATATCCATTTCTTTAAATTGTCACAATATTTTATAAAATTCTTCATTATCATAATTAGTCTGACTTATTTGTTTTAAACATAATTTTCCTTTTTTACAAGGATTGCAACAATTAATTTCTTCTTCAGATGATTCATCTGTAAAACTTTGATTATTTATTTCTTCAGAAAAGTTTTCTTCTAACTCAATATTTGACTCAGATTCTGATTCAGATTCTAATAATAATTTGGATAATTTATTTTTTATTTCTTCTCCTATATTCAGATTATTAATCTTTTTCTTCATTATGCATTTATTTGCATAATGACCTATTTTTTCACAATTATAACATTTAATTTATTTTTTATTGGCTTTTCTAGCTAGTCTATTATTTTTTCTTTCTAGCCTTTTTTCTAATTTTTTCTGAGAATATTTTTTTTTCTTATAATATTTTTCAGATTTATCCTTATATGATGATTTCCTTTGGATTGGAATATCCATTCCAAATTGACTGCAAAATTGACCTAATTGATTTCTTTCAGTCAATCTTTGTCTTTTAATTTGTTGATTTAATTTAATTTCATTACATAATGATAAACCTTCTTGGACACATGTCGCAATTAGTTTACCATAAGTATATTCTGCATAAGGAATAGCTATTCTATCCTTCCTTAGATTATTTCTACTTCTTTCAGCAAATAATTGGGAAGACCATCTATAAATTTTGACTTCCAATGATTACTAATACTTTCAGGAAGCTCCATAACTCTATTAAGAAAAACATCCTTATACCACCTGAAATCAGACAGTGTTTTACATCTTAAATTCTCTTATGGAGTGTAAATATTTTCACTATTATCAGAAATTCTTCCTTTGAGCTATGAGAAAATTGAATAGGGCGAATAACCTTGAATGCAACTTTTTTGCAGAGAAGTCTTTGCCTTAGAGTCTCGATATGAGAAAGGAGAGGAAGAATCATAAAAAGGGGCTGAAGGCTATGCTTAGGAGTAAGAAAGGGCTTCCATGACAATCGCATCGCATAAATCTACTGATTTGAATGAGTAATGTAAAATGTTCCAAAATTGTAACTATCGGTGTATAAACTGTATTCTCTATTGTCTGATTACCTTCATGTTTAACAGTTCTATATATCTTTATTTTGTTGAGACATATAATTATCACACCAACCTTTTAGCTGGCCAGTAAATCCTACATCTATCATTTTTGCTATATTACTATCACTATTATTATTCCCTTTACATATAGTACTGCACATTAATATTCTATGAGCAATATTATAAATTTGCTTTTTAGTATAACCATCTAAATTCCATTCATAAATATTTTTACTACTATAACTATTATTTATGATAAATTCTTGTTGTTCATGTATAATATCTACAGGTGAAGGCCTATTATAATAATTGATTTTTTGAGTTGGCCTATCTGCAAATTTACGTTTATTAGAAATTTTGCCTATCTTATTTATTTCATCATTTGTAATTTTCTAATAATCAGAATTACTTTCTATTTCTTTTGAAAATTCTTCTTCTAAGGTATTTAGATTTAATCCTTTAAATTTTTTATTTATTAAATTCTCTAAATCTGTTGTTGATTTAAATTTAAAATTTTTATTTTAGGTGGAGGCTGAAGGCTAGGAGAGGCTATGACTCCCTTAGTACCACTAGTACTTGCTACATTTGTATCTTTATTAAGGATTCTATCAATCCTTTCATGTAAAAATATAATCTGTTCTCCTAAAACAATCAAATAAATATTTGTATAATTTTGTTGTTCTATTATCTTATTAATCTGTCTAATCGTAACGGGTAGAGTATTTTCCTCTAAAAATTTAGAAAAAGCATTAAAATTTAATGTTACTTTATCTTTTTCAATTTGAAAAGTTCCTTGGGGAGAAAATTGGCTTTTTAAAACATTGCCATTTGACAATCTATAATCCCTTTCTATAACAGAGATATATGGTTCAATATAATTTGATACAAACCATGGCACAAAAGAAAATAAAATATTCTTTTCCCCTAAGAACTTATAAAATTCTTCTTGAATATTTTCTTTTTCTTCAACAGAAAAAAGATGGTAAAACCTATTTTCTAAATGGCTCCCATCTAGGTAAGCTAACTTCAGCTCTAATCTTCTGCCTAGCTAAAGATCCTTTTTGAAAATTTATCTTATTGGTTATACTATTCATATAGAAAAATTCATTTCAGATTCGGTTATATTCGTCTCCTTAGTATTATAATCACCTCTAACAATATTTTGTTTATTTTTATATAATAAATCAACATGATGATTTTTCTCATCACTAGAAATCTTATAATGATTTTCCTCATTACTAATATTTCTGGGCGGAATATAATTAGGAATATAAGAACAAGAAGCATCATGACGGTTATTTCCATCACGTAAATGACTGGAATTTAAAGAAGCAGAATTAAATGACTATGAATAGCGATTATTCTCACCACCTAAAAAATTATTCGCAGTATAATAAGATGAATTAGAATTATGGTGATTTTTCTCACCACATATATTAGAAGTAGAACTTCTATGTGGAATATTTTCCATTTCCTCTATGAAAGGAGCAATAAAAGATCTAACAGAAGCTGATCTTGACAATCCAGATTTATGGAAATTTCCCACAAGTCTTTCTGGTACAGGTTGAGTATTGCTTATCTGTATATATACATCTCTATCAGGAGTTTGTATTATGTTCTAAACATTATGTTCAGTTCTTGGTTGACTATGAACCACTCTAGTCATTTTCAAATGTTGAGGAATTGGGATTTCAGCCCATTTAATAGTTCTTCTAGTTGTTATTTTAGACTTATCATAACTAGATTCAATTATAATAGTCTCATTTAATTTTTTCTCATGCTCTTTTATTTTATAACATGGATTTAATGTATGCGAAGGTTTATAATAAATTTTATAACATATACACATTACTTCAGACCCTGGTTCATAATTATAACCCTCCATCCTAATATTTAATGTTAAAGAATCCAAAATATTAACATCTGTTAATGCTAATTGAAAATTAGGATGAACATTGAAATAAACTGGGCCATGAGCCAGACTAGATTGTATAACTCCTATTATTGATTGTCTCCAAATTCTATTTCTACAATCTCTTAAAGTTGCAATAAAACTTTCAGATAGATTATCCAAAGTTAATGGTTTAAAAGCAATTTGTACTAAACCAATATGCAAAAATTTATGCGTAAAACGATATGCGCTTATATCTTCTTCAGTAAGAAGTTTTAAAATGCTATCAGAGCCATTGGTTATGAAAGCAAAGGGTTTCATAGTTTAACACTTTTCTTAAAAATAAATATATTTCAGAATATCTATATACATATATATATATATATAGATATATATATATAGATGTAATGAAAAAAATTGAGATACAACAAAATGTTACTAAAGACAATATGAACAGCAAAAGATACTAGAAAATGTCCAAAATGTGCAAGTTCAATATTTTCAAATTAAGCGTCGTCATCATCATCCAGCACCCAACCCAAATGGACATCTTCAATTGGTTTCTGTGGATTTTAGGGCCTGTTCTCCTAGGGAGTTTAAAAATTCTTTTCAGATTTTGTTTGAAGCAAAATAGATTTTAGACCAAAACTAAAGAAACATACTTTTCAAACCAAGTTTGAAACTTCTTTTCAAACTGGTTTTCAAACAACCCCATAAGAAACAGCCTTTTGAAACCAAATTTTGTTACAAACCTTTTTCTCCAAAACCAGTAATTTGTTTATGCAATATTATCCTAACAACCGGCTTTTTAATAAAAAAATTGGCCCAAATTATTTCTCTTGACCCAATTAAAAAAAAAAACATTCTTAGCTTAATATTTGTCAATTTCTGATACTATATCGTAAGCACACAATTTAAATTTTTTTCTATTATTTAAAATAAGGCGCTTTGTTTCTTTAATTACTTTTTTTTTCCCCTATTTAATTGATAAAAATACTTCGCATTTTAATCAGCTAAGGACTTTCATAATACTGACAAATTATAAAATACGTCTACCTAAAAAATACTAGTTTGTATTGTATAAAAGGAAAATATATACAATGATGGATACAATCAAATATGGTATGATAATCATTTATATCTGTACACCCATTCGGAGATGTCCCATTTCAGTTCTTGCTACTTGTGATTGATTCACCTCATCCTGAAAATTCCCTGCGTTCCCAGCATACTCTGCAAAAATCTCGTCTGTGGGGTTATTATCTTTTATTAAATTGTTGACAATACAACGTGCCAACACAAATTTAACTTGACTTTTTTCATCATATGCGAACATTGGCTCGTCAAAAAGTGAAATCTGCTCTTCATCACTCCGAAAGTGCGCTCAACTACATTCCGCACTTGTGCATGCCTATGGTTGAATAACTCCTTCCTTGAGTTATATTGTCTGCCTCGTCCCCGAAAAGCACTAAGGTGGTATTTATGGCCACGAAAAGGGGCTAGAAAACCAGGCATATTTCGGTATACTCAATCCACCGCATAATATTTACCCCTTGGTGGCATTGGAAATTCATGATCGGGGTTATCAATTGCTGCCTGTAACACAGTGGCATCATGTGCACTACCCCCGAATCCGGCAGTGACAAACACAAACTGCATGTCATGATCAACAACAGCTAAAACATTTTGAGATAATCTACCTTTTCGATTTCTATATTGTTGTTGTACCTTACTTCTTGCCCAAGCCTCAACATGTGTTCCATCAATAGCTCCTACACAGCCCTACATTTGAACAAAACATTTTTCACTGTCAATGTCGCTAAAATAACAAGCAACTTTTGCTATAGTTTGAAACTCACACAAAACAGTGGATATGGTAGAATAACCAAAATATTTTCTATTTATATGCGAAAATACCTTGAAATAGGGATACAGATACCGCCTCTGACGAATGTAGGGATGTACATTGTTTTGGTTACATGGTGAAATTACTTGTGCCCCCATTTTGCAAATAGCTACACGAACCCCTCGTACAACACGACTGCATGTTCAAGTGGAATGTTGAAATCTATTTGTTAGATCGCGCATGCGTTTATCTCTGGCTATGCACATTAAAAACATAAGAAACGCATCTTTCCGAGTAACCCCCTTCTCTTTCTTGTCATAAAAACTTTGTGAATGTAGCCGCTCAAGGAGGGCATCGAATGTAGGCCGAGTAAGGTGCGTTTTCTCATATAGGTTTAGTGGATGACAAGAGTTTAACATCCACTTTGTGTAATCCTTACCTGAAAGAGGGCAATCGTGTTATATCATTCTCTCAGGTCGTTGCCTTTCAATATTTATCAGATCTTGCAACAACAAAAGATGGTGTAAATAATGCTGCGCGTGCCCAGTTGATTCACTAGACTCGCCATATCTTCTCCATCACTATCATTGTACCCTACTTCATTTAAGGACTCTGTTCCCGAATTCATCTCGTCATCATCCATGCTTCGTCTGTATTTCAAATGGAAATACAGTTACATACCCGTTTTGCAAGAAGTAATTATATTTGTCTCCTAGCAATAATTAATCAACTAACATAAATGCAGAAAATTCTACAAACTAGTTCAATAAATGCATTAAACTTATCAAGGTTATCCTAAACATTTGATAAAAACTCCGCCATAACAGGAAATACAGTACCGATATGTCGAACAATTACATAACACTCATATCAACAACAATATAGGGCTGACAACTACATTTCACTCTCTATGTTCCTAAAAGAGGGAAATGAACATCATTCTCACTGAAACAAAAACAATCAATCTAAACAGGGCAATGGACCACATTAAAAAATCCAAACCTAAAACAATGAAACAATCGAAATGGACATCATCCTCACTAATACTGAAATAATCAACGACGCAAGTAGGGGTAAAACAGAGTTTGGAAATCCAGAAACCATTATAGCTAAAAGGCTGCCAGCCGCATGCATAATTTCACTCCTCCAGGTACAGATCAATCATTAATCTTTGTTGCGCCTCATTAGATTCAATGAAAAAATTGCCTAGAACTTTGTCTTTCACTAATTCCCTCACAACTTTCGCATAGGTGCGCATATCAACATTCAAAGCTGTCATTGCCTTAACTATGCCACGAGAAAATTCTTTGTCCTTATCTGGAGGCAGCTTTGAAACGAACCTATTAAATGTCTCTAAACAAGACTGTATGCCCCGACTACCACCTTCACTTGATTTCTTTAATTTCGTAGCAGATCCAATGTCTACCTAGGCTGAACGTTTTCCCTTTCTCTTCTCCTGGGGCAGCTGACTCTCACACTCGTCAGAATCACCACCCAAGTTATCGTACTCATCAGAATCATCAATGGCAACAAATTTCCTTGAACTCTGAGGGATATGATTAGGGCTAATAGCTTTCCTTTCATTTGTCATTTGATCCGACAACAATTCATCTAGCTCATCGAATAAGGGGAATGCTTTACCATTCCAGCTAGCTGCCCCAGGAATCATCTAAGACAAAGCAACTATTCATTAGATGCCACGAAAAACCACATAACAAACTATGAGTAAATGACAAAGCAAATGCACAATGATTATGGAGATGTTACTCACCCTCTCAAGTGCATCCCAATCGTCAGAAAGAATCATCCCTTCCTTGCCACGATATCCCAAACTAGAACTATGTAACAATAATTTTTTCCAAACCCTCCAATCCTTAATCCAACGTTCCAATTTACCCCGCAATTGACGAGTGGTCAATGACATACCCGTAGACCCTTTAAACTCAGCAGTGATTGCATTCAACTGATCCTCTGTAATATTAAACCGTTTACAACCCGGAGTCATTTGCTGATTTTTTACAAGACCCAAAAGCAGCTTCTCAAAATAGGGCGGCCATGTTGCCTTCGGCACCTTTTGCTTGCCATTTCCTTCCATTTTGTTAATCTTCCAAATATAAAATAAAATAATGAAAAGGTCCATATCTAATCTACCGACGAATTCACTTATACAGCAGCATACATGTTTTTTTCCCCTAAATTAATCCAAAGAATTCAGACAACATTCTAGTACATGAGGCCAGCAGTTAACACACATTATTATCTAACAATTATATACTTAAATGAACAAAAAATAAAATGCATAAGCCACTTTAATTGGTTCTATCGAAAAGGGTGCTAGAAAATAACCTGTAATGTGGACTTGTAAACGCAAGCGGTCGGGTCATTGCTGTCCGACACAGAATTAATTGAGATCAAACTTGCTTCCAAAATCCCTAAGTAAGGAATCGTTCCACCATGTTCAGTATATATTTCAAGTGAACTGGAAAATTAACTACTTTTATCAACTTGCAAAGGGAGAAAATAAAAAGCTACCTGTGTGTCTCCGTCCCTTAGGTCTTCTCATCACGATCGTCAGGGATCGTAGAGTGCATGATCACTCCAAGAAAAAGGAATACTGTCAATAATAGTTAAACCAAATTTATTTTCCACAAGAACGTATGGTTGGTTCTCTAAGCCAATAGAAATTCAATTTCCGTTTTCAATCAAACAAGTTTTATGTAAACAGCATGTAAGACTACCACAATTTGCTATAACCAAGACAACATCTTTAGTACCGTAAGAGACATCAAAACACTAACCACAACCTATGAGCAATTGGCTTCAGCTACTTTAGCTAGACAGTCAAAAAGGAAGTGCCAAACAGCAAACGCCACCTATATCTCCCACAACACAAAAATTCTAAGCCAACTTCAGCAACAAATTTTTCAGAGCACTACCAAAAGAGCTGTCCCAAGCAAGAGGTATTTTTTATAATTACGGCCAGAAAGCAGAGATTGGCATACATTGAACTAATATCGTGTCCTCTCCCAAATACCAATAACCAAGTAATATACAACATTGAATAACATAAACCACATTTCAGACTTCCAAATTGCAGCAGAAAATATAAAAATAATCACAATGTAAGCAAAATATAAATGGAGATATCGACAAACAGCACAAAAGATTACAAAAAACTGAAACATTATTACCAAAGAATAGAGGCACAGAAAGGGGTATAGACAAAGAAGACAACGAAGACGGCGGAGGGGGGTCCTAGCGCCGAGAACAATTCCTTAGAAATATTATAGTTGCAGAACCTCAGAATCAAATCTTTGCGGAAAAGGGGAAAAAATTAGGGCAACAGTAGATAATCCCAACCAAAGAAATGAAAATTGTCCAACCCCTTAGTTGAAAGATGAAGATGACTATGGAGATGGCGGCATTATCAGCTTAAGCGACGCTCGACCCATCTCCCTCATCGGCTGTTGCAGCCGCGGTTAGGGAATTTTGTTGCTGTCCAGACGAAGGACAACCTGGAGGTTTGATAGAGAGCTTCAGAGAAGATGCACTTTTCACGTCGAAGTTGCCGGCGAACCAGTTTGATTGAAGCAGAGACTTGAAAGGAATTCGATCGGTGGAGCGCAGTTTTGTCGATTGAAAACCATGGAGTGAAGGTTTTTTGTTAGAAAAGGAAGAGGGTGTCGCGGAGGCAATCACAGGAAAGAGAAGACAATGGAGTGAAATAGTGGGTTGCAAACTTGGTTTGTAGAAAATACTAACCGAACAAACTTGGGGTGGTTTTTGGGTTTCAAACCAAAATCATCCCAAACTTAGTTTGAAACTGTTGAAAAGAACATGCCCTTAGAGCTTCTTCCACAGTTCCACATGCTTTATTATTTTCTACTCCTCATTTCAAAAAAATAATTATTTTTCTTTTAAAATTTGATACAAAGAAACAATCTCAATTTCTATTCAATTTAAAATTTTCTCAAAAATTCTATTCACATAAATTTAAAAAATAACATAATTATTACACTTTTTTTTATCTTTCTTCTACACAAGTTTTTCCTACGCAATTTTCCAAAAGAAAATTCTCTCTAAAAAATTCTCATCCAAAAACAAAAAATTTCGAAATTAAAACACAAAAGAGAACAAAGCCTTACTGTTAGTCTAATTTCTCAAGTACAATTGACTGAAGGAATCACCACCATACACCCAATTCGACCAGAAATAATATCCAGCATTTGTCAAACCCGAAAAGAAACGAAAATGGAGTCAAAGCTGGCGACTGGAAAGCGACATCTTGGTATCATTTCGACTTGGAAATTAAAGTGTCTATGTGGAGGTATTACTCGAAAGGATAAGCTGTGAAATAAAGTCAATTAAGAAGAGGAATGACACCAAGACGTTCTTCATCTTCTGATGATGACAAAAGAAGCAGACGTTGCCGGCTGATTCCGCTTCGATTTCAGTGGGGCCTCTATGTTTTAGCATTCGTTTTCATCAACCGGATATCCCTTTTGGTTGCCGCCGGCGCCGGAGGGACTGAGCAGATTGTGGGTTATGGTTATGCGGTTAAGTCCGTCAGTGCCGATGCTGCAGGAAAGTCATTGACTGCTTATCTTGAAGTGCTCAAGACTTCCACTGTTTTCGGCCCTGATATTCCCACTCTGCAGCTAACAGCAAGGTACTAATTAACAAGCTTGCAGCACTGTTTTTGTTTTTTCATATCTGATTACTGAGAATGGTGAAGAATTCAAGATTAAAGCATGATTAATCTAAAGAATTCTATCCTTATTTGGTTACAGCTTTGAAACAAACGACCGTTTGAGAATTCGAATTACCGATCCCAACAACAAAAGATGGGAAGTACCATACGACATTCTGCCGCGCAATTCACCCCCACCGCAACCGGCTCAGATTCAGAACCTCCACCACAAACACAATGCCCGCTACCTCCTTCAAGATTCCTCCTCCGATCTTATTTTCCGGGTACACAACACCACCCCATTTGGGTTTTCCGTCAGCCGCCTCTCGACCGGAGAGACCCTCTTCGACACCACCCCTGAACCAAACAATCCCGATACCCTACTCATCTTCAAGGACCAATATCTCCAGCTATCCTCGTCGTTGCCGTCGACGAGGGCCAATCTGTTTGGCGTTGGAGAGCACACGAAGAGCGCATTTCGACTTGAACATAATCAGACCCTGACACTTTGGAATGCCGACATTGGAAGCGCCAATCTCGATCTGAATTTGTATGGCTTCCACCCTTTTTATTTGGATGTTCGATCGCCCAACGGGACCAGTCATGGAGTTCTTTTGCTCAATAGTAACGGGATGGACGTTGTGTACAGCGGCGACCGGATTACTTACAAAGTGATCGGCGGAATTCTCGATTTGTATTTGTTTGCCGGACCAACGCCGAAGATGGTTGCGAGTCAGTATACTCAGCTCATTGGTCGTCCAGCCCCTATGCCTTACTGGTCCTTCGGTGAGTCCTAACAATGCTGCCATTTTTCACTTTTGCTGTGTTATCTGATAACTCCCTATATTTCTGAATGGGGCCAATTTGTACATTGATAGAACTGAGTAAGCAGAGAGTTAGTTCATCATGCTTAACAAAATCAATAACTTGGTTGGCTCAGTATTCTTCTACCCAAGTCTGCTGTATATTTTTCCTTCATCTTTATAAGTATGGCTGTTGTCCTAAAAGTAAATAGAAAATTTCTTTAGCCTCATTTCTGCCTTTGGCTATCTCAGAGGTACTCTGGTTAGAAAACAAATACTCATCTAGGTGTTAGTTAGAATCTGAAGTGCGTCGTGCAACAAGTTTTATTAAAGTATTTTGGAAACTATTTGAAGTTGGAACCATGTATGGGTTAAGGGAATGTTAAAAAAGAGGTCTTGTCTTTGGGAGATAGGGGCACTTTTTAACTGTTGCCTAAGGGATACTTTTTAAGCAATGTGATTCATCTCTGCTGTACACTTGCCTGATCAATTCATTATGTGAGTGAAATAGTGAACCATCACAGATTATTGAACTCTGACCAATTCCATGATAAAGGTTTTCACCAATGCCGTTGGGGCTACAAAAATGTGTCTAATCTTAAGAGAGTGGTTGCTGGTTATGCGAAAGCTGGAATTCCTCTAGAAGTTATGTGGACAGATATTGATTACATGGACGCATACAAGGATTTTACACTCGATCCTGTCAACTATCCTTTGGATGAGATGAAGAATTTTCTTGAAATGCTTCATCGAAATGGCCAAAAATATGTGCTCATTCTTGATCCTGGTAAACTTTTCTCTTTACCAATACTCATATTTTCTGCTCAAATTTTGATTTGTAACTGGCGAGAGGAAGAACTGTAGATAACTCTTGGCTAACCCTCTGCACAATCTGAATCTCATTGTTCATTTTTACTAAAGGTATCAGCATCAATGAGACATATGGGACTTACATAAGAGGAATGAAAGCAGACATTTTCATAAAGCGAGACAATAAACCTTACCAGGGTGTGGTTTGGCCTGGAAATGTGTACTTCCCGGATTTTGTAAATCCAGCTGGTGGACTTTTTTGGGGCAATGAAATCAGCCAATTTCACAATCTTGTTTCCTTTGATGGCCTCTGGCTTGACATGAATGAGTTGTCAAACTTTATAACTTCTTCTCCTTCTCCATCATCTACACTTGATGACCCTCCTTATAAGATAAATAACACTGGTGCTAATATGTCCATTATCACTAAAACAGTCCCTGCAACTGCTATACATTTCAATAACATTACCGAGTATAATCTCCATAACCTCTATGGATTCCTAGAGTCCCGAGCAACGAATCAGGCATTGATTAAGCTGAAAGGTAAAAGGCCATTCATCCTCTCAAGATCAACTTTCATTGGTTCTGGAAAATTTGCAGCACATTGGACTGGAGACAATGCTGCAACTTGGAATGATTTGGCATACTCAATTCCTACCATTTTGAGTTTTGGACTTTTCGGAATTCCAATGGTTGGGGCAGATATATGTGGTTTTTCTGGTAATACTACTGAAGAGCTTTGTCGTCGATGGATTCAGGTATCACCTAATGTTGCTTTAATTTCCTATCAGTAGTAATGAATTGGCTGATTGTACTTAAGGGGTAAATGAACTTGTCCATTGAGTTTTGCTAATATTCATGGTCTCCTTGTAGCTTCTAAAATCACAGTGATTCCTTAGACTTGTTCTTATTCATTACTAGCTTTTCCTAGTTGTTGCTATTAGTAGAGCTCACCTTAATTTGTTATTTCAGATTTTTAAGTAGGGAAGCAAAGTCACTGCAGTTAAAGCACAGAAGCATAGTATTACTCTGTTTATAAAGCAGATAGTAAGGGGAAATTGTACTTTTTTCAGAAAAAGTCGGCCCTAATTGAATTGTTGTGAAATTCAAACTATCCTTTTGCACTTCTCTTAAGAACTTAACTAGTAGTGATAGGCAATAGCTCCTCTCCATTTTGAGAAAAAAAAGAGAGTTGGGTTTCTGTATTTGCATGTTCATTTCTTACATCTTGAAACTTTTCACTTTGATGCAGCTGGGGGCCTTTTATCCTTTTGCAAGAGACCATACTGGAATAGATACCAACTCTCAAGAACTATATGTTTGGGATTCAGTTGCTGCATCAGCCAAGAAGGTGCTCGGACTGCGTTACCAGTTACTTCCATACTTCTACATGCTGATGTATGAGGCACATAAGGAAGGAACACCGGTTGCGCGACCCCTTTTCTTCTCATTCCCTAATGACACCGCTACGTATGGGATCAAATCACAGTTCCTTCTTGGCAAAGGTATATTAGTCTCACCTACATTGGAGCCTGGAGCAGTCACCATTGATGCATACTTTCCAGCAGGAAACTGGTTCAGCCTCTTCAACTACTCGAAACATATCAGTTTGAGCCAGGGCCAGTATTTGACACTTGATGCGCCACCAGATCATCCAAATGTACACGTTCGCGAAGCCAATATATTAGCCATGCAAGGAGAGGCTATGACAACTCAAGCTGCAAGAAGAACACCATTTTCGCTTTTGGTTATTCTCAGCAAGAATGAAAACAGCACTGGAGAACTCTTCCTAGATGATGGAGAGGAAGTGGAGATGGGAGGAGGGAGCAGAAAGTGGACTCTGGTGCAGTTCACTAGCTACATCTACAACGGTTCTGCAGTGCTGGAAGCCAAAGTTGTCAGTGGAAACTTTGCTGTGTGTCAGAAATGGATCATCAACAAAGTGACATTCTTAGGCCTTGAAAATGTGGAAGGATTGAAAAGCTATGAAATCATATTGAAAAGCTATGAAATCATAACCAGAAACAGACATAGAAGGATTGGAAATGCAGGATTAAGAAGCAGTAGTTTCAAGGTAAGTGGGGAATTTTCCTCTGTAGAGATCTCAAGCCTTCAAATGCTGATTGGAGAGGACTGGAAATTACAATTAAACTTCAGCTGATCTTGAGCATATCTCAATCGTTTCAAAAGCCTGATAAGATGAAATGATATTGCTGTTGCAAATATTGAGTAAATTACATTTATCTCCTGAGCACCTCCTGAGATTTATGAAAATTACAAACCGTCTATTGAATATGATGAAAATATAACAATTTCACCCCCAAAAAAAGACTGAAGCAAAATAACATTGACAACTGTTGAAATAACAAATTATTAAATCAATATACTAGTTAATAAGAAAGATTATATATATGGACAAAAATTCCCTTATTAACCGGCTCCCCATTCACAATAAATCGTTGGCAAATAACTAAACCCAGTTTATAATAACCCTAGATTCATAACTAATTTTATTTAACAAACCACACTTGTTGAATATGGAGGTACTGTAAATCACTTTTCAATTATTCACTCACTTTATTGTAAGGGGCATGATATTTGCAGCGACGGAATCGATATTTGCAGCGACATTTTTGCGTGAAAAGACCGAAATGCCCTTGGGGTAAAAAAAATTTTAAAAAAATTAAAATTTTTCAAACTGTTGGAAAAATTAAAAAAAAAAAAAAAAAAACCCGGACCGGTCGCCGGCGATGGTTTTGTAGAAAACCATCGCCGGCGGCCGGCGATGGTTTTACACAAAGCCATCGCCGGCGACCGGCGATGGTAACCCCTTCCCCTTAAAGTTGAGATTTTTGATATTTGCAGCGACCACCGGGCGGATCTTCCCCATTCCGGTAAAAAATTTCACAATTTTGGCAAAACTACTAATAAATTCGGACAAAAAGGAAAAAAAAAAAAACCAAAGAAAAAAAACAAAGTGTTGCCTGTCGCCGGCAACACTTTTGCAAAAGTGTCGCCGGTCGCCGGCAACACTTTTGCAAAAGTGTCGCCGGCGTGGTTTTTTTCCTTGGTTTTTTTTTTTTCCTTTTTTTATGTAGTTTTATTAATTATTTTACTTATATTATGTCCGAATTTATTAGTAGTTTTGTCAAAATTGTGAAAATTTTTACCGGAATGGGGAAGATCCGCCCGGTGGTCGCTGCAAATATCAAAAATATCAACTTTAAGGGGAAGGGGGTACCATCGCCGGTCGCCGGCGATGGTTCCGGGTTTTTTTTTTTTTTTAAAAAAAATTTTTCCAACAGTTTGGAAAATTTAAATGTTTTTAAAATTTTTTTTTATCCCAAGGGCATTTCGGTCTTTTCACGCAAAAATGTCGCTGCAAATATCGATTCCGTCGCTGCAAATATCAATTCCGTATTGTAAATAGTGATTCAGTTGACAAATGTTTTTTGCCTATGTATTTTTATATTTCTTATTATGGGTATATTGGTTTAACAATATTCTATTTCGACAGTTGTCAACGTTTTTCCGTTGCAGTCCCGTTTTGAGGGGTGTAATTTTTATTCTGATCACATCCAGAGAAGCGTTTTATAATTTGGACAAATCTCAAGGGTACTCGATAATTTGGACAAATCTCGAGGCAGGTCAATGTAAATTAACCGAAAACAATTTACTTGAAAAAGAAACAAACCTGTATGATAAATAATAATTTTAGATGTTTATCAAACCTATGAACGCAGTGCAGGGCCACATACGCACGGGTGTGGGATGGGCTTTGGTGTGGTGGCGGTAAAGGTGGAAGAGGAAGATGGAGAGATGGTGCTGGTGCTCGGTTGAGGGGAAGAGGAAGGAGGTGGTAGGGTGGAGCGGTCGTGCTGGGTTGAGGGGAGGAATCGGAGTGGGGTCATCTGCTGTGTGAGTAGAATTAATGATCACCAGGGGAAAATCATCCACATGTCAATATTTACGTGGAACAATAACCAGTACGTCAGTTAATGACTGGTATTTATTAACCACCCAATATTTTCTCTCTCAACTATAAGTGTTGCAAAGGGTGAAAGTGGCTGCTTGTGGTCTACTAAATTTGGACTTCAAAGTTGCAAAATTCAGTTAAACGCTACAAAACTAATTGACTACTAATTAAGTTACTCATATAAGGACACTTACATATTCACTTGAGTATAGGTCTCTACTCGGGGGGGCGATCTCTTTAGTCCCCATGTCTCCCCTCCCATTCAGGGAGGGCACACTGAGGACATACAACCCATCCCTCCGTCTCTATCCAATAAATTCAAAACAATTATAAAATACTATGGATCTATACACAAAAAATTTGCAACATATTAAATCATCACGAACAATTTAATTTCACGAAAAACTAAATTGTTGTTTCACCGCATTATTTTCGGACTAAAATATTAACTAGCATATTTAAATCATACAAAGTATACAATTATGAAGCATGTTCGTAAAAATTAAAATAAGAAAAAAGATTTAATTAAAGGATTGCTGATTCAATTAAATTAGACTCAACCAAGGACCTATTGTTTGGATGAGGAATAGGACGAAAATTCAAAGCTTTATAAACAAACACCCCTCCACCCCCACCCCCACAAAAGGAATTTCATTCTTCATAAAAGAAGTTACTTATTCATTACAATAATGCTTCCCTGAATCTCTAAATAAAGCCAGCATTATAACATCAACAACAAAATTCTCAAAATCCTACTTTCTTATCTGTCTTCCTACTTCTACTGACATTGTTTTCAGCTTCCCTTCAAGCTCATAGCATTTGCCTTCATACCATTCTCAAAATCTTTGACCCTCAAAGGCGGCGCTGCCCGCAACAGATGTAGCAACACAAGTGCCGAAGGGTGGTGCCGGAGGAATCCAACAGGCGGTAGCAAGACTCGCACAACATAGTCACCTCATCCACACATTCCCCCGTACTTCTAAAAATAGAAGTCAAGTTGTTCAAGTAGCCAACAACTGTAGGGGCTGCCGCGAGGGTGGCAGGAGTACCGTCTAATTCAGGGTCCGCGTCCGAATCAGCCAGGGTATATTGGCAGGAACTCATACTGGTGAATATATATGGTTAAGTTTATAAAACATTTATAAGAGCATAAATTATTTTTAAATATTTTATTTTACATTAATTTTAATATATTTTAAAATATTAATCTTATAAAATATATTATTTTTGCTCCTTAGATCTTTTCAGATTAAAAAAAAAGTTATATTAAATAGTTTAGAGAGTGGTAGGTTCGTTCTTTCAATTTTGGGAAGAATTGATGATTTTTCACGACCACATAAATAAAAAGGTTAAAACCCATATAGCAAAAGAATAAAGATGTTAATAAACAAAAAATTTATTTTTATCTTATTATAATGATATTTAGTCCTAGCAGGGCTCAAACCCGCACCCTTTGTCTCATAAGACCAAGGCTCTAAACAACTGAGCTATAAGACTATTAATATTATTCTTGTATATAAATAACTATTTCACTACTACAAAAAGTAGATTCAACAGCGGTGGTTTAAAGGCGGAATAGACCAAAACCGCCGTTAAAAAGAAAGTACAGACTTTCTACGGCGGTTTATTATAAACCGCCGTAGATAGCCATTATCTTCACAACCACCAAAGTAAGTGTGCCTTTTCAACTTTCTATGGCGGTTATTAAGAAACCGCCATAGAAAGTCCCTAGCTATTTTCTATGGCGGTTTTCTTAATAACCGCCATAGAAAGCTCCTTTAAGAACCGCCATGGAAAATTGCTTTCTGTGACGGGGTTTTTATAATAGCCATAGAATAGACGTATTTAAACCTAAAAAACAGTGTGTATCTCCATATGTAGGGGCTTCTCGCGCCAGGTAGTCGTTTTCTCCATCCTCATACTACGGTTTTACACATTTCAAGTTTAGAATGGATATTTCAAGCTGCAATTTACCACTTTAAGGCTAGAAACTATTAAAATTTCTCACTGCTTTTAGCTTATTCTTGCACATTAAATATCTATATATCGAATTTATTTTTATTTATGGTTGATTGAACATTAAAGTTACAATCCATATATGGTGAACCTTAATATTGTGGGTTGGTAGTTAGACTATGTAGTTTGTTGGTGATGTGATATAATTTGTAGTGTTTAGTTCTTATTGGATGATGTTCATATTAGAACTACTTAATGAATTAATTTTGTATGCATTGCATGTGTTTGATAAAATGCATAAATGAAAAGATTATGGGTGTTCTTCATTTGATTATGTCTATTGTGCATGTGTTGGTCATACATTAATTTTTTCATTGAGGTATTATTTTATTTTTGATTATATGTTATATGAGTAACATTAGTATGAAATAATACACACAAGCATGCAACTAATTACTTTATACATTGTTGGTTAAATTATTTATTTCTTTTCTTTAATTATTTAAAGGTGTTAGTTACGCATAAATCGAAATATCTTGTTATATGGTGATTGGACCTCTGATTTGTATGCAAAAGAAGTTGAGAATTTTATTGAATTGGCTTTTAAGAATACAAAGTCCATCCATTATCCGTGTAAAGCTTGTAAAAATGGTGCGCGGTTTGATAGATCTGATACAATAAGATTCCATTTATATCGGAATGAATTTGATCCTTATTATAAATTGTGGATTTAGCATGGTGAAAGTATTGAGAGTTTTTCTGAGCAAAGAAAATCTAATGCAAAAGAAGATGATGGGATGGCGAAAGATCGATTGGATGACATGATTGAGGACGTGGCCGATGATTTTGCTGATAAACCAGAAGTTCTTGCTTCGCTTTTGGGTGACAATGAAAAGCCTCTCTATACCGGTTGCACTAGATATACACGCTTGTCAAGTGTTTTGAAGTTGTTTAATTTGAAAGCGGCAAATGAGTGGTCAGATACTAGTTTTACAGCCTTATTGAGGGTACTGAAAGATATGCTTCTAGAAGATAATGAACTTCCAGATCAAATTTATGAAGCGAAAAAAATATTGTGTCCAATGGTTATGGAGTATAAGAAGATCCACGCTTGCCCAAACGATTGCATCATTTACAGGAATGAGTATAAGGATTTATTGGTTTGTCCCTAGTGTAATACTTCACGATACAAAAAGAAGCAACTATGTGATGAGGTTGAAGACAGTACTGATGCGCAAAAGAAGGGGTCGCCAGCTAAGGTTCTATGGTATCTTCCTATAATACCGAGATTTAAATGGTTGTTTGCTAAGGCAAAATATGCAAAACATATGACATGGCATTCAGATCGGTGTATTCCCAGTTATGACAAGATGATAATGCATACATCAGACTCAGATCAGTGGAAACAAAATTGATTCAATGTATCCTTCATTTGGCCAAGAAGCAAGAAATTTGAGGCTTGGTTTGTGAACCGATGGAATGAACCCTTTTGGCAGTCTGAGTAGCACATATAGCTCATGGCTAGTAATGTTGGTTATTTACAATTTGCCACCTTACTTGTGTATGAAGCGTAAGTATATACTTATGTGTCTAATGATTTCAGGTCCACGACAACCAGGAAATGACATCGATGTTTATCGAGCTCTTCTTATTGAAGACTTGAAAAAATTATGGGATGAAGTGGCACTTGTGTTTGATGCACACCGTCAAGAAATGTTCACATTACGTGCCATGTTGTTCTGTACAATTAATGATTTTTCAGCATATGGAAACTTATCTGGGTACTCTGTTAAAGGGCATAAAGCATGCCCTATATGTGAGAAGAGTACAAATTTTTGTTAGCTTGTACATGGGAGGAAAACAATATACCTTAGGCATCATAGATTTCTTTCCGAGTCTCATCCGTATCACTGTATGAAAAGAGCATTCAATGGAAATCAAGAGTTTAAAAAAGCTCCAAAACCCTTGAGCGGGCCTGAGGTGAATGCTCGTGTGAAGGACATTAATGTGGAGTTCAGAAAACCTTCTGAGTCTTGCAATAATGATACGTGTTGTTGGAAGAAAAAATCCATCTTTTTTGAACTTCCATACTAGGAGACCTTGGATGTAAGACATTGTCTCGACGTTATGCATATTGAGAAAAATATTTGTGAAAGCTTGATAGGTACGCTTTTGAACATTCCTGGGAAAATTAAGGATGGTTATAACGTGAGACTTGACATGGTTGATGAATATACGATCAAATTTATCACGGTAGTTTGAGGACAATGAACATATCTACCACCTGCCTGTCATACTTTGTCTAGAAAAGAGAAGAGACAATTGTGTTCAAGTCTGAGTAGCATCAAAGTTCCATCCAGATATTCTTCAAATGTAAGTAAATTTGTTTCCGTAAAAGATTTGAAACTTGTTGGTTTAAAGTCTCATGATTGTCATTCCTTAATGCAACAATTGTTGCCTGTAGCTATTCGCTCGATATTGCCCAAGCATGTTAAGTACAGTATAGCAAGACTTTGTTTCTTCTTCAATGCTATATGTAGCAAGGTAATCGCTTGCGAAAGACTTGATCAGTTACTATATGAAATAATTGTTGTCTTGTGTCAATTGGAAATGTATTTCCCACCCGCCTTTTTTGATATTATGGTGCATTTGGTGATTTATTTGGTTAGAGATATAAAAATCTGTGGGCCTGTTCATTTGCGATGGATGTACCCATTCAAGCGATATATGAATATCTTTAATGGGTATGTTAAGAATTATTATCGTCCTGATGATAGTATTGTTGAAGGTTATATAGCTTAGGAGGAAATTGATTTTTGCATTGGGTGCTTAGCGGATACAGCATCAATTGGAATACCTAAGAATCAACACGATGGGAGGATTACAGGTATGGGCACAATGGGAGGAAGATTGTTTACGCCTTCTAATGTTGAATTGATGAAGGTGAATCTCTACATACTAAGCAATTCTGAAGAAGTTGAGCCCTATGTGACAGCCCATATGAGTTCAATAAGAAAATCTTATCCTGCTTGGACGGATTCAAAATGTTCTCAATGAACATAATCGGACATTTGTTAATTGGCTTATAATGCTGTGATGGGCAAAGACGTTTTGGAGACATTAAAATGGATAGCGTTTAAGCCCAACCATGCTGTACGCGCATTTTCAGGCTATGACATAAATGGCTATTGATTTGCTACCAAGAGGCAAGATGAGAAGAGCACGGCACAAAACAGTGGTGTTACATTAATTTCGGAGGCTTTGCATGTTTATAGCAGAAAGGATAAAAATCCATTGTATGCAAACATGTCATATTATGGGGTAATTCAAGATATTTGGGAGCTTGACTATGTTTGTTTCAAAGTAGCTGTATTTCGATGCAAATGGGTTGATAACAATAATGCGGTTCGAACTGATGATCCATTGGGATTTACCTTGGTAGACCTTAATCGAGAGGGTTTAAAGGGGGAACCATTTATACTTGCATCACAGGCGAAATAAGTTTTTTATATCTCCGATCCTTGTGACGAACATTGGTCCGTTGTTCTTCATGGAAAACAACATCACGGAGTGGAAGGCATTGATACAAAAGATGGGCTTTATGAGGCGGCCCCATTCTCTAGTGGGTTACTTGAATTAACAGCAGTTGAAGAAGATAGGAAACTAGATAATTATGTACTTCGTGATGACCACAATGAAGGCTTATGGTTCGATGATCAAATGTCCAATAAAAGAAAGAGAAAATCTTGATATCATTTTCAGTTATATTGTTTGTGTGTGTGTGTGTGTGTGTATGTATATTTGATTTTAATCAAGCTATATGGACATAATTTTATAACATGTATTTTTATCTTTTTTATTGTTTGATTGAAACAGGTCTCACACTTGGATGAAGTAACGAATTATGGGATAAATTTTATAGGGAATAGAAGATAGCGAAATGATGAAGTTGTAAATTTGTTATTGTTGAAAATTGTGTAAAGCTTTTCTCTTGATGTTAGGGTAACAAGGAGTTTTGGTTAAATTTACAAGGGTGGCTCTGTCGAAATTGATGTAAAATGAATTGGCTATTATTTGAAGTTGTTGGAATCTAAAAATAGGTTTCAACTTCCATATAATATAATTCCTATGAATTAGATGTAATAAAATATATCTCTAGGAATTATAATGTAAGAAACTATATTTTCATTCAAATTTATTTTTCTAACTAAATACGCATTTATGAGAATTTGAGCTTTTATTTATTTTAAATCTTCCATTTAGTGCACAAAATTTGAAAAATTAAGTTAACTCAATCAATCAAAAATTTATAAATATATTTAGCTTGAAAGATTGATGTTAGACCTGGGGTCTTAAGCTTATTTTGATGCTTGTTAACAAATATATTATTTTAGCTTAAAGGATTTGATTTTAAGTGTCTTTAAGTTCATGTTTATCTAAGAAAAATCTTCAGGAAAATATTCAGTAAACCCTAGACACCGAAGAAAGACACCACATAGAGCCAAAGAAAAGAAGTGGAAAAAGAAGCAAAGCTTCTGTCGTAGCTTGATGCCAAGGATCGAGAGCAGGTCGACGTCGAAGCATTTCCCAGAAAGCTTCGACATTGAGGGACAACACTCAGTCGGCATCGAGCTCATGCCCAGAAAGCTTCGACATCGAGAGATGACACCAGGTTGGCGTCGAGGCTAGAAGAAAACAGCGAATGTGCCAAAAATATTTATGACACTATGCGCGAAAGAAAAGAGCCGTTGAAGGAAGAATTCGAAAATTGCCTAGCCTCTAGACCAACCCTCGACGTCGAGCCTCAACTTCGAAGCAAAAAAGCAGTGCTTCGGGAAAAAGCATTTTTGTCCACTTCTCAACTGGCGTTTTTAGCTTCACTTCAAAATGAAGTATTCTTCCTATATATGTCAGCTCTCTAAGACCGGAAATAACAACTCCCTTCATCTTATTGTCAAGCTCTCCATGTGTCAAAAACATTCTAGCAGTTCATTATCAAAATTGTAGCTAGATTAGAAAGAGGGTTTTATGCCCAGTTGTTAACAAGATCACTTGTAGTTGAACAAATCTATTTACGAACCTGAACTCATAGGATGACAAATCTATCCACAGAGGTCATTGCATGGACTAAAGATGGCAGATGTAGCTGACGAAGCATGCGATAAGTATCTTGAGTACTACAAGTCTCGCACCCATATTTGTGTCAGTGGAGAGGTAGTGGAAGAAGTTGACTGTCTCGCACCTAATCAGTTACCACTAGTTGCTAAAAGCAATAATTATATTAGGGTGAATTGATAATTTAGTCACCTTATTTTGAAAAAGTTAACGTTTTAATCACCTTACTTTTTTTAAATTATTTTTTTAGTCACCTTACTTTTTTTTTTCCACCATTTTAGGCACTCTATTAAAATTAGGCGTCAACACACAAACAAAGCCCTTTTTTACGAGTACATTTTCGTCAAAACTTTAAAAAAGAATTTCCAGTCTTGAGTTTCTCTCTCTCGTTATCTTCTTCTTGTCCTCTTCATATTTTTCTATTCTTCTCCTACTTAATATTCTTCTCCTTGAATCAATCTTGTAAATGTTGGATTGTTATTGATTTAAAATTTGAAGGGTTCATCCCAAATGGCCTATTGTAATGCCTTCAGGCAAACTCAACATACAATTATTCAATCTTTTCATGAATCTCGGAAGATCTTGATCGAATCCAAATTGCATCCCGACTCGATGTGGAAGGTAATATTCCACATAATCAATTCCAACTAGCTCTACAATTCTCCATCATCGAACCAATGTTTCCATTTCAAAATTCATTTTAGGGCTAACGAACTGTTCATTTTCCTTATAAAACCTCTCGTAAATCCAGTTCCTTAATTTTAGAGCATAAAGGCGCCATTGAAAACACTCCCCTGTTGAATCCAGAACTTCCCTAACATTTCCAACCTCCTCCAGTGGCTTCAAATCACACCATCGGGCTGATCTTGGTTCTCCTTCTTCAATCGGGTTCGGCTCGGGTCTTAAAGATGGGAATATCTCCCAAGCCCACATCTGTAACAATCCAAGGAGGGAACACAAGGAATGTTTTTTTTCCCTCTTACCAACAAATCTACTAGTTTCATCGAGTTTGTGTAAATCAAGAAGTTCCTTTTTCAACAAACCGAAATCGCTATAAATGCTAGCAAGAATAGTGGGAGAAAGTACAACATGAATCCCTCTAAAGAGATTAATAGCATGCAAGAACAAATCTTTAGCTGTGTGGTCATAAGCTCCCAGAAACAATCCTTAAGTGGGAGCGTAAGGATTGGTTGGCTTCCATCCCTGACCTGACTATTCCATGAATAGAGTCTAAGTTGCTCTTCTCTAATGAAAAAAAAAAAGAGAGAAAAGAAAAGATAATCACCCCATCAACCCCCTTCATCACAACCACCGCCAGCCCCCTCCGTCACCACCGCCAACCCGCAATTGAGATGAACTCACTTGCGTGTTTCTCCAATTTTACTGTGAAAAGAAACCCAGCAACTAGGTTGCTCAACTGTGGCACCCCCAGCACCGATCTCCCTGTTTCACGCGGGAGTCGCTACCGAGATGCCTGCCTGGTTCGCACCAGGATTCATTCAGGATACAAAGAGCACTAATATTTAAACACTAAATTAGAATAAAATATCTTTTTATTTCACTAATACAAAATGTACAAGCGTTTTTTTTATAACTATTACAATATTCTAGCCTTACTTCTATACTTCTGACGCTTTTTCACACGATATCGCCCTTGATCCTGTTACCTGGAAAACGTCTAAGGGGTGAGCTTCCATGAGCTCAATAAGGTCTTACTATTAAAAACATTACCGAATAAATAATTATTGGCACATAACAAGTATTTCTAAGCACACAAGGGGGACACATAAGGGATAGAAAGAGTATAATCGGCAAGCTATAACGAGGATCGATGTGACCATTCGAAAAGAATAACCAATTATACTTTACCTGTGCTGGAATTCTTTGGGCGGTGACACAATACAGGATATCGCCTCTCCAACTACGTCAATTGAAACACTGCATAAATAGGATGCACTGAGACAATGCAACAATGCGCAAACATGACTCACTATACGGGATGCACAAACAGGATGCACTGAGACAATGGAACAATGCGCAAACAGACGCACATGCACAAATAGGACGCACCATTAACAGTTGACAATGAACAGTAAACACTAAACAATGAGCAATAACAGTGAACACGGAACAGTAACACTAAACACTTTAGCAGTAACATTGAAAACTTAACGTATAACACATTTATAAACATTTCACTTTGTACATTCAAAGGTCACAATCATATATCTCATGTATAATGCATGCATTTCAATAAACATATCAATAATATCAGTAATGCTAACTCAGTTTTTTACTCAATTAAAACATTTGCCCCTTTAGTGAGAACACTCACCTCGTATATATCGCTAATACTTTGTAAGTAAATATGTATTATATAAATATCATAGTTTAGACTTTATCTGTAAATCTAAATAAATCTTTTAAATTCTAGGTTTTTGTTAAAGTTACTTCTATTTAACAAGTAAATTAATTTTTAAAGAATATAAATTTCATTCTGTAAAACTATTTTATCTATTCGTTCTTTTAGAAGGACTTTATAACATTTATTTCAGAAATTATGATAATTACTAATTTTAAGAAAATAGGGATTTAGAATCCTTGAAATAGTTGTTAAAATAATTTTTGTAAAGATTTATAAAAGGAATTATAAAGAAATAAACAAAAGAATTAAAATTATTCAAAAATTAATTTTTCAGCATCAAATCGGTTTTACCCGCTCGGCAATCGGTGTTATCAGATTAACAATCGGCTTTACCCACTTTTCTTGAGCATGAATCGGTTTTACCTAATTCCCAATCGGTTAAAACCGATTTGTGGCCAGAAAACTTCATCTCCAAGTTTTTGCTTTGGGTTTTGGCTACAATTTTACATAAAACTCATTTTTCTTTGATTTTTTTTGCTAAAATCCTTCCTACAGCATCCTTACAACATTTCTATCGATCCCTAACACTTAATCAACGTAAAGATTTGATGATTTAGATTAAAATCTTAAGAAACCGATAAATTCCATTCTTTTTCTATTTTCATGCATCTTCCCTAAAATGTAAGGTGATAAACTTGTGGAAATCATTACCTTTATGTTCTTGATCTCTCCTCACAGGAAATCCACGAAGAGAAGTCCAAATTTCTGCTCCAAAGGCTTAGCTTCTTCTTCTTCTTCTTCTTCTTCCTTTCTCCTTCTTTCTCTTCTCACTCTTTTTAGTTTGGGTTTGCAAGAATGGAAAATTGTGTTTAAGGGCTTTGGAAGAGCCCTATTTATAGGCAAGATCGCCTAATATGCCAAAAGGGTTCATGATTATCTTGAAATTTTATTTTTTTTCATTTCTAGCATAGAATCGGTTTTACCCGCTCATGAATCGGGTAAAACCATTTGTTTAGTCGGTAGGATATTTTCCTTACTTTTTGGATCGGTTTTACCCACTTAGAAATCAGGTAAAACCGCTCCATGAAGCGGTGGAATCGGTTTTACCCGTTTCTCAATCGGGTAAAACCGATTTCCTATCCAAACAATCGGTTTTACCTATTTTTCAATCGGGTAAAACCGGTTTCTTATCTTACCAATCGATTTTACCAGCTCTTGAATCGGGTAAAACAGGTTACTTATCCTCCCAATCGGTGTTACCCGCTCCAGAAATGGGTAAAACCGATTGTCCCTCATTTTTTCTATTTTTTATTTATTTTCTATTTTTTCTTATTTTTATTCCATAATTCCTAAAATTAAACTAATATATCTACTTTCATATATCCTTCAACATAACCTTACACTTAAAATTAACATCTTAACTCTAAATTAAATATCACAATTTTTAAATTAAAATCCAAAACATTAAAATTTTAAACCATAAGATTTTATAATCAACTTACTTTTAAGAAAATTCCCAAACTTTATAATTATACTTAATCAAGTTTAAACACTAACGGTATGATAAAAATATAAATTATAAAGGTTAAGCTAGAGCGAGAAACTACGGGGTCTTGCATCAACCCCCTTCCTCACCATCGCCGCCATCTCCTTTCGTCACCACCTCTAACCCGCAATTGAGAAGAACCTGTTTCCGTGTTGCTCTAATTTTACTGCCTTCATCACCACCCCTTCGGAATTTTTTGAGTATTAACAAACGGAAGGTAAAAGAATACCATCCCGCTTATCTTCTTCGCCCAAATCGGAAACCCATCATGACCACCTCACAGACCCACCAGCTACAAAGAGGATAAATGTTGATATAGCGAGAGAACTGGGAAAGTTTTGAAAATAATCAAATAAGATTGATTCAAGGAGAAAGAAAATTAAGAAGGAAAAGATAAAGAAGAGAAGAACGAAGATGATGAGAGAGAGAAAATCTCACGATTGGAAATTTTTTAAAAAGTTTTGATGAAAATTCCCTCGTAAAAAAAGGGTTCCATTAGTGTGTTGATGGGCAATTTTAGCAAAGTGACTAAAATGGTGCAAAAACGAAAGTAATGTGACTAAAAAAAAATAATAAAACGTTAACTTTTTCAAAGTAAGGTAACTAAATTATCAATTCACATATTATATTATCATTTTTTATTATTATAAGTATTATTTAAACTAGTGTTGTAATATTAATTTTTTATTGTAACGGAAGCGTTGCAATTCTTAGCAGCTGGTTCTTTTTCATCGCAGAACTAGGCATGCCATCGACCCTGATCTGCATATGAAGGCTCTTGATGAGGCAACTGAGCATTTGGAAGATTGGATGGCGGATCTACAATATCTTGCTATAAAACCACTATTTGATCATTGAAAAACATAGAAGAAACACGAGTGTTGGATGACTCACCAATTTCCTGTATTGATTGTTGATCAATAAATTCTTTTTGGTTGTTGTTTAATTGTTGATGTTGCTGTTTTTGCTCTTTAATGGGATGGAGAAGAGGCGCACGGTGGTGGAGGAGAAGGGTGTAGAAATTTGGGGAGGAAGAAGATGAACAGTGAAAAAGAAGAAAATGAATAGTGAAGAGATGAAAATACCCCTAAAAAAAGGCAATTCCATCAAAACTAACCAAAGTTAAAAGCAAAGTACATTTTTGGCCCCTTTAAATTAGTATAGGTACATTCGTAGCTACAAAAAAAGTATAAGTACCAAGCGGACACAATCGAAAAGTAAAAGTATATTAAAGGTCGTTCACTCAAAGGAAAATAAGTAAAGGTTTGTTTAATTATTTTGTGGCCCATGATTCCTTTTGCTTTTTCAAAATAGTTGGTGTGAGACACCGCATCTCATAATCTAGTACCTGTTAAACTGTAATAATATTTTGTAATAAATTTATGTAAAATAGGATTTCTCGGCTTGATGATGTGTAATTTATGAAATAGATTTAATAAGAAGTAGGAAACAACTACAAGAATAAATGATGAGAAACGAAAATTTATTATTCTAGTAAAGTGGACTAAAAAATAAAGTGGACTGAAAAATCGGTACCTAATAAATTATGACTGAAATGAAACTAATTAGATAAAGTAAAGGTGAATTAAACTTATTTGAAATGGAGTAATAAATGAAATGTATAATTTAGGATTTCGCTGAAAATTTTCAATATCAATTAGGGTCCAAGTATGATTCTTAAAAGCTTGAAGGTTTAAGGTTTAAAAAAAAAAAAACAAAAGAGTTAAAGAAAATAAATTTAAATAGAAAATATATTGAGAAGTTGTTTGTGGCGGTATATATAAGTAAATAAATACAAAGGAATCAGATAATTATCATTCTCATTCTCTTTTCATTTCCCCTGCACCTGAATCCAACAGAACCTTCATCGGCTTCTTAAGGCATCACCCGAAAACAAAGGGGCAAAGGTTCAAATAAGCCCCTAATGTTTCGCCTAAGGTCCAAATAGGCCCCTAACGTTACGTTTGGTTCAAAAAAGCCCTTAACTTTACAAGAAAGGGCCAATTTAACCCCTTTCCGTTAACACTCCGCCACACGAACAATTTTTGGTGATTTGGCTCCGCCACATCACTTATTTTTGCTGGCTTGGCTCCGCCACCTAACCCAACCGCCCGGCATGTCATCGGGGCAACTTCTCCTGCCATTTTGCTCATATTTCTTGCTTCTATTTTAAAACCCATCTTCAACAATTAGTGGCGATGGCTTCTTCTCCTCCAGTGTTCCTCCCGATCCCGGCCCTTTTTTTTCTACTTCCATTTCAACGTAGCTGAGCTGTCTCCAACTAGCGTCTCTGAAGGAGCCGCTAAACCTCAACATCCATGGATTAAGCATCTAAATAAACATTTTTTTCATGTGCTTTGATAATAGTCGATAATTTCTAAGTGTAATAGATTTATCGAATTTCATGCTACGTCTGGGAGTTCAATGCTATACTCTTTTCTTATTTTAGTGGCCACTCTGTCTCTGCAAGAAATGTAAAGAGGCAAATTAGCCCAGTTTACTAGGTAGTAAGTAGCTAAGGTTAGAGCTAGATTCAAACGTGGAATACATCCCGTATTACCATTCCATATGAGTAGTGTGGACAGAGGAAAAGAATTAACCTCAATACTGAACTGGAGTCACGGGTTTACTTGCTTTTGCCTATTTATGTGATTTCTGTGATTACTCTTTATTAAGGACATGAGCCTCATTTTCGATTAAGGACATGAGCTTCATGTGATTCCTCCTTCACTTTATAATGAACAGTCATACATTATATAGTGACTCGTGTGTAAATCATTTTTGACGATCTTGAGGATAGCTTAATTAATTAATCTGCAAAAATTAATGAAGTATAAATACAATAGCATGCATGTGCATGCATGTGGTAGTATATATATATCAGCCATTTTTGTCCTTAAAAGAAAAGAACAAGGTAGAAATTAATAATGGAATAAGGTAATGTCTGAATCAGCATTAGTGCACATGAGAGGCCTCAGCATCATTGTGTTGATTTTGTTTATTGAGATGCTTATTCCATGGTTCTTTTGTGGCTTGTGTAGGGGAAATTTTGTTGGAGGGAAGTTTTTTGTTGGAAATTTTTTGGAGGGAAGTTTTTTTTGGGAAATTGTGTAGGTGAGAGATTAAAAAAGTGTAATGATTGTGTTATTTTTTGAATTTATGTGAGTAGGAATTTAGAGGGAATTTTAAAATTTTAATTTTGAATTGTTGAAAAAGTGAAGTTGTTTCTTTGTGTAAAGTTTTGAAAAAAAAAAGTGATGATTCTTGAGAAATTGCCACAAGAGAACAGAGAGGTTGCTCATTTGGAGACCCTGGTGGGAGGCAGCTCTGCTACGTGGAAATGGAAGTAGAATAAAAAGGGCTGGGATCAGGAGGAACAGTGGAGGGGAAGCAGCCATCACCACTAATTGTTAAATATGGGTTTTAAAATAGAAGCAAGAAATATGAGCAGAATGGCCGGAGAAATTGCCCCGACGACATGCCAGATGGTTGGGTTAGGTGGCAGAACTAAGTCAGCAAAAATAAGTGATGTGGTGGAGCCAAATCACTTAAATTGCTCATGTGGTGGAGGGTTAACAGAAAGGGGTTAAATTGGCCCATTTTTGTATCATTAGGGCTTTTTTGATCCAAATGTAAGGGGTCTATCTGGATGTTGAGCGAAACATTAGGGACTTATTTGAACATGTGCCCAAAAACAAAGTTCAGTAACACCCACACAAAAACAAAAACCCAACCCATCCATAAGAGAAGAGAAACAGAACAATAGCCTGGAAGGATAACGTGGAGCCGAGGGAGTGTTGCAGAAATTGAAAGGGGTTAAGGAGTTTATCAGAAAGACATGGTAGCTGAGATTATGCTCTGCGGCGGTCATTGGTTTCTGATCATTTGTTGGCTGCCACTGTTTGTAAGGTAGGGAGAATGGGAGAAAGTAGAATTAGTAACAAACCAGTGGGTACGCCACCTTTGAAATAGGTATTTGATTCTTCGAATTTCCATTCCCTCAAGATAGATATATGTAAGCGGAGTAAGGTGTTGAGAATAAAGTTATAATCTGAATATTTGACAATTGAATTATGAGATTAACAGAAACTAAAATATGAAGAATCCACAAAGATAGAAACAGGAGGTTCTTCGGGTTATGCTTAATGTACTGAGTGATTCGAGTTTTAAGTTTAATCGTGTATAGACTGAATAGATTGCTGATAGTGCATTTGATTTGGTTATTGACCAAACTTTACAGTCTGGGGAGTAAGCATCACATTGGTCAAGAACTTAGTTCTCAGGTTGATTGCCTATAAGTTGCTTGTGAAATTGTCTTAATGAAGTTTAAGCTCTAGAGTCTTTGATTGAGTCAGATTAGAGCTAGGACCAGGATGATTGTGTCATGGATAGAACCTTTTCGCTATCACCTTGGGACCAAGAGAACAAGGTAATCTATAGGAAGCTTTATTTTTCTAATTTTAATAGCTGTAAACTTTGGATTATGTTGTCCCTGACAAGTTTGGGACTTGAGGTGCTATTTTAGTGTAGTTTTCTGTTGGTTTGAGAAGTAGGAAATTCTACTGTTTCAATATAAAATACTACAGTTTCTATTTTCTCCAAAATGTTGGAGGCTTACAATGCTATTTTACCTAGTCATTGGTTTGGCTAAAACTTTGTGGAGTACTTGAGAAGGTTCCTTAACTAAGATTTACATGTAAATTCTGGTGGAATTGGATCTTTTTTGGAGAGAGTGCTAAGACACCTTGATTCTTGAAAACTAATATAGTTGGAGGTCTAAACATATTCTGAAATGCTTTTGCACTGTAAATTAGTTTGACACTTGAATTCGGGAGGCTGGAATTAGGTTCCATGAATTATTAGAAGCTGATCCTTGGTTCTCCCTTATTGTAGAAGAAATAGAGAAGGAACATGATAGTTTCCTTAATGTTGTGGTTAGAACTTTTATGCAGTTGATTTGGAACTGTTGTTAACTGAATACATTAAAGGAAAAGTTTCCTTCCATTTAATTATGTTGTTTACCCTGTGTTCGGCGAAACGGAAACCCATGGATGGCTGCTAACCCGTTTCTATCTCTAAATTTGTGGAGGTTATACTGCTGCAGTTGTTGTTTTGACTGTAGTGCATTAGGTTAGCAGAAATCTAAGAGCTAAAAGAAAAGAAGAGAGGTTGAGACTTGGATACTGTAGTACTAGTTTGCAACACCTAGTAATTCAAGATTCAGAATTTGACAAGGTAATGAGGGATATGGATAATCATTGCAGTAGCAAAGTAGTATTAACACCATAAAATAATTAACACTATAGTAAATTAATGCATCAACGAGAACAAGAAAATGAGAGAGAAAGCCTACCTCTCATCAGAAGTAAATCTGAATCCAAACTTAGTATTTTTGTAAAAGCCTTTTGAAAGAATAAATAATGTAATTTAAAACAAACATTATATATAGAGCTTTCATGCATTAGTACAAATTTTGTACATATAGACATAACCTAAATTACTATACATACAGAGGTTAATGGTTCAAGACTAAGGTTAATGCTTCAGCGATTCATGATAAAAGTAAACAGGGAAAACAAAAGGAAAGTCAGAATTCTTAATTGCCATAGTTCAAAAGCTGAAAGTGAGCAGCCTGAGTATATTAACAACGTATTGACCATTGTAAATTTTAGAGTTCAATGTTATCTAAAATTCTAACTCTTTTGTGGTTTTAAAACATTGAAGCCATCAAAATTGAATATGTTAGAAAGTTGAGCCGTTAAACACATATTCGCACATTAATTATAGCGTGGAAGGAAACTAAAAGATTTAAAGGAGTTGTCGAGCTAACATTAAAAGCAAACGATTTGCTACGTGAAACCATTTCTAGAATTGAAACTAGAAGTTTGAAAAGAGCTAAAATAGGATTTAAGCCCAAACTATATAGTTAAGTTAACTAAGAAAATGTAAGCTAATTTAGACCCAATCCCCTTAAAAGATAAATTTCAATCAATTGGAGAGAGTTGGAACTCACAAGTTTTGATATTTTAAGTAGAAGTTTTTAACAAGTAATATTAGCTAAAATTTTATGGTAGAACTAGACTACATACTTGGAACTTGGAAATAGTTACAAGTGATAAAATGATAAAAGAATACCAATAAATAAAACCTTCAACTGTATTACATTAGCATTATAGATTTTTACAAAGAATAAGTAATGATATTTAAATGCATTTGGAATTGTAATGCAGATGACGGAGAATAGAAATAAGTAAAAGGTCCTGAGTAAGGTGAGTGTTCTCACTTTTCTAAAATTATATACTTTGAAAACTGTAATGCCTATATCTATATATAACTTATTCATTAGCTTTGAAAATACATATACATGTATATATATATATATATATATTTATATCTCTACTGAAAACATGCATGGAATTGATTATATCGAGTGAGTGACTACTTTTCACTTGACTCAAGTAAACTGAAATTGGGAACAATATGCCATGATTTGTATATGTGACTCTTTGATACGTGATGCGCATATTTGTACTATTTGATTGGAATTTGTAACTAAAAAGTCTTGTTATGGCTTGGCTTATTGCTGAATTACATGGCATGTTTTAAATTCTTATTCAATAGTAGGCGGGGGGTGTACTTTACCATCTCATCGCCGAGATTTGCTGAATAGTAGGCAAGGGTGTACTTTTTCACCCATCACTGGGATTTGTTGAATAGTAGGTGAGGGTGTACGTGCCCACCGATCGCTGGGATGATTGTATGCAATTGATTGTGCATGACAGCCCGGGATCCCACAACTTCCACGATTTATCGAATCCACCGAGCCGGCATCGGGTTTGGACGGTTGGATAGATAAGCGTGGGAAGCCAGGTGTACTCGAGCACCTGTAGGCACCGTAATAGATATATCGGGCGTTGTTGACGAAGGCACCAATGGGGTGTAACGGTCGTTGGGTACATGTGGAGTGACACTCTGAACTCTTTCGATCCCGACAGCATCCTACTTGTTGTGTTTATAGCTTTCTATTATTTGATATATTGGGATGATATTTATTATGTTCTATAATTTACCGTTTTCATAACTGTCATAAATTAAATATATATTAAACGGAGAATATCACTGGGCATAAAGCTCATTCAGTGTTTATATGTGGCATGACAGATCAACAGTAGGCGAAGTTAAACACCAGTGAGCTGAGTTAGATTGGAGGATAGCATTTGAACTTTATACACATTCTTATTTAGTAAGTATTTATGAATCAATAATTGGCCTACACGCCATTCAGATATTAGACAGTTAAGCTATGAAATTGGGACCTATAAATTGTAATTCTACAATTTAATATCAAAGCTTCCGTGTTATTTTTAATTTAGTTATTACTGTTATGATTGCACTACTGAGTCCTGGTGCGAACCAAGCAGGCGTCCGATGGTTCGCGTACTGGATATGGGACCGGGTTGGGGCATCACAGTTGGGTAATTTTGGGGGTTTGTTTAGTAATAAAAGTAAAATAAGGGAAATGTAAAAACAAAAGAATAGGAAATTTGACGATTTTACCCTCAATATTTTGATTCCATCAAGCATTTAATGTAGGCTATGGACATAATGTCGAGTTTTGTCACATTTTCAAAAGGTTCGTGTTGAAAAAAATAATTTTTCAAGGTTTATGATAATTTTCGCACTCGGACAAAGGTTCGTGCTAATTTATACATTTCACTTAAGTAAAAAAGCAAACTAGTAAGGATAAAAAAGGTCCTCGCATGTTTGTGGTACGCCCTCCATAATGCTTTACGTCTTTAGTCCACAATCGGGGTGTTAATGAGGCGAGCTTCTCCTGAACCTCTTGCGAGCAGCTCGGTCAAAGCTCGAGCTCAGTTATTACTGGCTCGAGGGCTCATTGAGCCAATTGAACCAAGCTACATATATAATTTTATAATATATATATATTTATAATTTTTTAACTTTTTTAGTGTAAATTAAAAAAATTAATTCAAGTTTGAGCTCAAGCTCAAAAGCTTGCCCTACTTCAAGCTCAAGCCTATTATAATTTTGACAAGCTGAGTTCGAGTCCAAATATTTAGGCTCGATCGAATTCGAGCAGAGCTCGAGGTTGACTGTTTTTTATCATGCCCAACTCGATTAGACCCCAGCTCGGGTTTAGCTCGGCTCGTTTATAGCCCTAATCCTCAATGTGACAAACACGTGTTTGTGAGTATTTAACCAGGTCTTATACATATAATTCACCGCAGTTCTTAATGGACATCTGTATTGCGTCTCAATAAAATCCACAACATTCTTGAACGCTTCCTCTATTAAGACACTCATCATTTCACCCCACCGATATACCACAGCTTTTGCAACCAATATATTTTTTGTGACATCCAGTATTTTTTTTTTCAATCCATAGAAATATGTCTCATGCATAATAATTGTCTAGCATATAGAACTATTTTCTACACAGCTTTCAGTAGGGCCGACTCTCTATTAGTATGACCACCCATGGGTATTTCCTCTCATCAAATAATTGTTTCAATCGCGTCAATGGCCAGAAATAACTTTCGAATGTATCATTCCTCATGAAAGCAAAAGCAACGTGAAAGTATTGCTCTTGTGGGAACATGTCTAACTATCTGTAATAAAGGCATGTCTTACCTGGTTGTCTTATATGTTGTATTCTTATAAAGCATGTACGGAAACAAACGAAGTAGATCAGGCACATTGGAGTGAGCTAAAAACACATCTCCAATAGCATTACTCTCCTTCAACACTGTGTGCTAATGTAGGTAATTATAATCCTACATAAGTTTGAACAAGTATTGTATGAGACTTAGGCTTTGTTCTCTTCTATCCACAACCACATAATCCCACAAGTGGAGAATGGAGGGAATCATAGAGGGTGATTTTTAACAAGGCGGGGGTTCAAAACCCGTTTCTTGGTCACCCACGTGCATGCCCGAAAATTTGCCTTGGTTTTTGTGATTTGTCCCCCATTATCCTCCTTCATTTGCTATAATCACTGTTTTTATATTTAAATTGTATAATTAACTTTTCTACCTTCCTATATTGTTCCCTTTTGTAATTATGTATAAACAATAATTTTATGGACTAATTAAATTTACATTAATACATTATATTTAATGAAACGATAAATTAGCCAAAACTATAAAAATAACTGAAAGGCATACAAACCATATTATTTGAATTAAAAAATCATTAAAAAATTAATAATGAGAATACAATTTTAAAAAAAAAGGAAAGAAAAAAAGCCATCACAATCAGAGAGAAATCAGATAAAAAAAAGCGCCTTTGACAACAGACAATCATTCATGTAAAACTCCTTCCACTTAGTGGAGATGCCTGGAATTGTGCTAGAGTTGCAATGCGATTTCGTCCCGATATACATTCCACTCAGTTATGCCAGCTGGAGTCGTGTCAAACAACGTCTGCGTCCTATCATGGTCATTGCCTTCCTCGATGTCCGACTCTATTTCTGCATCCTCCATCTCTACGAAGTACTCATCATTAGGCAATTGCTCCTTAATGAAATTATAGATTGCTGCACATGCAACTACCATTAACGCTTGTCTAACTAGCATGTAGTTAGGCATCGAACCTCACAAAATTGGAAACCGTTTTTTCAGTACACCGAAAGATAGTTCAATGACATTCCTGATAGCTGAGTGCCGGTGATTGAACAACTCCTTCCAAGTCCTGGGCGCCCGGCCTCTGTCACGGTAGTCTTGCAGGTGTTACCTATGTCCTCCATATGGTGCAAGGAAATCAGGTACATTTCTATAGGCAGAGTCCACAATATAATATTTTCCTATAATCACAAAAACATGTGTAAAAGACATAAGATTTTTTTTGTCTTATAAACACGGAGAAGTAAAGAAACTGTAACGATAAAGTAGCCTACCTTCTAGCGGCATTGGGAATTGGAATTGGCTCGAGTAATTAGTCAAGAAAAATGCGGCATCATTTGCACTCTCACAAGCTGCCAAGACGTTTTGACTTATTTGACCATGCCTATTACGAAATGCATCTCTTCGACTAGCCGGCGCCCATGCCGAAACATGTGTACCATCTATTGCTCCAACACAATCCTACAAACATAAACATAATGTTATCTATAAACAGTTACAATCTATCCAAAAATAATGTGTACCTTTTTCAGGGTACCATTTGAAATTGTACTTTACCTTGAACCATGGGTAAAACCTTTGGTTGTGAAGTATCTTTGGATGTGTCACATTTTCATTCCTTGGACATATCAAATACTTACTAAACAGGAAAAATTGTGCGAACAACTTTGCATATATGTCGATTTATAGTCGCAAGTGAGTGTTGAAACCTTTCAGCAAGTACACGTTGTCTGGAATTATGGCTAACCAACAAAAAAAAAAAAATGCACCTTTTCCTCAATGAAAACATCTGAGTTCTCCTTATTTATGTATCCTCTTTCTCGTAGGCACTGGAAGAACATCATAAAAATTTCTAAATCTAACCTACAATTCTCTAACAGTCGTGTATGGTGTACGTTCACTAATTTCATTACCCGTTGTCGCCCCGTCAATGCTGAGTTATGGCATGGTTGTCGTGGGATATCTTTGGCTTCCTCTTCTTCCATTAGCCAAACTGCAATCAAAAGGTCAACGAATTCTTCTTCCTCGTTATTAGTGACTAAACCTGACACCGAATACTGGTGCAAAGATGATCCGTCCATGTCTACCGTTCACTACTGAAATAAGAATGATTATATTCATTATGTAAACATATGAAGCAAATTATGCCTAACAACTGCAATTTTAAAAAATAACTTGTAATTTATATATGTGTGCAAGGATAATTCACATTATGATGCATACCTTAAAAAACGTTGAGATATATGTAATTTTCCTTCGCTCTAATTGAAGGATCAAAATATCTTTTCCAATTTATAAGAATACAAAAGGTTTATATAGGACGATTGGTGGTTGGGTAAGAGGGCTGCATAGAAGGCTTTGGATAACAAAATCTATTCACATGCGGAATAGTGGTGAAGAAAAATACATTATGGGGTCCCCTCTTTTGAATGTCGGCATGAAAAAACAACTTGCAAATAGACAAAATGAAACATACATACACATAATTTCAATAAAGATATTACATTAATATCCATTGTCTCTACATTTATACTTCAAAAAATAATTGCAAAGAAAAAAAAAATTAAGTTTGTGAGATTTCGATATGAGTAATTATCCAAAAACATGTCCCGTTATAAATATTATGTAATACTTTAAATTATTGAATTTACCATACACCCGAATGATGTAAATATGTAACTTGTAATATATGAAGAAAGAATCATCTGGACATTACTTTCCCATGTGGTGATCTTGATAAGATTTCTACTCAGCTTTATTAACATGGTGCGCAAAAGTAAATAGTCGAACAACTGTGCACATTGTTTGGTATATTGACTGGCATGAACGTGAAGAAAGATAACACATTGCAACAAACAAGATAATACACCGTATAATTCATCCTATCAAAACACGAAAGGGCAATCTCACACAGTAAATTGTTTCTTTCTTCCATCAAAGGACAGGCTCTCCAACATGCTCAATTTTTTAAACAAAATGAACAAATACATAAGATTCTCTGAAAAAATTTATAAAAACTTGTCATAACCATAACTATAATAGTATACTGCATTCTTGGAAGTTGAAGATGCATCAACTTTCAAACTTAGTCCTCAAAACCACCTAAAATATAGTTGATCAGTGATTATTGACTTGAATTAAAGTTATAAAATTGAACACAAAATGTCATTCACATCATTTAAGTCATCTTCCCACAGGGGGAGACATTCAAGCCATCAGAAAACAACAAAGACTTCCTCTATTAAATAGTTTTTCTACAACTACGGAATGATTAATAGCTAAAATAAGCACAACTTGGGGGAGCCAAGAAACTTTTCAAACATCATGAAGGGCAAACTACAGGGAGGGGTTTTCCTTCTTGACAACAGCTACATAGTCGCCACCTCCAATAACTGTAGTCACTCCCTAGAAATAGATATCTGCAAGAGAATCATTTTATCTTCATTCCAAAAAGACCTCACAGTGTATCTAGCTTATTAACCACTCAAACCAAACAAATTCCATGCACCATTGTCATTAACTTTGCAATCTAGATGAAACGTTGACTTCAAAGTGTATTATCACAACATGCAGGCATAACTGAATAACGTAATAATGAATATAAAAATTGATCAAACAAAAAAAGTTCAAAAGGGAAGCAATCTCAAAATGAAGCATCAAGTGTAATTGTAGTAATATGAATATGACTACAAATAGGATAATAAAAAAGGACAACTTATCTTTGGGATTACTGATAAACTCCAACAACGCCGATTAGCTTGTGCACGGGGTACTCCTTCAATTATGTTGTATTACAACCAACAAAAACCTAAACAGAGAATCACATATATTGTAGAAACATTATTGTAACAAATAAGTTCATCAAATTATAAGCCAAATGTGGGGCACACATAACGTAGAACATAAAGATCCACAATAATCAACAGTACAAGAAAAACAAATCATCCAAGTGAAATTAATACAATAAGCTCAGAAAAGTAATCAGTTAAGGCAATTTGGATAGTTGACTAGGGGGTATGCAATAAAAGTGCCAAGGGACGAGAGGGATCGGTCATCTTGAAAATGACTCAGTTAGTTGGGTTACGGGAGAAATTTGCGGCCTCGAAATATAAGGCATCATTCAGGATCACACTGGCATTCAGGATCTCCATGCACTCAGCTACGGACACACTTTTCTCCATAGTAGTCTGCTTTGCAAGTTGTCCCTTTGCCCAACACTTCAAAGCCAATCCAATGGACTCATCCCTATTCTTCTTCGATGAACGCCCTGAATCTGCACCCCCCACTACTAGCGGCATGTTTCCCCAATCTTCATGAACTTTCTCCCACTTCATTAGGGCCACTACCCTGCCCAGGACGTAAGCCATGGCCAATTGTATTGTCACATTGTTGCCATGACATTGTTGCACCCCCTTGTTGGTAAAAGAGGTTCTCCATTGCTTTTTCCTCAACCAAATTGGTAGGGGCCTGACCTTGTTCAATGTTTATATAACCAGTGGCAGTATTATCAAGGAACAATTTTGTCAACTCTTTATAGCAAGGGGAACCTTTTTTTACTAAATTTCTTTATGTCGGGGTTTCGTTGTTCGGGGACACGGAACAGTTCATTACACAATGTATATAAGGGGAGATAAGGAACTCAATATTAGTTATCCAAACACATATAACATGATTGAAACATATTCGTATATCACATAAGGTCATTTTATTTGCATACTTGCTGATTTAAATCTTGTCATTTCAAGCTAATGGATATGTAACTGATGCAATGGTACAAATTCGGTTCATTCAAAATCGAAGTACATGCAAGTGATAGAACAAAACAATCTTCTCCTAACTAGTGCTTAAGGATACACACACACACACACACACACACACACACACACACACACACAGACACTGATACAGGACTTTTAATGGTGACATTATAATTGCTGGTCGAACAGTAGGCATTTTTAATGAAAGACAGTTTGATAGTAAGGTACTACAATCAACAGAAACCACACTTACATTCATCCTATTTAGCTATCCTATAATGAAATTAAAACAAAAACATCACAATTGTGACGTCCCGACCCGACCCCACTGCCTCGGATAACAGTTCCCGATGAGGAGGAGTGGGACGGTCCGGATAGCGTCATTCAGGGTTTTGGCCCAACAATCAGTACAGAATTAAATAAAGACAACCATACATCCTTATCATTATTCTAGCATGTCACGATAAAATGATTATAGCAAAAATGGATAAAATTGTCTGAGGACGGCCAAATGCCAAGTTATCCTCCCAATGTCAAATTAGTTATTACAATTGTTCCTCTTTATTACTCTTTGCGCCCATCGGCCTTACCTCTAGCGTCACTCGAGTCAAGCCCCTGAAACAATATATATTTAAAAAGGGAAAAGGGGTGAGCTTAACTGAGCTCAGTGAGAGACCTTGGGGTTTGCAAAAAGCCCACCGTAAGTCTTGTTAAAAAGGC
Source organism: Leptodermis oblonga (assembly GCA_016801395.1). NCBI lineage: Eukaryota > Viridiplantae > Streptophyta > Magnoliopsida > Gentianales > Rubiaceae > Leptodermis > Leptodermis oblonga. The sequence goes on along the minus strand of CM028756.1, from coordinate 12,315,121 downwards.
TGGGCAAGCAAGTCACTACTACAAAAGTAGTCAAAGCCACCCAACTATAGCCACCGAGTGCATATAAACCGGTGGCTTCAAAAAAAACTCACCATTATAGCCACCGGTTTATAAGAACCCAGTGGCTTATACCAACTTTTAGTTAAAAAGCCACTGGTGCTACTTCAACAGGTGGCTTTGATGGATAAAAGCACTGGTTTAAGTAGCACCGGTGTCTTTATTGTGTAATTTTGCACACAGCCACCAGTGTTTGGTGATCCCCGTGGCTTTTAACGACAGATTTTAGGCAAGGCCACCTGTTTTTAATATTTATGGTGGCTTTTAATGCTAGATTTTAGGCCCACCATGATTTCATTTATGATTGGTTCTGTACTTTCTTTCCAAGTTCGCTAAAGCTTCGTTTTTCCACCTCGTCCGGTTTATTTTGTTTCCTTTTGTGTCGAAGTATCTATATTCAGTTCATAACCCATCCGCTTCATATTTTTCTCCCTCTTCCTATTTTTTTGCAGCTACAACATTGTAGATTCCTGTTTGGTTTAGTATTTTATTTAAACTAAACCAAACAGCAAACTACCATATAGGAAATTACGTAGTAAATTTCATCCAATTACATACCAGGAATCCAGTTTACATATAGTAAGCTAAATTGTTTCCCGTTTGGTTTCTCGTGTTGTCGATTTCGACATCAAATCGGAATAGGAAATAAATGTTATGTGATTAACATAATAACCAGTTTTTCAATAAATACAGAGTTTGAAATGTCATTTTATTTATACAAAGACCAAATCACACATTCTAAGCCCCCTTGGTGTTTTGATTATTAAGGACAACCAACAAACCATCCTGTAAATTTTAAGAGGCATCTCCTTCATTAAGCAATACCTTCAAATTTTCTTGGGTTTTTTTTTTTTTTCAGATCATGTATTGTTCAGTAAATTAGTTCAATTTTTATTACTTTCTTAAAGTGGTTTGTTTTATTTTGGTTGAGATACGATCATTATTATTGAGCTACTCAACGCCCTCGTAGGCGATCTGTTGTAAGTTTGTGTCTAGTTGTTCATGACCTCTCTAGTGTAAATATGTTTCGATTGGTTTTACTCTGCTTTGTAACACTTTTTAATTGATTCAGTTGTGCCATATTTGTTAATATATAATTAGTAAACAAGATTTCTCCCACATGAAAATGAATATGCTGGTTAGTATAATTTCCAAGAGCCATATGATTAAAAGTGTTGCATGAAAATAACAGTCCATGTAGCAAAATGTAGGGAAAAATTGGGTAATCGGCTTCATAAATCGTATGGCTACATACATATATACATATGCATATGGTGCTTAAACCAATTCAGTAATTTTTTTCCCTATGATTATATATGTCAGAGACATTTAAAGTACTAATCTCATCAAAGAAGTGGGACTTTTATATCCGGAAGTATTAAATTTGCGATAGAACTATATGCTTTGGATTAAGGTTACAGTGTGGCAAGATATTACCCCATGTTATAGGTATGTAATCTAACATGATATTGTTTATGTTTTTTAACTTGTAGGGTGTCCAAACAAGTATGGATCGTAACTCAATAATATATGGGGGTGATCGGCTTAGTGATGAATATGCAACAGAGGTTGAGAAATTTATAAATTTTGCCTTTAAAGATAGTGATTCCGTACTTTGTCCCTGCAAAGATTGTGCAAATTTTAAGTGGTTCCCTGACGCTGATATGATCATATACCATTTGTTTCGTAGGGGATTTGATCCGACTTATAAAATATAGACATGGCACGGTGAACGGTTGCCCAATTGTTCAAAGCACGGAAACGATCAAAGTAGTGATGATGTGAACATTGCAAATCCAATTGATGCCTTGGCTGAAGATGTGGCTCGTGATTTTGATGATAATCCTGAAATCCTCGCCTCGTTATTGAGCAAGAAGGAAAAACCTCTTTATAGTGGTTGTACCAAGTACACACGTTTGTCTGGCATATTAAAGTTGTACAATTTGAAGGAGGCTCATGGTTGGACTGATACTAGTTTCACATGCTTGTTGCCCTTATTGAAGGATATACTCCCTGCAGATAATGAACTCCCCGATCGTACTTATGAGGCCAAAAAAATATTATGTCCTATGGATATGGAGTACAAAAAAAAATACATGCTTACCCCAATGACTGCATACTGTATAGGAATAAACATGAGAATTCATTGGTGTGTCCGAAATGTAAGGCTCCCCGATACAAACACAAAGTGGTTTGTGGTGATATGGAGGATTCCAGTCACACAAAGAAGAACTCATCCCCAGCCAAGGTGTTGTGGTATATGCCCGTAATCCCAAGGTTCAAGAGGCTTTTTGGCAATAAAAAAGATGTAGTTAATTTGAAATGGCATGTAGATCATAATATCCCTAGTGGTGACAATATGATACGATATCCAGTGGACGGAAGATCAAGGGAAAAATATCGATTTGGCATATCTGTCGTTTGGTGTGGACGCAAGAAATTTGCCACTTGCTTTATGTACAGATGGAATGCATCTATTTGGGAATTTCTCTACTTCACATAGCTCGTGGCCAGTGATGTTGGCCATCTATAATTTACCTCTGTACCTGTGTATGAAACACAAGTACATAATGTTGTCATTAATGATATCGGGTCCAAAGCAACCCAGAAATGACATTGATGTTTATTTGGCTCCTTTGATTGAGGATTTGAAGAAGTTATAGGATGAGGGTGAGAGTGTGTGGCCATCGTCAGGAACATTTCACTCAGCGTGCCATTTTGTTGTGTACAATAAATGATTTTCCTACCTATGGTAACTTGTTAGGCTTTTCTGTTATGGGGCACAAAGGTTGCCCAATATGCGAGGAGAATACAGACTATTGCCAGCTTGTACATGGGAGGAAGACAGTTTAGTTTAGGCATTGCAGATTTCTTCCTGACAATCATCCTTACCGGCAAATGAAATTGGCTTTTAATGGGAAACAATAATATAGAAAAGCTCCAGAACCTTTGAGCGGGGAGGAAACGCTTGCTCGTGTGAAGGATATACATGTACACTTTGGAAAGAAGAAAAAGTCTGCCTAGAAAAGACAAAAGATGTTCGGAAAAAAGTCAATATTTTTTTACCTTCCTTATTGGAAAAGACTTGATTTGAGGCACTGTCTCGATAATATGCATATCGAAAAGAAAATCTGTGAGAGTCTGCTTGGGACGTTACTGATTATTCCCCGCAAAACTAAGGATGGCCACAATGCGAAACTTGATTTGGGCGAGATGAAAATCCGGCCACATTTAGCCCCTGTAACAGAAGAACAAAGGCCATTTCTGCCACCGGCTTGTCATACCTTGTATAGAAAAGACAAATATATCTTATGTTCTAGTCTTCATGGTGTAAAGGTTCCAACGGGGTATTCTTCTAATGTTAGTCGGCTTGTGTCTATGACAGATTTGAAGTTGGTCAGAATGAAGTCCCATGATTGTCACTCATTGATGCAACAATTACTACCCATATCTATTCATTCTAAATTCCCAAAGAATGTGAGGTACTGCATTACTAGGCTTTGTTTCTTTTTCAACTCTATATGTAGCAAGGTTCTAGATCGTGCCAGACTTGATGCGCTGCAAGATGAAATAATCGTCGTACTTTGTTAACTGGAGATGTATTTTTCCCCTGCTTTCTTTGATATTATATAGTGCACTTGGTGGTTCATCTTCTTGGGGAAATAAAGTTGTGTGGACCCGTATATTTGCTTTGGATGTATACATTCGAGCGATATATGAAAGTTTTCAAGGGTTATGCTAAAAATTATTTTCATCCAGCTGCTAGCATCGTTGAGGGATATATAGCTGAGGAGGTAATCAAGTTCTGCATTGGTTATTTGTTAAATACAGATGCTATCGGAATGCCTAAGAGTCGGCATGAGGGTACGATGAAGGGAAAATGTGAGATAAGGGAAAATTGACCATTCCGACACAAGATGACTTGATGAAGGCACATTTGTACATCTGGCGTAATTCTGAAGCAACAGAGTCATATGTGGAGGCTCATATGGATATGATACGAGATAGTCTCCAACTTGGATAGAACGAGATATACTAAATAAACGTAGCCATGACTTTGTCGAATGGTTTAGTAATGAGGTTAGGGGTGATGACATTCCGGAATTTGTTAAGTCTCTCTCATATAAGCCCCACTACATAGTCATGTCTTACTCAGAGTACGACATTAATGGATATTCGTTTGCTACCAAGGTGCAAGATGACAAGAGTACAACGCAAAACAACAACGTTACATTAGAGTCTAAATCCTTGCATGTGTCTAGTTCAAAGGATAAAAATCTGGTATATGCAAGCATGTCCTATTATAGAATAATTGAAGATATTTGGGAGATTTATTATGTGAAATTTAGAGTTCTGGTTTTCTGATGCAAATGGGTTGACAATAATGGAGGGGTTAAAAAGAATGATTTGGGTTTACATTGGTTGACCTCAACTGAGAGGACTTCAAAGAAGATCCCTTCATCCTTGCATCTTAGGCGAAACAAGTTTTTTTATGTCACTGACCCTGGTGACATACAGTGGTCCATTATTCTTCAAGGGAAAAAACATTTTTCTGAAGGCTAAATTGACAACAATGAAATATAGTTACTGCCGCTATTCTCGTCGGGGTTGTCCCAATTCTGACACCATAATGAATATGACAACTTGCAAACATTCCCCCTACAGCCTAACCATGGGGAAGGCTTCTGGGCTGACGATTTAATAACCAACAAAAGATAGAAGACAGATTAACATTTTTGATAATATTAACTATTATATTGGTTATGTTTATTTGGCATCGATAACATATGAAAACCTCTAACTTACTTTATTGGGCTATTTATTTTTAAACTTTATGGTTGGGTTCGAAAGGTCGTCCAAGTCGGATAGAGGCTCGTATGTGCTCCAGTAGCTACTCAAGGCATAGTTAAGTTCGAGGACAGAGCATCCGATTTGGTGTCCAATTCGTGTACGTAGTCGGATGCTCTGTTCTTGGGCTTCGTTTAGAGTCTTGGCTATCTCGGCCTTTTCATGATCATCCGAGTGGTCATCCAAGTGGTTATCCAAGTTGGATGTAGGCTCGTATGTGCTCCAGTAGCTACTCGAAGCATAGTTAAGTTCGAGAATAGAGCATTCGAGTTGGTGTCTGAGTCGTGTACATAGTCGAATGCTCTGTTCTTGGGCTTCGTTTAGAGCCTTGGCTATCTCAGCCTTTTCATGATCATCTGAGTGGTCATCGAGTCGAATGACTGCTCGGATATAGGGTAGTCCGCTATTATGCAACATTGATTTGTTTGGAATTTAAATAATCATAACACAACAAAATTAGGGATCAAAGGTTTGTCAATTCCTCCATTTTTCCCATTGAAGAAGCAAAACAGTTGATGGGAATATTTTGCATAACAAAAAATGCATTTCTTATAAATAACAGTTTACTTCGACATTTTCAGAAAACATGAATATGCAGACGGCGTGGAATCCAAATTCATGAACTTCGGACAATGCAATGTACACATTTGTTTTTACTCCCCTTTTTGGTAACCAAACGAGGGTTAACACATGGAATATACAAATATTTGGGCATAGTTTCCCTTGTATTCCCAACTAAACCACCCACTAAATTTGGGTTGACTTCACCGCATAAATCAACAACAGCCACGAGCATTCCTATGCAACAACCAGGACCTACTAGAATCATGAACAAGTAAACACATCGAAGTAATCCAAATTAAAACTTAAACAATCCAAGAAAGTTGTCACAATGTAATTACAAAAGAAAAATGGACGTGCAAGGCTCCAAAAACAACAAACTAAAAGTTTTGCAATAGGCTTAAAAGTCATAACACTTGAATATTTCATTCTTCTTCCTCGGTGCTGCCTCCCCCTTCATTACCTGCAATCTTATCAACGATTCCTCCTCATCCGTCTCAATTTCATCATCACTTTCTTCAACCTCTTCCTCTTCTTCTCGCTTATTTGCATTGGTCCCACTCGTGCTCGCTTCATGATCATTTTTCTATTTTTGCCTATGGTTCCAAGTCTCCTCGTGAGCACTATAGGTAGTCATCCCCTTCACCATGAGGATTTCATCTAAACACAAAGATGCCACAGCTTGATGAGTATTAATCTTTGTCTCCATCTCATCGACCTTCTTTTTCAATGCCTTATTCTCCTCCACAAAGTAACCGAGGATTGAAAGTATCTTCTTTAACTGTCTCTTCAATCCCTTGCCTTTGGATTTGCTAGAAACCCCACTTCTCTCCTTGGCTTCCTTGGGAATCACTTTCTTCCGGTTCTCATTACCTTCAGATGACTTCCTCTTCTCAACCCTTCTCCCCAAACACCTATGTATGGATTAAGGTGTAAACATTTGTAGTTTTTTTATGTCAGAGATACTATAGGGTTGCGGCTTGATGGAATCATATGCAAAATGCACCTTTTTTTTTTGCACAGTAGTGTAATGATGTTTCCAAAAGGTAGAATCCTTGATCCCGTTTTCACTGTGGCCATGGTTTTCATAATAACAAAACCAGGGCTGAATCTTCTTTTTTCGGCCATTAGTAAGAAGATAGCCAGTTTGCTGTACTTGGCTCAGTAGGCCTACCCCCTGGAAATAGCTTCTTCAAGATGACTTCATATACCATCAAGATGACTTCATATACCAGCCTTAGAGTGGTTTCCAAATTCCTGATTACATGATTCCTATCTACCCAAGGCACATCTTTATAGTCAAAATGCTTCCTAGAAACAGCCATTACATCTATTCCTACTTCTTTCCACAGGTGGTGCTTCATCAACCAAATAAATTTTCCTATCCCTAGGGTAAGGAATCTCTAACAGATCATCAATTGTACTAGGGTAATAAGAATGTTTACCCCATTAACAAGGGTTTCATACACCATTCCAACTTTATTTTTAACCTTCAACATATTAGCATAAAACTGCATTATCTCATCACCAAACATCTCTTTATCAAGCATCACAAAATTTTCTAACCCATGAAATTTAATGTAATCCTTCAAACAATCTAAATACAGTTCTAAGATATGGGCATCATTCTTAAAGTACTTATAAGCATTCGGTGGTGTGCGCCTTGAAGGCTTTGTATAGATTCTCATGCTCTAGAATGAGGAATGCTTGGCCTTGCGATGCATAGGATACCTTCCTCTTCTTGTTCGCTACAACCTTCCGACTCATAGTGATTTTTCCCAAATTTCTCGATGAAACACTAGATTTGAATTGAAGGATTCAAAGATGTTATAATGAAATCACTCCAATGAAAAGAGGCTTTAGAGGGTAGAGATTAAACCTATGGAAGGAATTTGGGTGATTTTGGCTTTGTACGAGAGTGGGTGTGGAATTTTCATTCGAAAGGAGGGGTATCAGAGCGGCTCTCGCATTTGAATGGTCAAAAGACCTAGCAAAAATTGGGATTTTTCTGGGTTTCCCTTTTATAACCCACAGGCCGTATGACTCGGATGGCTACTCGGATGGTAACTCGTACGAGTACCAGTACACCAATTTTCAGAATTTATATTGTGCGAGTCTGCCCAAGACTCAAACGGCCCCTCGGATAACCCAATAAACAGAATATAGTAATTTACCTTAAAATCGAATTCCCATATGGTACAGGGGATCCAAGTACCCACCCAACTCGGACGGGTTCTCGGACAACCTCCAGTATTAAAATAAACCATTTTTCCTTAAAAAATTTTATAAACCTCAGGCACAAGGTATCCGAGTATGAACCCAACTCGAAGGGGCTCTCGAACAACCTCCAGTAAACATAATTCAGCAATTTGCCTAAAAAAAATATATTCTTCCCTTAGGAGCATGGTACACGAGTGTGCACCCGACTCGGACAGATTCTCGTTGAACCTCCAGAAACCAACTTAGGGCAATTTGATCACAAAAAAGGAATTTCAATCTGGTAAAGGGTATCTGAGTATTCACTCGACTCGGACGGTGCTCGGACATCCTCTAGTAACCACTATTGAGCAATTAGCCAAGGAGAAATTTACACAGCCATAAGGAACAGGGTATCTGATCATTAACATGACTCAGACAGAATCTCGGAGGGTTACAACACTATGACTAATGGGGTAAAACTGTATTCGCCAAGCTTTAAGATTTCCTTGCTTTAACAAAGAACACTTGGTATTAAAAAAGTACGGATAACATTCCCAAAGTTGAAACATTTACAGCCTCTAAATAGAATATAATCGTAAACACTAAACCAATGGTAAAGGAATTCAATAAAACTAAGGTGAAACATTTACTGTCTCTAAATAGAATATAATCGTAAACACTAAACCAAAAGTAAAGAAATACAATAAAACCAAGGTGAGTGGTGATAATCTAATCAAGTGATGGAAACATAATCTTGTACATGGCCCTCCAAAAGCTCTGTATAGTGGGTTCGACGTCGAGAAGCAAAGAGTCGACAGTTATCCTGTTCAAATCAAAAATTGAAGGACTTGCACTATTACTGTCGGCAGTGGCCTCATCGGGATTTGCAGTTTTCCCAGAAACGATATTCCTCCCAAGGTTGACATTGAGACCATCTTCTTCGACCGCTATCATATTCAAATCAGGAACATACAGGCTACGGTTATTACTGTTTGCGGCAGCCTCATTTTCATGTGGCGTTTTCCCAATTCCATATACAATGGAGGGTTCATATGAACACCGCCTTTGGCGAAAGGTGGTGCGGTGAAATCAAAGGAATCGAGTAGATCTGCACCACCAGCACAAGAAGCTATGCACTGTTTGTACTCCACGCAAATTGCAAGATATTGACATATGTAACTCGGAATCGGCGGTTAGAAGCCTATGAGGCGTGTCATCACTATACATATTTGAGACGAGATTGATTATGGCTAGACAATGCGTTTGACTGGGGGGTATAAATTAGGAATATGTCTAAATAAATAAGAATAATGATACTTGCAATATTACATGATCTAGATTTCTAAGTTTGGTAAAATTTGTGTGCATATCAATCACTACAAGCATGATTTTTTACCATATTATGAGTAATTGTGTACAACTCTGCTAGATTAAATGAATTAATTAAGGTGAAGAATTAGAATTAAAATAGGAGACCAATTGTCCTATCCGCGTACAACACTACCAGATTTCATATCTTCGTGGTGGCTTTGTGAACAACCGCAATTGAAATTGGCGAGCTCTCTACATAAAACAAAGTATGCGTTCATGTCTTCCTAATTTTCTTCCCCTACTCCTATCTTCCCCTACCGACATCTTTATTACATCAATGTTTCGCCCCCTAGTCCTTTGAAATAGACACCAACTATATATATAATCGTTCCAAACTGCTGAGCGAAATTTAGGTCCTTCGTTGTGGGTCACGCGACTCGTTCTCTGTACCGGCCAACCGAGGTGAGCGTTCTGATTTTCATTATAAATTTACGGGGAAGAGTAATTTTGTGGGGGTGAATTTAATTCATATGAGATTCCATTGAAATTTTGTAGATGTATACCCGGAAGAATAAATTAAAAACAGGACAACTTGTGAGTTGAGCAATTTTGTGAGTGTGCATATATAGTCGAAGGGGGATAACATGATCTGGGTGGGATTTATTATTCACTTCAATGATCGAATGTATAGCTTCTGTGGTGTTAGAACTATGGTGTTATCCTAACAATGAGTTGCTATGAATTGTGAGGTACCAATGTGTTCAATTGAGGTAACACAGTTATGGCATTTTGTGGAATGTTATTCAGATTTAGCCATCAGTTTTAATGCAGCCTTTATGTGGTGTGAATTACATTTTAAAGGGGCAGTACTTCGTGAATGGGTTTCAACATCTATATCTAGTATGTGACATAGATGTTAAAATTTTAGTAAATTACAATTTGATAGGACTTGTCGTGGGTCTACCAAATACAGTAAAAATACTGCTTAAAACCTGCAATTAAGATGCTAATAAAATATAGCACAGTAGTAGACAAGGTCGATCCATAGAGACGGCAATTTAATTCAAATTCCAATTAACGTGCAAATAAAACCAAACTATGACTAGTAGTCACCTTTGTGTCTCTTAAGAGACCTTAGAGTTGTCACTTAAATATATCAAAATAATAATTAAACTAATAATTAAATAAAAGACTTAAACAATTATCAATTAATGAGAGAAATTTCGGTATTATGTAAATCCACCTCAATCTCATGCATGCAATCATAAACCTCTTAACTTGTCTAATTACTTATGCCATTTCAGTTATAGTATTACCGCGAGTCCCCGCAAATAATCCCAATTCTCCCATAGATTCTCGATAATCCCCCGCGAGTCCCCGCAAAGGAATTATTCTCTAACTACGTTAACTAACAGACCACGAGTCCCCGCAAACCTTATTAATTAACAAATAGAAGCATTAAGAACTAGGAAAACCCAAAACTAATAATTCCTACTGACGATGCATTAGAAATTATTACCCAATTAATCCTGTACTACTCGGCCGGTAGTTGTGCCACTCACTGACTCTACCAGATTAAACTAAGTTGATCAGGCTTAATAGAATCTTAGTAATTAGACATATAAACACAGGCAATTTAGAAACATAATTCATTAGACCTTATATTAATTCTTGGGTTTCATACATGCATGGATTATGACTTCTTACATAATACCAGAACTAATAAATTAGCTACTCATGATAAAATACGAAAAACACATAATTATGAAAGAAGACATTAAAAGAGAAAAGGGAATACTGTACTGGAATTTAAGAAGTCGCGATCTGACAACCGCCGGTTTGGCCAAACGGTAGATTGCCCGTCGGGAAAATCCAAAGTTGCGATCGAAACATAGCAGAACAGAACAGAGCAGAGAAAAACAGAGGAAAACTATACTAACGCGAAACTGTATCTTGCGCGAGAATTATTTGTAAACTAAGAAACTATTCTATAAAACTTATCTAGAAAACTTCTATCTAAAAACTTGTCTCTAAAAGCTTGTATATAAACTTGTCTCTAAAAAAGCTGTACTTAAAAGTGCAGGAATAAACCCATATATATAGGGATACAAATCAGCAATTAACCAATCTCCTAATGGAATAAGGAAACCTTCTTCTACTTGGAAAAGAATTAATTAAGCACATGGAGTCTTTTCAAATTTGGTAACTCCCAACTTCTCTCTTTAATTCCTTCTTGGATTGGTAATTTCCCAAAACTTCATTGCTTCCCTTTTAAGCTTCTCCGCATCCACCCTGTGCATGCCTACGGATTTGACTTCATCCAACTGATTGGATTAAATTCCAATTGGATTTGGATTAAATTCCAATTGGAATTGGCCCACTTGCAATTGATTTCGGGTGCAGCAACATGGAATCCAACATGCATTGGATAATCAATTTGAGACTCCAATTGTGTTTTGGACTTGATTCCAATTGACTTTGCTTTCTCAAATTTATTATCGGCCGGCCTTCACGTGGCTTCCTTCATGGTTTAGCCCACAAATCATGTGGGCTTTTAGGCCTCTACTCCAATTCTTTCACTTTTTACACATTCTTTTCTTCTTAGGCCTGATCTCCAAAACTGCAAATAAACATTAAAACCTTGGGCAAAAACCCGTGAGAACTGTCATAACAAGTGCTAAAATAAAACACCTAAAACGTGCAGATCACTGGGCCAGCTGACTATGTTGTAAAAAATTCCCCTATGGGCCTATGATAATAATATCCAGTGCCATGATGTGTTGATACATGAATATAACTAGGGGGTGAAATTTTGCGGTGTCATCATCGTGTAGTGTAGGACCCAAAATAAAACAAACCCACAATCAATACAAATCCACAAGCTCAATCAAAACAGAGTTCCGATCGTCGAATACCACCGAAACAGAGCTACTGCCGAAATCAAATTAACTTCAAAGCTGATCTCAAATTGATCAATTTAATAAGGATGCAAAGTTGCTCACGCGAATCAAAGTGCAAACCAACTAAGCCAAATTGATTTTGGCTTGCTGAACCATGCAATTCAATTGCATTAGGACCGAAGAAACCAATCAAAGCTTAAGCAAAGCAATAAACGAAAGCTTTCTAACTGAAACAAAACAACTTCAATGTCGGAAACCAAAACAGCCGCAAGGCTTTTATTTAATCTTTGTAATTTTCTCTGTGATTCTCTGTGATTACAATGGCAACCCAAGCATGTATTTATAGGCTAAACTATCCCTGAATCCTACACTGATTCAGATTGCAACTATTTCCTAAAACAATTAGGTTTCCTAAAATAAATACAAAACCAAACAGGAAACAAACGAATAGGAAACATTAACCGAATAGGAAATAGAAATTAATAGGAAACTTAGTTTAATTATTCTACATAGCCTCCCTTAAACTAAGTTCGCGCCGTTAGCCATACCGAGCATCTTCTTCAACTTTGCAAAGATCTCGAACTTCAATGCCTTGGTAAAAATGTCCGCCACTCGATCTTCGGTCTTGTAGTAATCAACAACGATCTCCTTCTCATTAACCAAATCACGAATAAAGTGATACTTGATATCAATATGCTTACTGCGACCATGAAAGACTGGATGTTTCGTCAGCTCAATTGCCGACTTGCTATCACACAACATCGTTGTCAGACCATCTTCTTTATGCTGAAGGAAACCCACCATCCTTCTTAACCAAATTGTTTGAGTAGCACAATTAGAAGCTACAATATACTCAGCCTCAGCAGTAGACAATGCTATCACTGGTTATTTTTTTGAACTCCAAGAAAACACACCAGAACCAATGAAGAAAGCATACCCAGAAGTGCTTTTCCTTTCAACTGTATCACCTGCCCAATCACTGTCAGTATACCCCAGAAGCTTTACAGGTTCACCTCTCGGATACAGAATACCATCTCCTTGAGTACCCTTAATGTACCTCAATATTCTCTTTGCAGCCTGCAAATGCGACTGACAGGGATTCTCCATGAATCTGCTTATCAATCCAACACTGAAATTTATATCTGGCCTTGTAGAAGTCAAGTATCTCAAACTACCAACCATACTCTTAAAGTAAGTTGGATCCACAGAATTTCCAGTGCCTTCCTTCGTCAACCTCAACCTTTCTTCAGCTGGAGTCATGATCGAATTAGCACCATCGATCTTGAATTTCTTCAAAATATCACCAGCATATTTTCTTTGAGAAATAAAGATTCCACGATCAGTCTGAGAAACTTCAATCCCGAGAAAATATGACATTAGCCCCAAATCAGTCATCTCAAACTGCCTGATCATTGCCTCCCTGAAGTCTGACATCATCTTTTCATTGTTTCCAGTGAATATCAGATCATCCACATACAAGCAAACAATAACAATATCCCCACTTGATGAAGACTTCACGTATAAAGTATGTTCATATGGGCACCGTTGAAAACCATTTTTGATAAAGAAGGTGTCAATTCGAGTATACCAAGCTCTCGGAGCTTGCTTCAATCCATACAAGGCTCTCTTCAAACGATAGACCTTCTTCTCTTGACCTCTTTTCACAAAGCCAGGAGGTTGATTAACATACATCTCCTCTTCAAGAACTCCATTCAGAAAAGCAGACTTCACATCCATCTGAAAAATCTTCCAATCATTCTGGGCAGCCAGAGAAATTATCATTCTCACAGTATCAAGTCTAGCAACAGGAGCAAACACTTCAAAGTAGTCAATTCCAGGCTTCTGCTTGTACCCTTTCACAACAAGTCTTGCCTTGTATCTATCGACTTCTCCACTAGGCTTGTACTTTGTCTTGTAGACCCACTTTACACCAATGGGCTTCTTTCCACTCGGAAGGTTTGTAAGCTCCCAAGTATTATTCTTCTCAATGGAATTAATTTCTTCATCCATTGCCTTTACCCAACGATCATCTCCAACAGCATCTGTAAAATTAACAGGATCACAATCTGCAAACAGAGCAAAATTCACAACATCCTCATCAGTCAAATTATCAACTTCATCCCCAACTACATAATCATTCAAACGAGCTGGCAGTTTTGACTCTCTCCGCGGACGTCCACTTGAGGTGGAAGCTGTAGAAGTGGAAGAATCACAAACTGGTTGTTGAACTGGCTGACACTGCTCTTCAGTTGCATTATCTCCACCAATATACACTGTTGATGATCGTTTTACAATTTCTGGTGCCTTCTTTTTCCAATCCCAAACTCCCTGTTCATCAAAAGTAACATCTCTGCTGATAATTACCTTCCCAGTATCAGGATTGAACAGTTTATACCCTTTAATTTCACTGCTATAACCAATAAAGACACATTTTTCTGCCTTGTCATCCAACTTCTTCCGTATTGCATCCGGAACATGGGCATATGCAACACACCCAAATACTTTAAGATGGGAAATATTTGGTTTCTTTCCTGACCAAATCTCATATGGAGTCTTCTTACCAATACTTCTTGTTGGACACCTGTTCGACAAATAAACTGCACTTGCTACAGCTTCAGCCCAGAAATCCTTAGGCATACTTTTGGCCGTCATCATCGATCTCACCATATCATCACTGTTCTGTTCTTTCTCTCTGCAACACCATTCTGCTGAGGAGTGTACCTGGCCGTCATCTGATGTTTAATCCCATGATTTTTCAAGAAATCATCACACACTGTATACTCAGTGCCTCTATCAGTTCTCAGAGTTTTAATGGAACGCCCACTCTGCTTCTCAACATAAGCCTTGAAACTCTTAAAAATATCACATGCATCAGATTTAAACTTCAACAAATAAACCCAGGTCTTCCTACTAAAATCATCAATAAAAGTGATAAAATACTTGTTACCACCCCGAGAAGGAACATCAACAGAACACAGATCAGAATGAATCAACTCCAATGGCTGCTTTGCCCTCCAAACTTCACCGTTTGGAAAAGGCTCCCTGTGCTTCTTGCCTAAAACGCACGACTCACATTGTCGAGATTTAAAGTTAAGTGATGGCAATTCAAAAACAACATTATTCTTCACAATAAAGTTCAACCCGCCAAAATGAAAGTGGCCAAATCTCATATGCCACAGCCAACTCTCATCACAGCCAGTGGTACTAAAGTAAGCTGAATTATAATAATTAAGAGTGATCGGAAACAACCTGTTATTGTTCATGTCTACCTTTGCAATCATCCCCATCCGTTCATCACGAATTGTGCAAATACCATGCATAAAATTAATATCATAATTCTTCTCCTGCAACTGACCAAGACTCAACAAATTCTGACTAAGATTAGGCACATAATAGACATCACCTATTGCACTGATCCTCCCATTTTTTTAAAGTAATAGGAATACTACCTTTCCCAACAACAGACATAACATGATTATTTTCAAACCTCACTGTATTCCTGTAGGTCTCATCAAGATCAGAAAAAATTTCCTTTCTCCCACACATATGATTACTACAACCAGAATCAATGTATCACTTAGAACTTTTATTTTCTTCACCAGCACCAGCAATAAATAAAACATTTTCATGATTATCACCACTACTTCAGCTATTTGAGCATGTCCAGTATTGTTATTTTTAAGACCCCAACAATCCTTTTTTATGTGACCTATCTTTCCACAATTATAACATTTAATTTTAGACCTATCACGTTTTTTCCCATTATTTTGAGCATCCGAATTAATCTTTGGTTGGTAAGAAAAATTACCTCTACCATGGCCTCTGCCTCTGAAACTTTGACCGCCACGTCCTCTCCCTTGAGAATTCTGGCCCTACTGATTGGTTTCACCACCATCGGATTCTTTAGGCTTATATACCAAAGCCTTCAATGCTTCTGACGCCGCATCAACAAATGGTCTGTCACATGACATCTCATATGTCACCAATTCTCCTTCCAAATCAGCATACGAAAAAGTAGAAAGATCTTTAATGGCCTCAATAATCTCCTTCTTTGTGTGAAATTTCGAAGTCAACGTCCGAAGAACTTTAGACACCATCTGCTCTTCTGTCACTTTATCACCATTGATCTTCATCTGACCAGCTATGGATTTTACCCTAGCCATGTATTCTTGCACCTTTTCATTAGGTTTCATCTCTGCCAACTCAAATTGTCTCCGTAACTCCTGTAGTTTGACTCTTTAAACGTTTTCGTTTCCTCGATTGGTAGTTTTTAACTTGTTCCAAAACTCCTTAGCTGTCTCTACCTCTATTAAACTTCTGCATATGTCTAATCCAACCTTCGTTCTTAAATAATAGAGTGCTTGATTATTGTGAGAACGATTTTTCTCCAATTCTTTACTTCCCTCAGCTGTTAATTTTTCACCTTCCTTGTCTTTTTCAGGTTCTTCAAAACCTGGCTCAATTACATGCCAGATACCAATCATCTTGAAAAAATTCTCCATCAATTGACACCAGATTTCAAAATTATTTTTCCATCAAAGACAAATACATGGCACTCAGGAGGATTAAATAAAAAGGACATCTTGACTTCTAAAAAATAGCACAGGCTTTGATACCAGATGTAGGACCCAAAATAAACAAACCCACAATCAATACAAATCCACAAGCTCAATCAAAACAGAGTTCCGATCGTCAAATACCACCGAAACAGAGCTACTGCCGAAATCAAATTAACTTCAAAGCTGATCTCAAATTGATCAATTTAATAAGGATGCAAAGTTGCTCACGCGAATCAAAGTGCAAACCAACTAAGCCAAATTGATTTTGGCTTGCTGAACCATGCAATTGCATTAGGATCGAAGAAACCAATCAAAGCTTAAGCAAAGCAATAAACGAAAGCTTTTAACTGAAGCAAAACAACTTCAATGTTGGAAACCAAAACAGCCGCAAGGCTTTTATTTAATCTTTGTAATTTTCTCTGTGATTCTCTGTGATTACAATGGCAACCCAAGGCATGTATTTATAGGCTAAACTATCCCTGAATCCTACACTGATTCAGATTGCAACTATTTTCTAAAATAATTAGGTTTCCTAAAACAAATACGAAACCAAACAGGAAACAAACGAATAGGAAACATTAACCGAATAGGAAATAGAAATTAATAGGAAACTTAATTTAATTATTCTACATGTAGTTATGAAACTTTAAAGTAGTTTAGAAAATAGACTTGTAGAAATTCTTGGATTAATTCGATCTTGTTTGATTGTGATAAATATAGAAACGATGGGGCGACCGCAAGTAGATGACAATGGCGATGGCAACGTTGACAGTAAAAAAGCACAACGTGGTCAAACAGACACGAGATGCCAAAGACTCGTAGACCAACAAAGGCGTGGAATTCAGAAGCCCATCCAGTTTGACTTCCGATTAGAACCAATGAGCTATGGCAGTAAAAAGGATTGGATTAGCAACTTCGCCCTTGCCACGTGCAGCAAAATTGACTTTGGCAAGTGCAAACAGTGGCAAATGAGTTTCTCAAGATACTTTGGATTCAATACGGCATGATGTAATTGTATGCTATACAACAAATTTTTTGGAATTTTTTTCAGCATGTACTTCAGTGGCATTAATAGCAAATTATGTTTTTTTTTCCAAGGAAATTTTTATTTCGATCCTACACCAGCTTTACTGTGATGCCCCACACTTGATCCCCCCCTGTTTCGGAAAATCATTCCTGATGAGGAGAATAGATTCGGTGCGGGACATCATACAAGGCTCTCGCCCAACAATCGATACAGAATAAAACAAAGAGAACTATACATTCTTTATAAATATTCTAAACTTTCAAGCAATTCATTGTAGCACAAAAATACATAATTATAGAGGTCGGCCCTAGGCCATAGTTATCCTCCAAAGCAGGGTTCCTGAGCTAATCTATTACAAAGCTAACTCGATGTTATCTTGGACGCCCAACGGCCTTACCTCTAGCGCACGTGAATTAAGCACCTGTATTCAAATTTGGAAGGGAGCGGGGTGTGCTTATGCTCAGTGAGAGACCTCGGCGTTTGTAGAAAATCCCACAGTAGGTCCTTATAGAAAAGCTAGGAAAGCACGTACACAGTTCACGCAACCATCTGTACAGGCAGGTATATATATATAATCAAGTGACAACAGAAGTACAAGTAAGAAAAGTCCATTTAAAGTAGGCAAGTTAAGCACATCAGGCATATAGTTCATCACATGGCAAGTACGGGAAACGAGCAGGGCAGTATAGACACCACAATCATATGCATCTATTTGAGCCACTAGACTCTTAGCACGCAGATTGCACCCACAAGCCTTATCTAATAAAGCTAGGTTGGAATCTATCCCAGGTTTCGGGTTGTTCAAGTGGACACGGCTTTCACCAGCAGCCCCGTCTAGGGGTGAGCGGAACGAGAAAAGCATACTTGCTTTCACCAGTAGGCCGTCTAAGGCGAGCGGAACAAGGAAAGCAGACTCTCTTTCACCAGCAGGTCGTCTAAGGTGAGCGGAACAAGGGAAGCATACTTGCTTTCACCAGCAGGCCGTCTAAGGCTAGCGGAATAAGGAACGCGGATTCGGAGCCCAAGTTTTATCTAGTTTTTCCTTGACCTATTTCATGCTACGGTAATCATGGCAACCCTAGCATGCTTCATACAAATCTGAAGACATTATGCAACCCTAGATGACATGCAACTTACCTTGAGAAGTCTACACCCCTCTAGGTTGGCGAGTCATACTATCTCTCGTTACTGGCACACATTATGGCAAGTAGGCAAGTAGACAAGTCATGCGAAGCAGAGTATGTAACTAGCAAGGCAAGGTATCACATAGACACGTAGCACATAAGTACGCAAGATTCACATAAGGTACAATTGAGAAAACAAGCTAACGATGAGGCATGGGAAGCCTCGTTGGCAAATATCAACACACAGTAGTAATATATCTATACATAAGTACCATGTAGATAGTTCGTTTAAATCTTAGGAAACTAGCGAGTAATCCCTCACCTGGAATTCTGGAAGGCGGGTATGTCGTCCAATTCGCTCAACTCTGGTTAATAATCAGCTCCTGCAAATAATGGAGATACGATTATTAGTTAAAGAGGAGATGCTAATGTTCTAGCACGTTTGACTTTTTGGTCAACTAGGGTTGACTTTGACTTTTTTTATTTCTGATGACTTTTCGGTCAACTTTGACTTTTTGGGTTTTAGGTGACTTTTCGGTCAACTTTGACCTTTTGGTCAACCTTTGACTTTTCAAGTTAAGTTTGACTTGTATGGTCAACTTTGACTCTTCAGTCAACTGTTGACCTTTCGAGGTAAGTTTGACCTTTCTCGGGGTTAGGTTTGACTTTTAGGTCAACTCTAGGTCAAGGGTCAAGTTTTGGGTCAAGTGGGTCAAGGATGGGTCAAAGGGCAAGTCAAGTGGTCAAGGGTCAAGTCAAGTGGTCAAGGGGTCAAGTTTAGGGTCAAGTGGGTCAAGGACAGTGGTAAAGGTTGCATGGCTAAGGCTTGGTTGGCAAGAAATAGCCTGGTCGGCTTGCGAGGGTCGAGGTCGGCAAGCGACGGGCGCCATGGCCGAGTGGCTGCGCGCATCGAAAGGCCATAAGGCCCTCGCTGCTCGCACATTGCAGGCATGCGCTGGGCAGCGTCGGCTCGTGGTTGCCCAGCGCTACTGAGGCAAGATGGCCCTTTTGAGGCCATTTCTTTTGCGTCTCTAGTCTGATTCAATCCGTTCCAGAAACGTCAATTTCGTAGACATGCATCAATACTAACAAACTAAACACTTTTTACGCAATTCTAACCATCCTATCAACCTTTTTTCATGGCCTCAAACATGGAATGGTAAACTATTTTTCCAGATCTTAATTCTTGGTATTTTTTTTTTTGATTTGCATATTAATTTGAGATCTCATTTTCAACCATTCCCACTAGATGCAATCAGTCCTAAACCTTCTTAAACATGTATAGCCCCCCTCTCATGCATAGATTTCCCCCGGTTGTGAAGAAACTAAACAACCCACATGAAATATCAAGATCTCCTAACCAATGCTTGCATGCCACTTTGCGGGGGTTCAAGAACAGTTCTAATGACTTACCCTGGTCCTATGATTGCCATGAACTCGTTGAGGACGTGCGAGGGAAGGGAAATGCGGTGGCGGCGACGGTAGCGCCTTTTCGACGACGTCGGTGGTGACTCCTCAAGTTGGCGGCGTGTAGGGTTTTCAAAAAATGGAAAAGGAAGAGTTTGCAGCCTGGGGATCTATTTATAGGCACCCCTAGGTTCTGGGAAGCTTCTAGAACTTCCTCTATAACCCTAGCCGCCTCCTCCTTCGATTAAAATGGTATTTGGATTGGAGAAGAATCCAACTCCAATTCAAAAACTATTTTCGCGGTTTTCTCCATGCTGGCTAGAGGGCGCGTGCTCACTCCGCTCACCAGGCCTGGGTTAGCCCATCTGAGACGTCGTCCTCGGGAGCTTGCCCTCCAGGTCGTCCACTGGAGCCCGTCCGCAAGGTCGTCCACTAGAGCCCATCCGCGAGGTCGTCCTCTGGAGTCGTCCACAAGGTCGTCCACTGGAGCCCATCCGCGATGTCGTCCTATTCAGACGATGTCCCACAAGTGGTACTGGAGGTCGTCCGACTTGGTGCCCGATTTGGCATGCTTCAGTTCCAGAAGTTGAACACAACTCTCTCTGGGACTCTTCCGATTTTCTGTGTGACCTGCACAGATATTCGGACCTACTTGTTCATTCCTTTTCCTTTCTTCTTTCCGCTTAATTATTGGAAAATCTCCAACAGGGTCTACTGTACAACCTAAACACTTAGCAAGCACCCAAGAACTAAAGCAAGCTGGTTATGTTTCACATCAACACGTAATTTAAACCAAAAATTTTCAATTTTTACCACTTTTATCCCTATGATTTCGCTCTGAAAAATCTGGAGCTTCACATCTACGGCATAAATAGTTTGTGTAGGCATGCAAGAATTGGAATAATTGGAAGAGTGGGGAATTGAACAAATACTTATATGGTTCAAAGAAAGGTGTTAGCCCTGTTTTAGATTTTCCATGGATGAAGGAGTCATGGTGGGAAGAGTTTAAAAAGTACCGATTATCAGAAGAATTTCTGGTGATTAATTTTATTTCAATATGTCTCTGTGTTTTACTTGTACTGATGAAGATGTACTAAGCATTTTTTACTTCAATTATTGTATGTAGGTAATTCGGGCAAAGAACCAAGAGAACTTAAGTAAAGTTGAGACGTGGCATCCTAGTGGTCGTAGTGGATTCCTTGTAATCCACGATGTACTGGCAGAAGAGGAAAGGCAGGAATTGATTGAAGACGCTCTTCCCATTGGCATGAGCGAGGAAGAAGCATACGCAATTCCGCCGCCACTAATAGCACGATGGAAAGTTTGGAAAGTCATGCACAGGAAAAAAACAAGGAGGGTACTCTACACCCGCCGCCAAGAAAATAGCTGAAACTATTATGAGTGTTCTGCCTAATAGGCCTCTGGATAATGTAGAACAGCTTATGTAATTTGTTGGTGATTTTTTAAATTATGTGCTTGTTCCCTGCTTTGTTTTTTGGTTGGAATTTTGGATAATTATTAATTAATAATGGCCATTTCTAGGATGATCTAGCTTTACGGGAGAGTCAGGGTGAACAGGTTGTTAAGGGGAGGAGAGATATTCTAGGGCAAGCTATTGGAAAAAAAGAACAATTTGGACGTTTGATAGGAGTTTGGAATCGGGGACGTATCAAAGATGCCTTTCCCAATCATTCGTCTAGAAAAGGGCAGAGGACTATAGATACCATTGTTCATACTGATTGTGAAAGACAAATTAATAAACTTAGGGATCTGTTTTGCGATTATATGCAAAAGAATGAGGATGAACAACCAAAATTTAAGCATGTATCTCTATTCAATCAAAGCTATCCAAGTCTTAACCTTGATTCAAACTGTGCACAACCAGATGTTGGGCCGGATGCGACTGTGGGTGGACCATCTTGTGGTCCAACCGGATCATTAAAGCAGGAACCTCGGATTGATTTTGAAGTAAAGGGTAGGATGAATTAATGATTTCAATTATTGGTGTTTATTAGTGTATGAATTATTATGAATTCCATATTCATATTTTAGTTACTACAGCGTGGTACTACAGGTAAGCTGTACATTTGGGACGTTTTGAGAGACAGGCTATTAGTGGCACTTGGGAAAGTTGTCTAATTACAAAATCTCCAAGAGTGCACTCTACTCCGACGTTGCTCATGGGTGAGGGTGGAGATGGTGTATCATGCCAAAGCCCCATTGCCGTGGCCTAATGATGACCTTTTAACCGTAGGTACGGGAAAGGGTTCCTATGTACGATGGCTAATCGAATTGATTGAGGGTGGTGGTGATCCAGATAGTTAGGTATATTATACGAAAATTTGCCCTTAACAGGAAGTACATAATAAATTCCAAGTTACATATATAGATTATGGTGTAATTATGCATATGTTAGTAGGTTATTCTTCATTTTGATGAATTAAATAATGTGATATGTGTATTATTTTATATTACAGAAGATAAAAAGAGAGGGTAAAACCTCCCACTCGAACAATGGATATGAGGATGGGGTCTCAACGGATCAGCAGGTAGGAGTTTCAGTCTTATCGTGCATATGTTTATTCGTGTGAGTTAATCAAATTTGCTAATGGGTCCCATTCATGTGAATGATCGGCTACCTTGTTCCTTACAGCCGTATATATTTCTCCTATGCAAACTGCTCAATAATGGTTACTGGAGGATGTCCGAGCACCCGTCCGAGTCAGGTGAATACTCGGATACCCTTTACAGGATTGAAATTCCCTTTCCTTAAGCAAATTTATCTAAGTTGGTTTCTAGAGGTTCAATGAGAATCCATCCGAGTCGGGTGCATACTCGTGTACCATGTTCCTGAGGGAGGAATATATTTTTTCTAGGAAAATTCCTAAATTATGTTTACTGGAGGTTGTCCAAGAGCCCATCCGAGTCGAGTCCATACTCGGATCCCTTGTGCTTGAGGTTGGAAAATTGTTTTTAAGGCAAAATGGTTTATTTTGGATATGGGAGGTTGTCAGAGAACCGGTCCTAGTCGTGTGGATACTCGGATACCCTGTTTCATTGGTGATAAATTTTTATTACCCTAAATGCTATAATTTGGTTACTGGATGATGTTCGACCCCCCGTCCAAGTCGAGTGTATACTCGGGTACCCTGTTCCAGAGGTTAATATTTTTTTATAAGGCAAAGGGGTTTATTTTGGATACGAGAGGTTGTCCGAGAACTCGTCTGAGTCGGGTTGGTACTCGGTTACCTTGTACGGGATGAGAATTCTGTTTTAAGGCAAATTACCCTATTCTGTTTACTAGGGGTTATCCGAGGGGCCGTCCAAGTTGTGGGCGGACTCAGACAATTATCCCTTATTCAAAATGTCCTAAAAAATGTACTGGAGTTTTTATGAGTATTAGGCAGACCACTCACAATAAATTCATTTTTATGTGATCACTAATGTAGGTAGGAATCGTAGAGATGACATCACCTTCAACTCCCGTGTATCAAGATGGCGGCTCAATTGAGAAGATAGTATAAACTTAACTATTCTGTTACATGCTAGAATTTGTTTGCATCTACTATCACCCCATAAAGTGTCTGATGTTTGTTTTGTTTCAATGAACTTTGATACTATGGGAAGGAGGGACTGTGGATAAGATGAAAATTTTGAGCCACAGTGCTGGAGATGGCGACTCATTAGAGGATGAAGTATAAGCTTAACCCTACTATTCCATTATAATCATTGAAATGTTTGGTTGTGGGATGTTCAGTAATGGAGTTTTGTACTGCATTGGAAGGAGGCGTAGAAAGTACAACATCTGCAATACTTTATATACAAGGAAATATGAAAGACATTCGGATGCTCGATATCTCAACTTTAATCTTCCAATTGAGATAGTGGAAAGCCCTACTCACACACATCTGTTAGTAAAGGATCTCAAAGAGTTCGTGGGGCTAGAAGGATTGATAGAACGTGGATGTATGCAATTGTGGAATAAGTAAGTTATCAATTGTGACACCCACTTTAATGTTTGGAGGGGGTGTGAGTAATTGTTTATTTCATTAGGCACTGTTTATCCTAATGCGTCTAAATGGACATTGTTTGGTAGGGCACTCCTGGACTTGCTCCAAAGGAGTCGCCGGGACGATGTTATTGGGTTGTTGTCCAATGACTATCAATGTTGGGTAAGATTCAAGTTGACAAAGATTTACGACCTGTA
Source organism: Leptodermis oblonga (assembly GCA_016801395.1). Lineage (NCBI taxonomy): Eukaryota > Viridiplantae > Streptophyta > Magnoliopsida > Gentianales > Rubiaceae > Leptodermis > Leptodermis oblonga. Next base: position 12,290,921 of record CM028756.1, on the reverse strand, counting down.
TATATAACAAACATGATGTATGAGCATACGAAGAGTTTATACCTGGTGTCATATTATGATAGTTAAATGTCTCCATAACTAAATTTCAGAACCTTGAAAATTTGTACAAATATTATGGGCTGATTAAGTATTTTTTATGTAGTGGTCATTGGATGTTAATGGCATTCAAACCAGAATCCAATCTTGTCTACTGGTTTGATTTTTTATGGGTTCCGCTTAATAAGAATATAAAATCCATTGTATAAAGGTAACTCCCCTGCATCTTTATTTGATAATCTTGTGGTTATGTACATATTACTGATCTATCCGTTTCTGACAGGGCCATGAATCTATATTATCATCTTAAGGGTTACAGAACAACCAAAAAGAATGTTGACATAAAATGGTGTCATATTCAGGTATTATCAAAATATTAATTTATATACTGTAACTGACTATGGATCGATAAATTTGATTTGGGGAATTTTTGTTGTTTAGCATAAAAAACAACCTGAGCATTGGGAGTAGTGGTATTATGTGATGCATTATATGTATCAAATCACATTCGTAGCTCCGAAATGTATGTAATTAATGAGTAATAACTACATTGAGTTTCTAAACTAGCGAATTAGTGTTTTGATGTTTAAATGCATACATGTATGGTAGGACAAAATGCTTATTGTCCTAATATTATGGATTGCACAGTGAACATGAATAAATATTTGACAATCAATAAATTATTATTTGGTGGTGTTAGGAAATGTATGCGAACTAACAATGACTTCAACAGCTTCTTTATTGTTCCAGCACTTTCCTAGGGATCCGAACCCATTGCTACAGAGTCAATTGGATGAGGTTTGAGAGAAATGGGGAGCATATGTAGTGGCAAGCTTCGTGAATGAATGGATACGGTAGGGATTATGCAATTCCTCTGAAGGGAGAATTTAATGTAGTGGATATCGTTTTAGTTATGACTAATTATAGATTTATCAACTTGTTAGCATACAGATGTTTGGTATTGGCCAGCGAATACTATTATCGTTATTGTGATATACGGTGTATGGGGTGATAACGTTGAAAATGAAGTCTACAAATTTGTGGTCATGTTGTTAGTGTATCAGTATTTTGTTTATAGGCCCCAAATTTCCAAATTAGTCAGCAGGGACCGATTGTCTCTTAGCAAAGCCACCTCATTTCCTTATTAGGTGGCAATAATGGATTTCTATTGCCTCTAACGACCACCGACTAACGAGCCAGCTATGGTGGCTTCAGTTCTAATTTTTTCGCCACAAAGTCACCCGTTGAACATCCAACCCGGTGGCTTTGAAAATAAATTGCCACACATAAAGCAACCAGTTTAGACGTAACCCCGGTAGCTTTGTCTCATATTTTTGTTAGTCAAAGCCACCGGGTATAGTTACACAACCAGTGGGTTTGCATTCAATTATTTCTACACAAAGGCACCGGGGTTACTTCTGACCCGGTGGCTTTGTTTTATAGGTTTTAGGATCATGACCATCGGGTATAGATACATCCGATGGCTTTGTTGTGTATTTTTAAGGCAACATAGCCATCGAGAATACCACTACTTTGTGGCTTTGTCTTTTTAGTTTCCAAAAAAGCCACTGGGTTTTTATGGTGGTGGCTATTAAGTGTCAAAGCCACCCATTGCATAGCCACCGCGAGGAAAACTCAAACATGTGGTAGCTATGCGGGTTTGTCCATGGTGGCTTTGACAGCTTCTATAGTAGTGAGTACAGAGTTCATGCATATATCCAAAACAGTATATAGCAACATTACAGTGGAAGTATAGGTATTCATGTCAAGCCATCCAAGCGAATCAAGCAGGTTAAGCAAAGCAGGCAGCATAGGTAAGCATACAGGTAATACTGGAAACAAGGATGACAACATAGAAATAACAGTCATATGCAACAAGTTTGAGTCACTAGACTCCTAGCGGACATATTGCAAAGTTAAGCTTTCTCATCTAAAGCTAAGTCGGAATCTATTCACGTTTTGATGGTTTGCAAAGCACATCATTCCCACAGCAGCCTTACAACGGTGGAACCAAGTATGCCCGACGGCAGGATTTTTGGATCCTGGCCTTTTCACCTTTCAGGCCATTGGCATTCCTCTCGTAAAGAAGGAGTGTCGGCAAACTGCGACACAATCTTTTGCCGTAAGCCCTACATAACAAGCAAGCAGCTTTATCTAGTCATGTTGGAAGACTCGGAGCCCAAGTCTTATCTAGTAGGTCTTTAACCTATTTCACGCTAAAATGATCATGGCAACCCTAGAATGCTTCATACATATCTAGATGCGTCATGCAGTCCTATAGGGGTGGCAATTCGTGTCGTGTCCGGGTTGACTGGTTCCCGTGTCGACACCCCTCAACCCTAAACTTACCCATTTAATTTTTTGTGTTGACCAATATAACCCATGAACATTTCGTGTTCGTGTATTGTTTTCGTGTTGTAGTATAAATTTCTCGTGTCGGGTTCAGGTTAGTGGGTTAACATGTCAACTTTCTCAACCCTAACCTTACTCGTTTAATTATTCGTGTTATTCAGGTACACTCATATAACCCGTAAACACGCTAAAGCTTAACCATAACCCGCTTATATCTTGTCGGCTTCATGTCGTGTCAGAGATTGCCAGCCCTACGGTTCTAGATGTCATGCAACTTATGCTGAGAAGTGTTTGTTCTTCGTGGTAGTAGATCATGCTATCATATCATCGTAAATATATATAGTTGCACATAAACATGTTAAAAGGTCAAGTCAAGTATCATACGCAATAAGCAATTCATGGCATTATCATGTCAAGGAAGCACGTAAGCATGTTACTTCACATCAAGTTCAAACGGGAAAATAGGCAAGTGGTGAGGTGTGGGAAAACCTCGTTAGGAAAGTAAGCACACAAAAATAGTACATATATATATATATATACACACACACACACCAATATTATGTAGGTAGTTCGTTTAAGTATTAGGAAATTAGCGAGTAATCTCTCATCTTGAGAATTAAAAGAGCAAGTGTGGTCGATGTTGGATCACCTTGGTCAATGTCCACTATCAGTTTCCTGCGGATCACGCAAATTGGATTATTAATGGGCGAGTAGCTGGTTGACTTTCTAAGTAAGTTTAACTTTTAGTCAACTACAGTTGGTTTTGACCTTTTGGGGTTAGGGTTGACTTTTTGGTCTATTTTGACCTTGCCAATCAAGTGGTCCAGGTCAAGTGGTTCGGTCAACTGGCTCAGGTCAAGTGTTTTGGTCAACTGGCTCAGGTCAAGTGATTCGATCAACTGGCTCATGTCAAGGTCAAGTGTAGGGGTCAATGGTCAAGTTCCTAGTCCAGTGGTCAAGCCAAAGGTGCCTGGTTAAGGCTTGGTTGGCAAGAAATAGCCAAAACCGCTCACTACGGTCGAGGTTGGCACCCGACGGGCCTTACGGGCGAGCAGCTGCATGCATTGGCTAGCCATGAGGTGCGTGATGAGCGAGCCCATGCTGGGCAACGTCGGCCCCTTGGCCGTCGTGGCTGCCTAGAAACGCGATGGTGAGATGGCATTTTCGGGGCCATTGCTTTTGCGTCTCCAGTCAGCTTTGGTCCATTCCAAAAACACCAATTTGTAGGCGCGCATCAATACTAACATTCTAACCAATTTTACACCAAACTAACCATTCTATCGACCTTTTGCAAAGTCTCAAACATGGCATGATACACTATTTTTTCCAAGTTTTGAGTTCTTGTTCTTGATTTTCATATAAATTCCATATTTTGTTTTTAATCATTCCCACTTGATGCAATCAATCCCAGATGATTTAAGACACCTATAGAACACAAAAATAACTCATGCATACGAAATCTATGATTTATTTTCAACAACCCATTTTGTCATTCTTTCTAGAATCTAAGCTTTTACGCCTACTTTCAAGCTTTACCATAAGCGATCCATACTCACCTAGGTCCTTAGATTGCCACAAATGTGTTGAGGAGATGTAGGGGGAATGAACCACGGTGGCGGCGGTGATTTTTCGGCGACGGCGGCTGTGGCTCATCACTCCAAAGTTGGCTGCTCACTAGGTTTGCTGTGTTTGTGAAAATGGTTATGGGGAAGTTAATGAGCTATTTATAGAGCTCCTTTAGGTCAAGGATTAGATCTAGGAAGTTCCCTAATCGGTTAGGACTCGTGGAATACATTTAAAGTCGAGTTTGGATTGGAGAAATTAGATTGGAATTCGAAAACACCGAATTCCCGCTGCTGGCCATCGGGTACATGGGCGGCACGCAACCCAGGCCTGGCGCACTGCTACGCGCAGTTCCACCTGAGATGGGGGCCTGCGACATTCATAGGTCCCTGTCGCAGGGGGACCTTTTCGGCCCGTTTCTTCCCGGCTTCACTCCGGTCGAGTCCTCATTTCGCGTACCTTTCGTCCCTAGCTTCCCCTTATGTTTTATCTCCACTATTTTCCTTTACGGTGCGTACACCCTCCTAAATTTCTCGAGGAGTAAGTCATACAACTTAGGCATGTATCAAGGCACACAAATTTCAAGCAAGCTAGCAAATCATGTTGTCACGTCAAGCAAGATTCCTAAATAAAAATTTTAATTTTTATCGTCTTTTTATGCCTAGAATTTTGCTCCAAAAATCTGGGGCTTTACAACAATGAATTAATTACTAACATATTCCCTACTTCTAATTTAATAGGATTAGTCATAAGAATATATGTTTTTAATGGTGGGTTGAAAACAAAAATAAAAACAACACAAGGAATGAAAATGTTTACCCTTAACCAAAAAACCCATTGATCATCGTCGGCGTTAAGTGCTCCAGTATGGGGTTCCACTGTAACGCCGAAGTAGCTCTTTTGCTCTCTATATGTTTTCCATTCCGTCTTTACATTGTTGTACTTCCTGCGGAGATATTAATAACTGAACCTCACATTAAATGTCCTGAACAATTCATCCGATATGGCCTCAAATTGTTTCTGTTTGAAGGCATTAGAGGTTAACTCCCCGTTGTCCTTTATTGCCAACATTAATTCAACATAATGCCAAATGTGGGCCAGTCCATTTTCGCTGGATCAACAGACATTACCTATATGACTAAAAAAAAAAATAACAATCCATCAAATTAATTCAAAATCTCAAACGTATAAATATTTTTTAGTTCTTGTACCTCTTCATAGTTTTTCATGCATAGTTGAACATCATTTGAGTCGGTTCAGAGTAAATGAGGCTAATTGGGAAATAATGGATAGTCCCCTTATTATCATAAGGGCCTAGAATATGAAAAATGAGGTCATGTGTTTGGTAAATAAGTCAAATCCAAACCTAACTGACGGGGAGTAGGAATATGAAGGATATACTTGTGTTGGTTGTACAACACAACCCCGTACTATCCATTCCAATCTACCCAAAAAACTCATCTCCACAGTTACCCATAAAAAACGTTCTTCCCAACTAGTGTGTACTGAACTTGTTCTAGAAAGGGCTGTGGTAAATGAAAATAGTGTCAAAACCTAAACTATATGAATATTGTCCCTTTATCAAACACCTATATGTTTGGTAATATGATGTTGAAGCCATATAATTGTCACAAACAATTTTTATGGTAAGAGTAAAAGAAAGCAATATACACTATCCATTTCATGTGAAGATCAAAAATACATTGAGTTGGAGTAGGGTTTTACATGATCGTCTTAAAGCCATGTTATTAGAAATGACATGGGTTCCAATGTTTAAAAAGTCTCATGGATGAATTTGATGCTACTTTAAAATACATGCCAAAATCACAGAAACATAATATTATTTTGAACAAAACAAAATTAACAAGATCAATTACAGAAGAGGAATCATGAATGAACTTGATCAATTGTTTAGAAACAGATGTTCTGAATTATACTACAATCACTACCAATTTACATTCTAACCAAGAAAATAAAAAATAAACAGCTCATTCACGTTTTTTCCCATCATTTATAAAAAATTGTTAATATTTTTCCATCCCATGATACACAATACGCGACAAAACTCCTATCATGCTTGTTGTACCATTGAAAATCTCAATCGCACCATGTAAGACACAATACACGCATATTAAATATATTTTAAAAATTAAATTAAATCCATCCAAGAAGCAGAATTGGAGAACTTTGCACGATCAAATAGATCATAGAAAATATTCAATTATTGTAACTTTTTGAATATTCAAACTAAACGAGCCATTAACTCTTGCATGTCAATTTCGCATTGTCATCATGTTAACCCTTCACTTGCCAATTGAACAATTTCACATTACTAGAGAGAAGGTAACTGCTAACTAAGAATCATACTACAAAAGATGAACATGATTACTATGTTTATTTTAAAATTGTGCTAACAACTTTTACAATATTAACTGATTAACTAACAATAACAGTTTACAACTTTCAACCCAGTTTGGGCACACCCTTTACTTCTGGAGAAAATACAACCATCCAGAGAAAGGCCATCTTTGCAGAATTAATTAATAGGAACTATAATGGTATAAGAAAGTTTTTTCCTCTCTATTAAAGTCTCTATATTTAATAAATAAAAAAATTAAAAAGTAATATAATAAACTATTTTGTTTCCGAATGATGAACAAATGTTTAGAAAATGACCCTCAAGATTAACAGGGGCATTCACAACATAATTAATTAGCCCGTAGAAGATGACTCTTCAGTTCTATTAAGGACTATTCACAAGAAAGTTTTATCATCTCAACATCTGTAACCATTAAAAATTGTTCATAAGTATAAAATTCGTCTAATCAGCAAAGTTGAGTAATTTGCTGACTAACAATCAGTAGACAAACAAGGATTTAGTACAGATTGCTTTGATTAGTTCAAGTACTGTGATGCATCAACACAATTTGATTAGGAAAACAGCAACCAAGTCATGGCTAGTGATTCAGTAACCAAACAATACTGGTGGGCCGAATTAATGATAAACAGTTACCAAGAATCAGCAGCATAACAATAACCACATGTGAATGATTTACTAGACTAACACGCAAAATTTTCTTTTCTTCATTTTATTTTTTAAAATCAAACCAAACAAAAGAACACCTTTTTTTCACCCTATTCAACTGACCAACTATGGTTACAAATTTACTTCAACCCCTTCAACTAAACCCAAAGGCAACCATGTTTATAAAACAAAATTCAATCCTATCAGTCCACAATAATTACTGCTGATGTGTGGAGTTCCAATTCAATACTTGGAAAGATCAGAAGACCCATTTATAAATTAGTTAGTAATAGGAAATTGGGAAAGGAGGTTTGAAATACAGCCAGGATTCAATTAGGGCATACTAAGCAGTGTACCCTAAAAAACCCTAAATCATCATAGAAGACTCCATCGAATTGGTAATGAAATACACCTCAAATTTTACGCAACCTTTAGCTAACCAAATAACAACACAAAAAGGAGTCATACCTTAGTAGATTACTTGGAAATTAAAGAGGAAATCAATGCACCGGGACGGTGTAAACCTTCATTTTTTTTCGAAACTTTGTGTCAGAGTAATGGAATTCACCAAATGGTTGCCTCTTTATAACTCTATAAGCCTTTTGATTGCAGGTGTTGTTGCTTTGTCGTCACTAAGGCTGTAGATTGGACTAGGTAGAAGAAATAAGCATTCACGAGTACTTGTCGAGAGGAAATTTGTCACTTGGTTGTTGCCATTAATACTGGCGGTTGAACATGGTAGATGTGAGGGCTTTGTCATTGCGCGGAGGTTGGAGTAGAGCTAGGAAAAGTAGGGTTCATGGGTAGTTGTCTGGAGGCCTTTAATCACTTGCTTGGTGCCTGCAATTCTGGCCGTTGAAGCAAACGGTTAAACAGAGCTCCATGAATATATTCCGAGTGAGTTTTCGAGGATTTCACTTGTTACTGTGCAAGGTAGGTGGCAGTTATTTACTCCCACGTGAATGCTCACTTTTGTCAAAAAAAAAAAGTAGTAAAGAAACAAAAACCAAACCAAAAACGAACCATTTTACAAAACAAGTCAAGAAAATAACAGAGCCTTAAATTTCCCCTCTCGCCCAATTAACTTTGCTAGTTCATTGTACACCTTCTTCTTATGGTTGACGTTTCCGCATGATCCACTTGCAATTGTGACAACATTTGTTTCCGCCTCAAATTAATCTTCATAATTTCAGCAATCTTTTGCTTTTCCCCTTCATTTAGTTTGGAGTTTGATGTATGTCAGTTCCTAAAGACAGGTAGATAATGATTGTACTGACAATTTTTACTCTTAATTTCCAAGTTCTTCCAGTAATTTCGGATCCTACAAGTTGAAAAGGACAGTTAATCAGCTTGCTGCTTGTATTGCTGCGACTTTTTTCCCTTCAACTAGGGGTGGCTTGCTCCTAACTTCTCCCAATCTCTCGTAGCCGATCTTCACTCTCCCTTTTCTACCTTTTAAAAGCCCTTTCAATTTTTTAGACGAGGTAATTATGATAATCATATTATTCTCAAATATCCTACTTTCCACCCAACTTAGCAACTCTTCTAGTGAAATCTTCATCCGTCTGAAAGGTATGAGTGTAATCTGGAAAACTCTCCTCATTCTCAACACGACAATCATGTTCGTAAAAAAGTATAAGTCTTTATCCATTATAATACATTAAATGAAAAAACATTACAGCCTCATTTCGCAGACTTTCACCGGATCCAGACGAAACTTGTGAAAAAAACCTTCGCTCAAATTGGGCAAAAGTTTCAATTACTTTTGCCTTGCATTGGCAAAAGTTTTTAGAACCTTCGCTGCCTATTGGCAAAGGTTCGTGTCGGCGGAAGTTAGGTGAATTGATAATTTGGTCACCTTACTTTGGAAGTGTTCACGTTTTAGTCACATACTTTTTTAATTGTTTTTTTTTTTTGTCACTATACTTTCATTTTTGCACTTTTTTAGTCACTCTGTTAAAATCATCCGTTAACCCACTCACGGAGCATTTTTAACAAGGGCATTTTCGTCCCCACTTTTATATTGTTTACTCTTTATTGCTAAAAGACAAACACACACTCAAATCCCTCTTTCTCTCTTCTCCTTTTACTTTTTCAGTTTGTCCCTCTCCTCTCCCTTATATTCCATCTCACAGTTTGGAGAGATTTGAAATTAGGACTGAGAAGGTAGCGTGGCGGTTGACGGCAACTATACGTGTCACCGCCCATGTAGCGGAGTTGGTTGTCGTGGGGACGAGGGAGGATTTTTCCCCCCAAATCTCCACATGAAGCAGACTCGTTGAGGTTGGGGGGGGGGGGCCATGGTCGCCGCCGGTGCGTTTTCGTTGTGGAGGTTGTAGTAGGTGGAGCGCGGCATGGAGGTGAGTAAACCGGCTGCTCCGGCGTTGAGCTTGGTTGGCTGGTAGTGGTGGGAGGCCATAGCTGTGGAGAACTAAACCATCAGTGGGTGAAAATTGGTTTGCAGCGTTGGGCCTCATCGACAACTCCGGCAGGAGAAATTCAACAAAACTCACCCTCTCCCTCTCCCTCTCTTTCTCTCTTTCGATTCTTGTATCTATTGAAAACCCATCTCTTCCCTTTCTTTCTTGGTGAATCTGTGAGGAGAAATCCATGAGAGGACCTAAGGATCAATTAGAAATTACGTTGAAATTGTGTTGTTTGTGATTCAGATGATATGAATCAATTAATTTATCAATTAGTTTATGATTCAGATTTTGGGTATAAAAATTGTCAGATTTGTTTGATTTAGGTGAATTGCTTTGAAGCTTGTAGATGTATTTTGGATGACTGTTTTGTTCAAAAAATTTTTTGATTGCTCAACTAAAAAATATTTTCATTTGGAATTAGATCCTTGCTCTGTATTCCAAGGAAGAGAAAAAAAAAAATGAAGAGATAAGGTAAGGGGCGTAATTTGGATGTAGCTGTATAAGGCCCGATTGATTATAAGCTTTTTAGAGTTGTCAATTGCCGAAGAGGAGCAGGAGATGTTAAAGAAGTGTTCATAGTCATAAGTTTGTTAAAGTTAATGGCTAAATCGTCAGTAAGTAGGGAAATGGCATAGTGTAGTTGGGCACAGTGATGTTTGAGAACGGTTAGAAATGCGGTAGTGTATGAAAATAGTTTTTTGTATATATACTTTTCGGTTTTAGCGACACTTATTCTTTGACCACAACTCACTTATCTTTTTTTGATGAAAATGCCCTTAAAAATATGGCTCCGTTAGCCATTTGACGGACCAAATTAACAGAGTGATGAAAAAAGTGCAAAAATAAAAGTATGATGACTAAAAAAATAATTTAAAAAGTATGGTGACTAAAACGTGAACATTTCCAAAATAAGGTGACCAAATTATCAATTCACCCATTATGAATCTTTGTCTGCCTCGTAGCGGAAGTTTTACAAACTTACGCTTGGAGTTGGCGAAAGTCTTCAAAACTTTATTCCCCCTGTGGTGGAAGTTTTGGAGTGGAAATTAGAGAAATCAGGCAGCTTCTCTCACTCCAAAACCCTATAAATAACATTGCCCTAAATAAAATGCCAGCCCACAATTGTAGTTGTAAATGAAAGTCGGTCAATCTTTTGGGATCAAATCCCATGTCGCAGATGCGACATACCTGCTCACAAAGTCAGTGGGGTCCACTTTGGGTCCCACTGACTTTGTGAGTGGGTATGCGACATACAACCTTGATCCCTATTTTTCGTAATAACAGGGAATACAGGAAGGCCTTTTAGTAAAAGAGCAGCCCAAAAATCGCAACGGCTATTTCAGTATGTTGCATATAGCCGTTTTTTAGATGACGTGGTAACCTGCACGCTCCTCTAGGCCACCACTACCCTTCTTTCCCTCCCTCACTCTTTCACAACTCATCTCATTCCATTTCTCACACAAAAATAAAGGGAAAAATATTTCGAGAAACAAAGCTTACTTCGCTCATGCTACTTGCTTAGGGTTTTTAGGGTTTGTTTCTGTTCAAGTCTCCGCAGCAGATTTTCCACTAAAATCAGCAAAAAGTATGAACATCTTCAAGAAAAAGACTTCCCCCAAAGGTGCTGTTTCAGCTGAGGAAACACTTTTGTTTTCCCTTTTTTTTTTTTTTTTTTTCTTGGTTTGATTAAAAGAATTCATTTTTATGAGTTAATGTAGCAATTTGTTGCGTGATATTTCTTCATTCTGCAAAACCCTTTACTGGATTGATGTGTTTCATTTTTATGTGTGAAATTTTGCTGGACAGATGCTTTGAGGAGCAGCAAAAGGGAAATGGCTGTTGCCACAAGAGGTAATTTTGGGTCCTCTGCACATTTTGGCATTTCATTGCTCTTCAGAATTTTCCATTTCTCCTTTTTGGCGGGTCAGTTCCGAAAATTTTGGGGAGAAAAGATGCGGCATAGTCTAATTTCAATTTTTCTGTAGATGTAAGTAAATGGAAGCACCTCAAGTGGGTATGTCTTTCCAGGCTTTGCCTTATCGGCCTAGTGTACTTAACCTCGGTATGAAATAAGTTCATTTTCTTGAATCCCAGTTTGGCATTCAAGTCTCGAACGGACTTGTATTAGTACCATTAGGTGGGTAAGCTACTGGAAAATTTTATACACATTGCAATGTTATCTTGGCTGGAAGTGATTTGGAGTGAGAGAAGCTCCTTGATTGTCTATTTTCAGTTTCATCCCATGTAAGAACATGTTTTCTTTTCTTAAACTCTATGATAGCTACTTTTTTTAATCATATTTTATTGCAAAATAACTCAAATTTATGTAACTTGGTATCTTTGAAAAAGCCTAACTTAAAGTGTCAATAGTTGTTAAATTCATGTCATATCTCTGTCTGAGAATCTGAAGCAAAACAATCTTCTTAACCTTGCTATGGAATAAGTTCATTTTCTTGAATCCTTGACTGGAAGTCTCAAACAGACTTGTAATAGTAGCAGTTGGTGGTAATCAACTGGCAATTTCCAATCTAATTGCTTTAGGTTTGATACACAAAATTCTAATTCACAGTTGGCCTGGAAAAGTTGTTTTGGAGTGAGAGAAGCTGCCTGATTTCTCTAATTTCAGTTTCATGCCGCACAAGGGCATATTTTCTTTACCTAAATCTAGGGTGACTCAAATATTTTTAATACTTGACTGTAAAACAACTCAAATTTAATAACGGTGTCTTTGAAAAAGCCTAAATTAAAGAGTAAAGTAATTGGTAAATGCATGTCTCTGTATATGAAAATCTGAAGCTTGAGAATCTTCTTCATAAGTCTGTTCATGTGGGAAGCCAGGTGGAGGGGGTGGTGGGCTTGCATGCTGTAGTTTTGCAGTATTTCTTTCTTTTTTAGTTCTTGCCAAGCCTCCTACCTGTATGCCAGAGATGTAATCTCTTAACAAAGTCATTCAGACTTGCTTCTATTTCACCTTAGGTTCTGTATGTTTAATATTTTTATGTTCAAAAGAATTTGTTTGACCATTCAAACAAGCTTTTTATCTATTAGTTTATGATAGTATCTGCAATGGCTTGTTTAGTTTTTCCAACATTTATTTTTACAAGTGGCATCTAATCTTTCCAATTCGCAAGATCTTTTGTCATTTTCTCTTGGAACTTTGACGAAGCCTCTTTCATTATGCTACTCTTATCTGGCTATGAATTCCTATTGTTGAATGCTCTCTTCTGTTTATGTAAATTACAGTGACCTTCATACATGAAACAGTGATATAATTAACAGAATAGCCTGTTGTTTACTAGATTAAGTTGTTGGAAACTTTTGGCTGAGATCATTTTCTTTGTTTCTATTGAAATGCCAATGAAAAGGATTTGAGGTCAGACCTCAACATCCTTAGACATGGTTAGAATGCTCTTACCAACTTTTCTATTTCCCTCACCCTGAGCATATGCATGGCATTGGATTTGTTCTTTTTAGCTGGGTGAAATAGAAATGAATATACAGCTCTAGAGGGATTAGTTTCTTTCAAAGTCTGTTGTTTGAGCACTTTGTTTAGCAGTAAAGTTTTGCCAATTAAACCAGGTTTTCTACCTGATCCCAGTGACTCTTGTTGCTGTGCTTTTTTCCCCCTAAATTAAAATTTGATGGTTTGTTTAAGCAGTCTTATTCTGAACAATCTGCTAAGATTAGGTACATGAAATTATCCTAGTTCCTAATTTTTTTTGTTAAGTGCGTAACTGATTTGTATTCTTTCAGGCATTGAACGGGAGATTGCATCTTTACAGATGGAGGTAGGTCAAGACATGCCAATGTGTCGCGCGTTGTTTGCTTGGAAACGAACCATGTCACTTGTGTTAATCAAATTGTTTTGCTCTGTAGTATTTACCCTTTGCATGAATTCATCCTTCTTGTTAATATATTATCTACCATATACCATTCTTTGGTGGTAATCTCACCCTGATTTGCCAATTCTAGGAAAAGAAACTGGTAGCGGAGATAAAGAAAACAGCAAAAACTGGAAATGAGGTACAGATTCCATTTTAACTGTGTTTATCATGTCAATTATGATTAAAAGATTTTTCTTTCTTTGATATGTCAAGTTAAGCTTTTAGACGAGGTTATTCATTGTAGTCTAGTACTCTAAAATGTATGCAGAAGTGTTAAGCTGAAGGACGCAGTTTATTTTTTATTGGTGCTTCTTGCAATGCTATGCTTTTGGCCTGAAATAAGGCATGTAGATGATATTTGTTGTGTTCATCTGCACTACCCTTTTAACAACGTGAACTTTGTTTTTGCCTTTTCAATTAAGTTGGTATTAGTGTTCTTATTTTTGTCTCAACTGTCATTGTGTATATTTGTCTACATGCTTAGTTTATCATTATTTTTATTTATTTTATTTTATTTTTGTCTTGTTTCTTTCGCAATGATGTTCAACCTTGAACTAACTTGAAGCATCTAGAACTTGTAACTCATGCATATCTTGATTGAAAATTATGATATCCTTGTTGGGAGACGAAAGAAGCGATGAAGTACAAATCATCCTTTCCTTACTGTATGCTATTCCCAAAGGAGCTTGTATAACTTATTCCAACACAATCTGAAGAAGTTTATCTTTCGCATTGCATTTAAATGGATGATTCATTAATTTGATTTTATTGGTACCTTATTTTTTTTGTTTTTGTTTTTGGAGGACCCATTGATTTGTTTTTAGGCTTACCTTATTTTACTTTATTTTTTGCGTGTTTTTGGTCTTCAATAAAAACCAAACTTAAAAAATTTGTTTCAATTGATAGCAACTTTGTTGGTAAAACCAGGCGGCCACCAAAATTTTAGCTCGTCAACTTGTTCGTCTGAGGCAACAAATAGTAAACTTGCAAGGAAGCCGTGCTCAGATCAGGGGTGTAGCCACCCATACCCAGGTCACTATTCTTGTACTAATGCACAAAGTATCTTTCAAGATATCAGCCTGATTGACTCCAAACTCACGTTGATTTAACAGGCTCTATATGCAAGCACTTCAATGTCCACTGGAATGAAAGGTGCTACGAAAGCAATGGCAGCCATGAACCAGGTCTGGCTTTGAAAACCTAAACAACTTCATATCACTGGAGATATCCATGACTAATATTTAAACTTAACATCCATTAGGAGTGTAATTTATCAATTCGGTTGATAACTAGTCGAAGAGCTTAGATTTCTGGGGATCACTTCTATCATGTTACTCAAAGTACAATACTCAGATATAGTACATATAGTACTAGTAAAATTTGCAATAATAGTACTCCATGTGGACATCTTTGCAATGTCACAAACACTAAACCTTTTAAAGTATATTCTAGTCTGCTCTCATTGTATCCTTTGAAAATTCCCTTTGTGAAATTTCTATGTTTGGGTAAAAGATATAGTACTAGTCAAATTTGCAATAATAGCATGTGGACATCTTTGCAATGTGGCAAACACTAAACACTCATAGTTTATGATAGTTTGTCTGCTCTTACTTTGTCCTTTGAATTCCCTTTATGAAATTTCTGTGTTTGGGTAAAAGAAATAAACTTGCATGTGTTATCCCTTCTTGTTGATGAACTATGGAATTGCTTATTTTTCTCTCATATTTTATTGCAATAATTTGTTTAAAATGACTGCACCTGTCTGATTTAGTCCTTATTCCTGTTTGCATTGATGATTGTGTTACTTGAGCTTTTTATCTGACAATTCTGCTTTTGTTTTTTCACTTCAGGAAATGAAGCCCTCAAAACAAATTAAAGTGATAAAGGAGTTTCAAAAACAATCATCACAATTGGATATGACGGTAACTTGATGCTTTGATGATTTTCACAAATAGTTAGCAGCAAATTAGTTTCTCTACTAGATGAACAGTGTTTTTTTCCTCTTTTTTGAGAAACTCTTTTACTAAGAAACAATAAATACTTCTACTGTTTTTGAGTTTACTTTCTGTGTTCTTCTCTAGATTGAGATGATGTCAGAATCTATTGATGAGACCTTAGACAAAGACGAGGCTGAGGAGGAAACAGAGGAGCTTACAAACCAGGTAGAGTGTCATTTTAAAATAATTTTCATTTCTCCATTTTATGCCCTGCTTTTCTAAATTTGAAAATGACACTTTTCCAGGTGCTTGATGAGATTGGCGTGGACATTGCCTCCCAGGTTGGTATTTCTTTGATTTTCTCCTTTTTTGTGGGGTTTTCTTAGACTAATGTTTTGCTCAATAAGATTCTGATTCTGATTCTGATTTGCCATTTCTCTGCAGTTATCATCTGCTCCTAAAGGTCGCATTGCAGCAAAGAAAGTTGATAATGCTACCCCACCTAGGTATGAACTTTTGTTGCTTTATGCCTTGGTATAGAAAGTGAACATCTTAAAGTTTCTTATGGAGCTAAATTGCTTGGTAATATCAAAAAGTGGCATTTGTCATCGGGATTCATTTACATGCATATTTTGTTTCAAATTAGTCAATAATACTCCCCTCATCCCAAAAGGTTAGATAAAATTTCTATTCTTAGCTGTCCCAAAATAATGTCAAACTTAAGAGTGTCTTGGGTGTAAAATGTATTTTGAACTTTTGATCCTAAAGTATAGACATCAGGAAATGGAGTTATTTTAGTTTTCTGTTTCTTCATGTTGCGAGATGACATAGTCTCACTACGGCATGAAACAGAAAGTTGCATGATATATGTTAATGTAGTTTCTATTTTTAGTCATGCTGTGTGGCATTACAAAGTCGTGTATTTGGCGACAATCACATGCTTATAGATGATGGTTGAGATGGATGATGATCAAATTGGGACCTGTAAACAATGTGTTTGAAAATTCAAATTCAACTGTCATACTGTAGCATGAGAGTATTTTTCATGTTGCATTGAGAATTTTGTCCTGCCATGGCATGATTGATTGACTAGTGTAACTAACTAGTTTGAATGTTGCAACTTTTTGTTTCATACCATTCATGACAAACCAAAATAACCATTTTTTCGAGTTCTAATTTTCAACATATCAAGGTTTTTTTCCCCTTTTAGTGTAAAGCTTTTGTAGATAAGGCCTTCACCAACGCGTAAGAAGTTTGCATTCATATTAGTTGCAGCCACATGTATGCAAAGTGCAAAATTGCATTTTCTTTATACAACAAAATCTTAACACCTAGAGGTGCCTTTCAAATTGTTGTGCAGTTCCCATACTGCTGATGTAGAAGAGCTCGAGAAAAGGCTCGCCTCCCTACGCCGAGATTGATCGAGAACTTTAGTGATGGGCATGCTCCTCCTCCCTCCTGTAAAATATACTCTTCTGATATAGATATAAAACCACCACCTGTATATTAGAGGACTTGAAAAAGTTCTTACAGCTTTCCTT
Source organism: Leptodermis oblonga (assembly GCA_016801395.1). NCBI lineage: Eukaryota > Viridiplantae > Streptophyta > Magnoliopsida > Gentianales > Rubiaceae > Leptodermis > Leptodermis oblonga. Next base: position 12,274,157 of record CM028756.1, on the reverse strand, counting down.
TCTGTTACTTGAGCTATATTCCTTCTGCACTTCTAACAAGGACCATTTGTTTTTATGGATTGGATGATGCAAAGAATTTGGATAAAGGTCTTTGATCTGTTGTAGAAAAATATTTCTTATATATTTGAGTTTCAAGTTTTACCATTTCTTGTCAGTAGGATCTTGCTTGAATAGCACAAGTCCAAGGAAACCCATGTTTGAAATCGATCCATTTTTCTTTTTTTATTTTTCAAAAGCAATCACTTGTATTGTTTGTATGCATGTATTGTCTCACGCAACACGATGTGAGACTTTTGTTGATCTGGACTTGTACGTGATAGGGGACTTTCAAAGGTTTGAAATATAAGTAGCAAAAGAATACACAGTGGTTTTAGTCAGGGTGGGCTGTAATTTTATTAGTCAAAATATTTACACAAAAGAGACGTCTAATTTCTGTTTTGATTGACTTGTTTATTTTTGCAATGGATAAATGTTAAATTTAGGGTCTCAATTATAAGTAATTACTTTGATAGGGAAAGTACTACCACTAAAATTAAAATATACTTTTCAGAATTAGGTTTACGCTTATGCAAAGTAAAAGTTTTACTACTTTGAAAAGTAACCCCCAGTACTTCTTAGTTCTACATGATGTGGGCATGGTTTGGTCCAATTTAAAAATCGAACTGAATTTGAATTTACCGAATTCGAATAACCCAATTCCAATTCAGTATTCGAATTAGGTTTGGTTTGAAACCGCATTCGAATTATGAATTCGGTTTTAAAATTGGTTTTCGAATTTAGTATCCAACCCAAAAACCGAATTGGGATATATGATTTATATTTCTTTAATTTTATACTTCTCATTTTTTTTAATTCCTTTGCCCCAATACATCTCTCTCCCCCCTCCCCCTCCTTTTTCTTTCTTTTCTTTTTTCCTAGGAACCCACATCTGTTCCCTTTTCTTCTCTTCATTATCTTTTTTTCTTTACTCTTCCTATTTCCTTCTCCCATCTCTCTTTCATTTTATTCTCTTAGCCATCAAGTTTTTGGGAGAAGATTATGGTAGTGTCTATTGTTGTTGTTGGATGGTGGAGATTGTGGATCTGAAAAGGGACGGCTATAGTGGATCTGGAACTGGACGGTGCTTCTTCTCTTCATCTATTTTCTTTCTTCTCTTCATTATCTTTCTTTCTTTACTCATCCTATCTCTTTCCCCCATTTCTCTTTCATTTTTTTTAAAGCCTTACTGTGTTAAACTATGAATTCTGGAAACAAATTTGTAAATTCGGTTCCACGGTCCAAACCAAATTCGAATTATGAATTCGATTTGGTTTCTTCAGTTTTAAAACGAATTAGGTTCGGTTTTCAAATTGGCTAAAAAAATTTAAAATTCGAGGAAACCGATTCGTGGAAACCGCAATTCGAGGAAACCGATTTGTGCCCACCCCTTATATGAATCCTTATATTTTTGAATGCATGGGTGATTAGTCTTGATATGGAAAGTGGTAAAATTTTAAAGAAAGATTATATAGGTAACACTAATACTTTGAATGTTAAAAGTAATTAGTAAGATATATGTGAGAATTATAATTTTTTGAACCTTTTTTTAAGGTTCATTTTGATTGTGTGTATAAACTCGTTTATTTGGGGACTAGCCGAATTCAAAATAACAAACTAACCTTGTATAAAAATAAATGGCCATAAGCAAAAACGTCGGAGTCTTGTAGAGAGTGGGAAAGTGATTGATAGTATTTTTATTGCTTCGGCAACCTATATGGGACCACTATTGAAAGATGAGTTGCTGATGTAATAAAGAACTGTTATATCGCAAAACTTGAATGTATTAATAATTACCACGTCAACAACATGGTTATTACCCATCTAATATGTTCTATGTTACCTCTGGCATGCAATTGCAAGAATCCATCTCCATATGAAGGCTCAAATCATTAAGCACCCTATAGATTTCCTCCATCTCAGAATCCAGGTCCAGTGCTTTTCCTGCTAAGAAAGTATGCACTTTCTTATTCGCCTCAATCCAACTATATCCAGGGCTTTTCTTTAGCCCCATGGTCTTCGTTGAGCACCTCACTTTAGCAGACTCCTCCCATCTTCCATTTGCAGCATACAAATTCGAAAGTAACATGTGGCTACCAGCGCTATCAGAATTAAGGTTGAAAATTTGAGCAGCAATATTTTCTGCAGCATCTTCATTTTTGTACATTTTACAAGAGTTCAGTAGGGCTCCCAGAACGCATGCATTGGGATCAATTGGCATGCTTTTCACAATTTCAATTGCATCAGTTACTAACCCAGCACGGCCAAGTAAATCCACCAAGCAGGCATAATGTTCCACTTTGGGTACAATACTGAAGTGCATAACCATCTCATCGAAAAGCTTGCGACCCTCGGCAACTAAGCCAGCATGACTACATGCAGAAAGAATAGCAACAAAAGTAACCTCATCAGGTTTAACTCCTATGTCAATCATGTGATAAAAGATCTTTAAAGCATTTTCACCAAATCCAACCATCCCATACCCAGCAATCAACGTATTCCATGAGAATATATCCTTACTTTCTAACCTTCCAAATACTAAATTAGCCTCCTCTGAACTACCGCATTTCATGTACATATTTATCAATCCATTTCCTATCATGATATTATTGTCCATCAGAAATCTGATGACCCGGGCATGGATTTCTTTACCAAGAGAGAGAGCAGACAAACCTGCACAAGCAGTCAAAACGCTAGCAATTGTAACAAAGTTGAATACTATTCCTGCAATTTGCATTTCCCGAAAGAGTTCCAATGACTCCTCAAACCTTCCCATTGCTGTAAATGCCCCAATAACAGCGCTCCAGCTTATCACATTTGGTCTCATCATTGCATTTCCATCAAGTAACTTTTTCAACTTTGAAAAGACTGCAAAAGCCTCTTCGCACAACCCTGATTCAGCAAATGAAGATATCAATCCATTCCAACTCACTATGTTCTTATACTCCAAACCAGAGAATAGGATCTCAGCTTCTCTTTTGCACCCATTTCTTCCATACATGGATATGAGCGAGTTCACCACAAATATATATTTACAGAAACCACCCTGGATAACAAACCCATGAACACTTTCACCTGCGCAGAATGCATTCATGTCAGAACATGACGACACCACCACTGCAAGTGCTTCAGCAGTAACCTCGATGCTTTTCTCCCTTATTGTTTTATAAAACCTTAGTGTGTCCTCATAACGTCCACACTTACTAAAACTTGATAACAACGAAGTCCAACTTACACAATTCGGCTGGCATCCTTCGAATTCCATTCTAGTAAACGTCATATAAGCATTCTCACAATCAAAATTATTTGCAAAGCCCGAAATCATAGTATTCCATGAAATTTGATTTCTTACAGGCATTCTATGGAATATTTGACATGCAATATCCATCCTCCCAATTTTTCCATATATCCCTAACAACTCATTGCCAACATGAATGTGCTCTTGAAAACCCAAATGCACAACATGGCCATGCACAGTTGCACATAATCTATAACCACTCTCCCCAATCACAGCATTCCTGCAAGACCTAAGAATCAGAGGAAAACCAAACCCATCAGGAGAAACCCCGATGTCTCTCATTTTGCAGTACAGCTTAAGGGCCTCCTCATACTCTCCCTGCTTGACATTAGACCGTAACATCGAGTTCCACAACAGCATATTTCCCTTAAACTGACCATCATCAAGTTTCAAAACAGTTTCAAACACCCTGCGTGCATCACTAAGAAGCCCAAACTTTGCATACAAAGAAACAAGCCTTGCTGCCAAGAAAGATGAGCTACGCGCTCTGATATGTGTGTGATTTGCGAGTGAATTTGCTTGACTTGTTTGACATGACTTGTGCATTGATGAAGAAGGTGATAGAAAAAATCAAGAAGTCCATTACCACCAGCAACAGTTTTTCTGTAACTATCTTGCACACCAAAATTTGTAGTTTTGGAACAACAAATGGAAAGTAGGATGCAGATTCAGATTCGACGAAGAAGAACAAATGGTGGCAGCATGCAGCATGGACCGACAGAACCAACGGAGGCTGGTTAGTAAGCCATTTGTCAATAACTTCCCAGTGTGCCCCACAATTGATCCTACGTAACACAAGACTCTGGATAACACTATTTTAAATTATGCCATGTTCATTTAAACTAAGCAGGGCAGACCCACCATGTGGTCCTGATTTGATATTAGCCCAACCTAGATAAAGAATAAAATAAAAGCAATGAGAGAAGTACAAGATCCTCCAAAACCTGCACCAGTTATTCTCTAAAGTGGGATTGTCATTATTGATTCTACAATCTAATTTGGCAATCTCAACACAAACTTGAATAAGAGAGTATTACTGGTACTATCACACAAAATTTCCCATCTGATTCCAAGGCATAAATTCAGGCCTCTTCACTCACCTCATCACTTTTGGAGACATAAATTCCATCACACATGATTCACATATGAGTTCAACATCATTTCATTACATGAGTTCAACATCATTCATAAGGTCAGTATTTCTCAGCTTTCAGTAGCATTGTCAAACAAAAAAATCCATGACTAAAGTCTTCTAGGCATAGCTCAAACTAGCAAGGTTTAAAATATTTAAAAAAACACAAAAAATTTACTTCATAGCCCATAGGTTCAAGCACAAAGAGCAGCAACAAGCTTTAAATGAGTTTACTCGATAAAAGGAGCCAAGAACAACAAACCACATCAATTTTTAAAATTTCAAATAAAGTAGAGCATCAACATAAGGCAAGAGAATTGACAACTTTCAAAGAGAAAAGCACACTCATTTGCTCTGCAGCTACCCGTTGAGAATCTTAAGCATCATAATCGAACTGTAAAATCAAATGTAATAAAGTGCAGATTGACAAGAACCAAATTGGATTTTTTTGTAAAATAAAATCTATCGAACAGTGATATTTTGACAGATTTTAGCATTGCAAAGCATTAGCAAGATCCAATTTGGATGGGAATACAGAGAATTGCAAATTGAACATGAGACTGACCTTTGGGTTTGACAATGAAGACGAGGTAACAGGCCACAGCACAACGGCGAACACAAAGGGATCGGTTTCAAGAGGTTGGGGGCAAAGCATGTGCGAGTGATTGCGCTTGAAAACGAAGACGAGGTGACGGGCAACAATGGCGAGTCAAGCAGAGTCGGCTTCAGAGGGTCGGGGGCAAAGCACTGGCCGTCTTAAACCTAATTGAGGACGAATTAGAGACTACCTCTGCGGCTCTTGCGGATATATTTCATCTTAGCCGCCGACGGGGTTTGCCTTTGCTGCTCTGCTTCGATGTGCACTGCTGAATGCACCAAAGCCGTTTAAAGATGCATCTGCGCTAGAGTTTTTTAACGACGGCATTTTAAAAAAAGAACGGAAATGTTATTTACCGGCCACAAATTACTAAATAGAGGCCACTTTTTAAAATTTGTGAGTGTGAAAAGACCGAAAAGCCCCTCCCCTTATAAAGTAAAAAACCTTTCCTTCCTTGGCCATTCGGCTTTCTTGCTGCGTCCGTTGCTTGCTTGCTGCTCTGCTTCGTCCATTCGGCTTTCTTGCTGCGTCCGTTGCTTGCTTGCTGCTCTGCTTCGTCCTTTCTTGCTGCGTCCGTTGCTTGCTTGCTGCTCTGCTTCGTCCATTCGGCTTCTCCAATTTCTTGCTGCGTCTCGGTGAGTCTCTCAGCTCGGTGGGCTCTCCAATTTCGGCTTCTCCATTCCAGCCTCCTTCTTCCAGTTCGGCTTCTCCATTCCGGCCGCCTTCAATTTTCAATTTCGGCCGCCTTCTTCCAATTTCGGCTTCTCCGTTTCGGCCGCCTTCAATTTTCAGCTAAATTTTTTCTTGTATCCGTATTGGATGTCGCTGATTTTGTTGTTGGTTGATGAGATGATTTTGCATGATATAATTTGAAGGCATCACCATATGAATGCATCCGTTCAATCGGTTCTGACAGGCGAAGAAATATTATTTTAATGCATTCAAGTTTAAATCCCTTGCCCTTGCCCAAATACACGCCCATAAGTGGCGCTTTTTTCCATGAACAACGCCAGAGAGGAGCGCGTTTTAGTTAAACAAACACCACAGGCCACATTTGTTTTTTAAAAACATCGCCTCCAAATGGCGCGTTTTTAGAAAAACAACGCTCAATGATGGCGATTTATTTGAAAAAATAATGTGGTCTGTGGCGTTTTTCCCGAGAAAACGCGCCCATATTAGGCGTTTTTTCCGGGAAAACTCGCCCAGTACAGGCGAGGTTTTTGGATACAAGCGCCCGGCGTGGGCGATTCTCACCCAGTGACGAAAAAACTTGAAAAAGATGCTACATTTAATCCATACAAATAGTAATGATGACATGAAACTCAAGCAATGGAGAAGAAATGGACCTTCAAATGGAGAAGAAATGGAGGATGAATGTGTTGATGTTAGAAATGGAGGATGGTAGGGTAACAAGGTGTTGAATGGAGGAAAAGGTATGGGTAATTTGTTTTTACTAAGGTAATTACCAAGGATATTTATGTCATTTCACCACTTAAAATTTTAAAAAGTGTCATGTGTTTAGTAAAATGGTACCTGCAAATAACATGCCCCAAAAAGAATTGTTACTTGCTGGACACTTTTTACTAAACGTAGGATACTTTTTAAAAATTTTAGACGTGAATTTACATTTTTGCCCTTCCATTCTTTTTTACCTTATGTAGTAAAATTGAATTATTAGTGTTTATGACGCGTTTTTATTAGTGTTTATGACATATTTTCCGGCTATGTTTAGAGATGTATTAGTGTTTATGACGCATTTTCCGGCTGTGTAGTGATAATTTTAGGGTAAATTCAGTGGTTGTTCGCCGGAAAAATGATTTTCCGACGGACGGCGATTTTCTTCCCAGGGAAAATCGCCTTTTCTGGGCGATTTTCCCAGAGTTAAAAAAGTTGGGTAAATTTTTTTTTTTATAAAGTTAGAAACTATCAAGAGTATATTTGTCTTTTCACCACTTAAAAGTTTAAAAAGTGTCATGTGTTTAGTAAAATGGGTCCTGCAATTAACATGGCCTTTAAAAATTAGGAGTGGGTAGCTCCAATTCGAAAATCGAACCGAATTCGAATAACCCAATTCGAATTATGAATTCGATTTTAGAATAAGTTTTTGAATTTGGTATCCAACCCCAAAACCGATTCGAAAATCGAATTGAAATATATGATTTATATTTTTAAATTTTAAACTTCTTATTTTTTTTAATTCCTCTGTCCCACTACATCCGCCCCCCCCCCCCCCCCCCCCCCCCCCCCCCCCAATTCTTTTTCTTTCTTTTCTTTTTCCCTGCGAACCTACCTTTGTTCTCTCTTCTTCTCTTCATCTATTTTATATCTTCTCTTTATTATCTTTCTTTCTTTACTCTTTCTATTTCCTTCTCCCATCTTTCTTTCATTTTCTTCTCTTATTCATCAAGTTTTTGGGAGAAGGTTATGGTGGTGTTGATTGTTGTTGTTGGATGGTGGAGGTTGTGGATCTGGGAAGGGGTGGCGATGGTGGATCTGGAACAGGACGGTGCTTCTTTCTCTTCATCTATTTTCTTTCTTCTCTTCATTATCTTTCTTTCTTTACTCATCCTATTTCCTTCTCCCATCTCTCTTTCATTTTTTTCAAAGCCTTTCTGTGTTAAACTATTAATTCTGAAAACAAATTTGTGAATTCGGTTTCCATGTCCAAACCGAATTCGAATTGGTTTCTTCAGTTTTAAAACGAATTAGGTTCGGTTTTCGAATTAGCCAAAAAAAAAAAAAAATTCGAGGAAACTGCAATTCATGGAAACCGATTCGTGCCCACCCCTATTTTAAATGGTGACTCAATTATTGTTTGTGCTCTTTTTTTGCCATAAATTATTTTTGGCTAAATGACAACAAATGCTCGTTCAGTTAGTTAAGCTTGTTAACTTGGACCGAAACCAACCGCAAGTACCAACCTCTTGATTTCTTTGAGGGCAAAAATGTACGCAAGAAGAAATTAGTCCTTAGGTACTCCATTCGACCTGTATTCATTGGTATTTTATCGTAGTAAGTTTACCCTATAGTTTTACTCAAACTCAACTTTCATAATGTAACAGCAAGCGTTTGCCATTTTCTTAGTTTAGTGAAAATAAATCTTATTTGTTTCTATTGATACAAGAATTCACCCTTTTTATATTTATTTTTTCATCACAATTTGGGAATTTTCGTATGTCATAAGCACATGGGAATATGTGTTTATCTTATTGTATAATTATTTAATTTAAGTACCATAGTCCTTATATTAAGGCTATTCAGTATATTCTAACTAATATACACAATAATTTTGTAATATTATATAAAAACATTCTTTCCTACACCTAGTGAATATTTTTTTTTGTTTTTGTTTTTGTTTTTCTTTTCTTTCTTTTTTTGGGACAAAATGGAGGTTAACTAATTGGCATTCACGCTTTATACGTAGGATAGGATAAGGCCAGATTCTCTGTCCATTTTTTCTGTCTTTTCTTGTTTACTCAGAACAAAGTATCCTTAATTTGTCCTCAATGGACAAGACAAGACGGAGAGAAAAAATGGACAGAGGATCCGAAATCGAATAGGATAAGTTGATAATTATAATGTCATGTATATGACTGCTCGAAGGGTGTAGGCATCATTAAAGTGAAAGGCTGGAGTCCACTAAACTCTATTCCGAAAAAAAATAGTGATGGATGGATGGATTTTGACAAAATGTTGATGTAGAGACTGAAAAGATACAATAGGTATACAACTACTTTTAATACCCTTTCCTTAAGTTCTATATATATAGTGGCTTCATTCAGTTGACCAATTCGCTCTTATTTTCATCTTCCACCAGCCCCAAGCGTTGGAATGCTCTGTTCATGCCTAAAAAAATTATCAGGATCAACTTTTGTCTTCACGAGCACAAGTCTCTTGAAGTTGTTTTTGAAGTACTTTTCCTCCCAACCGCTTGCTTTCTTGAAGCTTGAACGGCCATGGTTAGCCATTCCCGTTCACTCCCAAATCAAGATCCCTATAATTAACGTAAGCTTCTCTAGGGAACTTGGAAACATAAGGAGCCATGGAATTGTACAACCTCCTGATTGTACCAATGTGTTCAGCTGCAATTTTCTCGTCTGCACTTCCCCAAACCGTCACCCATTGGATCATAAACTTGCTTCCCTTTCTGTGAGGAAAAGGGTTTCGGATTTCTGAAATTTTAGTCATCATTCCGCCGTAAGGAGTCAGGAGCAGCCCTAATGAATCTGCTTTAAACAGCCTTCTCCATAATTCCTCCAGGGCGGATTCAGGGATTGCCTCTTTTACATAGTCTGATTTGGCTTTCATGAAGGTCTTGCCGTATGACGATTTCCCCTGGAGAAGAAAATCAGGCGGCGCATCGGCCGGGAAGTTCGCCATATACATCACAGATTCGATCCAGCTCATTTCGGCGCAGTCCTTTCGCGTTAGTCCCAATTCAGGGAATCTTTTCTTCATCACCTGTAGGAGTTTTTCAGCTCCGCCGAGAAACAGGGCGTTATATGCTGTTTGTATTGTCTTGTTTCCTTTCTGATCCGTATCGTTCACCGGTTGTATGATGACTCTGATGAAGAGATCCTCCTCAAGCTTATCAGCAACCTGCTGCCATCTGTATAAAAGCTTAGTTGCACCTTCTTCCAGCGTTCTTGGAACTGTAAAAACTGTAACAATTTCAGGAACCCGAACCAACTTCAGCTTCCAGGAGAGAAGGATCCCGAAACTCCCTCCACCACCGCCCCGGATCGCCCAGAAAAGATCATCACCCATGGATTTTCTATCCAGAATTCTGCCTTTAGCATCAACTATTCTTGCATCGATTACATTATCTGCGCCAAGACCTTTCTCATCAGAGTTCCGTAGGCACCCCCTGTTATGTGCCCACCAATTCCAATACTCGTGCAAAGCCCGGCGGGGAAGCCATGAGTCTTGCTTTTCTCTGCAATCCTGTCATAAGCCTCGCCAATAGTCGCTCCTGTTTGAACCCATGCGCTGTTATCGTCTACACTAACGTTTATGGATCGGAGTTTGGAGAGATCAATCATCACAAACGGCGAGTCAGTTAGGGAAGTGTAGGAGAGGCCTTCGTAATCATGGCCGCCACTCCGGATTCGAAGCTGGACGCCGTGTTTTCTGGCGCATTTTACAGCTGTTTGGACATGGTATTCGTTCTCTGCTGTGAAAATAGCGTCGGGTTTGAAGGTGGACGGTACCAAGAATCTGAGGTTTTGTGCTGTGGATTGGAGAATTGAGGTAAAGAAAGCGTTTTCTGGGATGAAAAAATCATTGGAGAGAGTTCCAGGGATTTCAGCATTTTGATTAACACAGTTGTAGAAAAGTTCCTGAATTGAATCTGAAAATCCCCATGAACATGGTGATTGGATCAGTACAAGAAAACAGAGGAGGATGACAGAGCTTGCAAACTGCATATCTTCTGTTCTTGCTTTCTTTAATTGCTTTGTCCTCGGATCAGATTAGAGAAAGAATAATATGTTGTTTGCATATATGTATATATATGTGTGTGTGTGTGTGTGTGTGTGTGTGTGTGTCAGGATCAGAGTCGGATAAGTCAGATGAAAACTTGGAACCATTCAAACTTGGCGCCTGTAGAATTTAGAAACCAGAGAATTATAGTATAATTTAATTTGCTGGATCGATTGAACTTTGAAGATTCCACATTATCTTTATATTAGCTAGTGTAGCACGTATCATCGTTTCCTTAGCACAATTCCTTTGCAATGTGTTGCTCAGGTTCTAGATTTCTGCACACTTCAGTAATCATCCAGACGGACCAAAAATTAGGTTACTGCGAGCAGTACAAAATGATTATATAATATTATTACATCCGTCTCAAAAATATAATAATGTACTTCTAACTTCAATTTTTCTTTTTACCTTCAACTTTTTTAAAAAATATATCATTGATAGTTTTTTTAAAACTTAAATTGGAAAAGAATTGACAAAAGGGGACGCAAAAGTCTTACCTTAAAGTACAAAAAAAAAAAAATGATAGTATACAAATGATAATACTAATACATCACCTTCATGCAATTTTCCAAGTCTAAGATTAGGAGTTAAATTTCAATCTAAAAGAGTTAGACTTTGGTCATGCTTGATAATCCCATAGCTTCATATATCCAATGATGCCTCTTGCCTCACGAGCTAGAGCATTCAAAAGTACAACATAGAAATGCTACACAATTTAAGAACATTTTATGATTTTAATACTAGGCATCCCCCATCTATCAAGATTGATCGAACCTCTACCCAAAATTGGTAATTTCATAAATCGAGAGAAAATATTAAAGTTTCCAAATGATACACCAGAGTTTGCTAAAACATCTGCAACTTGGTTAGCTTTTCTAAAACAATGTGTAACAGATATTTTTTATAGAGTGAATCCTTTAATTTCTTTGATGATTCTAAGGATTGCAGTAAGGAATGTGCATATTACCTTTGAGCATCTCAATCAAGCTTTTAGAATCAAATTCCACCACAACTTTTGTGTATCCTTTTGGAGACAAATTTTCAGGCCTGAACAAATTGCTAGAGTTTCTGCTAGTAAACTATTCAAAATTCCAAAATCGTTAGAGAAAGCAAACAAAAATCTTCCCTCACTGTCTATCGCGATCCACCACCTCTTGTATTACTTGGATTTCCTTTGGCAGCACTATTAGTATTTAATTTAATAAAGTTCTCAACAGGCTTTTTAAAAGAAACCAATTTGCATGTAAAATTGAATTTATAACTGTCAAGGAAAAGAATGAACTCATGCCAACTATAAGCATAAAAAGATGTCGTCGGAAAATTTATTTCAAATAGCCTTTTCAAGTTAATAAAACTTCCTGGCAAATTTGTTGTGGCTGATTACTTTCATCCTCAAATTTTGCTTTATTTCCCGCCACCCACAAATGTCAAAGAATTAAGCAAGAAAGAATATGTAATAACCATCATTTTCAAGTATTTGAACCTTTTTTCAGCTACCAAAATTGACATCTTGGTCAAACATTCTTATCATAGTTGGACAAGCCAATATTCAAAAAAATTCCAAACACGTGAAGCAATTTGAAGTTAGAAAAGTGATTGATCATATGTTTCTAACTTCACAATTTGGTTTTAAGAAAATGATTATTTAACATTAGCATTTCGCGCCACCCACTAATGTCAAAGAATTAAGCAAGGAAGAATATGAAATAGCCATCATTTCCAAGTTTTTGAACATTTTTTTAGTTAACAAAACTGATATCTTGGTCGAACATTCTTACCATAGTTGGACAAACCAATATTCAAAAACATTCCAAACATATGAAGCAATTTGAAGTTAGAAAAGTTATTGATCATATGTTTCTAACTTCACAATTTTGTTTTATGAAAATGATTAGTTAACATTAACATTCTAAATTAATTGTTCATTCACATTTTCAATGCAACTATTAATGTTAATTGTAGTTATGATATTTGAAAATTTGTGTATTTTGTTCCTTCACAATTTGGGAAATGTTACATTTAGCCCTAGAATCACTTACATGTCTTGTATGGGCGTACATGTCACCTGCCAAGTTGGAAAAAAAAACGACAATCAACAAAGAAAACCACCAAGGAAGCGAGGCGCACAACTCTCGACGCTGATCATTTCAATGAAATGATTTTTTGCGTTCAAATTTGATCCAACAAAACAAAAGAAAGGAAAAGCATGGATTGCCCTGAAGTGAAATTATCGCTCAAATCACTACTAAAAAATGAATTCTACATGGACCGTTATCAGTGGCGAATCCAGAAACTTCGTTTTTAAAATTTTAGCGGAGTCCAATATATATTATAATTTTTTTTTGAAGTAAAATACATTGTAAATAATAATAATAATAATAAATATACACTAATAATAAAGGGGCATGGGAGAGTAGGAGGGGTCTGAGGACCCTCTTGGCTCCTGAGTCTGAGACCAATCTAAAGTGGCTATAAGAAAGTCGATTTATTTTCATAGAATGTGAATTATCTGAGTAATACTTCTAAAATCCACTTTTATTCTTGAGTGAAGTGCATTTTTAGTCACGTAACTTTGCGAAAGTGCAGGAATAATCACACAACTTTAAAAATCAGATTTTTGGTCACTTAACTTTAAAAAATAGCAAAAATGGTCATTCCGTTAAAGTCAGCCATTAACTCCCTAACGGAAGCTAACTTTCGAGGGCAAAATCATCCAATTTTCTTTTCCTTTGTCTCACCTTTCAATTATTTTACTTTTATTAGCAAACAAACCCCCAATATTTCATCTTTTTACATATTCGTCCTAAAATAAATTTTGCTATATAATAATATTACTAAATAGTAATTATTTTTAATATTATGATATATTTAAGTTTTTAAATGAATATTTGTGTTTTAATTATAATATTTGTAATTTAAGATAGTTTAATATTCATTTTTCCATATTTTATTTTTTTAAATTATTTAAATTTTTTAGTCTTAATTTAAAATAAACTTTTTTAGTCTTAATTTAAAATAAACTAGGGCAACTTATTGAAGGAAAAATAAAATAAAAACAAGGGGGGCAATTTGTAAATTTGATGAACAGTGTCAGGTGACACTGTTCATCGTCTTCCCCAAGCAACGACACCTTCATTCCTCCTCCAACGGCCTTGTATGGGCGTACATGTCACCTGCCAAGTTGGAAAAAAAAAAACGACAATCAACAAAGAAAACCACCAAGGAAGCGAGGGCGCCAACTCTCGACGCTGATCATTTCAATGAAATGATTTTTTGCGTTCAAATTTGATCCAACAAAACAAAAAAGGAAAAGCATGGATTGCCCTGAAGTGAAATTATCGCTCAAATCACTACTAAAAAATGAATTCTACATGGACCGTTATCAGTGGCGAATCCAGAAACTTCGTTTTTAAAATTTTAGCGAGTCCAATATATATATAATTTTTTTTGAAGTAAAATACATTGTAAAAATAATAATAATACTAAATATATACACTAATAATAAGGGGCATGGGAGAGTAGGAGGGGTCTGAGGACCCTCTTGGCTCCTGAGTCTGAGACCAATCTAAAGTGGCTATAAGAAAGTCGATTTATTTTCATAGAATGTGAATTATCTGAGTAATACTTCTAAATCCACTTTTATTCTTGAGTGAAGTGCATTTTTAGTCACGTAACTTTGCGAAAGTGCAGGAATAATCACACAACTTTAAAAATCAGATTTTTGGTCACTTAACTTTAAAAAATAGCAAAAATGGTCATTCCGTTAAAGTCAGCCATTAACCTCCCTAACGGAAGCTAACTTTCGGGGCAAAATCATCCAATTTTCTTTTCCTTTGTCTCACCTTTCAATTATTTTACTTTTATTAGCAAACAAACCCCCAATATTTCATCTTTTTACATATTCGTCCTAAAATAAATTTTGCTATATAATAATATTACTAAATAGTAATTATTTTTAATATTATGATATATTTAAGTTTTTAAATGAATATTTGTGTTTTAAATTATAATATTTGTAATTTAAGATAGTTTAATATTTCATTTTTCCATATTTTATTTTTTTAAATTATTTAAATTTTTTAGTCTTAATTTAAAATAAACTAGGGCACTTATTGAAGAAAAATAAAATAATAAGGGGGGCAATTTGTAAATTTGATGAACAGTGTCAGGTGACACTGTTCATCGTCTTCCCCAAGCAACGGCACCTTCATTTCCTCCTCCAACGGCATCATCTAATCCTCCTCTACCACCATGACACTTATCTCTTCCCCAATTCCACTTATCCCTCCTCCAACATGTTGTGTCCACTTAAGGACTGGGAAGGACGGCTGGAAGAAGAGAACATAATAGAACAGAGAGAATTGGAGGAATAACTTGATGATTTTATTCATACTGTAGCAAGCCTTTTATAGGGGCTGCTTTCAACAAAAAGGAGAAAAAGTAGCTAGCTACCTATCGTGTACTGGATTCACGAAACAGAATGGAAATATTCAACAGTAGAAATTAAAGGGAGCAATTAAAGGAGAAGCAGTCAACTATGGAGTTGCTTGGACTGGTCCTCTGGAGGACTAAGTCAGAGAGGAAGCCGCATAAATCCCCCCGGTTACTGTAGGCTTGTCCGCAAGACTGAAGGAGAGGTAGGCCCAGTGGAAACGCCAAAGTGTTTCCCAGGTCGAATCTTCAATAGGGGCGCCGCGCCACTTAACCAGAACCTCTGTCTTAGGGTTGTAATGGCCCTACTGAGTTGGATGTGGCTGAGCGACTTGTGATACCCGAATTTACCCCCCGTGGGCAAGGAGTGGCAATCTTCTAAAACCAGGGGAATGATGGATGATGTTGGGCTCAAAAAAACCTGGTTGTGAAGGAAACAGATTCCGTCCCTTAACTGTAGCTAACGAACGAGAGGAGTATGGGCCAAATCAGAGTAGAATGGGTCAGTGCAGACCTCTGCTTGGAGCTTTGTCCACCAATCTGCGTGAGGTCCTGACAGGGCGAGGAATTGGAACTTAGCCTGGCGAGATAGGGCATCGGCGGCTTGAGTTCTCGATTCCCTTTTTGTACTCAATGGTGTAGTCATACCCCAAGATTTTAGGTAGCCAACGAGTCTGGGTCGGGGTGGGGATCCGTTATTCGAGCAAGTATTTTAAGCTGCAATGATAGGTGCGGACGATAAAGGGCTTTCCCTGCAGGTATGGACGCCACTTGCGAATGGCCTTGACAATGGCGAGCATCTCCTTTTCGTATGTGGACCAGTGTAAGGCCGCCCCCTTCAGTGGTTCGCTATAATAAGCTACGGGCCGGTGATCTTGGGATAGGATAGCCCTGAGGCCTACTCCGCTGGCGTCGCATTTGACGAAGAAGGGTTTGGTGAAATCTGGAAGGCGCAAGACAGGTGAGGAAGCCAGGGCAGCCCAGAGCTGTTGGAAGGTGTCGTTGGTGGCAGTGTTCCAGAGGAACCCGTCTTTGGACAACAGATGGTTGAGGGGGCCGGCGATGATGCCAAAGGGGCGGATGAATTTGCAATAATATTAGGCAAGCCCAGGAAACCACGAACTGCGCGAACCGACGTTGGTGTGGGCCAGTCTAGGATGGCTTGAACTTTGGCTGGGTCGACTGATACACCTGCCTCTGAAATAATGTGGCCCAAGTAGTCAACTTTCTGGACGCCAAACCTGCATTTTTGTTCCTTAACA
Organism: Leptodermis oblonga; assembly: GCA_016801395.1. Lineage (NCBI taxonomy): Eukaryota > Viridiplantae > Streptophyta > Magnoliopsida > Gentianales > Rubiaceae > Leptodermis > Leptodermis oblonga. Next base: position 12,257,916 of record CM028756.1, on the reverse strand, counting down.
AAAAGTTGATTATCCGATAAAATGGAGAACACGGTTCGGAGGTGGACCAGATGATCCGCCCATGACTTGGAGTATACTAAGATATCATCAAAAAACACCATGATAAATTTTCAGAGATGTGGCCGGAAGAGGTTCATCAAGCTCTGGAAAGTGGGGGGGGGGGGGGGGGGGGGGGGGGGACATTTGTGAGGCCGAAAGGCATGACCACGAACTCATAGTGTCTGTCGTGGGTGCGGAATGCCGATTTTGGGATATCCTCCTCACGGACCCTAATCTAATGGTTTCTAGCCGTGAGGTCAATTTTGGAGAAGTACTGGGCGCCATGTAACTCGTCCAAGAGCTCATCGATGACCGGAATTGAGAAACATGTCCTTGACAGTGACGGCATTCAGGGCCCGATAATCGATGTAGAAATGCCAGCTGCCGTCAGGCTTTTTGACCAGTGATATGGGGGAGGAAAAGGGGCTGCTGCTGGGTCAAATAAGGTTGGTGACCAGAAGTTCACGTACCATTTTTTCAATTTCTTGTTTTTGAAAGTACGGGTAGTAGTACAGACGAATGTTAACTGGGGTGTGTGTGGGTGGAGGATTATTTTATGGTCGTGGCTGCGGTGGTGGGGGGGGGGGGGGGGTGGGGGGGGGGGGGAGGTTGGGGTTTGTTTTGGAAAATTGGGGAAAATTCTGATAAAAGGTGATTGAGGTCGGGGTAGGCCATTTGGGCTGGTTCAGTATTTGGGTTGATTTGTGAAATGCTAAGAAGGATGGCATGGATTGGGTGCAGTGAAGTTCTTTGCTGGAAAGGGCTTGCATGTGCTTGGGCCACAGGCCTTGGAGGAGGTGGTGGTGCCATGCTGTTGGATGGCATGGTTAAGGACTGGTAATTAGTCTCAATTGGGCCCAGAGTTTGTAACCACTGGACCCCCAACACGAGTTGACAGGCGGCTGCGGGGAGGACGCAGAAGTTGGATGTGACTGTAGTGATGGGGAATTTGATTTGGAGATTAGGACAAACCCCATTGCACACAATCTGATCAATATTGGCAATCATAATGCGGAACTGCATCTCGGTCTGGACATGAAGACCCAACTTCTGGACAAGCGAATTATCCACGAAGTTGTGCGTGCTGCCCCCGTCGACCAGCAGTCACCGAAAAGTTGGAAATCTTCCCTTGGAGTAGGAGTGTCCATGGGCGTTCTGTACCAGTGATTGCGTGGAAAGAAACCGCCGAAAGGGAGTCGTCCGTGGTTTCGATCTCCATGTCGGGCTATTCATCACTGCTGTAGTCTAGATCGTCCACTATCATAAAAAGCTGAGGTTGAGAGCATATGTGATTGGGAACGTACTTTTCGTCGCAGTAGTAACATAATCCCTGCTGGCGACCGGCGTGAGATTCTTGGCGAGATAGATGCCTGCATGGAGGGTTGGGGCGGGTAACCGGAACAGAGGGTTGAGCGGGGCCCAATATGCGGGGGCTAGAGGAGGGGTGACTAGCGGTGGGAGTGGGAGTGGGGTTGGTGGGGGTGTTCCGATTGACGGAATTGGAAAATGAGGGGATGGGTTTTCTTTGGAGGGTGATTTTCTCTTCAATGAGGCGAGCTACGCTGATTGCATTGGCAAGTGTTTTTGGTTGTTTCACTTTGACCTCCAATTGGATGTTGTCCCGGAGGCTGGCGAAGAAACAGGCAACAAGGTACGTGTCCGGGAGATCATCCACACGATTAGAGAGTTGCTCGAAACTTTCTTGGTAGTTTTTGACAGTGGTGGTTTGCTTGAGGAGGGACAAGGCTTCCGCCGGGTCTTCAAATTTTGTGGGGCCGAACTGTTCCAAAAGAGCGGTGGTAAATTCTAGCCAAGAAAGGGGACCCTTCCTTTTGGTGATCCACTGATGCCACTGCAGTCCGACACCGTCAAGATGGAGGGCGGCAAGGGGGACTTTCCTATCATTGGTGGTACTGCGATACGTGAATTGTTGTTCGCTTTGGCAGAGCCACCCAATGGGGTCGGTTCCGGAGAACGGGGGAAACTGGAGGCGGGGGTTACAGTACTGGAGTTGGCAGGGGTTTGGGTGGGTGGGATTTTGGTGTGTGGAGGAGGAAGTGAAGGGATTTACTTCTGTGGAATAGGTCAGGGCGTCAAGCATGGCAAGTATGGATTGCAGAGCAAGGTTGATTTGCTGAAACTGAGCTTCTTGGCAATCGAGAGTTTCACCAACCTCGTTTTTGAATTCCGCATTCGCCTTGTTGCGAGTGTCCATCAGAATCTATCGACTCTGATACAGATGTTGTGTCCACTTAAGGACTGGGAAGGACGGCAGGAAGAAGAGAACAGAACAGAGAGAATTGGAGGAATAAGTTGATGATCTTATTCATACTGTAGCAGGCCTCTTATAGGGGTTGCTTTCAACAAAAAGGAGAAAAAGTAGCTAGCTACCTATCGTGTGCTGTATTCACAAAACAAAATGGAAATATTCAATAGCAGAAATTAAAGGGAGCAATTAAAGGAAGAAGCAGTCAACTGTGGAGTTGCTTGGACTAGTTCTGTGGAGGACTAAGTCAGAGAGGAACCCATATCACAACACCACAATTTTCACCTTCACCTTGTCCAATACCAGTTTCTATAGAGTTTTGCACAACCATTTTGCAGCCGAAAAAAGAAGAAAAACTCCCAGATCTGGAGTTTCGCAAAACCATTTTTCAGCCCACAAAAGAACCTCCAATTGTAGACTGAGTACAGATGCTTTGGAGTTCAACAAGTCAAGCATTCAATTGACAATTTCTCAAAAAATCTAAATGTAATAAAAACGAAAGTTCGACTGTGTTCTAGGAGTCCATATTTGAAAGTCCCAATCTTCAAATCCTCTGAGGAAGAAGGTGTGGAGAGCAACAATTATGATTTGATTTAATTTGGGGGAGGAAAACTGTGACAGCAGAAAGAAATTAAAAAAATATTGAAATATAGATTTTTTTTTATAGCTTTGGATAATTTTGCCCCCACTTAAAATCCTCCCTTAAGGAATTAACGGTTGCACTTTACGTAATGATTAGTTTTGTTCGAAAATGAAAGTTACGTAACCAAAAATTCGCTTTTCAAAATTGTGCGATTATTTATGCAATTTTTACTAAATTACGTGACTAGGAATGCACTTAACTCTTTATTCTTCTAGACTTATACGTCGAGTGTGATACTCTAACTTTACATTGGTACTTGCTAACTTTGAATGTTATACTTATGAAATCCATGTTTATTATTACAATTTAACATGAAAGATGATACTTCTTAAATTTACTTTTATTCTTCTAAAATGTTTTAAGTGATACTCCGTAACATTCAAGAATTATACCACAGTTTAGGGAGGTAATTGTAATTAGTCCAATCACAAAAGGCTTTCGTGAAACAGTCAAAGTTCTTGGAAAAAGTTTATTTTTGTTTTTATGTTTTTCACAAAAAAGCTTAAACATAAATCCAATATGCTAAGTGATGCTCAAATATATTATATGGTTAAATCCTTTATACCACCCTGTGTTTGTTAGTATGTTTGGCATTTGCGCCTCTGTGTTTTTTAAATACATCTTTTGTCCCCCTTGACCACTATTCAATCTTATAAAATTATATAAAGACATTCATGTCCTTCTATTTTATTTTACATTTAATTTTCATATGTATTTCAATATTTTATATATTTTTTTAGCAAAAAAGTTTATATTTTCCGTTTACAATATAATAATGCAATTTAAAAAATAAAAATCTTATTTTTATTTTTGTTTCACTAAACATCTTTCTTTTGTTTTTATTTTTAAAATAATAAAATTTTACATATATAGTTTGGTATTTATTTAATTATTAACTTTTGTATTTAAAATGAAGAAAATAATTTTAAATTGTCAAATGATGAGAAAATTTAAATTTAAATTTTAAAATATATTATATTAATTTAGTTGAAATTGGTAATGTATTTTCATATTTCTTTTCAAAACTTATAGATACAAATTTTATTTGATTGTTTGTTTGAAACTGTAAAATACTATAAAATGAAAAATTATGTTTTAAAATTTATAATAATATATTGTTGAATTAATTTCTTCTTTTTATTATATACTCTCTTTGTTTTAACAAAAGAGTCATATTTAAAATTATATTTTAAAATTCATTAAAATTTTCTCACTAAGTTCTAAAATTAAAATTTTCAAAATTTATATAATATATTTTTGACACTTAAGTGAACATATTAATATAAATTAAAATTTTCCCATCTAGCCAAAATTTTAAAATATTTTAATTCACTGAATTTTGTTTTTTATAAATTGTAAAAGAAACTTAAATATAAAACGAACAAAAATAGTGAAAATAAAAATAAAATAAATTGGAGCATTGTATATTTTAAGAAAAATATAAACTTTATTGTTCAAAAATATAAAATATCTAAATAAATATAATAATTATGGTAAAATAAAGTATAAGGGCATGAATGTCTTTATTTTCTTTTTAAATGGTTGACTAGTGGTCAAATGGGGTGCAAAAGATGTATTTAAAAGAACACAAGGGGCAAAAAATGTATTTAAGAAGCACAAGAGGCAAATGTCAAACACACCAACAAACACAGGGTGGTTTAAAGGATTTAAGCCTATATTATACTCCCTTAGTTTCATTAGAAGATTCCACTTTATATTATAAAAATAATATTACAAAATGAACTTTTCTAATGAAACAAATGGTGTAGGATCGTTCTTCGGCTGAGGAAAATGGGCTGTTGTCAAAACCGGGTTTATTTCACCCATTGTTTGTTAAAATGAGGCGTAATATAATTGTTGGGTCAAATTGTATTAATTGGCTGATCCGTTTTTATGTTCTGGGCTAAAACACCTGAACAGGGCAAGTTAAATAGTCTTAGGAAAAAATGCAAAAGTGGTCCACAATCTTTACCCCTGTTGCAAATGTAGTCCATAATCTTTAGTAAGTAGCAAATGTAGTCCACAATGTATCCATTTTGTTGCAATTTTAGTCCAAAAACGAAAATTTGACCTTGACTAACGGTCAACGGGTTTGACCGTCAGTCAAACCCGGGTTTGACCATCCTAAAACCACCCCACCCCTTCTTTCCAAAACCATTGACCGTTAGTCAAGCTGAAGAAAAATCCGCAGCAGCCTCCTCCTTCTTCTTCCTAGGCTTCTCTCTCTCGGAAGAGCATCGGGAAGATTAATGTTAATGTTATTGCTACGATGTTCATCTTCCTCTGAATCACCGCCGCTCCTCCATGTTTTCCGGCGACCCTAGGTCTTTTCATCTTGCGCCGCCGCCACCTCCGAATTCACAGCCATCCACGGCGACCACTAGATCCACCAGTCCGTTCACCTTCTTTGCACGGCCACAAACCAGATCGCGACTACCGCTCACTCCACCAACGACGGCTGCCTCTTTTTTTTCAGTCTTTTCTGTTTCAAATTTTGTTCTAATTTATTTTTTTTCTGGATTTAATTCTACTGGCATGTGCAAGATTTTTTATTTTTTATTTTGGTTTTAAGGGGTTTTTCTGCAGCTTCCATCCCAGTGACTAGTTCCTCCATCACCGACTGGATTCCTCCACTAGCCCGTCGGCGACTGTTGTTCATCATTCCCCTTTTTCTCTGTCCAATTTCCTTTTTTTCAATTTCTAGCTTTATTAATGTTCTGATTTTCTCTAGTTTAGGGATAATGCAGTTGCAGGGTGTGCTGATTTTTGTGCTAGCTGAGATATTAGGGAATTCTCCAAATGAATTTGGAGAATTTCTGAAGTTGTCCAAACGAAGTGGCAATGGGTGGTGCTGGGTTTAGTGTTGCTGCTAACTTTTGAGATTGCATCCATAGCTATTGTAGTTGATTTGCAGTAGTAGAAGTCCAAATCGGTAGAAATTCTTATAAAGTATGAATAAAATTTTGTTCATACTCTTTATATTTACAGTGGTTTGATTGTATGAAGAAAGAAGAAGATGTAAATCAGAAACGAAAGAAGAAGAAAGAGATATTGGCTGAGGAAAAAGAAAGAAAATAAAGAGAAAAAAAGGAAAGAAGAAAAACACATTCAGATTGTTGTAGACTTAATCGGATTTTAGAAGAAGAAGATGAGAGGATGAGAGAAATGGTTTTGGAAGGAAGGGGTGGGGTGGGGTGGTTTTAGGATGGTCAAACCCGGGTTTGACTGACGGTCAAATCCGTTGACCGTTAGTCAAGGTCAAATTTTTGTTTTTGGACTAAAATTGCAACAAAATGGATACATTGTGGACTACATTTGCTACTTACTAAAGATTGTGGACTACATTTGCAACAGGGGTAAAGATTGTGGACCATTTTTGCATTTTTTCCAATAGTCTTAAGCTATTTGGGTTTTCTTTTTCCCTTTTACTGTTTTTCTAAAGAGGAACAAAAAAACAGAGGTCTGTATGTGTTTGGGATTGCAGGCTACGACTTTCTTATTATTACTTTTCTGTTTTGGATTTGCGTATTCAGTGGCAAACTAATATTTGTTGATTGCAGGTTTGGGCTCAACTTTCAAGATGGACCGGTAGTTTTTGCCATTTGGGCTGATTTATGGGCTGAAATTAATTTGGGCCCATGTTGCCAAATTTGGGCAAAATCAATCATAATTGGGGAGATTGGTAGTGGGACGATGCCGTTTCGAGGTCCAGGTGGAACTTCCTTTTAATTGCTTTTCAGTCATTGTTGTTCTTTCCTTTAATTTTCTAAGTGTTAGTCATCAGCATGAGGTCAGGTTTTCTGGCTTCTTTCACAGCTGTGCAAATTCGGTTAGGATGAGATTTGATAGAAGATTTTGTGCGCATTATATTCCCTAACAGCAGGAGACTACCCGGAGGCATGATGATCAGGTCCTGAAGCAGGAGCTGATATTGACAGATTTGATGAAAGCCATGACTCCCATTGATTAAAAATTCAACAAGGTGTTCACAAAGCTAGATCAACACGAGGACTTGTTTGGCAGTCTACTAAACAGCATCAATTAAGAAGATAAGGGTAAGGAGAAGGTGGGATCCAAAGGGGAAAGTGTGATTCAGATAGTTTCACCTCAGCTTACTACACCAGTTGGCATGCCAAAGCTGAATGGAGAAGGAGAAAGCTCTAATAGCTGGAGAGCTAAGCTGCAACAAGCTCCCTTGACAAATCAAGCTAGAATCGAGCACAACTACTTTTCTGGAGACAAACCAAAACAGTGGTTGTGTAAGTATCAAAAATTCTTTCATGCCTATCAAATTCATGATAATGATTGACTTGAGGCAGTAGAAATATACCTGAAAAATCATGTTGAGCTCTGGTATAATAGCTAAAAGTTGGATAAGGAAAATTTGACATGGAATGAGTTCTGTGAAGCATTGATTGGTAGATTTGGTGAAGTTTGTGGTAGAGATGAAATCAAAGAGTTTAATAAGTTGCATCACACGGGAGGAGTGAGATAGTATCAAGAAAATTTTGAAGAGTTGAAATCCCCGTTTATGTTCAAAAGTATCAAATAGCCTGAGAGTTATTTTGTGTCTAGTTTGTAGGTTAGAGTAGGAGTTGAAGTCTATGGTGAGAATGTTGAATCCCAAAACTCTGAGAGAAGTTGTTAACACAGCTATATTACAGGAGAAATCCATTGCAGAGTTGCATAAAACCAGTAAGGGCTGGGGTCTCAAAGTGCTGTGAAGGGTTCCTCTAACAAATCTGCTACTAATCTTGAAAAACCTATTGCTAAGAAACAAAGCATAAGGTTTAGTTCAGATAAGTTTAAGAAAAATCACACCACAAGAATTGTAGTATAGAAGGAATAACCATTTGTGTTACAGGTATCCAATGGTTATTCCCTATCTTTTGACATTTTAGTGCAATGTCACAATTTTGCTGGTTTAGTCTCATTCATGGTTTTAGCTTTTATTTTTTAAGTGTTGATTTCCTTTTTGTTATTTGTTTTGCTCTTTTGATTTCTTCTGCTATTGGAGTGTTGAGTCAGCAGAGATCACTACATTCTTGCTAGAACGGTTATTCCTGTGGGGAAGGGAGAAGATTTTATCCATTTGGTAGCTACATATAGTAACGGTTAGCAAATAAGGGAAAGTATGATTTGTCTCTGGTTTTTTGTTCTGAATTCTAATAAAACTTCCCTATCCCTCTTTTCTTTGCTTTTCTGTGATTCTTCTACCTCCCTACTTTTATTCTGAGTTCCTACTTCTTTACTAATTCTATATTTACGTTTCTTATTCGCTGATGTTGTCAACTTGGTATTAGAGTTGACCCATGCTTCGTTAATTGCAGAGGGGCCGACCTATAGTTAGAGTAGGCTGTTCAGAGTGGGCCACCGTAAAGCAAAAGTGGCGACCTAGGTGCTAGAGTAGGCCGTCGTGGATGTCGGAGCGGAAGCGTGGTGGGTCTCATGAATCATGTATGCCACATGGAAGGTATGTGACTTCCATGTGTGCTATAAATTGAATGTGGGGCTCTTCCCCTCATGAACTATATTTTTAGGTGGGTTAATCCCCAAGTTCATGATAACTGTGCAGTTAAATTGCTGATTTTCTTATTTTCTTCATCACCATGGCTGATGGAACGCGCTACAAAACCTTGGAGGAACATACAAATCGCTTGGATGCTGGAATTGATGAGAATGAGATGAATGATGTTTGGAGAAACACATTTGAGGAGCAGATACAGAAGATGTATGTCTTTAGATATGGACACCAATTTGGAGAATTAGATGAAATTACAAGGCTCTAACTTTGATCTGAATAGATTGTGAATGCGTGGAGACTAGAGAGTGTAAATGAGTCGAGCTACTCGTGAGCAGCTCAGTCAAATTGAGCTCTAGCCGAGCTCGAGCTGGCTCATTTAATAGTTGAGCCAATCGAGGCAAGCTATATATATATAATTTTATAATATATATTTATAATTTTTAAAAATTTTTTTAGTATAAATTAAAAAATTAGATTGAGCTCAAACTTGAGTTTGTGTTCTCTACTCCAATCTTGAGCTTGAGCTCGAGCCCAAATATTTAGGCTCGATCAAACTCGAGCCGAGCTCGATCTTGACTGTTATTTATCAAGTCCAACTCGATTAGACCCCAGTTCGGGTTTAGCTCGGTTCGTTTATAGTGAAAACTGCATGTAGAAGATAAATGCCATTAAAGGGATGAAGGCACATTTGGGAAAAAATAGCTCTTCTTACCAACTCCACCAACTCTGCAAACTCCTCCTATCAACACTCTCAGATCTCAGGTGTGTAACTGGAGGGATCAATCAGCAAGAGACACATGGATTAATGCACCAAGGATTGTGCTCACAACATTCTCAGGTAAGTAACCCAAGGAGTGGTTAAGAAAATGTCAAAAATTCTTCCACCTATTTCAGATCCCTGATAATGAGAAAGTATTAGATATTGAAATTTATTTAGCTAGGAGGGCTGAGATCTGGTATGAAAGTTTGAAAAAAAATTGAGGGGAATGGTGTCATGGGAAAAATTTTCAAAAACTGTAGTTAAAAGAGTTGATAGCTTGGGTAAAAGTGATGAGGTAAAGGACTTTAACAAACTCCATCAAAAGAGTTTTGTGGTTGTTTATCAGGAAAAATTTGAGGAACTAAAGTCTCAAATGCTGTGTAGAGATGCTAGATTATCTGAGAACGATTTCGTATCTAGTGTTATTAGTGGCCATTGGTAAGACTGGTGAAACCACAAACATTGGCAAATACATTTGAGGTGGCTATTCAACAGGAACAACCTATGGATCTAAATTCCAGGAAAAAAGTGTATAGTTTTCAACGGTATAAAACGAATGGAACAACTTGAGGGAACCTTCAAGGATTTTAGAATCAAAATTCTTATTATGGATTCAAGAAGGTCTTGGAGGATAGGAGGAAATTTGATAGTGCAAAGTTCAAAAACATCACTCCTTAGGAACTGCAATGCTGGAGGAATAATCTCTTGTGTTATAGGGGGGCGGTGAGAAATTTTGACCTACACATCAGTGTAAATTTAAATATTTCACCTTCATAGTGACCAAGGATGATGAAATCGGAGGAATGGATTTAGAGGAGTTCGACAAGAAGTTTGAGCAGGCCTTAGAATTGGAAGCTTCTAAGTTAACCTTGAATGCAATTACTGAGAGGTTAAAGAAGAAGATAATCACCTTTCAAGGAGCTATAAGGGACAAGGAGATAAAAGTGTTAATGGACACATGGAGTTCAGATAGTTATATTGATCACATGGTTGTGGAGGAATTACAATTAAAGGTATAGAAAAGGAAACCATACACTATTTTATTGGCTAATGGAACTCATGTTCAAGGCACATTAATTTGTCCTAAGTGGGTAGGATATCATATTCGAGTTAATGGATAGTGAAATACAACCCTATAACTTTTGATTTCAAGAACTTTAATATCAGCATCAACAATGAAGAAGAGAATTGAGAATTACAAGGAGAAATGGAGGAACCTTGTCCGTTGCTTATTAAAGGAAAGGAGTTAATCCAACACAATGAGCTCAAGAAAATGAGATGTGCTTACTACAATGAGGAATTCTGAAAAAACAAGCAGTTGAAGCAGAGCAAATTCAAGAACCTATTCAGCAGTTAATTCAACTCTATACAAAGGTATTCCAAACTCCTACTGAATTGCCTCATTTTATGACTGTAGATTGTGCAACTAGGTTGAAGCCAAGGGCTGAGCCTTTTAAATTAAGACCTTATAGGTGTCCTCATGCTCATAAATATGAAATTGAGCAATAACTACAAAAAAGGTTAAAAACATGTGTAGTGCAAAACATTGTTAACCTTTACGATCACCTGCAGTTCTTGTTAAGATAAAAGATGAAGTTGTAGGTTGTGTATTGATTAAATGGGATTAAATGAGCTTACTATTAAAGACAAATTTCTCATCCCTATAGTAGATGAGTTGTTACATGAATCGTGGGGGGTTAAATATTTTACCAAACTGGATTTGAGGGTTGGTTATCATCAAATCAGGATTAATGTTGAAGATATCCCAAAAACTGCTCTTAAGACTCACCATGGCCACTTTGAATTTGTAGTCATGCCTTTTGGTTTGACTAATGCACCTTCCACATTTCAGTCACTTATGAACACTGTTTTGCAACCTTGTTAAGGAAATATGTACTGATTTTCTTTGATGATATTTTGGTATATAGTCGGAGTTCAGAAGAGCATGTCAATCATATGAAAAATGGCTTTGAAGTTTTACAGAAGCATCAAATTATTGTTAAGTTATCCAAATGTAGTTTTGCTCAAAAGTCAGCAGAATACTTAGGGCATATCATTACCGGAGAAGGAGTTAGTATGGATGATAGCAAGGTGATGTGTATGATTAACTAGCCTATTCCTCATAATCTAAAAGCTCTGAGAGATTTTCTTGGTCTCACTGGCTATTACAGAAGGTTCATCTATAACTATGGTATAATTAGTAAACCCTTGTCTCAGTTGTTGAGAAAAGATGCTTTTAAATGGGAGAAGAAGCTACTGCATCTATGTAAGGATTGAAGAGGGCTATCACTTCTGCTCCTGTATTAAAGATGCTAGATTTCTCATTACCTTTTATACTTGAAATTGATGCTTGTGAAAGTCATTGAAGTTGTCCTCAAGCAGGAAGGGAGGCCAATTGCCTTCCTTAGCAAGGCTTTTGGTCTTAGGAATATGAGATTATCTGTTTATGAAAAAGAGCTCATTTATGTTGTATTGGCTATTACCAAATGGATGCACTACTTGCAGGGACATCATTTCATTATCAGAACAGACCATCAAGCTCTTAAATATTTGTTAGATGAGAAATTTACTCATGCTTTGCAACATAAGTGGTTGATTAAGCTAGTGGGAATGGATTATTATCCAGTACTAAAAGGGTAGTGATAATGAGGCTGTAGATGCTTGTCTAGAATATGGTTCAATAAGGGGAGAATGATGATGAGGTGCAAGCTTTACGTGTGATTTCAATTGCACATCCACAATGGATTTGGCAAATTATCTCTAGTTATCAGGATGACAACTTGGTATGAGCGGAGATTCTAAAGTGTTCTCTAGATCCAACAAGTTAAAATGAGTTCTGTGAGGACCCAAAATCCTGAACTAGAACCCGAGAGACCTTTTAAGGGTTAAAATAGACATTTTGCTTGCCTTAATTATTAATCATGAATTTGAATTTCATGAATTACTAATTGATCGATTTATTCTTGAATTAAATGCTTAATTGATTGATTGAATAATTGATTGATTGAATTGCTTGATTTATTAATTGATTGATTGCATGATTGATTGACCGATTGATTTCACAAATTGATTGATTGAGAGTTAAAGTTGGTATAAAAGATGACTAAAAATAGAGATAAATTGGAGAAGGAAAAATTGGCTATAGCATGAGGAAAGGATCTTGAAATTTGGAAATTAGAAATCATAATCAATCCAAAAGAAGGAAATTTATAGATTGGCAATTACTTAAATTAAGCAGATTCTAGAATTACCTTAAACCTAGAGGTTGTCTATCTATACAACCTTAAGCTCATGAATTAAAAGCTTGAACTCTCGAACAAAAGATGGAGAATTCGAGAGAGAGGGAGAGAGCGCCGCCGCTGAGAAGCCTCCATCGCCGCCGTCAGCAGCCGTGCTCCCGCATTGCCTACGCCATCGTTCCTCTTCCTATTCCTTTAAAGATCGTAGTTCATGGTAATCTTAGGACCTCACGGTGAGTTTTAAATATAGGATTGAAACAAGAATCTAGAATTAAGAAGCATGCTAAAAAGCTATATTTTTATGAAATCTTGAAGAACAAGTAATTAGATTTTCATGAAATAAATCCATAGAAATTATGTTCTTAGGATTTTAATGTCTTTCTTGAATGTTAATTGAACTAGGATTGATGCCTCTAGTAATTAATTAGGATATAGTGATTTACTAAAAAAGATAAAATTCTAGATTATGCATGTTTATGAACCATGTTTGATGCTTAGTTCAATGTGATTTTTAATGGAGTTAGATTGATTATTTATGTGAAATTAAGGTTTATAATCATAGCACGTATGTTAATTCTTAGATCTATACTTTTAGATTGGTCTAAAACGATTTGAGGATACATTAAAAGTAGACCCGAATAAGGTAGCTAGAACATGAAGTTGCCAGAAAAGTTTGGTGTATCTTTGCCTAGAATTGCGAAAACCAAAAATTGCATAGTTTCAAAAATTGCCTGATTGCCTAGAAGTTTACCTTATTCTAAATTGACCCCAAAAGTACCTAATAATACTAGATTCATAAAACTTGACCTTATGAGAATTAACCTTATTATTGAAATTGACCATAAGACCAATACTTGACATTATTTTCCAAAGTTGACCTTTGACCTTTAACCATTGACCTTTGACCATTGATCATTCACTGTAACCTTTGACCATTGACCAAAAGTCAAGTCAACCTTAGTTGACCCAAAAAGTCCAAGTCAACCCTAGTTGATCAAAAGTCAAAGTCAACCCTAGTTGACCAAAAGTCAAAGTCAACCTTAACTGACCAAAAAGTCAAAGTCAACCCTAGTTGATCGTAAAGTCAAATCAAGAGTAAAACGTGAAGTCAAACCTTAAAGTCAAAACGTAGTGACTTATACTTGAACGCTCGTAATGCAGGAGTTGACCGTTGACCGAGAAGCCAACCCATCAACCGTTGACCACTCACGCTTTAGGAAAGGTGAGGGATTTACACGATATTTTCGTAAAGGTTTAATTGAACTATATATAGTATGCGTGAACTATAACATTAATTGCTCGACTAAACTAAGAGGTTGCCCACGCCTCACTTGCATGAAATTGGAATTGAAATGCTACATTATGAAATGTATGCTAGGATTGATTGTTTGATTTGCTATACCTGAGATGTATGCCTGAATTGCTACTTGCTTTATATGAGTACAAGCATGTATACCTATTGATTGATTATTGATCGTATGAATTGTGTTGATTGAAAGTATGATCGATTGTACACTAGAGAGAAGCATGATGTACTTCTAGGTGTAGAATGAGATATAGAATACTTATTGATGAGGTCAACCCTAGCTCAAACCAGCCAAGTCAGCATCTGCTGATTCAACCTAAAGGCAAACCTTGGACAGACGTATTAAGAAGGACAAGTGGTTCACCTCTTCACCATAATTAGAGCCGTGCAACCTACAAATCCCTCTCGACAAAGTTCAAGGCATTTCTTGAAGTTCTTGGAAGCTTTCTTGAACTTCTTGAAATATTTCTTGATAAATCTTAAAGTTTTCAACTTCTCAGTTTATTAAGTTGGTTACTATTTATGAATCTTGAAGAAATATGAAGAATCTTGATTTTCTTAATTTCCAGCATTTTCGGTGGGTTTAGAAAGCTTCTCATTGCATCCAAAACAGTCCGAACTATTTGGTGAAGTTTTCCTAATACAAATCTACAAAGTCATGCTACGCCATTCATTGGGCCGAAACCATCTAGCATCCATGCTCCATCAGTTCAACCAGCCCACTCAGAAGGCCCATAGTCAAAACCCTATTCCTGTTAGGGCTAGGTTTTAAGGTTCTTGAATTGGATTAGGATTTGTGCATGTTTCCTAATTCTTTTCCTTGTTAGTTTAGGAGGAAAATCGTAGTTTCAGTCCCTTAATTATACCATCGTTAGACTTTCAGTCCCTCAGTTATTGAAACTCGCACTTTCAGTTTCCTAACTATCACTCTTTTACAGGTTTGGTCCTTCTTACAGGCAAGCTACCGGTTGACTAACAAAGTCAACGGTAATTTGGACCTTTTTGAAAAATTCATAAAATATTTGGCCAAATCATAATAACTCAAAACATTTTTAGAAAATAAACTAAAAGTGAAATTTTTCTTCAAATAAAAAACAAAGGCATGGGCTAGCAACGGGTATGATTTGGCAATAAAAATGGCACTAAAAAAGTTTTGAGTTATTATGATTTGGCTGCCCAAATATTTTATATATTTTTCATTTTGACCCCAAATGACCGGTAACCTGATAGCTTGCCGGTAAGAGGAACCAAACCAGCAAAAGAGTGATAGTTAGAGGACTGAAAGTGCGAGTTTCAATAATTGAGGGACTGAAAGTGTAATGAGGGTATAATTGAGGGACCAAAACTGCAATTTTCCCTTAGTTTAGGATTAGTTAAGGTTGTTACAAGTTTGTTACAACTTGACAAAATCCAGTAGTTAGTAGTTTCCAAAAATGGTTCACTTCTTGGAATCCTTTTTGTGATAGTTTTAGAAGTTCTTTTTATTCTTTTTTCCATGGGAATTTCGTGCACCTTACTTCCATAAAAGTGACAAAATTATCTTTCCAATTCTATGCTTCTTTTGGATATGGAGTTGTAAGGAATTTCCAATTCTGATTGGTTTCCACTCTTTTCAAAAAGGTTTCACTTCTTGAAATCCTTTTTGGAATAGTTTTTAGTAGTTTCTTTCCTTAGTTTTAAAGTTTAATTTCGTGCTCCCCATGTCCTAGGGCAGCCAAAAATTAACCAACCAATTTCCATGCTTCTTTTAAAATTGCTTTGTAAGGAATACCAACTCTAGTTGAATTTCACTTTTTGTTGTTTCCTTTTCTTTCTCCTTTTTAGATTGTAAAAGGTACACAACCTCCTTCCTATATAAAGGGGGTTGGATGAAAATATTCAATAGACCATTATTAGAATTCAGATTATATCTTGTGAGGTTTATTCCTTAGCTTTAGAATTCTTATTTTGCACTTGTGTAATTTGCATGTTAATGTTTAGATAACACAAGCGAGACTATAGGAGATTTAGGTTTCTTGCTTCGCCTAAATTCTGCTAGTTTTAATTCGATTATTCTTGTTAAGTTATAGCTAAAGTTGTTTATCTCACTATATACTTTACTTGTAATTTTTGAAATCTTGAGTAAGTAAGATTGTGCCCTTCTAAGATCCACTTTCCTTGGCAACTTTTCGCACCATGAGTACTTCTTTGAATTACTCACATCACCTATGCCATGAGTAGGTTATCGATTGCATATTGAAATGTCTAGGATTATAAGAGCATACTAGAGATGCCATGTTTACATAACAATGAGATAAGGTATGACACCTTTAAACCAGATAAAAGACTGTGCACGTCTAGTCGTAATTGATCGATTGTAATTGCCCGTATGTATTGCCGTGCACGGTGAGGCCGCGTTGTAGTTTATCGACGCCTCCCTATTAGGGAAAACTAAGGGTTGCAAGTATACAACCAGGGATCCAAAACCCCTTGCCGACGAGCACTCTGGCTACTGCTGGTACTGTCGCCGCTATAGTATCGAGGTATTTGATCAAACTACAGCCTATCCCTAGATCGTATTCCTGATTATCACCTTAGCTTTAGATGAGAAAGCTACATAGAAATCAGATGGATTGAATACCTACGAGTGAATTGATAGATTGATTGTTGCATATGGTTAAGAGCATTCCATGTTGCCTTATATATCTCTGCTATATGATTATAGAGATGATTGATTGATTAATTGATTGCTTCTGCATTGACGTATGAATTATGTTTTGAATACTATGAATATTGATGCATAAACTGTAATGCCATATCTATATGATTGCTTTCATATCGAGTCATTTTTTTCTAAGTACCACAGTGGGAATTTTATATAGAAACCGAGGTCTCTTACTGAGCTTAGTGAAGCTCACCCCTTTCATAAACCTATTTTTGCAGGTGCTTAATTATGTATGGTTATTGTTCGTTAGATGTGAGGCCAACGTTAATTGCAACAGTGTTGAATGTTTATTTTGTAATAAGTAGGCCTAGGCAATGATTGTTTTGATTATTGGATAATTTGGTCGTTGATCGTCCTAAATAATGTTTTAGCTTCCGCATTGGATAAGTTGCTTTAAGAACTATTTATTGAATTATTTTAAGATAAAAGTAATATAATGTTTTTACTAATATCTGTATCAACTTGTTAGGCACAAGCCCTTAATGACGCTAACCCCAGATTGGCCCAAACTTCCTCGCAGGAACTGCTTCTCGGGAGACGGGGTCGAGGCGGGGGCGTCATAGTTGGTATCAGAGCCCTAGTTCTTAAAAGAGCAAAGGTCCTTAAAAAGATTGAATCTTGCAACTTGGTTTAGGAATGCATAAGACTTAATAAGAGTAACAATTGGTATCTTGGACTTATGGGATCCAGGATTCATAAGACTTGAATAGTACTACAGTTCGTATAACACTTGGCTTGCATAAAACTTCTAAAAGATGACACTTAGAATCTAGAACTAGCTATAGCGAAAAAGCTTGTATAATGGATAAAAGCATGCATAATTGGTAAAGGCTTACCCTATACTAATTGATGTCCCTTATAAGAAATAGCTTTCAATAACGCCGTTCAACCTATGGATGAAGAAGAAGAAGAAGAAAAAACGAATAGCCTTAGGATGAGAGTGCTAGGCTCGTGTTTCCGTATTTCATATTGTTTTGTTTTCCTTCTTAGTTGACAATTTTTTATTGAATTGTTTCTTTGGCTGCTTGATTGTTCAATTTGCTAAACCAGGCTAGGTCTCGAATTTATTGTTTGAATAAAGTGGGCACGATGTCCCATCTTTAGATCGATTGATTGAATAAATGATTGATTCATTATTGCTTATTGAATGCTGGTTATTGTTAATCATTTATCGTATGCCTAGAAATACATGTACCCTAGGCAAATTACTAGTAAGGGAATAACTAGGATGGCGTGAAACCCTAAACGAGGGTAGTAACCTTTGCTAAAATTGGTTAGAGGAAACCTTAGCTAATACCGACTTGACTTTGTAGATGAACCGAGCTCGTTGTACCGGACAAGCTTCTGCATCCGAGTAAGGAGAGGACCCTCTTTGGCTACAGTTGGACAAACGGCCCAAATTTGCAATAGATGCATTGTCGTTCATATCGCCGAGATGGCGATGATCGAGCCATGACTGGCTTTCTGAAGTTTTACCCGCTTAGGTTTGATGGAGAGCTTGACACTGAAAAAGCTGAGAGTTGGATAAAGAGTATTAAGAGAACCTTTAACCTACTAAAGTACAATGATGCACGAAGGATAGACTGTGTTGTTTACCAACTAGACCAAGCTGCCTTGGACTGGTGGCGAGTGGAGAATCAGAAATGGGAGACAGCCCGTACCTCATGGACTTAGGTGAATTGGGTTACGGCCTTTAGGGCCAAGTATTCCTTGCAAGTAGTAAGGGAGCACAAGGGACAGAAGTTCATGGCACTCTGACAAGGTACCAAGACCGTAGCCGAGTACGAGGCACAGTTTGCCAAACTGTCTAAGTACGCGCCACAAGTGGTCGTGGCAGAGGATGATTGGAAGATGAAATTTGTGTATGGACTGAAGCTAGAGATTCGGTCGGCATTATCCTTTGTGGATATGCCCACTTATGCTGATGCCATGAGAAGGCTTAACGAGTTAAGGATACATAGGAACGTTTAGGGTCGTTCCACAACTGCAGGAAAGAAAGGAGTAACCTGAAGCCCAGTGGGGGAGTCCACAAGGGTAGAAAGGATCGAAGGGATGTGAAGGATAAAGGGAAAGATAGAGTTACCTGTCAGTTCTGCCAGAAGGGCGGCCATGTGGAAGCTGATTGCTGGAGGAAGGCTAATAAGTGTCTACATTATGGGAGTGCAGACCATCGCGTGAAGGATTGCTCGACTGCTAGAGCTAATACTGGACCAAACCCAGCAAACCCCAGTCAAAACCCAGATGCCGCAAGACGCATGCCAGCTCGAGTGTTTGCCTTAGGGCATCGTGAAGTGGGTCCAGATAATAACGTAGTGGAAGGTACACTTTCTATTTTGAATTTGCCTGCCAAAGTATTAGTAGACCCTCAATCTACCCAGTCGTTTATTGCTTTGCGATTTGTACCTGCTTATTTAGGAGCCCTGGTTAGATTACCTTATGCACTCGAATTAGTACCCCAACTTCGAATGTTACCCTATGTACAGATTCCGTTTACCAAAATTGCCCGATCAACGTCCTAGGTCAGAATCGACCTGCGGACTTAGTAACGCTAGGTCTTAGAGGGTACGACGCAATCCTTGGAATGGATTGGTTGGCCCATAACCATGCCTTACTGAATTATCGTGAAAAGATAGTGACTTTTCAGGAACCCTGTAAACCCAAAGAAGCATGGAGACTTAAACAAGAAAAGTCTTAGACCGCAATGATTTCTGGATTAAAGGCCCTAAAATTGCTTTGGAAAGGAGCACAAGGATTCCTGGTAGTAATGATTAACAAACCGAAGGATCAAGCCAAAATCGAGGATACTGCCGTGCTGAGGGAATACGTTGACGTTTTTCCCAAAGAATTGATAACCCTACCAACGGAGCGAGAGATAGAGTTCACTATTGACTTAGTACCCGGGGCAGAACCCTATTCTCATACCCCGTGTCGAATGTCCCCAGCCGGGTTAAGTGAGTTGAAGCAACAACTCTAAGACTTGATAGAACAAGGGTATATCAGACCTAGTTTTTCACCTTAGGGTGCACCAGTTCTGTTCCTGAAAAAGAAGGATGAAACGATGAGGATGTGCATCGACTATCGAGGATTAAATAACCTGACCATCAAGAACAAGTACCCGTTACCCCTGATAGATGAGTTATTTGACCATTTACAAGGAGCAATCGTATTTTTCAAGTTGGATTTACGACAAGGATACTAACAGTTACAGATCTGGGAAGAGGACATTCACAAAACAGCTTTCAACACCCGATATGGACATTACGAATTTGTCGTGATGCCCTTTGGGTTAACCAATGCACCAGCTGCATTTATGGACTTAATGCACCTAGTGTTCCAACCTCACCTAGACTTGTTCATCAGGATTTTTATCGACGACATCCGAGTTTATTCGAAGACGCAGCAGGAGCATGAAGAACATTTAGGAAAAGTACTTCAGAAGTTGCGAGAGCACAGGATGTACGCCAAATTCAGCAAGTGTGAATTTTGGCTAGACCAAATTTTGTTCTTAGGACACGTAATCTCTAGGAATGGTATTGCAGTAGACCCCTCTAAGGTCGAGATAGTGATGAAGTGGAAGCGACCTGAGAACCCCACAGATGTGAGAAGCTTCTTAGGATTAGCATGATACTACCGAAGGTTCATTCTCGACTTCTCTACGATTGTCGGACCAATGACAAAGCTTACCCAGAAGTTGGCAAAGTTCGAATGGGGTGAGAAAGCCCAAAAGGCATTTCAAGAGCTGAAGAAGAGGCTCATAACCACACCAACATTAGTACTGCCAGAAGGGAAAGAGGATTTTGTAGTGTACACTGATGCATCCAAGGAAGGACTCGGTTGTGTGTTGATGCAAAGAGGGAGAGTAGTGGCTTATGCATCGCGAAAGTTGAAGGTACATGAACAAAATTACCCGACTCATGACCTCAAACTAGCAGCCGTGATCTTCACTTTGAAGAAGTGGAGACATTACTTGTATGGAGTGATGTTCGAAGTGTTATCGGACCATAAGAACTTGAGATACCTGTTCTCACAAAAGGAGTTGAACTTGAGATAGAGGAGATGGATGGAATTTCTGCAGGATTATGATTGCATGATAAACTATCAACCTGGCAAGGCAAACGTCGTAGCCAACGCACTTAGCCGAAGAGCCTAGTGAGCCAGATTAGTAGTGCACGCGAACATCATCGCAAAACCCAAATTACCCACTCGTATAAAGTCGGCCCAGGCAGAAGATCCGACTTTGAGCCACCAAATAGAACTTCCTCAGAAGGAAGAGCAACCAGACTTTCGGATAGGCACAGATGGAGCTCTTAGATACAAAGGACATTTGTACGTGCCTCGGAACGAGGAGCTGAAGAGAGAGATCATGGAGGAAGCGTATAAGTCTCGATACACTGTACATCCCAAACATACCAAGATGTACAAGTACTTACGTGACCGTTACTGTTGGGACAAAATGAAGAGGGAAGTTGCCCAATTTGTATTGACGTGTTTGACTTGTCAGCAAGTGAAAGCTGAACACCGGAGACTATCAGGATTGCTGAAACCGCTTGAGATTCCCGAATGGGAATGGGAACACATCACGATAGATTTCGTGACTGGATTCCTGTGATCGCAAAGAAATCAGGACGCTGTGTGGGTCATAGTGAATCGACTCACCAAGACTGTGCACTTTCTGCCAATCAATGTAAGGTATTCGTTGGAGAAACTGACCCGGTTGTACATCCAAGAAATAGTGAGATTGCAGGGGATACCGTGAGTATTACCTCAGATAGAGATCTTAGGTTTACATCCCGATTGTGGCAACAGTTGTAGAAGGCAATAGGCACGCAACTGAACTTCAGTACTGTCGCACACCCGCAGACCGATGGACAGTCGGAACAAACGATACAGATTCTAGCGGATATGCTTAGAGCCTGTTCCATGGACTTTGGAGAAGCATGGGATAGTTACCTAACCTTGATAGAGTTCGCATACAACAATAGCTACCAAGCTTCGATAGGAATAACACCCTATGAAGCTTTGTATGGCCTGAAGTGTAGATCCCCAATATATTGGGATGAAGTTGGTGAATGTAAGATCACCCCATAGAATTTAGTATTGTTATTGGATGAAGCTTTTGATGGAGTTAACCTGATCCGACAGAGTTTAGTCACCTCTCATAGCCGACAGAAGAGCTACGTTGATCGAAGGAGAAAGGAGTTGACTTTTGAAGAAGGCGAGAGAGTATTCTTGAAAGTAACCCTGCATACCCATATAGTGAAGAAATGGAAGAAAGGAAAATTGAGCCCTAGATTCGTAGGACATTTCCCGATCATTAAGCGAGGTAGCTATAAACTTGACTTACCCACACCCCGTGTTTCATGTTTCCGTGCTTCGGAAATACTTACCTGACCCGAAGCATGTAGTCCAGTCAGACGACCTGGAAGTGAATGAGCGAATGGAGTATAGTGAGACCCCAATTCGAATCCTAGATCGACTAACTAAGAAATTGAGAACCAAAGAGATCACATTGGTCAAAGTGTTGTGGAAGCACATGGTTTAAAAGAAGCCACTTGGGAACCCGAAGTTGAAATGTAAGAGAGGTACCCGCATTTATTCATAGAATAGGCAAAGGAATCCCGGGACGGAATTCCATTAAGTGAAGGAGAATGTGAGGACCCAGAATCTTGGACTAGAACCCGAGACCTTTTAAGTGGTAAAATAGACATTTTTCTTGCCTTAATTATTAATCATGAATTTGAACTTCATGAATTACTAATTCATCGACTTATTCTTCAATTAAATGCTTAATTGATTAATTGAATTACATGGTTGAATAATTGATTGATTGAATTGCTCAATTGAATAATTGATTGATTGCCTGATTGATTGACCAATTGATTGCATAAATTGATCGATTGAGAGTTAAAGTGGGTATAAAAGATGACTAAAAAAGAGATAAATTGGAGAAGGAAAAATCAACAATCGCTTGAGGAAAGGATCCTGAAATTTGGAAATTGGAAATCATGATCAATCCAAAAGAAGGAAATTTATAGATTGGCAATTACCTAAATTAAGGAGATTCTAGAATTACCTTAAACCTAGAGGTTGCCTATATATACAACCTTAAGTTCATGAATTAAAAATTTGAACTTTTGAACAAAAGAAGAAGAATTCGAAAGAGAGGTAGAGAGCGCAGCCGCCGAGAAGCCTCCATCGCCGCCGTGCTTCTGCCATGCCGACGCCACCGTCCCTCTTCCTTGTCCTTTAAAGATTGTAGTTTGTGGTAATCTTAGGACCTCACGATGAGTTTTAAATATATGATTGAAACAAGAATCTAGAATTAAGAAGCATACTAAAAGACTATATTTTTATGAAATCTTGAAAAACAAGTAATTAGATTTTCATGAAATAAATCCATAGAAATTATTTTCTTACGATTTTAATGTCTTTCTTGAATGTTAATTGAACTAGGATTGATGTCTCTAGTAATTAATTGGGATATAGCGATTTAATGAAAAAGACAAACTTGAAGATTATGCATGTTTATGAACCATGTTTGATGCTTAGTTTGACATGATTTTTAATGAAGTTAGATTGATTCTTTATGTGAAATTAAGGTTTATAAGCATAGCACATATGTTAATCCTTAGATCTATACTTTTAGATTGTTTAAAACTATTTAAGGATACATTAAAAGTAAACCCGAATAAGGTAGCTAGAACAAGAAGTTGCCAGAAAATTTTGGTGTATCTTTGCCTAGAATTGCGAAAACCAAAGCTTGCATAGTTTCAAAAATTGCCTTATTGCCTAGAAGTTTACCTTATTCTAAATTAACCCCAAAAGTACCTAATAATACTAGATTCATAAAACTTGACCTTATGGGAATTGACCTTATTCTTGAAATTGACCATAAGACCCATACTTGACATTATTTTCCAAAGTTAACCTTTGACCATTGACCATTGACCATTGACCTTGACCTTTGATCAAAAGTCAAGTCAACCCAGTTGACCCAAAAAGTCCAAGTCAACCCTAGGTGATCAAAAATTAAAGTCAACCCTAGTTGACCAAAAGTCAAAGTCAACCCTAACTGACAAAAAAGTCAAGTCAACCCAAGTTGACCGTAAAGTCAAATCAAGAGTAAAATGTGAAGTCAAACCTTAAAGTAAAATGTAGTGACTTATACTTGAACACTCGTAATGCAGGAGTTGACCGTTGACCGAGAAGTGAACCTGTCAACCGTTGACCACTCACGCTTTAGGAAAGGTCAGGGATTTACTCGATATTTTTGTAAAGGTTTAATTAAACTATATATAGTATGCGTGAACTATAACATTAATTGCTCGACTAAACTAAGTGGTTGCCCATGCCTCACTTGCATGAAATTGGAATTGAAATGCTACATTATGAAATGTATGCCATAATTGATTGTTTGATTTGCTCTACCTTAGATGTAGCCTAAATTGCTACTTGATTTATATGAGTACAAGCATGTATGTCTATTGATTGATTATTGATCGCATGAATCGTATTGATTGAAAGTATGGTTAATTATACACTATAAAGAAGCATGATGCACTTCTAGGTGTAGAATGAGATACAGAATACCTATGCCATGAGAGGGTTATCGATTGCATATTGAAATGTCTAGGATTATGAGAGCATGCTAGAGTTTCCATGTTTGCATAACAATGAGATAAGGTATAACACCTTTAAACTAGATAAAAATACTATGCTCGTCTAGTCTTAATTGATCGATTGTAATTGCCCGCACGTATTGCGATGCGCGGTGAGGCCGCGTTGCAGTTAGTTGACGCCTCCCTATTAGGGGAAACTAAGGGTTGTAAGTATACAAAAAGGGATCCAAAACCCCTTGCCGCTGGGCACTCCGGCTACTGTTGGTACTGTCGCCACTTAGGTATCGAGGTGTTTGATCAAACTACCGACTATCGCTAGATCGTATTCCTGATTATCGCCTTAGCTTTATATGGGAAAGGTACATAGAAATTAGATGGATTGAATATGTACGGGTGAATTGATAGATTGATTATTGCATATGGTTAAAAGCATTCCATGTTGCCTTATATATCTCTGCTACGTGATTATAGAGATGATTGATTGATTAATTGATTGCTTCCACATTGATGCACGAATTATGCTTTGAATACTATGAATATTGATGCATAAACTGTAATGCCATGTCTATATGATTGCTTTGATATCGAGACCTTTTTGTCTAAGTACCATGGTGGGAATTTTATATAGAAACCGAGGTCTCTTACTGAGTTTAGTGAAGCTCACCCCTTTCATAAACCTATTTTTGCAAGTTCTTAATTATGTATGGCTTATTGTTCGTTAGATGTGAGGCCGACTTTCCCTGCAGTAGTGCTGAACATTTATTTTGTAATAAGTAGGCATAGACAATGATTGTTTTGATTATGGTATAATTTGGTCGTTGACCGTCCCGAATAATGTTTTAACTTTCGCTTTGGATAAGTTGTCTTAAGAACTACTGATTGAATTGTTTTCAGATAAAAGTAATGTTATGTTTTTACTAATATCTGTATCGATTTGTTGGGTGTGAGCCTTGAATGACGCTAACCTCGGATCGGCCAAGACTTTCTCATAGGAACGGCTCCTCGGGAGATGGGATCGGGGCGGGGGCATCACAAGTTCAGTTATGTTAATGGAATTATGAGAAAAAGAGAACATGATATACGTGTGGAGCGCAGCATGTATCAGGAAGAAATTGATGGAGTAACTTTGGGAGGGCATTCGTAGACAAAGGGCCACCTTGAATATACTAAAATCACTAGTAACTTGGCCTGTAATGAAGGAGGATATTCAGGGATTTATTGGAGCTTGTGAGGTCTGTCAAAGGAACAAAGTAGAGCGTATTCCTTACCCTGGGTTACTGCAATAATCACTTTTCCTCAGGAGGCTTGGAAGCACATTTCTATGGATTTCATTGATAAGTTTTGAAACTCTAAAGGCTTTAACACTATCATGATAATTTTAGATAGATTCACCCAATTTGTTCATTTTTTATGTGACACCCCCAGCCTCGACCTCCATGTTTCATGCGGGAGTTGCGACCGAGATGTCTGTCTAGTTCGCACCAGGACTTATTCAGAATACAAAGAGCACTAATATTTATACATTAAATTGAAATAAGATATATTTTATTTCAATAATTCAAAAATGTACAAGTTGAGTTCTATAACAATTACAATATTTTCGCCTTATTTCTATACTTCTGACGTTTTTTCACACGATATCGCCCTTAATTCATGTTACATGCAAGCTACAACGAGGATCGATGTGACCCTTAGAAAAGCATCAATAGGATGCACTGCACAGGGTGCACAAATAGGATGCACTGCATAGGGTTTGGGATTCCGACTATCATGCATAATTAACAGTTGACAGTTAGCAGTAACAGTGAACATGAAACATTAACAATGATCAGGAAACATTAACAATCAACAAGAGATATTAATTACTTAACACTAAAAATTTAACGTTCATATAACATATTTATAAACATTACACTTTACTCATTCATAGGTCATATTAATATATTTCATGTATAACGTATGTATTTCATAAATATCGATGTTAATAATATCAGTAAAGCATTCTAACTCATTTTGTTACAAATTAAAACATTTAACCTCTTTAGTGAGAACACTCACCGTATTCCACAGATGCTAGCTTACAAATATTCAAATAATATGCATTTAATTCAAGTCTCAACATTCAGACTTTATTCCTAAATAATATAGGGTATTTACTTTTAAAAGAAATCTTTCAGAAATATTTATAAATATCTAAGGTTTCATTTCTAATTAAAGCAAATTACAGTTCTAATCAAAATCCAGCAATAATCTTTAAAAATCAATTGTTTAATTATTCTTAAATCAAGTATTAATTAAAGTGTTTAAAGTTATAGAAGAAGTTGTAAATATTTTAGTTTGATTTTGTAAAAATTCATGTTTTTAGTGAAGGATCGATTTTACCCGCTCTTCAAAAGTTCTCATATTTGAAGAGTGGTTTTACCTACATTTCGGATCGATTTTACCCGCACTTAAGAGCTTTCAGCTTCAAAGTGCGGGTTCTGCCCGCTATCAGAAAATCACCTCGAGTCCTAAGATCGATTTTACCCATACTGTTGATGCGGATTCTCAGTTGAATCGCCTTGCGGAATCCCAAAATCTACTAAGTCAGAGATTAGCTTGATGTCTTTGATTTAAATCACCTTCTTGAAGTCACTCTTGACTACGAAACAAATGATTTATCGGAAATACCTCACAAACTAAGTCAAACACCTAACTTAATTATGTATTTCGAAAACCCCCTTTGAAATCAAGCTACTCTTAGCTAAATATAAAAAGAAGAATAATTCACTAATGAATCTATCATAATTTCACTAATGAGCAACTATAAGTTCCCATAAAATATTACCCAAACCTAAAAGGTTGAAAGCTCAAAGCTTAAAATTGTATAACCCTTAATTTATCTGAATGTATAATCTTAATCTTGTTTATTAATGTCGCCCAAGCCCCTTTAAATAGAAGGGAGTTGTGCACCTTTTACAAAGTAGAAAAGGAAATAAAAATAAAAGGGAAATCCAACCAGAGTTGGAAACCGTACAAATCAGAAACCTAAAAGAACTAGGTTAATGGGAAGGAATTTCAATACTTCTTTATGGCATAGGTATGAACGAAATTCACTTCAAGAAAAGGAATAAAAATCCTACTAAAACATTAAAAGGGAAATCTATTTATTTCCTAAAAGAAATCATGTAAGAATTCTTTTCAGGAAAATCCCAATTAAATAACTACTTAAACAAAAACAAGGAAACCTAAACAAGGAAGAAAAAGTAAAACACACACTACCTAATTTGGTTGCCCCTATTGCATGCCTCTTGTGTGTTTAAGGAAGGTGATTTAACTTGTGTATTTTACCAGTAAATCTAAGAAGCTTCTATATCCTTCCCGAGTCTTTCTAGAACCTTCTGGAATAACTTAACTCAAGAATAATTTAATTAAAATCAAGAGATTTAATTATTTTCAAGACTTTTATTAAATATCCAAGAATCTTGTTTTTAGCTGGAAATGGTGTGTCGTGATATTTCTTTTTGACTCCGTTTTTAATGACCCATTTCTCCTTCATTGAATCAAATTTCTTTCTAGTGGATTTGTGATAACCCATCTGTCGACCTGAACCTTCTTAACCACTTGTTGACTTGTACTTTTTTGGGAAGTCGAGTGTTAAATTTGGATGACCTCATTAACTGTGGTCGGCAATAACAGATTTTCATGAGTCAAGAAAATCGGTTTTAACCATTATTGGATTGGTTTTACCCGATCGTGCCCAGAATAAGTTTTTCAAAATTTTGGTTTTGGGTTTCAATCAAAAGTGCTTCAAAATATATTTTTCTTTGATTTGTTTTTCTCAAAATCATTCCTACAACATCCATATAACATTCCATAACACATAAAACAACATTCAAATTTAAGGATTAAGATCAAAACTTAAGAAAACTAAAAATTTCAACATTTCAACTTTCATGCATCATAATCCCAAATTCTAACGTTATAGGAGGATTAAAACCTTACCCATGAGTTCCTGAGGTAGCCTACATCAAAGTCCACGGGTTGAATTCACTCCAAGACTCTAAACATCCTTCCTTTCATTCTTTTCACTACTACAAAATAGAGCTTTAACGGCTGCGAATTAACGGCGGAAAATTGAAAACCGCCGTTATAAAAGAAATACGGACTTTCTACGGCGGTTTTAAAATAAACCGCCGTAGAACGGGACTTTCTAAGGCAGTTTTAAAATAAACCGCCGTAGAAAGGGACTTTCTATGGCGGTTGGGATAAACCGCCGTAGAAAGAGACCTTCTACGGCGGTTGGAAGGTAACCGCCGTAGAAAGTATACCTTCCAACCGCCGTAGAAAGTCCATACTTTCTACTGCGGTTACCTTCCAACCGCCGTAGAAAGCCCACTTTCTACGGCGGGTTGTCCCAACCGCCGTAGAAAGTGGGCTTTCTACGGTGGTTTAACATTAACCGCCGTAGAAGGTCCTTTCTACGGCGGTTTGATTATAACCGCCGTTGTATTGACGTATTTAACCCTAAATAACAACGTGTATCTCCATATCGCGGCCGAAAGTGTTCTTCTCCAAATTTCTACTATAGTTTTGCACGTTTGATGTAAAGAATCATCATTTGGAGCTAAAATTTACCACCTTAAGGTTAGAAACTTCTAAAATTTCTTAGTAATTGCTTATGCTTGTACTTTAGATATGTCATCCTATAGAATTTATTTTTATTTATGGTAGAGGGCTGAAAATTAAAGTTGCATTCCATGTATATGGTGAACCTTAGTATTGTGGAACCCTATTTAGTTATACTATGTAGTTTCTTGGTGATGTGATTTGATTTTTAATGGAGGATGTTCATATAATTAGCACTACTTAGAGTGTGTATTATTGTTTTATGCATTGCATGTGTTTGACGAAATGCATAAATGAAAAACTTATGGGTTCTTCTTCATTTGATTATGTCTATTGCGCATGTGTTGGTTATGCATTATTTTTTTCATTGAGGTATTATATTAGTTTTGATTATATGAGTAACATTAGTATGACATGTGCTAAGACAAGCATGCAACTTGATACTTTTTACATTGTTTGTTGAATTATTATTTGGGTTTTTTAATTATTTTGAAGGAGTTAGTTACGCATGGATCGAAATGTCTTGTTGTATGGTGATCGGACCTCCGATTTTTATGCGAAAGAAGTTGAGAATTTCATTGAATTGGATTATAAGAATACAAAGTACGTCCATTGTCCGTGTAAAGCTTGTAAAAATGGTGAGCGGTTTGATAACTCAGATAAAATAAGATTCCATTTATATCGGAACGGATTTGATCCTTCTTATAAACTGTGGATTTGGCATGGTGAAAGTATTGATGGTTTACCTGAGCAAAGAAAATCTCATGCAAAAGGAGATGATGGGATTACTAAAGATCGATTAGATGACATGATTGAGGATGTGGCCAAGGATTTTGCTGATAAACCGGAAGTTCTTGCTTCTATTTTGGGTGACAATGAGAAGCCTCTATACAACGGTTGCACTAAATATACACGCTTGTCTAGTGTTTTGAAGTTGTTTAATTTGAAAGCGGTAAATGGGTGGTCAGATACTAGTTTTACAGCCTTATTGAGGGTATTGAAAGATATGCTCCCAGAAGATAATGAACTTCCAGATCGAATTTATGAGGCGAAAAAAATATTGTGTCCAATGGGTATGGAGTATAAGAAGATCCACGCTTGCCCAAACGATTGCGTCCTCTACAGGAATGAGTATAAGGATTTATTGCTTTGTCCTAAGTGTAAAACTTCACGATACAAAAACAAGCAGCTGTGTGATGAGGTTGAAGACAGTTCTGATGCGCAAAAGAAGGGGTCGCCGGCTAAGGTTCTATGGTATCTTCCTATAATACCGAGATTTAAACGGTTGTTCGCTAATGCAAAAGATGCAAAACTAATGACATGGCATTCAGATCGGTGTATTCCCAGTGATGATGACAAGGTGATAATGCATACATCAGACTCAGATCAGTGGAAAAAAATTGATTCAATGTATCCTTCTTTTGGGGGAGAAGCCAGAAATTTGAGGCTTGGTTTGTGTACTGATGGAATGAACCCGTTTGGCAGTCTGAGTAGCACACATAGCTCATGGCCGGTGATGTTGGTTATTTACAATTTGCCGCCTTACTTATGTATGAAGCGCAAGTACATACTTATGTCTCTAATGATTTCAGGCCCACGGCAACTAGGAAATGACATCGATGTGTATCTTGCTCCTCTTATTGAAGACTTGAAAAAGTTATGGGATGAAGGCGCACTTGTGTTTGATGCATACCGTGAATAAATGTTCACATTACGTGCCATGTTGTTCTGTACCATTAATGATTTTCCTGCATATGGAAACTTGTTTGGGTACTCTGTTAAAGGGCATAAAGCATGTCCAATATGTGAGCAGAGTACAGATTTTTGTCAGCTTGCACATGGGAGGAAGACAGTATACCTTGGGCATCGTAGATTTCTTCCTGAGACTCATCCGTATCGCCGTATGAAAAGAGCATTCAATGGATTTCAAGAGTTCAGAAAAGCTCCAGAACCTTGAGCAGGCCAGAGGTGAAAGCTCGTGTGATGGACATTAATGTGGAGTTTGGTAAACCTTCGGAGTCCAGCAATAATGATACATGTTGTTGGAAGAAAAAATCCATCTTTTTTGAACTTTCATACTGGGAGAACTTGGATGTCAGACATTGTCTTGACGTTATGCATATTGAGAAAAATATTTGTGAAAGCCTGTTAGGTACGCTCTTGAACATCCCTGGTAAAACTAAGGATGGTTATAACGCGAGACTTGATATGATTGATATGAACATAAGATCAAATTTAGCACCGGTAGCTCGAGGACAACGCACATATCTACCCCCTGCCTGTCACACTTTGTCCAGAAAAGAGAAAAAATAACTGTGTTCAAGTTTGCGTAGCATCAAAGTTCCATCCGGATATTCTTCAAATGTAAGTAGACTTGTTTCCTTGAAAGATTTAAAACTGGTTGGTTTGAAGTCTCATGATTGCCATGCCTTAATGCAACAATTGTTGCCTGTAGCTATTCGCTCGATATTGCCCAAGCATGTTAAGTCCAGTATAACAAGACTTTGTTTCTTCTTCAATGCTATATGTAGCAAGGTTATCGCGCGCGAAAGACTTGATCAGTTACAAGATGAAATAATTGTTGTCCTTTGTCAATTAGAAATGTATTTTCCACCCGCCTTCTTTGATATTATGGTGCATTTGGTGATTCATTTGGTTAGAGAGATAAAAATCTACGGGCCTGTTCATTTGCGATGGATGTACCCATTCGAGCGATATATGAAAGTATTTAAGGGGTATGTTAAGAATCGTTATCGTCCTGATGCTAGTATTGTTGAAGGTTATATAGCTGAGGAGGTAATTGAGTTTTGCACTGAGTACTTGGCCGATACAGCATCAATTGGAATATCTAAGAATCGGCACGATGGGAGGATTACAGGTATGGGCACAAGGGGAGGAAAAATGTTTACGCCGTCTAATGTTGAATTGATGAAGGTGCATCTCTACATACTGCGCAATTCTGAAGAAGTTGCGCCCTATGTGACAGACCATATGCGTTCAATAAGAACGTCCTATCCTGCTTGGACAGATCAACATGTGCTCAATGAACATATTCGGACATTTGTCTATTGGTTTGGTAATGCTGTCATGGCAAAGACGTTTCGGAGACAATGAAATGGTTGGCATTTAAGCCCAGCCCTGCAGTACGAGCATTTTCATGCTATGACATAAATGGATATTCATTTGCTACTAAGAGACAAGATGAGAAGAGTACGGCACAAAACAGTGGTGTTACATTAATCTCGGAGGCTTTACATGTTTCTAGCAGGAAGGATAAAAATCCATTGTATGCAAACATGGCATATTACGGGGTGATCGAAGATATTTGGGAACTTGACTATGTTTGTTTCCAAGTAGCTGTATTTCGCTGCAAATGGGTTGATAACAATAATGGGGTTCGAACTGATGATCCATTGGGTTTTACCTTGGTGGACCTTAATCGAGAGGGTTTCAAGGGGGAACCATTTATACTTGCATCGCAGGGGAAACAAGTTTTTTATATCACCGATCCTTGTGACGAACATTGGTCTGTTGTTCTTCATGGTAAACAACATCACGGAGTGGAAGGGATTGATACAGAAGAAGGGCTTTATGAGGCTGGCCCTTTCTCTAGTGGGTTACCTGAATCGAGAGCAGATGAAGAAGATAGGGAACTTGATAAATACATACTTCGTGATGACCACAGCGAAGGATTATGGTTCGAGGATCAAGTGTCCCATAAGAGAAAGAGAATAAGTTAAGAATCATTTTCAGGTATATTGTTTGTTTTTATTAATTTTTTTTTGTGGGTGTGTATGTGTGTGTGTGTATTCGTATATGTTTCTTTGATTTTAATGAAACGAGGTGGACATAATTTTATAACAACATTTATTTTTATCCTTCGTACTGTCTGATTGAAACAAGTCACAACTTGGATGAAGCCGCGCAATCAAGGGATAAAATTTCTAGGGACTTCATATAGCGAAATGTTTATAAATGAATATGTTATTGTTGGAAATTGTGTGAAGCTTCTGTGTTGATGTTATGATGCCAAAGTGTTTTGGTCAAAAACAAGCAGGGGAGATTTTGTTTGAATTGATTTGAAACTGAATTCCGTATTATTTGAAATAGTTGGAATCTTAATGAAGTATTTAAGTATGTGCATATCCTTGACAGGGAGTATGTTACATTTATTAGGGAGACTTTGTCGAATTTTCTGGCAAATTGATTTCCTTGTTTTTCATTTATGAATAAATGTCTCATGTATTATTTTTTTTTTTTCAAGGAGTAGTACTTTTGGTAAAATTTACAGGGGAAGCTATACAATGATTTTTGTTTTGATTTTATATTTAACTCTTCATAAATTACTTGTCTGTGCCTCGGAAAAAAGATATTCATTTAGCGAGGTTGGGTATTGACCGCTAAATGAATTAATTATTTTTTTATCGATTAATAATGCTTTATTATTTTATAAAGATTATTCAATATATTTTATATTGAGGCGCGCTCCATACCGGCGGCAACCTATTTTTATTTTACCTTAACATATAATTGTAATTATTGCTTGCCTTTAATTATTAAAATAGAGATAATTATTTAAGAACAAATAAACTGAATTTTGCGCGTTTACCTAAAATTATTGTGTAATAGTACTTGAAATGATTCGGTGGAATGTTGCATGGGAAAATTGGAAATATATTTAGTAAAGCATTTTTCATACAAGTCTTGATAACATAATTAATAAATATAATGTAAATTGGGTATGTAATATTATATGTACAAAGTTTTGGGGTTAATTTATGAACATGAAAAAACTAGAAATGTTTAGGGTCTATGCTTCATAACATGAAATAAAAATAGAAATTTATGCGCGCGCGGGAATTAATTGGCTGAATTTGTTCCCACTTTTCTACGGCGGTTCTAAAACAACCGCCGTAGAAAAAACTTTCTACCGCGGTTCTTCATTGAACCGCCGTAGAAAATACTTTCTACGGCGGTTCAATGAAGAACCGCCGTAGAAAGATGACTTTCTACGGCGGTTCATTTATGAACCGCCGTAGAAAAGTGGAAATTGCATCCAATTCCCGCACGCGCATAAATTTCTATTTTTATTTCATTTTATGAAGCATAGTCCCTAAACATTTCCCCTGCTTCTCCCCTGCATTCCCCTGTAATATTGGATATGCAATTTCATAACGATCAACAGGTGCAAGTATATAAAATACATTATATTTTGATTCACACTCAATTTAATGTATTTCACTATACATAATTGATTACTGTTATCGTCCGTAAGTCCAAATATATTTATATATATATATGGTCATGAAATCCAGTAAGTATTTCTTTTTTTTTTTAATTGGGCCCTTAAGCATTAATTTTTCTTATACTACGTACGTAATGCATTTATCGATTTGAAACTGTTTTCTTCCGTTTGCCCAAGTCGAGAATGCGGAAAATTTAGGTCTGATAATGAAGCTTATTACTTTATCACAGCTTACATGTAATTTTACGAAATTTACTAATTTTAACTTATACCTAAAATTATTGTGTAATAGTACATGAAATTTTTCGGTGGAATATTGGTGCACGGGAAAATTTGAAATGTACTTATTAAATGTTTCATAAAATGCGAGCTTCTGTAATTAATAAATACAATGTAAATTGGGTATGTAATATTATATTCACAAAGTTTTGGGGTTAATTTATGAAAATGGGAAAAAAAAACTTAATAGGGAGTAGGGTTTAGGGTTTAGGGTTCAGGGTTCAGAAAATGATATAAAAATAGAAAATTTATGCGTGCGCGGGAATTGGCTCCAAAAACTACTTTTCTACGGCGGTTCAACCGAGAACCGCCGTAGAATCAACTTTCAACGGCGGTTCATTTTGAACCCGCCGTACAAAGGTTGCTTTCTACGGCGGTTCAATTTTGAACCGCCGTAGAAAGTATTTTCTACGGCGGTTTATTTTTGAACCGCCGTAGAATAAAGCGACGGTCTAAATTCAAATTTGTTGGCCTAGGGTTTAGGGTTTAGGTTTTAGGGTTTACGGTTTTGGTATAATATCTAATTTCCCCACAGTTCCCCTGCTTCTCCCAACATTCCCCTGTAATATTGTATATGCAATTTAATCATGATCAACCGGTGCAAGTAAATAAAATACATTATATTTTGCAGCATACTAAATTTAATGTTTTTCACTATACATATTTGATTAATATTATCGTAATTGCAAATATATATATATATAGAAGACTTACTTATAAAGTTGTCTTCAAGTCTTCAATTCTTCAAATGAAAACGTTTTATATATGTAGTGGAAATTTACAAGAGAGAGCAGAGAGGAGAGAGTTGGATGATGTACAAGAGGGGAAAGGAGAAAAGAGGAAGATGTTTATATATATATATATGTATGTAAGGTAATGAAATCCAGTAAGTATTTTATTTTTTTTTCGGCCACTTAACCATTAATGTTTATATTACTACGTACGTACCTAATACAATTATGGATTATTTTATCCCGTTCGCCCAAGTCGAAAAATTAGAAATTTTGGGGAAGATAATGAAGCTTATTACTTTATCGACGCTTACATGTAAATTTACGAAATTTATTAATTTTTATCTTTGACCTATAATTATTGTGTAATAGCACAGGAAATTTAAATGCAAATGGTTCAATGGAAAATTTGAAATTTAATTATGAAATGGTTCATAAAAGTCGAGCTTCTATACATAATTAATAAATATAATGTAAATTGGGTATGTAATATTATATTTACAAAATTGTGGGGTTAGTTTTTGAAAATGGAAAAAAAAAATTTAATATTAAAATATGCCCGCGCGGGAATTGGCTCCAATTTTTTCCTCTATTCTAAGCCGGATCAAGAAAACCGAGACCATTCAATGGCGGTTCAACCACGAACCGCCGTTGAAACAACTTTCTATGGCGGTTCACGGTTGAACTGCCGTTGAATGTTGGTTCAACGGCGGTTCGGTTCGCGATTGAACCGCCGTTGAACCACCCAGCCGGTCTAAGTTCAAAAAATTTGAACTTAGACTTAATTCCTTTCCTTTCCCTCATTCTTTTCCCCTTCTTCTCCCCTGCTTCTCCCCTATTTCCCTCTCCCTTCTCTCGCGTAGGTTTGGGTTCTTCGCTTTCTATCCCGTCGCCGGCGCAACCCGGCGAGCTCGGCCAAGTTCCCGCTCTTCCCGTCGGCTGCAGCAAGGGCCGATTGTACGCCTTGGACCATCGCAGCCGATCGGTGTGTGTGGCTTCACTACCCCGGCCAACATTTCTCCATTTCCCCCTTCCAATAGTTCGGGCTTGGTTGTAGGAGTGCACACAAAAGGTTTATCCACCTTCTATGCTTGCATTTTAAAACTTTTGCAATGTTACCTTCCATTTTGTAATTGCTTCCCATTGCACTAGGGTTTTTGTGCACAATATAATCTTCATTTCAGTTTTAATGCTAGTGATGAATGATTGGAATGCTTTTGGATTTATTGATTGTTGGTTGCATTGGTTTGGTTGTTGAATTTCGTGTTTTGTCCTACATAAGTTGAGAACCTAGGTTTTGATTGGGATTTCAATTAAGTACCCTTTCAATTCGAGTTTAGTGTATTAATATGAGAAACACAAATGTTGATTTCGGTTTTGCTTGATTAATTTTAGAACATTGGTGTTTGATTTCGGTTCTTAGTTGATTTAGTGTTCCTCCTTTAGTGATAATGAGGAAAATGCTTTGTTGTTGATTCCACTATGTGGAATTTAATCTCTATAGGGTTCTTTCTTTGGGGATCCCTTGTTTCAATGTCTTCAAAGCCCCTTATATGTTGAAAGTAAAGATATCTTTGCATGAATGTGAAGCATTTTTTATTGCACAAGCACTAAGTACCTTTAGGGAAGGAGAGTATTTTTTAGGAGTGAAGTACTCCTCCTTGAAGCTTTTACCTTCCTCACTAAATTTTGGTTTTTTCCTTTAGTAGAAATTAATGATTGTTCTCATTAGTTGTTGGTTGTGAAATGTGAAGTACTTTATCAATGGTACCCTTTATAAGTCCACTTTTTTGGGCCTCCTTTGGTTTAATTTGGATAATGGGACTTGTGTATTGCAAATATCACTATCTCCTCTTCGCTTTCCCTTATCTTTGTTTGAAAAGCGTGAAATATGCTTTGTGAGTCGTTCTCCTTGATGAGGGGGATTTTTTTTCATAAATGTAGAGTTTGAAATATCACTTCTCCTTAAATGTTTTACCTTTTGCGATTTAGTGTTTCTTCTTTAGTGGAAAGGAGGGTAATGCTTTGTGGTTGAGTTGAAGGTGTGTTCCTCCCTTGGTTTAATGTCATGAATGCAACTAATATATTGAAAGTGAGGCTATCTTTGCATCAATGTAAAGCTTCTTTATTGCGAAATCACAAAGTATTTCTCTTGCTTTAGGGAAGGAGAGTATTTTTTAGGAGTGAAGTACTCCTCCTTGAAGCTTTTACCTTCCTCACTAAATTTTGGTCTTTTTCCTTTATTAGAAATTAATGATTGTTCTCATTAGTTGTTGTTGTGAAATGTGAAGTACTTTATCAATGGTACCCTTTATAAGTCCACTTTTTTGGGCCTCCTTTGGTTTAATTTGGATAATGGAACTTGTGTATTGCAAATATCACTATCTTCTCTTCGCTTTCCCTTATATTTGTTTGAAAAGCGTGAAATATGCTTTGTGAGGCATTCTCCTTGATGAGGGGATTTTTTTCATACATGTGTACATTGCCTTTTATATTTAAACATTACAAGCATTCTTGTATTTGAAATTAAAGCTTTTCTTTAATTGCAAATATGTTATATTGAATTCTCTTTGTATTGTACATGAAGTTTAAGGTAAGCTAATGGCCCAAAAAAGAAAACGCAATGAGGACCATAGTGATGAGGGAAAGAGCAATGGAGATGGGTCTTATATTAGAGCTAAAAGAGGTAGAGGGCCTACAAATTGCAACGATCTTTTGGAAATGCGTATGAAGGGGAAAACTCTTGAGATTTCGTTTGATTCCAAAAATGAGCCTAAAAATTATCATACAAAGTGGATTACATTCGTAGCATTCACGGCCCGGAGCAAAGTGGACATTATGGAATATGCATCATGGCCCAAAGTTCCCGACGAGATCAAGAAGAGAGTGTGGATGGAAATACAGGTACTCCA
Source organism: Leptodermis oblonga (assembly GCA_016801395.1). Classification (NCBI taxonomy): domain Eukaryota; kingdom Viridiplantae; phylum Streptophyta; class Magnoliopsida; order Gentianales; family Rubiaceae; genus Leptodermis; species Leptodermis oblonga. Next base: position 12,220,041 of record CM028756.1, on the reverse strand, counting down.
CAAAATTATAATGCATTGTTTGTTTCTTCTTTCATACAAATGAACCCAAATTTACCTAAATTTTTACTTCTATTGTTTACTGTAGGCATTATTTGTTTTTGAATCAACTGAAGAATTAGAAACCAAGTGAATTTCTTATGCCGGTAAACGTTGGAAAGATTGGAAATCCTTTTTAGGGAGATATGTAAATGGTGACTTGAAGGGTGAGGATCCATGCCTTGAATATAAATATCTCCCTAGGGAGACATGGATTAAGTTCAAGGCTAGCCGCGAAATAGAAGAATGGCAGGTGGGTTTTTGAAATTGATTTCCTTCTTGTTTTTGGATATTTGAAATTGCTCAGTTTATGGATAATCATTTTTCATTATATTTTTCTCTAGGCAATTCGTGAAAAAGCGCAAAAGAATGCCACTTTAAATTCTTTTTACCATAATTTATCTCGCGGTGGCTACCGACTGCTAAAGAAGCAGTTGCATGAAGAGGCTTTGATTGCATCTGGGAAGAAGCCTTCAGAGGACGGTCAGTCCGAAGAAGAAGGGGAAGAATCTTATGCAGGGCCAGGCCGGCATCTACTTTGGAGACAGGCTCACACAAACAAAAAAGGGGAATACTTCACGCCAGAGGCTGGTCGTGTTGGGATTGAAATTGTAAGTTTTGCACCATACATTTTCTTATGTTTCAGTTCTTTAAGCTACGCATATATTTAAAACTATATATAATTGATCTATTTACATTTCATATTTTTGGCAAAACGTTTAGGAAAATCTATGTTCCCGCGAGTCCCAAGGGAAGAAAGTTGCAGAGGGTAGGAATGACATTCTTGTCATTGCAACGGGAAAGACTGATCACCCCGGTCGTTATCGCGGCCATTCTACCAGGGCACGTATCACAGAGGTTTTCCCGAAAACAAGACCGTCGCTTAAAGATGAACTAGATTTAACTAAGAGAAAGCTTCAAAAAACCACTGCCCAGCTCGATGAATGTCAAACACATCTGAAGATGATGGCTGGGTTTATATGTGGTCAGATGGGGACTGACTATGATACATTAAGAGCCACTGTCATCAATAGTGCCAAAGCTCAGAGCTTGAACCCAGAAACCTCCGGAATGGCCCCAGAGATGTTTGAGGTCCATGGTAGCAATGTTTCCCCTGTGAGTCCGACGCTACACCCTAAAGAAACTCGTAGGCAAGATTTTTCTCCTCTTATCCCTACAAGTTTGCCTGAGTTACATATGATACCTGTTTCATCTACGGACCCGATAAAAGCCTCTGAGGTTCAGAATAGTCCTATTGCAACAAACTTGGAAGATGTGAGTTCTTTAGGTGAATACAAGGTACTTAAAATACATTTATGTCTTTCATTTTTCTATAGAGTATCACTGCTATTCTTCTTGGGTAGACTTTTATTTTTCTATTTTTCTTTTAAATTCTTTTTATTATTTATTTTTTCCTTTGTTTTGTTTGTTTTTAAAGTGATACTTAAAGTGGTACTGTTCACATATATCATTTTACACTTATTCATGTATCTCTTTTAAAGAGAGAAAAAAATATTGTCCCGTGAACTGTGGTTTGCATATGTATTCAAGTATTCAAACACTTTATATTTTTTTAAAAATAAAGTTTATATTTTCCTTTTAAAAATATAATACTGCAATTAAAAAAACTATAAATTTTTTTTTAATATATTAAACATCTTTCTTTTATTTTTATTTTACAATAATGAAATCTTACATTTATATTTTGGTTTTTATTTAATTATTAAAGTTGAATGTATAATTTCTTTCATATTGTCACTTCTAAAGACGCTTGACTTTGGTTTCATGATTACACTTGGTTTGTTAAGTTAGCAGAAATAGTTGAGTAATGTTCATTCGCTTGCCTATTATCTTAGGACGGGTGTGAATGTCATCTGTTCATCTCTGAGGATACATGTAAGAGGCGTAAGCTTGTGGCCAAGGGAAATGTTTATAAGCAAAGAAAGCACCACGGCCACGAGGTAAGGAAAGGTTGCGCGAGGGTTACAATTAAAATTTCATATGATGACTTTGCCCGCTATCATTTCCTGAGGAAGAGGCTTCAACTGTGGGAATGGCCCGATCCTTTTTCGTGGAATGGCCTATACATTTGATTGAAATTATTCGGCCGGATCCAGTGACACAAGTATATTCTTACATTTATTTTTGAATTACTTAATACCGTTTTGTATATTTAATGTTATTTCAAATGTTGTTAGGTGGATAAATGTTTGAAAAAGAAAAAAGGCTGTGTGAATTCTATGGATGATATAAAATCTCCTTCAGCGACGGTTCCGATTGAAATGTCATCCTCTTCGACATCTGATCCACTGCACGAGTTACAGCTCCGAATGGAGAAAGATTCGAACTTCAATGGCTTCTTGTTTCAAATGACAAGAGTTGTCATAGGTGTGGATCATCCTATTTCGATGGATCGAATGGATGTCGGAGAATTATTGTCAAGAGAAAGCATGGTCACAAACTGTTTGATGCAATTGTTCACCAAGTGAGTTTCCACTTAATTTTATAACCTATTTCTGATTATTGTTATATATAGTATGCATTCCATGTGCCTAGACTAACCAATGATGCATGATAATGTAAATTCTTTAGAGCTTTACATGATTTAATTGAAAGGAATTACCGGAAGGGGATAGGGTTTCTCTCAGCTGATCATGTCACGGCAGTAGGAAACACATATGAAGATAGGGTACACTACATTGCACGAAACTTGAAGGATCGGAATAAAGAAATTTATCTGGTGCCGTATCTTCAGGGGTAAGTGACACTGTAAGCGCTTCTCTAATTTTTAAGAAACACTGATTTAAAGATCTGAGGTCATTAAATTTTTGGTTTGCAGTGAACATTGGATGCTTATAGCCATTAGACCGATTGAAAAGGTTGTCTACTGGTTTGATTCTTTACAAAACCCACAAAAAGAGGAGGCAGTAATACTTATAGACGAGTGAGTTATATATATTAACTAATGTTAGAATGCATATATAATTTCTAATGCCAATCATATATAAATATGTTGCTAATTATTTTCATTCCGCTTTCATTTTTATAGGGTGATGTTTAATTATCAAGCTTTCTTAGGATTGCCCAGAAATGTGCATATGCAACCTGAGTGGATAGTAGTTAAGGTAAAATTGGTTCTTATTGAAATTTTTACTCAACGATGTGTTGTATAAAATTGTATGATCTTCTAACTCGTACACTAATATTCATTAGCATAAAAAGCGTCTAACTGGGAGTGTGGCTACTATGTCATGCACTACATGTACCAAATCGCAATGAAATCCGACACATTGGCACTCGAAAAGGTATTTGATTTCTCATAACTTACTTAATTGACTGTATTTTATTTTGCTACTAAGTTACTTTTTAATTTCAAAAACTCTGTTGCAGCACTTCAAGCTCGACCGCACTCCATTAAGCAATGTGGATATAGATGCTATGAGAAAAATATGCGCTAGTTATATTGTGGAGCATTAGCCGTAGTTGATGGATACTAATGAAACTTGTTCATATTATAGTTGTACAAATATTTTTGGATATGCCCCTGTAATATAATAGCGATTTCAATTTGTATCTTGGTGATATTTGTATTAAATTTCAACTTTTAGCAGCAGGTTTTGCTTTAAACCAGATTAATTTTCTCTTTTTATCGCGGTTTGGGTCTGAAAAAGAGACCTTTCTACGGCGGTTTAGAACTAAATAGCCGTAGAAAGTGTAGACTTTCTACGGCGGTTCAGAACTAAATAGCCGTAGAAAGTGTAGACTTTCTACGGCGGTTCAGAACCAAACAGCCGTAGAAAGTGACCACTTTCTACGGCAGTTCAAGTTTGAAACGCCGTAGAAAGTGACCACTTTCTACGGCGGTTCACACTTGAACCGCCGTAGAAAGTCACCACTTTCTACGGCGGTTCAATTTTGAACCGCCGTAGAAAGTGGTCACTTTCTACGGCTGTTTGGTTCTGAACCGCCGTAGAAAGTGGTGACTTTCTACGGCGGTTCAAACTTGAACCGCCGTAGAAAGTCACCACTTTCTACGGCGGTTCTAACTGCCGTAGAAAGTCCGCTAACTTACTACGGCTGCCAGATAGATGGTGGTTCAAAAAGGCCAAGAACCGCCGTTAAAAGCCCTTAAAAACTGCCATTAAAAGCCCTTTTGTAGTAGTGTTTCTTCCTTCTCTATTTCTCACTAAAATACCAATTATCAATAGCAACCTAAGATGCACCTAAGAGAGGGAAGGGGTGAATTAGGTTCTTGACCTTTTAAAATATTTCTTCTAAAAAGAAGATCAACTTTGAAAAACCATTTTAAAAGACAAGTTTAAAAACCAATTTAAAACTAGATTTCTAAGTAAGGTGTGTGATTGGTGATTTGCAAAACATGAAAGCCAATAAACAAACAAAGCAAGAACACACCAAAATTTATAGTGGTTTAGATTCTCCGTGAATCCTACTCCACTCCCCAGGTTCTACAACTTGAGATTTCTAATCAACTAGGAAACACTTAAAGGAGTGTTTCAATCCCTTACAATTGCTCAAGATTAATCTCTTAATCTCAAGACTTTTCCATTGCCTAATCTAACTCTAGACTATGACTCCCTTGCTTAATCTAGCTCTAGATTAAGATTCATTTGCCTAAGGCTAGCAATTGTATCTTTTGCCCTATCATTCTTTAAGGATTTGAGGTCTTAATCAAGACTCTTCTTGCCTAGACCAAAGGACTTTTACTTGATCAATCTCTTGATCAAGACTTTGACAAATGCCTAACTTAACTCTAAGCTAGAACTTTTACCCTATGCCTAATCCAAACTCTTGGATAGGTCTGTAATCCCAATGCCCAACTTACCTCAAATTGGGAATTGTACAATTGCCCAAACTCAACCTTTTGAGTTGGGTCTCTCCTTCTCTTATTACTCCCCCTTTCTTCTTGCCTAACTCTTAAACAAGAGTTTAGGACTTTGTCTCACATTCAATGTGCCTACAACACTTTACTAAGTGTTTAGGACTTCCTCAAAGTGTTTACAATGGTGAGAATCTCCACAAATCAAGTTTACAACAAACTATGACAAATGGGCATGAAAGCCTCTTCTAATCCTAACTCTCAAGCTAATTTGACAATTAAATGTGTGAAATAAAGATCTTGAATGATGCTTGAGTGTAGGAGACTTGTAGGGGATGATTAGTCTTCAATTTTGAGCTTAGGAATATTTATATGAGTGAAGGAATCACTTCAAACGGTCAAATAACTGCTCTATTTTGCTCCCCATCAGGAGGTTCAAGGTCGAGGTTCGAAGTCGAAGGTTGGGTTAGAAGCTTCACAATTTTTAGCCAGTAGGCTAAAAGGCTATCTACACCCTGTCTAGGCTTGGGTTAGAAGCTTCAGAAATTTTCTCTTCTTTTTGGCCAGTAGCCTAAAAGGCTGTCTAGGCTCGGGTTAGAAGCTTCACAAATTTTTCTCTTTTTCAATTCGAGTCCAGGCTTTGATGTTGAGACCCAACTTCGACACTTTGTAGTTTTTGAAATCATTTCTCTAACGACTAGAAGTTTTGGCGCGGAGTGCAATTATTGCATTTGGCACATTCTTCGTTTTCCTTAGCTTCGAGCTCGAGACCCTGTCGACTTTGTTTCTTAAATTAATTTCAACTCAAGAGCTTAACTGCTGTTAAGTGCTTGTTGACATGTTCAAGCTCGAAGTTTCTGGGAAGCTTCGAACTCAAGAGCCTGTAGAGGCCCGACTTAGAACATTTCTGGGTAGCTTGCTTCTTTCTTCTTTTGCTTTCCGTTTCTTCGTTTTAACTCTGTTTTCTTCTTCGTTTTTTGCGTTGGTCCTCTTGTGAACTTTTCTACTACATTTTCTCACTTAGAAGTAGTCATTAAATTAATTCTCATATTTTTTAATTCATTAATCAAAATAAGGATTAAGACCTCTGGTCTAAGACTCACTTCTCTCCCTTTCTCTCCCTTTTCAACTTTGATTTGTGTTGTTTATGGATTGCTGAGGATGAAAGGGAGACATATTTATACTCCCAGTCACGTAGCAAGTCTAAAAATAGAAGGACTAGACCCCTACTGTCGTAGCCCTTATTTGGAAATTGAGAAAGCTAATTTTTTTGGACTCCAGGTGCCGATCGATTTTACCCTATCTAACACTGGGTAAAACCGATAATACTATTTTGAACTAATGCTGATTTTACCGATTTAATGATGGATAAAATCGCTATTCAAGCAGTGAGATATTTTTTCTACTTTTTTTTAGGGCGGTTAGAGCGGTTTTACCCACTCTAATAGTGGAAAAAACTGGTCTTAGCCTATTTCCACTATTTTTCATTTATTTTCTAATTTTCTTATTTCTATCACATAATTCCTAAAGTTAAACTAATATATCTATTTTCATATATCCTTTAACATAATCTTACACTTAAATTAACATCTTAAATTTAACTTAAACATCACAATTTCTAAATTGAAATTCAAAGCATTATATCATAAAATTTCATAATCAAAATATTTAAGAAAGTCATATAACTTTATAATTTTTCATAATTGAGTTTAAAAGCTAACGATATAAACCACAAGGTTAAGCTAGGGCGAGATCTACTGGGTCTTACATTTTACCTCTATCTCATCCCTTTACTACTCAATCTGTAGCTGAATTGTTCTTAAAAGAGGTTTACAAATTACATGGTATTCTTAAGACTATTATTAGCGAAAGATAAGATTTTTACAAGTCATTTTTTGGAGGACTTGTTTTAGCAAGTCGGTGTGAAGTTATTGTTGCGTACATCTTTTTATTCTCAAACAGATGGCCAAACTGAAAGGGTAAACAAGTGTATTGAGAACCATGTGAGTTGTTTTTTTTTTGTGATAAATTAAATTCTTGGATTGAGTGGTTGCATCTAGAAGAGAGATGGCATAATCATTTCACATTGCTATTAATATGATTCCATATGAGACTTTATTTTGTTCTAAACCTGTAAATTTACTCATGAGTTAATTTTCTCAAGTAATGATTCTAGCAATGGAGGATTTGCTGAGACAGAGAGCTCAGATTGGTAGACTATTGCAAGAAAAATTAAGGAAACCGCATGAGAGGATGAAGTATTTTGTAGATAGAAAGAGGACTGATAGAAACTTTAATGTGAGACATTGGGTGTATCTAAAATTACAACCCTATAGGCAAATATGAGTAGCTCTAAGATATAGTCTTAAGCTTTGCCTTAAGTTTTTGGTCCATTCCAGGTTGTTCAAAAGGTTGGTGTTGTGGCCTATAAACTTAAGCTACTTGATAGTTTGCATGTTCATCCCATCTTCCATGTTTCATTGTTGAAGAAACACACATGTAATGTTCCTGTCACTGTAGAGTAGCTATCTAAGTTTGGTTGTGTTGTTGAAAAGGTGTTGATTTCTGAGAAGGTGCTGGAAAGAAGAATTTCAAGGTTAGGAAAAGATCAGAAAGTTAAATGAATTATGAAATGGAAAAATTTGGAGGTTGAAGATGTAAGACCCTGTAGTTTCTCACCCCAGGTTAATCTTTAGAATTTATATTTTATCGTACTTTTAGCATTTAAACTTAATTAGGTGTAATGACAAAGTTAGGAAATTTTCTTAAAATAAATTATTTTTTGTAAAATCTAATGGTTTATATTGTATGTTTTGGATTTTAATTTAGAATTAAGATATTAATTTAAGTATAGGATTATATTTAAGGATATATGAAAATAAATATATTAGTTTAATTTTAGGAATTATGGAATGAAAATAAAGAAATTAGAAAATAAGTAAGAAATATATATATATTTATATATATATATATAACCAATCGGTTATAACCGATTGAGAATCGGTTAAAACCGATTGGTGAGATAAGGAAATCGGTAGAACCGATTGGGAATCAGGTAAAACCAATTCTACTGCTTCCTGAAACGATTTTACCCAATTCCTAAATGGGTAAAACTGATTTAAAAAGTAAAGAAAAAATCTCACCAACTCACAATCAGTTTTACCCAATTCGAAAACGGGTAAAACCGATTCGTTGGATAAGACAATCGGTTTTACCGCTTCTAAATTGGGGAAACCAATTCTGATCAGTTATAACCGATTACAAATCGGGAAAAACTAATTCCATGCTGGACTTGAAAAAAATAAAATTTCAAGATAAGAATGGACTTGATATCTCCTTAGGCATTTTGCCTATAAATAGGCCTTCTCCCTCCGCTTTCCCTCACCAAAACCCTGCCCAAGGTCTGCTAAAATACTAACCAAACTAGAAAAGAAAGAAAAGAGAGAAAGGAAGAAGGAAGGAGGAAGGAAAGGAGAAGCTAGGAAGAAGAAGGATTGGACTAGGAATCTGAAGTTCACAACGTTGATGTCGTGCTAGGGAGCCTCCGGAACGTCAAGGTAAAACGTTTTTGGTTTAGTTTAGTTAAGTGTTAGCAAATGGAAAAGATTCATGAAAATGCATAAAACTAGAAAAAGGGAGTTTTGAAGGTTTTGATTCAAATATTTATGATTTAAAGTGTTATGGATCAATAGCAATGTTGTAGGAAGGATTCTAGCAAAAATAATTGGAGGAAAAACGATTTTTGGGAAGATTTGGCAAGAACCCGAAGCAAAACTTGGAAATCAAGTTTTCTGGACACGAATCGGTTTTAACTGATTGGGAATTGGGTAAAGCCGATTCATGCTCCAGCAAATAGGGTAAAACTGATTTCCAATCGATTGGATGCTGGAAATTGATTTTTTGTATTATTTTGGTTATTTCTTTATAAATCCTTTTATAAATCTTTACTAAAATTATTTTAACCATCACTTAGAGAATTTAAATCCTTATTTTCTTAAATTAGGAGTTATTATAAATTTTGTATATTTGTTAGGTATTTCCGAAAAATTTAGAAATAAAGTTTAAAGTTATAAAATCCTTTTAAAAATAGGAATAAGTAAAATAGTTTTATGGCATAAAACTTATATTATTTCCTTATAAAATTATTTAATAAAATAGAAGTTATTTTTATAGAAGCCTAGAATTTAAAGATTTATTTAGATTTACAGATACAATCTAAATTATGATATTTATGAAAATGCAGATCTGCTTGCCAAATAGTAGCGATATTTACGAGGTGAGTATTTTTACTAAAGGGGTTAAATGCTTTATTGAGTAAATAAATGAGTTAGCCTATTTTATTTATTCCAAGTTTATATCTCGTAAAATGCATATGTTACTGTATTATGTTTAGTTGTGATTTATGAGCATGTAAAGTGAAATGTTTATATCTATGATATGTGTTGATATGTGTTCTCTGACATTGGATTATGTGTATAAATGAAGTATCTATCTAAGTATATCGTACTACTGAAATTATTGTGAAGTTATGATTAAAGTTATAATGTTAAATGTTAAGTGTTCCATGATAAGTGTTGAGTGTTAAAGTTCAGTGTTCAAAGTTAGTTGTGCGTTCCAGTTGGGATTCCCAAACCCTGTTTAGTTGTTAAAATTGGTGTGTCAATGCCGGGTTTGAGCGTTCGACTAAATGGCTAAATAGGTAGTTCGGTAATATCTCGAGAGTTACCACAGTTACAGTTCAGTTGTGGGTGTTGTTGACGAGAAGCAGTTCACATTATACAGTGTACCAGTTTTACATTGCACAGTGTCCAAGTTTAGGTAAAGTATAATCGGTAATAGCTTGCTGATTATACTATTTCTATCTCTTACGTGTTCCCTTTTACTTGCGTAGGAATTATGTGTTATTTGCTGGTATTATTTACTTGGTAATATTTTAATAGTGCGACCTCACTGAGTTTATGGAAGCTCACCCCTTATACATTTTGCATGCAACAGATCTCATGAGTAATCGTTACTACTGTGATGTGGATGAAAGATCTTTTGATTAGGTTTTGGAACACTAGTATTGTAGCTTTAGCCTTTTGAACTACTAAATGTAATAGTGTGAATTAGTGTGTGTATCTTTTGAAGAATATAATATAGCTTGGAGTTTTATTACTTTAAAAGAATGTCTTATTCATTTAGCAATCACTTTATATATCATGAATGAGTCCTAGTGCGAATCAGGCGAGGCATCTCGGTCGTGGCTCCCACGTGAAACAGGGATGTCGGGGCTGGGGTGTCACAGAAGATGCCTTTTGGGAGGATGTGGATTTCATCACTACTCAGTTTCCTAATTTTTAGGGTTGAGGACAAGTCTCAGTTTAAGAGGTGGAGTTTGTCATGATTTGAAATAATTGAATGAAATTAGGGCTAATTAATTTGGGGACTCCTTTTAGTGCAACATCACTAAAAAGAACGGTTGGCTGTCTCTGATATCATTTGTCAAGAACTTGGTGATTAACCCACCTCAAAAGTTAGCTTATGAGAGGAAGAGCCCCAATTTTCTTTTATATCACACATGAAAGTTTCATATCTTCTATGTGACACACAGATTCATGACGTATTGAAGTAAAGTTTAGTTATATTATTTTGAATAGTTCAACCACAATCATGGTTTATATGGGTTTTTGTTTTATTTAAAAGATTAGCCCAAAACAGTCATTTTATAAATCCTTCATAGATAAAAAAATAACGGGAGACTAGTAATAAATTTCTTTTAAGAAGAGTTTTACATAATTTAATTTAAATTACATTTTTTGACAAAATTAAATATGTGTGATTTTTTGGCATATTTATAAAAGTTCAAAATTTTAAAATTTTTGCAATTTGTATCAATATGCTATAAATATATATATTTGAAAATTGTTAATGTGATAATACATATATGAATATATTGAGTTGAATAAATGAGTTTTATTCTTCAATATTGTGATACTCTATTAAAAAATTATATTAATAAATAATACTTGAGACGTTTATGGTCCAATGTGACTATAATCATAGCTAAGTATCCGTTGCATATTTTTGGTCTCGTTATAATTATCTGATTGTTCTTAAAAACAATTCTTGTATATGATGCTTATTGATATACCGGCTTATTGAGATACCGCTTTTGTGCACTGTGAGATGGCTTCCACCAAGCAAATAATTGGTGATTTGAACAAGTGTAAAAAATGTAGCATTGATAATTTTGACATCTAGCATTGTAAGATATAATATATTCTGAAAAATAAGAAGTCTTGGAAGTTTTGAATTCATTGGTGGGAGAGCCTGAGGAAGGAAACCCTGCTTAACAATATTAAGATCGTGAAACTTATAATGTTTTGAAAAAGAAAAACAACACTTGTCGCATTACGCTATTGAGTAGTATGTAAAACCATTTGAAGTGTGAGGATGAGCAATATGTCATTGGATACACTACCGCAAAATGGGTTTTTAGCATCGCCTCCTTACGCCGGATGTAACAAATTTCGGTTCGAATTAGAAAAAACATAGATCATTGGCACTAGTTCTACTGAACCCGCTGTAAATGACCTACACTTACATTGGGTCTTGGAAGTACATTGTAAGAGAATGACCATTTATACCCGATTTTTTTGCACTCCAGTGTTAATACTCATCACTTAAGATGTTTTCTCAAATACCCGGTGTACAGATGTTGACTACAAATTATAATGATGAGCTGAAAAAAACATGTACCCTAGCTGGTATATCTCATTTCACCACTTTCCTTAGTACTGCTTTGCTATGATTTTCTCCGGCCGACATCACAATCTCCATCTCTATCTTCATCTTTGAATCAAGTCGCCCTGAGTAGCAATCGTCCACTATCAAAATTTTTAGGAATCAAAATAAAGGTAAAAGTTCTCATATTATTAATCCTTTGTTTCCTAAGTTTAATGGAATTTTTAATGTGTGTTTTTTTTTTTTTTTTTTTTTTGTTTTCATTCATAGAAATCCATGAAAAAGAAGTCATTTTTGCAGTTCATAATAAGCAAGCAAGCAAGACCTACTTATAAAGGTCTAAACGGTTTGAATTATGTCTCTAATGTTTGAGTTATGGATTTTTTTTTTTTTTTTTTTTTTTTTGCGTTTAAAAATTATACCAAATATAGTCAAATATAGACATGGTGGTTGCTTGTCAGATTTGCTTCCGAGTATATCTATATCTATATTTAGGGATGGGCACGGTTCCGGAACCGCCGGTTACGGTTCATAAATCAGTGGAACCGGAACCTTGGGGGGGACGGTTCCGTGCCGGTTCCAGAACCGCATGCTCCTGTTCTAATTTCAGTTCTGTTACAGTTCTGGTTCTAGTCTGTCACGGTTCCGGTTCTGTCACAGTTCCCGTTCCGATTCCAATCTTTTCCGTTTATTTAACTATTTTTTAGTTTATTTAAAAATTTTAACTTATAAATGTTATTTTATTTTGACTCAATTAATAACTCAATTATTTATAAATAATTAAAATTACAAAAATAAAATAAAATCTGTAGCGACGATACATACATTTAAACAATTAAATGATTTATATAATAAAATATACAAAAATAAATTGTGAAAAAATATATATACAGATGAATAATACCTCAATATATTATTTAAAAAAATCAAGATAGTGATGCCTTGTTATAAATCGTGAGAAATCAGAGTTTGAGCTTTGAAGCATTGAAACTTTTACAAAATAAATACATCTTGAATATTTAATATAATTCATCTTCATCATTTGCGGAAGTTGCGGTTGGATCTAATTTAATTTAATAATTAATTAATTTTAATTTAATTTAATGTTTATTTATATTATATTAATAATATTTATAAAAAGTATACTATTAGTTTATATATTATTATAATATATATTTAAAAATAGTTTATATATTATATGTTAAACATATAATATAATTATAATTATAAAAAAGAAATTCAAAAAAGCAAATAGTTGAAATGGTTAATCAATTTTGCTTAAAGTCTTTCAATTCTAACAAAGGGTTGTGTATTCGAATCTGTGCAAGATGAATGTAAAAATTATTATTTTTATGGTTCTCACATTAGAACCGCTAGTTCTAACCCGCCGGTTCTCAGTTCTCAAACAAGAGTAACCGGAACCTTAACTGCCAGAGATGAGTCCAGTTCTGGAACCGGGGGCCATGGTTTCGGTTCCGGTTCCAAAACCGTCGGTCCGATTCCGGGTAGAACCGGAACCGTGGCCATCTCTATCTATATTCACTAGTTAGTTATGAGATTTGGTAAATGTTCGATTAAGGACCAACCGAAATTAAAAAACATAAAATTAAAAGACCAAATAATATGAAACTAAGGGATCAAATTAAACTTCTTCTTAAAATAAGGGACCAAATAAAAACTAAAAACCAAGTTAAGGATCAATAGTGCGATTTGCCCATCAAACGTAAAAGGCCTCAGGACGCTTTCCATACGTGCCTAACTTGCCCAGTAAGTCGTGTTTATTACGAAGCACCGTATTAAACCCTTCCGGAATTAAAAAACACGAACACAGAACAAAGCCGACAAAGAGATTCGATCAAAGTAGCCATGCCCAGGGATAGCTGTTTGGCGAGAGTTGCTGCTGGTGGTGCAGTCGGCGGCGCTATAGGCGGAGCCGTCGGTGCTGTTTATGGAACTTATGAGGCTGTTAGGTACAAGGTTCCTGGGTTTCTCAAAATCCGATACATTGGACAAACAACATTGGGAAGTGCTGCTTTGTTTGGTCTCTTCCTGGGTGCTGGAAGCTTGATCCATTGTGGAAAGTCATACTAAGCTTATCTTTTATTTGTTTGAGTTTTTCATGATTTTGTAACCAGATTTTAGTCGGTCTATTCTATTGTGCGCGAATTAATGTCTGGCCTTTTTCCTCATAATTCTCCCATTGTTGCTATTATGTTTATCTTCGTCTATAAAGTAGTAGTAAAATCGGATTTGCCCTGATTTTGAAATCGGGGTGTTTGTTTGGAATTTGGTTTTCTAGAAGGATGCTCATTTGTTGTTCGATGAAATGCCTGACAGATGTTGGTTTGAACTTTAACCAGCCAATTATTTGTTTTCCTTTCCATTGTCCTATTGCCTCTTCTTATGGGTTCCCTTTTGTGTTTTTGTTTTTTATTATCGCCATGAGGGATCACCTCTGAGAGTCCCAAGTTGGGTGCTCCAGAGGGTTGGAAGGGGTAGAAGGGAAAAAGGGAATAAAAAGCTTTCGATGAAATGCCTGACAGATGTTGGTTTGATCTTTAACCAGCCAATTATTTGTTTTCCTTTCCATTGTCCTATTGCCTCTTCTTATGGGTTCCCTTTTGTGTTTTTGTTTTTTATTATCGCCATGAGGGGATCACCTCTGAGAGTCTCAAGTTGGGTGCTCCAGAGGGTTGGAAGGGGTAGAAGGAAAAAAGGGAATAAAAAGCTTTGTAGTTCCTAGTAGCTGGTCTTGTGTCAAGATTCAAGAATGGTTTAGTCCCCCAGTTGGTGGAAATAAGTTTGTGGTTGTTTTGGTGTGAGCCTCAACATTACACTATGGCGAAATATTACCCATAGCCGACGCACGGGACAAAGGCTAGTTGTTGGTTGTTTTGGTGTGACTCGCTTCTGCAGGAAAAAGCTTGAGGTTTTACAATTGAAATCATCTCAGTTGAGTAATAATTGTCAATGCATCAAAGCTTCATTAACAAAAAGGATGAAGTACAACTTATTTGCCTTATTCTTGTTCTATAAATTACATGTGCCTGCTGATGCTTGAATGCCCAATTTTCTTCTCTGTTTCATCTGTCAATGGTGGGATGCTTTGTTCATGCCTGAAGAAGTTATCAGGATCAACCTTTGTCTTCGGCCCTGTGTGGTATGATTTCCAAAACATAGTTTTGAGATTTATTTTGATTTTATAATATTAAAATTGTACTGGGAATAAAAAGGTGTATTGAAAACTATAAAAAGGTGTATTGAAAATGATGAAAAATTATTATAAAATTAAAACTTTTCTCAAAATCATGTTTTGAGAATTAAAACAAACAGGGCCCTAGTCTCTTGAAGTTGTTTTTGAAGTATTTCTCCCCCCACCTGCTTGCTTTTTGAAAACTTGGTTTGCCATGAAGCTCGTTTACACCCAAAACAAGATCCCTATAATTTGCATAAGCTGCTCCTGGGGACAGAAACGTAAGGGGTCATGAAAGTGTACAGCTCTCTTAACAAATCAATGTGTTTCGCGACTACGCCTTTCGCGTCGCCGGTTTGCCATTCTGCTAGCCACTGGATCATAAACTTAGTGCCGTTTCTATGGGGAAAAGGAGTTTGGGATTCTGGAATTTTACTCATCATTCCACCATAGCGACTCCAAACCACCAAAGGAGTATCTTGTTCTAACAACCGCTTGCATATTCCTTCAAGTGCAGATTCCGGAGTCGGTTGTACTGCGAAACCTGACTTAGCTTTGAAGCTGAACTTGTTGAATAATGATCTCCCGTCAAGTAGAAACTCAGGAGGTGTACTTCTTGGGCAACGTAGGTCATTGATTCAATCCAGCTCATTTCAATGAAGTCCTCTTTGGTTAATCCCAGTTCTGGAAAACTTTTCTTCATTACCTTTAGGAGATTTTCAGCCCTTCCAAGGTATAATGCCTGATACGCAGTTTGTACAGTCTTCTTGCCCTTCTGTGCAGTTGAATTTCCATTCCGCATGAGGACTCTGATGAAGAGATTCTCATCTAGCTTATCAGCTACCTCTTGCCATCTATACAGAAGTTTAATTGCTCTCTGTTTAAAAGTTCTTGAAACAGTAAAAAGGGTCACCGTTTCGGCACTCGTACCAACTGTAGCTTCCAGGCAAGAAGAATGCCAAAGCTCCCTCCTCCACCTCCGCGGATTGCCCAAAACAGATACTCTCCCATGGATTTCCGGTCAAGAATTCTTCCGTTAGGGTTGACACTATTCGGGCCTCAAGTATGTTGTCTGCTCCAAGGCCAAATTTTCTGATCACAGACCCATAAGCTCCTCCAGTTATGAGGCCTCCAATACCTACGCTGGTACATAGGCCTGCCCGAAAACCGTGAGTTCTGCTTTTCTGAGCAATCCGATAATAAACTTCACCAGTAGTGTCGCTTGCTTGAACCCAGGCGCTATTCTCTTCTATACTTGCATCAATCGATCGGAGCTTGCCCAACCAAATTGATCATCATAAATGGCAACTGATCCGTTTCGGAAGTATAAGAGAGGCCCTCGTAGTCATGCCCTCCGCTGCGGATCCTGTGATGATTACTGAGCTGTGGGATTCAGCCGTCGGTGTGAAGATGAGCTCAGGCTTGGGCCTGGAGGGTATGAAGAACCTCAGGTTTTGTGCGGTAGATTGGAGAATGGTGCAAATGATGCGTTTTTGGGTGTAAAAAATGAAGTGGAGAAAGCTAAAGGAGAAGCAATATTAACACAACGGTAAAAGTTTTCTTGGATTGAATCTGAAGCAGCCTGTGAAGCTGCTAATGGCAGTAATGTTAATAACCAGAGGATGGCATCCTTTTGTCTGGTTTTTCTTGCTTTGTGGCCGGGCACTGCCCAGTTTGCGATGGGAGAATGATATTTGGCTATGGCGGATTGGCGACTAACCACTCATGTCTCATACGCTCATGCCTTGTGGTAAGTATTTATTATTGTCGATCGCTCAACACAATTGAGAAAATGACGAATGTGGTGATTTAAAAGTAATCTTACTGAAAAGTGCTTAAGCATATGGGATGGGACCAACTAACATTCTAGGCTGCATTGATGTCTGGATTTAAAAGTAATCTTACTGAAAATCAATGTTCATGATTTAATCAAAGGGGAAATTTTTGTAGAGGGCTGTGAAAACATCAAAATTAATAAGGTGTAATTTTATTTAATCGTTTAGTTAAAAGTTGAAAAAAACAACTATGTTTGTATGGATATTGGTGTGCCTAAGCTGGTACAACGTTTGGGCTTGGACATAGAAAGTATAAAGTGGATGTCGGTAGAGTTGCGTAGATGGTGATCCACGAGGATGAATGTCAAGATAAATATTGGAAGAAAAAAAAAAAAAAAAGCAAAGACATTTGTGGAAGGCAATGAGTTAATCGGATGTTGATTACAATGGTTATCCAACAATCAGCGGCGGAGAGAGGGGGGGGCACGGGGGTGCCACTGCCCCTCCTTTATCCGGGAGCGAAGGGTAGTAGTATTACTACCCTTCGAGCTGGCCCCGCCAGCGGCGCTGAAGGAACCTCACTGCTGCCAGCTTGCCCCCCAGGTGAAGAAGATGAAGTGCAGGCTGCAGCTTTTGTTCTTTTCTTTTTTTTTTTTTTTTTTTTTATGCCCCCTTAGTAAAACGACGTCGTTTTACTAAGGGGGGAAAAAGCAAAAAAAAAATTAACATTAAGGGCCTGACTGAAAATGGAATTTTGCAAATTAATCCCTCCCCCCACTTTGAACATACGGTCAACAATTCTTCCCCCAATTCATACCTAACATTTCCTTTTCTTTCCTCTCTTCTCTTTGTTTGCTGCTGGAAAACAGAGCAGCAGCCACCACCAAGGTTCAGCCGCCCGCGACCACTGCAGGCTGCCTCTTTCTCCGGTTGCCGCTGCCTTTGGCCTTTATAGCTTCAGCTTCACTTCACAGCATCAGCGTTTGTAAGTTTTAATTTTTTTTTAATTCTAATTTTTGTGTAGTTTAATTTTATAATTTATTATATATGGGATGAATGATTATATACTATAGCAATGTTGTTTTAAATTTTAGAATTTTTATTAATTTAGAATTTAATATTCATATATAGAATTGTGATTATCTATTTCGTATTGTGTTTATTATTGATTAATTAATTTTGAGTATGTAATTATTTAATAATTTGTGTGATGCTTGTTTTTTTTTTTTTTTTTTTTGTAGTTTGATGTTATTTGGTTAATATATACTTTGAAGGGTATAATTTTAATTTGTTAAGGTTGGTAAATTTTGATAGGTTATGGATAAATTTTTGAAACGAGGTATAGAAGTTTCTAAGAACTCTCATGAGGATGAAAGTAAAGAAAAGCATTCTCGTGTGGAATTCAATCTAAATGATATTGTCATGGACCCAGGCCTACGGAAACCAATCATAGAATGTGATATGTGTATTAGAGATCAAGTTCGAAGAGAGTATTTGGTTAGAGGTCCTTGTCAACCAATTGGTCATAATTATCCCCGAAAACAATATGGTCAGAATTCTAGATGCTTTCAAAGTGTTTGGTTTCAGAAGTATGCTTGGTTGGAGTATAGCATATCAAAAGATGCCGCATTTTGTTTTTGGTGCTATCTCTTTAAAAATGCGTCCGGTTGTGGTGGTTCGGGCTTCAAGAATTAGTTGTTTTACTAGTATTTTTTTGTTTTTAAATTTCTCATTAATATTTTAATTTTTGGACATTTATTGTTATGTTTATTTTGATACTTTACTGGTATGTATTTTATTTAATGACCTTCGAAAAAAAAAATTGCTATTACGCTCGCCCCCCCGAGAATTTGGCTCTGCGTTCGCCGCTGCCAACAATGGATGGCAGACACTGCGATGAAGCAAGGCTATGTTTGGTAAAGAGACTCAGACCATGTTTTGAGTTTCATTTTAATTTTATAATATTAAAATTACATTAGAATTGTAAAAAAGTGTGTTGAAAATGTAAAAAGGTTTATTAAAAATGTAAAAAAGCTTATTAGAAATGATGAAAAACTATTACAAAATCAAAATGAAACCAAACAAGGCCTAAAAAGGTTTGTTAGTAAACAAGAGTTACAAGCAGAAGAGATGGTTAACATTTTCTAAGTGAGGAATTGATGGCAGGTGACAATTACAAGTAATCAAATTTGAGTGGCGGTTACCAATGGGCAAAAGAGGCAAACAACTACTTTAAGTACAGAGGGAAAGTAAGGTGCACAATTTCTTAGGAAAAATCACTGTTTTGGTTCATATTCTACTGAAATTGGCACTTTTAGTTATTAACTATCATTTTTTTATTGTTTTGGTATCTCTAACCGACAAGCTACCAGTTGACTAATGAAGTCAAAGGTAATTTGGACCCTTTTGAAAAATTTATAAAATATTTGAGTCAAACATAATAACTCAAAACTTTTTTAAAAAATAAACAAAAAGAGAATTTTTCTTCAAACAAAAAGACAAAGGCACCGCTTACGGGTAATCAAAAATCAAAGAATCAAACAAAAGAAAAAAAAAAGAAGAAAAAGCCCTAATCGTGAAAGTTCCGGCGACCGATTGATGCCTTCCATTCTGGGCTCTCTTTCATTTCTCAATTCTTCCCTCTTGTGCAGAAACCTGATCCATATTCTTCCTACTTCAAGTCCAAGTGCTGATGGCGACGGCGAAGATAGAGGTTGAAATTCTCACCAAAAGGCTCATAAAACCATCAGTTCGACTCCAAATCATCACCGGAAACTGAACCTCTCAGTTTGATGAGCTAGCTCCAAAAATATACGTCGATATCATTTACTATTACTCAGGGAGTGTTGGTGGCGGAAACAGAGATGAATCCCAGCGAAGTGTGTCGTATTGGAGAAATCCCTGTCGGAGGCATTGGTTCATTGGTACCCGTTCGTTGGAAGATTCATCAAAGATGAAGTCTCGCTTGACTGTAGCGATCAAGGAGTTGAATTCTGGCAAGCCTGAGTCCTGGGTTGCACGCTTTCAGAATTCCTAAAATGAGCACCTGACGAGATTGAACTCGCGGAGCCGCTTTTACCGTGGGAGGTTCTGCCTGAAGTGGACTCGGAAATCAGTCCGCAACTAGCAATTCAGGTGATTCCTTTCAATGACGGAGGAATCGTCGTCGGAGTCCCGATCTCCCACATTCTCACTGACGCTGCAGTGTTGTCTTTATTCATGAAAACGTGGGCCGACGCTTTCCGAGATGGGTTAAACACGACCCGAACCCGAATCCCAAGTTCCCATCACGAGATTGCTCGGGTTTTTCCAGCGAATTCCTCTTCGACAGCAGGATTCAAACATCCAATTATCTCATCACGAGATTAGGGCCTTTTTTTTTTTTTTTCTTCCTTATTTTGTTTGATTCTTTGATTTTTGATTACTTGTAAGCTGTGCCTTTGTCTTTTTGTGTGAAGAAAAATTTTCTTTTTGTTTATTTTTTTTAAAGTTTTGAATTATTATGATTTGGCCCAAAACGGCAAAAAAGTGATAGGTAAGGGACGAAAAGTGCGAGTTTCAATAGAAAATGGACTAAAAATGTAACGAAGGTATATATAAGGGACAAAATTTGTGAATTTCCCCAGTTTTTTTACTTAGAGTACACTTAATTAGTATACGATTATACATATTTTGCTCATACTAATTTAAGCATCGAAGTGGAACAAAGAGGGGAGGGAGGGGGGGGGGGGGGGGGGGGGGAAGAGAGAGAGAGAGGGGGAGGGGGTGTGAGGGGATAGTCCCGCTTTTCTAGGTCACCTCCGAATTGTAGGAAGCACATCCACGATCCACGGGGTAAGCAATCAGAGTTCATTTTACCTACTGTCAGGGCGTGTTTCATCATTTAGCATTGTATGTAGGGACGATTTGATACTTTGTTCATCAAATTTTCTTCATTTACTCAAAGAAATTGTTGGAGATCACACTTTCATGAAGAGGTAATGGTTGGACAGAGCCGTCATTAGGGCCTTCAAGAAGGCTAGATCCAGATTTTTAGCGAAGGGAAGAGTATATTCATTAACATTTCAAAGAAATTGTTCAAATGTTAGAGCAGCAACATGCTGCAAGGGGCGGGCGGATGAAAATCGTGTTAGGGCTGATGAACGCCATAGGGAGGAAGAATGATGCCTTAGGGAGGGGCCACAATAGTCGAAAATGTGGGTCTGACGGGAACAAAATGACCGTTATTTTGAGAGAAAGGGTTCTGAGAATTCAAAGGACTGTGGGGACTCTTCTGCTTTGAAGGTTCATCACACCAATCGAGATGGTCCACATAGATCACAACGTCATGTTCCGTCTGTTATCCAGGAGGAGTATAAGGCTTCATCTTCTTTTGTCATTTTGTAGTCAATAAAAAGTAAAATAAAATTAGAGGGCGAGAGTTTAGTTGTGTGGAATTTTATTTCCTTCGGTTGTATTTGTAGGAAAATATTTGAGGACAAATCTTCCTTTAAAAGAGGTGAATAATACAATCAGGCCAAGGTAACCGTCCATTTGCTGAAATGCAATATCAGAAGCCATGGCTCAAATCTATTATTTCAATTGGAGATTCATTTTCAACCAAGAACAAGTCCATTTCAAAGCCCAATATTCAGCCATCAATTGTTGAATTAGTGTTTGTTGAGTTAATTGTCCAATTCAAGTGGAAATTCAAGCCAAAGTCCAAGATTATGAAGCCAATGGAGAATTTCAAAAGACATTGGTGTAAAATTTTCATGATCTTCAAGAAACAAATTACCACTATATAAGTCATAGGCTTGTATGCTTCTAATAATTAGTTTTAAACATTTTGAGTTACGAGGACGAAAATACTAAAGTTATTAGGCGAACCTACGTGCTTAGGGCCCAACACGGGGGAGTTTAATTTAATTTTTTTTTTAGTCTCGTGGCGTTTTATTTGAATGTATGGAAATTAGGGAATTGAATGACAAAAAAAAAAAAATCACTGCTTAGTTATATGAGTTTTGAAATCATAACTAATGAATCATACCCACATAATTAGGAATGAACCAAACTTTCAACAGAATGAAAACTAATGTGAATGAAACTGTTAAGTTTTGAATTTTATTGTAGCAATAAGTTTTTAGTCTACTGAATATTGTAGCAATAAGTTTTTAGTTTACTGAATCTTTGACTTAGTCTTTTCAGTTAAATTATTTGTTTGATGACTTAGTCTTTTAGTCTATCTTTATCTTCTGAGATATTTAGGAGATTCATATGATTTCTTGTTACCTGTACCCTATTTAAAGTGATAGCTGCTACAGAATGAAAGCTAATAAAAAGTTTCCTTTATTTTTCTTATGTATTTTTTGCAATTTCTCCAACAGTGGTATCAGAGCCCTCTTGAACTTAAGGGCCCGTGTCATAAAAAAGAGTGAGATAGAAAAATATTTTTCGGCCCATAAACAATAATTCCAACATCATGCGTATCAATTTTCTTGCTGATCCTCCACCTTTTAGTGGCCAAAATTATCAAATTTGGGCTGTAAAAATGAAAATCTTCCTTGAAGCTAGTGACCTTTGGGAAATGATTGTCACTGATCAAATACAACTTCCTGAAGATCCCACTATTGCTCAGTTGAGGGAACATAGAGTTGAGAAAAGAAAAGAAGCAAAGCTTTGACTTGCATTCATAATGCAGTCTCAAATGAAGTATTCACAAGAATCATGACTTGTGAGACTCTGAAAGAGAGTTGGGATATTCTAAAACATGCGTTCCAAGGCAACGACAGAACTCATCAAATGCAAGTATTGAATTTGTGGCGACAATTTGAGCTATTGAGGATGAAAGAAAGTTAAAACATTCAAAAGTATTGGAATAGACTCTTGAATGTAGTTAACAAAATCAGGTTGATTGGCGAAGAACTCTTAGATCAAATGGTGGTGCAAAAGGTTCTTGTCGGCATATCTGAAAGATTTGAGGCAAAAATATCTTCTCTTGAAGATTCAAAGGATCTTTCTCAAATTACCTTGGAGAAGTTGGTGAATACATTGCAAGCACAAGAACAAAGAAGAGCTATCTGCACGGAGGAGATAGCTGAAAGGGCTTCGCAAGCAAAAGAAAAATACCAAACTAAAGACAAGGATGATAGGGAGAGTGCTTACAACTGTAAATTGAAAAAAATGGCATTTTCTATGTGTCAATATTGTAAGAAACATCATCATCTAGAAAAAATATTGTTGACTTAGGCTTGATATTCAATGTAGGGCATGCAATCAATTTGGTCATATGGAGAGAGTGTCCAGAAACAAGCAAGAAAGACAGCAAGCTTAGGTGGTTAATCAACAACAACAACAAGAATTATTTGTGTCATCTTGTTTTGCAGAAAATTCAACCAATGAAGCTTGGCTAATTGACAACAGTTATACCCCCACTATATGACGAACAATGAGTCATTTTTTAAGGAACTTGACAAGACATACACTTCCAATGTGAGAATCAAAAATGGAAGGTATATTGAAGTAAAAGGCAAAGGTAAAGTGGCTATTAAATGTGATTCAGGAATAAAGGTTATTCTAATATATGCCTGAAATCGATACAAATCTGTTAAGTATTGGGCAAGTACTTGAGAAAATTATTCTGTAATGTTCAAGAATAATACATGCTTGATTTATGATCCAAAAAGAGTTCAACTTTTTTCAGTTGAAATGAAAAGAAAAAGTTTTTCTCTAGAGTTATTATGAGTTGGTGCAGGAACAAGTTCGGATACCATGATGGATAAGATGGAAAGTATTGAAATCACCCAAAAAGTGGACTACCTATTAATAGTACAAATGAAGATATCGTCTCTTTTTGAAAATGTTAAATGTGATGTTGCAGTGCTCGAGTTAACAGATTATGAGAATGACAACAAAGACTTGAAATGGATTGCAAAATCAGAGGAGTTGGGTATTCCTATAAAAGACAAAACTGAGACGCATATGCATGAACACAATCATAAAAAGTATGCAGGAGTTTTCAGTGAAGGTGATGATGTCTTTGTGAAGGATTATTGTAGTGAAAATCCCAAAGAGGAGTGTTAAGTTTTGAGATTTTACTGCAGGAATAAATTTTTAGTT
The DNA here is from genome assembly GCA_016801395.1 of Leptodermis oblonga. Taxonomy (NCBI): domain Eukaryota; kingdom Viridiplantae; phylum Streptophyta; class Magnoliopsida; order Gentianales; family Rubiaceae; genus Leptodermis; species Leptodermis oblonga. Next base: position 12,196,376 of record CM028756.1, on the reverse strand, counting down.
TACTGAATCTTTGACTTAGTCTGTTCAGTTAAATTGTTTGTTTGATGACTTAGCCTTTTAATCTATCTTTATCTTCTGACATATTTAGGAGATTCATATGATTTCTTGTTACCTGTACTCTATTTAAAGCGATAACTACTGCATAATGAAATATAATAAAAAGCTTCCTTTATTTTTTTTCTGTATTTTCTGCAATTCCTCCAATAGCTGAAAGAATTCTAAAACTATGCTTGTTTACACATAGTTGAATGTATGGGTTTCATGTTTTGAAAACTTGAAACTAGTTAGCTTTCATGTTTTGAAAACGTGAAACATTTTTTTTATTTTTAATTTTCTTTTTAGTTTGGTATAATTGTATTATATTTTTTATAATAAGAAATGTCATGTTTTGAAAATGTGAAACCAGCACAAAGTTACTTTGGTTTCACATTTTGAAAACTTGAAACCAGTTTAACGTTTTGAAAACGTGAAACAGGTTCCCAAAACTTGTAAAGAATTATTGAAATATCTCCCCTATGGTTTTACCTAAGGACAAGTACCACCCTTGTAGTTTTAAAAGGTCCAATTACCCCCCCTAAAGTTTGGATTAGCTTGGCAAACTAACATAGAATGAGATTTTAACAAAAAAAACTCTGCCAGCAGTTTGTGGCTTCTAAAAAGAATACACTATTCTAAATGTTCTTGAAGTTCATTGCTCCCTCAAGCACAAATTGTCAAGAAAATGTTGGTTTCAGAACGAAATAGTCTAAGACAAGCTTCGTCGGGACCCAAAAAAGCTTCAATTTGTCATCAGGACCATCACTTTTGTTGGATCAAAGAGATGTGAGCAAAGGCGGGGAAGGTTGCTACAATTTGATCTTTTATCCAATGTTAGTAAAAGTTACGTCTGAAGTGTTAAATATGAAGTGAAGCAAAGACACAAAAGCTACAAGAAGTTTATGAGAACTTTGTTGCCAAAAATCAAAAAATCTGCTGCAAAGCATTAGCTGATAAATTTTTACTCCAATTTGTAAAAGAAGTCACTTAGGGTAATGTCAACAAAAACAAACTTGAAGGAGCTTTGTCCGATAAAAAAAAAAGGGTCAGTTTTCAAGCCTCTAAACTCGAAAAAACAGAGGAAGCAACTTTTTTTAATAGCCGACAAAAATGAAACCCAAAGAAAACGTAAACCATATTTCAGGTTGCTCACTAAAGTTATGAGTGTTGAATATTGTGTTGAATGATGCTATGTTTCTTCTCAATACTTATTACTTTTTTGCAACTGATAGTTCTATTCGGGGTTTCTGTTTTGCGTAGATCATCTCTTTATTGAATATCTTCAATTTACTGCATGTTTTATGTCTTCCCATATAGTTTTCTAAACAATTACTGTCCAATAAAACTAGTGGTTCTGTTGAAATTTCGAAGTAAAACTTTTGGAGGCCGATCATAACTAGCTGTATTTGCAACAAACCTTCATGGATAGAAGATGGGGTATGCCGTTCATGCAATTTTGAAGCCAATTTGGCCGCTAGCATCCTCAATTTTGGGTCAATTTAGCCAACCAACAAGGAGGTGGGAAGTGGCTATATCTAGCTTACGATGGGTGTTTATGAACCAGACATGAAGTAAGAAGAATTTGATGATTTCAGAGATGCTTACTTTCATTTAAGGCATTGGAACTTAATCCTCCCTTAAAAATTGTAACTTCTATTAATTTTCCAAACTAATCCAAACTTTAGGGGGGTAATTGGACCTTTTAAAACCATAGGGGTGGTACTTATCTTTCGGTAAAACCATAGGGGAGGAATATGTCTTTTGCCCTAATTTTATCTGAAAAAATAAAAAATTGAACCATTTATGTACGAACTATCACATGAATGAAAAAAGAAGAGGCAAAATTAAATTTCAATGTTTTTGGCCAGTAATTAACCCTAAAACTACTTCTTTCCATATTTTGAAATGTTTATGCCATTTAGATAACATTTAGGTTTACCAAAACAAATAACATTTGTAAGAACTAGTCACCAGTTAGAGATCGGATAGACTAGGAGCAACAAGACCAACATATTATTAGATTACTGGAACTTGAAACATAGGAGGCAGTACAAGACGGTGATCTTGCGATCCGAAAGCAACCGGCAAATTTGGTGTGTTAATTACTGTCAAAATTTATTGTGAAAAGTTTAGTCGTGTAGTAGTGTTGCTGGAAATTTCCAGGCTGAATAAAAATGAATAATTATTTTGGTTACATGATAATTCCTGAAATATCAATTTCCTCCGATTTTCAAATTATTACAATCCAGAAAAAGTGCTCGTACATATGTGTGACGTGTTGTTTTCTGCATCAGGGAAGGCTTTTGTTTTTTTTTTCCTTCTTTCTAATTCAGTATATATGGTTAATTTAGGTATTTTATCCATTCTGAACATAACTCTGTTATAGGATAACTATGCGTTTTAATAATACAAAGAGGTAACTGTCACTAAGGTTATGAAGGGGTAACTGTCATTTGCCATTTTAAGAAATATTACCTTATTACTTCTGTTACACCGAATTTCACATTCCACCTTCGACAACACCACAAATGTTTTTTGACAAATTAGTAAAAGTAGAGACATGCATGAACCAAACATTATAAAATACTACAAAACAACATCCTCACTTTGAACCGTAGGGTCACCTGACTGAAAAAAAATGGGCAAAATCGAATTTCAATGTTTTCGCCCATTAATATTAAATAAACCCTAAACATTAAACTCTTAACCCTAACCTTTAAGTTCCAATCTTAAACATTAAATCTTAAACCCAAAATGTACTTCTTTGTTATACTAGATTTTGAAATATCTCTTAAAGAGGTGTGATCTTTTCAATACCTTAAGCTGTATATTAAAAATAAAAATAAAAGAGATTAAATGAGGATGATCCAAGTGTCACTTATGTATAAATATAAAAGAAATAACATTGTATTCCATTAACAAAATACTTTTGTACATTGATAGAAAACTGGCTAATTGCCCCTCCACCGGTTACATCAATTAATCATGGTGGGGAAGGAGAGTTACATTCTTGAGAGATAGGCTCTCTATTGCTAACTTAGCTAGATGGTTACAAGGCTCATTTCTACCAACACAATTGAGCAATGTTGAAACATAAATTCAAGAGTATGGTGTCTTCAGGTACTGTCGCGACTCTAGCCTCGAAATTCTTCTTTCAATTGATCCACTCACAAGATTTTGATCTTCAATTCTAATTTGGATCTATCTCCACTTGCTCTTCTCAGCCATGACTTTGAGCATATCTATCTTCAATTTATACATAAGCTTTACCCAAATCTATAATAGTATATAAACTATTTTTGAACATCACAAGGTGATTTTCTCCATAGCTAATCAACAAGTTTTATAAATTAATATTCTCAAAACAACACCCAAAAATTCTCAAGAAAAAATATTCTAATTCTAATTGGTAGGAAAGACAGAACAAAAAGAAAAAACAGAAGATATAACTAACCAAATGCTAATAGCACATGGTGTGGTTGGAATGTCAGTCACCAACCTACACTTTTCAAAGATCAAATTTTATATCACATATACATATCAATTATCAAAAGAAAGAATGAACTCACTTCAGCTTCAGGAATACCAGACTATTTACAAATACTACAGATAGATCTAATTATTGCCATCCTTAACAAAAGAACATGAGCAATTCTACAAATTGTGAAATTCAACAACCCATTCACGAACTAAAATTGCTGGACATGTGGACATACAAACAATAATCCCACAAGATCTAAACTTTTGGATGAATATCCAAGAAATAACTCAAAGAAAACATCAATCTTTTGAGTTAAAGAATCCATTTTTCTTGTTTTCCCAATTTTAAATTAACAAACTGTTGGAACAAATTAAGTTCATTGGAAGGGATGACGATCATTTGTACTACAATGAGATCAAAGAAGAAAAGGGAACCAATTTCATAATTTCAAGATTAGGAAAAACACAATTTAATACTGCCTTCACAACCAAATAAAGGATCAGTGATGACGAAAATTGAAAACAAACACAAAAGGTTTGGCTTTAGCCCTCTCAAGCCAACTCAACCCACCCACTAGAAGGTGGGGTAGGTGTAAACAACCTTACAGATTACTCTTAAGAAGAATTTTATTAACCAAAAGTTCAATACACAAGAGGTAAAAGCAAAAAGTAGGATGCTGAAGAACATGCAATGCCATCTTTCTTTGATTCAGCCAAGACCAAATGCCTTTCTCTTCTGTCACTTTTTACCAGAACCAACCTCTCACTCATTCTCAAAATATGCATATATACTAAGTTAAACAAAACTTGGAACAACAGGACACATCATTTGGTGCAAAACAACCAAAATTTAAGCATGAAAGCCAAACTTTCGAATATACATTTCCTTGCAATCTCTTCATGAAGCTGAGAACAAACTTACACATCTGCTTCCTAGTTCTGCCTACAGGCTACATCGGTACAGGATAAGAAAACACGATAGAAGGATGATACAAACTAGGAAATGAGAGGAGATGGGCACAAGTGTAAAGAAGAAGATCAAACGAGATAAAATGAGCGCATTTTGCTTGGTTAGGAAGTGGAAAGCAAGCCATGAAGATAGATTCTTGCTACTTTTTCAGTATACTAAAACTGGAATGAGAGTTAATCATAGGGCACGACACAATTTTCTGACAATGTTTCACAGCATTGCAAATCTGACTCAAAGCTTAACTCAAATCATTACATTTAAAACCATTCTAGTGAGTAGAGGTTACAAGTTTAACTCAGAGAACTTCATTTCATAGAGTAAATTCAAAACAGAAGTGCTACACTGAAACACATTCCATGAAGGAAAAGAAAACAAAGATTCGCAAAAGAACAGGGGAATTTGACAATTTGCTTCAATGATGAAAAAATCCCAACATGAAATTTTGAATCTACATTGAATAACAATACCTTGGAACTTCTGATGAAAAGTGGAAAAGCAATACCGTGGAACTTCTTTGTTGGATTAATGTACAAAAAAGTTTCAGAAGCTTGCAACTCCAGCAATAATCTGTCTCTTTTAATAAGCTCCGTCAAGAAGGGAATGTTGCCCAAAATTACAATTACTGTCACCGGTGAGAAGATGACCCAAGAACAAAATAAATTCTATGCACACTTCAATAAAAACCCAAAATTTCCGAACCTGCAAACCAAAAGAAAACATCATCAAATTAAAAATAAATGATTATCAATTAGCCAAAAGGGAAAAAAAAATATCAGATGAGGGAAGAATACAGGGCACGAGAAACCCATTTTTCTCACAACCCTTACTGCGGCGGGAACTCTGACCTGTGGCACTTTGTTCGGAACCCTCACTGCGCGGGAACACAACGGCGGCTCTATCTAGGGTATTCGATCTTCAACCTCTTCGCTGAACTTTCTTAGGAACGACATTTTCTATTTGGAATGTTCGGCGATGTGAGATTTCCGATTTTGTTTTTCTCAGGGAATGAGGAATGGTGGTGGTGAGATTTGGGAGAATTTCGCCCTAACCAGCTCAAAAATGAGCTTTCTTTTTCGGTTTTTCCATCAGATTCAAAAACAGCGTGTGTATCCCTGTTTTTCTTTTTCTGAATTTTGTTTTTTTATTTTTTATTTTATTTTTTCTTTATTGTTTTTTTATTTTATTTTTTCTTTATTTTAAAAAACCTAAGGGTCCATTTGGTGAAACAGAATTAGAATTGAATTGGAATTGAAATTCTATATAATTGAAATGTAGAATTAGAATTGCAAATCCATTTCAATTCCATTGTTTGGTAAAATATTAAAATTTGTAGAAATTGAATTGTGATTCCAATTTATTTTTTGTTTGAATGCTTAAAATTATATGTAGAATTAGAATTCATTTGCAATCATAAAATAACCATTTTTTAAAATAACTTTTGTATCTAATTAAAAATAAATAAAATCACCCACCATATATAAGATTATATTATACAATTATTGGAATAAATATAAATTCTACAGGTCACCTTATAATTAGTTAGGAAAATAAATTAATAACAATATTAATTAGTGACTTAATTGAAAATATAAATATTCAAGTCACCTTAACATGTTAAACAAGAAAAATAAATTGACTAAAAATGCTACAAAATCATCATTCCGAACTCCTAGTGATCAACACAAAATCCCTACTGAATGTGTATCAAAATCCACTGTTGCCTCAAATGAGTTGGCATCCCCAAAAATGTATCAAATAACCTTAGATTGTTCATCATCATGTCTAATGCCCTCAACTTCTGTGTGGAATCCAAATCAACTTTCTCTAACTCCTTCAAAACTTCTTCAGTAGTGGCTTTCCGCGTGTCTGTCATAAGAAACCTATCTAGACAATCAGCCATCCTACCCAAAACATCAAATAAAGCTTGTGAACTAGGAAGTTTCCTCTTTGTGCCTTGAGAACTAGTGGAGGAAGTCTCTTTTTCCTTTAAACGTTGTTGTCGAGCCAACAACATACTAGTGGTCATTCTCCTCTATTGTCCCCTCATCACCCTCAAATGAGGCTTGTTCACTTGAAAATTCATTTTCTACATCATCTGTCTCTCTAATAGTTCTGGCTCCTTGTCCACTAGCACAATCTTGGGAGAAAATGATAGAAATATCATCCCAATTCTCAGTTACAATTTTTCTCCTATATGGTGCAAGTTTGGGATTTGCCTACAAAATAGAAAAACATGTTAATAAGAGTTCAACAAATACGAGAAAATATAACTTATTAATGAAACAATAAGGATGGAGAAGGAATATTCCATTAGTAGATTCTTAGCATTCTATTTCCAACTAAATAGAAAGAGATTTACCTCTACTCATTCATTCCAAACATTTTCATCATGGACTTCAATCCTACCTATTGTATGGTCCCATGTAATTGGAGAGCCAGAGTTGCATGAAACCAACAAGGGATGTAACACTTCATAATGCTTTTTCCACGTCTTCAAGCTAGCAAGTATGTTACTCTTACTAACTTTAACATGTAACTGTTCGGAAAGAGAATTAACAGCAGCTGTCCAATATGTTGACTTCCATGCACAATCACCATCTAACTTGTTTCCTTGATTCATTTGTTCTACAAGACAAGAACTTAGAACCTTATCCATTTTTGGGCTCCAACTTTGATATGATTTTGTGTTTGCTTTTTCCTTCCCTTCCCCTTTAAAAGGGACGTTATTTGTGATTTGGATGCCATCTACCTGTAAAGTAGATATTGGTGCTCTTTCCATCAATATGTCAAGTAGAGAAAGAAAATACAAAGAAAGACTTCAATTAAATTACTAGAGTACAATACAACGAAAAGAAATAGCTTCACTCAAAGAAAATGCAGTAGAACCTACCAAATTCATAAAAAATTGTTCATAAAAGCTCTGGTAAGCTAACAAGTGCAAAAATTCTGTCACGATTGAGGTTCACAGGAAACACCAAATACATCAATTAAAGTTCCATTTTCCAGAGTCAAATGTTAAAACAAGTCAAATATTTTTGATGCATTACATCTCTCAGTTTCAGAACCATCACAAAAGCAGAAACTAAGATGAAGTGGGTTTAGGGAAGGGGGAAGGGGGAAGAGGGAAGGCAAAAAGGGGAAGGGGGAAGGGGGAGGAAGTAAATCAGATCAACCTTATTCTGAAACAAAGTCCTCATGGTTTGTACAAAGATACCAAACTTCACAGAGAATCAAAGTTGAGAATCTTTCAAAAATTAAGATGATCACAGTTATGAAACACAACACTTTCCATGCAATTGATCATCTCAAAAAGATGGAATTTTTATAGCAAGATTGAATTATTAGACCATTCAAACATTATTAATGGACAAACACTTCAGCAAGCAATTTGCAAATTAAGAGAGAATCACAGATAAAAATTTCCAAATTGTCCAGTTTTCACAATTTATTCTATGCATGCAATCACCAAACTAAAAAGCTATAAACTCCAACACATGAATCATGATTGCATACTCATAGTGAAAAAAATCAGCAAATCCCCCTTTAAAAATTGAGATTTGGGAAATCTTTTACTGTCAGAAAAGTACAATCTGGGAAAAAAATTGCAAAATACATACGATTGGATTAAACCCAAAATTCAGAATCAAGAACATAATCAATCACACCAACAGAGATCAAACCATGATAAAATACTAGAATTGGGAAAACAGTGAAAACCCACATCTGTTTCAATGAACATGAACTAACTAATAATACATCTGGGCTTGGAATCAAGAAATTTCTAGAAGATTATAGTGATGAAAGATGCTAGCCAAATGGGTATGAGAAAAAAACAGAGATTTTGAACTTGAATACAACCGTACTGAAAAAGTGAAAGTGGGACTTGACTTTGGAGTATCTGAAGATAAAATTCATGGTAAACATTCAGAGACTAGTTTGTAAAGTTTCTCTCAATTTAGCTAGAGGCAGTTTTATCTGCAGAGTTCTTATGCAACACGAATACAGCTAATCTAGCTGCTACAAAAGCAATTGAGAATTGCCCGAGGGAAAACAAGCTTACTGTGCTATCAAATTGTGCTTTAGTTGCTGCACATTTGAGTGATATAGGAATGCCCTGCAGTAAAGATCCCAACTATTATGTAATGAACTGAGAATTACCAAGGTAAAAGAAACTTGAAAATTGGATTATCCACCAACCATCATCAAGACTCAAGAGCACTAAATTCAAAAGCCAAAAGAAAAGAATATCATGACTAACAAAACTTAGAAAAAGCTAAAGATCTTATTCCTAAACTAGGATTTGATCAAGGACAAAAATTACATAGTAATACTACAAATCAATATGAAGTCTTACAAAAGATTCATGTGTAGGTATGCCACATGGTCATATTTCCAAAAACAACCACATGTTCAGTAAAAACTCATAAAGCTAGCCATGTACTATTTTTTTTTTTTAGTGACACGCAAATATGCCATGAAATCTCATGACAATTTAGTGATCACACTGAACTATACAAAAAGACCACCATAATACATAGTAAGAAGTCAAATAGTATTATTAATGAGAACAATACACCAAACCAACATTTACTAGTTTGGTCAAAGAACTATTGATGATCTAGAGAAAAAACAAAATAAACACACCTCCAATAACATATTTAACAAGTTTTTCCAGAAGATTGCATAAAAGTTTGGTAACATTATTCTTAAAACTTCAACAACAACAACAGTTGCAGCAACAACAAACTGCAGCAGTAGCAGCGAACACAACCAACACTAACAATACCACCACTACTAGCCACAACTTCTAATACCAAATTATATCACCAAACATTACAAGTCTAAAGAAATCAATTTCATAAACAGAGTTTATGCATTATAATCCCAAAAAAGCATTAAATGTACTAAAGACAAAGGAAAGCCTCAAGCTCGAACCATCACTGAAATTATAGTCAACACAAACATTTGACTGAAATAACTGAAATAAAAGGCAATTGACAATAACTAAATCATTAAAATCCAGCATGCATAATGAAAATTGTAAATGTTTCAGCAATCTTGCAAATTTTGTGTTTTTCCTATTCTGTTTCTTTTTTTTCTTTCTTGTTTTTGTCACTTCCCAGGTATTGAATAAATAGGTAGGCAATAATGGGATATTCAGTCTCAGAAAACATTATTCAAAAGCACAACAATTCAGCTATTTCTACAATTTATACTCTTATTTAAATAGAAAGAAGCAACTCGTAAGCCACTTTCGTTTTTCCATACAAGAACTGAAACCACCACCGCAAATTGAAAAGGAAAAACTTCTACAATATAACAATAATTTTTAAAAAATTAAAAAGTAAATTTAATAAGCAACAGACCCCAAAACTGCCGCTGCTCACCTTTCAACCATAGACACCACCACAATTAACTTTACTGTGTAATTACAATATTTGAACCCTAACTAAAATATCTTTGACAAATAACACACCAGAAAAGTAACTTGGTCCCAATAATCTTCAAAGAAACAAAAAAAAATAGAAGAAAGCGCAAGAACCCAACGTAATAGTTCAATCAAACACCCACCACCGTACCCTTAACCTTTCAAAATCTGAGAAAGAAGAAAGCAAATAAACCTACCTCCGTCCCAAGAATCACAAAGGCGGCGCTAAGATAACCGTCACGCCCATCGTATCGTCGCAGCCAACCACAGTCATCGTCGCCGTCGCCGGTAAGTAGAATACGGAAGAGAGAAAGAAGGGAGATACGAAGTGTTCGATCAAGTGAGGGAAAATAGGGCAAAAAGCTCATTTGCTGTTATAACCCGAAATAATCTACTTGATCCGAAATTTTGACCCGCGAGTTTTGTAAATAGTAAGGAATTGGAATTGGAAAACTTAGAGTCAGTCAAAGAATTGAAATCATGGAATTGGACCCCTATAGAATTGTAATTCCAATTCTGAAATTTAAAATTTAGTCCAAACAAACAATTGAATTGGAATTGGAGCCCCAATTTCAATTCCACAACCCAATTCCGTGGGAAACAAACACACCCTAAACAAAAATAAGAATAAAATATTCTAACTTACTTTCATAGGTTCTACCATGCATAAAAAAACAAGCATAGATTCGGCTATGTTTCTAAAACAAACCTACTTTAAGAATTTTTCCCCAATAGCTACCCACATAATTCTCATTTCAATCAAGTTTAGTATCAGATTCAGATTCATACATGTTTCCATTCGTCAAATCATATAACTTCTTAATCTCACTCACATAGTAAGGTTTACAATTGAAATAATCTCAGTTGAGGGAGAATTTGTTAAGAATTGTCAAAGAAGAAGAACAAACAGGGAAAAAGAAGAACAATCAAACTTATAATTTCAATAGAACAACTAAACAATACGACTGAATAATCCCATCCCAAATAGGGCAAACAAGAGTATATATAGAACTACGAACTAGTCTACCCTAATCCAATAAGGAAACTAAACCTATTACTACCATAAATTTATTATTACCATAAACTTACTATTACCATAAACCTATTATAACTATATATCTAACATCCCCTCTCAAACTCACGATGAATCGAGTCAACGAGAGTTTGCTAATCATAAACGAACCCAGAAAATATAGATGCGACTGTCGAAAACCTTCGCCACACCGCCGGAAACAGAAGAAGACACAAACGTGACTATCGTAAACCTCCGCCACGCCGCCCAAAGTTACAGTCGACTGCCCAAATTGCCACCAAACGAAGTCGACTGTTCAAATTACCAAATTCTTTCCAAAACCAAGTTTCCCATTACCCAATCCCAACCCTCTCTAGGCTAGATTGTTCATCTTAGCCCAACAAACTTGTTGAGCGCATCCTCTTCGTTTCTCTTAGGCTCGCAAAACCCACGATGCAGACCCGTTTCAGACCCAATTCATCCGACCCGACCCGATAGTTTGACCTACCTGGAAGCCAACCCACTTCCAGAACAGCGCCGCCATAGGCTCAAAACAGTTCAAGTCGCTCCGATGACTGAACCGCCATATCGCCGTTGACCCAGACTGAATACTGGTAGTGACCGTTTCCATTCCTCACAGCCCGAGCTCAAAGCTTTAATGCTCCGATGATAATTTTCCCAGTCCGATACATCCCTTCATGCGAGGCTACCAACCCAGCACAAAGAGCTCAATTTCTCAAATATGCTGCCCTAAAAAATTGACCCATATTTGAGAATGAAATCAATTCGGCAGAACCAAAAAAGGAGAGCCAAACCGTAAATGGATAAATCCAAATCGGTAGTTCCATTTGAATTTGGTTGAAAAAACTCTCAAGAAACTAAGATTTCTTAAAACCATATTGTCTACCAAGTTCAAAAACAAATTCAATTACCTAATTACCCCTGGCGGCCGATCCTAACAAGGTAATTAAAATTGGGGCTGACTTACCCCCTCAATTACAACATGATTTGCTTAACCTTTTACGTGAGTTCGTGGAAGTCTTCGCTTGGGGACCAGAAGACATGCCTGGCATTTCTCGAAATATCATTGAACACAGGTTGTCCATTGATGCCAACCATAGGCCGCTTCGTCAACGGAAACGTAACCTTGGAGGAGAACGCATCATATACGTGGAGCTCGAAGTTAACGCCTTATTAGAAGTACGTATCATTCGAGAGGTGGATTATCCGGAATGGCTGGCCAACCCCGTATTGGTTCCCAAGCCCGATGGCTCGTGGCGTATGTGCATTGATTTTACCGACCTAAACAAAGCCTGCCCTAAAGACTGGTTCCCCCTACCGTTGATCGACGTTTTGGTTAATGCCATAGCTGGATTCCGTTTCCTTAACTTCCTGGACGCTTACAAGGGTTACCACCATATCTTCATGGCTAAAGAAGACGAGGAAAAGACATCTTTCATCACGGATAAAGGTACTTATTGCTTTATTACTATGCCTTTCGGTTTGAAGAATGCCAGAGCTACTTTTCAGCGTTTGATAAAGAAAATTTTCAAAAATCAGTTAGGTCGGAACATGGAAGCATATATTGATGATTTGCTTGTTAAAAGTAGGGATGAGTCTGCTTATTTGCTTGATTTGCGTGAAACACTTGAAACCCTTGTCCAATATCAGTTGAGGTTAAATCCAAAAAAATGTGTTTTTGGAGCTATTTCGGGAAAATTCTTAGGTTATATGGTTTCTGAGGGGGGTATATCGGTTAATCCAAAGAAAGTAGAAGCTGTATTGCAAATGCACCCACCTAAATCAATTCGCGAAGTGCAACAATTAACGGGTAGACTAGCGGCCTTGAATCGTTTTTTAGCTCGGTCAGCAGAACGAGCCTTACCATTTTTTAGTATTTTAAAGAAAACAGATAAATTTGTGTGGACTTCCGAATGTCAAAGTGCTTTTGAACAATTAAAAACGTATTTAGCCTCTTTGCCATGTTTAACCATGCCTATTCCGGGAGAACAATTGTATATGTACATAGCTACCACCGAATCTGTAGTTAGCTCGGTCCTACTTCGAGAGGATAACCGGGTTCAAAGACCCATCTATTTTGTTAGCAAAGTGTTGCAGGCAGCAGAGAAGAACTATTCTAGCCTGGAAAAGCTAGTCTTGGCTTTAGTTCACTCCACACGGCGTCTTCGACCTTATTTCAACTCCCATGGAGTCACCGTCTATACCGACGCATCTCTCAAAGCCATCTTACAAAAGGCAGGAGTTTCTGGTCGTCTCACCAAGTGGGCTATCGAATTGGGGGAGTATGACATCACCTTTACCCCTCGCACCGCAGTCAAAGGGCAAGTGTTGGTAGATTTCATAGCTGAAGGGATATCAGACACCCAGGAAGACATCCTTGGCCCGGTACAAAAAATCGATCTTCTTTTAACGGTGGCAAAGGGTGATGACTCGTGGACGCTTTATGTAGATGGTGCTTCTAGCCAGTCCGGATCGGGTGCAGGGATCATCCTCACCAGTCCTGTTGGAGAGATCCACACTTACGCTCTACGATTCTGCTTCACGGCCACAAATAATGAAGCAGAATACGAGGCCATGATAGCCGGTCTGAAGTTAGCTCGGAAACTTGGGGTCGAAAATCTAAAAATTTGTTCGGACTCCCAGCTCGTAGTCAAACAAATTTTGGGGGAGTATAAGGCTAAGGATCGACAAATGGAGGCATATTTAGCACTGGCGCAGCAGCAACTAAATTGTTTTTCAAAATGGACCATAGAGCGAGTTCCACGGAGCAAAAACACAAACGCAGATGCCTTGTCCAAATTGGCTTCCTCGGTTTTCTCTCATTTGACTAAAAGCATTCTAGTGGAAGAAGTACAGAATAGAAGTACAGCTGAGCCAGCAATCTTGTCAATAAGCGAGGGTCGGGATTGGAGATTTCCTCTATGGCAATACTTGAAGAATGGTACTTTACCATATTCACGAAAGGAAGCGCAGCGAATAAGAAGAAAGGCTGAACATTATCAAATAATCGGGGAAGATCTGTACAAAAAGGGTTTCTTAATGCCCTTGCTAAAATGTCTGAGTCCGGGAGAAGCTGAAGCCACGCTGAAGGAAGTACATCAAGGAGATTGCGGGTCTCACATTGGGGCTCGGAATTTGGCTAAGAAAATAATTGGGGTTGGATTTTATTGGCCTCGGTTATTCCAGGAAGCAGTAGAATTCGTTCAAAGGTGCCCCAGTTGCCAACACAACGCAACGATTCACCGGTTGCCGGCCTCCAGCTTTACAGGGATAATTGCCCCTTGGCCTTTCGCAGAATGGGGAATAGATCTCATGGGGCCGTTTCCTAAGATCGGTTCTTGCCATTATCTTGTCGTAGCCATAGATTATTTTACGAAATGGGTAGAAGCCGAGGCATTGACGAACATTACCGGGCGAACTGTAGCTCGATTCCTTTGGAGACAAGTCATCTGCCGGTTCGGCGTGCCCAACTCGGTTATCTCGGACAATGGGACCCAGTTCGAATCCAAAGAATTTACTGCCTTATGTTCAAAACTCGGTATCACCCAGCGTTTCGCATCTGTAGCTCATCCTCCAGCAAATGGGCAAGTGGAACTCACGAACCGAACCCTGTTGCACGGGCTGAAAGCCAGGTTAGAAGATAAGGGCAAGAATTGGGTAGAATAGCTGCCTCATGTGCTATGGTGCCACCGGACTACGCCTAAATCGGCTACGGGGAAGACCCCTTTCGAGCTAGCCTTTGGAGTCAATGCTGTTATCCCCCCGGAAATACAAAGTGGAGCCCCTCGAGTTATGCACTTCGAAAGGGATCAGAACTAGAAAAACTTGGAGCTCAGCTTGGATTTGATAGAAGAAGTTCGGGATTCGGCCTATGTACATCAACTAAATTACAAAAATTTAGTTCGGCAACATTATGATGCTCGAGTCAAACATCGAACCTTTGTACCGGGAGACTTAGTTCTACGAAACCGAGCTATCAGCAAACCACAAGAACAAGGCAAGTTATTATCTAATTGGGAGGGGCCGTATCGGGTAATCGAAGCCCGACCTACTGGAAGTTATATTTTGGAAGATTTGCAAGGACGTCTGGTTCCCCGGGCTTGGAACGCAGCACACTTAAGAAAATACTATTTATGAGGCAGTCAAGTTAAAGATGGGAAAAACATCAAAGTCAAGATGACAAGATTACGAAAGAATTAAGACTTCATTCAACAAGCGAGCTCAGATACAAAGCCGATTTACAAAATACAAAAATTCTTCGAAAGGAACCAGAATCAGAAAAAATTTTTCAAAACACAAGCCGATCTAAGGAAGGACTAGCCCGATCTAAGGGTAAGCCGATCTCAGGAAGGAGGAGCTTGAGAAGAGGCTTCATCTGCTGTCTCCTGGGGGTCGACCACAGGATCCTCTTCGACGTTTTCTGGAATTGGAACACCGATGTCTCGGCATTCTTGCTTGATTTCCTCTACTAAATCGAAAGGATCGCGTCCCACTGGAAGCAAAGAAGTCTGGGCCATGGAGTCTGCAGGAGCGTCTTCTGCCGACCTGGAGCTTTTTAGCTCGTCCCAGCACAGAGTATACCCGCACTGGATTAGCTCGAAAAAACGCCGGTTCATCAACTCCAGCAGGGCCCCTTCGTTAAAAGTTTTCAGCTCGGCCTGGCGAGCTGCTTCAACCTCTTCCGAGCTAACCATCTCTGCAGCCTTCTTTGTAGCCTCTTCTGCAGTCTTTGTAGCCTCTTCTGCAGCTTTCCTAGCCTCTTCTGCAGCTTTATTGGCCTCTTCTGCAGCTTTCTCCAGGTCAGCTTTTTCCTTCGCCCAGTTGGATTTTTCTTTAAGTAGGGCGGCCTCACTTTTCTTCAGGATGTCCACGTCGGCTTCCAGGCCCAGGATCTTGGTCCCCAGCTGGCTCGACTTCGAAAGCTTATCTTGGTATTGCTTCATTAGCCCGGTTTTTTCAATTTCAAGCTCTGAATATTTGCTTTTTTCGAGCCCCAGCTGAAACTCCAAATCCTCAACGGCCTCGGACGGTTTCTTCGACCTTTCCAGCTCGTAACTTTGGGCAAGATGTCCAAAGCCGTTGCCCTTTTCGACATAGCAGCATAATTATAAGCTACCTGCAAAAAATCCGATCCAGGTGTGTCAGACGAGGTAACCATTATTTTTAGACAAATCAATTAAGTTTCGATGCTTACCCTTTTTGTGTGCGAAGCGAGAATGGCCTCCTGCTGCATCATCAGCTCCATATTCTTCCGGAGCTGGTTGCCCACCTGTACCATCTCCTCAAAGGATCTCTCAGTTTCAGCCTCCAACTCCTGGTAAGGCCTTATGCCTCAGGCAGAGGTTCTGGTAAGTACACTTGAAGTATGGGCCGAGCCAGGGAGATCGGTCTATCCCTCTTATCTTTCAGCAACAGGACCCTTTCTTTTGTTGACGGATCCACGGGTCCCCAAAGATCATCAGGCTTCGGCAATTCGGGATCATGTGTGGGGCCCGACAACGTTTGTGGAGCTTTGGCAGCCTTGGCTGCCTGGATTTCTTCCGGGCTCGGCCTGCTCTTTTTTGCGACCCGGGTCACCAATGCCAAGCTGGGAGGATCGGCAACCTCGACCTCTTCCGTAAGATCGATCTCAGCCGATCTTTTGGAAGATCCTGAAGCTGCAGTAGGTTTGTTGGCTTTTTTCTTCCTTCCGAACCCACCAAGACTACCTGAAAACTAGCAACATGCAAAAATCAAAATCACCAGGCTATAAAGGAGGATACAATAAATAAAAAGTCAAGAGGCAGGTATTTACTCTCTCTTTCTACATCGGGGGATTGGCTCAGCCCGGCCGAAACAAGAAGATCCTCTGAAGGAAATTTAGCCGAATATTTAACCGAGCCAGTATAGTTTTTTAGCGCCTTATAGTCCGATTGAACTCTGGGGTCGGACTTGTCTCAGGTTTGTTCGACTGGTAAAATAAATTGTGACCAACGAAAGGGTAGGTTTGCTTCCTCAGCCTTCACCATAAAAAATCTGGCCCTCCATTGTTTATTGGTATCGGGGGAGTCGATAATAATTATAGGGCTATTCCTACGTTTCTGGAAGGTCACCCACCATTTACCATAAGGGTACTTACGGACCGTATAGAATTGAAAAAACAGATCTAACGTAGGTCGAACCCCAGCCCCAAAACACACATATATGAACCCTATCAGAAACCTAAGGGCATTTGGTACTAGTTGGCTCATCCCAATGTGAAGAAAATCACACATCTCGTTCAACAAATCTACGGTCGGAAACCTCAGCCCAAAATTAATATGATACTCATAAACCCCGACCCAACCCTCAGAAACAGTATTTATCCTCTCCTCAGGCTCGGGCAAACGAATCGGGACAGAAGGATCTATGTAATGGGTTGACCTAAGTTTTGTTAAATCTGCCCTAGTCATTTCTGATATTATTTCTTCGGGTTTAAACTCATGAGTGGCGGCCGAATCTACAGAATCAATATAAATATCACTATAATTGTAGATAATCAATCCTACAGAAGTGCTCAAACATGCCATCAGCAGAAAAGAAAGGAAGAGGAACACTAACCTGCAGCCGGAACCTGACGCGATGCTCCGGTACCTGAGCTTCTCTCGGAGGCCATTGCAGACAGATGAACAGGGATAAAGGCACGGCAACGGAAAGATGACGACGACAGGACAACGACCCGAGCAAAAATTGCAAGGACTGGAACACGACGATAAAAATCCGGCAAATCTCGAAAACTTCGGCGAAAGGAAGAAGAAGGAGGGTAAGAAAAAAATTCTCTCTTTTCAGGAAAGCAAATAATGGAGGGGGTCAAATGCTTGCTCTCACGATTTTTATGATGGAGTCTCGAAGAGATCGAAGAGACGTGGGCAGACCAGAAGTTGTAATCATTAATGATACCTCGAGAACATAAACAGCCTTGGAAGTTGTATCGGTTGCTATAAAAAACGTGAAGACGTGTCCAGACAAGTCCGCTTCTTCGAAATCCCAACCTAGGGTAACGCAAAGGTACATCTTTATGGTTGCATTTATTTGTCCGAAAACTGTTCAAATTCTTTAGATCGGTATTACAATTATTACTATGCAGTTGGATGAAACTATTCTTTGTAGGTCGGATTTCGTGTCATATTTCATGTTTTTGTCATTCAGTAATCTATGAATTATAGGTCGTATAAATACTGGAAAAATGCCTGTCACTAATTTGTCTTAGTAAAATACAGTATGTTGCTTAGCCCGGAAAATTGGCTCGGATTAATATCTAGAAATTCATGATGTCCTTTACGCTAAGTCTTAGCTCGGAAAACCCAAAGAGTATTAAGTTTTAGATCAGAAAAACCTAATACTGGGGGGACATGTTGATGTGCATAAAATTGAATTTCTATTGGGCCAAGCCCAATAGATTAAAACTAGGATAAAATAGTGGAACATAAAGGCACAATTAAAGCCCAGACCCGGGTTCAGGTCGGAAAGGCCATACAAACTAAGTCTACAGCTGTGTTACGAATTTAGATCGGTCTTGAAGGTTCAGATCGGTAAAAACCCATAAAAGCTTAGGTTGGCAAACGTTGTAACTCAACTTGGTAACCTTAGATCGGACTTTATAACTTGAGAGTGCCTCGGTCTTTTTCTCACATTTCTATCATATTATTTGAATCGACCGATCTAAGATAGATAGACCGACCCGCCCTGCTTCACTGACACAGTAGGTGAAAGTTTGTCATAGATTAGGTATCTCTACTCGATTGCATGCAGAGATGTTCAGATTTCCTAAGAGATGAAGATGAGACCCGGTCAAGATAATAGCGTCTACGCCACGCTAAATAGAAGGAACAGGTGAACAATTCACTCATGAGGCTTCAACGGACTCTTTCCAACTTGAGGTATATATGCTAAGTCTTCATACTTTCTAAGGTACGCAATCTTGACCATTCTCAAGCATTCATTTTCACTGTTTATCTTCTCCAATTGTACTGACTTGATCGTCGGAGCTTATACAGGGGGGAAAGCCCCGTTTCTTTCTTTGTCATATGAAATTATAACCGGAACAGTGCCAATAATCATTCATCTTCAACCCTGCTGATCCGAGCTGCTCAGGTCGGTCTCCAGCCCGTCCACTCTTCTTCGCCATCAAGTCTCCTTCAGATTGGGCCATAGCCTTACAAGAAATTCATACTGGGCCTCAAGAAGCACTTCCTGGATATTGTGTTTTTTGCGTCACATCAATATGCATAAACATGAACACTTCATCTCTTATGTCCTAGACCTCAACAACCAAACAACCATCGATGAGACATAAGTAGAAACACCCATCTCTTATGACATCGGCCCCTATTCCAACACATCACAATAGGCAAAAAGGGTCCCTAGAAAACTCGAAGATAGAGAGCCGAAATGCTACATTTCTATCCAAACTCTAAGCTCAATTGAAACCAATACCATATGAGTTCTTTATATAGACTCATAGTTACTCAAATCATTCTCAAAACTAGTTTTCCAAAACAAACCAAATCCAAATTTGAAACAAACTGCACAAGTAATTATTAAATCCTAAGGCAATTAGAATTTTCTAATTAAGTTTGGTTTAATTTTCACTACTACAGAAAGGCCTATTGGTCACGGTTTTTGAGGTCATTGGACACACTTATTGAAAATTAGCTAGCGTTTCCAATGCGGGCATTGCAATATGGTGCATATATACTGACCGCGGTCAGAAAACCCATCTCCATAACTGAGAAAAAGCCATGGATTTTAGAGATAACCATGGCCAAATGAGGCATAGAAAATGAGGTGGTGTATAAAACCCGTACCCTTTTCCCCCTTTTTGGAGGCGGTTCTCCCTAAACCCACCTCCAATAAAGGAAAAAAAGAGGCGGGTGTATAGAAACCCAGCCCCTTTCCCCTTTTTTGGAGGCGGCTCTCCCTAAAACCCGCCTCCAATAAAGGAGAAAAGGAGGCAGATTTCGGGCAGTGATTTAACACTCAGACCGGACCTACCGATTTGACCGATTCAACCATGAATCACCTAATTTTCGGTCCAAGTACCATATTAAACTCGGGTGTCTTAGAAATTGGTCACGAAACAGAGTGAACCGGAAAAGAACCGAATCACTCGGATTTTAATATTTTAAACTTTTTTTTTTCGCCCTTAATGTTGTACAATCGCAACCCAATAAGCACATGTTTGGGCTGAGAATGTATTTGTTGGGTTGTGCTTTCTCTATTTATAAACTAATAACATTATGTTATATCTCTTACTTTTCAATGTGGTAATTATTTTCCTTCACCTTTTTAAATTTTTTTTTACCCTTGCATCCTCAAGAATCGAACCTATAACCTCGGGGTTACAAGACCCTTCCTTTACCACCAACCCAACCCTCCCTCCCCGTCCCCCCTTCCTTCAGCTTTAATTTACCTTCAACCTTAATTTCCCTTATGGCCTTAGCCTTAGCCTAACAGTTCCAATTCCACTCTCATGTCCTGAAATTTTTTTTTCTATTTTTAATCTTTGTTTTTTTTTCCTTTCAAAAACTTGTTTTAATATTTTTACTTCCTTTCTCTTTTCGTTTTTACATTCATGCCTTTTGTTTTTAATTCCATTAATTTTTTTTATAATATTAAAATTTTAATTTAAAAAAAATGTGAATGCCTTGATGAACTAAGCATGAAAAAATGTGATGTTGTTTCTTTTGTTCAAAGTCTTACTTTGAGTTAAAATTTGATATTATAAAAAAAAAATGAATGCCTTGATGAACTAAGCATGAAAAAATGTGATGTTGTTTCTTTTGTTCAAACTCTTACTTTGAGTTAAAATTTGATATTATAAAAAAAAAAATGAATGCCTTGATGAACTAAGCATGAAAAAATGTGATGTTGTTGCTTTTGTTCAAACTCTTTCTTTGAATCTAGACAAATGTACTAAAAGCTTGCGAGAATTTGAAAAGAAGAATGAAAAGCTACTTAATCTAGTTAAAGAAAAGAAAATAGAAAATGCAAAGTTGAAGATAAAACTTCAAAATGTTAAACTTGAGAAAAATACCTTTCATGAAAATTTAAAGATTGAGCATATTGCTTTGAACAAGAGAATTAATGACTTAAGTGAAACTATAAGCAAGTCACTAAGGGTAAAAATAGCTTAGACATGATACTTAATTCTCAAAGGTCATATAATGATAAAAGTGGACTAGGTTATCACATTTATGCACAAGCATACACTCACTACAAGAAAACGGGCATTAGTGACGACAGAAAGTCATCAATAAAAGTCCAAACGTTGTCACTAAACCCTTTAGTGACAACAAACGGGTCGTCAAGTGGTCGCGACTATATGTCAGTAGCTAAAGGGTCTAGTGACGACTTTTTTGCACCGTTGTCACTAAAGCCTACCTTTTAGTGACGACTAGTCTTAGTGACGAAAAAAGTCGTCAGTAGGTGTGTGTCAGTAAAAGTGTAAAGTCGTCACTAAAGGGTGTACTTATGGTGACCAGAAAGATAGTGACGAAAGAAAGTCGTCAGTAGGAAATAAATGGTTAAAGGCTTCAGTGACGAATTTCAGTGATGAAAATTATCGTAAATATAAAAGTCAAAGCCTTTAGTGACGACAAAAGTTTGTCACAATAAAGATAAAGCCAACAAATATAGTGACGATAAACAGGCATCAGTAACTACCTGCTTTAGTGACGAAGTTGAGTGATTACAAATGTTGTCAATGGAACAAAATATTAAACGATATATTTCAAAACTTTCAATTTAAATTGCAAATGAATATACATATAGTATGTCATCATTTACACAAGTATGACAAAT
The DNA here is from genome assembly GCA_016801395.1 of Leptodermis oblonga. NCBI lineage: Eukaryota > Viridiplantae > Streptophyta > Magnoliopsida > Gentianales > Rubiaceae > Leptodermis > Leptodermis oblonga. Next base: position 12,174,608 of record CM028756.1, on the reverse strand, counting down.
TGTCATCATATTTAAATGTCCAGGAACATTATTTTTACAGAGTATATGCACAAGGCATGGATCCACTTCTGAGCCAACAACCAAACAACTGCTATAAGGAAAACTAGAATAGCATAATAGGTCAACAATCCTACAGGAACATGATCTGTTGGAAAAACTTCCCCAATCAAAAGTAAGGCATTTAAAGATCAAAGAAAAAATCCAGTTATTTTACCTAGATAATATCACAACTGAGAGTTGAAGATAAGAAACTAGAATACTAGTCGAACCAAATAGACGTCTATTGAGCATTAAATTTTCTAGTTCAAGGCAAAAACAACCTTTCCCAACTAAAAAGTCAAATGGTTATACTGGTCAAAAGCATTCAACAAACACAAGAGGTAACTTAGATTATGGTAAGACATAAAATAGCTTAATTGACATACATGGGGAGAAAAAAGATCCAACAGTAACCATCTTTTAAATTATTAAGCTAACAAAAAAAGTTGTAGGGGAGACTTTATTCTTAGGCAAATGTCAACTACACCAACACAAAACAAATGCAATGAAAGCAAAAGCAAAAATAGATGAAAGAAAGGTACTAGTGCTCCTGAAAGAACACATCTGCAATTTTCAAAGGGAAAACAAGTATATATTAGTACTAAATTATATTCATATAAATAGATACCCAATTCATCTTTAGAGCTTCAATGAACTTCCAGATTGCATTCAAATTGCTTACATGTAATGAAGGATACATTTATGCAATTTTTAAAGGAAATACAATTTTTCCCCTAGCAATTATTAAGTTCATTATTTTTCCTTTATAGAATACAAATGATAAGTTGAAATAAAACCCTCCCTAAATAGTCTTTTTGTATCTCTTTTAAGTTAATTCGACTTAGAAAGTGTATATTTCAACTGGTTTTCATGAAATTGAACCAAAATAAAGATAAACTTGTAGTTTAGAAGGAATAAAGTGCAAGAAACTGATACTTTAAGTATTAAAGTGCATTTCACAAGAACTTTTAGGGACATAATAGTCAGTTTCTTTCTCTTTAAGTTAATTCAACTTAGACATAGTGCGTTTCAACTGATTTTAATGAAATTATACCAAAATAAAGATAAGATTTTAGTTTATAAGAACTAAAGTGAAAAAGAATTGATAATTTAAGTACTATAGTGCATTTTACACAAAACTTTAGGGGCATTATAGTCATTTTATATCTTTTTAAGTTAATTCAACTTAATTAGAAATCGTGCATCTCAATTGTTTTTCATGAAAATATACTAGGAAAACACAAACTTTTAGTTTATAAATACTAAATTGAAAGAAACAGATACTTTATGCAAATTAGAAAAAGTTTAACTCTTAATAGATATACTCAGAATAAATTATGCAAATTATATTTTCCTAAGTGTTAACCATCTTTTTTAGTGGTAATTTATATGATGGATTGGAATAATTAATTATGTGAATTAATACTAGACAATTAATAATATAGGTACATTAAATATGACTAATAAAATGGAAAAAACTATATATAAATATATTGTTGTAGAAATGTACTTATTTTTGAAAGTAATACTTGTTGTGGAATAGATGGAGTATTAGGGTGTTGTAGTATAATTAATTTAAATTAAGAGCAAGAATATGAATAAAATTGTATTGAATTTGGCTCAATAAGCCCAAAACCGTGCCTATCTAACATTATTAAAAATTATGGACTAAAGGAAAACTATTAGGGTGCCCTAGTGATATTTTTGAAAATATAGAAGCCTAACACAATCATTATTAATTGTCAATCAGCAAAATTATTAGTATTGATAGCTAGCCTTGTTGGGATGTGAAGGTTTTTATAGAGAGAAGGTGGGGGTTCGAATCCTTGCTCAACACATTCATAATTTCTTTTGCTTCAAATTTATGCTATTTAAATATAAATATTACAAACCCATCAACAAAATCTAAAAGGGAGTAGCGGACTTGTGGAAAACATTATGTATTCTTATTCTAGGAGGTCTAGTGTTCAATCTCTTGCAAAAGCAAATTATTTGTATGACTTCTATACATATCTTTTATCAGTATTATTCCCTTGTCCCATTGAAAATAGTAAAGAAAGTAAATTTGTCACTGGGGCATACATTAATTACTTGTTACTATGTATTTCTATTTATGTTGAGTCTTATTTTTTTTTAAATTATAAAATATATTTAGGTTACTTAATGAAATCTAAAATGTTTAGATATTTATTTGGGTTGTTTAATAAAGATTGAAAGAGTGTTTATAATTTAGCTGGACCATTAATAAAAGTTTAAATATTTATTTGATTTACATTAATGTTTTTTCTTTTTAGACTTCTAATTGTATTTTTACCTTCTTTTTTCTTTTTGGATTGGAACCAATCAATGACCACCTTTTTAGTGACGACTACTCTTCGTCACTGATAGGCAAACAACACACTTTTATTGATAACAAAATGTCGTCAATACTGTCAAAACTTTTACTGATGACAACTTATCGTCACAAAATATTAATGTGGGCTTTCAACGACGAACAAAATGTTTTCGTCACTAAATGTTGTCAAACTAGTGATGAAACTCATTTTCGTCACGATATTCGTTAGTAAAAGTCATGAAATTGGCGGGAATGGTTGGTGCTAACCCTTTACTGACGACTTTTTAAATCTCATCACTAAAACTCTTATAGCTGACCATATTGTAGTGACAACATCAATTCTCGTCACTAAATGGGGTCTTTACTAACGACTTCTTGTGACGTGAAAACATTTTTTGTCACTAAAGGCCGTTTTTCTTGTAGTGACTAGTTCTTCTACTTTGACCTTTAACAAGCATGCTTCTTTTAAGCCCAGGACTCCCTTAAAGAATGCTCATCTTTCTTGTCATTATTGTGGTACTTTTGGTAATGTTTCACATAGATGCCATGCTAGAAAATTGGTTCATATTGGTAGAAAGAAATGGGTAGTTAAAACTAACTCCCAAGGACCCAAAACCAAAAGGGGACCAATTACATTTCTTCCTTCTATTGCACGTGCATGATACACTCTTAAAAACCATGAAGCTATCCAAGTGGTCACAACTTATTTGAAAATGTGTTGCTTATTGATAATTTGAAATTTAATCTTCTAGAGAAAATTTGGATTAAGGGCAGTACAAATTTCATAATTAATAATAGGGGTACAAATTTGACATAATTTTTATTAAGGACAGTAAATTATTACTTAAGAAACAGAAAATAAAAATCAACTTATATAGACAAATACCCTTTGAATTTTTCTTCTTTCTTTTATGATATTCTTTCTTCGTCTTCTCCGTCCTTCTTCGTCTTCTTCATCGCCTTCTTCTTCTTCTTCTTTCCTTTCTCCTTTCAATTGGAGAACGACAAAAAAGAAAAAAAAAAAAAGGAATTGGGTTCTGCAATCAGATTGAGCTGTAGTGTGGCTAGCCACTAGACATCCGATGTTGCATCCTTGGGCGAGTCTGACTGACGACTGAGACTGCCAAACTTGAATTCCTTGGACCGTTCTTTGTCGGAAATAGATCGGTTTCGCGCCGCTTTCAGTGAGAACATTTGCTAACCCACATACGAAGGGAGGTGCCGATGTGAATCTCGTCCAGAACAGATGCAACACCTCACTTTGCTTATGGGTGGAAATCCAAGAAAAGTAGAAATAAACTATTCTACTCACCAATGTTAGAGGCTTGACTAATTTGGGCCCCAAAGTTTCTTGTATGATAAAATTTAGTCTCTAACGTTTTTCTACATGTCAAGAAAGGTTTCACATTGCAGAACCCAATTCCTTTTGTTTTTTGGTTGTTGTTGTCATTCTCCAATTGAAAGGAGAAAGGAAAGAGAAGAACGGAGAAGACGAAGAAGAAGAAGAAGAAGACGGAGAAGATGAAGAAAGAATATCGCAGAAGAGGAAGAAGAAAAGAAACAAGAAAAATTCAAAGGGTATTTGTGTCTATATAAGTTGATTTTTATTTTCTGTTTCTTAAGTAATAATCTACTGCCCTTAATAAAAATTATGTCAAAATTGTACCCCTATTCTTAATTTTGAAATTTGTACTGCCATTAATCCAAAATTTCCCAATCTTCTAAGTGTTAGCCAAATTTGTCAGAAAAATCTTAGTATTCATTTTAAATATGATACTTGCACTACTACAAAAATGACTTTTAATGGCGGTTTTTTAGGGCTTTTAACGGCGGTTTTCGGCATTTTTGAACCGCCATCTATTCGGCAGCCGTAGAAAGTTTACGGACTTTCTACGGCAGTTGTGAACCGCCATAGAAAGTTCGGACTTTCTACGGCGCTTAGGAACCGCCGTAGAAAGTTGGCTTTCTACGGCGGTTTTGAAAAAAACCGCCGTAGAATGTCTACTTTCTATGGCTGTTCCTAAGCGAACCGCCATAGAAAGTTAACTTTCTATGGCGGTTTTGAAGATAACCGCCGTAGAAAGTACCAAATTTGTAAAAAAAAATTTAATATTTTATTTTTTTCTCTACATTCAAAAAATATATATCAAAAACAGCAAGAACAACCTTAAAAAGGTTTTGATATATATATATATATTACAACTTTATTCAAAAAATATATATCAAAAACTTCCATGCTAATAAACCGAACAACCACCAAACTTCACAAAATTTTTGCGTGCATCCATCAAATTCTAATTAATTTAATCATTAACAGCAAGAACAATACAATAATCACCGATATAACACTAATCAAACCCGAATTTAATCATTCATCATCTCACCAAACCCGAATTTAACACTAATAATAAACCCTAGATCAATCACAATAATCAAGTAACAATAAAATTTGCAAAACTTAAATAAAGTTGAAACTATTCTATATTACCTTTTTTATGATTTGAAGCCCACAACAAGGACCGATTGTGGTGAAATTATGATGGGGGTGGGTGATGGCCGATTAAGAAACCATATCCGGAGTTGGGTGACGGCAGATCTTGTTATCAACACTGCCGAAAGAACGACTTCGGGGGAAGACAAGAGAAAAAATCGACGGAGAGAGGATGGGCGTCGGTAACGAGAGAACGCTTCGGTTTGCTGGAGATGGAAACAGGGGGAAGCCGCGGCTGGCTGGAGATGGAAAGAAAGGGAAACCCTTAAAATTCAAACAAAATCAAGTTTCTATGGCGGTTTTTATTAAAACCGCCGTAGAAATGGACTTTCTACGGCGGTTTTAATTAAAACCGCCGTAGAAAGTAACTTTCTATGGCGGTTATGAAGAAACCGCCATAGAAAGTAAGTTTCTATGGCGGTTTTAATTACAACCGCCGTAGAAAGTCCATTTCTACAGCGGTTTTAATAAATCCGCCGTAGAAAGCCCGTAATTGTGAATTCCCGCCCGTTCTTCTATTCCTATTAATTTCTAGTTTTTCTATTTTCTTAAATTAACCCCCAAATTTTTTTAAATTTAATAATAAATATGTATTTTACTATTTATCAATTTTTATAGTAAAATTCATCATATTTATTAATTATACGGTGGTTAGAAATACAACCGTCTGGAAAGGGACTTTCTACGGCGGTTTTCTAAAACCGCCGTAGAAAGTCCCCTTTCTACAGCGGTTAGAAATAAAACCACCGTAGAAAGTTCCCTAATTTTTACGGCGGTTTTATATAGAACCGCCGTAGAAAGTCCGTACTTTCTTTTTAATGGCGGTTTTGGTCTTTCCGCCGTTAAAGCACCGCCGTAGAAAGTCCATTTTGTAGTAGTGATATGATCTGATATGACCAGTTTTAAGCAGTCAAATGGGAGATCAACGCTTTCTATGAATCTTTTGATATGGAAAAAAAAAAAAAAAGAGGTTGAAGCGTTCTTGTGATTTCTATATTGTTCATTGTCTCGTATAATAATTTTTCCCATTTTTACCCATGTCAAACTATTTAGTGTGTTCTCAGCAATTTCAATTCGTCTTTGCACTTTAACTTAATGGGTAAAATTTATTTATTACATGAGCCACTGAAAAATATATAAATTACGAAAAGGCTCAAAATTTTCTTTTTTCATCTCCAAGGATCATCAGAAACTATTAACCTCTCATTTGACGGCATAAAAATGAGCATACCATGTCACATTAACTAAAAGTATAACAACATGCAAACGTAAAGAACTATTTTTGCAATAATAAAACATAAGAGATCAAAATGTAATATATCCAAACAAAAGAGGCCAAAATTGTCACTTTCCGTAAGAAAGACTAAAGAGCAGACTTTCTGAAGATCCAAGAAAGTTGTTCACATGACTCAATTAAAGCACTTCGTCAACACAGGAAAACGACAAACATTTTGCATCCCAAAGTCTGGCCATAAGTGACAACATTTTGTATGATATTCCTAATCTTTATGCATTATAATCTTAAAAGACGTAGGAGACAAAAAGTAGTTTGTTAGAAGTATTTTTAATAAATTTTATTTTTATGAATTTGAATCAATGTGAATTGGCTAAATGGTTGTTAGCGTTTTTATCTCATGAATTTTCTAGATTTTAATAACATGATAAACTAATGCAAATATAATTGGTAGCAAGGTTGTTAAACTCGTATTCTTGGCTAGAATCGTTTTAGGCCTACAATCGGAATTGTAGAATCGGATTTTCACATTCATCCCAATAGATCTTTAAAAACAACTTTGATTTTACGATCCGATTTTCACATCGTAGAATCGGAATCGTAGCCAAGAGAATGAGAGTCCATGTGACTCATTGAATAATGTTTTGTGAGTGATTTCAAAAAAAATTGCAAAAGTCTATAAAGTTTAAACTTTTACAAATTTCATTTCATTATCACTTCTCAATTTAACAATGTTCATATTAAACTCATTTTGAATTTCTTTTTCACGATTTTTAAATTCATGAATTGTTTTATGCTTATGTGACAAAAATATTACCCATGTAAATCTAGAATCACTATTACAGAAATGCTCAAAAGAGGCGCCCCTTTGCAGGCGGGTGTACAAATACCCGCCTCCAAAGGTTGCTATTCACCCGCCTCCAAAAATTGGAGGCGGGTGATACCTTCACCCGCCTCTAGTAAGCTGCTAGCTTACTAGAGGCGGGTGATACCTTCACCCGCCTCCAATTGGAGGCGGGTGACCCCTTCACCCGCCTCCAATTGTAATTGGAGGCGGGTGACCCCTTCACCCGCCTCCAATTGTCTCCCTAATTGGAGGCGGGTGCACCAAAAACCCGCCTCCAATTTCAAAATACGAACATGATTTTTTTTTTAATTTTCAATACTAGATCAAAAATTGTCTTTATTTTGGACTGTTGAAAATAATTTTGAAAATTTATTGAGATTCTAGCGAAGCGAAAAATTAGTAGATAATAAAAATCACAAGTTTTAGAAAAAATATATAATTTCGATTTTAATATTAAATACATAAGTATATGTAGCGTAGCGGTAAATTTAATGTGCAAGAGTCAAGTGAAACTCCAGGCGCGAGTTCGATTCATACTAAAGCCATAAAGTGAAACAAAAAGAAAAACAATTTTTTTTACGAGGGGTTATTGGAGGCGGGTGCAACTCGAATAACACTTAATGGAGGAGGGTGCATGTTTTGCACCCGCCTCGAATAACACTTAATGGAGGCGGGTGCATGCCTCCAATAATTGTTATTGGAGATGCACCCGCCTCCAATAACCCCCAACAGGGGAGGCGGGTGCGGGCGCCTCCAAAGGGAGGCGCCCGCACATGCAGCACCCGCCTCCAATCTCCCTTAGGACCCGCCTCCTAAGGGAGATTTTGGTGTAGTGAATAATCATCATTAAGTACATATGCATATCTTTTTCCACCTAAACTAGCATGTTCAGTAGGGCCAAATAAATCTATGTGAATTAATTCTAAAGGCTTTGTAGTGCTCACATGTTTTTTGGACTTGAAAAAGATTTTTTATGCTTACCATGTTGACATGCATCACAAGATTTATCTTTTTCATACTTCAATTTAGGCAAACCTCTTACTAACTCTTTCTTTAAAATTTTATATAAGTGATCCATACTAACATGAGCTAGTCTTCTATGCCATATCCAACTACCATTACAAGTAACTGTTATGCAATGCTCATTTTGTTCAAGTAATATTTCTATATCCAAAATATACGCATTGCCATTTCTACTTGCACTACAGATTATTTTATCATTTAAAAAAGGATCTACCACATAGCAATTATAGACCAAAATTGCAATAACATGCAAACGTAAAGAACTATTTTTGCAATAATAAAATATAAGGACTAAAAGTGTAACATGTCCAAATAAAAGAAGACAAAATTGCCATTTTCCCATCTTTCTGAAGTGCAGAAAACCTTTCTTGCTGTCAACAAGCAACCAGATTATGACCTAGATGTGATGGCTGATTAATAATTTAGAATGATCATACATGTTTCTTCTTCTTAATTAAGAGAATGTTCCTAAGGAGAAACACAAAAATTACCGGAAAAAGCCCAAAGCATTAGGAGGCCGGGGCTTAAAAAATTTCGAACTTTTCAACTTGGCAATGTGTCACGGGTCGCACCTCTAGTGCGTCTCCCGCAACCCCATCAAGGCACTGTGAGAACTGACTGAGCCACTATGTGTGTGAAATCACACCATGCATCGCACATTGCGTTGTACCATATGTCGGACAACACTGCGAACCCAGCACTAGGCGTCTAGCACCTGGTGCAGCATGGCTCGCGCCCCAACACCACCTCAGCGGGCACCCCAACACCACCTCAGCGCGCGCCCCACTCCGCGGCCTTAGCGCGTGCCCCAGCACCTCCTCAGCGTGTGCCCCTGCCTAGCCTGCCCCTCGCCCAACACCTTTGTATATATTAATTTATGTAGTTTTGTTTCAATTTAATTGTACGAAGTTATGTTAGTGTAGTTTTTAGAAAGAAAGGTGATCTTTCGCAAGATCACCCATTTTGTACACCTTGATCCCACACTAGGAACTTTAGACTTTCCTAGTTTTTGGTTGTTGGTGGACTATTGTAATGTAAGCAAGAGCAGGGTTTCCACCCCCTTTGAACTCTTGGCTATGTATTGTAACCGCATTCTTTTTATGAAAACAAGCTTTGGCTTACATATTGCTTTTCCTTATTTTCATTTGCTTTGAACTTGCTTTTACGAAACCCTTTTAATAACCTCGTTCTCCCCATCACTCTAAAAGCACTATGGTGCTGAGTGCGACTGACGAACAAGACTTGGTTCAAGACTTGCAAACCGTATTGTCTTGCGTGAGAATTTGGCGGAAGCACTGCTAGCATGCATCGCTTGCCACACGCGTCTCTTTTGGTGACTCAAAAGTGCGCCCCGTGACACAATGTTATGAAGCAAGCTTGGAGGCTACTCACAACACTGGATTCAACCCTAGCCTGGGTCTTGCGCGTCTCTATCATCCTAACACGTCGTTCTGGGAGGCATCCAAGGGCATGCTTCCGTCCTTTGCATGACAGTTAATCCTACAAAGGCACCAAGTCCATCAGTTGGGCCTTCAGAGGTGGATTGGAGATGGCCTGACCACAAGGGGATATATATATATATATAGATAAAAGGAGCTGTGGACAAGCCAACTGGTTGCAAATCTGATATGCCATACCACAGGAAGTTGGAAGGAGATCCTCATCTGTAATTCCTTTACGGAGCTAAAAGCCGAAGCAATCCTCAACATAGCAGTATCGTACCATCCAACTAAGGACATCTAGGCATTGCGGGGCTGTCCGAAGGTAAGTACAGAATCAAATTAGGGTATGTAATGACACAAAACTCGGTACTATCACCTATTACAAGTCTTATTCATCAAGAAATACGGCCATCGCCAATCTGGAGGCTCAAAACCCTGCCCAAGGTCCAACACTTCCTTTGCACGCATGCATTAACACACTGCCCTTTACGGAGAACCTATGGAAAAGACATTTACCTGTAGAAGAGTACTGTCCCCTCTACCAATCTCCAGAGGGCTCCCTCGCTCACTTATGCGACTACGCGAGCCACATGTGGGATACCGCAGGCCTTCAAAGAGACATCAGATCTACTAGATAAGCCACGGTAGAATGGTGGACCTAGGAACTCATGCATTCTCCTCATCTCCCCCACTAAGGTAGCCCACATCAGAGTGTTGCTCTACCACGAAGCACTACACGATGACCACATAGCACAAAGAACCCACGATGAAGTACTGCCCGATGGTGGACACAGAGCAAAGCACTGCACGATGAACCCACATAGCTTACCCCTGAAACACTTACTAGGCACGCCCACAAATGGCTAACTGGATACCAAAAAGCACAGATCTCGGGTCCACAAGACCACCCACCCTCGGGCACAGAGTGCACTATCAGCATGAACCAACAAATTCTTTGATGTTGCCATGGATGCAGGAAGGAGCAGGTGCTCGATTGGCATTGCTTGCTACTCAGACAAAGGGAACTGGATCTTTGACCTCACAAAGCAGGTCGCCATCGTCACCTCTACCCAGATGGGAGAAGCACTAGGTCGGAGAGAAGCTCTCATTCACCAGGCAGAGGCGGAACTTCATGGTCGCTCATGAAGTAGGCCAGGCCCTGCAAGATTTTTTTAATTTTATTAATAGGTATTTATATTTTAATATAATAATTATATATATATATATATTTGGATTCCTACAAAAGAAATTTATTACTATTTACTCTTCAATTTTGGAATCCAAATTCTGCCTCTACATCCAGGCATTACACCGGCAGCTCAGGCTTAACGCCGTACGACGCACAAGTAAACTTAAATGCCACCAGCCACTTGATTTGAGGACCAATAAGCTTCGGACTATTCATTCAAGACATGAGCTAGTTGAAGAGGTCACTTCAACTAGCCACGTTAACATGAGTGCACCGCACGCACAACATCATAACCCACACACTAGTACAATACGTTTTAGCTAATTGGCTACACCTAATGGAAATCCATTCTACCCATTGTGACCCACGTATTTACCATGCAAGGAAGTATGATCATGCAATTTTTTCCTTTTAAAAAAAAGAGCTAAGTTCTGTTCCTTAGGTTCATCTTTAAGAGACTTTTCTAAAATATGTTTTAAAAAATAAAAATAAAATAAAGAGCGTATTTGAAAAAAAATGTAAAAATCTATTTGAGAATGAACCTTCCAATTAATTACTTTTCTGTTATATATATATATATATATATGACAAGAATACAAAGATATAGTTGTTAAAGTGATATTATGATGAGTAATAATTTATAACCAAAGTGATATATATAATTGAATCCAGATACACGCTTTGACCTTAATGACAAAACAATTTACTATATATATATACTTACAACAGAATAATTTATAAAATTGTTTTTCCAATAATTCTCTGATGATTAATTCGATCGAGAGACAAAAATATATAAAGCAAGCGATAATCAATATTATACTAACCAGAGGTTTGGAAGCGTTAGGCCATGGTTGTTAAATTCGGACTCGGCCAATGTTATATATATATATGATATTATTATTATTTTTAATTTTTCTTAATTGAATAGCGGTAATTTATGTATCATTACTCTGCAAGGCGTTGCAAGATATATGCATATATTTTAGCTGACATTTGGGACTGATATTGAAAAAGATAACTTAGGGTCCAAAATTCGTATTGCACTTAATTGTAACTCATTATATTGAAAAAAAATAAAATTTTGTATTCATATTTTAAAAGGTCTAAACTCATTAGGTGAGTTACCCAAGTTGTAAGTGGGGGTAATAAACGAGTTGAGACCCTCGCGAGTAGTTTGGTCAAACCCTGGCCGGGGTTCAAAGAGTAGTATAGCTCGATAGCTCATCAAGTGTTCCCATCAAATCAGATTATTAATATATCTTTTATTTTATTACATATTATTTAATAATTGTTATATTAAGAAAATATAATAATTTAATCTCGAGTTACAATTTGAGTTGGACTCAAAATCGAGCTCATTGTGAAATTATTTTTTTAGTTCAGACTAAAATATTTTGGCTTGATCAAGTTCAAGCCGATCCCGAGTGAAGTTAGTTCTTTTCGAGCCGAACTTGAGCCGAGGCGTGCTCGGATTGGGCTCTACTCTTTTACACCTTGTTGAATTAGCAAAGACTTTGTTTAAGTCATTTGATTTTTTTATTCTCAAGATACTTTTTTACCTTTCTTTGTTGTCATTTTGAAAAAGTAAGCAGTTAATGTTAGTATGTTCTAAGTTCTAATAAGTGGAAAACGGCAGGACGATTGACAAAACTTCAATAAAATGCAAGTTGGATGTGATTGGATCCGTAATCCACTCCGGAAATTTGGATCGAAGAACGATTACTTAAAACATTAATGCAGTTTCCAGGAAACCAAAGCCCCAAGTCCAGAGTATTCAAACTAAACTTATCCTATATATGTAGGTAGGGATCAAGAAAATTTCCAGAGCAAAAACACATCAAGAAGAAAAATGCCATCTTTGATCCCATTTATCCTCTCGTTTTACACTATATTCGTACTATCAGCTTTATGGGCTGCTTCAGATTCAGTTGAGGACAAATTTTATCGTTGTGTTAATCTCTACACTGATCTTTCCATACCTTTTTCCAACGCATTTTTCACCCCAAAAGATGCCTCATTCACCTCTGTTCTCGATTCCACCGCGCAGAATCTCAGGTGTCTGGGGCCATCCAACCCCAAGCCCATTCTCATATTCAAACCATTGGAGGAATCGCACGTTCAGGCAGCCGTTATATGCGGGAAAGAACAGGGCATTCAGCTCAGAATCCGCAGCGGAGGCCATGACTATGAGGGCATGTCCTACACTTCTGCAACAAAATCACCATTCGTATTTCTCGACCTTGCAAATCTTCGATCGGTTAACGTAAGTATTGATCAAAACAGTGCCTGGGTTCAAGTCGGTGGCACCGTTGGTGAAGTTTTTTACAGGATATCGCAGAAGAGCAAGACTCATGGTTTTCCGGCGGGCCTCTGTACAAGCTTAGGAATCGGAGGGCACATAACAGGTGGGCATATGGACCCATGATGAGAAAATACGGGCTCGGCGCTGATAACGTTGTTGATGCCCGAATTGTTGATGCCACTGGAAGAATTCTTGACAGACAATCCATGGGAGAGGATCTGTTTTGGGCAATCACAGGGGGAGGGGGCGGGAGCTTTGGTATCATCCTCGCCTGGAAGCTAAGATTGGTTCCTGTTCCGGCAACCGTGACCGTTTTTACTGTTCCAAAAACATTGGAACAGGGAGGAACGAAACTCCTTTACAGATGGCAACAGGTTGCTGATAAAGCTTGATGAAGATATCTTCATTAGGGTCCTCATTCAGGCAGTGAATTCAACCACTCAAACAGGGAAAAGGACCATATTAACTGCCTATCAGGGCTTATTTCTTGGAAGATCTGACAGGCTTCTGGAAGTAATGAAGAGAAGCTTTCCTGAATTGGGATTCCCAAATGGACTGCAAGGAAATGAGCTGGATTGAATCGGCGCTGTACATCGCCGGGTACCCGAGTACTCTAAAGCCTGAATTTTTACTTCAGGGGAGATCATTTTTCAACAAGGTTCATTTTAAAGCCAAGTCTGACTTCGTGAAAGAGCCAATTCCAGAGAACGCTCTTGAAGGAATATGGAAAAGGTTTCTGAAAGAAGATTCACCATTGAGCATATGGAATCCTTATGGAGGAATGATGGGTAAAATTCCAGAATCTGCAACCCCTTTTCCTCACAGAAAAGGGAGAAAGTTCATGATTCAATGGTTGACAGGATGGCAAAGTGAGGACCAAAAAGTTGCAGACAAACACATTAAATGGATCAGGGAGTTGTATGATTTCATGGCTCCTTATGTTTCAAATTTTCCCAGAGAAGCCTATGCTAATTACAAGGATCTTGATTTGGGAATAGACAAAATCAATGGAAACACGAGTTTGATGAAGGCAAGTCTTTGGGGAACCAAATACTTCAAAAACAACTTCAGAAGACTAATACTTGTGAAGACGAAATATGATCCTCATAATTTCTTCAGGCATGAGCAGAGCATTCCGACTCTTCATGCCTTGTCTGAAGGAAACGAGAACAAAATGTTGAACTGAATCATTGGCTAAGTTCATTTGGTATGGACAATGGATTACGTTCAGTTTTATGAAGAATTTATACACTTTCTTTTTCTTGTATGATACGATTTTCATAATTTTCAATCTTGGTTTGTCCACTTACATTTACATCAGGTTTGGTCAAATAACAAATAAGTCCCCGTAGTTTTAAAAATTACCAATACCTCCCTGTGATTTAGTTATAATTACAAAATTGATTTCTATTATTTATGGCTGAGAACGAATACAAACTTTATCCACTAAAATTCAAAATCGACTCCGTAAAAGTTCAGTTTAAGCTTATTTATTAAATAAATGAACAAATATGTATGGAATTTTTGACTCAGCAAAAGTTCAGTTTGAACTTATTTATTTAATAAAATTCACAGTTTGAGTGTTCTAAATAACAACGCGACTCAGCACGATATCACCCTTACCGTTGGTGAAAAAATAAACACAACAAATTTTTTTTGGATATTTCAAGGAAGTATTTGTAATTTCTATAACAACAATAACTTATTTGTAATTTGACCAAATTTTTGGGAAGGTAAATGTAATTCGCCCTATGATAGGTGTATTTATGTTATTTACTTTTGGTTGTTTCTTGGCCAATCTCATGGGGTATTTGGAGTGTTTTTCAATGCTTAACAAGGGTCCATCAGCCGAAATGGATGTTTGTGAACAGTACTCATGAAGAATAGCCATGAGAATCAATGTTTAACAAACTGGATCGGACGTTGAATCGGGCAAGCTCAGGGGTCAGGGTTTAACTGGGGTTCAGGGGTCGAACTGGGAGTCGAATCGGTGACGTCATTATGATGTCATAAATATATTTAAAATATTATACATCACATAATTAATATAAATTTAATTTTTATAATATTAAAAAAATAATTTTTTAAATGAACAATAATAATATAAATTATATAATGTCTAATTTATTATATAAGCATGCTTAACTCAATGGCTAACCACTCTTCTATAAAAGGCTCTCTCTTCTTGAGGTAATAGGTTTGAATCTTAACTGGGTAGAATTAATTTTTTCATTTGTTTCAGATTTTTCGCATCCCACATTGGTTGTGGAAATGAATATGTTCCCATATAAAAGGAGAAAGGATGCAAAAAAACTTCAAAAAAGGAAAAAAAAAAAAAACCTCTAATAAAAAAAAAATGAAAAAACCAAGTTGGGGCCGGTTCACCCGATTCTTGGTTTAATCCCGGGTTTGGGCCAAATAACCTGGTTTTTTCCATTTACCATTTTTTAGTACAAACTGGACCAGTTCCCGGTTAACGCGGTCGAACCGGCCAGTCCGATCCGGTTTGTTAAACAATGACAAGAATATTCTAGGAGCGGGTGCGATTAAGTTGGGCTGCTATGAAATGCTTTTAGCTCAATTGGTTGGGCTGAATGAACTAACTTCCTGGGTTGGACTTTAATCATTGTGGCCCATTGAAATTAATTAAGAGGGATCCAGATCCAATCCAAGTTTCGAAGATTGGTTTAAGATCCAAAATTGATTGCAGCGTGGATTGATTCTCAAGCAAGTAATTCGAGTGGCATGTGATGCGTGAATAATTAGGGCTGCGTTCCTATTACTTATTTTCGGCCGCCTGTGGCTTTTAAGGAAACATTTTCCTTGTTTGATTTAAGTAACTTTCTTCCATTACAAGTTAATTAGTTATTTTATTTTTCTAGTCTTTTAAGGAGATTTAGTAGGAGAAATTTTCCTCTAAATAGGGTGCTCATTTGTACGATTAATTGATCCGGAAAAACACCCCTCGCAAGCTCCCACTACTCCTCAATCCCATTAATATTAATTTTCTTTTCTTTATGTTAAGTTTAGTTGTTTTCTTTATTTAGTTTTATTGTTTTAATTTATTTTTTTAGTTGAAGATTGATCAAGGTTGGTTCATACAATTGTGAGATCTAATCGTTCTTTAGGTAATGCATGCATTGGCAGAGCTAGGCCTTGAAGGTCTGGTGGAGCAAAATTATTTATTATAAATATTTACCTCTATTATTTTAATTTTTGGTGGAGCAAAATACAATTTTTTAAAAATTTTATACAGTAAAAGAAATAAATTTTAGAGTGCTGATGGGTGGCTCTGCCGCAATTGAATGCATGCATGAGTTCCATTTCACTCTGGGTGTGTAACTTTTATGACTTGAATTTATATGAATCTGTGGAACTGGTTTAAATTCGAGTAGCACCAATTAATTAATGGTGAATTTATATGAAGATTTGCGATAATTGAAAGCTCGGATTGGTGAGTAGTTGCCAAGATTGCTTTGAAAGCATTGCTAGGTTGAAGGCTTTTAGATTTTTGAAGCCTAGGTCACCATCAGACCTATTCCTTACTTTGTGCCAGGCTAGCGTGCGCAACATCCTCTTTTCCTCTGAATCTCCCCACCAAAATCTGCTCACAAGTCTTGATGCCATTGATGGTGCCATCAGGTGGGGATGGCTTGGAGCACTACTTTAATGAGGATCCCTTTCCCTTCCTTAGACAAAGTTTCATTTTCCAGTCTTTAATTTTTTGCCGGATATGGTCTTTGAGGGAACTGAAGATCTCTTTCTTGCTTCTACCAATTACTGTGGGAAGTCCCAAATACTTTCCATGATTGTTGCATTCGGGAATGGATAGAGTTGAGATTATTGCTTCCTGGCTGTGGTTGGTATATTCGGGCTAAAAAGGATGTTTGATTTGTCGTGGTTGATGCATTAGCGGAGATGAGCTCATATGTTTGAATGACGAATTTGAAGAATGTGCCCTCTTGAACATTTGCTCTCCCAAATAGCAGTGTGTCATTGGCAAAAAATAGATGCAAAATTGATGGGGTTGTTTTCACAACTGGGATTCCTTGTGGTTTTTAGGCCTTTTTGCAAGTCTTGAAAAAGGGAAGAGAAAACCTCGACACAAAGGATAAAGAGGTATGGGGAGAGGGGTCTCCCTTCCAAATACCTCTCTGGGGTGTTAGTGAACCATAGGATACACTGAGAATATCCTAAGAAAGTGAAAGACTGCTCGGAGGAAGGGTCATTGAATCCTATCAAAGGCTTTGCTCATGTCTAATTTAGTGGACATTGAGCCAACTTTGGTTTTTGATTTCGCTTTCACGGTATGGTGGACTACATGGGCTATGAGGATATTGTTCGTGATCAGTCTACCTGGGATGAAGGGAGACTGTGATTCAAATATGACAGAAGGAAGTGTATGACGAAGCCTGTTGGCAAGGCCTTTAGAGGTGATCTTGTAGGCCACATTACAAAGGCTTGTGGGCTAGAATTGACTTATACGCTCTGACTTTTGGACTTGGGAATGAGTAT
This sequence comes from Leptodermis oblonga, assembly GCA_016801395.1. Taxonomy (NCBI): domain Eukaryota; kingdom Viridiplantae; phylum Streptophyta; class Magnoliopsida; order Gentianales; family Rubiaceae; genus Leptodermis; species Leptodermis oblonga. Next base: position 12,157,188 of record CM028756.1, on the reverse strand, counting down.
ATGAATGTGTTGTTCATGGTGTTGGGAAAGGGAGGCCTAAGCAATGGTGCGATAAAACAATTCGAGTCATACAAAGCCCTGTGCGCAAGAAATTATTTCTGGGTGGGAATACTTCTCCAAGATTAAACGAATTCTTCTTCTTAATAGAGGGATCAAGAACAACAAAACCAAAAGATTGAACAAATGAGAGAATAAGGTTTTTTCAGAGAAAATTGGTTTCTAGGAAACTCAGTTCTGTCGATCGTAGAAAATAGATGAAGTATTTATAGATAGAAAATATTGGTATAGTTAGAAAATCCCCCGAAGAACTTTCCACTACCGTTCAGTATAAGATAGAGTTTGACTATTTCTTTTCTACCTAAATCTCTTAACGTTAAATAAATGACCATGACTTGGTATACTCTTATCCCTAGTAAATTAGTATATTAACTTTTGAAATAATTAAATTCCAGAATTTTCCCACATATTTTAGAAGATTTGAATAAAATAAAATTTAATCACAAAATGATTTATGAATTTTTTGGGTGCAAGAACAATGAGTTTGGTGTCTTTTGGACTATGAACCAAACTTAGGTCGATAAAATTTGACTTACAGAATTATTAGTGAAATGTGATATTTCTATGAACCAATAACTCTTCTTGTATGCTAGAGATTTTACAAGTACGTTGTACACCCACTAGTTTGCTGTTCAACGCATTTTTGCGCAAATAGGCCATATGCGTGCCTGGTTTTTCATGAGAGCTCTAAAGATTTAGCCAAAATCTTATAAGAGTGGCCCCACTCCACTCTCATATAGGTGAATTCATCAAGTGTATACTACTTAAATACACCATCCATAAGGAATATTAATTCATTAAGAGTGTTTGAACTCAACCTCACAATTATTGAAGTCAAGCACTCACTACATGTAGTGCATCAGTGCCAATATATATAGATTTGTGAACCTACTTCATGGGATAGCCAATCACATAGGTTGGGTTGTAAAGAATTAATTTTCTTCCTGTAGGTTTAGTCAAAGGTTTGGCCAAATTTACTTCTGACTTCACATAATATATGAAAGTTATTCCATCTTCTAGATGCTGCTTTACGACATTATGTCTCAATATCATTTATCAATTTTTACAATAAAATATAGCTATTGTCGTTTAACAATTACAATTTATAGACATTGGGTAATCATCCTTTTGTTTAGAGGGATATCAATAAGGTATCAGTACTATACCTCTCTAGTACAATGAGAAATTCATTGTTTAGTATGCCATAATTTCATGATACTTCTTAAACATTTCATTAGTCTAATCAATGTAGACCAATCCTCATGATTAGATCACCACAATTTATTAGGGTTAACATAATAAGGATTACTCATAAGTATCACATAAAAGTATAAAGAAAACAAATACTCCTCAAACCAAGTTATTTGTAGGTGACACTATGTTTACCTTTCTCAATTGGTTTACTAGCAAAATTTTTGGAACCTATTATTTTTAGGTTCATGCTACATTAGTTATACAGTATATCCCCACATTTCTTATATAAGCACTACATTTATAATTTCTAAATTTAGATCAGACAACGTTATTTAATCTCACAATTTTTGTAGAAGACATATTCTCGTTGGGATATGGTTATATTTAATATGGAATCCATATGCAACATAGTTTAATATTTAACATAAAAGTCTATTCAACAGACAAACCATATTCAATCAAAATGCATTCAGTATAAAACCAAATTCAACATAAATGCCTTATTGATGGGGAGTAATTCTTTCTCTTGTACATACTCGAATTCAAGTCGAATCGAGTAATACATCTAATTACATATTTTGTATATAGTTAATGACTCATTACTATATCACAAAGAACTTAAGAGTATTATGACATGCATTAACAGTATAGGCATAATGGATACATATTCGTTATTCATAGCTGAAAAATAAATTACATAGACTACAAATACCAAATCAAATATATATATTAATTAACAATCACAATCTACTTACATTTAGATGAAACATTTAATCAAAATGAAAATTTAATCCAATCTTTGTCAATAAAGCTACACATTTTTTTGAAACATGTAGTTAAGGTTTATACGACAAAATTAGTATGTTATACAGAAGCAGGATCAACAATATAAGCATAAGAGATGCATCATCATTTATCACATTCTAAACATTCAGTACCAACAAATTCCTACTTACAAAAATCATTTCAAATGTACTCTTTATTTCAATCTATTTATGAAACAAAATAGAATAACAATTACTCTAATTATTAGAATATTATGCAGCCCACCAAGAGCTAAGTATTTCCTGAAGGTTTCAGGAGTACTTCTCAAACTTTCTCATCACATCCCCTATCGAAGGTAGGAGGAAAAAGCTAACTGAGTAGACCACAGTCAACCATCCAACATTCATTATAACATTTATGCAACAATAGTTTCATCTCCTTCAACCAAAATAGGTTCAGCTAAATTAGCTATAGGAGGATGGCCATCTTCACCTTTAACTATTTTCCTGCACTGAGGACTATGGTATCCTGGTTTTCCACAAACAAAACAAGTGCTTGTTTCTTAAAGTTGAAATTCTTAGGCTTCAAGTTATACGACTTATTTATTTTCATACCTCTTATTCTCTCCCACCATGAAATTTGCTTTGCCACTCATCTCCTGGGCTTTGGGGGCCATTGATTTCTTTCGATTGGTATCTTTTATGAGGATGTGAGTGACCAACTCTTCAATCGTATAACTTTTCTGTTTATGTTTCATAGTATTCTTGTAATCACTCCATGAGTATAGCAAATTTTCAATCAATTGCCCCAATAGCAATACTCTCAGGCATATTTATTTATTCAGCTTTCAAATCTTCGATACTCGTTAATTTAAACCTTAATCTCTTTTTCATTGTTCATCTTTCACTGGTAAAAATTTCCTACCACAAACTTTTGTTTTGTAACATCTTCAGCAATGTAATTTTTGATTAACGATTCCCAGCTAACCTTTGAATCTTTACAACTACAATAGATGTCAAACAACTCATTAGATATAGTTTGTAAAATAGTATGGCGACAAATATTGTTGGCAATTCCCATAATTCCTGAGTCTTGGCTTCCAGAGTAAGCTTTGGATCGGTTAGTGCGTGGGCAACCCCATGGATGTCCAACAATGAAAAAAAAAATGTATTCTTGCCATTTTTTGAAGTTTTCATTTGCAAAAATCTTGATGTTTACACATCTGGGAATAGTTTAGCATATGGCAAGGGGATGCCAGGAATCACACCTTGGGTCTGCGGGGGATTTTGGGTTTGCAGTGGATTTTTGGTGGTGGAAGAACAACAACATCGCTGGAGGTAGCGTTTGCATTGGAGGCCATAAGCAATTTCTTGAGATTGTTAGGAAAGGGAGGCCTTAGCAATGGTGCGGTGGAACAATCCGAGTCATGCAAAGCACTATGTGCAAGAAAATATTTCTGGGTAGAATTACTTCTCCACGATTAAATGAATTCTTCCTCTTAACAGAGGGATCAGGAACAACAAAACCAAAAGATTGAAATAACGAGAGAATAAGATTTTTTTTCAGAGAAAATTGGTTTTTTGGGAAACTCAATTCTGTCAATCGTAGAAAATAGATGAAGTATTTATAGATAGAAAATATTGGTATAGTTAGAAAATCCTGCAAAGAATTTTTCACTAACGTTCAGTATAAGATAGAGTTTAACTCTTTTTCTTTTGCCTAAATCTCTCAACTTTAAATAACTAACCAGGTTTAAGGGAGTAATTATTGACTTGATATACTTTTATCTCAGTAAATCAGTTTAATTATCTTTTGAATTATTGTGGTTCATTTGCGGTTCATAAAATTGAGCATGAAGGTAGTGATGTTCTAACCTATACATGCCAAAACTTTTGGTAGAAGAGAGGTGACATACCATCTGGGCAAGGAGATTTGAAGGGATGCATTTGTTTCAATGCCTTTCTGACTTCCTCGCTTGGATAAATCTGATACAGTCTTAAGTTTATACTAGCGCGTTAACTCTTGGACTTAATCTATCGAGGACACCTTGGATGTGATCCGGCGGTGGGTTCACCGAAGTGAATATGTCCATGAAATACTGGAGGATGATTCGCTCCATATCCTCCATTTGTAGTAGTTATCTTTCAGGTGTTCAACGATACTGTCAGATCGTCGCTTGCTGGCATGGGCATGGTAGAACCTTGGGTTTCAATGTCCCCCCACACCCCCCCCCCCCCCCCCTCCCGGTTCAATGTTACTTTGTCTGTTACTTCCATCGGGTGCCTCCTTGATCCAACAAGAGGTCATGTTTCTCATTCAATTCTGCCAATTGGGAGCAAGACACTACAAGAAAAGTGACCTATTGCGACATGGAAAATGTGTCGCTAAAAGTCGATTTAGTGTCGCAAATACTAATTTGCGACATATTTTGCGTCTCTTGTTATTGAGTCGCAAAAGGTGGTGTAGGAAATTTGTGGCGCTTTTTTCTCACTTGTGCCGCAAATGTATGGCACTTTCTGCATCACTAAATTAATTGTCACTTAAAATTCGCGACACATTATGCGTCAGTTGTCTTAGTGACGCATACTAATTTACGACATTGATTTGGGTCATTAAAAGGAATGTTGCAAGATTATTTGCGACAAATGTGGCGTCACATTTAAAACGTCGAAGGGTATTCGTGACATGTAAATTGTGTCGTTAGAAGTCAATTTAGTGTCGCAAATGCGTCTCTTGTTATTGAGTTGCAAAAGGTGGTTTAGTAAATTTGTGGTGCTTTTTTCCACTTGTGCCGCAAATGTATGGCACTTTTGCATCACTAAATTAATTGTCGCTTAAAATTCGCGACACATACGCGTCATTTGTCTTAGTAACGCATACTAATTTACGACATTGATTTGTGTTATTAAAATGAATGTTGCAAGATTATTTGCGACAAATGTGGCGTCACATTTAAAGCGTCGAAGGGTATTCGCGACATGTAAATTGTGTCGCTAAAAGTTGATTTAGTGTCGCAAATATTAATTTGCAACACATTATGCGTCTCTTTTTATTGAGTCGTAAAAGATGGTGAAGCAAATTTGTGGCGCTTTTTTTCACTTGTGCCGATGTCACTTTTGCATCACTAAATTAATTGTCGCTTAAAATTCGCGACTCATTATGCGTCATTTGTCTTTTTGTGGCATTTTTTTTACTAGTTGTGACACAGAAAATACGACACATTTTGCATCACTTAATTATTGTCGCATAAATTTTGGGGCACATTACACGTCATTAGTTTCAATGACGCATTATTTGTAACACTAATTTCTTTCATCACGTTTAATGTCAATTTATTTCTAAAGTACCCAAACACCTCTTTTCTCTTTCTCAAGCACCCACAAATGCCCCAAATGGTCAATTAACCATAAGTTGGAAATCAAACTGAATGAAAGATACAAAGATGCTTAGGTCTATATACGACAGCAAAATCTTTGCTACTATAAAAATAGTAATGAAATACATGACACAAGATGAGAGAGGGACCATATGATAATCAATTTGTGAGTATCATTATTCATCCTAAAAATCAATTCTTCTAACATGTTTTAATCAAACTAAAACTGTAGAAACTGAATAAAAAAGTAGCCCAAAACAAGAACCATTAAGCCAAAAATAAAAGATTTTTTAATGAAAACTACATTATTGGAATTATACCCAAAGTTCCATCTTTTTCTTAGCTGCTGAGATGAACAACTTCTCCAAACTCTGCAGAAGATTTTCTGGGGTGATGCCCTTTTATTGCTGAGTCCTTATTCTAGGCTGGTTGCTAATTCTTATTTCTGTCTGCAGTTCCAAAAGACTTTGGACAGTAAACAATAAGAGAAAATAGAAAAACCTCAGAAAATCAAAGGGAAAATGTCAATTTTAGGATATTTTTTCGCAAGACCTGGGAACAAAGTTTTTCGCCAGACTTTTCAAGCGAAGACCAAATTTTCCAAGACTTCCTTTTATGCTGCAGCAAGAAAAAGACAAAAAGTCTATAGTTTCCACTCAAAAGTTGCACATGAAATCTGAACATCTTCCCAAAAGCCAATGAGAACTAATACAAAATCATTATGAACTAAACATTGAAGAAAACCACAAAAGCATGGCAAGCCAAAATAAAGAACTAAAAGGAAAAGGTCTTACCAGACACAACAACAATGGGAAATGGCAAGATAGAAACAGAGACCGAAGAAACATTTGTCCTTCCTATATAGTTCATCAAATATGAAAGCCGACAATACAATTGTAAGTACCATAGAAATGAATCTCAGATCCAGAGAAACGGGGACGGCCTTTGACTATGGTGGAAATAATCGCAAATTAAACCACTATGGTGGAAAAATGAAGTGGATCACCACATTCTATTCTGGTATGATTTTAAATTCGGTATAAAACGAGAGGGTCATATTGAGTATTTCGATGGCGAAATAGGTCGAGTTACTTAGGTCATTCCATAAAAGCCATGTAAGCTCATGAAGCCACTCTAAGCATGTAATATAAAAGATGTATAAATGGGAGAGATTAATTAGATTTTTAGACTCTACATATATAAACCTAATGAAGTGGGATTGTTTCTTCATTGAGGGAATAAGTTGATAGAAATTTTAGTAGGACTCGGGTAATTTACCTCTGCATATAGATTGCATACATATGCTGGCTTTTTTCAACACAACAAATCGTTTACGAGCATTATGAGTTCTTATTCGCCTTTGTATGGCTTTTGCTGCAGTACTAAGAACTTCTGCCCTTCGTGCATCTAACTCAGCCATCTGACCAGCTCTAAGGAAAACCTTTGTTTTACCTATCTGTAAGTTTACAAAAGACGGATCAAATGCATTAAGCAAAATTCATTCCTGGAATGTTAAAACGACTGGACAAGCATCTATCAACTGAGTTTCCTTAATAAGGTCTTGTGCCGTAAGAAAAGCAAAGATCATGTTCTTTTTGGAGGAGAACCAGTTTTACCTGAAATCCTTTAAGCCCTTTCTTCTCCAGGATCCTCTAGCATGCAATTTTTTCATCAAAACTGCTCATGAAGCAAGCACTGTATTAGAAACAGGATATAAATCATAAGGCAAAAGGTGATAATGGATGTATCCTTACCATGCATGATAAAGCTACCTATGATAGTGAATATATCTGCTTTTTAAATCTAAATTCAATCAAAAGGAGGCCTCACCTTCCTTCCAAAAGTTCAGGTGCAAGTACCCCAAATCTATTTATGAACTCAAAGAAAGGTCGGCGAGTAGGATATCCCGCACAACTTATTCTGATTGCTTCAAGAACTCCCTAGAAAAAGAAACTTGGGTAAGATGAGAAGCATATAAGATAGAAAAATTCATCGAAGATGAGAATGAGTTGCCTTCTTAGGTGGTGGTGGGCAAATACAAAGAAAAAAGTGGAGTACATCTGTTAAGAAACTTACTCCACAACGCAATTGCTGCATTATATTTGTATTCTCAAAAATAGCAGGTTTAAGAAGATTGTTTGGCTTTATATATCTGATATAATGTGGCTCTGTAGCATTTAGAGTCTCCATAAGGCTCTGCAATTGTAACTGCACGAAAAAAGTAAATCACACTTCTTCAGCCCCATTTAAAGTTGGCAAACATTCAGTTCATTATTAGCCTAAGCATCAAATAGTGATAAATGCAGTCACAGAAATAGGGATGAGATAAAGATACCTTAAAGCGTGAACCAATTGAAGAAAACTTAGAAGATTTTGCAGACTCTTCACGGACTGGAGGAAAAAGTCCAGCCACAAAAGTGCACTTAGAAGCACCTAACAGGTCCTGATGTTCAGGAACTACGTAATCTTTGTTTTTGTCCAAAAATTGGTCAGACTGGTATTGAACCTGGTAAAAAACTTAAATGAGTTGAAAGTTCAAATGGAGGAAAATGTCCATTTATCAAGTAAATGTTTTTGGGTTATTGAACATACCTCTCCAGCATAATGTGAAATTATGAAATCGGTACGAGACAATTTAGGCTTGACAAACCGCTTATTAGTCTTGAAAGTCTGATAAAGCTTGTTTGAAAATGTTTCATGCGTTGACTTTGGGCACATACTGAAAATCAAAGTACAAAGGAATATCATATTTATTGAAGCTCAATTACGAGGATGACAAGGTGATGCTGCTTAAAATGAGGATGAACAGAAATGAATTGGATGAAAGTTTCAGTTGTCAAGTGGATGAACCATTAGCATCTACTGAAAATAGCAGAAAAGGAAAACACAGAAAAGTTGAAGAGAATATCTCACCAGGCTTCGTCAAGGAGAGCAATAATTCCACCTGGTTTCTGCAAAAACAATATACCATACAACACAAGAAGCCCTGAAACTTAGCATTTTGAATGACAAATGAGCACTAAAATCTATCAATGCATTTAGAACATTGACTCAAGGATTGTGCTTTACTTGGAATGCACATCATTTAATCTGCTAGAATTTTATCAGACCCACTATAGGAGCTATGAATCCATCAATAGTAAATTAAAGAATGGTGCAGCATTGCAGCTACTGTCCATAGAATGAGTTAATAGAAAAGAGAAAACACCTTCTCAAGAAGATCCAAGACATCTTGATTGTCAACAAACTCAATGTAGCTCCAGTCAATTTACTGCTCTCAGTAGCTCAAACCATTGAACTTGTAAAAAACAAAACAATAACTTATGCAACCTCTAGAACCATGCCAATAGACCAAATTTATTGAAGCAAAATACACACCAATTATAGAGAAAAAAAAAAGCCGTCCATACATGTATTGTATACATTTAGTCATTAAACAACACATCTGTCCATGGTTTTAGAGAATTAAAAAAAGAAAGGGTAAAATATTTACTCACCTCTTCGTTTAAAAAAAATAGTCCATTAAACAGCACATCTACTCACCTCTACGTCTCCATCCTCATCTGTACATGTATTGTAAGCAAATAGTCAGCAAGATTGTAAACAAACAGATCAGGCACCTAAACACATCTACTCACCTCACTAAACAGCACAGAAAACAAGCAATAGACAAAAGAAATTTAGCCACTGAGATTGAAGAAAAATAAAAAGGAAAAACCCAAAAGTTTACATATTTTTCTCCTCTGCAAATCAGAAAAATGAAGACAAAAGCGTTCAGGCGTAAAGGGCCACAAGGTCATCTGTATCTCCAACTGTCACTGTGAATTAAGTCAGGTTTCTCATCCCATATTCTCCCTCTTTAGTTTTCACAGGGTAAGGAAGGCATAAAAAAGTTCAGCCAACATCAAGGTTGAAAATAATTCAGGAAATTGCCTGAAAATGGAAGAAAAAATCTCAAAATCTTCTCATTTCGCATTGACAAGCCGAAAAGAAACAGAAAAAATAGAGAATAAAAGTTCAGCTAAACTAAAAAGAACTATAAAAAAGAAAGGGGAAAAAAAATAAAATTTATGTTTACCGTCGATTTCGATTTCTGAAGCATTACGTATCCAAAACCACAAAACCCCAAATTTTTATCATCTTCTTCGATTTATCATCCTGCGGAAACCATAAGAGAATCAACAAAATTAACTATAAACACTAAAACAACATTAGCCAAGGAAAGGGAAAACAAAACTGAAATGAAAAGGAAATAATATGAACTTTTTCGTCTGAGATGGATGAAGAAGAGCGGATGGAGCCATTTTAACAAAGCATTACTAAAAAAATCCCTAAAAGCCTTCCAGATACTGCTCCATAGCCTCATCATCCACCTCCACTACCCTCTCAATCATCTGTGCCCTGTAATCTTCAGCTATCTCCTGCAAATCAGCAGGAATTTCTTCACAGGAGAATTTTGCACCCAATTCTTCCCCAGACCAGATGATAGCTTTCATCTTGACCAGATCAACAACTCCTTTAAACTTATCCTCAGCGCCAACTGGAATTTGAATCACGAGCGGCTTAGCACCCAAGTTTGTGACTATCATGTCCCTTGTTCTGAAGAAGTTAGCACCAAGGTGGTCCATTTTGTTGACAAAGCAAATTCTTGGGACACCATATTTGTCAGCTTGTCTCCAAACGGTTTCAGATTGAGGTTCCACTCCAGCAACATTGTCAGACAAACAGATAGCACCATCCAAAACCCTCAGTGCACGCTCCACTTCAAGTGTAAAATCAACGTGCCCAGGGGTATCAATAATGTTGATTCGGTGGTTGTCCCAAACTGCAGTAGTGGCAGCAGATGTAATGGTAATTCCTATCTCTTGTTCTTGCTCCATCCAATCCATTGTGGCTGTCCCTTCATGCACTTCACCAATTTTGTAACTTTTACCAGTATAATACAGCATTCTTTCAGTGGTAGTTGTCTTTCCGGCGTCTATATGAGCCATAATTCCAATATTACGATAGTCTTGCAAAGGAAATGCCCTCTTCCCTTCTGCAAAGAAGTAAAAGCACAAAGAAAACTTGTTTAGCCAACTATGAACAGAATTTTCACCCCATTATACCCAATTTAAAAGAACATCCTTTAGTAACAGAGAATGGCATTCAGAACTTCCAAAAATACCTTCGAGATATTACACATTTCAATCTCAAGTGCAACTGATGCAAGAGGAGGAATATAGAGCTAAAGCACAAAAAAAAAACTTCTTTTTCTTTAAGTGAATTATCAAACCATGGATTTCCACTAAAGCCCTAAACACCAAAATTTACTAAAAATCAGCAAGCAATTCATCGAACACAAAGGATAGAAACAATTCAATCACAAAACTTCAGAATTTCTAACCAGAAGACAATAAAGAAAACAACTTAATCCTATTTCCTTAATCAACAACCAAACGGGTCTCCTAAAATCACCCTCCAACCAAAATTCATCAAATAAGCATTTCAGTAACACAGCAAAGCAAACTAAAAGGCCAGAAAACGCAAAGATAGAGATAAGAAGGGAAAGAGACCTTCGGCTGCCACGGCAGAAACGGAGAACCCATGTCGCTTCCTTCGGTTGTGTGGCAAAATTGATAGGTTTGGAGCTGAACGAAGGAGCCGGAGGCTCCCAAAGAATTCCGAACCTGAAGAAGTGCTGAGCGAGCCGACTTTACTACCATTACTCCTATTGCAATTCCTTTCCCTCCTTCCCCTTCCCTATTGTTTTGTCGAACTGGAGTCTACAGTTTCAGCCTGTACCAAGCCGCAACCCACCTAGGAGAAGAACACGTGCCGAACGCAGACAAAGAGCACAAATTTTATTTATTTTTTCCTTCGGGTGTCTCTCTCCCCCCACATTTTTAATCCCCACGTGAACCCCCCTCCTCTCTCCTCAGTTTCACCAAAATTTCCAAAATCACCCCTCCTCAACCATCCTTATTACCAAAATATCGACTAAGTTGCCAAAAAAATGGACCAACAAAAGGGCAAAACCGGAACAGTCTCACAAAACTGAAAAAGGATGAAAATGTTTGTCCACCTTTCCCCATTTATATATAGTCCCTTTGATAACAGTACATTAAAATTTGATATATATCTAAAATTAATCAAAAAAATTACAACATTAACATCTCCATACAAGACAACAAAAAAAATATAAAATTAATAAGACATAAAAATATATATTTAGATTGTTAATAAACTCAAAGATTCATCAAACGATATGTATTGTTTAGATATTAAAGAAATTAATTTTTACCATCAAATTTGATGCAGCACTTTAGTTAAAAACATGTGTATTTATAACAAATAAAATAATTATATTTTATTTAATATTATTACTATTATCCAATATTATTAAGTGTTGATGCTATAACTATGAAGGAACAAAAAAAATGAGATAAATAGAAAATGGTCCATCATTTATTGACAAATGAGCATTTTACATCTCAAAATTTTTATTTAAAAAACAATTTTTTGTTATTCGTTTTTATAAAAATCATCATTTGAATCTCACACAGTTATAAAAGTGGTCTATCCATTTTAAATACTAAGAATGTCCCCCATATTTCAGCAAATGGATTTTTCTATCCTTCAAATAGAAATACAAATATTTGTAGTCTCTCGTATTATTTTCAAAAGTGATAATTTTAGCTAATCATAGAAAAATGTATTAAATTTTGCGACTGTATTTATATTTTTTGTAAGTTCAAAATTACATCATATAATATTGAATTTTAATTGTGAATTGAATTTGGTGGATGATGCATATTGATTTCTCATATTTTACATATCACGAGATAAATTTTAGTATGAATTATTTTTCGCACTTTAAACAATGTATGTTTGTTTAAAAATAGATTGTTTATTTTTAAAATGTGAGCTACCAATTAAGAAAATAGTCCACCAATAAAGTATTTTAAAATTGTGGGCAACCAATTGAAAAGTATTATACCAATCGAAATGAGAGGTATTATTTTTTATTTTTCCAATAAAATATTTAGAATTAGTGGTATAGTACCAAACCATGTAAATTTATGAAAGAATGTATTCCATTATTTCATTTTTTTAATTTTAAATTGAGGAAACTAAAACACAATTTGTATATTAAACAATGTAACTATAGCATTTTGTGGAATGAAATTTTTTAATGGAAATAAGTATTTGTAATTATTGTTAAAGAAATAAGTAAAGGAAAATCAAAGCTTGTAAAGAAATAAATTAGTAAAGCATCAAAATTGTAAATATGATAACGAACATGGTGTATGTACATGGACGGTTGTGATGGTGGTAAATAGGAGGGCATTGTGACATGTGTTAGAAAACAAAATCATTATCAACATCTTGTTATTATCATTTTATGATCAATAATGAATAATTTTATTTTTAACGCATACCACGTCTTTCATTATATACACTTTCATTTTTTCAATTATTTTCCTATACGCTGTAACATAATATAAAAACATATATGTGTGTGTGCATGCATATTTAATTATTTATAACATTATCTATTAGTATATATCATATTTATAAATAATTCATGATTAGTTAATATATTGGTATATGTCTTACAAAAATATAAGTAAATAGTATAGAAAATAATTAGTAAATAGTGTGTTTGCCCAAAAAAAAAAAAAAAAACTAGTAATAAATAGTGCGTGTTGACTTATACTTGTTATATATATCTATCTATAAGGTTAATAATCATATTTTTCATATTTTATAGTAAAACTTTGTTCATTAAAACTATTAATCAAAATTAAGTTTCATACTTTTATAATTTTAAATATATTGTATGTTATGTTTAAATTATTAACAAACTTTTGAAATTGCACATAGATTTCCAAGATATAAATTTGTGTTAAATATCTGCATAAAAATTGAAATGGACTTTTACATATTATATAAATAAAACTAAAAATTCAAATAGACATTATATTAAATTTTATTTATAAAATTTATAGAATATATTTATCTTTTTTTAATCAAAACGTGTAAGTTATAAGTTTGTTTTCTAATTTATAAAAGTAATATGTATCTATTAACTTTTTATAATAAAAAATCACCCGTCAAAAGGGAAAAAAAAAAGGAAAATTTCTTTTCAAAAAAAAAAAAAAATGGAGAAAGGGAAAATTTTGTAGACGAAAAGAAGAGGTGGAATGGCGGGGTAGGGAAAAATAAATGGCGGGTAACTCAAAATAAGACTGTGAAATCAAAACTCTCAATTCCCCTCTAAAACACATTAGGCAAATTGAAAACAACCCTCCCTTATTTCCACTACCATCGCCATTTTCTTCACCTGCCCTTCCCGGCTTGAAATCAGAGTAGATCAGAAGTTTTTTCCACTAGCATCCTGCTTCCTTGTGAGGTCCCCAGATTCAAACCCCCTACGAAGCAGATGGCGCGAAAAGAATCCATCGGCCGACCGTCCGTGTTAAAAAAGTTTCAATCTGGACTGCCGTCCCTGTTAAAAATGCAACCAGATCACTATTAATCTGCCATCGCCGTGAAGGCCAGAACCGGGATGAAAATTTTGCAGCCCCTCCATGGTCCTGCACAGTAAAACGCCTCTGTTGTTTTTTGGCCACCTCCTCGGTGGCTTTGTATCTGCCTTGGTGAAACATTAGGAGCCCCTTCAGCTGCCTGACTAGAACTCCTACAAGGCAACAAAATTGGTGGTTATTACGTCCAAAAAATGTGGAAATCAATGGTTTCGTCATGGGTATTTCCAGTTCCTATGCTCTGAACATTATAATTGTTTTTTTTTTCCAGTGTGCGATTGGGAAGAATCGAATTTTGATGCATTTAGATTAGCACCGAAATGAGTTCGCATTTGTATCGTGCAATGATTGGTTTGGAAAATTTTGTGTTGTTGGATTCCATTTTAGATACTGGGAGTGCATTTTCATGCCCTATATAGTGTTTTGTCGGATTCCTTTGATGATTTAGGATTCCATTTTAAACATTGGGAGTTCATTTTCATGCCCTACATAGTGTTTTGTTACACAGGACATACAATTAAAATGTTTTCCTTTTAGCATTGTCATTCTTCAACGCATTTCTCCTTTTTTTCTTCAGTTTTCAGAGTTTGATGAAAGAAAGTTGAAGGATGCCATTGTTTGACCTGATCAGGAAGCTAAATGCATCACTTCTTGTTCTTTCTCGGACAAATCCTTCTATTGAAGTTTTGATTATGGGTGCAAATGATGACTTTTAGTGGTACATCGATGCTTCATTGTTCTCCAATGAAATTTGCACAATTCATATTACATTCCTCTACTTCTAAATGTTAAGTTTGTTGATACTACTTGCATTTACATGAGACAGACAACATAGGTACCACATAAATCTAAAGACATATTTTTGACATCCAATTATGGTTTTCCCTTACGCTACTGTAATTTTTGTTGGCCTTCTTTTATAAGCTATTGTCATCCTATAATAATTGGCTCAGGTCCCTTCGAAGAAATGAGGCTGAGTGATTTATCATATAATTGGCTCCTTTAATAACATTGCGTGAAAGTGGTTTTAACTAAGGAATGTTTCTGAACTCTACCCAATTTCAAGAGAGAATTTGAGATAAAACTTGCATACTCTAGAAGACAGTAGAAATGTGTTATGCATTGCATTCTTGAATTTTGTTGCTAACAACTAATGCCTCAAATTTCTGTCTGTGAGTGAGCCATTAGTTTTGATGTTGAATCCTTGAATTTTCTTTTCTTTTCTTTTTTCACCATATCACTTGAGCTTCACTCAAACACCAACCATCTGTCGCCTCTCAGTCTCAGTTCAGGGGATCGACGGAGTTTTGGCGCTGCCGGAAGAATTTAAGGTCACTCCTATAGTTTGTCCGGTGACCAAGGCCGCACAGCCAACGAGAGGTATAATTATTCTTTAACCACTTTACCATTTAGGTATAATTCTTCTTATTTTTTTTAGGATTTTCTTTTTCCCATTTAGGGATTGAATTTCATGGAGTGATATGTTTAGTGTGAAGACAAATTTCACCTCTTGCTTGCGTGCTTGCTTATCAATTCTTTGATGAAGTCATACACACAAATAATGTTGGGTTTTCTTCTTTTTTTTTTCTTTGGTGAAGAGATAAACATGGCATTAATTGCTACTATTTCAGAAATTTAGTTCATTTTAGACAACATGAATCAATGAATGTTGCGGTGAATTAATTGGTTCAGTAGGGAGGCAATAATGAATGGTGAGAATAGCGCGTGTTTTGGGGTGAATCAATGAATGTTGCGGTGAATGTTTCTTACCTAATGAATTGGTTCAGTAGGGAAGCAATCAATGAATGTTGCGGTGAATGTTTCTTACCCAATACTGATTTTTTTCTTTTTCTTTTCTTTTCTTTTCTTTTCTTGGGCACTGTTTTGCTTGTGTGTGGAGAATTACAAGTAAAACTCTGCAGCTTCTATAGTACTACTATCTCTATTAGTTTGTGCTGATATGAATTCGAAGAAAATATTGAGAGGAGCACAAATACAGCATCAATATTGTTTTCTCTTTTTTTTAAACTGTACATATCATCTATCCTGTTTTATATGATGAGGAAAACTGAGAAGAATAAACATTCAAATTCATGAACTAAATACCTTTAATTCAGTAATACCAGTACTGCTATTTGCCCTCCAATTACTTAATTTAATTTCTGTAACCAAGATGATATATATACTTACCGATCATAATAGTACTTGTACTTAGCACTCATCTAACATCAACATATGAAAATTAACAACTGTCAACCATGCGTATTGTGCTTCTATCCTTCATGGTTGTTAAGGATATAAATAGCTAGGCTTGCCTTCGTCATTACTAGATCTGCCCCCTCATGGCTTCACACGAACCCACACGTAGAGAACTTCTATTGGCTTCTCCTCAAGAATGTCAAAGTTATACTTTTGCACAAATTGTTACTGGATTTTAATTTTAGCTTCTGAGAAGAATTCTTAGAGTTCAGCTTCCACGGCTTGTTGTCGGCGGTTGATTGACGGTGAGAATTTGCCCGGGATAAAGACAGCCTTGAAGTTGAACCCATTTTGACCAATTGAGCTTGAACATCACTTGAGGATCAATATTTTTCTACATTACTTTCAGCTCCACAGCAGCACCTGCTCCTGAAACTCTAAATGTTAAACTCATCATGGTGATTCTAAATGTGCTACAAGTAGTTAGTAGCTGGTAAAACAATGTTTGTAACCATCTTTACAAAAGAGAATGCCTTCAGCTGATGATTCGCTTTCGTTTAAATTCTGTAGAATTCTCTTTTTTTTCATTGTACTAGCATCACACGACCTCTGAATGTAAATAGTGATTGATGCATGATGATTAAATACAGTTCAAAATTACATTGATGAAATGAATTGCAGGTTTGTAGTGTTTCTTGGCTTCCCTGGTTTGTACTCCTATGCCATCTTTGAACACTTGAATGACGGGCATATTATCATCCAGTCTGGATTCTCTTGGTGCATGAAGATCCTGTTTTCAAATTCGATCCATATACTTGATTGTTGTACTTGCTATTGAAATCATCTTACTAATGATTTACCTTTGCATTGTTCCGAGTGAGTGCTGTTGCGCTTACTCCATTACTGCTCTTTGCCTTTGTTAGATACTACAATCTTGAAACGAGACATATCGATGAAGGTCTTCCTTTACTGGTGTGCTTGGTTTTTGTGCAGGCTGTGGAGTCCTTGGCTTATCGTCATTTCTATTTCTATGCAAGAAGAGTTGGTATGAGAATGAGATCAGCTCTTATGGTTGCAGTTTATCCAAAGCAGCTCAAGCTTTCTAGCTTGGGGAGACAAAGGCACTCCACTGGTGAAATTGTTGAATTACATAGCCATTGATTCGTATCGAATGGGGGAATTCCCAGTGTCCTTTCAATTACTGTGGAGTTTCGCCTTGCTGATTTTTTTGTCCATCGCTGTCTTGTTTGCAGTTGTTGGCCATGGGGTTCTTCCAGGTTTGATCCCTCTGATTCTCTGTGGCTATCTAAATGTGCCCTTTGCGAAAGCCATTCAGAAATGTGAAGTGGAATTCATGAATGCTCAAGATAAGTGACTCAGGTTTCTGTCAGAGGTCCTAAATAGTATGAAAGTCATTAAGTTGCTGTCATGGGAGGAGAAGTTCAAGAACTTGATTAAATCATACAGAGAGATTGAGTTCAAATGGTTGGCAGAATCTCATTATAAGAAGATTTATGGTATTTTGTTGTATTGGATGTCTCCAACTCTTGTTTCTTCTGTGGTTTTCTTTGGGTGTATCCTTTTGCAAAGTGCTTCATTAGATGCAAGCACTGTATTTACTGTTTTGACAGCCCTAAAGTGCATAGCAGAACCCGTTCGGTTGATTCCCGATGCCCTTTCTGCATTAATGCAGGTTAAAGTTTCGTTTGATAGGATAATTTCTTTTCTCCAGGAAGATGAAATCAAACATGTGGATGCTTGAGTTCTCCATTGGAGAAATCAGACATGAGTATTCAAATTCAAGCTGGTAATTTCAGCTGGGATCCTGAATCAGACACTTTGACAATCCAAAATGTCAATGTTGAGGTGATAAGGGGGAAGAAAGTTACAGTTTGCGGCCCAGTTGGCGCTGGAAAATCCTCGCTTTTAATGGCTATACTTGGGGAAATACAAAAGATTTCAGGGAATGTGAGTTACAAAAACTATTTTAAAATTGATGTGTTAATACTGATTGATGTTGCTGATTTCTGTGGTTTCTCCAGGTGAATGTTAATGGATCCATTGCTTATGTATCCCAAGCTTCTTGGATTCATAGCAGAACCATCCGAGATAATGTACTTTTTTGGAAAGCCAATGAACACAAACAAGTACAAGAATGCTTTTTCTCTGCTTTCACAAACTCTATATTCAATGCTCCAATGGCCTTCTTTGACACTACTCCAGTTGGTAGGATCTTGGCAAGAGTAAGACATATACATTTCCTCCATTTCCATCTTGAGTTTCCTTAATTTCCAAGTGTTGACTGAGTTATGCAAATGTTGCTCCAGGCTTCCTCCGATTTTAGTGTGCTAGACATGGAGATTCCTTTCGCCTTAGTTTTCGTAGTAGTTTTTACTGTGATTGACATTGTTGCAACAATTGGTATCATGGCCTCAGTAACTTGGCAAGTTCTTGTTGTGGGACTATTTGCTACAATAGCCTCAAAATATGTTCAGGTAAACTCAAAGATTTTTGATTAGGTACTTTGCTTTTCTTCATCAGCATCAATATTCTGATACTTTCTGATGATTTGAAGGGATACTATCAAACCTCGGCACAGGAGCTAATGAGAATAAATGGAACCACAAAAGCTCCCATTATGAGTTATGCATCCGAAACCGCGCTTGGAGCTGCCACCATTAGAGCATTTAATATGTCAGATTCTTCCTTTCAGAACTACCTTAAGCTTGTTGACACAGATGCAAAAGTTTTCCTAGCCTCTAATGCAGCTATGGAGTGGTTTGTTCTGAGAACAGAAATGCTTCAGAATCTCACCTTATTTGCAGCTGCTTCTCTGCTAATATTACATCCACATAATTATGTAGCTCCAGGTAAATGCATCTGTGAATTCAATCATATCATCAAGTATAGTTGATCAAAGCGAGACATTTTCAGGGCTCGTGGGGCTATCTCTCACTTATGCTTTCGCTCTCACCTTCAGTCAAGTAAACTTTTCTCGAGGATACAGTAACTTAGCGAACTCCATGATCTCCGTAGAGAGGATTCAACAATTCATATGTATAGAATCAGAGCCTCCAGCAGTTGTGGAAGGCAATAGACCACCCTCTTCATGGCCTTCCAAGGGTAGGATAAAGTTCCTTAATTTAAAGGTGAGAACTTCAAGACACGTATGTTTTAACGTTCATTTATAATTTTGCCTTTAAAATACGCGTGTGCTAAAGTTATGGTACATGTGATCTGAAGTGAGTGTACCGCCTAATGGAACCAAAATTTTATGCAGAGTAGGTACCGCCCGAATTCTCCAATTATTCTGAGAGGAATCACCTGCACTTTCAGAGAAGGGACACGGGTAGGAGTTGTTGGAAGGACTGGAAGTGGCAAAACTACACTGATTAGTGCTTTGTTTAGCCTTGTGGAGCCTGACAGTGGGCAGATTATCATAGATGGGATCAACATATGCTCCATTGGTCTTAAGGATTTACGGTTGAAGCTGAGCATTATCCCTCAAGAACCAACTCTTTTCAGGGGCAGCATTAGAACAAATCTGGATTCCTCAGGCCTTTATACAGATGAAGATACATGGAAGGTGAAGCTTCTGAACATGACATTCTCAATAACAGTTGATACTTAAAGAGCTTAGAATTCATTTTTTTTTCCAAAACTGCAGGCTCTAGAGAAGTGCCAATTGAAGGGCATTGTCAGAAGGCTTCCAGACTTGTTGGATTCTTCAGGTGAGTCAATATATGGGAATCAAGAGGAGAAATATCATCAAGAAAATTGTACTCCCTCGGTTTACAGTATTACAAAGTGAACTCTTCTAATGGAATCGAGGGAGTACCAAACATATATAATAATCTGTTTAACTATTTGTTGGCGCAGTGAGGGATGAAGGTGAGAATTGGAGTATGGGACAAAGACAACTTTTCTGCCTTGGAAGAGTGCTTAGCTTAACGTGAGACTTGAGAGTACTGAGCAGGGTTAGAGAGAGATGCTCTCGCCTGGAGTTTTCCCTAGGAAAACTCCTTGTGCCCGTTCATGGCTGCTCTTGAGTTCTTTCTTCACCGATCTACTCCTCTATGTTCGATTGAAGCAATTTTGAGCACTTAATGGTGTCTTAAAATTGTTTTCATAGGATTTAGGGGGTTTAATCGGGTAAGGGTTAATTATTTTTGGAAAATTTTGGTTTTGTGAAATCTGGAGTTTTCAGATTTCATTTAATCAAAAACTGAAATTAGCCAAAGGATTTTCACCAATTCTTTGGGTTTGAAATTAAATGTGAGATTATTGAACTATTGCGACTGGTTGGGGGTAAAAGACGAAAAAGGTGATTCTTTTTTCTGAATTTCTACTTCCACGGGGTCTTCAATATTGAGCGCTTGGTTCAATCTAGCAACTCTGTAGGTTCTTCCGCTATTGGGTTTTCTAAATGGGGGGAGTCAGTGTCTTTTCATTCTGGTGGGATTAACTGAGAACTGCCGAAGTGCGTTCGTGGGTTGAAATCCATCGAAGAGCTGCTGCTCCGCCGTGAATGCGGAAATCTGATGAAGGTCGGAAGCACCTTTGACGTGTTGCCGGAATGAACCTCGGATGTCCAAATCTGGATAAAGGTGATGCTTTTTTGATTTTGGGTCACTGCCGACTTGGGACTTTACCGGATTTCAGAGGGGAATGGCTCCGGGCTGCGGGTTGAACTTCCGACAAGGTGGAGTTCGTGCTGGGTTTTGGGTGTTCATCTTCTTATCTGGGAAATTATGGTGGACTCACGGCGCCGCCGAACTGCTTCAATTCGAGGGTCGACGGTGAAGCTGAAGGTTGGGGTTCCATTTGATTGTGAGTTCCGACTTGGGGCTTTTTCTATGTCTTGATTGAAGAAGCCATTATTGGCGTTGTGGTGGCTCACTGGGGGTCGGGTCTGAGGTACTGTGGCCGTCAAAATTTTTGCTCATACATTCGGTACTTCATTTCCAATTGTTTATGTAATTTTTAGTTTGGACTTGATGTGATTTTTCTGGATTTAGAACTCCCTTTTTCTGGACAATTACATGTTTGTTTCTGGACTGGAAATTATTTGACTGTGCTGGAATTTTGGTAATTTTTGCCTTGCTCCTTCTGTTTTGGAGTGGACTGGAATTGCTGGAACTCTGTTTTGAAGTTGCTGGAATTTTGGTAATTAATGTTGCTGGAATTCTGTTCTGGATTTTGGGAGATTGTAGCATGATAATATGTTGCTGGAATTCTGTTCTGAATGTGTTCTAAATGGTCTCATCGATGGTAATGGTACTGCTAGATTTTCTCTAAAGTGGTGTCATAGATGGGTTGGGTAACGGAATTCTAATGGTATGAATTCTGGGATACCCCCTTTTGCTCGGTATGATGTTGGTTTGTTGTGAATTCTACTGTGCTAGTGCTGTCGGTTTTATGAATTTGGTAATCTTGGGCTGGTTTAGGGATGGGTCTTATGGTTGTATTGGTTAAAATTAGCTCTGAAGGGTGACGGTGCTACTGGAATTTGTGTAAAATTAGCATCATGGATGGGTTGGGTAACGGAATTTAGAGTGTGTTGCTACTGGAATTTCGGGATACCTATTTTGCCTAGCATGGTGTTTAATTTCATGAAACTTTCACTGCATTTGATCTTGTTGGAAATTGAGACTTAGTACTGCTCTTGGGGCTGTTCCTGTTTCGGCTTCAAATTGGGAGAATTGATGCAGC
This sequence comes from Leptodermis oblonga, assembly GCA_016801395.1. Classification (NCBI taxonomy): domain Eukaryota; kingdom Viridiplantae; phylum Streptophyta; class Magnoliopsida; order Gentianales; family Rubiaceae; genus Leptodermis; species Leptodermis oblonga. Next base: position 12,135,357 of record CM028756.1, on the reverse strand, counting down.
TGTTTGGTGCTGAGAATTTTGGGTTCGTGCTGATTTTTTTTCTGGAAATTATGTGCTGAATTTTCTGAGCTGAATTGTTTTGCAATCTGGATTTGTGTGCTGGATTTCGAATTTCTGTTTCTGGTAATTTTCAGTTCTTAAGGATGGGTTAAGTTGCTGAAATTTTCTGGAAACTTAAGTGTGGAATCTCTGTGTGCTGAAATCTGGATTGGATGATGCTGGATTTGGTATTAATGGAAATTATTTTTGATTTCTGGAAATTATGAGTGCTGGATCTGTTGGAGTAGGCTGTGTACTATCCTTGGCTGATCCAGGATGTGGAAATTTGAGGGAAGTGCTGAATTTTTATAGCTGGTTTTGTTGAAGTGAGCTTTGTGCTTTCCTTGGCTGAACTAGGTGTAGAAAATTTGGGTATTTTGTGTTGTTTTGAAGACATTAGCTGCTGGAAAATTTGAAGATTTGCAGGTTTGTCGGAGAATGATGGAAATTTGTGGGAAGTGCTGTATTTTTGATGGCTGGTTTTGTTGGAGTGAGCTTCGTGCTTTCCTTGGCTGAACTAGGTGTTGAAAATTCGGGTATTTTGTGCTATTTTTAAGACATTAGTTTGCTGGAAAATTTGAAGATTTGGAGAACGATGAATATTAGCTTGCTATACTGTTGCTGAACCTTGGATGAACTTTGTTAGAGGATTCCTTCTAACTGTTGAAACATAGTCTTTGTTAGCTCCTTTGTAGCTAGTGAGGCTAACCTTGAATGTAATGTGTTTGATTAGGGGTATGCCCCTATTTTGATGTATTATTGAACTGTTGTATTGTGATCTCGCGGGTTTGACCCGGTATTTTTCGAGGAATGAAATCATTTACCTTTCCTCAAAAAAAAAAAGAGTGCTTAGCTTAGTTGCATCTTATTTTTCAAGGTACTTGTTTTTGTTTTGAATGCATCTTGTTTATGAAGATCCTCGTTTGCTTTTTGTTCTAAATTTTCAAAGAACTAAAGTTAGTGTTCATTGATGATGATGATATTTGCTCCGCTTTCATTTAGTTTTATTTTTTACTAATTTTTCCCCTTTTTGGATTCAGATGTTGTTCTGTCATTAAATTAAAATGACGCAATTATGCCACCAATTTGTGGCATGCCAATAATATGACGTAATTGTGCCTTAATTTTACAACAAATTTATAATTGTACAGTATAATTTTGGCATTTTATGAAGTGTTGCGAAAAAACTATCGTAATTATGAGGCACGTCTATTTAGTGTCACATCTATGTCACAAAATTATGATGCAATAATTAAATAACGCAATAATGTCAGAAATATATGTCACAAATGCATAAATGTGGTATATTTACGACACTTAATGTAATGTCGCATAAGCAAATTGTCGCAATTTTGAGACAAACAAATAAGTGTTGAATCTATGTCACAAAAGTGTGATGCAATAATTAAAATGACTCAAATTATGCCGCTAATTTGTGACATGCTAATAATATGACGCAATTAAGCCACGATTTTGCGGCACAATTATAATTGTGTTGTCTAACTGCGACATTTAATTCAAGTGTAGCAAATAAATTGTCACAATTTTGAAACAAAAAAAAGGATGTCGAATCTATGTCACAAAAGTGTGATGCAATAATTAAAATGACTCAAATTATGCTGCTAATTTGTGACATGCTAATAATATGACGCAATTAAGCCACGATTTTGCGGCACAATTATAATTGTGTTGTCTAACTGCGACATTTAATTCAAGTGTAGCAAATAAATTGTCACAATTTTGAGACAAAAAAAAGGATGTCGAATCTATGTCACAAAATTGCGATGCAATAACCAAATGACGCAAAGATGTCACAAATATAAGACACAAATGCGTAAGTGTTGTATATTCCCGACACCTACATGTAATGCCGCATGTAAATATGTCGCAATAGGTCACTTTTCTTGTAGTGAGAGTCTTTATGATTGTAATCTGCTAGCTTTTCTAGATTTTGTTCTTTAGGTCATTGATCCGTTTGGGGATTTTGCCAATTGAATGTCTATTCAGTGGAGGAGTCCAAAGGAACAGTTTTCAATTTTTACGGGAATGGAGGATAGCTAGGTCTGAGTTCCAACTGTCTTTGATGACTTGTTCACAATCTTTGGACTTCATCCAAAGTGCTTCAAACATGAAAGGCATGCCTTTGCAGGGATGAGTGGAACGCGGGAGAGGGGGGGAGGGGGGGAATTGTTACTAAACTGAATATTAATGCAGGAGTGATCCGAGAAGATGGTGTGTAGATGTTCAACTCATTGCCATTGAAAAAGGTTAATGAATTTGGGATTGCATACAGCTCTGTCAAGACAGGCATTTTGCCCTGTAAATTGTCTTGTGATTCGGTTACATGTATATTTGTTTCTAGAACCCCGTGTCTGCAACATCGCAGTCCTCGAGCGCAGACCTGAACCCGGCAATTTGCCAATTGGCTCCAGGATTTGCCCCCCGAACTTCATTTTGGCATGTTACCTCATCAAGGTCTCATACGCAGCAGATCCAAGGGATGTCCTACCCAATAGATAACTTTCTGAATTGTTGCCACCCTTGTCTGCGTTGTGATATATCTGTCTCACCGTAGTAGTCCGTGGATTTGAAAAGGGTATTGTTGTGGCTAACCAACGCATCTATGCATTTGTTGGAGCAAAATGGGTGACTGAGATATGCTTCCTGCCAAAGTAGAGCTGGGCCGCTAGAGTGACCCTCAGAATTCATAGGCATAAACAAGAACATTTCATCTTTTATGATATAGACCTTAACAAATCACACTTAGACAAAAAGGTTTTCTCAAACCAACACATCAGATTGTCTAAATAGGCTCCCAATAAATAGCCAACATAGACTTGCTCACACAACCCTAAGGCAAAGAGTCGAAAGGCTACATCTCTGACCTTCCAACTCAGCTCAACTGAAACTATGCCCCGTGAGTTCTTTATATAGACATATAATTACTAAATCTTTCCAAAAAATTAGTTTTCCAAAACAATCCTAATCCAAAATGGCAACAAACTAAACAAATAACTATTAAATCCTATCACAAATATAATTTTCTGATTAAGATTGATTTAATTTTCCCAACATAGCCTCCCTTAACATCCCAAATTCCATTAAATAGTTATATACTCCTAGGGTTCTCTCTCAAGAGTTCCCTGAGTGTTCTGCCTTGCTCAGCCAGTCATCGTCCTGCATGAATTCCAATCCACGATTGAATCAGTTCACCAAATCTGTATGTTTTGTGTTTCAACTCCAACAACCTCCTAGATCTATATCACATTTTCCCACTCACTTCACAATTCCACATCTTGTCCCTCCCTTGCATTTACTCACACTACTGTACCCAATTTCATCATTAATTCATTAACTCATGGGCACTATCCAAAAAGGTCTCACTTTTTTTTTTTTTTTTTTTCTATTTGACTATAAATTTTCTATCTTTTGTCTCTATTTCAGTTCCATGGCTTGAATAAATATATTTCACTGTTGGTTCCACCAAATTTGCTCCCTCCCCACTCCCTCCTCAACCATAGAGTAGCACATAAAGGATCTCTATGCTAAAACTCATCTTAGAAGAACAAGAAAAAATCCTAATCCTAACAAAATCTCTCTCTTCCGAGCTCCCAGATCTGGCTTGTTGCCTGATGAGCAAAGTCTTGGCTCCCAGATGAGTCCACCCAAATCAAATCAGCAGCCTCTTCCAGAAACTCTAGAGCCCCAAATTGGGATTCTAGTGCAAACCAGTGGGGGATAACCTAGTTCTCTTTTGCTTCTCAGAAAGCTTGGAAAATTTTAAGTTTTGAGAGGATCTCCCTTAGATATTTGACAGACATCTGCTCACCCTTGAAAAATCTGAACTACGATATTGCTTTCTCCCAGCTTCCCTTCTCCCATTGCAGCTTTTGGATCCTGGTACTCGAGCTGCCACCCAGTATAATGAACTCCTTATTTGGCAAGATAGTCAAAGACATTATGAGTAGAATTGTTGAGGTAGACTATGACCATGTAGGCTCAATCAAAGGGAAGTTTCTCAGATTACGAGTGGATATTGATATTAAAAATCACCGCGGCAATTCACCCGGACTATCCACAAAGGTGCAGATGTTTAGTGTGACAACCCAAGCCCCAACCTCCCTGTTTAGACGGGAGTCGCAACTGAGATGCCTGCCTGGTTTGTAGCAGGACTCATTCATGACACACAGAGTACTAACTAATTATAAAATATTTATACACTAAATTAGAATATGATATCTTTCATTTCACTAATACAAAATATATGTGTAGTTTTATAACTATTACAACATTCACGCCTTAATTACCTAACCTAAAACTCTATCCTGTAATTCTGATGCTCTTTCAGACGATATTGCCCTTAATTCCTATAACATGCAAAAAGTCTAAGGGGTGAGTTCCATAACTCAGTGAGGTCAGAGTATTAAAAACCATCACCAAGTAAACATTTACATTCACATAACACATAATTCCTAAACACACAAGGGGGAACACGTAAGGGATAGAAAGAGCATAATCAGCAAGTCATACCGAATAATCTATGTGACCCTCTAAAAATATTACTTATTATACTTTACCTATACTTTGACACTATACAATGTAAAATGGAACACAGTACAATGTGAGCTGCTTCACATGCCGATTCTAAAAGCAATAAACAATAAACATTGTAGTGAATACTGGGAAATTAATGAACTGTACATCTCCAGTCATTTAGTCGGGCACTCCAACTCGATGCCGACATGCCCAATTTCAATAAAATGAACAGAGTTTGAAATCCCAAACTCTCATGTATAGTTAACATTGAACACGAACATTAACAATGAACAGCAAACATTAACAGTGAACACGAAACATTATACACTTAACACTTTAGCACTAAACATTTAGCATTGAACACTTAATGCTGAACATTTACATACATAATAAGCCGTCATATAGCCTACCAAAATGCAGTAAAAGTATTACTTAATCCTGCTGTAGAATTGCTAAAAGTAGCATAATCAAGACAGGGTCGATCCACAGGGAACAGTCTTATTCCTATTAATTTCAGCAATGAGTTTGATTAGCAATCACCATTGTGCCTCTTAAGAGACCTTTGAATTATCATTTATATAGAAATAGAACTAAAGCTTATGAACTGATAGATTAATTCAAGTAAAGAAATATTCCAGTATTATGTAAATCACATTAATCTCATGCATAATACATGAATTAGAGAATTAGCTACTCATGATTTCGGACATAAAACATAAATTTATTGTAAAATCCATAAAAACAAAGAAGAAATAAAAGGAAATAAAGAGATACTTATATTAAGTCGCTGGCCAGAACCACCTTTCATTAGGGCAAATCGAAGCCTTCACAGAAGCAATCCAGAACAGCAAGAAATTGAACTAAAACTACTGTATCTGAGCCTAGAATTCTGAAATGTAAAACTAGCTAGAAAAACAATAATAAGAAGCTATTAAAACTAGATGGGAAAAACTATCTGATAAGAAGCGATAAATCTAAACTACTTAGCGATCACTCTCTGCACCAATTCTACCAATATATATAAGGTGTTGAATTGGAGTTACAAAAAGAGACCAACTAATCTCCCCTTCAAAGTAGGAAACTACTCTTAATAGGAAATCAGAATGAGAATAGGAAACAGAATCCTTACTTGACTAGGAAGTAATCTTAAATTAGGTAACTGCTTGATTCTTCGTCTTGAACTCGATTAGCATTAATCCAAAGCAGAATAGGAAATTACTTCCTTCTTCTTCTATAGCTGCAATAAATCCTTCCTTCTGTGGGACTCATCAAATTAAGTAACTCAATGGATCTTCCCTTCAATTATTCGGTGAAGCTCATTATCATTGCAACTTCTGCAGATTCTCACTCCATACATTAGCCCACGTCATACATTAGCCCACGCAAATCACAAGTGCTCGGATTTTGCACCTATTGTTTCTTCAACGCACTGCTGTCCTTTCATTTATCCATTAAGGAATAAATCCCCTGTTTTAATCCTGTTTTGCACTTTTTCTCTGTTCACGGGCTTGTCTCCAAAACCTGGATTTAGCTATACAAAACTGGGTATATACCTGTGAGAACTGCCAACAAAGACTCTAAAATTAACCAACTAAAATGTGCCGATCAAATATCCCCACACTTGGATGATGCTTTCCCTCAAGCGTGAAATGAAAAATTCAGAACATGACTCTACTTAGTGGTTTTTCAATGATTCCAACTTAACATCCAGCAGACAATAACAAGACTTTGCAACACAACAAACCTGCCTCAATTCCTCTTCCTGATTATACTCACAAGACAGACTTAAAATTAATCACATCATATGGAAGTTTTCAACACAAACCAGTGTCTAATCAATTTAGCACTAGCCATGCAATAATTCCAAAATAGACACTCTATGGGTAGTAATTCACACACAACTCACTTTTCAGAAATCATGACAAGTGTAAATTTCTAACTTAGCCAGAATCACAAAAGCTTGATAGTTGACCTCGCCACAGTATGAAAATTGATAGTGCACAACTATTATGAAACAACCTTCTCATCATAGGGACTCAATGAAGCTAAGGGATTCAATCATCTTGGATGCCCTAAGGGGTTCTGAGTCACTTGTAAAAAACTTTAGTGTGTGCACAAAACAAAACTTAACTTAACTTACTGCTTTTCGTAACTTAGTATCACTTGCCTTCTGTTTGGGCAAACCGGCGTCTATACTATCTTCTTCTTGAAGCATAATTAACTTTCAAAACAGTACAATAGTGCAGAATCATATAACTCATCGTTATTCTGCAATATTCCACATACTGTAATAGTTGGCTCAGCACATAGGTAGGGATGGCCATGGTTTCGGAACCGCCGGTTACGGTTCCAAAATCACCAGTTACGGTTCATGAATCAGTGGAACTGGAACCGAAACCTTTGAGGGATGGTTCTGTGTCGGTTCCAATTTCGGTTCCAGTCTGTCACGGTTCCGTTTCTATCACGATTCCCGTTTCGATTCCAATCTTTTTCGTATATATAACAATTTTAACTTATAAATGTTATTTTATTTTGACTCAATTAATAACTCAATTATTTATAAATAATTAAAATTACAAAAATAAAATAAAATCTGTATCGACGGTACATACATTTAAACAATTAAATGATTTATATAATAAAAGATAAAAAAACATTTTTGGAAAAAATATATAAAGATGAATAATACCTCAATAATTTATTTTAAAAAAATCAAAAGAGTGACGCCTTGTTATAAATCGTGAGAAATCAGAGTTTGAACTTTGAAGCATTGAAACTTTTACAAAATAAATACATCTTGAATATTTAATATAATTCATCTTTATCATTTGCAGAAGTTGCGGTTGGATCTAATTTACTTTAATAATTAATTAATTTTAATTTAACTTAATGCTTATTTATATGATATTAATAATATATATAAAGACTATACTATTAGTTTTTATATTATTATAATATATATTTAAAAAAATTTTATGTATATATATTATATGTTAAACATAATATAATTATAATTATAAAAAAGAAGTTAAAAAAAGCAAATGGTTGAAGTGGTTAATCAATTTTGCTTAAAGCCTTTCAGTTCTAGCAAATGGTCGTGTGTTCGAATTTGTGTAAGAGGAATGAAAAAATTAGTATTTTTGGTTCTCACATTAGAACCGGAGGGTTGGACCCAGTAGTTCGGACCCACCGGTTCCCAGTTCTTAGACAAAAGGAACCGGAACCTTAACCGCCAGAGACAGGTTCGATTCTGGAACCGGGGGCCATGGTTCTGGTTTCGATTCCAAAACCAGCGGTCCGGTTCCTGGTCAGTTCCAGTTCGAACCGGAACCGTGGCTATCTCTACACATATGTTCTTTACCATGACCCACTTATTTACAAAACACATCTCAGCTCTTTATTTTACATTTATTTTCTTCTTTTTTCCTTTTCTTTCTGTGGCTTTATCACCACTGCAGAGCTTTTTCTTAGGCATTAAACATCATATGCACTGAACTAACATCAACAACAAACATGCTACCTTCATGAATTCAGTAGTTACAATCAAAACTTTCACATGCACACTGGGGAAAAAAGAGTTTAGAAATAGGCCTTGGTTCTTCATTTTACTGACTTATAAAAAATTGTAGTCAATGCTTCAAACTGGCTTCTAAGGATCAATAAACAGATAGGTTAAGAAAAAGCAAGCCAAACTTGGTTAATTCTAAGGAAGGTCCCTCATTATCTAATCATGCACTATCTAATACTATCTTGACAGTCTAACAGGCAAACAATTAGTTTTCATTCATCCCATCATCATGCAAGGCTCAGAACATTATAATAGGCTTTAGAAAAGGGAATACATGCATAGTTATATTGAATCAACCAGGCCTACATAATTCTCAATTAAAATTAGCATGCATATTCAATGATCAATCATTCATCTCTAATTTTTTTGGAACCAAGTTCAAAATGGGGCAGAGACTCAAAAAACTACTTAACACACATAAAGACTTACAAAACATCTCCACACTTAAATCGTTACTGGTCATCAAGCACAAACACAGAATGAAATGAGGGAATAACAAGACGACACAGATTCCAAAACACAGTAAAAACAAAAAAATCCAAGCCAAAACAAGATCAGCACCTGAACAAGGAAAGAAAACTTGAAGAAGAATACTTAACCTGACAAATGATAGCTTAACCAAGCCTAGTAGTAGAAGTACTCACCGGCAGTGATGAATCGACATTAGTAGTAGCCGATACTAGTACAGATGCCTTAGAAGTACGCATCTCCTATTGTGTTGCTCTACGAACTAGATAAATGGGGGTCCGTGAAGGAGTAGCAGAGGCCGTAGAAGTATGCACCGGGGATGGTTCCTTTTCGGTTGATGGTAAACACCTCAAATCATGCAACCAGAACACGAACACAGCCAAAACAAATAACACCAACTTTTTTTCTTTTATTGTTTTTGGAAATAAAGGAATATACAAAGAAAAACTGGGTTGCCTCCCAGTAGCACCTTTCTTTTAAATCTTTCCCTAGACTCAGTTCGGCTCTTGTTAATGGTTGGGATATCTCTACAGTGAAATGTCTTCCACTGTTTGAATCTAGCCAGAATCCATGAAGTATTTGAGACTTTGCCCCTGCATTACTCCATTTGGGCAAATAGACACCTTGCACAGTGACTTTACCTTCTTCTTTTTTATCTCACCAGGTAGACCTTTGGTCTCAGATTTTGTAAGCACTCCACTTACAGTATCTCTCCTTTTACTTGGATAAAACTGTTGACCAGTATCAAACCGTGTTGGAGTGCCAAGCCATGTCTTTTCATTTCTTCTTTTTTTGTACAGTGGCTTTGATACACCCTTTTGCAGAATTCTGATTTTTCGTCCTGTCATGACATGGAGATTTCTCCAATTCAAGTGTTGGAGCCTTCTCTTTCCTTATATTCTGGGTGTTGAACTCAGTTAGGCCTTGAGTGAGAACCATCTTCACCTTGTCCTGCAAAAAATTGATCTTAAGAGATTCTTGGACAAGAGGGTCATACATTTCAATACTATGCACATTCTCAAAATGGGTGACCAATAAACACACCAGCAGACTTTTTGGTAGGATCATTATTCAGTCAACTGGATATACAAAAGAATTTGCTCTCACCAAAACATTTTCCAGCACTCCTTCAGGATATACACGTGACCTATATGCTAGCTGTATCACTACCTTTGTGTCTACTAGTTCGACATCATATAATGTTGAATAAATAGATAAAGGCATCACATTAATGGAAGCTCCAAGATCACACATTGCATACTTTATTGTTCTATCTCCTATAATGCAAGGTAAAGAAAACATACCTGAATCCTTACACTTGGGACGTAGCTTTTTATGAATCACTACAGACATTCTTGCCTAGCACCACCTTGCTCGCAGCTCTTGGCTTCCTTGCAATGAACTCCTTCAGAAACTTCGCAATTGGGGGAAGCTTAACTATTTTTAGAAAAAGGAATGTTGACCTCCATTTTTTCAAACACCACCAAATAGTCAACCGGATCTTCCTTTGGTTTTTTTGGCCTAGGGCTTCAGACTATTTGGAAAAGGTGAAGAACAGATACTTCTTTGAGTTTAGTATTTCTAGATACTAAATTTTTTGTTCTGGCTCAGCAACTACGGTAGGTTTGGGTGAATCGCCTTGCAGATGGTATTTTTTGCACAGCTGGCTCCAGAACCTCTACCCTTCTCAAACTTATTGCACTTACATTCTCCTTGGGCAGAACCTAGAACTAAGCAAGCAGTCTACTTTGGTTGCCTTTTATCTCCTTGAGAGAAACAGCTAATTGGGACATGATGTTGGCCGAACTATCAATACTAGCCCTTTGTTCTTTCTGTTGTCCAACATGATCTCCAATCACATCCTTCATCGATTTACCACTCCTCTGCTACTGATTAACATTCTAATTCTAAACCCTCTCTGTTGGGATGGTCGGTACACCTACCCTTGTTGTTCTTGATTCTGATTATAACCATAGACTTGATTCAGGCCATGCTGCTTAGAATTCTGGCCCTGATTCGGATTGTTGGCTTTCGATTCTTTCCAGCTAAAATTAGGGTGATCATTCCATCTCAGATTGTAAGTATTTGAGTACAGATATCTCCTCCACTGGGATGGACTATAGTGCTGGCCTTGTTGGCTATGATTCTGCTCAAACTAATTCTGTGGCCTTTTGAAAATGCTCTTGGCTTCCTGTCTCAGTCCACTTGTGGTTAGGGTGACCTTTCCACCCTTAATTATAGGGGTTGGAGTAGGGATCTCTCATTTGTTGAGGCATGTTCTAATTTCCAACTGTATGTGCATGAGCAATGGGTGTACAGGTGCAAGATTGCACAGATGAGTAAGGTGACCCTTGTTGCCGTAAATCCCACAGAGTAATTAATCCTTGTTACCACTAGCCCCAGTAGCTATTCTTGCAACCAATTCAATCAACTTCTCCATATTTGAGGTCAATTTATCGATCTTATCCTCCCCAATATCATCAATGATTCTGACTTCATTTGTCTATTTGGCCAAATGGACGCCGAGTTTATCAAATTCTCCACATGAATCAATGACATCTTCTATGACCTTCCGTTCTCTAGTGACAGTATTATTCTGGAAAGGTCTACCACTGGAGGAATCCATCAACTTTCTCTCCTCTCTTGTCATTCCATGGTAAAAATATTGTAACAGTTGAGCTGCACTATACTTATGATTCAGATTGCTCTCAACCAACTCATTCAAACGAAGCCAGTAGTTATTCAGAGATTCTTCATATTCCTGCTTGATACTACTCATTTCCTTTATCACCACATTGATTTTGGTGGAGGGAAAATACTCTTTCAAGAATAGCTATTTCATTTGTCCCCACTCTGTGATCGAATTTGTGGGCAGGGAAAAAAAACTATCTATTGGCTTGTTCGGTCATCACATATGGAAAAGCCACCAACTTGGGTTGATCTGGTGTTGCTGTCATCGCCAGTTTGCCCACTTTGCAGTTCTTCACATATTCATCGAGGAAATTACGTGGGTCCTCTCCCTTGTGCCCATGGTACTTTGGAATCCCATTCAGCCAGCTATTCTTCATAGAGAACCCGGTGGGCAGTGTTAGAGGTACCACAACGGATGCTCTGTCATCAGTGTTGTGGCTACTCAAATCCTTTAGGGTAGGCTCCCTTAGTGGATGACGTGTCTCTCTTCACTCCTCATCTTCCTCTTCTCATCTATCTTCCTGTCTGTCTCTCATCTCAAAGCTTACATCTGGATGGGATTCAGAATTTTCAGAATATGCTTCAGTGTTGCAGTCCATTAGGGTTAACGGACCATAGTCAAATTTAAAAACAACAGCGTTAGATGCTTTTACGAGGTTCCCATGCTTCTTTTTCCAATCGCTTGGAAGTCTTCTCTATCTATAGATCACTCAATCATATAGGCTTGGAAGACCTGCTCATAAAATACAAAGAAACACCCAAAACACATCAATAGGAACAAGAATAAAAATCGAAAACCATTCCCCGACAACGGTGCCAATTTGATAAACCATCATATAGCTTACCAAAATGCAGTAAAAATATTGCTTAATCCTGTGATAGAATTGCTAAAAGTGCATAGTAAAGATAGGGTCAATCGACAGGGAACAATGATTAAAACTCTTATTCATATTAATTTTAGTAACCAGTTTGATTAGCAATCACCTTTGTGCCTTTTAAGAGACCTTTGAATTGTCACTTATATAGAAATAGAACTAAAGCTTATGAACTGATAGATTAATTCAAGTAAAGAAATATTCCAGTATTATGTAAATCACATTAATCTCATGCATAATAATAGAATTAGAGAATTAGCTATGTGATGCCCCCGAACCGACCCCCCTTCCTCGGAACTGTTCCCGACGAGGAAGCACAGGACGGATCCAGAGAGGCGTCATTTAGGGCTCTTGCCCAAAAATCGATATAGATAATAAATAAGAATTACCAAAAAACTATATTTATTACCCTAACAGGTCAAGCAGTTCATAGCAACTGAAAAGTAAAGATAATTGTTTGAGGACAGTCACAGACTAAATTATGCTCCCAAAACCATAGTATTGTACAGAGTCTAACCATTACAAAGTTCTTGTCTTTATTTCTTCTGTAAGCGCCCATAGGCCTTACCTTTATCATTACACAAGTCAAACCCTTGTAAATAATAAGATGGAAAGGGGTGAGCTTCACTAAACCCAGAGAGAGATCTCGGGTTTCTTAGGAAAATTCCCACTATAAGTCTTTAAAGAATAGGCCGAGTAAGCGAGTAAAGAGTTCATGCATATATCTATATAACAGAAAAATTATAGGCATGCATGGAAAGCAAGTTAAACAAGTCAAGCAAGTAGAGCACGTAAATTCACATGTAGCATATTTAAGCCACTAGACTCTTAGCTAGCAGATCACGCGGTCTAGCTTTCTCATAATAAAGCTAACTGGGGACCTATTCACATTTCACTCATTCAAATTGGATGGTTTGCAAAGTGCATCTCCCCCACGGCAGCCATACCGGTAGGACCGGGTATGCTTGACAGCGGAGGTTGTGGATCCTTGGCCTAGGGCTGTAAACGAGCTGAGCTGAGATCGAGCTGGGGTTTTATCAAGCTAAGTTTGATAAAAACCAGTCAGGATTGAGCTCGACACGAGTTTGATATAGCCTAAATATTTGGGCTCGAACTCGACTCATCCAAATTATAATAGGCTCAAGCTTGAGGTCGAGCTCAGTGTAGAGCAAGCTTTTGAGCTCGAGCTCGAATTAATTTTTTTAATTTATACTAAAAAAAAATGTCAAAATATTAAAAAATATATTATAAAATTATAAAAAGAGCCGGGCTCGATAGGCTTGACGAGCACTCGAGCTAGTAGTAATTGGGCTCGAGCTTGGCTCGATTATTAAACAAGTCGGCTCGAGCTCGAATTTAACCAAGCTCTAGCCAAGCTTTAACCGAGCTACTCTCGAGGAGCTCGGCTCATTTGCATCCCTACCTTGGCCTTTTTACAATTTGGGCAAAAACGGGTTTCCTCTCATATAGAAGAAGTATCGACTAACTGCGCACGACTTTCGTCGTCGAGTCCTACTTAGCGGAACAGCTACTATTATCTAGTCAAGCGGGAAGACTCGGTACCCAAGTCTTTCTGGTGGGTGCTACGACCCATTTCACGCTAATCATGCAATTCTAGATGTCATTTATCCTGGGACTGGCCTGGTCCTTTCTTATCCAGTGCATGATGCATGTATGTGTTCATGTTCATACATCTCTAGAGGCATTTATGCAGTCCTAAATGACATGTACCTTACGCTGAGAAGGCACCACTTTCATGGCTAGTATGTCATGCTTTTATATGTAGGTGCATATATTCGTAAGTACTGAAATGATCATGCAAGTCACGTTCACTCAAGTGAAGTCAAGTATAAGATAATCAATCATGGTGGCCTTATCATGTTAAGCAAGCACGTAGCACGTATACACATTTAGCAATAAGTTGTATTTAAAATAAGCAAGTGGTGAGGTGTGGGAAACCTCGTTAAGCAAACAAGTACATTTAGTTAAGCATAGTTACTACGTAGATAGTTTAATTAAATCTTTTGAAAATAGCGAGTAATCTCTCACCTTTCGTAAACGTGAGTACGACAACGGTTGACTAGATCGATTATGATCAACGGTCAACTCCTGCAAAGCGAGCATTGTAACGTGAGTTACTAAAGTTTGACTTTGGCTTTTAGGTCAACTGTGTTTGACTTTGACTTGGTCAACTAAGTTTGACTTAGACTTTAGGTCAACCATGTTTGACTTTGGCTTTAGGTCAACTAGCTTTGACTTAGACTTTAGGTCAACTATGTTTGACTTGGCTTTAGGTCAACTAGCTTTGACTTTGACTTTAGGTTAACTATGTTTGACTTTCACTTTAGGGCGACTATATTTGACTTTTACTTTAGGTCAACTAGCTTTAAAGGTCAAGGTCAAAGTTCAGTGGTCAAGATTCAAATAAGGTCAATTTGAAATAAGGTCAAGTCTCAAGTACTAGTTCTTAAATACTTTTGGTCACTTTAGGAATTAAGGTAAACTTTTGGGCTAAAAACCAATTTCTAAAAAATAAGGCAAATTTCGAATCTGAGCTGTATTCGAGTTTTTGTGTGACTCGTACGGGTTCTCGTTTCTAGGAATTTTGTGTTCTTCAAACTTCAGGTTTAAAATTCAGGAAAAAGGTTTTCTGGGATGAGTTGCTATTCGACTCGAACGGTAACTCGCACGACTGGTCCAATTTTCCAAAAACTACTAGTTTGGGGTACTACTTTCGAGGCTTGTTTGAACATGTTTCTAATCTGTTTTAATCCATTCTGAAGGCATAAACTTATAGTTTAACATACATCCAATATCTAGGAACTGTAATTATGTAAAAATAAGCACTTTAACTAGATTAAAATTCCTCCTGAACTAGGTTCGGAACACTAATTCTATAACATTCATAATTCATTATTTTGATTTCAGATCTAAAGCATTATAACTAGTTAAACTCTAGAGGCTAGCATCCTAAGTATATTAACATGTAAGGAAGACAATCAACATCTTAAACAAGCTTTTCTTTCGATTATTAACATAGATTATTCAATTACTTGTTCTTCAAGCTTTCCTATATGTTCATGCTTTTAATTTTATTTTTGATTCTAAACAACAATTGACACTCACCGTGAGGTTCTATAAATACTACAAACTAAGGAAGCTTGAATGACAGTGGCACGGGGGCGGCGGTTCGACGACGGCGACAATGCTGCTACAAACTTTATGGTTTCTTTAACTTTTTTGCTTAAGTGTTTCTAAAGCTTAATTCATGAATGTTAAGGATGTATTTATAAGCATCCTTTAAGTTTGAGTGCAATCAGAATCTTCCTTAAACAAGGTAAGATTAATTCATGTAGTTTCCTTCTACCGAATTGATTGTGATTTCCAATTCCTTAATTAAAAATTGTTTCCCGTTTTCTAATTTTTTCTATTCGAGTTTTTGTCCCACTCGGACAGGTACTCGCATGGCTCAATTCTATGAATTCTTTCCTTTTCAAATTCTACTGTTGCACGAGAATCCATGCGACTCGGATGGTAACTCGCACGACGTGATTTTCCTGATTTGTTCCTTTTATGTTTCTTCTAATTTCCTTGTTTCACTTTAGGAAATTCTTACTTCCATGTTAACTAACAGCAATCAATGATTCTAGAATCAATTAGACAATCAATCTAGACATCAATCAAGTAATCAATCATGCATTTAATCAAGCAATCACTCAAGCAATTTAAATCAAGCACTTCATTATTCGGGTTTACGTAATTTAAGAGCAAGCAAAATGTCTATTTTACCTTTAATACGTTATGGTTTCTAACTCAAAATTTTCTGGGTCCTCACAAGCTACTCATGATTTTGGACATAAAACATAAATTTATTGTAAAAGCCATAAGAACAAAGCAGTAATAAAAGAAAATGAAGAGATACTTATATTAAGTCGCTGGCCAGAACCGCCTTCCGTTAGGACAAATCGAAGCCTTCACAGGAGCAATCCAGAACAACAAGAAAATGAACTAAAACTACTGTATCTGAACCTAGAATTCTAAAATGTAAAACTCGCTAGAAAAATGATAATCAGAAGCGATTAAAACTAGATGATAAAAACTATCTGATAAGAAGCGATAAAATTGAACTACTTAGTGATCTCTCTTTGCACCAATTCTACCAATATATATAGGGTGTAGAATTGGTGTTACCAAATGAGACCAACTAATCTCCTCTTCAAAGTAGGAAACTACTCTTAATAGGAAATCGGAATTGGAATAGGAAACAGAGTCATTACTTAACTAGGAAGTAATCTTAAATTAGGTAACTCCTTGATTCTCTTTCTTGAACTCGATTAGCATTAATCCAAAGCAGAATAGGAAAATTGCTTCTTTCTTATTTTACAGTTGTAGTACATCCTTCTTTTTGCTGGACTCATCAAATTAGGTAACTCAATGGATCTTCCCTTCAATTATTTGGTCAAGCCCATTATGATTGCAGATTCAACAGATTTTCAGTCCATACATCGGCCCACACAGATCACAAGTGCTCGGATTTTGCTCCTATTGTTTCTTCAACGCACTGTTGGTCTTCCATTTATCCATTCAAGAACAAATCCCCTATTTTAGCCCTGTTTTGCACTCTTTCTATCTCCATGGGCTTGTCTCCAAAACCTACATTTTATCTATACAAAACTGGCATATTTGTGAGAACTACCAACAAAGATTCTAAAATTTACCAACTAAAAGGTTCCGATCAATACATATAACACATTTATAAATATTTCACCTTGTACACTCAAAGGTCATCATTATATATCTCATGTATCATATTCACTAAATATAACTTTAATATCACTGTCATATATAAACAATAACTAGTAGACCATGCTAACTCATTTTTTTTACTATTTAAAATATTTACCCCTTTAGTAAGAACACTCACCTCATATCGCTAGTATTTTGTCAGCAAATCTGCATTACATAAATATCACAGTTTAGACTTTATCCTTGAATTAAAATTGATATGGAGATTCTAGGGTTTTATATGTTTTTGCCTTTCAATCTTATATTTCTAGTTGTGTAATGATTTTTATGTAATTATTAGTTAAAATGGTTAAAGTTATAAAAGAAGTTGTAATAATTTTAGTTTGAATCTTCAAAAATTCATGTTTTCAGGGAAGGTTCGGTTTTACCCACTCCAATAGCGGCAATAGCCACTGAAAACCTTGTTTCAGCTTGGAAGAGTGGTTTTATATGCACTTCAGAGCAGCAATAACCAATTTTCTTAAGCAAAGAAAATTGGTTATATCCACTATTTGATCGGTTATATCCGGTGGCGCCCAGATTCAGTTTTGCAAAACTTCTAGCTTCGGGTTTCAATCAAAAGTGCTTCAAAATATATTTTTCTTTGGTTCCTTTAATAATTCAACTTCTGTGCATCATAACTCTGAAAATTAATGTTATGAAAACCTTAAATTCCTTACCCTTGTGTTACTGAAGTTGCTAGGATAGGTTTTCATGGTTTAGAACTGAAATCCAAGCTTCAAATCCTCCATTTCTACTTTCTTCTATTTTCTCTCTTTTCTTTCTTCTCTTTTCTCTCTACTTTCTCCTAGTTGATTCTTCTTGTTGCTGAAGTTATGGTCAATCAGAGATGTATAAGGGGCCCTAATCTGAAAAACTTATAGGGTTATATACCCCTAGGGTCGTAGCCCTACTTTGGAACTTGGAGAAGATATATTTTTCCAGCTCCAGGTACCAATTAGTTTTAACCACTCAAAGTTAAGCAGAAATCGCTCTGACTTTGGTCACTCTGGCAAAGTGCGGTAACAATTGCGCAAATAGCTGTTATAACTGTGGTCAGATATTTTTCTTCAAAATTTTAAGGCCGTTTGATCGATTTTAACCAATCCAATACTAGTAAAAACTTTTATTTGCCTATTTTTCTTATTTTAACTTATTTTATAATTTTCTTATTTTCATTCCATACTTCCCAAAATTAAACTATTATTTCTACTTCGATATATCCTTAAACATAATCCTACACTTAAATTAACATCATAATTCTAAATTAAGGATCAGAACATATGATTCAAAAATGAAAATTTCCTAATCAAAATTCTCAAAGAAAATTATGCAACTGTATAATCATACCTAACTAAGTTAGAGTAGACATTTATAAATTATAAAGGGGAAAATTACGGGGTCTTACATTTAGTACTTCATACAATATAAAAGGCTCCTAGACTTTTGTTACCACTGTGGTCCTGTTGGTTATTTGATGAAAGACTGCGATTCGAAGCTCACGGTAAAGCTGACAACTTTGCTTCGACAAGGTTCGGACCTTGTGGGTTTCAAATTTCAAATTTCATCAAAATAGACTTTGCAGGGTTTGAAAAATACTAAAATATCCTCTGAAGTTTTGAAATAGAGAAAATTACCTTCACATGGATACTTTCGAAACTTGAGGATACTTTTGCAATTTCTTAAAAAAAATTTAGATAATCATTAGCCAGTGGAAGGGTTTTCTTGATATATTCTATTCTACAGGATGTGTTTAATATTTTAAATCAAACTTTGGGGTGTTTTGAAGTTTATCTTGTTTTAATTGAACGGTCATTTTGTCTACCACAAAATGGATTTTCAACTCTGGTTTTTTACCCCTTCAACATTAGGTATTTGCTTATTCTATTGCTGTGTGAATGATATGTGGTGGAAATGATCTTGACTCATCAACACCGGTTATTATGAAATCGGTGTTAAAGGTGGTAGATCTTCAACATCGATTATCTTCAAATCCGATGTTAAATTTGGAAAATTGGAGGAAAAATAAATAGTTTACATCATATAAATTTAATAAACTAACGGTAAGAATACTGTGTAAAAATATTTAAAATTTCAACTAAGTAAATATTTTACATAAAAAGATGTGCGGTAATATATATTTCAACTCAACAATTAATTTTTACATAGATAAACCTTACAAATCAGAAAACACAATAATTTATTTTTTACTACAATCTAAATGCTATATCATTTAGATATTCATCTTTGTGAGGACCCAGAATTTTGGACTAGAATCCGAGACCTTTTAAGGGGTAAAATAGACATTTTGCTTTCCTTAATTATTAATCATGAATTCAAATTTCATGAATTACTAATTGATCAATTATTATTGAATGAAATGCTTAATAGATTGATTGAATTGCTCGATTGAATAATTGATTAATTGAATTGCTCGATTTATTAATTGATTGATTGCCTAATTGATTGACCGATTGATTGCATAAATTGATTGATTGAAAGTTAAAGTAGGTATAAAAGATATTCTAAAATAACATAAGGAAAGTAGAAAAAAAATGAAAAGAACAGAAACTCGGACAGCACAAAACGGAAACAGAATTCGTAAATAACGAATGGGAAATTGAGATTTATCCAATGAAGGAAACTACCGGATTTGAACGTACCTTAATTACCCAAGATTCTGAATTACCCTAAACCTAATGGTTGCCAATAAATACAACTTAAATCATGAAGTTTAAGCTTGAACTTCTCAAAACAAAAGCTAGAAAAAGAAATAAAGAAGCAGTGAGGGAGAAGTAGCAGCCGCTGCCGCCGCCACTTCTGTCACCTCCATTGAAGTTCTATGAGTTTGTGGTAATCTTAGGATCTCACGGTGAGTCTTAATTTCTGGTTTAGATTGAGTTTGTAATTAAGAAAACTTGAATCTTTATGAAACTTGAAGAACAAGTAATTCACTATGTATGTAATAAATCCGCAGAAAGCATGTTCTTAGGATGTCATTAGCTTTATTGGATATTAAACATGTTTGAGATTAATGCCTATAGCATTTAAATAATCCGTAGTAATTAATTTGAAAAGTCGAAAACAGAATATATGCATGTTCAGAAACAGTGGTTCGAGCCTAGTTTGGAGCAAGATTTAAATACATTAGAGTAATCCATTATGCAAAGTAAAAGCTTTTAGGTATTGTTTGTATGCTATACTTTAAATATATGCCTTTAGTTTGGTTAAAAACGATCTGGAACATTGTTAAAACGTGGCCCGAACGTAGTATCTAGAACCATAAGTTTTTGAAAATTTAACCAGTCGTGCGAGTTACTATCCGAGTCAGATAGAAACTCGGACAAGCCTTTGAAAATGATTTTTCTAAACTTTCAAAACCTGAAAATTAAAAAACATGAAAGCCTCTGTACGAGTTATCATCCAAGTCGGACAGTAACTCGTGCAGCCCTCTGAAGACGATTTTCTGAAGTTTTTAGAACCAGAAAAATTGAAGAACTGAAAACCCCCATGCGAGTTTCCATACGTGTAGACCAAAAACTCGGATGTAGTCCAAAACCTGAATTTTGCCTTATTTATGAAATTTCTCTTTCACCCTAAAGACTACCTTAATTCTAAATTGACCCCAAAAATACCTAAATATACTTGACTCATAAAACTTGACCTTATTTTCTAAAGTTGACCTTTGACCCTGGACCATTGACAATTGACCTTTGACCCAGTTGACTAAAAGTCAAAGTAAATTCAAAACAAGAGTAAAACATAAAGTCAAACCTTAAAGTCAAAACGTAGTTGACATATAATAAAACGCTCGTAATGCAGGAGTTGACCGTTGACAGAGAAATGAACCCGTTAACCGTTGACTGCTCACGCCTTAAGAAAGGTAAGGGATTTACTCAATATTTTCATAAAAGTTTAATTGAACTATATATAGTATGAATGAACTATAAACTTGATTGATCGGCTAAACTAAAAGGCTGCCCATGTCTCACTTACATGTAAATGGAATTGAATTGCTACATATGAGATGTATGTTGTGATTGATTGTTTGAATTGTTATGCTATACATGAGATGTATGCTTTGAATTACCTACTTGCTTAATATGACTACAAGCATGTATGCCTATTGAATGATTATTGATTACGTGAATTGTTATTGATTGCGAGCATGATTGATTGGACACTATAGAGAAATATGATGTACTTCTAGGTGTAAATAGGAGATGCCTAATACCTATGTCATGACTAGTTTATTGCATTGCATATTGACATGTTTAGGAATCACGAAAGCATGCTAGAGATGCCATGTTTGCATGATAAGAGAAAAGGTATGACACCTTTAAACCAGATTAAAGACTGTGCACATCTAGTATTAATTGATTGACTGTAATCGCCCGCACGTATTGCCGTGCGTGGTGAGGCCGCGTTGCTGTTAGTCGACGCCTCCCTTTTAGGGGAAAGCAAAGGGTTGCAAGTATAAAATCGGGATCCAAAACTCCTTGCTGCCGGGCACTCTGGCCACTGCTGGTACTGTCGCCACTTGGGTATCGAGGTGTTTGATCAAACTACCGCCTATCACTAGATCGTATTCCTGATTATCGCCTTAGCTTTAGGTAAGAAAGCTATCTAGAAATCAGATGGATTGAATACTTAAGGGTGAATCATTCGATTGATCATTGCATATGGTTAAGAGCATTCCATGTTGCTATATGAATATCTCTGCTACATGATTATAGAGATGATTGATTTATTGTTTGATTGATTACTTCCGCATTGACGCATGATTTGTATATGCTTTGAATACTATGAATATTGATGCATAAACTGTAACGCCATAACTATATAATCTCTTTGACATTGAGACCTTTTGTCTAAGTACCATGGTGGGAATTTGGTATAGAAACCGAGGTCTCTCACTGAGTTTAGTGAAATTCACCACTTTTATAAACCTATTTTTGCAGGTGCTTAATTAGGTATGGCTTATTGTTCATTAGATGTGAGGCCGACATTTGCTGCAGCAGTGCTGACTGTTTATTTTGTAATAAGTAGGCCTAGATAATGATTGTTTTGATTAAGGGATAATTTGGTTGTTGACTGTCCCGAATAATGTTTTAGCTTCCGCATTGAATAAGTTGCTTTAAGAATTATTGATTGAATTGTTTTCAGATAAAAGTAATATTATGTTTTTACTAATATCTATATCGACTTGTTGGGCGCGAGCCCTGAAAGATGCTGTCCCCGAACCGGCCTAGACTCCCTTGCAGGAATGGCTCCTCAGGAGATGGGGTCCTAGCGTGGGCGTCACAATCTTCATATTCGTCTTTTACTTCACATTCAACTCTTCGTCTTTTACTTCACATTCAATTCTTTGTCCTTTACTTCATATTAGACTATTCGTTTTCGTATATACATCTTTTACTACAATGTTAGAAGATAGAGAAAGACGGTGAAGATAACTAGTCTAGGCTGTTCATATAAGGAATCACCCATGCACCATCTTCCTCTTTGTGATAGAAGCAGTTTTCATTGCTTCCACCTCTCATTTGTATCTTTCTCTTGGTCTTCTACCCCTATCACTTTCCTCTTCGAAAAGCTGCTTCTATTTTCTGCTCCTTGGGAGGTAGGCTCGTCCACTTTAAAGGCAATTGTCCATCTTTGACTGGCATTTATGATCCTTCATATTCTCTACACTACAAGAAAAAAGGCCTTTGGTGACCAAACTTGGGGTGACCAAACTTGGGGTGACCAAAATTTTAGGGGTCACCAAATTTACCCTTTGGTGAGCATATTTTGCTTAGTCATCTGAAACAACATTCGGTGCAGCTTTTGGTGACCATTTGAAATAGTTACTCACCAAATCGGTCACCAAATCCATGGCAGGAGAAATTCCCACCAAATTGTGGCTATTTGGTGACCAATTTTAGTGACCGAAACAATTTCAGTTGCGAAGTTGCCGTCCGTTAGTGTTTTGGTGTCCAACAAAGTGGTCAGCAAATAGGTGACCAAATTTACTAGTCATAAAACTGTGTGGGGCCATGTTTGGTGACAAATTTAATGACCAAAAAATACAACGGTCATGGTAATAATATCCCGTTTATGGGTCCCACGAATTACTTTAGATTTAGGGTGTGTGATTGGTGACCAAATTTTGTATTGGTCACCAAAATATTCGAATTGTGATGTGGACGGTTGTACACATGCGGATAATGTTGCCAAGGACCTTGTGATTAAGCGGCGAGCTCTTAAAATTCTCTAACTTACTTTCGGCTAAGAGAAACAAAACTAACCTAAGCTAATTTTATTTTATAGTCGAACCAAGTGCAAGCAAGAGATTTGAAACATGCGAATAATTAGGTAGAGCAAGAACCTAATTAGTTAAGTTTCATGCAATTATGTAAACTACAACATGCAAATACATAAAGCAATAATAGGAGGGTACTCAAACATGAAGTTTTAAGATCTGAATACTCTGAATATTATTGAAGTTTCGGCCCCTATTTATAGATGAAGGGATGGCCGAAAATCAGTACAAGAATTAGAAAAAGAAAAGAAGTAGAATTGGAAATTAACCAAGAGGTTAATTTCCTTTACCAAACCCGGAAAGAAGTAGAATTTGGTAAGAAAAAGAAAAGGCAATTCGGTTTTACCCTTAACAAGTGGTAGCCCAATTTGCAATCTAAAAATAAGGAAAAGAATAGAATTCCTACTTCCAAAAAGAATAAGGGAACCTTTTTTGGAAACTAACTTAAAAGGATAAAAAACAACTTAATTAATTTTAAAGAAAAGAACCCTAATTAGGCAACTAGTCGTTGGACTTGCTTGCTAGCCGTTGGGCTTGCTTTGCTGGCCGTGCGGCTTCCTCTTGCTTCCTTTTGGGCTGGCCGAAACTTGTGGGCTGGTCCATGAGTTTTGGGTCGGCCCAAATTGTAGGGAACTTTCATGAATTGTTTCTTTAAAGCCTAAGAACCTTCCGGCATCTTCAAGACTTCAAGAAACAGCCTTCTTCTTCATTGTGAAGTGCTGAATTGTGACTCTTCTTCAAGGATTGTTAGAAGAGTTGCAATTTGAACATTTCCTCCATTTTGCTCCAAGGCGTGGGCTTCTACAATCAGCTGAGCATCCTGATGGCAAGCTTGAACAAGGTTGTTGAGTGCGTCTCGAACCTTCTTCGCTCTGCTTCTGGTCATGGGCCCAGTGTTGTCTACAAGTGGATCCCTCTGATATGGGCTTGGATCCTGAAGCATTGTCGGGCCTCGATGTAGAACTCGAACCTCTACCTCAGCTTCTCCGGAACCACTTGCATCTTGACTTTGACTTGTTGCTTGACTTAGGATGCCCTCATCATCCCCTCCCGGTTGAAAAGGATTTGTCCTCAAATCAGCAACCTGTTCATGAACAAAAGGAGACAAGTCAGCAACATTAAAGGAAGAACTAACACCATACTCACCTGGTAAGTCGAGTGTGTAGGCGTTAGGCCCAATCTTGGAAACGATCTGAAAAGGTCCATCGCCCCTTGGATGGAGTTTGGTCCTTCGTGCAGCAGGGAATCGTTCCTTCCTCATGTGAACCCAAACCCAGTCGCCTGGTTCGAAGTCCACAGCCTTGCGCCGTTGGTTTGCATTGGCGGCGGCTTTGGCATATGTCTTCTCCAGATTAGCTCGAACTTTAGCATGTATGCGTTGCACTGCTTCAGCTTTCTTTGCACCGTCTGGATTAACTTGTTCCTTGGGTGGTAAAGGAATGAGATCCATCACCGTTAAAGAGTAAAGCCGTAGGCAACTTCAAATAGACAGAACCCTGTTGAGGAGTGCTTGATTGGGTTGTAGGCAAACTCTGCAACCGGCAAGATATCTTCCCAACGCTTGAGATTCTTCTGAATTAATGCCCTGAGTAGGTTGCCAACAGTTCGGTTGGTGACTTCCGTCTGACCATCCGTCTGGGGATGACTTGTAGTCGAAAACAACAGTTTTGTGCCGAGGCGGGACCACAAAGTCTTCCAAAAATAACTCAGAAATTTAACGTCGCGATCTGACACAATTGTGTGCGGTATCCCATGTAACTGAACTATTCCCTGAAAGAACAACTCAGCTACATGTCTGGCATCATCTGATTTCCTGCAAGGAATGAAATGCGCCATTTTAGAAAACCGATCAACAACGACAAATAAAGAATCATTACCTTTCTGCGTCCTCAGAAGCCCTAGAATAAAATCCATAGAAATGTCAGTCCAAGGTACAGAAGGTACAGGTAAAGGCATGTAAAGTTCATGGGGTTTAGAAGTAGATTTAGCTTGCAAACAATTAATGCATCGAGAGCAAACATTCTGTACATCCTTGCGCATATGCGGCCAATAAAAGTGTTCATGCAACAGTTCAAGTGTTTTATGCACACCAAAATGACCCATAAGGCCCCCACTATGAGCTTCACGAACCAGTAATTCCCTAGTGGAACTACGAGGGATGCATAACCTGTTTACCCTAAACAGAAAACCATCCTGTCTATAGTACTTTTGGAATGCACCATATTCACATGCCTTATACAAATCAGCAAAATCAACATTAGAA
The DNA here is from genome assembly GCA_016801395.1 of Leptodermis oblonga. NCBI lineage: Eukaryota > Viridiplantae > Streptophyta > Magnoliopsida > Gentianales > Rubiaceae > Leptodermis > Leptodermis oblonga. The sequence continues at coordinate 12,109,831 of CM028756.1, read as the reverse complement.
GCATATAAATCCTTGAGGTATGCGAAACCTAACAAAGTATGATCAAGAATTGTCAGAATTTCATACCTGCGAGATAGAGCGTCAGCAACTAAATTATCCTTACCTTTCTTATACTTAATAATATAAGGAAAAGATTCAATAAAGTTAACCCACTTTGCATGACGTCTATTTAACTTATTTTGTCCCTTTAAATGCTTAAGAGACTCATGATCACTATGAACAACAAATTCCTTAGACATCAAATAATGCGACCAAGTCTCAAAGGCACGGACAACAGCATAGAGCTCATTATCATATGTAGGATAATTCAAAGCAGCTCCCTTAAGCTTCTCACTAAAAAAGGCGATAGGCTTCGTCTCCTGCATTAACACTGTGCCAATTCCAACACCTGATGCATCACACATTAGTTCAAACACTTTATCAAAATCAGGTAATGCTAAAACAGGTGCATGAGTGAGATCATGCTTTAAAACAGTAAAGGCATTTTCCTGAGCCTGCCCCCACACAAATGGAACATTCTTTTTACACAATTCATTAAGAGGCATGGCTTTAGTGGAAAAATCCTTCACAAACCGTCTGTAGAATCCAGCCAAACCATGGAATGACCGAACCTGTGCGGCCGAAGTTGGCTGCGGCCAATCCCTAATGGCCTTCACCTTGGCATCATCAACTTTGACACCTTCTGCAGAGACTACAAAACTGAGAAAAATAACCTCCGAAGCACAAAAAGTACATTTTTGCATCTTGGCATATAATTGATTAGTACGTAATTCAACTAAAACCAAACGAAGATGTTCAACATGCGATTCATAATCTCTAGAATAGATCAGAATAACATCAAAAATACACAACAACAAATTTACCGATAAACTTTCTAAGCACGTGATTCATTAACCTCATGAAAGTACTAGGTGCATTTGTGAGACCAAAGGGCATGACCATATAAACCAAATTTAGTCTTAAAAGTAGTTTTCCATTCATCCCCTTCCCTCATGCAAATTTGATGATAGCCTTGTGTAAGATCTATTTTTGTATAAATTGTGGAACCATGCAAATCTTCTAACATGTCATCAAGCCTAGGGATAGGATGCCTATACTTGATTGTTATCTTATTTACAACCCTACAATCCATACACATTCTCCAAGTACTGTCTTTCTTAGGGACTAGAATGACAGGTACAACACAAGGACTTAGAGATTCCCTTACCTGACCATGCGCCAATAGCTTTTCGATTTGCTTCTGCAGCTCCTTCGTTTCCTCTGGATTTGCTTTGTAAGCAGGCCGATTTGGTATAGGCGTGGCAGGGATGAAGTCAATCTGATGTTCAATTCCTCGAAGCGGCGGCAGACCCTGCGGCAACTCGTCTGGAAAAACATCAGCGAATTCCTGCAACAAAGATTCAACTTCTGTAGGGATATCCCGAGGGATATCGTCAGGGTTAGCACAGTTATCTTTACAGACTAAAACCAGTACATCATCATTGCTGTCTAACACTTGACCTATCTCTTATTTTATTGCAAAACAACTATTCCTAACTTTGTCCTGATCAGGCTTATCAGAGTTCGCCTTACTACCCTTTACAAGTTCTTTCCCCTTACCCTTCGCTTGGCGCCTTTCAGCTTCCCAGTTTGCGATGAACTCCTTCATGCGAACTGCTTCGGATCGCACTTCAGTTGGCGGCATTGGTAGGAACGTATGGATCTTGCCCTCCTGGCAGACCGAGTAAGTGTTGGCGACCCCATCATGTGTTGCCTTCAGGTCAAAGAGCCATGGTCGTCCGAGTAGAATGTGACAATCCTCCATTGGCAGAACATCACATAAAACAGTGGATTCGAACTTACCGATAGCGTATGGTACGCTTACCTGCTTAGTGACTCTGTAGCCGTCTGAGCTGTCAAGCCATTGTAGCCGATAAGGACGTAGATGATTGATGACAGGAAGCTTCAGCTTGTCAACCATGTATTCACTAGCAACGTTTTTGCAGCTCCCTCCATCAATTATCAGAACACACAACTTTCCATTTACCTTTGTTCTGGCGTGGAAGATGTTTGTCCGTTGAGTAGTGTCTGGGACAGCAGCTGTTGTCAGAGTGCGAGTAACCAAGTTCTGAGATGGATCTTCTTCAAGGAACTCGAATTGCTCCACTGGTGCAGACGGAATGCTGTCAGTTAACTCCTGTGAAGGGTCAACGGTTGGATCTTCTTCATCTTCCTCTGAAATGTACTCACCATCTTGGCCTAATAATACCTTTCAGATGTTGGGATAGTCACGCATGTAGTGGCCGCGGCCTGAGCACTTGTGGCAAGTTACGTTGCTGATGGACTGTCTGGGAGTTGATGGCGTCTTCTGCTGTGATGAAGAAGAGGTGGCGGATACACGGACTAGGGCTTTGCGCTCAGACATGATCGGCCTCCTTGCTGGTGGAGAGTAGGCCAGGTTCTTGCGCCAAGCTGGTGGGGCGCTGATAGGTGTCCGGATTGGTGAAACGGACTTCAGATACTCCTCCATGACCCGAGCTTTGTGCAGCATGTCTGTCAGCGATGTAGCATTCTGCAATTCAACAACTAAAGCAATACCCCTGTTTAAACCATTAAGAAAACGAGCCATAGATGCGGGCTCATCTTCTTGCACATTAGCCCTAATTTTTGCCCTCTCTAATTTTCTAAAGTATTCATCTACAGACATAGAACCTTGTACAAGAGTATGTAATTTCCTATACAATTCTCTAAAATAGTAATCAGGCACAAAAGTTCTACGCATAGATGTAGTCAAATCAAACCATGACAGAGGCGGAGCACGGGCCCGCATGGAACGCGTGTTTCTGCGCTGATCCATTTGTTGATTCCACCAGATTAGGGCATAGTCTGTGAAATGGACCACTGCGAGTTGGACTTTCTTGTGTTCCGGGATCGCATGAAGTTCAAAAATGCGCTCCATCTTCATCTCCCAGTCGAGATAGTCCTCTGGATTCGTGCCTCCGGCAAAGGGCGGAACGGTTGTCTTGCACTGACTGAGGCCTGCGAAAGGTTGGTCAGCGGCGTTGGTGCCAAGTGCGGCCACATCGTCGTCTGAGTCTGTGCGTCGTTGTTCCCGTTCAGTCGTGAGTTCGGCGACTTCCTCCGTGAGTGTAGCAAATCGCGCGGAGAGTTGCGCAATTGCAGCCAGGATTTGCTCGTTCCCCAAAGGGTTAGGAGCACCTCCACCTGACATTGGATAAAGAAAGCGAAAACCTGTCTGCTAAGAATAAGGAAAAGTGAGAAATAACCTTACCCCCTTATTCCCCCAAGTGTTTCCCACCTAACAGCTACACACAAACCCCGTGTTTCGCTCTATGGTGGTGCCCTGTATAATATGTTCACTCAAGCCTTTTACCTCTCTACCTCCCGGTATTGATAAATGTATCAGGCAAGCAGCAATTCACACAAAAGCAATGACACTTAAGAAAGAAGCAAAAGTTTCGCAAAAACCACACTTGGTTCTATTTTGAAAAATCTTTTTGCAAAATGATAGTTTATAATATAGTTCAGATATGAAGTACACAACAGGAAATTTCGGGGTTAAGCCCTCAAATTTCAGAAAAGATGAGTGTGCACGATGACAAAATCCAAACTATAATTCAAGAGCAAATGTCCAGGTAGCACGAAAAGATAACTAGGCAATGGAAAGCAGGGCAATTCAAAATTGAATAGAAGCAAAGAAATATAAGCAGAGTTGAAACAACTTTAGGAAAGTCCTAAAACTACCCAAAGAAGAGATCACCCACCCAATAGGTAATCAAGAAACCAATTCCCACAAAATATCAATGCTCCCAATATGCAAAACAGTACCCAACTTGCGATTTCTAACCCCTTAATTAACCAAAAATAGTACCAACTTTCAGCACATGCGATTTCAATGAAACGAAAACCCTAGGGCTAGCAAGTTCAATTTTTGACTCACTAACCTATTCCTAGGAATAATCTTAGCAGCACAAGGATACAAATTTAAGAATTCAATATATTTTCAAGAATTCAAAGCAAGGTATCCCAAACTAGAGCATGCAATTTATAATGCGCAAACAAAGTGAGCTGCTTAACATCAACCGCAAAAACTCACTATTTCTCAAGAAAACAGCACAAGAGGGGTAGAATTAATTCGCAAAACCCAGCAATTTCAACTAAAACCCGAAAACCCTTAGGATGAGTAGAAACCGAACCCTAGCTTGTAAAACCCGAAAGCTGAAAACCCAAAACAGAAAAACCAAAACTTAAAAATTGAAACCCTAATTTTAGGTTTTAGGGTTTAGGGTTTAGGGTTAGGGTTTAGGGTTTAGGGTTAGGGTTTAGAATTGAGAAACCAAAACCCTAAAGGAAGCAATAACCGAACCCCTTAATGAAGCACAAAACCGAACCCTTCAAAAATTCTAAAACACGATTTTTCTAAAACCCGATTTTTGTTTTCTAAACCCGATTTAATTTCTGAAATTCAGCAAGGGCAGTCCGGGTATTTAAGAAAACTTTGCGATTTTTAAAGATGGAAAACAGTACAAAAATCGCAAATTGAAGGCTTGAAAGAAAAAAAAAAATTTCCCCAAGAAGATGAATTCTAATCCAAAAATTTCAAGAATAAAGGAAAAGAAAACACCTGGATAAAAGATTCAGTCGCGTTGACCTCCTCCAGCCACGAAACCACTCCTTAGCTCTGATACCAATTGATATGGACGGTTGTACACATGCGGATAATGTTGCCAAGGACCTTGTGATTAAGCGGCGAGCTCTTAAAATTCTCTAACTTACTTTCGGCTAAGAGAAACAAAACTAACCTAAGCTAATTTTATTTTATAGTCGAACCAAGTGCAAGCAAGAGATTTGAAACATGCGAATAATTAGGTAGAGCAAGAACCTAATTAGCTAAGTTTCATGCAATTATGTAAACTACAACATGCAAATACATAAAGCAATAATATGAGGGTACTCAAACATGAAGTTTTAAGATCTGAATACTCTGAATATTATTGAAGTTTCGGCCCCTATTTATAGATGAAGGGATGGCCGAAAATCAGTACAAGAATTAGAAAAAGAAAAGAAGTAGAATTGGAAATTAACCAAGAGGTTAATTTCCTTTACCAAACCCGGAAAGAAGTAGAATTTGGTAAGAAAAAGAAAAGGCAATTCGGTTTTACCCTTAACAAGTGGTAGCCGAATTTGTAATCTAAAAATAAGGAAAAGAATAGAATTCCTACTTCCAAAAAGAATAAGGGAACCCTTTTTGGAAACTAACTTAAAAGGATAAAAAACAACTTAATTAATTTTAAAGAAAAAAACCCTAATTAGGCAACTAGCCATTGGACTTGCTTGCTAGCCGTTGGGCTTGCTTTGCTGGCCGTGCGGCTTCCTCTTGCTTCCTTTTGGGCTGGCCGAAACTTGTGGGTTGGTCCATGAGTTTTGGGTCGGCCCAAATTGTAGGGAACTTTCATGAATTGTTTCTTTAAAGCCCAAGAACCTTCCGGCATCTTCAAGACTTCAAGAAACAACCTTCTTCTTCATTGTGAAGTGCTGAATTGCGACTCTTCTTCAAGGATTGTTAGAAGAGTTGCAATTTGAACAAGGTTGTTGAGTGCGTCTCGAACCTTCTTCACTCTGCTTCTGGTCATGGGCCCAGTGATGTCTACAAGTGGATCCCTCTGATATAGGCTTGGATCCTGAAGCATTGTCGGGCCTCGATGTAGAACTCGAACCTCCTCCTCAGCTTCTCCGGAACCACTTGCATCTTGACTTTGACTTGTTGCTTGACTTAGGATGCCCTCATCAAATTGTCCCACAAAGATTACACGTGATGGTAACATTTAATAGTTACTGTTAGTGGACCCACTTAATCGAATGAAATTGGTGACCAAATATGGTGACCAATTTGTTAGACGATCACTAAATGAGTAGTATACCAAACTGAAATTACACGTGGCCATTAGGGCCCACAAACTGTGTTACATTTTTGTGACCATGATGATGACCGAACATAAAATGGTCACCTTATTTTTTTGGTTTGTAAGTCCCACACATTTATTCAACTTTTGTGATTGTAATTGGTGACAAATATGTGCATAGTCACTAATGAGGTAGGATGAACCATTAAAACCAATGATTGTGACATTTTTTAAAAGGTCCCACTATGTAAGTATCACTTTGGAGACCACATATAGTGACCATTATATTAAACGGTCACTAATTATATGTGGATTAGACTAAGTGACACGTGTCCGGTGAAATAATAATTTTAGTGACGGATACTGGTCACCAAAACAATTGCCCAACAGGTAGTATAACCTATGGTGTTTTTTGGTGACCGAATAATGCGGTCACAAAAAAATGAATACATTTATTATCACTAATTTCTCTTCCCTCTATGGTTATCACTCACTTAGACAAGATTTTAATAATAATTCCCAGCATCTAACTGGTCTATGCACATGATTAATGAAAATAGTAATTAGTACATTAATCCATTAATTAAAAGCATGGATATCCATAACCTATTTCCCTATATTTAATAATGTATTCCAAAATACAAAGGTTGAAAAAAATTTCAATCGAAAATTAGTAATTCACTTCAACTGTATGGTAATACAAATATTAACAACCAATACGGTTAAAGATATAACACAAAAAGTCAACTGTCGAATGGAATTCTCTATGATATGATTATGGCTTTGCGAATGGCCTAAATGAACGTGGTTGTCTGAAACCTCTTCATGTCCAAATGGTGTTCTTGTAGAGCTGAGTGATGGACTATAGTTTATGCTCTTTTCTGCAGTTATTGTCCCCTTCATGGCTCAAAGGAAAACACCAAGAACAAAAGCCACATTGTTTCCCCTCACAAGGGAAATACAATCGGCCTTTACTAGACTTGTCGGAGTCAACAATCTTCAAAGCAGCTTTGCGATTACAATTATAGTACATGTATCGATACCTAATGTGTCCATCATTTGACTCAGCACTTGTATGCATCTACAAAGGCAATAGTAGTCTCGATGATAAGAAAGACATAATTATAAATCTAAAACTCACCAACAGAGTTCAACAATTATATGCAAAGTATATATCAATTCACGATGTCATAATTACAAAACATTTGATCATATTCACATATGGTTAATAAGATAACCAAGCAGTGAACATGGTATGTCAACTCTGTCTAAAACAGCCAAACTATAGCAAATGTACCCAAACTACTATTAATGTACTAAGTGTTAACATAAATATGTTGATTGCATCAAAGTTCAGTACTTGAAATTAAATACCTACTAAAAATGTTGATGACTTAAGGTTGGGACTCCAGTTTTAAGATACAAAAAATGCATTGTATTGTCATTCATTTACAGTTTGAATTAATCATTCAATCAAATCTTACAAGAAAGAATGAACTGAAACAAAAATCACATTCCCATCCGACCTTTGTTTTGAACTGAAAGCTACAACTGATAACACAGCGATTGATTTACGGAAAAATTTAATAATTCTTAGAAACAAACTATACGAAAACCTAATTACCTATGGAAACTTCATATCTGACCAACATGACACCTATACATCCCATTCAAATGCATGGAATATCACTAAAAAATGGTATAACCATTGAATTACATCATATCTACAGAACAAAACAGAGAAAAGCGCCAAAATCTGTATTACACAGCCAAATTTTAGCCAAATATCACCCAACTAAAATGCTCTCAATAAACACAACATTTGAATAGAAAGTTTACATATATATTCATCTCATTAAAATAACAATACAGTGAAATTGATTATAATTAAATTTGAAACATCTAATTTTTTTCAGCCAAGAATAAGAGAAAACTAGATGAGCCTTTGGGGACACTAGGATCTCATCATTCCATCAATTTGCCCCCCAAAAGTAATGGTCTGAAAAACTGTTGTCCCCATTCCCTCCTAATCAACATTGAACATGAACAAAATGATAGAATGGAAGAAACAAAAAAAAAAATTCTTTACATGAACAATTATACACACACAACAAAAACAACAACATAGAACAATGATCAATGATTAAAAAATAAAAATCATAAGATAATGATGTGTGTACCCGAGAAAATTGAAGATAAAGAGAAAGAAGTACAGTAAAAACAAAAAAAATCAACAATTAGGATTTTCATTCTTAAGCCTCTAAAACCAAATTTGCTTAATTTTCCATTCCAAAGTCTATACGAAATCATTTCAAGAGTGTTAAAAAGCTTCCAAATAATGGGAAACACAATTACTCTACAGAACCCAAAAAGAAAATGATAAATGCAGACTTATCAACCTTCAACAATCAACATCCCATATATAAAAAAAATGATTTGTGTCAGTTCTTCATTGTTAAAAATTAAGAAAATTACATCCAGCAAGGCATGTTATTTACGGTTAAATTAAAATTTTTAACATAAACTACGCATTATATCTACCATATTAGAAGGGGTGAATGAGGTTTTTTTTTTCCCAACGCCTACAAGCAAATATCTCCTATCCTGCACCTAATAGACCAATCTATCCACCGGGTTTTGAAATGGCTGCCACGACCATGGATCACCGGAGATGAATTGCATCGATGTTCTTCGAGATAATGAAGGTTCGATGAATAATGACAGGGTGAATTAGGGTATCGAATTAATTTGGGGGAGAAAATATGGGCTGGGTTGGGTCAATCTTGCAACTGGGTTAAATTGTTGGCTCAATAATGTGGGATGGGAAAATTGTTTGTGATTGTTGGGCTAACCATATAAAATTGAGATGCATTACGAGGCCCATAAAAAGTTGTTGGGCTGTTTTGGAATTAAATTTTGTTGAGACAGATTTTCAAAATTAGACTATGACACCCTTTTAATATCAAATCAGTCCATACAATTTAAAATTTTCCAAAACATGACACCCTAATATTTTTGAATTGCCCAAATTTTATCCACATTAGAGAATTTGTTGTGAAATAGTTATAAATAATAAATTTGGGGATAAACATAATATAATATTCAAAAATTTAGGATATTATTAATTTTTCTCGAACTACTAGCTAGTAACATCCACATAGTGTATGAACAATTGGACAACTACCTCCTACTACTATAAGTATTTAAAGTACTTAGTTATACGTTCCTAATTATCCGATCGATTCGATGAATAACTTCATTGAATTGCTTTGATGTGTTTAACCTATACATACATTGATTCACGTATGTTTGATTGTATCACTAGATGACTTAGCATTGTATATTAGATCGAAGGTCATTCTAACAGTAACAATCCAAAAGTACATAATTTAAAAGAATCTTACATATTTTTTCTTAATAATTAAACGTCATAAGATAATACAAGTGAAATGTAATTAATTGTAATTAAAAATCTAAATTTGAGAAAAGAGAGTGAATTTTAAAAATTTATTGTGAGAGGGAGAAATTTTGGGAAAAAATTGGGCGCATAAAGTTGGCTCCCAATTGAAAATTCTGGGTAAATATTCCAATTTGGTCAACACTAACCGTAGTCAAAACACAGGAAAAGAGAGGGAAGGGGAAAGTTTTCAACACTAAGAAAATTTTGAACAAAACTCTTCTTCAGGCCACCGATAAAATTGAAAGGATTCAACTCGCCGGGGAAGACGAGACGTAGCGCCCATGGCGCCGGTAACATCAACAGTACACGGAGGCAAAACACAAGGAAGCTGAGGGATAGGGAAAAGGGTTCAACACTTAGTAAATTTTTAACTCAACTCTCCATAAGCTCTCCGATAACAATGAAAGGGTTCAACTCAAGGGGAAGACGATACGCAAAGACCACGGCTCCATTAACGTCAACGGTAAGTCCGTATTGAACAATGAACTACTTACCTTGGCTAGTATCGTTTATTCCCCAAATTTTAGGGTTCCAAATTCAATTTCATATAGATATGATGTGTTTAGTTTCGGGATGGGCTTTTAGGATTTCGATTATTATCTCGGATATTACCAAAAATTGTCCTAATTTCACTAATGTATGACGTTTCTTATGTCTTTATCTATCCTTCATAGAAGTTTCCTCAATCTGAAACACTACTTGACTGAAGTTAGGTTAATTTGTTTTTTGGTTTAGGTGATTTTTCGTAAGTTTAGGATTTTTATCGTGATCTAGGGGATTTTTCCTTGAATTTGACGACTTTCTTAATTAATTTATGTGGGAAAACTTTGATTAGGGATTTCTCATGTATATGAACTATGTATGTGTTGTGTTACTTGATGCTAATCCTATGAAGGTTTCTTCGCGTATCTGTGTATAGGGTCAGAGTGAATTTTTGCATCTGTAAGGTTGAAAAGTTGTTTCCATCACATATCTTCCTATATTACACTTGTTAATCTAATTAACTTTTTCAAACCCTGTCATGTGTTATATGTTTGGAACCCATTTTTGTGCTAGTAATGAAGGTTATCTTATATTTTGAACGTTTCTTCATGGCTGATCCCACTAATAATAGCTATTAATGTCTCTGCAAACTTTTTTTTTGGGATTGAGTTGTGTTTGGCATGTTGTTCATAAATGTTAAAAAAAATCTTGATTTAAACTATGATTATGACTTAAATAATTGCTTTGTTTTTGCCTAAGAATGAAATTTAGATAATTTCAAAATCAGAATTTAAAAGATAAGTGTCTTTCCTGTTACTGTGTTTATGAGGAGAATTGAAATGTGGATTCATTTTGCCCATGAGTTTAAGAGTAAAAGCAATTATTTTATTTAAAATATAGATGGGATCTAAAAAGGGTTTCTTTTTATGACTTCGTTTCTATGAGTTTGAGTTGGATGTGTTACCTATATTGATTTATTTTTTTGTGAAGTTCTTCATTTTGATCCATGGGGATTCTTACTAATGTTAACCATATTCTTCGGTAGTAAAAAATAGTTATTTCTGCGTTAAGGAATTTTAGGAAATCGTTCTCATTACTCTCATTCAAGGATTAAAGAGGGGTTGATATACTGTTTAAGGAACAAGCAATTATAAGGTGAATAACATAACTTTGAACCCCTAATTGATGTGATATGATCAGTTGTTTTATGTATGTAACTTGTTTAAGGGATTGAGTTCATCGAGGTTGTTAATTTTTAGTTGTGACTGCCTTAAGGAGTATAAAGACGTCGTTCACAGTACTGCTTTAAGGATACAGGAAGGGGAGCTATACTTTTGTGGGATATAATCTATTTCCAGGTGAGTACCATAACTTCGAAACGCTACTTAATTGATGTGATATGATTCCTTTATTTTCTGTACAGAAGTTGATAATGTGTTAGGTTTCATCTTGGCTATGAATTATCTGGGTTTAAGTTAGTTGTATATATATTTGTTGAATGTCTAAAAAGTATGGAAACACTAAGTTTGAAACCAGAATTCAATAAAAGTTATTAAGCATGAAATTGACCGAAGTTTGAAACCAGAATTTAAAAGACAAGTGTATTCCATGTTACTGTGTTGTACATTTGTCGTTTTGTTCTTTTTTTGTTGAACCATGAACCATGAATTTATGGGTTCATGTTGATTGTATATGTAGTAGTTTATAGTGTGAAAGGTATGCCAAAACTGAATATGGACAATACATTTGCTATTGTTGTATAACATGTCATTCATGTGTTCTCTTATCAATAAGTCCTTAGTTACTGAAAATACAGTGAAGACATATCTTGTTTAGCTGATTTAAAATGTTCGTCACTTGTTTATCTCATTGAAACTAGTAAACCACCAATGTGTTTAGATAGTAATTCCTTTTACGTGCTGTACTAATAATTTACGGCTCATTTATAGTTCCCTAATAAATACTGTGGACAAGTCTTGGATGACAATATTGAACCGAACACAAGATGGGAGATATCAAGAGGGTGTTAATCAGTTCCTAGAATATGCTTATCAAGATAAGGAAGATAGTTTCTCAATTCCCTGCCCTTGTAAATCTTGCAATAACCTCCGCCATTATGATCGACATTCTGTGTTCACCCACATGATGGAAAATGGAGTAATTCAGGACTATAATCCTTGGATATACCATGGTGAGGTGTGCAACTTTGAAATGGAAGGTGATGATATTGGGGGTGGGTCTGATAACAGGGGAGATAACTTTAATGACGGGTTAGAGGTTATGATAAATGACATAGGTGGTAGCAACTGGGGTGAAAAATGGGACCATACCCCAGAATTCTTTAGTGGGTTGTCTAGTAACGTTGATGGGATGTGTAAATTACTAGATGAATCAAAACAGCCCCTTTATGATGGTTGTGAATCATTCTTAACTTTGTCCTTCATTGTTACCCTTTTACACCATAAAACAACAGGAGGTTGGACAACAAATCATTTGATAATTTGCTAGAAACCCTTACTCTTACATTTCCAAAAACAGCCAAAATCCCTCAAAAAAATTATGCAGCGAAAAAGTTGATTAGGGAGTTGGGCTTTGTGGGAGAGAAAATACATACTTGCATAAATAACTATGTTCTTTATCTATACCCTTACATCATGTCCAAATAAAAATTGCAATGAACCCCAATACACCGGTAAAGATTTCAATATCTCTAGAAAGGTTCTCCATTATTTTCCTACTACCCCAAGGCTGAGAAGGTTGTACATTAATAAGGAGGTAACGCATGACATGAGATGGCATAAAGGAATAAGAGTTAATGATGAAAGTTCACTAAGGCACCCTATGGATAGTGAGGCTTGGAAAAATTTCGATAGGGTGCATTCCAGCTTCGGGGCTGACCCCCGAAATGCTCGATTAGGACTTTCCATAGATGGTTTCAACCCCTTGGGAAATCTGAGCAATTCTTATAGTATTTGGCCGAATTATATTGTGCCTTATAACCTACCTCCGTGGAAATGCATGAAGGATCCATTTATGTTTATGTCTTTGATAATGCCTGGGCCCAAATCTAGCTGTAAAAACATAGGCGTGTACCTAGAACCAGTAATAGAAGAATTGAATGAGTTGTGGGCTATTGTGGAGGCCTATGACTATCATGTAAAGGCTTGTTCTTGTTGTGTGCATGTATTATATGGACTATAAATGATTTTCCTGCATATAGCATGCTTTAGGGGTGGAGTGTGAGGGGCTACACTGGTTGTCCGATCTGTATGGAGGATACCTCTTCACGATATCTTTACAATAGCTTCAAGGTATGTTACATGGGACACCAGAGATTTTTGCACAAAGACCACCGTAGTGGCGAGACAAAAGTAACTTCGATGGGACAGTATAAAAAAAGGGAGCCCATAATTCCCAAATCTGGGGAAGAAATAGTACAACAGCTGCTTACATTATAGTTTGAGCCATATGGACTGGAATGTAATGACTGAAATAAACAAAAAAGGATACGGAGATTGAACAGTCTGGATGTAGTAAGAGGTCCATGTTTTTCAACCTACCATACTGGGATGATCATAAAGTAAGGCATCAGATTGACATAATGCATGTTGCGAAAAATGTGACGGATAGTTTGATTGGAACTATGTTTGACATTCCCGGTAAGAGTAAGGATACTTGGAAATCTCGTAAGGACTTGGAGGACCTAGGTTGGAAAAAGGAATTACATCTTCAACCGAGTGGGAGAGCCTTCAAAATGCCGATGGGAGCATATCATTTGAACCAAGATAAGAAGAAAAAGATTTTAGCCTTCAGAAAAAATGTGAAATTCCCAGATAGTTTTGCATCGAACATTTCCCGATGCATAGAACCAAATGGATTGCATATGTCTGGACTAAAAAGCCATGATCTTTATGTACTTGTTCAACGTGTGCTTCCGCCGGCAATCAAGGGTTCTTTGACAAAGCATGTGAGAGAGATGGTGTATGAATTGAGTGAATTTTTCAAGAAGTTGTGTGCTTGAGTAATAGACATTGAAGTAATGAAGACCGAACAAGACAGAAGGCATACTTCTTTGCAAAATGGAGAGAATATTGCCTCCTTCATTCTTTAATGTTATGGTTCACCTACTTCTTCATCTTCTGAATGTGGCATTATTATGTGGACCAACACAATATCGGTAAATGTTTCCCTTCGAAAGGTGAGTAAACATTCTTATTCTTTTTTTATATTTTCATGTTATTTTACTATTGATAAATAACTCACTCTTGAACATTTAATTGATTTTCCAGAAAAAATGGGAAAGGATATGTCCACAACAAGGCTAGAGCCGAAGGATGTATTGCTGAGAGATACATAGATCAGGAATGTTTAACATTCTGCTCGATGTATTTGAAGAGTGCTGAAACTGTCTTCAATTGGGCGAAGTGCAATAATGAATTGGCTGAGATGTGTTCAGATGTCTCATTTTTTCAATGCAAGGCACGACCTATTGGTGCTGGAAAGTGTTGTGAAGTTGGAAAGGAAGCACTACAGAAAATCCATAATGTAGTTCTGAACAACTGTGATGAGCTGGTGATATATTAATCGGGTAAGTTTATGCATTTTAGGTTAAGTTAGGTGTATATAATGGTTAACCGATTAATTAATTACAGTTAGCATGTTATTGAATGTAGGGAACACAAACTCTTGCTCGAAAAATGAAAGTTATGTTGACATTGATGCCCGTCATGAGAAATAGTTTTCCTTGTGGTTGCAACAACATGTAAGTGTAATCCTCCTTTCAATTTTTTCTGAGTACAATTATCTAATAATTACAATGATTTAACATGAAAAAAATACTAATAGAATTAGAATAATGTGTGTAGTTTCTTGATCATAAAGATTTGTATTCATGCGATACATGAATTCTATCTCAAGGGCCATTTACAAGGGTTCTCCGGTACGGTGGCTACATGGTAAATGGGTATAGATTCCATACACACACACGTGAGACGCATAGAAAACCCCAAAATAGTGGAGTCGTAGTCCAAGATGAGCACGAAAACAATGTCGTAGACTTCTATGAAGTGCTTTAAGATGTTCTAGAGGTTGAGTATCCTGGGAGTAATAAGAGAGTGATTGTGTTCAAGTGTGGCTGGTTCAACATTGATAGGGTTGGAATTTAGGTTGATCGAGAATCTAGGCTAACAAGTGTTAACTTGGTAAGAAAGTGGTATAAAGACCAGCCATATGACTTGCATCTCAAGTTAAACAAGTATATTATGTTCCTGACCTGAAGTTGGGTAGTAATTGGCATGTAATGCAAGGGTGTAGCCACAGAAGGTTGTACGATGTGCCAGAAATGTCGGATTACAAAATATCAGATGATGTGTATCAAGAGGAACATCTTACTTCTACCTTGGTTGTTGAGGGCTCATTAGATATGACCCTTTTGTCCTGAGATGTAACTCCTTTACACTCCATCAATGCTTCTATAGTTAATCCGTCGGGTAAAAGGCGGCGTTCCCCAGATGATGAAGAAGGAGAAGGTTCATTTATAAATGATGATGACGCTTGTGATATAGAAATTACAGCCGCATCCGATGAAGAAATTGACATATGTGATGAAGACTTAACGGATTCTGAATAATTAGGGGCTGCATTTGTTTATATTTTCTTTGTTCATATTTACGTTTAATCTCATTCCCTTTTTTGTTTCTTTTTATTATTGATATTCATTAATCAGAATTTATTTCTCATGGATGCATTCTGTTTGTTTGGTTCAACTGATGATGATTGGTTTTATATTCTGTGTTTCTCAACCATTATTTCAGTGATTAAGTACTTCAAAATTTGAAAATAATTCCATTGTCGTTGGTGCTATGTTTGTACTTGTATGTTAAGCAACTAACTTTTAACTACGATTTATTAACTATTTTACTGTCTTTCTGTGTCACAGAATGGGTCCCAGACCAAGCAAGAAACTTGCACCACATAAAGCTGTGCCAAACAAGGGAATTCTTTTTAAACAAGTTGTTTTGAATTTCAGTGAAACACATTTGGAATTGAGGTACTCAGGCGAGGAGAGTATTGCAACATAGTTCCTTCCGCGACTTGCTCGTTCATCCATTTAGTTTGCTTCTTTCAAAATGTTCTGTTTTGGTTCAAGGATATCATATCATTACTATTTTTAAGTTGGTGGTTATGAATATTTGGGTTTGATTAATTCAGTGCAGGTGGATTGTGTGTGATAGGAATTTTTTTGCATATCTGAAGGGTTAATCTCTTTTGTGTTGATTTTGTGGATTTTAGCGGAACGTTGGAACCGCTGAAATGACTGACATGTTCTTGTTGGGTGTGGATTAAATCTAGAATGTTTGTTATTTAATTTGATATAGGGTTGTGCCTTATGAATGATAGTTTGTTGATAGTGGAAGTGATGTTTTTTCATTCCAACCTTTGATGTGTTTAATTTTCATGGTGTTGTGTTCATGTGGATACTAGGAGTGGGCATGGTTTAGTCCAATTCGAAAATCGAACCGAATTCGAATTTACCGAATTCGAATAACCCAATTTTAATTCAGTATTCAAATTAGGTTTGGTTTGAAACCGAATTTGAATTATGAATTCGGTTTTAGAATTGGTTTTCGAATTTGGTATCCAACTCGAAAACCGATTCGAAAATCGAATTGGGATATATGATTTATATTTTTTTAATTTTATACTTCTCATTTTACTCTTCCTATTTCCTTCTTCCATCTTTCTTTCATTTTCTTCTATTAGCCATGAAGTTTTTGGGAGAAGGTTATGGTGGTGTTGATTGTTGTTGTTGGATGGTGGAGGTTGTGGATCTGGGAAGGGGCGGCAATAGTTGATCTAGAATTGGACGGTGCTTCTTCTCTTAATCTATTTTCTTTCTTCTCTTCATTATCTTTCTTTCTTTACTCTTCTTATTTTCTTCTCCCATCTCTCTTTCATTTTCTTCAAAGCCTTACTGTGTTAAACTATTAATTCTAGAAACAAATTTGTGAATTTGGTTTCTACGGTCCAAACAGAATTAGAACCGAATTCGAATTACGAATTCGATTTGGTTTCTTCAGTTTTAAAACGAATTAGGTTCGGTTTTCGAATTGGCCAAAAAAATTTTAAATTCGAGGAAACCAATTCGTGCCCACCCCTAGTGGATACATGGTTTATGGTCCAATCTTGAATAGGTGAGCATTTGAGTTGTTTGTGTTGGTATTTTATTTATGTTCTTGTTGTGCTGCATAGAGGGCACTTGATTGTGGTAAATTTTTTTTGTAATGGTAGTATTCTTGGGGTACACAAGGATTATTTGCTTGTACTCTTTATAGTTTGAAATTTCATTGAATAAACTGTGTTTTTGACCATAATTGGTGACTGCATTTTGGGTTCATTTTTTACCATTAATATCAGAATTGGTGACCACAATATGCTTATTTGGTGACCAAGTTTTTTATTTGGTGACCAAAAACTGACGTATTTTGACCCAAATTGCCGATTGGTGACCAATAACTGTTCGATTGGTGACCAATAATTGTACGATTGGTGACCAATAATAAAATGTAAAAATCAGTTTCATACCATAAAAAGACCAAATCTCTAGTCACAAAACTCTAACATTTTGTGACTAACTTAAACAGTCTCCTTATTTTAGTGACCGCGTTAATTGATCACTATTTCGTCTGACGTCACTATTTCCCAAATCAATACATGACCAATTTTGTGGTCACTAAAAAGGGTCAACGCAACGGACCCATTCATTTTTAATAACCAATATTATTAGTCTCCTTACAAGGGCAAAGTCGTAGTTGACCAACGTATGTTATGTGACCGACAACAATTGGTCACCAATTCAAGTCAACGTTTCGTTGACTAACAGTATTTGGTGACCACTAATTTGGTCACCAAACACCGTTAAATTTAAGTCAATGTTACGTTGACCGTTTGTATTTAGTGACCAATTATTTTGTCACCTAACGCCGTTAACGGCATTCCGTTTAGAGACAGAGTTGGACAGTTTCAGTGACTGTTTTAGTGACCATATTCTTGGTCGCCAAATGTTAGTGACCACTTAACACGCTGGTCACCAATGAACTTTTTGGTGGCCAGGTCAAAAAATCGGTCACCCCGGACCCTTTAGCGTTTGTTATATGGTGACTATGTGGTGACCGCGGGTATCCGATCACCAAAACGTTTTGGTGACCGAAAAACTACATAAGGTGACCGTTTACCATCAGTCATCAAAGACCTTTTTTTCTTTTAGTGCAAACATTCATCAGTAATCCTGCTCGATAAAAACATTTCTCTTGGGGAAGAAAATATTTAAGTATGACTGAAAAAACAAACCCCAAAAATTGTAAATATTGCTTCAAGAGCAACCAAAGGCTAGTGGGAAAAGGAATTGATGCCGAAAATGCTATGAATGAACTAAGAATCTGACAATGAAACCCAAAAGGAAAGAAATATAGAGCTATTGTCCCTATTAGTTTGGATAACCAAATCAACAAAGATACTAGTCTTAGTTTGCTTTCAAGTAGCTTTTATCTTTCGCTACTCGCCGATTCATTCATGAACTTTTCAGGCACTAATCTTCCCTTTAAAGCTATTATAGCCTTAGGTGGTTGTCACACACCACTCCCTAGTTTGGTCTTAGGTTATCAGTCATACTTTCATATTTTCCTTAAACAGAGATCGAGGTGTTTCACTCTAGCAGGATGAGTGAAGATTGATAGCAGTATATGTATAGCAAGAAGCTCCAAAAAGCTTTAAACATATAGCAAGAAACTCCAAATAGTTCAAGCCAAGTTAATGTCTTAAAAACTCTCTTTTTCCCAAGTTTTCAACCAACACCAACTACCATTCAATACAAATGTACAGAAGCTGGGTGATATGGTAGAAAACAATACTTACAAAATATGAAAATAAGAAACTACCATTAAGATATGCTTTAAACCAATACCCAAAAAAAAAAAAAAAATTAAACACCATAGAATAGAAACAGGGTTAGATCGAATCGGACTACAAGGAGACTATTACTATCTAATCACTTAGAAAAAACTAGTTACAATTTCATGGTTTCACTACCAAAAAAATAGAAAATGTTAAACAAACAAAAAATACAGACAGTTTTTAGATCGAATCAAGCGACACCCCAGTCTCACCACCGCATACAAGGGGTTGGCTAACCGGATGCCTGCATAGTTCTCACCAGGTCTCAGATGCAGAACAGAACATAAAGAAATCTAAAATTTCAAACTATTATTATAATCGAAATTCTTACAAGTATTACCCTTTAAGTAGGGTCAATTACAGAGGTAGACTATCTAACTTGTATTCCCTTACCAGCCATTATAATGGTTCAGTCCATCCTAATACCGATGTTGAGCACAACCACCACGTTCATCCTATTTGTAACAATTCCATTTAAAACATAAAGCAAAACAAGGAAAAGGATTGAGCCCATGCTCAGTGAGGCCACACCGTTTTCGTAAACATTTATCGAGTTACATAATTACCCGTGCATATATGTTCAGATAATCCTAACAAAGAGCATCATGACATAAATGTAAAACACATAAATAAGGATACAGTATAACAGAAAGTCAACACAGTTCTAAATGAACTATGAACAACTTTTTAATCAACTCCAGATTCAGAGTAATAGCATCGTCAACAACACCCATATAAGATAATGGCCCAGGTATAAAAAGCAGTTCGAGACTACTGACCAACGAGAATGACCCAACGACCAAGCCCAAGTTGGCTCGCGAATCATTCCGCACATTGTGAATTCACAACTCAACACAGACTCAGAATAGAATACAATAGATATACAGATAATCTATTGTGCGAAATAGGCACACCTGGGCATTCACAGATATAATATAATTAAGTGCATAGAACAGTTCAACATGCTATAATTCATATATCATATAAGGATGAACTCCTAACACATGGCATATGCATGATGCAATCTGGCATTCAATTAATTTCAAATTAAAACAGTTCTTCCTTTTCACTGAGGTAACTCATCTCAGTCCGAAGATACTAGCTCCCGTTCTAATTATCCGATCTGCATATATTTCAGGATCTGAAAATTCAGTACTTATTTCTAACTATTAGAATTCTAATATTCTTTAACTTCTGATGTATTTCAGTAATTAACTAAATAAGGGCTTAAAAGTAATTTTTCAATTTTCTGTTAAAAAGACGTATAGTATAATAAGTACTGAGAAATTATTTATATCTAACTTGAAAATAACTAATTTAATAAGAACATATTAATTATAACTTTAAAGAAATAATAAGTTTCATGCCGTAAAATTAATTTACCTATTTCCTTAAAAATGAGCTTTATGACCCTTAAACTCTAATTCCAACTTATTGTAAAAATAACAATTTAAAAAGATACAAAATATAGTAATTATTAATTTACATAAAATACAGGTTTATACTTTGCAAAAATCATACAAATATTTATTCCCAAAATTATAATAGAAGAAATCATAAGAAATAAGTAAAGAAAATAAATTATTCAAAATTCCATTTTTCAGCAGTCGGATTGGTTTTACCCGCTCTGAGATTGGCAGAAACCGATCAAAACTATTTCAAGAATTCTCAGATCGGTTTTATCGGACTTTAGATCAGTAAAAGCCGATCGTTCCCAGAAACGTGTTCTTCAGTTTTTGCTTATGAATTTTCGAAAAATTTTGCTAAAATCTTGTTTTTCTTTGGTTATTTTTGCTACAAATCATTTATACAACCTTCCTACAATACTCTTATCATTCCATAACACCTAAACAGCACTTCAAGAATCCAAAATTCACCTAATTATCAAGAAAACTAAAAACTCAACCATTTCTACATTTTTGCATTATTTCTTCCAAATCTAAACGTAAAAAGTGTGTTGAATTTATTACCTTTACATTCCGAATCCTTCCTAACACTGAATCCACGCTTGTGGAATAAACCTCTAGCTCCCCAAGCCTTGATTTCCTAGCTTTCTCCTTCTTCTTCCTCCCTTCCTGCTCCTTCTCCTACTTTCCTTCCCTTTCCCTTTCTCTCTTGTTTGGTCTAATTTTTAGCATCGTTTGGCCAGCAAATTGGCGAAGGAAATGGCTGGGGAAGGGGCTATTTATAGACAAAAGTTTGGAATACATCCAAAACTTTAAAAGAATGGGGTTTATATTCTACATTAAAATGGGGGTTATTAAATTATACATTAAAAGAATGGGGTTTATTTTATAAAAAAGTAAAAAGGTATTGGACGAAAATATAAAAAATTGAAAGATTGGGGGTTCGTTTGGTAATACAAGTAAAATAAGATAAATCTAAGACAAAGGGAAAGGAATTTGGACAATTTTGCCCTCAAAAAAAGCCTTCCGTTAGCGGTTTGACGAGCACTTGGACGGAATGGTAATTTTAGTAACGTTTTGGAAAGGTTTGTGGTAGAAAAATCAATTTTAAAATGTTTGTGGTAAAAATCGCACTCAGCCAAAGGTTTTTATACTTTTATTTCCAGAAAGCAATCGGTTTTACCTGATTGCATGACCGGTAATACAGATTAGAATCGATTTTACCATGCATGAACGGTAGTACCGATTGGAATCGATTTTACCCGATCGTAAATCGGTTAAAACCGATTCATTAGGCGGTGATAATTTTTTGTTGTTTTTCTAATTGGTTTTACCGATTGGTTAAAAAGGTCAAAACTAATTAGCTAAATTCTATCCACATTGAATTGGTCTTACCCAATTGTGAATCGTAACCGATTCATTAGGCGGTGAAAAATATCTTAATATTCTATCAATCGGTATTACCGACTGGTTAATCGGTAAAACTGATTTGTCCTAAATTTTATCCATTCTAATCAGTTTTATCCTATTGTAAATCTATTAAAACCGATTGGGCTAAATTTCTATCTTTTTCAATCGGTTTTACCCAATTGGGAAATGGGTAAAACCGATTCACCCAATTTTTTATTATTTTTCATTTATTTTCCAATTTTCTTATTTTCTAATTCCCATTTCCAAATTTTCCATAAATTCCTAAATCATAATATTTCTAAACATATCATATATCATGAAATTATGAATCAAAGTTATTAATTCACATCGATAAAGATTTGAAATTGAAATATGGAAATTCTTTTGAAATAAAATATTTTATGATTCTATAAAATTTTCTATGGGAAAATAGTTTTAAATTATTTTATAAGAAATTCCTATAAATTAGTAAAGGTTTGTAAAAATATTTTCAAATACCTCGATATACTTTTTAGAGCTGAATTAAATACTAAAAATTTATGGGGTCTCACATCCTTTCCCCCTTAGGAAATTTCGTCCTCGAAATTCTTCCTGAGTTGTATTTTAGGCTAGATATAGACAAAATTTGACTTTTAGGTTGGTCTTGACTATTAATCTAAATTATTAAAATTGATGTATTCAAAATTACTTACAAATACTAGGAACATGTTTGTAGAATAACTTTTTCACCCTTAAAGTATCATATAACCAATACGTATCTTTACAAAAATAAGATAAATTTTAGCAAGAAAATTTTGAAAATGAAGTTGTTTAATTAGTTCAAATGTCTTGATCATACTTTCTATCATATTAAAATCTGAGTATTAGATGCTAAAATTTTGAAGAATAATATTCTGGGCAAGATGGTTAATAATCAGTTTTCCAAAACTTAAAATCGATTCCTTGATAAAGAGAATCGATACTAGCCGATAATCATCGTTCCCTCAAAATTGGACCGCAAGGATGCCCTCAGTCTAACAAGTTGAAATAAATAGTAACATTTTCATTCTTTCAATACTAAAAACAGAAAATTTAAAAAAGGTTTAGATCGAATCAGACTACATGGGAGTCGATTAGATCAGATCACAAGGTAAAGTTTTCAAATCATGGAAAACACATATCTGAAACATAGAAACATAAAAATACTAAGCTTTAACGAATAAACACCAAAACCAAAAATAATTGTCCTACCTCCAAACTTGGTGATATTGCTACTCGCTTCCTTTATTCGAACTGGAAAGATTGTGTCTCCATCTCCATGGAACTTACAAAATAAAATGACGAGATTGTGTTATAAACTACGTTGGACAGAAAATCCGAACAGAAAATATATGTTTTTACCTAAATTGTGAGTTTCTCCACGCTAGACTGGAGTTGAATGTCAACGGCGATAGTTGATCTTGTCTCGGTGGTAGCTTACAATAGTTAATTTAAGGTATATTTTCTACATGAAAGTGTGGTCGATCAAGCAGCACTGAAAATATAGCCTAAATTCTGATCGTTCATATTCGCGCGCATTTTTTGGTAATAATTAAAATAGTTGTGTTAATAACTAGTGTTATACTGAATCATTAACACCAGAATTTTAATCAACCGGTGTAAAATGTATCATTAACAGTGGTGACTTTGGGGCTGGTGCTAATGATCCGTGTTTTTTTTTTTTTTTAACTTACACCGTGTTTTAGTGCAACCAGTGTTGAAGACCGTTGTGTGAAAGTGTTCAGTTTATTGAATTTTTTTCCTCATTTCCTAATAATAGTCTAGAGATCATTGTGACACCCCATATCCACCACCTTGCATACAAGGGTTTGGCTTCACCTAATGCCTGCCTGGTTCGCACCAGAACTCAGAATTGGCAGAACTTGATCTTATTATAATAATTTAAAACTTACACATCCCTATAGTAAATGAGTTATTAGAGTATGAGCCCATCTAAACAATCTCGCCTTTTAGCCGTATCCAAAATTTCCAAACTCCGGGTGATCCTAGTGACCATAATCATCTTCGTACCAAAGATCTATAATAAAATTTTGGAAACAAAAAATAGGAAAACAGGAATATAGAATGAGCCTTTGCCCAGTGAGAGTCCCCCATTTTCGCAAACATTTACTGAGTTGCAAACATTACCCATGCATACAATTTAGCATATTCTAACATATAGCAACCATGACTCATGCGGGATTCATAGAACATATAATGAGAATGAAGGGCAGTCGTTTAAAGTTCTATATGAACAGTAAATGAACTGGCTAGTTCATCTCGAGAATAAGGGGCGATCGCTAGCTTGTACATCTACGCTCAACGAGATCCAACTTATCTTGGTATACATAAAGAGGATGAGACGCATTCGCCAACATGTATACGTACGATGAACGAAAGGCCAGCTCACCTCAGCATAATCATAAACGTGCATATCGGTACCATATTGTCCATACTGCAATACTTGAGTTAGCTGAATAATAATCTCGAGATTATGAACGCAAATGATCAAATGACCAAGCCCTATACTGGCTCGCGGGATCAAATCGTATCAACATAATGGATTCGACACAACTCATATTCATATAAGAGCTTCAGTGCACAAAGAAAGTACTACTGAAGTATAACAAGTACATATGCGTTCCAGCTAGTAAGTAAACACAACTGGCAGTTTAAAGTCAAAAAGCATTTCAAGCATTTTTCGCAAATATTTCAAAACATACCACAAACAAGATTCGGTTCAATTCAATTATTAATTGCATTAAAACAGTATCCATTTTTAGTGATAAACTCATCTCAGTCCGAATATCTAGCTCACGTACTAGCTATCTATCAAATCTGCATATATTTTAGGTTTCGGCAATTTAATACTATTTCCAATTAATGGAATTCTAATTTTAACTTATTCAGGAATTTTAATTACTACGGGCGTAATGGTAATTTACCTATTTTTCCATTTAAACATATATATATATCGAGAAAATAAGTATTCTAAAAATTATCTAACTTGAAAATAACTACAAACACATAATAATTATAACTTTAAAGAGAATATAAGTATTATGCCACAAAACTAAATTTTAAAGAATTTAGAATTTAAACATTATTTCTACCTTATTTTGCAAATAGTGCAAAGTTATAACTTAAGAAAATACAAGTGTAAAATCCGCAAAATACTCTTTAACATAATTTTAACGAGATTTTATAAAAGGATTTTATAAAAAAAATACTTAAAAGAATTTATAATTTTAAGAAAAATTGGAAAATAATCTTTTCATACTCCAATCAGTTTTTCCTAATTAAAAATCAGCCAATCGGTTTCGCCCCTTTTCAATCGATTTTCCCCGATTTTGTTTTGGGCATGAATCGGTTTTCTCTGATTCTAAATTGGCTAAAACCGATTCGCGCCCAGGAAACTTGATTTCCAAGTTTTTCTTTTGGGTTTGCAGAAAAATTCTCTAAAATTCATTTCTTCCGTTTTCTTTTGCCTGAAATCCATTCTACAACATTCATGCATCATCCCTAATATTTAATAACTAGATTTTCCATAATAATTTCAAGATCTGAACTCAAAATCTTTAGAAATTCTTAAAACCTCAAAATATGCAATATTTTGCTAAAACCAACCGAACAATACGTTGAATTCCTTACCGATATGTTCCGAACTCCTAATAACGAATCCATGGCTCCAGAATCAATTCCTAGCTTCGAACTTCATTCCAGGCTATTCCTTCCTTTCCTTTCTCCTTTCTTCCTCTCTTTCTTCTTCCTCTTCTACTTCCTCCTAGTTTTTTCTAGTTTGGTTTGATTTTGGCAGAGTTTGGGCATGATGTGGGTGAACATAAATGACTAGAAATGGGGTATTTATAGGCAAAGTGGCCTAATATGCCAAAAGGCTCGTGATTATCTTCTTCTTCTTTTTTCATTTTTGACACACAATCGGTTTTACCCGATTGGTCAATCGATAAAACCGATTAGAATTGATTTTCCCCTATCAATAATCGGTTAAAACCGATTCATGAGGCGGTACCAATCGGTTTTCCCAATTGTGAATTGGTTAAAACCAATTCATTAAGCGGTGGTAATTTTTTTATTTTTTTCCAATCGGTTAAAACCGATTCATCCCAAATTCTATCCATTCCAATCGGTTAAAACCGAGTGGACTCAAATCTTATCTTCTCCTAATCGGTTTTAGCCAATTGGGAAATGGGTAAAACCGATTCACACACTTTTTAATATTTTTCATTTATTACACTAATTTTCTTATCATCTAACTCTTATTTCCGCAAATTTTGTAACTATTTAAATCATAATCGTCCTAGACACATCATATATCATGAAATTATGAATCAAAGTTATCAAATTAATTCACAGAAATAAAAATTTTGAGATAAGGAAATTCTTTTGAAATAAAATATTTTATGAAGTTTATTAAAGAAAATAGTTTTAGACTAAAATTTTTTAAAATAGATTCCTATATTCTAATAAATTTTCATAAAGATATTTTTAAATACCTCGATATATTTTTGAGGTGAATTCAAGTGCTAAAATTTTACAGAGTCTCACAATCATAATATAAAGTGAATGTCCCTATTACAATGAATGCAACCTAAGATGAACATAAGAGGGGGAGGGGGTGAATTAGGTTTTTGACTCTTTTTAAAATTTTGTTCTACAAGGAAGAACTTTGAAAAATCATTTTAAAGACAAGTGTAAAAGCTATTTTTTACCAAGTGTAGTGTGTGAAATGATTTGCAAAACCAAAAGCAAATAAACAAGGCAAGACACTCAATTTATCGTGGTTCAGATTCCCTTTGAATCCTAGTACATTCCCCAAGTTCTATAACTTGATATTTCTAATCCTCTAGGAAACACTTAAAGAAATGTTTTAATATCTTACACTTGCATAACTCTTTCTCAAGAGATTAAGACTTTTCCTTGCCTAATCTACCTCTAGACTAGGACTTCCTTGCTTAATCTAAGTCTAGATTAAGACTCCCTTGCCTAAGGCTAGCGATGGATCTTTTGTCCTATCCTTCCTCGAGGACTTTAGACCTTACTCAAGACTTCCCTTGCCTAGAAATTAGGACTTTTACTTAATCAATCTCTTGATCAAGAATTTCTCCCTTTTGCCTAATCTAACTCTAAACTTAGGACTTTACCCCTTTGCCTAATCTCAACTTCTTGAGATAGGTCTTCTACAATTGCCTCAACCAGCCTCTTGGTTGGACTTTTACAAATGCCTAAACTCAACCCTTTGAGTTAGGACTTCTCCTTCTCTTCTTGCTCCCCCTTAATTCATGCCTAACTCTTAATCAAAAGGTTAGGACTTTTTCTAATACAAGTTGCCCACACTCAAACTCTTGAGTTAGGACTTGCTAGACTAAGAAAAGATGAAAACCTTCTTAAGATAGAGTTTACAAATGACACTCTAATTGGGAACAAAGGCCATTTGCTAATCCTACCTTAACAAGCTAATTTGACATACAAATGTGTGAAATAATCCTTGAGAATGTGGCTTAAAAGGAGACTTGAAGGGGATGATTACCCATCTTTTTGTGGCTTTGGGGTACTTATAAGAGTGGCCAAATAGCTTGCAACGCCTCTTAACGGCTAATTGAAAAAGCTGTCAAGAAAGCCTTGTGCGAATAGTATGGATTCTTGTAAGGCAACTCGCACCTGACACAAAGTCTTCATTTTTGTGTCTAATGGACACTTAGTAAGAGAATCTGTGCGAGTAGTACACTTTCTCTGACACAAAGTCTTCTTTTTCTTTTCTTCTCTTTTCTCTTGGACTTTGTCTCTGGTTGTCGTATGAGTTATTGTGTGACTCGGACACCTTCTAATGAGGGCATCCCCAACCCTACGACAAGTTAGGAATCAGAGGATCCCAGTTTGAGTAATGCAGAATCAGGAAGTGCAGCAGAGGTTTGTGTGCTCCATAGAGTCCCACTAATGTTCAGGACCAAGTCCATATCAGAGATATCCGTTTGTTGCCATAGTTGAGCCTATGACCCAAAGAAGGGCAAGGAAGCTTAGAGAAGATCTTGAAAACCTTGTCCAAAGGTGTGCTACAAAAGCCCAACTCATTACAGACACTAACGCTCTTCAAGAGAATGCAAGAAACGCTAAAAGCATCACCATCTTCTCCATACATGAAGAAATGACGCCTACTACACTTTCAACTTGAAGAAATGGGCAAATCTTGAAGTTCTTGATTTTCGTGGAAATCTTGAATTTCGCAGTTTAATGAATCTTAAATAATCTTGAAAATCTTGAAGTTCTTGATTTTTTGACTTTCAGAAATGATTCCAGGAGATTCCAGAACCTCCCTACACCATCATCACCATGCGACATCACCATTGGGTCGAACCTTCCTTGAAGTCCACAACACTCCAAGTTCGGCCAGCCCAACAACTCGCCAAGGACAGCCCACCTTCTATTAAGGGTAGGGTTTGGATTAAAGGTTTTAGGGTTTGAGAAGGATTAGGTTTTGTGCATGTTACCTAATTATAGTCCAAGTTTGTTACTAATTTGTTAAGGTTGTTACAAGTTTGTTACAACTAGACTAGCTAGTTTGATAGTTTCCAAAAAGGATCACCTTCTCGGATCCTTTTTGTGATTGGTTTTCTCTTCTTTATTTTGCTTGCAAATTCTGGTAAGTACTTACTACTTCCAACCGAAAATTTCATTTGCAATCAATTCTAGTTCCTTTAGGATTTGATTCTTGTAAGAAACCAATCTCTTGATTGGTTTCCAATTCTACAACATTTTCCTAGTAGTTTTAGGAGATGGAATTCGACGGAATTCGACCACCTATTCCTATAAATAGGGCAGCCGAGTTCTTGAATTAAACAATTGATTTAATTATAAAGTTAGTATTAGTTTATACTCTATTAAATCACTCGCATTTATTTTGGGCTTACTTAATTTGCATGATTGTTAATTACTAGAGTTACAGAGACTATAGGCTAATAGATAATTGCTCTGTCTATTGCTAAGCTTTGTTTCGACTCTGTTATTCTCCACTTGGTTCAAATTGTGTGTTTTAATTACTTAGTTAATTTAGTAGTCCACTGAATCCAAGGGTAAGGATTCTAGGAGTTAAGGGCTATATCTTGCAATCATACTTTCCTTGGCAATTCCTCATCGAGTTCTTGGATTTCCCGACATGGAGTTCAGGAGTTCACATCACCTTCTCTTACGTCTCTTACAGCATTTTGACATTTTCAAATGTTCCAACGGCTCTTGGTTTACCCAACCTTTGACCCGCGCTTTTGTTGACTTTTGTCTTCTTGTTCATGTGCGCTTCCATACGACTCGTATGCTTTCTCGTACATGAACCTTCTTTGCAACGGTCTCTTTCCAACAACTACTTCCTTTTTCTTTACTTTGGTTTCGTGACTGTCGTTCGTGTGAGCTCTCGTGCGACTCGCACACATTTTCGCACCTTGCTTTGCTGCACTTTTTCTAAATTTCTCTACAAAACTCTTCAATTGCGAAGCATTAAACAAAATCATATATTTGTTAACTTATCATCAAAACTAAGATTAAGACCACAGGTCTAACAATCTTGTCTCGGCCGCAGCTTACAACAATTAATTTAGGGTCTACTTTTACATGCAAAGTGTGGTCGATCAAGCAGTGCTGAAAATATAGCCTAAATTCTGATCGTTTGTATTCGCGCGCATTTTTCGATAATATTTAAAACCGGTTGTGTTAATAGCCAGTGTTAAACTGAATCATTATAAAACCAAAATTTTAATCAACCGGTGTAAAATGTATCATGAACAATGATTCTTTGGGGCCAATGTTAATGATCCGTGTTGTTTTTTTAACTTACACAGTGTTTTAGTGCAACCAGTGTTGAAGACCCGTTTTGTGATAGTGGGTAGATTTAATTTTTTCCTCCTTTCCTAATAATAGTCTAGAGATCATAATATAAAGTGAATGACATAATTTACATTAGAAACTTCTAACCCATTTCACCAATAATCAATGGGGGCAAAGAATATATATTATGGGCATATGCTCTTTACGTTTTGATTTTGGTATTGGTTTTAATAGTAAATTTAATATATTATAATCAATTTCATCATTCCCAATACAATTTTTTTATTATTTATCTATATTTTTTTACATTTTCAATACACTTTTATATTATAAAATTATTTTTCAAAATCTGTTTTCAAACTATTTATAAACCTATAAAAAAAAACAGCCCATATATATATGTATACACGTGTGTGTTTGTAGAGGGGTCAAAAGTAGAAGAATCTTAAACACACAGGAGCTAAAAGATAATTAATCTTTACTGTTCTAAATCCAAATTCTCTGCATTCCTAACAATCCATTAACACAACAATAATTGTTTACGTGAATATCATTTCTCATTAGTCAAAACCAGCAGCACTACCTTAATTCAACTTGCATGTCATATCCGAAAGCTCTGAACACTACCCACGACATCCCTTCCTCTCTCTTACAACCATCAATTAACAGATTTGGTAGTCAAAATAATAATGATAATAATAATTAAAAACCCACTCCCACAAACTGGTTCACCTCCCCTGAGTGACCTTTGAAATTTTTGGGACCAAATCTCTAAATCGACCCTTGATAATAATAATGAAAGGTGTTTCGGTAAAAGGATAAGTTTGGCATAATCCTTTTTTTAAATCCTTTTTAAGCTTTCTGCAAATGATTATAAAGTTTTTCTATTTAACTGTTTAGATAGAATTGGCGGTCCTGCAGTCCGATTCGATCTAAAATCTTTCTCTTTTTTTTTGTAATTTATTTTTCTGTTTTTTTGGGATCTGAAAGAAGTACTTTTTTCCTCTTTTTTTCACAATGTTATAGATCGAATTGGCACACCTTACAGTCCGATTCAATCTAAGTTTTGTTTTTATTTTATTTGTGATTTATTTTTATTTTTTTGGATCTAGAAGCATTAATGGATTTTTATAATTAGATTGAATTGGCATCCTGCAATTCGATTCAAATATCTAAAGCCGGTTTTTAAGTTGGTATTTTTTTTATGTTTGTTAAATTTTGGAATATTGAAGCATGTTTCACTGGGTTTTTTTTTTTTTTAATAACTGTTTACATTGAATATGGGCCCTGCAGTCCGATTCGAACTAAACTGTGTTTTATATATTTCTTTGACAAAACAAAAGTATTATTTATATGCAAAATAATTAGTGTACTATTGTTAGGTGACACAGTTTCTTTGAAGTCTCTTGCAATTGTCTAAACACCTAGAAAAAGTTGTCCTCTCTAGCACACTTCTATGTAATCATGTGAAGAAATTCACTCAAAAACTATCATGATGATCTCTTCTATGATAATGTGGAGCATGCAATTCTTGATTATGTAAAATTCATGAATTTTACAAAGAAATTTTTCAATCAAACCCCTTTACTAAAGAAGAGATTTTCGTAATTTTTTGTACATAATTCTTATTACATTAATACCCCTTGACTTCACCTGTTTCAACCTGCACAATAGTACTTTTTCCAAGTCCTGGAGAGGATCTATAAAAGGAGATCCAATGAAAAGTGTAACTGGTTCTTTCGTTTCTTTGAGCCGCTGGCCATCCAATGAGTTAGCCAAAAATAAAAGCAACTTGGACAAAAAAAAGAAGTGATTTGAACAAGAAGAAACGAAATCCTTATTGCGAACAATTTACAGTCCAGATTCCGTTGTGAAAGACACAAAATTTTCTGAATAATTTGCCATAATTATATCTCACGCATATATCCTTATTGCTTAGTCATATTTACAAATAAAAAAAAAAAAAAAAAGGAACGTTCCTTAATAGTCTATGTTAATAAATTCAAATCTTGATTTTTTTTCGTTTCTTTTTTACCAAGTCACTTCTTCTTCTTCTTTTTTTGTCCAAGTTGCAAGAATCAGTTACATTTTTCATAGGATCTCCTTTTACAGATTTATCTGCAAGACTTTGAAAAGGTACTTTTCACAGGCTGAATCAAGTGAAATTAAAGGGCATTAGTGTATTAAGAATTATATACAAAAAAATACGAAAATCTCTTGTTTAGTAGAGGGGTTTGATCACGAAATTTATTTGTAAAATTCTTGAATTTTACATAATCAAGAATTAATTACACGCTCCATCTCATCATAGAATTACCAGGATAGTTTTTCAGTAAATTCCTTCACATGATGAAAAGAATCATCACTTAGTGTGAAGTACCAGAGGAATATGACGAGTTTGGAGTATGGAGCCAAATACAAAGAAGACCATTCATACTCAAAACGTGGAAAGTGGAGTTACGTTGGTACGATTGTTCAGGAATTAGAAGCTATATGTGAAACAAAATACAAAGATGAAGAGCTGAATGTGAAGTAAAAGATGAAGAGAAAAAGGAATAAGCTAATTATGGCATTTAAATTGTAATAGGAATTGAATATTTTGATATATATGTAAAAACTAATTGTTATTATGTTGATTATGTATTATTGCATTTTATTAATATTTTTACTTAGTTCAAAAGTTTTTTAAATTAATTTTTTGCATGATTTATTCTGTTTTGCATGATTTATTCTTTTGTGTAATATATTATCGTTATTAATGTGTATGCTGGGAAATTAGGGTTTTATTTATTTATTTTTTTTTTCAAAATTTTTCACTTTTACACCAGTTTTACAAACAACCGATTTTGAAGATTTGAGACCTTCAACACCGGATCCCAGATATCGATTTTGATGAGTCAAGATCATTAGCACTGCCTATCATTCACACCAAAACAAAAAAAGTGAAAACTCGGTGCTAAAGGGGTCAAATAACTAGTTTTGAAGACCGATACGTGATAGTACTGTTTGATTCAAAAGGAAAGAAATATGTGATTTTTGTCTCTTATATAAGGAGGTGGAATTGTCACAGCACAAGTGTAAGTTAGAACTTCTCCACATTATAAGTAGAGTTGATAGGAACGATAGTGCCACAACGGTTAGTGTGTAGGGCTGCCCACCTAGATGTCGGGGGTTTGATTTTTGCTTGTTTATAGTGGAAAGTTAGCAGGACTCTGCAGGAGGCTCCCAACTTTGTTCATCAACCACTACAACAAAAAATAGATTTAACGGCTGTAGTTTAATGGCGGAAGAGACCAAAACCGCCATTAAAAAAAATACGGACTTTCTACGTCGGTTTATATAGAACCGCCGTAGAAAGCCATTATCTACAGCGGTTTTTTGACAACCGCCGTAGTAAGTAACTTTCTATGACGGTTGTTAAGAAACTGCCATAGAAAGTCCCTACTTTCTATGGCGATTTCTTAACAACCGCCATAGAAAGCTATTTTCTATGCCTGTTGGTTAAAAACCGCCATAGAAAGCTCCTTTCCATGGCGGTTCTCAAATAACCGCCATGGAAAATTGGTTTCAATGGCGGGGTTTTTATAATCGCCATTGTTGAATATACGCATAGGGTTTAGGATTTATAACTGCCAGTAAAATTGAATTTCTTTTTGTTTAGAGTTGTTTAAAACTCCAATAATGTTGATGTTTGTAATATTCAAATTTAAACATGTTATCTGCATCATCTGAATTTTGTATACAGGCACGTCCACCTCTTTATATTTTTTCGACTCTTAATTCTAATAAAAGAAGGTATATATAGATGCAAAGAAATATCTAACTAGCCTATATATGAGAGATATAGAAATGATCGACAATTAATTAAGACTTTGCATGGATACGACATTGACTTATACTTGTAACCAATTGTGAAGAGTATTAAGTGCCGCTATGAATTTTTATTTTCACATAATTGAATTTCTTGATTTACTTTATTTAAATAGCGATAAGTAGATAGGAATGCAGAAGTAAAAATCTTATTAGTAATTCAATGAAAATTGCTATTTTTGAAGTTTTCTTAGAATTATTATGTAACAATACTGCAAAAAATTTGAGGGCCTAAAATAATGGATTGGCCAACTAAAAATTTGAAATTTATTGATTGTTTATCATAACATAAAGGCTGGAGTTTGTATATAATTAATAAATATGATGAATTTTTAAAATAAAAACTAATAAATAGAAATTGTGTATTTATTATTAAATTTAAAAAAATTTGGGTTAATTTACAAAAAATAAAAACTTGAAATTAATAGAAATAGAGGACCGCGCGGAAATCTCAATTTTTTCCGACACTTTCTAAGGCGGTTAAGGTAAACCGCCATAGAAACACACTTTCTACGGCGGTTTTAATTCAAACAACCGTAGAAAGTATGTTTCTACGGCGGTTTTAACAAAAACCACCGTAGAAAGTGTGTTTCAAAAATCTGATTAGTAATTTAATGAAAATTGCTATTTTTGAAGTTTTCTTAGAATTATTATGTAACAATACTGCAAAAAATTCAAGGGCCTAAAATAATGGATTGGTCAACTAAAAATTTGAAATTTATTTATTGTTTATCAAAACATAAAGGCTGGAGTTTGTATATAATTAATAAATATGATGAATTTTACTATAAAAATTAATAAATAGAAAATTGCATATTTATTATTAAATTTAAAAAAATTTGGGTTAATTTACAAAAAATAAAAACTTGAAATTAATAGGAATAGAGGACCGCGCGGGAATCTCAATTTTTCCGACACTTTCTAAGGCAGTTAAGGTAAACCGCCATAGAAACACACTTTCTACGGTGGTTTTAATTCAAACAACCGTAGAAAGTATGTTTCTACGGCAGTTTTAACAAAAACAGCCGTAGAAAGTGTGTTTCAAAAATCTTATTAGTAATTCAATGAAAATTGCTATTTTTGAAGTTTTCTTATAATTATTATGTAACAATACTTCAAAAATTTTTGAGGGTCTAAAATAATGGATTGGTCAACTAAAAATTTGAAATTTATTTATTGTTTATCATAACATAAAGGCTGGAGTTTGTATATAATTAATAAATAGGATAAATTTTACTATAAAAATTGATAAATAGTAAATTACATATTTATTTTAAATTTAAAAAAATTTTGGGGTTAATTTACAAAAAATAAAAACTAGAAAGCGTGCGGGAATCTCAATTTTTTCCGACACTTTCTAAGGCGGTTTAAGGTAAACCGCCGTAGAAAGCATGTTTCTACGACAGTTTTAACAAAAGCAGCCGTAGAAGTGTGTTTCAAAACTTTTATTAGTAATTCAATAAAAATTGCTATTTTTGAAGTTTTCTTATAATTATTATGTAACATTACTTCAAAAAATTTTGAGGGCCTAAAATAAAGGATTGGTCAACTACAATTTTCAAATTTATTTATTGTTTATCATAACATAAAGTCTGGAGTTTGTATATAATTAATAAATATGATGAATTTTACTATAAAAATTGATAAATAGTAAATTGCATATTCATTATTAAATTTAAAAGAATTTTGGGATATATTTGCAAAAAAGAAAAACTAGAAATTAATAGGAATAGAGAAACGCGCAGGAATTCTCAATTTTTTCCAACACTTTCTAAGGCGGTTTATAGAAAACCAAATAGTTTACGAGCTTTCTACGGCGGTTGTAGTTTTTTAATAACCACCATAGAAAGTTACTTTCTATGGTGGTTTCTTAATAACGCCATAGAAAGTTAATTTCTATGGCAGTTTTAATTACAACCGCCATAAAAAGTGCATTTCTACGGCGGTTTTAAAAACCGCCATAGAAACTTGATATCAAAGATGGTGTTTGAATTTTAAGGGAAAATTTGTGAGCTTCCTCTATTTCCATCTCCAGCCAACCGCCACTTCCCCTTCATCTTCTGCGAGGAACGTCACCGGCGCCCATCCTCTCGCCGCCGGTTTTTTCTCTTGTCTTCCCCAAAAGCCGTTCTTCCGGCGGAGATGATAACCAGACGTGCCGTCACCCAACTCCGGAGATGTTTCTTAATCGGCCATCACCCACCACTTGCAGTTAATCCCCTACCAGAATTTCACCACAATTGGTCCTTGTTGTGGGATTCAAATCATAAAAAAGGTTATATCAAATAGTTTCAACTTTATTTAAGCTTTACAAATTTTATTGTTACTTGATTACTGCGATTGGCCTAGGGTTTATTATTAGTGTTAAATTTGGGTTTGGTGAGATGATGAATGATTAAATTCGGGTTTGATTAGTGTTAAATCGATCATTGTTTTGATTGTGAAAGCTGTTCTAAAGAAATTTTCGCAAATGCTATTTCTATGTCACTTTTATCTCTATACGTTATGTTCAATACTTTAATATTTTTCAGAGAAAGAAAATCTTTACCTTTATGGGTTTCCAACTGAGCTTTAAGATCTTAATTTTCCTGCTCAAGAGGCTCCTCCCGAGCTTCTTGAGTATGCATTACGAATAAACATTATAATGGATGGGATGCAAGAGAAGGACTGACTGGCCCTAGTTGCTTTGTCAAGTGTTTGCTAGAATTTTTTGATATGGTTTTGTACATTCATGTTCAATAGTGCATGTGTGCTGTTTGATTTTTAGTCTTTATAAAAATTTGTTCTTGTTTCTTGAAACTTATTTTATTATATTTATGCAGGACTTACAAAGCATTGAGTAGTATTTAAAGTGCTTTTTTCCATCAACATGTGTGCACTATGATGTGAGCCGCCTACCTTACCCGCCACAGTTGCAGTTGTTTGCTATGGTGTTGAAGGGATCTATCATCTGACTCTTCATCAGTGAGTTTCTTGAGTTTTAAAAGCAAGAAAAGTAATTTTCTAGACACAACATAGTTTCCCTTTCTTTAAATCTTTGTAAACTTTTCTTTGGCCTGTTCAATTCTTTGATAATTTTGGGTTGGTTATGAGGTGGTTGGCTACTTGTATTTGTTTTACAATGGGAGCTCTGCATACAAGTTGAGTGATATCGCTTACTTTCAAATTTGCTTTCTTAGCTACATTCATCTCTTGTTGTCATTTTTCTCTATAGCTTGTCTTAAAAAAAAAAGGGAAAAAGAACCACAATGTTTTATACATTTATTTACCTTCAGAGTCTAATGCAAATGTGGTTTTTGTGGGACAAAGAAACAATTGAAAATTTGTTGGCTGATTAAGTTTTAGAGTGCTGCAACGGGGTTTGGGCAGCAGTGCACATATTTTGTATTTGTTTTTTCTGGTTGTTTGTTGTGCAGAAAAACTTAGCTGCTGCATAAAACATAATCTGTGAGTTGTTCTTTGACTGTTGGTTTTGTTATTGCGTGTGACTTGTAGGTTCAAGGCACAATTCAAGAAAAGTTGCACAAGCATGAGCTAAAAAGATATCTTGCAACAAAAGAACTAGTGTGGTTTATTGTATGTTCCATTGCTAAATTTTCCTACTGATTTTGGTTTGTTTTATTCTCAAAATTGATTAGGTTGAGATTGCATTTTTAACTTCTGAAGTTTGAATGCCTTAGTCATTACTATTTCTTTATGTGTATATATGACTACTAATATTGCAGATATATAGTTGTATGTATTTTCTTAATTTCTATTGTAATAGTTTATTTCAACTTTTAGGTTGGCTGTATTTTGTATATATATATATTTTAAATGCAGAGATAAAAAAAATGAAATATTTTAATTTTTTTAAATATAAATTTGGTACTTTCTATAGCGGTTCTCTTATCCGCCATAGAAAGTGAAGTCTGAACTTTCTATGGCGGTTGTTAGGTTCCTAACCGAACCGCCATAGAAAGTTCTGACTTTCTATGGCGGTTCTCAACCACCGTACAAAGTCTGTAACCTTTTTACGGCTGCCAGATAGATAGCGGTTCAAATGCTTAAAAAACAGTCGTTAAATGTGCGAAAAAACCACCTTTAAAGCCCCTTTTTGTAGTAGTGCCCTCTACACAGCCCCTACTCTTAATGAGAATGAAGTATTTCTTAAAAAAAAAAAAATTTAAAAATAAGTACAGTTGAACGTACAAAATCACCCTAAACATTTTTCTTTTTTAATTGTAAACTACTCAAAAGTTTAAATTTTTATAATTAACTCCCTGAACTGTCGGTAATTGTTATGCAAAAAAAGGCTTATCATTATTTAGGACATTTGTCATAAAACAATATTAGTATCCACTTAAAATTTTTAACCAACACGATTAAATTAAAACTAAAATTGATTGACACTCAAGAAATTAATAATTTTGGGGGCTAATTACAAAAATTAAAAGTTCAATGAGAAATTTCAAGTCGAGGAAAAATTTCGACAAATGCAGAATTTAAAAAAAGTTAAACTTACCTTTTATGTTTTTAGAACGCAACAAATGCATAATCTAAAATTTAAAAAATTAGTTATTTTTAAAATCAAACAAATAAGAAAATGAAGGCATTATTATCTTTTATCCCCTGTATCTTTTAATGTTCTTGACTTTTACCTACTTAGTTAGTTGAGTAATTAGATTTTTATCCCCTTCAATCATTGGCCCAAATAGATTAGAAGTGTCTAATGACATTTATATCGTTTACTTTATATTGTTATCTCCAAACAATTAGGGAAAGTGGGGAAAAGGAATCTACTCAAGTGTTTAACCGTATTACCACCTTAGATTGTATACCAACAACTTTTATTTTGTTTAACCGGTAAATTTCAAAATTCCCTTAATTTCTATCAAAATACATCTTGTAGTTTGAAAAATACTAAAATCTCCTTTAAAAGTTTATAAAATAGCAAAAATGCCCTTTATGTGTACATTTTTGTTCGAAACTTGAGGATACTTTTGCCATTTCTTACTAAATTCAAAGAATCATTAACCGGTCCGAGGGTTTTCTTGATATATTCTAAACTATATGATGTGTTTAATTTTTTTTAATCAACAGGTCATTTTGGGTATATTGACTTTTTCCTCCTTCCCTAATAATAGTTTAGAGATCATAATATAAAGTGAATCACATAAATTTCATTAGACAGGGGCTAAGTGATAATTATATGATCTCACAAACAATCAATGAGGGAAAAGAATATAAATTATATGTAGAGAGGTCAAAAGTAGAAGAATCTTAAGAACACAGGGGCTAAAAGATAATTATGCTTTTACTGTTCTAAATCCAAATTCTCTACATCCTAATAATCCATTAACACAACTCTAATAATTGTTTACGTGAATATCATTTCTCATTAGCCAAAGTCAGCAGCACTACCTTAATTCAACTTGCATGTCATATCAGAAAGCTTTATGAACACTTTCCACGACATCCCTTCCTCTGATTTACAATAAACATATTCAAACTATCAAACTAATCAAAATAATAATGATAATAATGGGAAATATTATAATCCTTCACCGAACTATTTATTCAGTGGATTGATTCTCTTTATGATTGAATTGAGAAATTTTTATTTGGAGGAACGAAATTTTGTTTTGAGAAATGTTTTTTGGGGATTTGTGTAAAAAGAGAAGAAAAATTGTAATGATTATATTATTTTTTTAAATTTATGTGAGTGAAGATTTAGAAGAAATTCTAAATTTTGAATTTTGTAGAAAATGAGGTTGTTTCTTTAAATAAAATTTTAGAAGAAAAAAAGTGATGATTTTTCCAAAATGGAATGAAAAGGATCAGAGCATTAAAATCTCTAAATCGACCTCCATCGAGGGTGCAAATTAATTAGCACTCCAGGCAAGCACTGTAGACACCCACACGAGATAGTTCTCCCCCTATATATAATATCTCTCAATCCATCTACTGTACCATCTTTGTAATAGTTTGGTGATTTAAATAGTTCTCTATTTATTTTCCTACCTAACCCATTCAAAATTAATATACTTTTTGTAATTATGAGGGCGTTCCTAAAAAAAGTTTGAGTCTGTTCTGTAATATGAAATTGGTCTCGTTTATATTATTGTAGATGTAAAACAAATATAAACCATAATGCTCATTAATAACACTTTTAATTTACAAAATCTTTCAACCAAAAAAAATATAAATATAAAAACTTCCTTAAAAAGTAACATTTTTGTTGCATATTTAGACGCAAAATCATCGATCAAGTAAATACAGAATTCACAATTCATATGAAATTGACATTAAATGAATCTATACCTAATTATAAATTTTAAAAATCTCTATTGTAAATTTATATTAACAATATCTAACTTAAATTTAAAATTCATAATTATCTAATTTAAATTTATAAAATTCTAATTCACTTTTTAAAGTTTCAAATGTAAATTCATATTCAACATTTATTGTCTAAATTCAAATTTTCTAAATTTTTAAATTTTAATTATGATCTATTCAACCCAAAATTCAAACCATAAAACACCATTTAGGTGCGCTTGGTTCATCAATGGGAATGGGTATGGTAATGATAACAGTGGGGAATGGTAATGGGAATCATTACTTGAATAACCTTGTTTGGTTCGATCTATGGAATGGGAAGGGTTATAAAAATAATGATTTATTATATTGTTAGTTTAAAATAAGAATGAATTAAATTTTCTTTTTTTTGCTCCCAAATTAAATTTAAAAAATTATAGTAAATAAGATAATAAACAAAATAAATAAAATAAAATAAATAACAGAATAAATAAATAAAAATGGATGAGAGAGAAAGTAAAAAAAATTTAAAAAAATATGAGGAGAATGAGATTTGAGGAAAATAATTCTAAAAAACATATAGGATTTGAAAAGAGAAATAAGATTATAAAAAGAAAACAAATAAGATTTGAAAAGAAAATTAGCTTAAACATTTTTTTACTAGGAATCAAACCCATACCCCCCAATATGCTAGGATATGGAGGATGGCCTCAAAGGAAGGAATCAAAGTATTCCTCCTACCTAACCAAACAACAACTTTCATTCCATTCCCATTCCCCACCCCTCCAAAACCTCTAACCAAGCACCTCTTAGACTCAAATTATAATAAAATTATAATTTTAATTCAACTCAAACACCTAAAATTAATTTTAAAATTTATGAATTTAGAAAAATAATTTAAATTATAAAATAATAAAATTTCAAAATATAAACTGATTAACCAAAGAGAAGAACTATTAGTTGACAATAAATAATTTTAGAACATCCAAAAATCAAGCTGCAAACGAAAAAATTAAATATAGATTTAGTGCTTGAATTGAAAGGAAAAAAAAAAAAAAAGACAGAAAATAGGAAAATATTCACAAACTTGGGGAAAATTTGCTTCAGCTTGACTTTGCTGTGGTGGCTACTGCTGCTGAGAAATGAAAAATAAAAAAATTGAGGGAGAGAAAGAGAGATAAGGGTTTTGGGTTTGTGGTTTTTTTTAATTTTTTTATTTTTATAATGAAGTTAAGTAAAGCGACTTCATCTTGGGCCATTTCGGTTAACTCAACACGCGCGTCATTGAGGTGATCGTGTGATAGGTTTTAGACGTCAAACATAGTTTTGGTTGCATTACTAATGGGCAATTGTATAGGTCAAATTTAATGTAAAATCTTATATTATGATCCCTAGACAATTATTAGAGGAGGAAAAAATTAATATACCCAAGATGACCTTTCGACCTAAAAAAAGATCAATTTCAAACTGAATTGTTAAACGCAGTAACGGTTTTACTAAAAGCAGTAACATTCCCCTGTAAAAAGACTAAAATGCCCCTAGAGCCAAAAAAAAATTTTAAAAAAAAGAAAAGGTACTGTTCAACGTGCGTGAACAGTACCGTTCACGCACGTTGAACAGTACCCGGTTAGAAAAAAATTGAAGAAATACCGCCGGTGTCCCCGTAACCGTTTTACTAAACGCAGTAACATTCCCCTGTAAAAAGTCCGAATTACCCGACTACGATCCATATTACACTATAAGTAAACACTATATTTATTTTTTTACTTTAAATTAGTTTGCATAAATTCTCTATATACCCCTTCATTATAATTTTCGAGAAAAAAAACCCATTCGGGGGGGGATTTTTTTCCCGGATCGGCGATTATCCGGACGTTTTTTTTCTGTTTCTGCAACATTTCGGCCGGAGAGACTGTCTCCCCGGTTAAAAAAATTTCGGAAAATACCGCCGCCCGCCGGGAAAATACCGCCGTTTTCCGGCGGTATTTTGGCCGAAAATATCGCCGCTGCCGTTTTCCGGCGATATTTTGGCCGGAAAATATCGCCGGCGATCGGCGGTATTTTCCGGCCGGTTACTGCGTTTAGTATTTTCCGATTTTCTTATTTTTGGCCAGTGGCATTTTTGTCTTTTCACAGAGAAATGTTACTGCGAATAGTAAAACGGTTACTGCAAATAGTATGCCTCATTTCAAAATACCCTGAAGTTTGACTGAAAAAACCGCACCCCAAAGTGGATTATATTGGACAGTGGATTATATTACATATTTGAGAATTAGCATTGTGTCAGAGGCAGATTCTACGGTCTGGACCCCTTTGCCATCGGGGTTATTTTCTCTAAAATCAATATACAATTTGATGCGCAACCAACGGGAGATTCAAGAGGATTCTGCCACTAGGTTCCAAAAAAGATCAGTGTGTTTTTCTGGAAACTTTCAAATGGTTTCCTTGCTTTCCTAGAAATTTTACGGCATTTTGGTTTCAGCTACCTTCCAAATGCCCCCTTTGTGCCAAGAAGGATACCATCTCTCACTGGTTCTTGTACTGCCCGATTGCAGCGTCCACCTGGAAACATTTTTTAGACCCTCTAAACTTTTCTTGTCCCCTTGGTCTCTCATTTTTTGAATTTATACAATTTCTCTGGTTGGAATATTCAGCTGGATCAATGGGGAAAGTTATCAAAATTCTGAACCTATTGATCAATTGGGGGCTTTGGAAAATCAAAAATCAATTTGTGTTTAATGCTATACCACCAAACACAACACACCTTCGTGTGGAAATAGCTTGAATACTGCAAACAATCTCTCGAATATTTCCATTTGTAAGGCGAGCAGGGGCAGAGGATGTGTTGCAAAGCTCTGGCCTTATAGCACCCATGTTGTTGTCCACCAAGCGCCTCCCTAAACTAGTACATTGGACTTCTAATGTAATCTTGCTCGGAAGGGTTTGATCACAAGCGAAAGCCGATCTTTCTAAGGGTAGCTAGGGTGGTTTTGGTGAAACCTCGACCCGCCAACAATGGATAAATGGAACCTTGGTATAAAAGACCACAACCCACGAGTGTACAGTGTTCAGAACCTAAGTATAAGTATGCCACGAACAACTCACCAAAAGATTGTTCGATAGGGTATCCGAGTATTATCTCAAATGCTCGAATACCTTTTCTTTTACGCAGTTTTACGTATTATTTTTAGTTTAGTTTTTGCTTCGGTGTTGCCCTCAGAATTCTGTAGCATAGTAGTTAATTGATTTGGCTTTTGAAGACACTTTAATCTTTGCTGCGTTTTATTCGTCGGTTCAAAGTTCCCGACTACACAGGCACTTTATTCCAGTAAAGTATTTCGTATTTTCCTCATGATTTCTATTCCAAGTTATTGCTTTGATTATCAAATTATGAGTAGCTAAATATGTTGTTCTAGTGTTATGTATTGAAATCGTAATCCATGCATGTATGAAACTTGAATTAATCTAAGTCTAATTAACTATGTTCTTAAATTAATCAGTGTTCATAAGTCTAATTACTAAGATTCTATTAAGACTGATCACCTTAGTTTAATCTGGTAGAGCCTTCGAGTGGCACAACCTTCGGCCGTGAGGTACTATTAATTAAGTAATAATTCCTTGAATTACAACGATAGGAGTTGTTAGTGTTAGTTTTCTCTAGATCTTAATGCTGCTAAATAATTAATTCGGGGACTAGTGGGGACTCGCGGCTTAGTTAGTTAGTTGGTTAGAGAAGTAATCTTGACTAGCGGGACTCACGGGGATTACCGAGAAGTTAAGGAGAAATTAGGTTATGACTAGCGAGTGCTCACGGTAATCTATAACTAACCGGTATAGGATAATTAGACAACTTAAGTGTTCATGATTGCATGCATGTGATGAAGGTGGATTACATAATACTAGAATACTTTCTCCATAATTTATACAAGTTTATTGTATTTCTGTTTCTCATAAGTGTTCGTGACAAACCAAAGGTCTCTTAAGGGACACAAAGGTTACCACTCGTCAAAATAGTTACTAAAGCATTAATAGATAAAAAGAAATTAAGAATATTCGTCCCTGTGGATCGATCCTGACTACCATTGTATTAGATTTATTTAATCCTTTGATTACAGGTTAAAAGCAGTATAATTACTGTGTTTGCAGAGGTACTCGACAGCTCTATCAGGGTGCAACCTCCAAAGCTTTTTGGAGGCAGGTGCAAGCCAATAGATTCTATTGGAGGCGGGTGTTTGTACACCCACTTCCAAATGGGCGCCTCCTTTATTCAATTCTGTACTACTGATAGGTAGACTATTTATACAAGAAGGAATGGACTAAAAAGTAAATAGAAATAATACTTAAATTAATTATATAAATCTCACTACTGGAAAAAGGGTGAAAGGGGGGGGGGGGGGGGGGGGTTTAGCCTAATTGGAGGCGGGTTTCGCCGCTCAGCACCCGCCTCCAATGCGGGCTCCTCCAAAGTGGAGACCCACCTCCAAAAGGGTTATTGGAGGCGGGTGCACCTCCAATAACCCTCATTGATTGGGTTATTGGAGGCGGATGCACCATGCACCCGCCTCCAATAACCCAAAAAATGTAACGATTTTGGAGGCGAGTTCTAGCGGCACCCGCCTCCAAACCTCTGTCGATAGAATCAGACGAAATCGTTAGGCTTATCCAAGTCTACGACTCTAAATTTTTTTTTATTAATTGCGTATTGGCCATGGAATTT
Organism: Leptodermis oblonga; assembly: GCA_016801395.1. Classification (NCBI taxonomy): domain Eukaryota; kingdom Viridiplantae; phylum Streptophyta; class Magnoliopsida; order Gentianales; family Rubiaceae; genus Leptodermis; species Leptodermis oblonga. The sequence continues at coordinate 12,065,479 of CM028756.1, read as the reverse complement.
GTACCATTGGCCCCGCTAGAAGATGTGCTTAGTTTGCTGCTCGTGTTACTAGTTTTATACTGGAGTTTCATGCCCCCAACTTTGTTGGTTGGCGATGTGGGATTTGGCAAATGAAGGTTAAAAATTTTAGAGCATTGGATAATGGAGACCGATTTTTTGCACCCGCCTCCAAAAAGTTCCCGTATTGGAGGCGGGTTCCTCTCCATTATGTTAATGCATAATGGAGGCGGGTTTTCCCAGAACCCGCCTCCAAAAAATGACCAATATTGGAGGCGGTTCTAGAAAAACTCGCCTCCATTTAGAAGTCACATATTGGAGGCGGGTTTCGCCGGAACCCGCCTCTATTATGGAACCTTTTTGGAGACGGGTTCCAACGAAACCCGCCTCCATTGTGAGATATGAAATTATTCACAACCTTTGGAGGCGGGTGTTTGGCAACCCGCCCCGAATGGCTATACACGGAACCCGCCTCCAATTTATCTCCTCCATTAACCATTTCTGTGGTAGTTTCTCTTCAATTTCTTTGACCCTTGAGTTGCTTTTAGCTTGAATTTGATCTCCTCTTGAAGTGCTTGTGCTGGCCGAATTCAATGAAGGCAATTGGAGAGCCTTGGCTGCACTTTTATTGCTCCAAAAACCTTTCAATATTCAGCAACCATAATTCATAATTTCTCCTAGGAATTTGGCTCCTGAATTTTGCTGAAAACTTTTTAGGAACCTTCTGTACAAATATATGTTCTTATGGATGAATTCATGGCCTTGATTGTGCATGCATTGAACTTCAGAACTTCCAGCCCCTTCATTAGGTCTTTCATGCAGCATTTAATGTGAACCTTTGGCTTAACTCGTGTAGTGTCTTCCAAATTATGCACTTAACCCCTTTGAAAGCTTGCTGAAATTCAAAGCACTTTTGACTCAAACACTCAGTCCATATGACTGTCCATTAGCTGCAGAAATTCATTTCTTTGAGCTGAAATTAAAGAGTTGCTCTCCCACTTTGATTGATCTTGAAATTGTACCTTTTTCTAAACTTGAACCATGACATCCAAACGGACTTTAAGAGACTCCAAAAAACTCAAAATTAAGATCCAAGATTGCGGAAATTTAGTCAAAAAAAATGACTAAATATCATCCAAAAATCTGCTACACTTTTGTCCGTGATGTCCTAGGCTGGATTGCATCACTTTTCCCCCTCCTTCGAGATTCAAAGTAAATCTGGATGGTTCAGCATTAGGGAACTCGGGTTTGCTGGCTGTAGTATTATAGTTCGAAACTCCACTGGAGGTGTCATCCATGCCTCTGGAAAATTTCTTGGCGTTGGTATGAATTCTTTCCCAGAATTTATGACCCTCGTGCATGGCTTGCGAGTACGTCGAAAGTTGGGTTTGGAGGATGCCATCTTTGAGACGGACTCAAGGTATTTAGTGGAAGTAATTCTGAACAATTGGAAAGCTCAATGGGACCTTCAATACGTGGTTTGTTTGATATAGCAAAACATGCTACCTCGATTCACAATCCATCACATCTTTCGGGAGGGAAACTCTCCTGCCGACTTCCTAGCATGGCAAGCTTCAGTTCTGCAAATAGATTTTACACCACAACTTGGTGATTTTCCACCACCTTTGGCGCAAGCCCTAGTTTCGGACAATTCCCAGATCCCTTATATCAGAATCTAGCTTAGTTTTGTAAAATCTTTGGCTATTATTAATATGGGGCATACTATTTGCAGTAACCATTTTACTATTTGCAGTAACATTTTCTTGTGAAATGTCTATTTTACCCTTTAGCTATAAAAAAAAAAATACCGCACAACATTTGATTTTATAGTCACGAGTACGATCCATATTACACGGTATGTAAAGAACCTACACATTTTTTGAATAAATGTGATTTTCTGAGAAAAATCCCTCCCGGGTGAGGTTTTGGGAAAATACTACCCACAGGCTGGGCGGTATTTCTGGGAAGAAGTACCGCCCAGCCTGTGGGTGGTATTTCTTGGAGAAATACCGCCCACAGTGGGCGGCAAAATACCACCCTTTGTGGGCGGTATTTCAGAAAATACCCCACAAAAGGCGGTATTTTGCCAATATTCCTGTAAATAGTATGAGATTTTATGGGAAATTTTTTTTTTTAATACCTAAGGGTAAAATAGACTTTTCACAGGAAAATGTTACTGCAAATAGTAAAATTATTATTGCAAATAACAATTCCGATTAATATAATGGTTCTCTTTTGGTAAAAAAAAAAAAAAATGCACCCCAAAGTTTAGAGAAAATATCAAGAAAACCCTTCGAGTGGTAATGATTATGTGAATTGATAAGATATGACAAAATTATCCTCAAAATTTGAAGAAAAATGTCCACATGAAGAGCAAAACAAACATTCCTAGTAAACAATCTAAGGTGGTATTACCATTAGACATTTTGCGTAGATTCTTTTTTCCCACTTTTCCTAATGATTTGGCAATCACAATAGAAAGTAATGACACATATGTCACTACACACTTCTAATCTATTTCAGCAACGATTGAAGGCACAAAAATCTATTTTACTAATTGAGGTAAAAGTCAAAAATCTTAAAAGATACACGGACAAAAGATAATTGAGCCTTCATTTTATTTATAAATTTTATTGTTTATTTCATTTTTAAAAAATTTTGAAATTTTTAGATTATGCATTCCGTTGAGTTTTAGAAAAGTAAAAAGTAACTTTAAATTTTTTATTTTTCTAAATTCTGCATTTGCTGAAAGTTTTTTTCTAGATTGTAAAATTTTGATTAAACTTTAAATTTTTGCAATTAACTCACCAAATTATTAATTTGTTGTAAAGTAAATGAATGTTAGATTCAGTTTGATTGTTTTGTTTAAAAAAATGAAGTGGATAATTATTTCATTTTATGACAAGTTTCCTAAATGATAAGCATTTCTTTAATTGATAGTTTAGGAAGTTAACTGTGAAAATTTAAACTTTACGGAATAATTTACAAATGAAAGTTTAGGGTTATATTGTACTATCAACTCTACTAATAGTGTGGAGAACTTATTAAACAACAATCACATAATTATCCGTCTCATATAAAAAGTTAAGTTTAAAAAATATATAAATTGACCCACTAAACAAGCCTAGCTAGTTTTAATTTGTTTGCGTAACACATATTTTTGTACTAATATAATAATGTGCAGTTTATAATTAACATTTACTTACAAACTAAAGATATTTCATGAGTTGTACCTTACCGAAAGAAAGGATTGATCTGTTGTTGTATTGGCCTTTCAAATTCCATTCGGACGTACGGTTCCTAAATTCATACAAATTCTTATTTGAATTCTTAAGAACCCTAACTGGAATTTAGATAAAAGATTCATTGAACATAATAAGTAGACAAAACATGATTGAAATTCTGAAAATCGTATCAGAGAAGAGAAAAATAAGTGTGTAAATATTTCTTCATAAAACAGAACGTAATCTCCATTCTCCAATACGAAAATGAACTTAGGAAATGATTCAGTTCAACATTTTGTTCTCATTTCCTTCAGACAAGGGATGAATGGTAGGAATGCTCTGTTCATGCCTGAAGAAATTATCAGGATCATATTTCGTCTTCACAAGTACTAGTCTATTGAAGTTGTTTTTGAAGTATTTGGTGCCCCAAAAACTTGCCTTCATCAAACTCGTGTTTCCATTGATTCTGTCCATTCCCAAATCCAGATCCTTGTAATTAGCATAAGCTTCTCTTGGAAACTTTGAAACATAAGGAGCCATGAAATCGTACAACTCCCTAATCCATTTAATGTGTTTGTCTGCAACTTTTTGGTCCTCTCTCTGCCATCCTGTCAACCATTGAATCATGAACTTTATCCCTTTTCTGTGAGGAAAAGGGGTTGCAGATTCTGGAATTTTACCCATCATTCCTCCATAAGGATTCCAAATGCTTAATGGTGAATCTTCTTTCAGAAACCTTTGCCATATTCCTTCAAGAGCGTGCTCTGGAATTGGCTCTTTCACGAAGTCAGACTTGGCTTTAAAGCGAATCTTGCCGAAAAATGATTTCCCCTGAAGCAAAAATTCAGGCTTTAGGGTACTCGGGTACCCGGCGATGTACAGCGCCGATTCGATCCAGCTCATTTCGTTGCAGTCCTTTTGGGATAATCCCATTTCAGGAAAGCTTCTCTTCATAACTTGCAGAAGTCTGTTGGATCTTCCAAGAAATAAGCCCTGATAGGCTGTTGCTATAGTTCTTTTCCCTGTATGAGTGGTTGAATTCACTGGCTGGATGAGGACTCTGATGAAGAGATCTTCATCAAGCTTATCAGCAACCTGTTGCCATCTGTACAGGAGTTTTGTTCCTCCCTGTTCCAATGTTCTTGGAACTGTAAAAACCGTCACGGTTGCTGGAACAGGAACCAATCTTAGCTTCCAGGCAAGGATGACACCGAAGCTTCCGCCCCCTCCCCCTGTAATCGCCCAAAACAGATCCTCTCCCATGGATTGTCTGTCAAGAATTCTTCCTGTGGCATCAACGATTCGGGCATCAACAGCGTTGTCAGCGCCGAGCCCGTATTTTCTCATCATGGTTCCGTATGCCCCACCCGTTATGTGCCCTCCGATTCCTAAGCTTGTACAGAGGCCCGCCGGAAATCCATGAGTCTTGCTCTTCTCCGATATCCTGTAAAAAACTTCACCAACGGTGGCACCGACTTGAACCCAGGCACTGTTTTGATCAATACTCACGTTAATCGATCGAAGATTTGCGAGGTCAATCAATACGAATGGTGATTGTGTTGCAGAAGAGTAAGACATGCCCTCATAATCATGGCCTCCGCTGCGGATTCTGAGCTGAATGCCCTGTTCTTTCCCGCATATAACGGCTGCCGAAACGTGGGATTCCTCCAATGGTTTGAATATGAGAAAGGGTTTGGGCTTGGATGGCTCCAGACACCTGAGATTCTGGGCGGTGGAATCGAGAACAGAGGTAAATGAGGCATTTTTTGGGGTGAAAAATGCGTTTGGGAAAGGGATGGAAAGATCAGTGTAGAGATTAATACAGCGATAAAATTCGTCCTCAGTTGAATCTGAAGCAGCCCATGAAGCTGATAGTAGGAATATAGTGTAAAACGAGAGGATAAATGGGATCAAAGATGGCATTTTTCTTCTTGGTGTGTTACAGCTCTGAAACTTTTCTTGATCCCTACCTACATATAAAGGATAAGTTTTTTTTTTTCTTTTTTTTTTTTTTTTTTTGAAACTAGATAAGTTTAGTTTGAAGACACTGTACTAGTGCTTTCTTGGAAACTGCATTGATACTTTAACTAAGTTGCTTCGACCCAAAATTCCGAAGGACTGGATTATGATCTAATCATATATATCCAGCTTGCATTTTCTTTTATGTTCTTGTCACGCATCATATCATTCTCCACCCATTAAGAGATAATGAGTTTTGTTGTGTTTGATAATCAAAATTTTACCTCTTAATTATTTAAACACTTGTTATTTTTTTTAGAAAAATTTAAATAGGATAAGTTAGTTTATTGCCTATTATTTAATGCTCCACTGTATATTTTTTTATAAATATTTTAACTTTTATTTCCAAAAATATCTCTTTCATTTTATTTATATTAATTTAATTATAAATAGTTTTATTTGAGTAAATTATTTCTTTGAAAAATTTTAATTAGCATACCACATTTTTTTATCATAATATCGTCAAATAAAATTTAATGAATGTTTTATTTTATTTTTATGTTTAAAAACATATATGATAAGTTATCATTTTAACTATTTTATAAACATCATTAAATAATATGTTTTATATTTTTTATATTTAATATTAATCATTTATAATATTTTACTGTAAAATTAATATTTTTTTGTCTAATTATTAAATGTTATTATAAGGAAAAATTTGTACAATTTTACTATTTCAGCATCAAATAAATTGTATTTATCAAACAATGATAATTGACTAAGGAAAAACTGTAGTTTCAGCATTAAGATAAAAGTTACTTAATTTTAATTTCAACATTAACCATTCAGATATAAACATTAATATTTATCCTTAGACCATGTCTGCAAGGAAAAGTACATTCATTGCACACCATTCTCACACTTTGTGCACTTTTGCAGGTTCAGCAACATGTTTTTATTCATTTATTCATTTTACGTGCCTCAGCCTCATAACACTTGTTGCACCGAACAAATTCGCAAAACCATTGCAGCGCACCATTACGATCCCAATGGCGCTATGTAATTTTTTTCGCTCTAATTACAATAAATAAAACTTAAAATTAGTGGATATCATCTCAATTTGTATAAAATTAAATGTATTGGAAATTGTCCAACTAGGAATAAAGGGAAAATTATAGTTTTAGTCCCTCAATTATACCTTCGTTACACTTTCAGTCCCTTAATTATTGAAACTCGCACTTTCAGTCCCTTAACTATAACTCTTTCGCCAGTTTGGTCCCTCTTACTGGCAAGCTACTGTTTGACTGACAAAGTCAACGGTAATTTGGATTTTTTTGAAAAATTTAAAAAATATTTGGGCCAAAACATGAAAATTCAAAATTGAAAAAAAAAAAAAAAAAACTCTTTAACTACTTTCTCTTCTTTCTTTTTTTTTTCCTCCCATTTCTGGCGGACACTTCTTCTCCCCCTCTCTCCCATTTCCTTTTCTTTTTCTTTCTTTCCTTTCACCCTGCACGCACCAGAACCCCTCCTCTCTTATCTCTGCTTCTCTTCCTTTTCTTTCTTTCCTCACTCTCACCTGTGACGGTGATAGCCACTTCTATTTCCTTCTCTTTTCTCTTCTTTTCTTTCTTTCTTCTCTTCGTTTTCTTTCTTCCTTACTCTCACCTGTGATGGTGGTAGTGGATCTAGATCTGGAAATGTGGTGGTGGTGGTGGTGGCTGGTGGCGACTGGTGGCGGAGGTAATGGTGGTGGCTGGTGACAAGAAATCTCTCCGACTGAAACGATTCTGCATCTTTTGCAATACGAATGGTCTCTGTTGATAGCCTAATCATTCACCATTATGTTTGTTTTCGCTGGGATTTCGTACCCACTAATCATGCATTTTTTTGTAGTTCTGCCTCGAAAAAGTCAGAGAAAGCGGTGGATGCAATCTCAGTTCCTTTATGACCGCTTTCATGTACTTTAGTTTATTGACGAAGACGATTTGGTTAGAATTGTTGCGAATTTATGCAAAATTCAATTTTCTGTCATATGAAAATTGATGCAATAACTAATCAAACAGGAAGAACTGATGCCACCGATTTGTTTTGTTTTCTGGGTTGCTTTTCTTTCCTGGGTTTTAATCAAATCCTAGCTTTTATCAAAATTCAAACAACCCGAAATGAAAAAAGCAAGAAAATGAGCGGTGAAAAATGGAAGACCGCCAAGTTAATTACCGTAGATATTTAGAAATTAGAGTTAACTTATAATTGTACAGGTGGCAAGCTTTTATTGGTGGTGTAGGAAGTGGAATAGAATTTTGGTGTAGGAGATCCGGAGTTGAATTCGGGTTTAGAAATTAGAGTTAACTTATAATTGTACAGGTGGCAAGCTTTTATTGGTGGTGTAGGAAGTGGAATAGAATTTTGGTGTAGGAGATCCGGAGTTGAATTCGGGTTGCTTTGTTCTACCGCAGAAAGAACAAAGAAATTTTCATTTTTTGTTTATTTTTAAAAAAAGTTTTGAGTTTTTATGATTAGGCTCAAATATTATTTTTTATTTTAATCCCAAATGACCGATAATCTGATAGCTTGTCAGTAAGAAGGACCAAACTAGCTAAATAGTAATAGTTAAGAGATTGAAAATGTAAATTTTAATAATGAAGAAACTAAGAGTATAACGAAAGTATAATAATTAATGAAGTCTGCTATAGATTTCCAAGACTCGGAATCGGACAAAAGAGGTTTTGATAGCCTACAGGCTATGGAGTTGGTGTGAAAATCCAAGGAGAAAAAGTGGAGGGAAAGAATTCTGATAGATTCATAGAAAACAGAACGAGGTAAGATAATTTTTTCAAGACCCATTTCATGAAAATGTGAGTATTCGAATTAGACTTTAGATTGTTACTCGTATTACTTAGGCTGATACTGCACCCATGTTACATTGCATTAGACTTGGTATACTTTAGGCTTCTTGTGGGTTCATGAGCTTGAGAAAAAATATAGTCCTGTTTGGTAAAGAAACTCAAATAATGATTTGAGTTTTATTTTGATTTTATAATATTAAAATTACATTAAAAAAATAAAAAGGTGTGTTGAAAATGTAAAAAAATTTATTGAAAATGTAAAAAAAGTTTATTAAAAATGACGAAAAACTATTATAAAATTAAAATGAGACTCAAATCATGGTTTGAGTTTCTTTACCAAACATGGCCATATATGATTTGAGGATTTTGTGAAATTTGAGAGGCTCATAACATGCGTTGTTTTGAATAAGCTTGCAAATCATCGCAGCGCACTAAACACGATCCCAACGTTAAGAGCTGTGCATGTGCCCTGTGCCATGTGCCAGCCATGTGCATGAGATAGCAGAAGGGTAGTGTCTGGCTCTAATAGTAATTATTATGACTTGAGGTTTAATATTCCAAAAGGCTAGTCGAAAAGATCAGGAATTTCAAGTTATACATGGTTCTGGTTCTAATGGGAACCGACGTTTCCGAACCGTGAGAACCGTATTTTATTTGAATATAAAAATATATAATTTTATACAGAATAATTCATACTACATCTTTTATAATAATATACAGATTAATTTAGCTAATCACATATATATTATAAATATATATCTTAATATATATAAGTGATCATGAAATTAAATTAAAAAATTTATAAATATAAACTAATTATCAAATTAAAATTTCTTGAAAAATACAATTCATGATAGAGATGGCCACGGTTCCGGTTCGAACCGGACGACCTGGAACCGGACCGTCGATTTTGGAACCAGAACCGGAACCGTGGCCCCCGGTCCAGAACTGAAACCGGACCCGCCTCTGGCGATTAAGGTTCCGGTTCCTCTAGTTTGAGAACCGGGAACAGGTGGGTTGGGAACCGGAGGCCGGTTCCAAAGGGTCCAACCCTCCGGTTCTAATGTCAGAACCATAAAAATAATAATTTTTACATTCCTCTTGCACAGATTCGAACACACAACCCTTTGTTAAAATTGAAAGGCTTTAAGTAAAGTTGATTAACTACTTCAACTATTTACTTTTTTTAAACTTCTTTCTTATAATTATAATTATATTATATGTTTAACATATAATATATAAAAACTATTTTTAAATATATATTATAATAATATATAAACTAATAGTATATTTTTTATATATATTATTAACATAATATAAATAAGCATTAAATTAAATTAAAATTAATTAATTATTAAATTAAATTAGATCCAACCGCAACTTCCGCAAATGATGAAGATGAATTATATTAAATATTCAAGATGTATTTATTTTGTAAAAGTTTCAATGCTTCAAAGTTCAAACTCTGATTTCTCACGATTTATAACAAGGCATCACTCTCTTGATTTTTTTTAAATAATATATTGAGGTATTATTCATCTGTATATATATATATATATTTTTTTTTTCACAATTTATTTTTGTATCTTTTATTAAATAAATCATTTAATTGTTTAAATGTATGTATCGTCGCTACAGATTTTATTTTATTTTTGTAATTTTAATTATTTATAAATAATTGAGTTATTAATTGAGTCAAAATAAAATAACATTTATAAGTTAAAATTTTTAAATAAACGAAAAAATTGTTAAATAAACTGAAGAGATTGGAATCGGAACGGGAACCTTGACAGAATCGGAACCGTGACAAATTAGAACAGGAATCGTGACAGAACCGGAACCGGCACGGAACCGTCCCCCAAGGTTTCGGTTCCGATTCTATTGATTTATGAACCGTGACCAGCAATTTTGGAACTGTAACAGGCGGTTCCGAAACCGTATCCATTCCTAATTCGTGATATATGATATATATGTATATATAATACAATAAATTAAAAAAGTTAAAATTTAATGAATTTACAAATAACAACACTCAAAATATTGCGAAAATCAGTATGGAATATTTACAATTAAATAAAAAGGAAAGGAAAATTTTGAACAGGAATGAAATCAGAAAAAGTTTAGAATAGGGAACTGGCAGTTTTAGAACCGACCCCCTAAGGTTCTAGCTTCGTTTCTAATTTTTCTGGAAGGCTGAAACCGAAATTGAAAGTTCCAGAACGAGGTTCATGTATAATATCCTACACGTGACTCCCACTTTTCCCATGTGAGATATGATACGTTTCACATTGCTTATTTTTAAAAAATAATAATAATAAAATCACGGGATGGATTTGAGAATAAAAATTCAATTTGACTATAGCTTGTGTCAAGCCGGTTCCCGTGCCGTGCCTATCAACTATGCGTTCGACTCATTTTGGTGCAATTCGTAACAAAATAATTGCACCAACTAATATTGCTATTCTAATCCATTTGCACTAAATTTTATATCAAAAAAATATTCTTCCAAATTTCTCATATTATTATTAATAGCGTATGAAATTTAGCAATGGAGTAATTAATTCTGAATATATATATATATATTTTTTTCTTTTTCTTTCTGAAGCAAAAATATTTTTGGACACACAGTTATCCTACTTTGTCTTTGGTAGTGTGTTTGGTCGAGACTAGCTGTCGAGAAGAAAAGTAAGCATACCTTTTTTCGGAAACATTTTATTCTGTTCAATTAATGCCCTTCGTTCCTCTTCCTAATATATGATCGTCATCCTTGTTTATGACCATTTTTAATGAATGTATGATATGTTTGTATTTTTTGTAATAATAGTTTAAGTCTTCAATATCTTTATTTTCAACCAATTATATACATATATATATAAGATTATACTTTTTATTACAGAAGTAATTTAATTTCAATAAAAATAAAATATAAGTATATATAAATCTTAACAATTAAAATTACTTCATATTATAAAAAATTAAACTACTCTAAAATATAATTTTTAAAAAAGGAAAAACATATATTCAGCCAAAAAATACATATAATAACAAAAATTAAATATTGTAAAAAATAAATAATATTAATTTAGTTATGCTAACATAAGAAAAATAAAACTTATGAAAACCAAGTAGAAAAAAAAGCTCCATCTGTTACATTACAAGAATCCATCTTAAGAAATATTTTTTGTTCTAATAGAAGAGTCCACTTTCAAATTTTTTACTCCTCATACCCTTACTAATATAATTATATATTGTGCATAATTAGCCCACACATAATAAGTAAGGGTATAAATAGAATAAATAGTGTCCAATTTGCTATTTTAGGTTTTGTACCTTAACATTTATAATAAGTTATACATTAATCAAAGTGAATTCTTCTAGTAGAACGGTGAGAGCAGTGAATAGTAGCTGGGGCTGTTGAATATTGTTGTCCCAACTTGAAACAACACTATTCATCCACCTCAAGTTGGTGTAGGAATTGTGGTATGGGTTGGAGAGATTTGGTAAATTTCAACCTTTTTTTCCTCCGAGAAATAGGTAGATTATATTTTTACAATAAATTTAATAAATCAACTGATCCTACAAAAAAGCCAATATAGACCCACTGCTTTCTCAACCTTCAAAGTTGTAGAAAACTCATGAGTTCCATCTCTAATTTGATAAAACTAGCATTATAATTGCTAATAAGTATAAAAAGCTCATACATTTAAACTACTAATACTCAAAAACAATGTTACAGCTAAAGTTAAAACTGAACAAAATTGTCCATAAAAACTTCATCTTTGTAAGAACATCACATATTAAGTACCAACTCTTTCCTTTTTTCAAAATAGATCGAGGTAATCCCAAATTCACTGGGCACGAACTACACTTCATACTGCTGTCAGATAACCTGCAGCCTATGAAATTCATTCCTCAATCGGCGTGAGAGTATCATCCATTGTTTTTTTCTTTTCTTCTTTTTTGGTTTTTCCACTTTCATCTTCTCACAATAGATAAAATATGACGTCAATTGTTGTGTTTTTTGCTTTTCAAATGAATAGATCTGATAGCAAAGATAAAACCAATTATCTTCATTCTTTGCTTTTTTTTTTTTTTTAAAGAATCTTCGATAAAACTCTCAGATTTGTAGATATTAACTACTAAAAATACAAACTTCAAAATAAGAGACTTACATACCACACCACACAAGGAAGGACAAGAACACCCCCATCCCCCCCCCCCCCCCCCCCCCCACCCCCCCACACAAGGAAGGATAACACACTATAACATAGAGAACAACCTCCATAGAGGACAATTAGCACTAAAAGCTAATAAAGAAGACAATGCTCCCTCCTCCTCCATTAAAATGGAAGATGTGGGAGGAGGACACGTTTTTTCCGGGGGCAGAGGAGGTAGAGAGAAGGGTAAATTTCTACCCAAATTGGTGGAAATGACATGCATTGGACATGTTTTTAGGACTCTCTGCTATTGGCTTGTCAGCCACCTTTCGCAAATTGTTAAAGAGTTCTGCCGGCTCAGGGTTCGGTGATGGCAACCGCCAATAGAGGGAGAAGTTGAGACATGAGCGCTTGGGAATGACAATTACAATGAGTTTCATTTAAGAGTTAATCATAATGAAAAAAGTTATTCTTGTGTAAAAGAGTGTTTATAAATGCAATTACTATTCACGTACGAATGGTACACCTTTTTTAAAGAAACTTTATAACCAATAAAAAAAAATAAAAATTGAATGGTATTGTTCATAAGTATTAGTGATACTACTCTTGAAGAGTATCACTTTAAGCAAAATTAAAATAAATTTGATAATTGTGAATAGTACTTGTGATACCATTCAAGATCGAGTATCAATCATAATCTTCAAAAGCATCACTTGAAAGGTGAAATAAACAAAGCAAAAAAAAAAAAAAAAAAAATTAAACATTACATTGCTGCAAATGAAGAGGTGCAATGGTACATTTTAAAATACAAGTATTACTCTTAAAATGTAGCACAAAAAAAAATTAATAAGTAAAAAGAAAAGAAAAACAAAGAGACTGTTACTCCAGAAGAGTAACAGTGAATCGGTGATACTACGTAAAAATAGCATTGACACTCTTCAAGAATACTACTTCTACTCACCAAAAGTAACATGCTACTCCTATTATTGCTACTCTATAAAAAAGATAAACAATTTTTGGAGTCAAAATAAAAAGGTGATGCATCACATACTTTTGTAATTAGTAACACAACTGCATGAATGTGTGCCGTCAACGCGCCGTTTCATATATAAACGGCGTTTTTACACATAGTTTCACTTCATACGAGTTTTTGTGTAATGAGAAACATTATTATGTCATCACTGTTTGGTTCAAATTCAATAATAGCTGTTATTGTGGTTGATACGGTTTAGTACAACTCAAAATTAGCAAAGATTAATAAGTTAAATTATAGAGAGGTAGAAGAAAGAACTGTGGGAGAAAATCGTGAGAGAGAGAAAAAGTAGAGACTAAGTTTAAAAAGTAGCAGGGTGCAGTGGCGTAAGTTAAATACATTTAAGTGTGAATGGGCCGACAAATAATCAAAGTTTATATTTAAATTCTTAATCAAATAGCTCAAATAATTCATATAATATAAAAGGGAAAATTATACAATAGCCACTAAACTATTATTTATACTTTTAATCACTAAATTATTTTTTGTTTATTTTTTATCACTAAACTATTATGTGTGTCCACTTTTTACAACTGAACTATATATATATTTTTTTTCACTTTTGATCAATTGGAATGTTCATTCTCATTATATATACACTTTTAGTTATTATTTACTTATATATTTTTACATTTCAGATACATTCTTTATATTTAATTTCATTTTAAGAAACAGATTTTTAAAAGGTCTCTTAGAAATGAACTAAGTAACATACTCTTAATTAAGAAAGAAGAAACGTGTATGATAACTCTTTAAATATTAATCAACCATCACATCAATTGTTTTTTGATCGGCACACTCTTCAGTCAAGAAGGTGCGGAAAATTGGGCAACATCTGCTTGCTTGTTCACAACAGGGGATGTTGAGATTCCTTCACTTAAAAATGACTAAATGAAGACTTTCTAGAGACCCAAGAAAGTTTGTTCACATGACTGAGACTGAGACCAATACAGGAAAACGATATACATTTTGTATCCCGAAGCCTCGCCACATGTGACCAAATTTTGTAGTCCATCCGTCATACTCAAATAGTACATTTTGAAATGTGTATAACTTATTATGAGTCGTGAAGTACAACATTTAAAATAAATAATTTATTATTTTATTTTTCACTTATATCCGTACTTTATAAGTAATGGTTAATTATGAACCACACATTATAATATTAGTAAGAGTATGTAATGGAAATAAATTTAAAGTAAATTCTTTAAATGAGACAAGATTCTTTTTTTAAAAGTGGATTCTTTAAATGTGACCGAGGAAGTATCATATATAATGCGAACTGCCAAAAATATCAAATTGTCTTTGTATTGAATTTATATTAACATGGGATTCAAACACATATTCTTGTAACTCCTTGATTATTAATTGCTTATTATTATCATTCGTTCATCAAGAATTAATATGTATACTTTTGTCTTATTATATACATTCCCTTTAATTTGTTTCATCGTCTATATCATTTGTGACCTCCTTTTGAACAAGTCATAACAAACAAATGCTGAGATAAGTCTTCATCTGCCTTATCTAAATAGGATAATTTTGTCTCTCGACTAACTTTGAAACCATGTTAATATAAGCAATTCTCCAATCATCTATAATTAGCTCCTCAAAATCTCCTCTTGTTTTCAACAGGCTGATACACGAACGAACCGCAAATCCAAACACCAACTTTCAATCTGAGAGCATTAATCTGAACCAAACTATCTTAGGCAAGAACAACGAAAACCAAAAAACCCACCAAAGCTAATTTAATTAGCTAAAAGGCACAAGGCTAGCTTTTCTCTATCTTTCTATTTAAACCTCTTTATTATCACTTAATAATAATTCGACCACAAACCAATGTAATGTGTGCAATATCCAACTTCAACAATTGTTTCTTCAAAATTGTTAAACCGAAAATAATACTTTAATAAGTAGCCTTAGCAATTCCAACCACATTGTCTATGTCACACTCATCAAAGTACCGCAGTGACGACAACCAAGAAGATGAAGGGGAGCTAGAATATGGCCCCTAGAAAACTGATGACAATGATGACTTTGGGGACGAGGAAGAAACTTACATTACAGGGCCCAAAAAGCATGAGCAAGCGAGGACTTACTTTGATCATCGACTTCGGGCACAGCTTAAAGTAGATTATAGAAAATACAATAAAATTGGTAACAAAATGTAAATCATGATAGTTTTAATTTTAATTATAATTTTTTTTCTTTTGCAATAAAAAAAAAGTACCCCTAGAGTAATTTCAAGTGGAACTGCCTATCCAAATTAAAGTACAGACCAATTTGTATCAACAGTAGAGCCTTCACAATTCTCTACAGCCCAACAGCACAAAATTTTGAAAGAGCCTTCTGTCAGCAAGAAAGAACGAGAACCGTGCGGGTGAAAAACTTAGCAATTTTGGAGCTCCAAATTTCACCGGCTAATTTTATCGCTCTTGCTCTGATACCACTTATATGATATAAAAACAATATATATCTTAATGATACACATAACACAGAAATTAACGCATAAAAAAACAACTTAATAAAACAAACTAATCGAAACTATATTAAATCTGTTGATGGTAAACATACGAATAGGTAGGACCAAATCAAAACAAATCATAAAGCTTTACTTTTATTTATTTTTAATTTTCTTTTCATAAAGCTTTTCTTTAATAGGTAGGACCAAATCAAAACAAATCATAAAGCTTTTTTATTAAAAAAAAAAAAAATTCATTAAGCTTTCCTTTATTAACTTCAAAACATGAGCTCCACGAATGCTATTTTATCACCAAAAACAATAAAACTAAAGGCATTCAGCCTTAGAAATCCACACGACCAACTGGAGCCTCACGACTTCTTCCACATGAATCTCTCTTGTACTAAAATCCATATCCCGTGATCTTTTATATGGACTATGAAATTATCTAAAATCAACTAAAACCAAATTCTATTCCTACCCACATGGGCGGATCCAAAGGGGGTTGGGGGTGGCCGGGTGGGGGTGGTGGTGGTTCCTGGACATCTCCAACCATCTTCCCCACCCTTATTAATAGTGTATTGTTTGGTGTCAAAAAAAAAAAAAAAAGAAAAAAAGTAAATCATACATGCATTTGACTTTTAAAAGAATTTTTATGTTCGACTTCAAAGATTTTGTTTCGGTTTCGCCACTGTCTACTTATAAACTAATTTCCTAAACTATGTAAGAAACAACTAAACAAGTAATTACTAAATCTTATTACAAATATAATTACTTAATTAATTTTAGTTTAATTAATATATCCCAACACAATCCCAGTCTTAACAAAATAAAAAATAGAAATCAATGCTATAGAAGAAACTTGAAAGGAAGAAGACTTAGGATAAGAGTACATTAATGGCATTAAACAAGCACGATGATAGATGAGGTCATGCACGGGGAACGCGCGAGTCTAAAATGAAGTATACATATTTCATTTAGCCACGTATGTATATAGGAATGATATATCATTCAGTAATTCTCATAAAAGATTAAAAAACAAAAGAAGTACTGGTTTTAGGTGTTCTGTGACATTTACTTTTTTTTTTTCCTTCTAATTTTTAGATAACAGCCTATTAAGAGGTTAAACTTCGAAATGATATAACTCGCCTTACCCCAAAATACAAAATGTAATTGTTGAATATAGTTTGTAATTGCTGAAGAGAAGCTATCTACTGATTGGTTGAACCTTCTTAAGAAAAACTGATTTTTTAGTTTTCTTCTAGTTTTCTTTCTTTGTGAAGTTTGAATGAACAATTGCAACTGTTTATGAGAAGATCAGTTCAAACTTACTCTCAACCAACTCTAACGGCTAGTGACTTACTATCTCTACAAATAAGGGTGTTAGTCTGATTTACAACACACATCAATCTTTCATTCTTGTTCATATATTCAAAGAACTTGCTACTTTGATATATTGTACGAATCTATTGAATCCTAGGAGGATCTTGCCAATTTCCCGGTTTAGCAATATAGTGGGGGCAATAATTCTCTAAGTACAGTGTTATCACGCCTTATATTCATCTGTTGTTGCTTCGTGCAATCCACAAACACAATTCCCTCAGTTTACATATTTTTACTTAAAAGTTTTCTGCAAAATTTTCATTGTTCTTTTGAGTTCTGTACTCCACAAACTACTCAACATTCTTAGAGGATTATTGGCTTGCTGTCATAGAGACTACTGGTGATGCAACAATAAAGGCCATGTCACAGGATATTGTCAAGTTAGACAAACTTGAAGGGATGGGCACTAACTACAATCGCTGAAAGGAGAAAGTCATCTTCTTCTTCACTACCTTAAAAGTGGCATATGTACTAAGGCCGAATCTTCCTACGATTCCACCGCCAAAAGGAAGATGATTCTGGAGAGTTAATCAAGCAAAGAGAGAAGCGAGAAGAGGACGAGATTCTATGCCGTGGACACATACTTAACAATCTCTCCGATAGCATGTATGATCTCTTCTTAACAATTAAAAGTCCAAGAGAGATTTGGGCTAAACTCAAAAGGAGTATGCCACCATGAAGCAAGGCACATATAAGTTCTTCATTAAGAAATACTTTGGGTTTAAAATTGTTAATGGTTCCCCACTTATGGATCAAATTCACAATTTACAAGTTTAGTTTCCAAACTCAATGATTTGGGAGTTAAAATTCCTAAGGCTATGCAAGTTGGGGCAATTATTGCCAAGTTACCTTCTTCTTGGAATGATTACCAAAAGAACTTACTGCATACATCAGAAAAGTTAACTTTAACAAGTGTTTTAAACACTTAAGGATTGAGGAAGGTGCTAAATTCATTCAAATCAATGATGGTGTGGAAAGTGATCCTAAAGTTCATGTAATTGAAGAAAAGAAAGTGCATGTTAACAATGATAAAAGTAAGAGAAAAGTTTCTGAAAATGCTAGTTCCAGTAACAACAAAAAGAAAATCGAATTTGCTGCAATTGTGGTAAAAATGGGCATTATGAGAATGAGTGCAGGTCTAAGAAGAAACAAAAGACCACCAATGCTCCTATTACTAATGTTATTGAAATTTCTGAAATTGTAGCAACAGTTACACTTGGTATGTCAACTGAGATCCACATGACTTCTCCTATATCCTCAAAGGATTGTGGTATGATTCTGGTGCAGCAGTGCATGTGTACAACGACAAGGCTCAATTCAAGAAATATGAAGATCTTGAAGTTTATAAAGTCATCATAGCAAATGGTGTGAGGGCTAAAGTGCTTGGAAAGGGTGAAGTTCATCTGAATTTTACTTCTTGAAAGAAACTAATCCTCACTAATGTGCTTCATGTTTCTGATGTGATCAAGAACCTTGTCTCTGCTAAAATTTTGAATACGAAAGGCTTGAAGGCTATAGTTGAATATGATAATGTCATTTTGTCTAAGAATGGGGTGTTTGTAGCACTACTACAAAAAGTAGATTCAACGGCGGTACTTTAACGGCGAAAAAGACCAAAATCGCCATTAAAAAGAAAGGATTTCCTATTGCAGTTTATATATAAACCGCCGTAGAAAGTCATTATCTACGGCAGTTTATATAGAATTTCTGGAGAAAGTCATTATCTATGGCGGTTCTATATAAATCGCCATAGTAAGTGATACTTTCTATGGCGGTTATTGAGAAACCGCCATTATCTTTCTATGGCGGTTTCTCAATAACCGCCATAGAAAGATCATTTCCATGGCGGTTTCTCAATAACCGCCATGGAAAATTGCTTTCTATGGCGGGGTTTTTATAACCGCCGTTGAATATACGCATAGGGTTTAGGGTTTATAACCGCTAGTAAAATTAAATTTCTTTTTGTTTAGAGTTGTTTAAAACTACAATAATGTTGATGTTTGTAATATTCAAATTTAAACATATTAGCTGCATCATCTGAATTTTGTATAAAGGGGTAAGGCGTATTATGCACGTCCACCTCTTTATATTTTTCTGACTCTTAATTCTAATAAAAGAAGGTGTATATATATATATATATATATATATATAGATTCAAAGGAAGATCTAACTAGCCTATATATGATAGATACGGAAACGATCAACAATTAATTAAGACTTTACATGGATACGACATTGATTTATTCTTGTAACCAATTGTGAAGAGTATTAAGTGTTGCTATGAATTTTTATTTTCACATAATTGAATTTCTTGATTTACTTTATTTAACTAGCGATAAGTAGATAGGAATTCAGAAGTAAAAACCTTATTAGTAAGGGTGAAGTGCATATTTGGTCACGAAACTTTGCCAATGTACAAAAATGATCACGCAACTTTCAAAAGCTGATTTTTGGTCACACAACTTTCAAAAATTTGCAAACATGGTCATTCCGTTACCGTGAAGTCCCTAACTTTTTTACAGTCACTAAGTAGTTATAATAGGTGAAGATGGAGAATAATACATAGTGATTCAATGAAGTTATTGAACTCAGTTATAAGCAAGAAAATAAGAAACAGACCAAACGGGAAGGAAGAAAAGAAGGATCTTGGCCAGAGAAAGAAAAACAGGGGAAGAAGAAAAAAAAAATGCAAAAATGATCACATAAACAACACACAAAGTAACGTTACTTTGCGTTATTCGGTTTAACTGCAACATTAGTAATTCAATGAAAATTGTTATTCGTGACCAAAAATGCACTTCACCCTATTAGTAATTCAATGAAAATTGCTATTTTGAAGTTTTCTTAGAATTATTATGTAACAATACTTCAAAAATTTTTGAGGGCCTAAAATAATGGATTGGTCAAATAAAAATTTGAAATTTATTTATTGTTTATCATAACATAAAGGCTAGAGTTTGTATATAATTAATAAATATGATGAATTTTACTATAAAAATTGATAACTAGTAAATTACATATTTATTATTAAATTAAAAAAATTTTGGGGTTAATTTACAAAAAATAAAAACTAGAAATTAATAGGAATAGAGGCGTGCGAGGGAATCTAAATTTTTTTCCGACACTTTCTGACGCGGTTTAAGATAAACCGCTGTAGAAAACCCAATATTTTACGAGCTTTCTATGGCGGTTGTAATTAAAACCGCCGTAGAAAGTTACTTTCTATAGCGGTTTCTTAATAACCGCAGTAGAAAGTTACTTTCTATGGTGGTTTTAATAAAAACCGCCATAGAAACTTAAGTGGGTAGGGCATTTTAAGGGAAAAATTGTGAGCTCCCTCTGTTTCCATCTCCAGCCAACTATCGCTTCCCCTTCATCTTCTGCGAGGAACGTCGCCGGTGCCCATTCTCTCGCCGCCGGTTTTTTCTCTTGTCTTCCCCCGAAACCGTTCTTCCGGCGGCGTTGATAATAGACCCGCCGACACCCAACTCCAGAGATGTTTCTTAATCGGCCGTCACCTACCACTTGGAGTTAACCAGCACTAGAATTTCACCACAATCGGTCCTTGTTGTGGGCTTCAAATCATAAAAAAGGTAATATCGAATAGTTTCGACTTTATTTAAGCTTTACAAATTTTATTGTTACTTGATTATGGCGATTGGCCTAGGGTTTATTATTAGTGTTAAATTTGGGTTTTTTCTGGTTGTTTGTTCATAACATATATAGCTTCAGCTTGGGCGCTCACTTGTCGATCGCAACTTCTGGTTTTATTTCTTGTGGGTTTGTTTTATTTTGGGTCCTACAGACTGGACCCTATTCTAAAGCAAAGAACTCGTTTATGCTAAGCTATAAGCATACATGCTGTTGTGAAGTGGATAGTTATGTCGCATGAGCACAGCTCTCCTTCTTCCACATTCCCCCTTTCGTTGTTACTTATATGGTTTTCCATCACTTCAAAATGTTTATTTCTATTTTTGTGGTGTTGGTTGGGTGTTTGAGTTTGGGAAGTTTGGATTGAGGTGAATAAGGTGAAATTCTCTGCAAGAATTGACTGATTAGGAAGTGAAAACACAAATGCCTATGTCCTGTTTGTCAAAAGGCCTGAAAGAAAATTTTTTTTATTTATAAATTTGGTACTTTCTACGGCGGTTCCTAAGTGAACAGCTGTAGAAAGTCCTAACTTTCTACGGCAGTTCCTAACCGAACCGCCGTAGAAAGTCTGAACTTTTTATGGCGGTTCCCAACCACCGTAGAAAGTCCGTAACCATTCTACGGTTGCCAGATAGATGACAGTTCAAATGCTTAAAAAATCGCCGTTAAATGTGCAAAAAAACCGCCATTAAAACCCTTTTTTGTAGTAGTGTAGGAAAAGCTTACTCTTGTAATGGCATGTTCAAGTTGAGCATTAATGCAATAAATGATGTTTCTCTTTATATGCTTGATTCTCTTATAATTTGTGGCATGGTAGATTAGGACATATAAGTCACAAAACACTAAAGTTTATGTCTAAAAATGCCTTAATCAATTGCAGTAATTTTGAGAATGTGAACAAGTGTGAAACATGTATACAAGCAAGAATAACTAAATTGCCCTTTCTAAAATCTAAAAAGTCCAATGGTATTCTTGAACTAATTCACTCTGATGTTTGTGAATTAAATGGTGTTTTAACAAGAGGTGGAAATAGATATTTCATAACCTTTATAGATGATTTTTCTAGATTTACTTTCGTGTATTTAATAAAAAATAAAGATGAAGCATTTCAAATGTTTCAAATCTATAAAGCTCTTGTTGACAACCAATTAAACAAAATGATCAAAGTTTTGAGAAGTGATAGAGGGGGTGAATATCTCTCTAGTCATTTCTCAATTTTTTGTGAAACAAATAGAATTGTGCACCAAACAAGTGCTCCATATACTCCACAACAGAGTGGATTGGCTGAGAGGAAAAACAGAACCATACAAAACATGGTGAATTCCATGTTTTTAGGTTAAGGTTTACCAAACAATCTTTCGGGCGAAGCTTTGTTGGCTACTTGCCATTTGCACAATCGAATTCCTTCACTAAAGACTAAAGTGTCTCCATATGAGATATGGAAGGGAAGAAAGCCAAACTTATCTCTTGAGAGTTTGGGGGTGCATTACCTATTACAGGGTTCCAGAAATTAAAAGAACCAAATTGGGACCTAGAGCACTTAAAAGTGTGTTCATAGGATATGCTGAAAATTTCAAGGCCTATAGATTGTTGGACCTTGATTCAAATGTCATAGTTGAATCAAGGGAAGTTGAATTCTTTGAGAATCTGTTTCTTAAGGAGTCTGAGGTTAGCAACAATCAAACAAGTGAATCAAGTACATCTCAAAGTGCAGCAACTTCTCCTAGTGAAACAACAAGAAATGAAGTTGGAACTTCAAATGAAGTTAGGAGAAGCCAAAGGAAAAGAAAAGACAATCATCTTTCTCAAGACTTTGTGTGGTCTCAGTCAAGTGTGTTCCTTGTTGAAGGAACTAGGGACAATCTAATGAATAAAATTCCAATTTTATTTAGTGTAGAAGAAGACCCCAAAACTTATAATGAGGCTTTGAAGTCAAGATATGCTGCATTTTGGAAGAAGCTATAAATGATGAAATGAACTCCATATTGTCTCACAATACTTGGGTTCTAGTCAATCTTCCACAAGGTTCCAAACAAATTGGTTGTAAGTGGGTGTTTTGAAAAAAGTGTGCAACTAATGGAACTATTCTAACTTATAAAGCAAGGTTGGTGGCTAAAGGATTTACACAAAGAGAAGGAATTGATTACTTTGATACTTATGCATCCGTAGCTAGAATTGCTTCTATAAGAGTTGTTTTAGCTTTGGCTTCTGTTTGTGATTTAATCGTACGTCAAATGGATGTGAAAACTGCATTTTTAAATGGTGATTTAGATGAGGAAGTGTAAATGGAACAACCAGAAGGCTTTGTGCTTCCTGGACATGAACAAAAGGTGTGCAAACTCATCAAATCTTTGTATCGTCTTAAAGCAAGCACCTAAACAGTGGCATGAAAAATTCAAAACAGTAATACTCTCAAGTGGATTTAGATAAAATAATGCTGATAAGTGCATTTACTCTAAATCAACTAGTGAATATAATGTTTTGATTTGCCTTTATGTGGATGACATGCTCATAGTGAACAATACAAATAAAGGTGTTGCTGAAACTAAGGAGTTTCTATCTTCTAAGTTCCAAATGAAGGATCTAGGTGAGGTAGATACTATCTTGGGCATAAAGATTAGGAAACATAGTGGGGGTTTCTCTCTTTCTCAAAATCATTATGTTGATAAGATACTCAAAAAGTATCAACATTTAAGTGTGAAAAAATCAAACACTCCTTTTGATCCTAACTCACAATTATGCAAAAATAAGGGGAATCTAATTGCTCAGCTTGAATATGCAAGTGTAATTGAAAGTCTCATGTATGCTATGAGTTGCACAAGACCTGATATTTCTTATGCAGTGTGTAGACTATAAAGATACACAAGAAGTCAAAGTAAAGAACACTGGAAAGTTGTGACAAGAGTTCTTGGTTATCTCAAGAAAACAAGAGATTTAGAACTCTACTTTAGTAATTTTCCTAAAGTGTTAGAGGGATTTTCTGATGCTAATTTGTGCGAGTGATCAAAAACCTACAAGTGGTTTGATCTTCATGCTAGGGAATGGAGCTGTCTTGGGCTTCAAAGAAGCAAACGATTATAACTCATTCCACAATGGAATCTGAGTTTGTAGCTCTATGTGCAGCATGCAAAGAGGCAGAGTGGCTAAGGGATCTAGTACTTGATATAGATTTTTGGCCTAAACCTATGCCTCATATTACTATCTTTTCTGATAGTGAAGCTACGTACTATGTCTAGAGCATTAAACAAAGTGTATAATGGTAAATCTAGACACATTAGTTTGAGGCATGCATGCTTACATTCGTGAAATGTTGAATAATGAAGTTGTCTCCATTGTTTTTGTGAGAACTCACAAAAATTTGGCGGATCCTTTGACTAAACCTAGGTAGAGATTTAGTGAGTTTGACAACATCTGGGATGGGATTAAAACCCCTAACGAAAAATGATTAGACAATGGAAACCCAACCTTCTTCTAATAAGTTTTAGTATGAAAGGTTTAAAAGGGTAACAACAAGTTGTCTAATTGTTGTAAGCACCTAAAGATCTGTAAACCATCCCAATGAGAAGGGTATACTTTGTGTCTTAATGATATTATTTTATTGGGGTTTTGCTCATTCCAAACAAAACTTGAAATAATCATCACATATGTAGTCATACAAGTGGTGCCGCTTTTAACAAGAGTTTGGGGTTGACTCTTGCAAATGACTATTAATCTAGGGATGAGCACATGGCCATAATAGTGGTACAACTTTGTGTGATTGAATGTGGCAATTGATGGTTCAAATGTGTTTCTATTAAATATTGGTTTAACCAAATGAGCCACCAATATCTTGATAAAAACTTGTGACTTGTTTACACTAAATGAAAGTTTAAAACAAAAGTTACTCTCATTTATGTTTGATTTCCATGTGAAGTCTTGATTCAGCAATACAAACTAAGTTGGGGAATGTTGAATATAGTTTGTAATTGCTGAAGAGAAGCTATCTACTGATTGGTTGAACATTATTCAGAAAAATTGATTTTTCAGTTTTTCAGTTTTCTTTCTTTGTGAAGTTTGAATGAATAGTTGCAACTGTTCATGAGAAGACCAGTTCAAACTTACTCTCAACCAACTCTAACGACTAGTGACTTACTATCTCTATAAATAGGGGTGTTAGTCTGATTTACAACACACAGCAATCTTTCATTCTTGTTCATATATTCAAAGAATTTGCTACTTTGATATATTGTATGAATCTATTGAATCTTAGGAGGATCTTGCCAATTTCCCGATTTAGTAATGTAGTGGCCTGGGGTAATAATTCTCTAAGGACAGTGTTATCACGCCTTAGATTCATATGTTATTGCTTCGTGCAATCCACAAAACAATTTCCTCAGTTTTACATATTTTTACTTAAAAGTTTTCTGCAGAATTTTCATTGTTCTTTTGAGTTTTGTACTCCACAAACTACTCAACAGTAATTGCATATGCCTCTATTTGAAAAGAAAAACCAATTAAAACATAATGCAAAAACCTAAATTTACTCTAGGTATTCTACGACATCATCAGTATTTAGTATTAGGTGGGTTTAGGCACGTAGTTGAACTGTTCAAATTTTAGTCCCTATAATCTAATACCAAAGGGAGAAGAGAAGCGGTGCACAATGATAAAACAACTAGAGGTCCGAAGTTCAAGTTGCAAATAATACGAGTTTTTTGAAAATATGTAAATTGAGACTACAACATTATAAATTAAAGGCTAAAGTGTATGCTTAGGAGGCTGAATTTGAAAAAAAAAAAAAAAAAAAGTGATGTGGTGTCGGAAATAGAGTTGACGCACTTGGCGAAAGTGGACAGAGTTGACCGGCACAAGAAAAAACAGTGAGGTTTTGCAGATCCGAAGGCACATGTTGATGGGAAACGGGCCCAAGAACAGGACCCATCGCTATGCCATGGCCTACGACGGATTTTAGCCAAATAACGTCGTTTGGATCCTCAAAAACCTGTTTTTGACATTTTAGGAAAGTTTTGTTTTAGGTATAACTTTTGATTCGAGTGTCTAATTTAGTTGCCTTTTCCCCGTTATTCTAGCTTTTGTTAGGAGTTCGATTCCATGTGGATTTTGAAGAATTTTCCTGTTTTGGTGAATTTCCGTTTTGTCTTAGTTTTCGATTTCGGGCGCCCGTTAAGCCTATATAAGGGCGTGCCATATTTTGTAGGGAGCAGCTTTTAATTAATAGAGATTCAGTTATATAATTTTTCTAATTTTTGATAGTCCTATTGTGGGTTTTCAATTGTTGGATACCTTTTTGACTGGCGATCAATTCAACAGTGTTTCGGAAGGCTTTTTCTGGTTTTCGCGAAATCTTTCTCATAGATAGATTCGGTATGTCAAAAAGAAAAGAAAACTTACAAATATTTTTAACTAGTTATCAAACACATACCATATATAATGGGAGAGCTTGTTTTGCAACCGTTGAAGAGCCTCGATTTATTAAGACCAGGTATAGCAACAGACTAGAAATATTTGTGACATCATTCACCCCACCAGTTGGTATGAGAGGGACTAAAATTTAGCCACTCCCTCTCTTGAATTGAATCAGAAGCTACCCTTGGTGTTAGGTGTTCAATGTCTTCAATTTCAAAATAAATGGTAGGGAGTAATGCAGCATTTAAAGATAAATAAGTCACGAAAAAATAAATTTAAATAATAAGGTGATCTTAAGTTGAATAAAAAAAACTTTGGGAGTTATTGTGCAAATTTGGTGGAGTGTTTTAGAATGGGTTTAAACCAAAGTATTGAGGAAGGCGTTTGAGCAATAGAGTGAATTGTTGTTTTATATCATGATTTTTGTCGAATGTGCTTTAGAGTGAATTGATGTTTTATGCCATAATTTTTGACACATTCATGGATGAGATGAATGGAGATTACAATTAATGCTTTAATAGAAACCGTGGGCTAAGAATGTTATGACGAAAGAATCCAGAACACAATCGGCGAATAACGGTGGTGGTGGATTGCGATTTTAAAGTTACTAACCAATAAAGGGAAAAGTACAAAGTAAAATCAGTAAATTAGTAGATAGAAGATTGGAGCCTTAAAAAGAGGATATGGAGATGCTATTGAAAAATTTAAAAGGGAAGAAGAAAACCTAATGAAGTACAGAGAAAAAAACTGTCATGCACGGGCATATGAGTCTATGTTAACTGTTGAAAAGCTGAAGATCAGGATATATATATAAGAGATCAAATGCTATAGAAGAAACTTAAATGGAAAAAGAAAACTGAGTATAAAAGTACGATTAATGGCATTGAGCAAGCACAATGGTAGATGATGTCATGCACTGGGGGCACACGATGATAGATGATGTCATGCACGGTTTTGTTTTTTCTTTTTGATTTTGTTGTTTTCCTGATAGCATCTAGTACAAAATTTTCTTCATATTCATTCATCAAAATAATGCTATACACCAGAGTCCAGATTAGCATCTACTTCAAAATCTCTCTCCCTATCATTCTCCAAAAACTAAGAAAAGAAACTCTAATGGGGCACTTAAGTTCACAGCAAAATTTAAGTTTTAAATGATTTCTCTTTCAAAACTACAAAAACATGCTTTTTAAAACATGGTAAACAACATACCCTAATACTGAAACCTAATGTTTTGGTGATCGGAGCAGAAGGTTATGGCGGAGTGGAGAGGCCTGTTGTTGACCATTTGGTGAGAACATGTTTAGTGCTGGACTCCCATTCCTGTCCAGCAAAGTCACCTGCTCGCTATGCCCGCAGGGCCGCGAAGTGCGATGAGGGGCAGGCCATGTCATTCAAGTCAGGAAGAGGCTTCATTTTAGACTCGTGCATTCTCCGTGCATGACATCAACTGTCATCGTGCTTGTTCAGTGTCATTAACGTGCTTTTATACTCAGTTTTCTTCTTCCCTTTAAGTTTCTTCAATAGCCTTTGATCTCTTATATCTATTAGAAGGAAAAACGTAGGTTTTATCCATTGACTGATCCCCGCCTTGAAGGCAGATTCTCCATCACAGGTGCCCAGGAGGTTGTTCAGTTAGTTGCTCATTGCCTCAGCCGTGATGCAAAAGCTCGTCATTTGATGAGTGAAGTTGTTGAAATATTGAACCCTCATCTTTTTAGCTTATGTTTGGTGCCCCAATCCTCATTTTGCATCCCATCGCATGCCTACTTTCTCATTTCACTTAAATGATTCAATAAATAATAGTACCCTGTGTCTTTTCTATAATTCAGATTCACAATGCTAAAGCAAGCAATAGAGCTCTAATAGAAGAAAATGCTAGAACTCATTATGAAAATCTAGCAATGAAAGAAATGCTTAACGACTTTGTTTGTCTAAAGTGTAGCTGTACAGTGCAACAAAATGTGGAAACTTTGAGAGTTGAGGATGAATGGCTGAGACAGAAAATACTTTTTATTCTTATCATTTGTGCTCTAAATAATTTATCATGTGCATATTCACACATAACAAGTACAATTTTCCTATCCTTTTTACTTCTCATCCAGTAAGGGATTGGTCATTTTTGTTGTTTAACTATATAACTCATAAAGTATTAATAACTTATGCCTTTTTATTAGGAAAGATAAAGAATATATTATTTATATTCTAATTTTTTTATGCTTTCTTTGCAACATTCCAGTGCGCTCCCCGTGCATGACATCATCTATCATCGTGCTTGTTCAATGCCGTTATCTTCTTCCCTTTAAGTTTTCTCAATAGCATTTGATCTCTTATAACTATCAGAAGGAAAAACGTAGGTTTTACTGATCTGTTGATATATCCCCACCTTGAAGGCCGACTCACCATCACAGGTGCTCAAAAGGCATTTCAGTTTGCTGCTTATTGCCTCAGCCGTGATGCAAAAGCCCGCCCTTTGTTGAGTGAAGTTGTTGAAATATTGAAACCTCTTCCTGACCTGTATGACATGGCCTGCTCCTCATCGCACTTCGCGGCACTAAACATTAGGTTTTAGTATTAGAGTTTGTTCTCCCTGCATATTCTGTTCCCTGTCATAATATTAGTCCTTTGTAAGGGTGGAAATAACTAAAACTTGAATTTTACTATGAACTTATAAGCACCCAGCTGCGAACGCAGAACAAAATATATGGGGGGGCGACGTTAGTGGTAAAAAAAAAAATTCCATAATAGGTGAGAAGTGGTGAGTTTAATGCAATTTTTTTTTCAATATTATTATGAGATACATAACTACTAACGTATCAAAATAACCATAATAATATATGTAACTGTGTTTTACGATCACTTATATGTTGAAAACAATGCAAAATTTCCTTCTCATTATATACTATGCAGGGAAAAAAAAAAAAAGTTGAGGGAGAGGGTTTGATTTGTGAATTGGGTTTTAGTGATTAGAAGCCAAAGGGAAAGGGAGGGATTAGAATTAGGATTGGAGAAGGGGTCTAATTTGTAAAGTGAGCTTTTCAAAATTGACCCCTTATCTTTTTTTTATTTCTTTTCCTTTTTAAGTGGAATGACGTCGTTTTACTTAAAGCGTAAAAAATAAAAAATAAAAAATAGAAGAAGAAGTCTTCTTCTTCACAGCAGCAGTGGGGCGCCCTTTGCCCTAGCTTTTAGCAGCGGCGGCGGCGGCGGGGCGAAGCTAAGGGGTAGTATTACTACTACCCTTAGCTCCCGGAGGAAAAAGGGGAGTCGGCACCCCCCTGCCCCTCCTTGTCTCCGCCACTGTAAGCACCATTAGAGTTTCTTTTCTAAGTTTTGGAGTGTGATAGGTAGGAGACATTTTGGAGTAGATGCTAATTTGGACTCTGGTGTATAGCATGATTTTGATGAATGAATATAAAGAAACTTTTGTAGTAGATGCTATCACACACAACAACAACAACAACAAAAACAACAACAAAAAAAAAGAAAAAGAAAAAGACAAAAAAAACCGTGCATGACATCATTTATCGTGGTGTGCCCCGTGCATGACATCATCTACCATCATGTGTGATGTGAGTTGTTGTGAAATGCCTTACGTTACAGACGTCGACTGCCAAGAAAGGATTGAACTTGAAGGTCACAGACTTACTCTTTTCGATAGTCGAAATTCTCTACTTAGCCTAGGTGAGACTAGCTCTTTTATTCATAACTAGATAGAAGAATTAAGAGGTGAAAGAACAGAAATCTAGGCGGAGCAAGTAACCTAGACTTTTCTAAGTTTAGGAACTTACAGAGTTATCAATACATAATAAACATACAAGCTCAAAATAATAAAGTTGAGAACCCAAAGTAAAGGATAAACCTCACAATTATACTATGAATTCTTAGTGATAGTGGTTTGGGCTGCCTCCTACTCATAGGGATAGGAGTAGTCAAAACTTACAAGGAAAGAAGCTAGAAAAGGAATCAAAAACAACAAAAGTACGTGGAAACCAACGAGAGTTGGAAACCGATTACAAACCAAATTCGAAAGGAACTCGAATAAGGCATGTACGAAATTTGGTTATATCCTTTTGAGGGGATATCCAAAAATCACAAGGAAATAAAATAGGAAAAGGAAAGCCTAAATTTGGTATCTTGAATAGAAAATCCAAATTCAAGTTGGAAAGAAAATCTACTTTCTAATTTAAAAAGGAAACTAATAATTAAGTCAAGTTGTAACCAGTTTATGGTAACTTAACTTAATTATAATTAAAAGTATAAAAGGAATAGGAAAACATGCACTTTCCAAATCCTTCCTGGATTCTAGAAGCAGGCAACTTGAGAAATTCGCAAGGAGCCTGTGAGCTTGTGCGTGCGGATCTGTGAGGAGGTAGACTGCGATGGGCTGCAACGTGGGCTTGCGATTTGCGGGCTCGTGCTGTAGGCTTCTTCGCAGCTTGTTTATGATTTATGCTTAGCCAATTTGTGTAGCTTAGATGCTGTATGAATTGGCTCAAAGTAAGATGGAGCATGAGTTGTGGATGGTAGTATGGTTTTGCAGAGTCAATAGACTCTATGAAATAGGCCGTCTTTTAACTGGGCTCAGTTTTGCACGATCTTTCTCGAGTCTTGTGATCACAATTGAGTTGGGCCGTTGCCTTTGAAACCCATGAACATTGGGTTCCTGTGGTATGGGTTCGTATTCCCGATTAAGGGAGCTTACGAGATGTTCTCATCAATCCCTCCCAGTTGGAAATGATTCATCCTTAAATCTTGTGAGTAGTCGGACCTAGGAACAGGAAACAAAAATGGATTCGTTAGATATTATTCTTTGATATTCTCCACTTGTTTAGGCCCAATTGTCAGATTGGCCGGTTCCTTCCTAGGAGAGACTCGTATATCCGGTGAATTCCAGTTGGGCGGAAAATAAGCAAAGGCACTATAAAACTTAGTGTCCTCGCGAAGGGCCAAAAAACCAGCAATTTTGATGGATTTGTTTGCATGGCGGACCTGTGCTTTGGTGAGTAGCTCAACTCCCTTCCCTTTTTGTTCTGCGCCCACCGTTTAAAAGCAATTCACCTCTGGGTACATTCACTGCTTGCTGCAGCCGGCGGCATCGGTTTGAGTGTGAATGTCTTGGTACCCTGTGTAACGGTGTAGGTGTTAGCAACCCCATCATAACTAGCCTGAATATCGTACAACCAAGGGCGTTCGAGTAAGACATGGCATGCCTGCATGGGACCACGCCGCATAAAGCTTCGGATTGGAACTTGCCGATTTCAAACTTAACCCTAACTTGTTTTGCAACCCTCAATCATGAGGAGTTATCTAACCAATGAAGTCTGTAGGGTTTGGGATGATCAATTGCTTGCAGATTTAGCTTTTGAACTAGAAACGTGCTAACAACGTTCATGCAACTGCCTGAGTCGATAATCAGAATGACTACCTTTCCAATTAACCTTAATCCTGGAGTGGAAGACAGTTGTCCGTTGCATGTCGTCTTTGTGAAAATGGTGACCTAGGGTTCTGGCGACATACACACTTTCCTCAGCGTGAGATGAATCAATGTAGGCAACTTCTTGATTCTTAGTGTCGGCTTTTTGTTCGTCCTCGCTGATGTACCCTTTTGCTGTCTTAAGGATTTTCCTGAAGTTAGGGCAATGGGCCATGATATGCCCTTTTCCCAAACATCGATGGCAAGTGTTATCACGGGAAGGGGTACGTGGCGTGTATGGCGATGGGTTTTGCATGATGGCCTTCTTTTCCGGGAATGGAGTGCTTGGCGCCTGGATTCAAGCTCCAAGCGGGTTTCCTGTAGGGAAGAGCTATAGGTGCGGATCGTGTAGTCTTGGTATAAGATTTCAAGACCCTGGCATGGTGCAACATATCCACTAGGCTTGTACAGTTTTGCATCTCTACTCCAAGGGTGACCTCACGGCGGAGGCCACTTAAGAATTGGGCCATGATAGCTTCCTTATCTTCAAACATGTTGGCTCACAGTTTTGCTCTTTCTAGTTCACGGTGATAGTCATTAATGGAGTTGCTGCCTTGGGTTTAAGTATGGAGCTCTTTGTAAAGCTCTCGGAAGAAATATGTGGGGACAAACCGTCTTCTCATCATAAACGTGAATTCATAACTTAGTTGGGTCTCTATTTCTTTGCGAAAGGTTAGATTGGCGTTGATGCTCGAGCTCGTTATCCCGCCAAAGGGCGGCATAGTCGGTGAAGTTAGCAACGGTAAGTCTAACCTTCTTTTCGTCGGGAACTTCGTGGAGTTCGAACAACCTCTCTATCTGAATTTCTCACTCCAAGTATTTGTCTAGGTCTGAGCTACCTGTAAACTTTGATACTTTAGACTTGAAATTACTTAGACTGTAGGTTGGCCGTAGCGTCTGGTCGAATAAGTGGTGCGCGACCTTTGGCTTTGCTCTCCAAAACTTTGACCTTTCCTCCCAAAAGATTGAATCGGGCCTCCATATGAGTGTCGAGGGCCGCGATGGCCTGAGTGGTAGGGTCAGAGGGACCTGCTCCCGATTTCTCCTTATCGGCCATGTTGGTGCTGAAAACTACCTGCAATAGACAAGTTTTCAATAGGTGATAATAACCTCACCCCCTGTCCCCCAAGTGTATCAACTAAAACTACGCATTTTCCAGTGTTTCGCTCTAATTGGCTTTTTCACTTGTAAGAAATCACTCTGCCTTTTCCCCTCAATCCTTTAACAATGGTTATATTCACTTTGAGCAAGGGTGTAAACAAGCAAATTCACTCAAACAAGTAGCATAACTTAGGTAAAAACGCAAAGTAATTCTCGAAATAGGGGCTGAACCTATTTCGGTTTTGAAGTGTAGAAAAATATATTTTTCAGTAATTGATTCATACAAGAAGAGCACAAGGAGGAGATTCGAGGACAAGCCCTCAATCTCAAGAAATTAATGTAATGTACACGATGACAAAATTTGAATCAATTTAAGATCTAATGTCCAAGTCGTTTGAAAAGAATTCAAGCTAGGTAATTTGCAGGCCAATTCATAATGAATAGAAGCCAATAACACATAGTAGAGTTGAAACAAATCAGGAAACTACCCAAGATGTTATCACCTACCCGATAGGCAATCAAAGAAACCAATCCCCACTATCAGTAATTAACTTCACAAATTAAGCACACAATTGGAGTTAAGTTTCGACTGAACCAGTGCCAACTTCAACCCAAAAATCGTAATTCTCCCCTGGAGGGAAAAATCATAATTTCAAAAGGGGGTCGGGTGTGGAAACCAAAACTAGTTATGGCTTTAGTGCCTGAATAAGTCACTTAAATGAAGATCGGCTGTTGTGGGCAGATCAAGGGTTTGACTAGTCGTATCCCTGATAACCTTTGCAAAACCAACCTAGGATTTTAGTGACAAACTCAAACAACCACAATTAAACCAATAAGAGTGACGAAAAAGTGATCTAGCTCCCTAGCGACACAAGTGTTAGTCGCAAGAAGCTAGGGTTAACCGAAAACCCTTGGATCGAAACCAATTAATTTCGGCGACACTATTTTTAGTTGCAACAACCAATATTTTCGATTTAATAGCCAACAAATTTATTCTAGCAAGTTGTAACACAACAAGAGTGTTACTATCACACTTAGGGCCTATTCTTTAGAAGGAACTCAGACCTAGGTTTAGTGCTTTTTTGGGTCTGAGTCCAAAAAAAAGCCCAATTTTATCTCAGACCCATGTTTTTGGCCGACTCAAACCCAGGTCTTACTCTAGGTTTGAGACCAGAAAACCCAACCCTCCCAGATGCACTTTCCTCATCATTCCATTTTTTTTTTCCTCCCCCAAAAATCCCCACCCATGCCTTTAAGCCTTTTTTCCGTTTCCTCTCTGATCCAACCCAAGCTTGAAGTTACTCTGCATTTCCTCTCCGATCCAACCCACGCCGGTGGCCCTTGATGTGAAGCTTGAAGTACGGCGTAGAGAAGGTCATGGGGAAGGGGTGAACAGGTAATTCAATTGAAACGGAGAAGAAATCGTTCATAAGATTATTGTATTCCTTTTATCATCGATCTATACGTGTTTTACTCTGCATTTGTGATTCTGCTGCACTCCCGTATTGCCTCCAGGAACCAGTTCAGAGTGATAAAATGGTGAATGATGAATTGAAACAGAGGGAAACGAAAAATTTTATTCTGGGATTTGAAACATAGCCATGGGATGTGGGGAATTTTTTATGCTGGAAATTTTAGTTCTTCAAGTCCCTATTTTTTCTGTTAGGAATTTTTTACTGCCTCCACCAAGATTTTTGTGATGTTGTTTTTTGCACTATAATAATTTTGATCTGGGCTGGTTTTTTTGGCATTTGCAGTAAGATTGGCCATTTTTTCCAGTACAATTTGGCATTTCCAGTGGGATTTACCGTGGGTGCCATGGGTATTGTGTTTATTAGCTTCCATAACAGACCTTGGAATTGTGGATATGGCCAATAGATAATTACAAATTGAAAAGATTGGAAAGTTTAGTTGACTCCCTGTTTTTATTTGGTTAAAATAATTAAAATCAAATTTGAGTGGAAATTGAGTAGAATATAAAAAAATTAAAAAAAAGAAGTGTTGGGAAAAAATTTGGACTAAGACTCATGTTCTCTAGCTTAGGTTGAGTTCTGTTTTGAAACCAAAACTCAGAACCTCGTTTCTTACAAATGGGCTGAAACCCATTTGGGCTGAGAACTGGTTTCAACCCAGTTCTCAGAACAAGCTTAAGAACAGGCCCTTAAGCACAAAATCGTAAATGAGAGCTAGAAACCGAAAAACCAAACTTGAAGTACAAATTAATTTTGAAACCAAATTTGATGTTCTTATCCGATTTGAAACCCCTTTTAACTTTCGATTTCTCTTTTCTATAAACCAAACTTTTTTTTCTTAATTTTCCTAGCAAGAAAATTATGTCTAGGATCTAGCTTACGATCAATTCAATTTTAATTTGTTAAACCCAAAAAATAGCAATGCTTCCCTTTTCTTTTTGATCTTACAAAAAAAAAAAAAAAAATCAGCATGTAAGATGTCGTCTTTATTCTCAATTAATTTTTCAAAGAACCATGCAAGATATCAAGATCAATATTCAAGCTAATTTCATACAGGAAAAATTATAGAGAGGGAAAACACCTTATGAGTTCAACCGAGTTATTTTGCTATTCCTGCTACCAACAAGCTCGCCTTGGCTCTGATACCAAATTTGATGTGAGTGGTTGTGAAACACCCCACGTTGTGGAAGTCAACTACCAAGGAAGGATCGAACTTGAAGGTCACAGACTTACTCTCTTCGATACTCGAAATTCTCTACTTAGGCTAGGTGAGACTAGCTCTTTTATTCCTAACTAGATAGAAGAATTAAGAAGTGAACGAACAAAAATCTAGGTAGAGCAAGTAACATAGACTCTTCTAAGTTCAGGAACTTGCAGAATTATTAATACATAATAAACACGCAAGCTCAAAATAATAAAGTTGAGAGCCCAAAGTAAAGGATTAACCTCACAGTTATACTATGAATTCTGAGTTTTAGTGGTTTCGGCTGCCTCCTATTTATAGGATAGGAGTAGTCAAAACTTACAAAGAAAGAAACTATAAAAGGAACGAGAGTTGGAAACCGATTACAAACCAAATTCAAAAGGAACTCGAATAAGGCATGTGCGAAATTCAGTTATATCCTTTTAAGGGGATATCCAAAAATCACAAGGAAATAAAATAAGAAAAGGAAAGTTTGAATTTGGTATTTTGAAGAGAAAATCCAAATTCAAGTTGGAAAGAAAATCTACTTCCTAATTTAAAAAGGAAACTAATAATTAAGTCAAGTTGTAACCAGTTTATGGTAACTTAACTTAATTATAATTAAAAGTATAAAAGGAATAGGAAAACATACACTTTCCAAATCCTTCCCGGATTCTAGAAGCGGGCAACTTGCAAAATTTGTAAGAAGCCTGTGAGCTTGTGTGTGCAGATCCGTGAGGAGGCGGGCTACAATGGGCCGCGGCGTAGGCTTGCGATTTGCGGGCTCGCACTGTAGGCTTCTTCGCAGCTTGTTTCTGATTTTTGCTAGGCCAAATTATGTAGTTTGGATGCTATATGGATTGGCCCAAAGTAAGATGGAGCATGACTTGTGGATGGTAGTAGGGTTTCGTAGAGTCTGAAATAGGCCGTTTTTTAACTGGGCTTAGTCTGTACGATCTCCCTCAAGTCTTATGATCATGATTAAACTGGGCCATTGCCTTTGAAACCTATGAACATTGGGTTCCTGTTGTATGGGTTCGTCTTCTCAATTCAGGGAGCTTACGATGTCCTCATCAATGTGGCCCCGTTGCATGACATCGTCTTTCATCGTCCTTGTTCAATGCCATTAATTTTGATCCTCAATTTTATTTTGTTTTTGAATTTGTCATAGATGATCGTACGTGTTGAACAATTGGTATCATTCATTTCATTCAAGATATGTGTTTCTCTTGATTTCGAATTTTTTCACTTTCCTATATGTACAATATTTACTGCTTTTTATTTTTTCTTTCTTTATGATAAGTAATACATTTTAACTTCTTCTTTTTTTTCTATAGTGATAGATCCCTTTTCTTGTTCACTTCTTTGCGAACCACAAATTTCTCTATCGTGTTCTTCATTTCTGTGAGAAGTACTGCCGTTTCTCTCTGATATTCATTTCTTTGATAACTGCAGTTTCTCTTTGGTTTTTTTTACTAGTGTTTTTCTTGTTTCTGCAGTTCTCTATAGAAATTCTACTTTTTTTTTTTTCACTTTTTCTTTCACGCACTAGGGTTTTTTTTCGATATCTTCTTCATTTTTCAGTAAAAAAAGTAGGGTCTTTCTCATTTCTTTCTTATACATCCCTATCAATGGCGGCTGAAAAGTTTGATGCCAACTTCATCATCGGGGAGGAGGATGTCTCTCAGTATATTCTCCCTTCTCTCCCCATGGCAACAAATGAGGGAGGTTAAAAAATAGAACCACTGGAACAGCAATGGAGGAGGCATCCACGGTTGATGTACTGCCAATGTTGGATGGAGAGCCCCAGAGGGTTGCGGCAGACAATGTGCCGTCGCCAAACCCGTTGACCATCGTTTAATGACCTACTCTGTTAGAAGCCTAGGAAGTGGCTGTGGAAGTAATGGAAAGGGCGACGACTTTGGTTAGAACGTCGTATATTTCCTTGAGTTATGAAAAGGCGAAAGGCCCAGAGATGCACCAGCATGATGATCTTGAAAGGAAAGAAGCCATAAAATTAAATTTGGAAGAGTTGGATTTGGATAAGTATAAAATACTTTAAGGATGGAAGCACTACTACAGAAATGCCTAAGGGAGGCGCCCCTTTGGAGGCGGGTGATAGATAGCTATTGGAGGCGGGTGCATGTTGATTGGAGGCGGATGCATGTTGCACCCGCCTCCAAAGAGCTTTGGAGGCGGGTACAACATGCACCCGCCTCCAATAGCTATATTGCACCCGCCTCCAAAGAATTGTAACAAATATTTTAATACTCTTTAGAAATTTCTTTTTTTAGGATTGTTAAAATTTTAAAATAATTTTGAAAATTTTTCGATATTCGAGTGAGGCAATAAATTAATAGGTAATAAAAATCACAAGTTTTATAAAGAAATATAGAAATATATCATTTCGATTTTAACTTTAAATAAATAAGTATATATAGCCTAGTGGTAAATTTAATGTGCAAGAGTTAAGTGATTCTGCAGGCGCGAGTTAGACTCCTACCGAAGTCATAAATTGAAGAAAACGAAATTAAATTTTGTACTGGAGAGTATTGGAGGCGAAAAACCGCTCCAAAACAAAAAATTGGTAATTGGATTTTGCACCCGCCTCCAAAAACTATTTATTGGAGGGGGCTGAAAAGTGCACCCGCCTCCAATAAATAATTATTGGAGACGGGTGCAACTCCAATAACAAGATTAATGGAGGCAGGTGTGCCGGTACCTCTGATTAGAGGCGCCCGCAGGGGAAGCGGGTGCACAGCCGCAACACCCGCCTCCAAAGGCCCTAATAACCCGCCTCCTTTGTCACTTTTTGCCATAGTGAAGAAGGAAATGGGGTGGTGGAAAAACGGAAAAACTGAAGACAAGTTGTTTTCGCACGGTAAAATAGACTTTTGGTCTCTGGCCAGAGTTATTAACTTTGAGTGTTGGGGTCAAAAACCCAACATGCCCGCCGATTATGGCACAAACCGTGAAACACTACTAGAAATAGGCCTCTTATGACGACTTTTCCGGACGTAAAATGTCATATTTTTGTCGTAAAAAGCATTTTACGTCGGTCCGACATAAGAAATCTTACATCGAGATTGACTGGCACGGTGTAAATGAACTCTTTACAACTGGTCATATTTCTCGACGTAAAAGTTCATATTTTGAACGTAAAAGTTCATTCCTCCAAGTTGAATAGAGACTCAATTACAGCTTTAAAATCATAAAAAAGCATAATAATTCTGAAAATTAAATTTAAATAAAAAAATATTTAAATATTATTTTTTCAAAATAATTTCCTGAAAAAGACAAACTAAACCATCTCATATAATAGTATCAGCCTAAAAAATGAACAATTTGCTAAATAAAACTACTCCACAACAATATGTTCATATCAACAATAATGAGCCAGGGTACACTAAATTTTCCCATCCTATTGTTCCGACTCTTGGCAAGTGGCAAAAAAGAATGAAAAAGGGAAATAGGGAGTTGCTCTGCATAATATTATGCAGATAAAAATGGCTATAATAGTCATCATG
Source organism: Leptodermis oblonga (assembly GCA_016801395.1). NCBI lineage: Eukaryota > Viridiplantae > Streptophyta > Magnoliopsida > Gentianales > Rubiaceae > Leptodermis > Leptodermis oblonga. The sequence continues at coordinate 12,026,594 of CM028756.1, read as the reverse complement.
AGCTTCATTCATAATATCTTTCAAGGGACTGCTGCTTTCCAGAGCTCCACTTTGTTACCTGGCTACTATCTCTTCATTTTTCTTTCTTCCTTCTGATTCATTCACAAAGTTAGTTAGGGAGAGAATCCATCCAGCTTCCAAAGTGTCAGATTTTGAAGGTTCAGTCCTTTAGACATCATTGATTTCATTGATTCTGTTTCTAGCTAGAATCTGTACGCCCAATGTTTACTTAAAACTTATGTCAACTGAAAAATTTTATAACCTCTGCAGGCTAGAACCATTTGCACTGTCTTAATTTGTGTTCTTATCATTCTCTTCGCGGGTGAGTGTTTAATTTTTTTTTTTTTTCCCTTTCTAGAGAATTATTTATCCTTTCTTTTCTTGCTTCGTTGGTGAAGAATTATTTACCTATCACAGTTGTGTTCTTATCTGTTCTGTTTCTGTTAAGTGAGAAATTGTAGAACTTATATAGCCTAAAACCATTTGATTTTTGTGTGGCTGCATTCTATATTTTGGTGCTTGTATTTCACATCCGTGAATATACACATTTTCCTTCCAATTGTCACTTTAAGTAAAAAGACACAGGGAGTAACAGCATCTTTTTTAAACTAAACGAAGTAATTGTCAGTACCATGTAATTTATTCTTATTTTTATGATAGGTCAAGTTGAATAGCATCTCTTAAACATATATACTACTCAGCTGATATGTATTTGAAGGATAAGTTTATGTAGATCAGTCAGAAGATTTCCCAGCTATCCTATTATGTAGATCAGTCCCAACAGTATTATCAGAGAAGTTAATGAGAATATGAAAACATGGGAATTCTAAGAAAGATACATCTGATTAGTTTTTTAATGTACCAAATTTTGCTGAACAAGATTTTTAAAATATCAACTTATTTACTGAATCACAATGGAATTTGTTCCTGAAAACCGTTATGAATATGGAGTAGTTTGTTTTGTTGATTAAAGGTCATGTGAAATTACTTCAAGTACTAAGTATGTTTCTGTAGCTTGTAATTTACAGAAATAATTTCATAGTTCTCATATGGTTGGGTTCTGTGTTTCTTTCATTTCATTGCATTTCATAATCTATCAACTAGATATTATGTAGATCAGTCACAACAGTCTTATCAAAAAAGTTAATGAAAATATGAAAAAATGAGAATTCAGTTTTTTTTTTCTTTAAATGTGGCAATTTTGCTGAAAAAGGCCTTTTGACTATCAACTTAATTACTGACTGACGATGGAAATCCACCTAGTATGGTTTTATGCACCTAACTTCGATTCGTGTTGGACGTAGTAGTCTTTTGTTGGGGCTGGAGCTGTGTTGTTGAAAGACAAATCTGGTCATTCAATTTTTGGATTCTAGTTCGACAGGTTAGTCATTTTTTTTGTTAATCTAATAAGTACAGTCATTGATACATGCCATGTATGTCATATATGCATAATTTATTATTCATTGCACTTGTAGTGAAGACTTGAAGTGGATATATGTTTTAATTATTCATTGAATGTTAATGTGATTCGATGAAATTAGATTGTGATAAATTCTCATTCTTATTACTTTCAGAAAACCACTTCTTGTGTCATTTAACTGTATTGTAGAGAAGTAAAAAAATGGATAAATCCTGGATGAAAATTGTCCATAGGAAAAAGAACAATAGATATCATTTGGGTGTGCAGGAATTCTTGGATTTTGCTTTTTGTAATAAGGATGAAACATCACATGTTCCTTGCCCTTGCAAATCATGCAACAATTTGAGAACTTCTGATAGGGACACAATGTTCATGCATTTAATGCAAAGTTGATAGGGACACAATGTTCATGCATTTAATGCAAAGGGGAATAAGTATTGACTATGACAGTGGATATATCATGGTGAATTGTATAATATTTCTGATGATGAAGATATGTACCTTGGGGATAGATATGATGATGGTGAGGATAATGTAAATGATGGGATGGATGATTTGTTAAATGATCTAGCTCAGAATAAATGGGGGGAAAATTGGCAAGGCAATGATGAATTTTCTTATGATTTGAACAGTGATACGAACACTTTTCGTAGATTATTAGATGAAGCCCATCAACCTTTGTATGTTGGTTGTGGAAATTTTTCTAAATTTTCGTTCCCTGTCACTATATTGCACATGAAAACACGTAGTGGATGGACAGCCAAATCTTTTGATTGGCTTTTAGACACACTAAATAAAGCATTGCCTAGTTCTGCCTCTATCCCTAAATATTTTTATAAGGCTAAAAAGTACATTAGAGATTTGGGGTTTGTGGGGGAAAAGGTGCATGCATGTGTCAATGATTGTGTTCTATTTCGTAATGAGTATTCATCTAACACCCATTGTCCGAATGAAAAGTGTAAAGAACCACGATTTAGAGGAAAGAATTTTAACGTTCCACGTAAGGTACTTCGATATTTCCCTCTAATCCCTAGGCTTCGAAGGTTGTTCATGAATGAGGATGTTGCTAAAGACATGAAATGGCACAAAGATAAACGGGATGATGAAGAGAACATAATTAGACACCCAACAGATAGTGAGGCATGGAAACATTTTGATAGGGTGTACCCTTCGTTTGCCAATGATGCACGAAGTTGCGGTTAGGTCTCGCCACCGATGGATTCAATCCTTTTGGTAATCTCAGCAATGCTTACAGCATTTGGCCTATTTTTGTATTCCCTTATAATTTGCCTCCATGGAAGTGCATGAAAGACCCATTTATCTTCATGTCAATATTCCTGGGCCTAAATCACCTGGGAGTAATATAGACGTGTATCTTCAGCCATTAATTGATGAATTAAATGAGTTGTGGGGTGGTGTGGATGCATATGACGCTCACCGGCATGAAAAATTCAAATTGCGTGCATCTCTTCTAGGGACTATAAATGATTTTCTAGCTTATGGCATGCTATCTGGTAGAAGTGTCAAGGGATATGAGGCTTGTCCAGTATGTATGAGTGAGACGTTCTCATCCTACTTGCCACACAGTAGGAAAATGTGTTACCTGGGGCACCGCAGACTTCTCCCATCCAATCATCGATGGCGTCGGAATAAAGAAAATTTTGATGGAAATGTAGACACTAAAGATCCAAAATTCCCTAAATTTGGCCATGAAATCTTACATGATATTAATTTGATGATCACTGAACCTTATACTTATGGAGTGAGTAACATAAAGGGGTTAACTACCAAACAGAAACATGAAGGCCATAGTTTGGGGTGGAAAAGGAAAAGTATGTTTTTCAAACTTCCATATTGGGCCGATCTTATGTTAAGGCACAACATAGACATTATGCATGTTGTGAAAAATGTTACCGAGAGTTTAGTTGCCACAATGTTTGATATCAAAAGTAAGACAAAAGATACTTGGAAATTTCGAAAATATTTGATGAAGAAAGATTTAAAAAGGGAGAGCATTTGCAGCCATGTGGGAATACATTTGTGATGCCAATGGCTTCCTATAATTTCAATAAAGATGAAAAGAAAAAAGTTCTTAGCTTTGTGCAGTCTTTGAAATTTCCTGATGCCTTTGTCTCAAATATATCTCAGAGTACCAAGGGAAATGAATTTCAAATGTCAGGTATGAAGAGTCACGACCTCTATGTTTTCATCCATCGAGTTCTACCATTAGCAGTTAAGGGATCATTGACAAAGAATGTCCGTCAAGTTGTGTATGAACTTGGTGAGTTTGTTTGAAAATTGTGCTCACGAACCAAGTTGTGGATGTCATGCAAGCAGAACAAGTTAAAATCATATCACTCTTATGCAAGTTGGAGACAATGTTCCCTCCCTCGTTCTTTGATATAATGATACATCTTTTGTTGCATCTACCATATGAAGCAATCGTAGCATGTCCACCTCAATATCAGTGGATGTTTCCATTTGAGAGGTAATGTTAACTATATATTTGATTTACCTTTTATTTATTTTGGCTTACTAGTAACTTATATTGATATTTTTATTCAATTAGGAAAATGGGAACTCTCAAAGGATATGTACATAACAAAGCGCAGCCAGAAGGATGCATTGCTGAGCGATACATAGTCAATGAATGTCTAAATTTCTGCTCTATGTATTTGAATGATGTGGAAACTGAATTCAACAAGATTGAGCATAACAATGAAATGAATGATTGCTGCGGTGACATTTACGTTTCTCATGTAAAGGGATACCACTTGGTAGTGGAAAGTGTTATGATATGGAGAATGCAGAACTTATAAAAATTCATTTGTACATACTCAACAATTGTGATGAATTGCAGGAGTTGATAAAGTAAGTTTAACATTCTCATATTACATAACATTATCCTTGGACTTTTTTTTTTAGATTATACATGTGAATAAGAAAATTTCCTTGCATGTAGTGATCACATGCTTACACTTGAACACGAAAGCCTTGATGATATAAATGAACATCACACTAATCAGTTTGCTTCGTGGTTTAGTCAACGTGTAAGTGCTTTTTATAAATACTTGTATAAGTAGAAAAAAATTCTAAGCATGGTAAACTACCATTCATTACTTATTTTTTATGGTTTACTTATATAGGTAAGAAGTAGCCCAGAAGAATATGCACCAGATATATGTACTTTGTCAACAGGCCCTCTTAAGCGAGTCATCCATTACACTGGTTGTATGGTTAATGGATATCGATTCCACATCCAAAGTTATGAAAAGCTTAGAAAAACTCAGAATTTTGGGGTTGTATGTCAAGGCGAGCATGGGAAGAACAAAGTTGATTTTTATGGGGTCTGACAAGATGTCATTGAAGTGGAGTACATTGGACATGATAAAAGAGTGCTAGTATTTAAATGTGACTGGTTCATAGTTGATGTTATGGGGTGTCAGGTTGACAAAGAGTGTGGATTCACTAGTGTTAAGATGGGGAGAAAATGGTACTTAGACCAGCCAATGTACTTGCTTCTCAAGTTAGACAAGTTTTCTTTGTTGAAATTAAGAAATGAATGGCACATTGTTCAAGAATTCAATCCACGATCATTGTATGATATTCCACAAAAGAATGGGGTATCGGAAGAAGTAGAAGTTCATCAAGATGAAGAACCAAATGTCAGTTTTTTTATTGATTTGATCATAGAGGGGCCATCCTTGACAAGGGGATCTAGTGCATTGCAGTCAATTGACGCCTCAATAATAAATGGTGCTGATGGGGATTCAGACTCAACATATTCTGAGTCTTCTGATAGTGAAGAGGAACTATGGCTTGATGATAGTGCCGATTTAGACAGTTTTTCCAGCATGTTTAATGCCAATTGTATAGGCATTTGGAGCAATGGATTACCCACATTTTACTAATTATGTTATATGTTTTGCTCACATTTATATGTTTTTGGTTTGGTTATTGTGATTTTATCAAACTTCGTAGTTATTTCTTATATTATTTATGTATGTGTTTGTAAGGTTCTTGGTTAGTCTTATCAAAATATACTTCGGTTTATAAAGTTTCTAGTTACTTATTTATGTTTTATTCATTTTCCTTGACAGCTAATCTTTTTTTTTTATTGCTTGCATTATGAAGTGTAGATGGCTAGTCGCAGTAAAGGCGGTACTGGAAAGAAACCTCATTAAGGGAAGGGAAGTGTGACTCCAGAGCATCTAGAGCTTGGTGTTCGTCGTAGTATGCCCATAACGCGTACTAAAAGAGTAGGCAATTTTCGTCTCCAAGATGAAGATGAGCTCTCTCATTAAGAGCCCACACCGCAGGCTGATGTGCGAGAGATACATGCGAAGAGAACACTAGATCTAAATGATGTAATACGTGGATCCCCTCAGCCACGTACTGTGACACTTATCCAAGAATCTCCCGAGGTTGAACAATCCAATGGTGATTCTCACTCTCATGAGCTTGGTGGATCTACCTCACAAAGTAAGTTATCAAAATAGTTCAATTCACTCAAGTGTTTTAGATACTCAATTTTGAAACCTGTAGTTTATTTATTCACAAACTTCAATACATTTTTCATTCAAATTCGTGTTTAATTGCAATTCAGTAATGGTGATTAGTTGTTGTATTATTTTCTGTGATACTGTTTAGGCACACAGACTAAGAGGGGCGTTACAAGATGCTTGGGGGAGTTTTGAAAGAGACGTGAAAGTGGACAAGTTGCTCTTGAAGTTGATCCTACATCTAAAAGCTCTGTTGGCAAAGATAGCGAGATGGTCATCAACAAGAGTGGAGCGATGGTTCGTGAATTTGCTCAGCTTGATGCCACATGGAAAAGTCAACCTCAAACAGTTAAGACTAATATCATGAGATATTATAAGGTAACATAGAATGAGCATAATAGTTACGTCTATATAAATTTAACACTATTAATTTCCTATTATACACTGCATCATATAATCCCACTTTTTTTTATAGGAGAAGACAACATATGATGGAAGTGTAGCATTGGATTGTGCTATTAACAAACAACTCGGCAATTCACACAAAAATCGACGACATAGGTTGCACCGTCACTACCAGAAATTCTCTTCCAAGGAAGATGCCATCACTAATAAGCTGATGGTGTTGAAATGCCTGTCTGGATTCAACTATGTGAAGTGTTTGCCAGTGAAAAATTCTAGGTATAATATATGTTCAGTTATTGAATTTATACAAGTTCCCATTTTTTTTTGTTGAGTCTAGCTGATTTTAGGAAAATGTATGTTGAATCAGTGTTGGGTCAGGTTTGTTATTCATGGTTTTATGTGAGTAATAGGAAATTAACCTATAATATTATTGTTATCTTGTATATATCTTAAGTTTAGACTCCATCAATGCCCCTGGAAATGATGTATTTGTCTTTTTTGCAACAAAAAAAAAAAAAGAAGGAGAAAGTTGTATTACTTGTTTTATATTTCACAATAGTTGCACCCCAAGATATTTACCTTCTTTGTAGTATACTCAACTTTATAAATTAATTGTTTTTATAGATTAGGAGCGCAAGAAACAAGGAAAATCACGCAAAAAACAATACTCTTCTGCAAATGGCTCAGTTTCTATGGCACGACATGCAACTAAAATGGTCGGTACATGACGCAACATAAAATTGGGTGCTTTAATCTTGTTTTTCGATATGAATGTCACAATTAATTTTACAATGTTTAATGTGATTTCTCACTCATGATAGAAAGATAAAGGCATTGAAATGTCATACATTGATCAATGGGAATTTCTTCATTTCTCCGAACGCCAGGGCAAGATGATAAATGAGCACTCTAAGCAACTTTTGGTATGATTATTTTTTTTGCATTTAAGTTTGTCATGGGTTCTTCTGATTAGTATGTCATGATTTAATGAATTATTTCACCTTTTAAGGTGTAATGAGAAATGAGGAGGCTACATCTTCTGCCTCACCAGCTGAAATTGTCTAAAAAGTAGTTGGTAAACTTCCAGGGCAACCAAAGAGTAAAGGAAAATCAAAAATTTTGTTTGAGAAACTTAAATTAGAGGCCGAGTCTGAGAAAAAAAAGAGAGTTGCAGCTGAAGCAGAGAACGTCAAACTACGTCAAGAAATGTAGGCATTGAAGGACAACCACTCACAACTTGAAGCAAAGGTAGACTTGGTGTTGGCTAAGATGGGTAAAAGAGAAAATAAGCAAGCTTGTGAAGACATGGAAGAGGAATCTGATGAAGTTGGAATAGCATCTACCTCTGATGAAGATGTAAGTGCATCTATACATTATTAGTACTTTGAGAAATCTTATTACTTGTATTGTCTTTTTCATATATTATCCTTCATGAATGATTTATTTGTTCTTATATCTTCCTATTGAAGTTAAGTTTGGAAGCTAGAACTATTTGTCAACTACTTGCTCATTTCCTTTATTTTTGTTTTGTACTAGTTTAAGAATTTGACTCTGTCTTAGTTCTGTACATTGGATTACTCCTGCACATCTGATTGTTTTTTGAATTTTCCTATGTGTTGTTGACCATATAGGTGATAGGGTGCTTTCATTTTTCACCTTGGTTAATGGTGTTCAATTTTTGGTTTCATAGATTGAAATATTTGTGTCTATCTATTTACTTTCACTCTGTATTGGTTTAATGGTTATAACTGTACTAAATACATTATTCATGTGTTATTTTTTTTTTCATTTCAGTGAATTCTGCTTCATTATATCAAGGAGATGGCTGCCTACCTGTGTACAGTGCTATTAGGTGATCTGATATTGGTTGAACGGCTTATTCTATGATGCTTATATCTGTGGTTTAACGTGAAGTATCTAGTTCTTTTGGATCTTATTTTGGTGCTGGTTCAATCCACTTTTTGTTATGCAGTTGTCGCTTTTTGTTTAATATTTAGAATCTTAGTATAACTGGAAAACTTTTAGCATATAGGATATTCTTTTGAATGGCTGAATCTACTAGATACTTTTAGGGGATATTCAGGCTTGCCACGATATTTTTTGCTTGTGGCATCTTTAGGATTCAGTTATAGATGTTCGTATAAGATCAGTAATCCTAGTTTGATAGGACATATATTATTCTATATGGCTGAACATTCTATGCTGTTTTTGTGGGTGTTCCGCCTTGCCACAATATTTTTGCTTCAGTGGCATATGAAATGGTCTATCTATTCCTAGGTGTATGTTTTGCAAATTATGCTTATGTATAATATTAGTAGTTAATGTTGGTTAAACATCTTATTTTATTATTATTGTTGTTACCATCAAATTGCATAGTTAGAAATTACTTTTATCCAACTTCAATTTATGTGTTTAACATTAGGTATCAAATTAAATTATTGGTCATTATCACTTACCATTAGTGACCATATAAGGTGTCCTAATGTGGTCATCACATCATGTTGTGATTGACCATTTTCCTTTGATAACTAGAAATTTGGTCACCACTACACTCTTAGTCATTGCTTTTCGATAACCATAACTTGATAATCAAATAAATTATTACCAAAATAATTGGTGATTAAAGTCGTCACCAAAAATATTCTTACAAACCTTTTGGTGACCAAAAGTTTGGTCCCCAAACTTTCTAACTATGGTCCTCCGTTGACTAAAATATTTGGTCACCAAAATTTGGTAACCAAATTTATGGTCACCAATGCCTTCACCCAACTGCGTTGACCATGATGCTTGGGTATGCATATTTGGTGACCACATCATTTCCTTTGGTGACTAATTGGTGACCAGAAAATATGGTCACTGATGAATGTTGGTGACCACATTATTGGTCATTAAATTCGGTCACTAAAGGCATACATTTGGTTGCCAAATCGTATCCCTTAGGTGACCATATTGGTGACTATAATAAGTTGGTCACAAACTGGTGACTACTTGGTTTTGGTCACCAAAGATATCCTTTGGTGACCAACCCTTTTTTGTTGGTCGATCACCTGACCCTTTGGCGACCGAGCTTCAGTGACCACTAGGTGACGAAGATATTTCGGGTCACCAAAGGCTTTGGTGACCATATTTAAGCCTTTGGTGACCAATTTCGGCCGGGTCACTAAAGCCTTTTTTTTTTTTTTTTTGTGGGACGAAACCCGCCTTTCGTTGCTGGTCCGTTTTGGAGGCGGGTGCATGTAGCACCGCCTCCAAAATGTTTGTCATGTTAACATGTTAATTGAAGTTGTCATGTTAACTGGAGGTTCATCTGCCTCCAATTAACATTCCAAAACCTTTGTCATGTGAATTGGATGCACCCGCCTCGAATATTGTTCCAAAAATTCTCCTCTGTTTTTGACTATTGAAAGTTTAAAAAAAAATTGAAAATTTGCCGAAGTTTGAGCAATGCGATAACTTAGTAGGTAATAAAAACCACAAATTTTAGAAGGGAATATATAAATATATACTTTTGATTTTAACTTTAAATACATGAATATATGTAGCTTGGTGGTAAATTTCGTGTGCAAGAGTTAAGTATGCAAGTGCTCCTATAGAAGCGAGTTCGATTCCTACTGGAGCCATAAATTGAAATAAGAGAAATTAGATTTTTGCATGTTGGATTTGTTTTGGAGGCGTTTTGGACTTTTGGAGGTTGCACCCGCCTCCAAAACATCTCATTTTTGTTGTTAAATAATACAGCTATGGAGGTGGGTGCGACTGGAACCCGCCTCCATAGTTGTTTTATTTTTATCTCAATGGAGGGGGGTGCCCATTGCACCCGCCTCCATAAACTGAATCGTTGGCTCTGAAACATAGCGATAGTGGAGGTGGGTGCTTGTTACACCCGCCTCCAATACAACAAATGGAGGCGGGTCCTCACTATGGAGGCGCCCGTAATGGAGGCGGGTCCGGGCGTCGAAACCCGCCTTCAATATATATACACTTAGTTTTGCCTCGTCCCCCGTGCATGACATCATCTATCATCGTGCTTGTTCAATGCAATTTACGTACTTTTATACTCAGTTATCTTCTTCCCTTTGAGTTTCTTCAATTGCATTTGGTCTCTCATATCTATTAGAGGGAAAACGTAGGTTTTATCCACTGAAGGCCAATCGATTCTCCATCACAGGTGCTCAGAAGGCAGCTTAGTTAGCTGATCATTGCCTCATCCATGAGGCGAAAGCCAACAAAAGGTACGTATATTTATCCCTTTTTCTTCCCACCACTGATTCAGTGTTCAAAAATAAAAATTCTTTATGCTAGATACCATTATGATCAATACATTTTTACGAAAACATAACACTTTTTGTAAAACTTGGAAACTATTTTATCTTCGATAGATTAAACTAATAAATTAATTTTCAATGTAAACAAAAACAAAACTGCTTTAAATGCTTATACTTTTTCATTTTGTTTTTTTCCAACTTAAACTAAGTTTAATAATCGGCTAACTAAGCTGCATAAAATAGCCATAAATTAATTAATAATATTTTATTTCTTTTGAACTTATGTTTGGTGACCCAATCCTTATTTTGCATCCCATCGCACGCCTACTTTCTCATTTCACTTAATGATTCAATAAATAACAGTACCCTGTGTGCCTTTTCTATAATTCAGATTCACAATGCTAAAGCAAGCAATAGTGCTCTAATAGAAGAAAATGCTAGAACTCATTATGAAAATCTAGCAATGAAAGAAATGTTGAACAACATTGTTTGTCCAAAGTGTAGCGGTACAATGCAACAAAATGTGGAAACTTTGAGAGTTGAGAATGAATGGCTGAGACAGGAGGTGGGTTGGATACTTTTTATTCTTATTAGTTGCGCTCTAAATATATAGTTTATCATGGGCATAGTGTCACAGGTAACAAGTATAGTTTTTCTATCCTTCTTACTACTCGTCCGTACCAAGAGATTGGTCATGCTTGGTGTTTTTCAATATAACTCATAAAGTATTACTAACTTATGCCTTTTTATTAGGAAAGAGGAGAATATATATTCTTTATATTCTAATTTTTTATGCTTTCTTTGCAACATTTCAGTATGAGCATTGGGCAAAATTTTTCTATCCACCGAAACTCTCAAGTGCAATGCTCTCCTACCAACTGTGCACCTTTTGTGACAATCATGTTTCTTCTAATTTTATAGAAAATAATTTTATTGTTATGATTTCGACACACTACATATATATATGTGTGTGTTTTGAATTCATATATTTTAAATTTTCCGCTCACATGAACGGTTAGAAGACCATTATTTTATGAACTCCATGAGTTTCATAAAATAATATGAATATGAAAGTTGAATTGCAAACATAATTCTTTGGTTTTTTGAATTTTGTGCTTAAATTTGTATTCGAGTAAATTGACTTGTTGAGTTTAGGGTAATTAACCACGATATTGAAAAATAATTTTTGAAGCTGGCTCCGCAGAACATGAATTCAAAGCTGGCTCCGCAGAACATGAAAAGTCTTGTGATACCCGCAAGTCATTTGAATAGTTATCTAGAAAATGCGAATGTGCATTAGCGACGTACCAAATGCTGCACTTGATCTTTAAGTTCTTATACCAGCAGCTGTGTTCTTTTCAGATTTTAAGCATACTTCAATGGCCAAGATTCTTTATAATTCAAACAATACAACAACATTTTGGACATTGTCTCAGCTACAGACCATTCCAACAAGGACACCTTGCACATGTTTATCCCCTCAATAGCCAGGGGCTATGCTCATACTATAGTCCCGCCGCCCCAACAAAATTGAGCCATCCCGATTAACACCATTCTCAAAAAGGAGCCATGAGAGATGCTCATAACTCTTCCAGAAGAGTCTGGCCTTGCAAAGAGTAATTTATATTTAAAGGGCAAATTACACTACTGATCACTTAACTATTCATGTAGGACCCAAAATAATCCAAACCCACATAATTAAACAAAATGCGAAAGCTACGAACTTCGAACCAAACAGAAAAGCAAGAATGCCGAATCACCGATCAATCAATTAAATTGATCGAAGACTAATTGAGCGCACGAAGGAAAACTTAACCAAACCAATTGATTTGGTCTTCTACTAAGTCACGGAATAAAGTCCACTTGCTTCACAATGCAATTAATTTTGCACTGGAACCGATGCAAAGACAAACTAAGGCTTTGTGCCTTGAACCAAAAACTGAAGCAAAACAAAGTTGTCGTTCGAAAGAACAGCCGCAAGGCTTTAATTGATCTTTGTAATTTTTTTTGTAATTACAATGGCAACCCAAGACATGTATTTATAGATTAAACTCTCCCTGAATCCTTCACTGATTCATATTGCAACTATTTCATAAAACAATTAGGATTCCTAAAATAAATACGAAATCAAACAGGAAACAAACCAATAGGAAACATTAACCGAATAGGAAATAGAAACTAATAGGAAACTTAATTTAATTATTCTACAATTTACAATGTTCAGTTTGGGCGCTAATCTTTTTATTTTTTTGTGTGTTTGTCCACTCAACTATTTGTAATGTTCAGTTTTATCCATTAATTTATTGTGTGTGTGTTTGCCCACTAAACTTTCCTCAGGGCAGCGAAGTGCAATGAGGAGCAGGCCATGTGCTTCAGGTCAGGAAGAGACTTCATTTTAGACTCGTGCGTTCCCCGTGCATGATATCACCTATCAACGTGCTTGTTCAATGCCATTAACTTTGATCCTCCGTAATCTTCTTCCCTTTACGTTTTTCCAATAGCATTTGATCTCTTATAACTTAGAAGGAAATTAAAGCGTAGGTTTTATCGGTTGATAGATCCCCGCCTTGAAGGCCGATTCTCCATCACAGGTGCTCAGAAGGCAGTTCAGTTAGATGCTCATTTCCTCAGCCGTCATGCAAGAGCCCGTCCTTTGATGAGGGAAGTTGTTGAAACATTGAAGCCTCTTCCTGACCCGAAGGACATGGCCTGCTCTTCATCGCACTTCGTGGCCCTGCGGGCAGAGCGTCCAAGTAGTAGCATAGCTAGTAGAAATCGAGCTAGAGAGCAGGTGGCGTTGTTTGACAAGAATGGGAGTCCAGCAGTACTAAACATTAGGATTATCTATTAGAGTTTGTTCTCCCTCCATATTCTGTTCCATGCCATAATATTGGTCTTTGTCGGGGGAAAATCGTCTAAAACTTGAATTTTGCTAACTTAATTGCGCCATTAGCATTTCTTTATGAAGTAGATGGTAAGTTTTGGAGTGTGATAGGGAGGAGAAATTTTGGAGTAGATGCTAATCTGGACTCTGGTGTATAGCATGATTTTGATGAATCAATATGAAGAAACCTTTGGGAAAAAATTCTAAAACTATGCTTGTTTTAAAAAACATAGTCAAAGCTATGCCTATTTTTTACTGAACATATGGGTTTCACGTTCTTTTTTTTATTTTTTATTTTCTTTTCAGTTTGGTATAATTATATTATTTTTATATTAAGAAATTTCACGTTTTGAAAACATGAAACCAGTACAAAGGGGCCTGTTCTTTACCTTGAGAACAGACGTGGGTTTTGTGTAAATATTGGGTCTGAGCTCAGAAATGACCCAAAATAGGTTGAGACAAATGTTCTTTTCAACAAACTCAAGCCCAAGTCTGTTACTTGGGCCTGAGACACGTGAATTCAACCCCTTCCCTTTCCCATTCGAGTTCTCAGAGTTCGGCCCTCAGTTTTCCAGGTTTTCCCCTTTGCTCCCAAATCTCCCAAAACCACAATTTCCTCCTCACGACCGGCGGCCCTAGGTTTTCCAGCTTTTCCCCTCCGATCCAACCCATTATTTCCGGCGTCCAAACTGTCGGCAAGAAGGCGATAATGGGCGGCTGAACTTCCTCCGTCGTCGATGCTTGAACCCACCAAAAAAACAGAGTCCGATTGCGACGGGAAGCCGTGACTTCGGTTCAGCAAAAACAGAAACTGTTTGGGCAGTTTTTTTCTGCCCTTGGTACGGGTTATTGCTGCTACTACAACCTGCGACTTATATTTTGTTCTAATTTTGTTTTCTGGGGTTTTGTTTTGAACTTACCTAGCTGTCCTTCAATGGAAGTTTGAAGACCTTGAAATAGGAAATGTGGGCAATGTTTAGAAACGAAGAAAACGAAACAGCCGAAAGAGAAGAAAGTATATCCTCCATTTGCTGTTAGCTAATTACTTACATTTTTGTTTTTGTGCTGCTATGGTGCCCTGTTTTGGCTTCCCTTATCCTTGTTATTAATTCAACTGATTTTCCTTGTTTCAATCGCAATTACTTTGGGTAATGCATGGCTGATTAAAGTTTGAAATTCCAGCTGCGATTTTTTTAGATTTGTGACTGTGGCAGCAAGATGGCATTCTCCCTATGTTTGTTCATGTTTAGATAGACTTATTTCTTTTTATCTATCTAATCGTATTTTTTCCTTGAATTGCGAAATCATCTCTGCATCTATGTCCACTATTTCCTTCCAGTCAACAACTGAATGGGTGGTTTGCTTGCAGTTCTAGAACTCAATTTAAAACCTATATCAATCGCAGTTAGTATCTTGAATCTAATGAAAGATTTGGTCGAGGTATGATGAATGGTCTTGGTGGAGGAGTGATGAGAAACTCTATCAGCCATTAATTTACATGCGTTTATGTCTTTAGCAAAGTGGTCAATTTTATTTATTTTGTGTTTTTAGTTCTATAAGTGCAATTGAAAAAAGAAATATAAAACTAGGAAATGTGGGGTTTTTGGACTAACTTTGACCTAAGACCCGTGTTCTTCTGCTTGGGCTGAGAACTGGGTTACAACCCAGTTCTCAAAACCTTGTTTTTCAGAAATGGGCTCAGACCCAGTTTGGCTGAGAACAGGTTTTGAGACCTGTTCTCAGAACCAACTAAAGAACATGCCCAAAGTTTCTCTAGTTTCACGTTTTGAAAACTTGAAACCAGTTTAACGTTTTGAAAACGTGAAACCAGTTTCATGTTTTCAAAACGAGAAACCAGTACAAAACACGTTCACAAAACTTGTAAAGCGTTATTGAATATATCTGAGAAATTAAATAAATAAATCATAAAATTCATTATAATTTTATATGAAAAAATAAAAAATTGAACCATTTATGAACGAAACTATCACATGAATTACAAAAGAAGAGGCAAAATTAAATTTCAATGTTTTTGGCCAATAATTAACCCTAAAACTGCTTTCCATATTTTGAAATGTTTATGTCATTTCGGTAACATTTAGATTTACCAAAAGAAATGACATTTGTAAGAACTGGTCACCGGTTAGAGATTGGATAGAATAGGAGCAACAAGACTAACATATTATTAGATTACTGGAACTTGAAACATAGGAGGCAGTACAAAACGGTGATCTTGCGATTCGACAACAACTGAAAATTTTGGAGGGTTAAGTACTGGCAAAATTTATTGTGAACAGTTTCGTTGTGTAGTAGTGTTGCTGGAAATTTCCAGGTCGAATGAAAATTAATAATTATTTTGGTTACATGATAATTCCTGAAATATCAATTTCCTCCGATTTTCAAATTATTACAATCCAGAAGAAGTGCCCGTACATGTGTGTGACGTGTTGTTTTCTGCATCAAGGAAGGCTTTTTTTCCTTTCTAATTTTGTATATATGGTTAATTTAGGTATTTTATCCATTCTGAATATAACTCTGTTATCCATCCAAATACCAATTTAGTACATAAATATAGGATAACTATGCGTTTTAATAATACAGAGAGGTAACTGTCACTAAGGTATAAAGGGGTAACTGTCATTTGCCTTTTTAAGAAATATTACTTTATTACTTTTGTTACACCGAATTTCACATTCCACCTTCGACAACACCACAATTTTTTTTTGACAAATTAGTAAAAGTAGAGACATGCACGAACCAAACATCATAAATACTACAAAATAGCATCCTCACTTTGATTCGTAGGGTCACCTGAATGAAAAAAAATGGGGCAAAACTGAATTTCAATGTTTTTGCCCATTAATATTAAATAAACCCTAAACATTAAACTCTTAACCCTAACCTTTAAGTTCTAATCTTAAACATTAAATCTTAAATCCAAAAAATACTTCTTTGTTATATATACTAGATTTTGAAATATCTCTTAAAGATATGTGATCTTTTCAATACCTTAAACTGTATATTAAAAATAGACATAAAAGAGATTAAATGGGGATGATCCAAGTGTCACTTATATATGTATAAGGATAAAAGAAATAACATTGTATTCCATTAACAAAATACTTTTGTATATTGATAGCCAACTGGCTAATTGCCCCTTTACTGCTTACATCAATTCATCATGGTGGGGAGGGAGGGTTACATTCTTGAGAGATAGGCTCTCTATTGCTAACTTAGCTAGATGGTTACAAGGCTCATTTCTACCAACACAATTGAGCAATGTTGAAACATAAAATTCAAGAGCATGGTGTCTCCAGGTACTGTCGTGACTCTAGCCTCGAGATTCTTCTTTCAACTGATCCACTCACAAGATTTTGATCATCAATTCTAATTTGGATCTATCTCCACTTGCTCTTCTCAGCCATGACTTTGAGCATATCTATCTTCAATTTATACATAAGCTTTACCCAAATTTATAATAGTATATAAACTGTTATTGAACATCACAAGGTGATTTTCTCCACAGCTAATCAACAAGTTTTATAAATTAAAATTCTCAAAACAACACCCAAAAATTTTCAAGAAAAAATATTTTAATTCTAATTGGTAGGAAAGACAGAACAAAAAGAAAAAACAGAAGATATAACTAACCACATGCTAACAGCACATGTTGTGGTTGGAATGTCAGTTACCAACCTGCACTTTTCAAAGATCAAATTTTATATCACATATACATATCAATTATCAAAAGAAAGAATGGACTAACTTCAGCTTCAGGCATATCGAATACCAAACTATTTACAAATTCTACATATAGATCTAATTATTGCCATCCTTAAACAAAAGAACATGAGCAATTCTACAAATTGTGAAATTCAAAAGCCCATCCACGAACTAAAATTGCTGGACATGTGGACATACAAACAATAATCCCACAAGACCTAAACTTTTGGATGAATATCCAAGAAATAACTCAAAGAAACACATCAATCTTTTGAGTTAAAGAATCCATTTTTCTTGTTTTCCCAATTTTAAATTAACAAACTCTTGGAACAAATTAAGTTCATTGGAAGGGATGACGATCATTTGTACTACAATGAGATCAAAGATGAAAAGGGAACTAATTTCATAATTTCAAGCTTAGGGAAACACAATTTAATACTGCCTACAACCAAATAAAGGATCAGTGATGACGAAAATTGAAAACAAACACAAAAGGTTTGGCTTTAGCCCTCTCAAGCCAACTCAACCCACCCACTAGAAGGTGGGGTCCGGCATGTGTAAACAACCTTACAGTTTACTCTTAAGAAGAATTTTATGAACCAAAAGTTCAACACACAAGAGGGAAATGCAAGAAAAGCAAAAAGTAGGATGCTGAAGAACATGCAATGCCATCTTTCTTTGATTCAGCCAAGACCAAATGCCTTTCTCTTCTGTCACTTTTTACCAGAACCAACCTCTCAATCATTCTTAATATATGCATATATGCTAAGTTAAAGAAAACTTGGAACAACAAGACACATCATTTGGTGCAAGATAACCAAAATTTAAGCATGAAAGCCTAACTTCGAATATACATTTCCTTGCAATATCTTCGTGAAGCTGAGAACAAACTTACACATCTGCTTCCTAGTTTCGCCTACAGGCTACATCGGCACCGGATAAGAAAACATGATAGAATATGGATGATACAAACTAGGAAATGAGAGGAGATGGCCACAAGTGTAATGAAGAAGATCAAACTAGATAAAAAGCGCGCATTTTGCTCTGGCTAGGAAGTGGAAAGCAAGCCATGAAGATAGATTCTTGCTACTTTTTCAGTGTACTAAAACTGGAATGAGAGTCAATCATACGGCATGGCACAATTTTCTGACAAAGTTTCACAGCATTGCAAATCTGACTTAAAGCTTAACGCAAATCATTACATTTAAAACCACTCTAGTGAGTAGAGGTTGCAAGTTTAACTCAGAGAACTTCATTTCATAGAGTAAATTCAAACAGAAGTGCTACACTGAAACACATTTGACAGCAAACAATTCTAAGAAGGAAAAGAAAACAAAGATTCACAAAAGAATAGGGGAATTTGGCAATTTGCTTCAATGATGAACAAATCCCAACAGTTCTCGAACTTTTGAATCTACATTGAATAACAATACCTTGGAACTTCTGATGAAAAGTGGAAAAACAATACCGTGGAACTTCTTTGTTGGATTTATGTACAAAACAATTTCAGAACCTTGCAACTCCAGCAATAATATGTCTCTTAATAAGCTCCGTCAAGAAGGGAATGTTGCCCAAAATTACAAATGCTGTCACAGGTGAGAAGATGACCCCAGAACAAAATACATTATATGCACACTTCCAATAAAAACCATGAATTTCCGAACCTGCAAACCAAAAGAAAACATATCAAATTAAAAACAAATGATTATCAAGTAGCCAAAAGGGAAAAAAAATCCCAGATGAGGGAAGAATACAGGGCAGGAGAAACCCATTTTTCTTGTTACCCTTACTGAGGCGGGAACTCTGACCGGTGGAACTTCTTTGTTTGGAACCCTCACTGCGGCGGGAACACAATGGCGGCTCTGTCCAGGGTATTCTATCTTCAACCTCTTCGCTGAACTTTCTTAGGAACGACATTTTCTATTTGGAATGTTTGGCGATGCGAGATTTCCGATTTTTTTTTTTTCTCAGGGAATGAGGAATGGTGGTGGTGAGATTTGGGAGAATTTCGCCCTAACCCGCTCAAACATGAGCTTTCTTTTTCGGTTTTTCCATCAGATTCAAAAACAGCGTGTGTATCCCTGTTTTTCTTTTTCTGAATTTTGTTTTTTTATTTTACTTTTTCTTTTTTTAAAAAAAAACCTAAACAAAAATAAAAATAAAATATCTAACTTGCTTTCACGTTTTCAAAAGGTGAAAGCATATGTTCTACCATGCATAAAAAAAATAAGCATAGATCGGCTATGTTTCTAAAACAAACTTACTTTAACAATTTTTCCAACCTTTGGAGTATATAAAAAAAAAAAAAAAAAAGGAAAAAACAGAAAAAACTGTGGATGACATCATCTATGGTCGTGTGCCCCGTGCATGACATCATCTATGGTCGTGTGCCCCGTGCATGACATCATCTATCATGGTGCTTGTTCAATGCGGTTAACGTTGATCCTGATAAGTTTTCTTCTTCCCTTAATCCCTTCATATCCTCTTTATACGCTAAAAGTATATTATCCAAATTGTTTAATAACTATAAAATTGTCAGTCGGCCTTGAAAACCACTTGTTTTGTTTTTTTTATTCTTTTATTATAAATACTGAATGATGTCATTCCAATATTTGACTAAATGAAATTCTTGTACAGTTTCTTCAGAATATATGTACTTCATTTTAGACTGTGCATGACATTATCCATTATCGTCCTTGTTCAATACCATTATTTTTTTATCCTCAGTTTTATTTTATTTTTTAAAATTTGCCATATATGATTGTACGTGTTGAACAATTGGTATTGTTCATTTCAATCGACATATGAGTTTCTGTTGATCTCATTTTTTCTTTTTCATATATGTACATTTACACCTTTTTATTTTTTTTTCTTCTTGATGATAAGTAATACATTTTTAACTTCTTTTCTATTTTTTTCTATAATGATAGGTATTCTTCTTTGGGGATCCCTTCTCTTCTTCACTTCTTTGAGACCCGCTAATTTCTCTCTTTTGTTCTTCATTTCTGTGAGAAGTACTGTTGTTTCTCTCTAACATTAATTTCTTTGAGAACCGCAGTTTCTCTTTGGTTGTTTTCTTCTACTCTGCAGTTTATATATAAACATTCTTGTTTTTTCTTTTCTTTTTTGCAAGGAACTAGGTTTTTTCCTCGACGTCTTCTACATTTTTCAGTAAAAAACTTGGGTCTTTCTCATTGCTTTCTTATATATCTTTATCAATGGCTGGCGAAAATTTTGATGCCAACTTCATCATTGGGGAGAAGGATGTCTGTCAGTACATTCTTCCTCCTCTTCGCATGGCAACAACCGAGGGAGGTTATGAAAATGGAACCACGGGAGCAGCGGAGGAAGAGGCACCCACAGTTGATGTACTACTGGTGGTGGACGGAGAGAACCAGAGGGCTGCAATGGAAGAGGCGAACGATGTGCAGCCACTTAATCCGATGGCCATTGTTGAATGGCCTACTTCAGTGAAAGCCAAGGAATTGGTTGTTGAAGTAACGGAAAGGGCGACATGTTGGTTAGAACATCGTATATTTCCTTAAGTTATGACTACGGGATAGGCCTAGAGATGCAAGAGCATGATGATTGAAAAGGGAAAGAAGCAATAGAAGAGTCGGATCTGGATAAGTATAAAACACTCAGAGGATGGAAAAAGGAAACGTGGCGGCGGAAAAACGGAAAAACCGAAGACAAAAGTTATTAACATCCCATCCCATGCATAGTTTGTTAAGCATATATGTACTTCGTTTAGACACGTGCGCCTCCCGTGCATGACATTATCTATTAACGTGCTTGTTCAATACCATTATTTTTTATCCTGAGTTTTAATTTTTTTTGAATTTGTCATAGATGATGAATCAAGATCTGAGTTTCTCTTGATCTCGTGTTTTTCTCTTTCTTATATGTACATTATTCACCCCTTTTATTTTTATTTTCTTTATCATAATAATACATTTAACTTCTTTTCTCTTTTTTTCTATAGTGATAGGGGTATCCCTTCTATTCCTCAGTTCTTTGAGAACCGCTAATTTCACTCTAGTGTCTTCATTTCTATGAGAAGTACTGCTGTTTCTCTCTGATATTCATTTCTTTGAGAACTGCAGTTTCTCTTCGATTTTTCTTCTTCTCTACAGTTTCTCAAAAGAAATTCTAGTTTTTTTATAAATTTTTTCTGTGATAAACTAGCGTTTTTTCTCTCTGTCTTCTTCATTTCCAGTAAAAAAATGTAGGATATAAAACAATATATATCCAAAATAATATTGAAAAGATTAACGCACAGCGGAATAAAACTTCTTTGTAATAACAAACAATAAACAAGCACGCACGCACACAATCTGTGCGGCGCACCTAAGCCGAAACTTGGTCGAGAAACAACCCGAATACTATTCAGTTTCTTTTTGTATCTCTCTGTCCATCTATGTATCTCTTTGTATTTATTTCTGTAATTCTCTGTCTATTTCTGTATGTCTTTGTATCTATCTCTGTAATTACAATGATCATCCAATGCCCTTATTTATAAGCTAAACTATTACTGTTTGATTTAATTAATTCCTATAAAAAAAACTAGGGCCTTTCTCATTTCTTTCTTATATATCTCTTTCAATGGAGGCTGAAAATTTTGATGCCAACTTCATGATTGGGATGGAGGATGTCTCTCAGTACATTCTTCCTCGTCGCCCCATGGCAACAAACGAGGAAGGTTATGAAAATGGAACCACCGAGCAGCGGTGGAGGAGGCAGTGGTGGACGGAGAGCCCCAGAGGGATGCGGTAGAAGAGGCGAAATGTGCCGCTGCCGAATTCGCTGGCCATTGTTTAATGGCCTAATCCGGTGGAAGGCCAGGAAGTGGCTGCTGAAGTAACAGAAAGGGTGACACGTTGGTTAGAACGTCGTATATTTCCTTGTGTATGAAAACATGAAGCACGAGCATGATGATCCTAAGGAAAAGAAGCCATAGAATTCAATTTTAAAGAGGTTGATCTGGATAAGTATCAAAAACTCAGAGGGTGGAAGAAGGAAACGTGGCGGCGGAAAAACAAAAAAACTTAAAAGTTATTAACTTCCCATCACATGGACAGTTCCTTTAGAATATATGTACTTCATTTTAGACACGTGCGCCCCCCCCCCCCCCCCCCCCCCCCCCCCAATGCATGACATTATCCATTATCGTTCTTGTTCAATACCATTTATTTTTATCCTCGGTTTTAATTTTTTTTGAATTTGTTATAGGTGATAGTACGTGTTGAACAATTGGTACCGTTCATTTAAATCAAGATATGAGTTTCTCTTGATCTCGATTTTTTCTTCTTCTTATATCTCATTATTTACCTTTTTTTTTTTTCTTCTTTATGATAAGTAATACGTTTTTAACTTCTTTTCTCTTTTTTTTATAATGATAGGTATTCTGCTTTGGGGATCCGTTCTCTTCTTCACTTCTTTGAGACCCGGTAATTTCTCTCTAGCGTTTTTCATTTCTGTGAGAGGTACTGCTGTTTCTCTCTAACATTAATTTCTTTGAGAACTGCAGTTTCTCTTTCGTTTTTTTTTTTTTTAAATATTTTTATTTATTTTATTTATTTATTTTTTTATGGTTTCTCTATAGAAATTCTAGTTTTTTTTTTTTTTTTTTCCCCCTTTTCTGCAAGGAACTAGGACTTTTTCACGATGTCTTCTACATTTTTCCGTAAAAAACTATTGTCTTTCTCATTTCTTTCTTTTA
This sequence comes from Leptodermis oblonga, assembly GCA_016801395.1. Lineage (NCBI taxonomy): Eukaryota > Viridiplantae > Streptophyta > Magnoliopsida > Gentianales > Rubiaceae > Leptodermis > Leptodermis oblonga. Next base: position 12,003,673 of record CM028756.1, on the reverse strand, counting down.
TATCTCAATCAATGGCGGCGGAAAATTTTGATGCCAACTTCATTATCGGGGAGTAGGATTTCTCTCAGCACATTCTTCCTGCTCTGCCCATGTCAACAAACGAGGGAGGTTATGTAAATGGAACCACCGGAGCAGCGGTGGAGGAGGCACTTGCGATTGATGTACTGCCGTGGTGTACGGAGAGCCCTAGAGGGCTGCGGAGGAAGAGACGGATGTTGTGCCACCATGTAACTGGCTGGCCATTGTTGAATGGCCTTCTCCGATGAAAGCCTAATAAGTGGTTGCTGAAGTAATGGAAAGGGAGACACATTGGTTAGAACGTCGTATGTGAGGACCCAAAATTCCAGACTAGGAACCGAAACGTATTGAGGGTAAAATAGACATTTTTCTTGCTCTTAATTGTATAACATAAATGATGAAGTTCATGTATTGATTGATTGAGGGATTCATTTATTGCTTGTTTGATTGATTGAATGATTAATTGTTAATGTGGACATATGATTTATACTAAAATGATATAAGGAAATAGGATAATTAAGGAAAAGAACAGCTAGCGAGGTAACATGCGAGTTGCACAGAGCTCGCACAACTTTATAGTTCAAAATGAAAGAATCTAAAAGATTGCGTTGTGCGAGAAACCGTACTATTTAGACGACTCCTTTCCTGAAGGAAATCAGGAAACAATATTTAATTAAGGAATTGGAATCAAGATCGTTCCGATAGAAGGAAACTACTAGAATTAAACTCACCTTAATTACAGAAGGATTCTGATTAAACCCTAAGCTAATGAGTGCCTATAAATATTTCCTTATTTCATGAATTAAGTCTTTAAAATCTTAAAGCAAAAGTTAGTAAAGTTAAAGAAAACTCGTGAGAAGAACTTGGAGTAGAGCCGCCGCCATCATCAAACCGCCGTCGCCGCACCATCACCTCCGTTGAAGTCTTTTAGTCCGTGGTACTCATAGGACTTCACTGTGAGTGTTAATTCGTAGTTTCAGATTAAAATTAGTGATAAATCATGAATGTTTAAGAAAACTTGAAAAACAAGTAATGAAGCTCTTGCATGAAAATCAATAGAGATCATGTTCGTAGGATGTTAACGTATCCCTTGCATGGTAAACTAATTAGGATTGTTACCTCTAGTGTTTAAACAGATCGTAATGATTAAATATGTAATGGAAACCTTGAAGAATTGCATGCTAGAAACCTGTGTTTTGAGCCTAGTTCGGAGCAAGATTTAATCTAGTTCAAGTAACCGTTTTTTCCAAATCAAAGCTTATAGATATTGTACGTATGCTAAACCTTAGATTCATGCCTTTAGAATAGATTAAATTGAACTAGAACAGCATTAAAAAGAGCCCCGAAAGTAGTTGCTTGAACCAGAAGTTTCTGGAAAAATCTGTCTGTTATGTGAGTTGGTGTGCGAGTTTCATTAATTATCGCACAAGACCTAAAAAATCAACTTTTCTGGAATTTGAAAACTTGAAATCCAAAGAACACGAAGAACATGTAAGTCCCATGTACGTGTAACTGTATGAGTCGTATGTTTCCTCAAACACCCTTAGAACCGAAATTTCCTTATTTTCAGAAATTGGTTTTATCCTCAAAAGTTTACCTTATATCTCAAAGTGACCCAAAATTATTTAAAATGGTCGTTTTATGGAACTTGACCTTATTTTCAGAAATTGACCTTATTTTCAATAGTGACTTTAAATCTTGACCATAACTTTTGATCTTGAGACATTTTGCACCCTCCGGCTTGACACCTTCCTCCAGGATGTGCATGAAACATTTTGCACACTTCGGCGCATCAACATGAAGCTGAATCCAAGAAATGCAAGTTTGGTGTTGCCTCAGGAAAATTCTTGGGCCGTTATGTCACAAAGCAAGGGATTTCTGCCAACCTAAAGAAAGTACAAGCAATCCTGGACATGGCCACCCCGAAAAAGTTGAAAGATGTCGAAAGTTTGACAGGAAAGTTGATAGCCCTCAATCATTTCTTGTCTCGGTCAGCAGACAAAGCCTTACCCTTCTTCAAAATTTTGAAGGGTAACACAGGGAAATGTATGATTCAGTTGGGACCCGAACAAGACAAACCATTCCAGGAATTGAAAGATCACCTGGCAACCCTCCCAACCCTCACAAGACCCCTCCCCAAAGAAACGCTGCCCATGTACCTGGCGGTATCACCTTCTGCAGTTAGCGCAGTCCTCCTCAGAGAAGCCAACAAAGTCCAACATCTAATTTACTTTGTCAGCAAAATCTTGCTGGGTCCGAAACAAATATATTCTGCCACTGAAAACCTGATCCTAGCCTTGGTCCATGTAGCCAGAAAGCTCCAGCACTACCCCAGGCACACCCACTGTGCGTTCTCACCAATCACCCACTGCGCCAAAGCCCGACCAAACTAGAAGCCTATGGACCAATGGTAAAATGGGCCATCGAGCTCGGAGAATTTGATATCACCTTTCAACCCAGGAACGCAATCAAAGGACAAATCCAGGTAGACTTTTTGGCCGAAATACCCATGGACTAAGAGCAAACACATAATCCGAAGGAAGTGACGAAGGTTCAAACATGGACTTTGTTTATTGACAGGTCATCCACAATAGAAGGGTCAGGAGCAGGATTAATTATAATCGATCCCTTCGAAAAATGGTCATCATATGCCCTTCACTTCAAGTTCCAAGCATCCAATAACGAGGCAGAGTATGAAGCACTTATCACAGGCATGGAAATTACGCAGAGGCTGGGGGCTACAAGGCTAAAACCATTATGAGATTCTCTCTTGGTGGTCAGCCAAGTGAATGGGGAATACGTGGCAAAGGGAGAAATGATGCAAAAGTACCTAGTGAAGGTGAAAGAACAAGACTAGGATTTCAAAGAATTCCCCCTCACAAAAGTTTGTAGGGAAGAGAACTCAGAAGTAGACTAGAAGGTTGGCATGGTCAAAATAAGCCAAATTCCTCAAAGCCGTCCTGTCGAAACCCTCGATTCCCCAAGCGTTTACAACATTCAAAGGGTCTACACTATGGAAGAAGAAGGAACCAACTAGATAACCCCCCCCCCCCCCCCTCCCCCCTCCACGAGTTCTTAATCAATGGAACCCTACCCTTTACAAGAGAAGATCAGAGGACCCTTCTCCGAAGAGCAAGCAATTATGCCGTCCTGAACGGCATCCTTTATAAAAATCGTACACCATGACATGGCTAAGGTGTGTCGGGCCAAGCCAAGCTGAACACATAATGAGGGAAATGCATGAAGAAACTTGCGGAAACCACTCCAGCCCAAGATCCCTTGCTCGAAAGGTCATTCACATGGGATACTTTTGTCCTTCCATAGCACGAGATGCACTAGCCCTTGTCCAAAAGTGCGACAAATGCCATAGACAAGCCTCGATTCGAAGGCTCCCTCAAAGAGACATGATTCCAATCTCCAGCTCATGGCCATTTCAAAAGTGGGGAATTAACTTGGTCAGACCCTTGCCTGAAGTACCCGGGCGGTTCAAGTTTCTCGTGGTAGCAATAGACTACTTCACCAAGTGGGTTAAGGTAGAAGCATTAACTTCAGTCTCCAGAAAGAACATCATTAAGTTCTTTTGGATAAAATCATTTGCAGGTTTGGCATCCCAGGGTACATTGTAAGTGATAACGGTACCCAACTCACGCAAGATCCCTTCAAATCTTGGGTTGAAGGGATGAACATCCAACAGAATCGAACCTTAGTTGCTCAACCGGAAGCCAACGGCCAAACGGAGGTCACCAATCGAACTTTGGTTCAAGGCATAAAGATGAAGTTGGATAAAGCTAAAGGCAAGTAGGTAGAAGAACTGCCTAATGTTCTGTGGGGTTATTGTATAACCATCCGGTCGCCAATGAGAGAAACCTAGTACAGCCTAGTGTTCGGAACAGAGGCAGTGATTCCAGCGGAAGATGGAGTTCTATCACACAGAATTCTACACCCTCCAGAGGAAGGAAATGAGGCATCCCTCCTGCTAGACCTAGACCTCCTAGAAGAAAGACGTGAAGTCATAGCCCTACGCTCAGCCAGGTACAAATCCCTTACGGCCCAAAGATACAACTCAAAAGTACGGGAAGCTAGGCTACAACTAGGACATTTTGTCCTCTGAAAGAATGAAGCAAGCAGGTAAGAACCAACCCTCAAACTTAATGCCAATTGGGAAGGCCCGTACTTAGCTGTTGATACTTTAGGTAATGGAAGCTACAAGTTACAAGAACTAAGTGGCAAAGAAGTTCTAAGAACATGGCATATTTCAAACCTGCGCCGCTTTCACTACTAAAGAAAACTATGTAACTTTCTTTTTGTTTCAAGTTCCTAGTCCTTTTTTGTAAGTCCTTTTATTTTCAAACCTGAATGTAAAGGATTGGGAAAAATGATGAAATGAAAATTAACAAAGGGAAACCCCCCTTTTTTGGTTAAAGAAAACTCTTACTAAAGACCTTCCAAATGAAGGCATAAAAAGATCTTCCGAATGAAGGCACAAAAAACCTTTCGAATGAAGGCATAAAAAAGACTTTCCGAATGAAGGCACAAAAGACCTTCCAAATGAAGGCATAAAAAGACTTTTCGATTGAAGGAGTGAAAAGACCTTCCAAATGAAGGCTCAAAAAGACCCTCCGGATGAGGGCACAAATGACTTTCAGATCGAAGGCACAAAAGAGCTTCAGATTAACTCCTTAAAACACCTTTCAAATAAAAATACAGAAGCACCTCCTCATTGTAGGTACTTTCAAAAGAAAGACATGAATGAAAAAAGGCACAACTAATGTATAAAATACTTCAATAAATAATTAGTGTGCATAAAAATATCTAAAAGCCATTTGGCCAGGCCCAATAAAGACAAAGAGAGCTTAAGCATAAAAAGCCCAAAAACAGGCTTAGGTCAGCAGGTAGCTTAGTCAAGCTGAGCTAGCGAAATAGCTTAGGTCGGTAAACCATTAAGTTAGCCTAGCTCGGGAAGCTTAGGTCGGAATAATGGTAACAATCACATGATAGCTAGGCGACGTTAAGGGGCGGGAATCTGGGACTGATTTTATACATGAGTTACTCTCGGCAATAAATACAAAGAAGCCATCATGATGAGAGAGCCTTACCCGAGCCATAAATAGCAAAGGAGTTACCATAGCCATAACACCATCAAGACAAAAGGAAGGCATTCAAGTCACCATGAATGAGGAGGCAATCAAGGTATGCAATCAATGCTCTAGCTCAGCATAGCACAACAGATATATCAAGGTGAGACTATAAATACTCAGTCAACAGACTTAATCAAGTACACAATTCCTTACATAATTTCTCATTAGCATAAGCTCTCAGTCAATTCAGTTTACCCATATACTCTACTAACTTGAACGTCGGACTGGAACAGGGGGGATAGCCCCATTGATTTCTTGTTTCTTATTCTTATTGCCAGATTTATCGAGAAGACAGTTAATCCCAGCTATTCCTAGATCCGAGCTAAGCCTTCAGAATCTTCATCAGCCAACTGAAGCATCCAGATCCAGACTTTTTACATCACACCAACTAGCGCCGTCTGTGGGGAATGTTTGATTGAGCCATTTCATCAAATTTTCTCCATTTTCAAAGAAATTTGTTGGAATCATGACGCAAGAACGTTTGGTAACGGATGCTTCTTCTTCTAATGTTGTCACTACATCCACCACTGCTACGATGGTTGTCATCGCCACTACTGTGGTTCCCACCACCGTCACTTCGCCTGTTACGACGATCACGGCTACATCTTCGGCTCTAGTTGTTTCCACCATCGTTTCCCTCACCCCTCAGCAAGACCAGGCTGAGTAAAAGAATTTTTATCGCTAATTTCCTTATCTGGCTCAATTTGATAATCATAGCCCTCGGGCTACTGCCATTCCTAGTTTGGGGCTTAATGTTTCTACTGTCACTGCACCTGTACCTGAAGTTATTACCATTTATGATCCTCCTCTTTCACAGGTTTTACAGGCTATTTCGTTGCCTGTGATGTCTTTCATAGCTGACCCTAGATCTGCTCCCTTCCAATCGAGTGCTACCCCGCAAGCCGACCTATCCTCCCATCTATTCTCTCCCTATGGCATTCCAAGCTTCGCCCCTCCTCATCCCATGTATCTTGGTTGGGCTTACCCTTTTCTCAGACCTCAGCCCGATCCAAGCGGTTCTCAAGGCTTACCTACATCTCCTTATGTTTCCTGACCCCTAGGACTCTCAGCTTCCCCTCCTGTTTACACTACCCTTGCCCACACCCATGTTCAAGCTAATTTCCCAAGTCCTTTTAATGTTCCGACTGCTCTGCCTGGGGGGTTTATGCCTGCTTCAGGTCTGCTTTTTCCATTTTTTTGAAGGGGGGATAAACGGTCAATTCAGTCATCCCGATCATGAGGGTAGCCAACTAGGTCATCCCGGCTCCCTTGCCATGTCGGTGAACCCATTTCAGAATTATGGCCTAGGCATCAGCCGAGCTGCACAACCACCTATTGGATATCCTCCTTTGTTGAATCCATCCTTCTATACTCAGGCTAGTTACGGAGGTTTAGGATCCGGGGGGTCATTGCTTACCTATCCTAATATGAGGGGGGTTTCATCCAGGTCAGATGGGATATGCCAATCCCGGACATCCAACCTATGCCCAGCTCGGACATCCAGCCATGGCAAGATCCAGATATGCTCATTAAAGTCGGATCAAGCCCACCTCATGCGTTTCTCATCCATTTAGATGTAAGATCCAAGCAGTTCCATTTCTGCTGGGTTATAAGAGACTGAGTAAGGTTGACAAATATGATGGTGCCACCAACCCAACAGCTCATTGGATGCAATACATGATTATAATGGATGCCACTAATCTATCCGATGCTAATCGATACATGACGTTTCATCTCACCCTCAAGGGTCAGGCAATCAATTGGTATTGTACTCTACCTCGTAATTCTATTCATTCATAAGATCAGTTTGGGAACCTGTTCTTAGCTAATTTCATGGGGGATAAAATTTATCTAAACCTATTTCGCATCTTATGAATATCACTCAATGGGTAAGAGAGGGGCTACAAGCTTTCATTGATTGTTTTAATGTAGAATCAAGGGAATGTCATGGAAAAAAAAATGATAAGACTATAATGGGTTCCTTTATAAATGGGTTAAGATCTGGACCTTTAGCTACCGAGCTAGCTATTAGGCCTCGATTGACATATCTAGATATGATGACTACTACCATGAATTTTGCTATAAATGAGGCTGTGGAAACCACAAAAATGGAGCGAGAAATTGGGATTGGGGAGGGGCATGGCAAAAGGTTGTTTCTCCCATTCCACATCAAGGGGAGGAAAAGAGACAATTTTGTAGGTACTACTAATGCTAGGACAAGACCCGAGAATTGTGTTAACTCTTTGCAGGTTATGGAGCCTTTTCTCAACATCTAGGACGGAGATTTATATTGCTATTCAAGGACAGAGGAATCCAGCTTTGGAGACAGCCAGATTAATCCAGGCCAGTAAGTTGACTTAATATACTCAAGTTGGACCGCTTCCAAAGCCTCCAATCCCGAAAAATTAGGATAGGCCTGCTGGGTGTTACAGATGTGGGGAATTAGGTCATTTCGCTCGGGAGTGTTCTTAGCAGACCCACGGCCGGCTCAAGCTGGGTCAGGATCTAATCCAATTATTGCAGGGAAGTTATTGCCAGGAGTTACACATTTAATTTGAAATAAATTGGTCATTTAGTGGTAGAGGTTAGACAAACATTGGTCTATCCCATGGTACAGTCAGGAACCCGAGTCGAGCATTGTTGGTCAGTCTTGGAGACCATCAGGTATGGTCTATGAGACAATATAATATCTTAGATGCTTTAGTTACTATTTTCATTAATTAGTATACATTGTGGAAAACACGGTTAGGAACCGCTTTCAAATTATTGTGGCAATTATGGGCTACCATTGCGAACACCTTTAACTTGATTTGGCAACCACCATGTCATACCAATCGGTCAATTAATAATCCCGGTACCATTGAGAGCTGGCCAGTTAATACGTACAGAGATCATGTGATCACCTTATCGTGTGTACCATGGAAGGCCTGGTTTAAACCATTTTCAAGCCATAGCTTCAATTATGCATATGCTTTTAAAATTTTCTATCATACAAGGGGTGGCTTCTCCTCGTTATAATGTTAAACAGGAAAGACAATGTTACATAAGCAGGGCCAATACGTTGGCCGGAACAAACCATGGCCAAGGCCAATACGTTGACTGGGACAAAGTAGGGCCAAGGCCAATACGTTGGCCGGAACAAATCATAGGCAAGGTCAATACGTTGGCCGGGACAAACCAGGGGCAGGGCCAATACATTTGCCAGAACAAACCAGGGTCCTGGCCAAACAATGGGCTAGGATAGACATTGTGTCACGGGATGCTCTTTTGAATCACCAAAATGAGCGTGTCGTGTGGCAAGCAAGGCTCTCTAGCCAAGCTTCTACCAACTCTCGAAAAAGGGACTCATTCCCAAAGGACTTCTAAATTGCACCATCCGAACTAATGAAAATAGGCGAAGGCAACTCATAAACTAAAGCTTAGTTTTCATTAATATAAGATAGCAATTACAAGAAATAGCCAAGAGCTTAAAGGGGGTGGACATAAACCCAACTCCTGCTTGCATTACACTAGTCCACTAATAACTAGAAAGGGGAAAAATCAAAAGTGACTGGTAAGGGGATCAAGGTGTACCAAAATGGGTGATCTTGCGAAAGATCACATGTCTGCTTGAAAACTAATGTCCCCGAACCTTCCTAACTATACTAAAGACTAATAAAAGTATTTACAAGAAAAACTACAGCCGATTTATATGTACAGAAAGATTGCGCTTCTCCCGGGAGGAACACGCAAAGAACACAGATCTTTGCCTCGGCTTAACAAAAGTCCTACAATTACATTGAAGCATAAATAACATAAATTAATATATACAAAAGGTGTTGAAGACGGTTATTGTTTGGGTTTGGGCGCCGTTAGGCAAGGGCGCTGTTGGTGATGGGCGCGGGGTGCGCTGAGGGGCTTGTGCAGGGCGCGCGCTGAGAGCTGGTGCGGGGCGTGCGCCGAGGGTCTGCGAGGTGCCCTTTGGCTGCGCACGACCTTGCTGTGTAGCACTCCTAGGCTACGCGTAGGCCTGTGGCACAGCGCCAAGTGCTGGGTGCCTAGTGCCGGGCGCCCTATGCTGTCCGACATATGGTGCGATTTCGCCAGCAATAAGGCTCCGTTGGTTCTCAGCTTCGAGCATGAGCTGCAACTGCCAGTTTATGCTCATGGGGCATCGATGGTGTTGCGGGGCAAGCACGAGAGGTGCGAACCATAACATTCTCCCCCACTTGATTTGGTGACGTCCTCGGTTCCATCAATATTCTTCTTGACACTTCACCACTTGGGAAGCATCGAGGTTTCTCGTCTTGTGCCCGGTTTTGCTTGTGTATCTCCGCCATCCAAAAGGAATCGCTCACTGAACATTCGCTCATTTTAATTTGAGTCCATGATCATCAAGACACAAAAGTTCTACTTGGTTGGCTTCAACGCACATTATAGTGTTGCAACTACCTGCTCTTCAAAATGTCCCATTGAGGAAGAAAAATTGTCAAAGTGATAATTTAGTCCGAGCAATATTATTTCTATTTGCCACAACTCAGTCACAACTCAGTCAAAGCAATCTTTATTTTGTTTTGTCACAATATTCTTCTCCCCCACTGTGAATTCCAACCCAATTCATCATTGCTTCTACTATAGAGCACACCACCATTGGGACAAGGTTGGTGGTTTCTTCAATTCTGATGACGGGCGTTCCCTGAACGAGATTTTGAAATTCAGTCTTAAGACCTAATCTCGAGAGACCATGTGATCACCTTGGAAGGCTCGGTTTAAACCGCTTTCAAGCCATAACTTCAATTATGCATATGCTTTTAAAATTTTCTATCATACGTAGGGTGGTTTCTCCTTGTTGTAATGTTAAACATGCAAAACAATGTTACAAGGACAGGGCCAATACATTGACTGAGAAAAACTAGGGGAAAGGCCAATACGTTGGCTAGAACAAACCATGGGCAGGGCCAATACGTTGGCCGAAACAAACCAGGGAAATGGCCAAACAGTTGGCCAAGACAAACATTTGCAGGGCCAAGCAGTTGGCCAGGACAGACATTGGTAGGGCCAAGCAGTTGGCTGGGACAGACATTGGTAGGGCCAAGTAGTTGGTCGGGACAGATATTGGTAGGGCTAAGCAGTTGGTCAGGACAGACATTGGCAGGGCTAAGCAGTTTTTTTGAACAGACATTGGCAGGGCTGAGACAGACGTTAGAGGGGCCAAGCAGTTGGCAGAGACAAGACATTGGCTGGGCCAAGCAGTTGGCAGAGACATGACATTTACTGGGCCAAGAGCTTGGTCGGGACAAGACATTAGCTGGATCAAGAAGTGGGTCGGGACAAGTCATTAACCGAGTCTCCAAGGATACTGGGTCAAACCATTACGTCAAGATTTACGGGAGGCTAAAGGGGACAAGCGGATGGGCTAAATCAGATACCAAGTTTAGTCGTATGGCTCAAAGGGAGAAATACAAGGGTCAAAATAGTTAATGAATAACTGGAACCATGAAAAGAGTTAAGAGAAACTGGGGTAATAACTATAAGATGAGGTTACAAAAAGAATTAAAGGTAGGGCTAATATCTTGGAAGCATTTATGGCTGGGTCAGTAAAAGGAGTAAAAGTGAAGGGCAGGTTTTATGGAAGGCATTTAAAAGGCATGACTTCTTTGCCCAGTAAAGTCAGGTATAATTCTATCATTTGTTCACTCTTAGTGCTTTTTGAAAGCTTATTTCCAGGTTAACTCGTCTTTTTGAGCCGGAAACAGGGGATACAACTTGTATAGTCTAGCGTATGGGTCAAAAACGAGGCAAGTGTTATAATATCAGGCTAATTTCGAGGAGGGCAAAAATGGTTAAGTATTATGTTTTAATCAGATTAAAAAACACAATACTGGGGGGCTTGTTGGTGTGCATAAAAATAGTTAAAAGCCATTGGGCCTGGCCCAATAAAGACAAAGAAAGTTTAAGCATAAAAAGCCCAAAAATCGGATTAGGTCGGCTGGTAGCTTAGTCAAGCTGAGCCAGAGCAATAGCTTAGGTCAGTAAACCATTAAGTTAGCCGAGCTCGGGAAGCTTAGGTTTGAATAATGGTAACACTAACATGATAGCTAGGCGACATTAAGGGGTGGGGAATCCGGGACTGATTTTATGCAGGAGTTACTCTCGGCAACAAATACGAAGGAGCCATCATGATGAGAGAGCCTTGCCCGAGCCATAAATAGCAAAGAAGTTACAAAGGGATTTAAGGTCGAGCCATAACACCAGTAAGGGAAAAGGAAGGCTTCAAGTCACCATGAATGAGGGAACTACCTCGAACCCACTCCGGAATGAAGGTGAGCATTCAACGCAACCTTATTAAGACTATTAACTAAAGCGTCGACACCGGCAAAGTGGAAACGGTCCATTAGTGCCTGAGGGAGACTACCTCGAACCCACTCATGAAGATGAACAGGATTGACAATAACCTTATCCTTCCGACTGAGCTTGGGGAATATCAAAGTAAGCAGAAGTCATCCTCATTAGCGCCTCTGCTAAAGCCTCACAAAGGAACAGAACCTTCTCCGGCAACAAACACCTGCTCCGACTGAACAACGGGCTCCGCCCCCCTTGGGTCTTCCGTTTGACCCTCTGACTAACCCTCAAAACCTTCCGGTTGAGCCCCAGAATTACCTCCCAAATTTATCTCCAAATCACACTCTGGATCATCCTTCAAAGTTATCCTCTCAAAACTCTTTCTCTTGTCTTTTTTGCTCTTCTTTTTCTTATGAGCAGCATGCTTATGCTTGCTTCTCTTATCTTTTTTAGAAGACCCTATAGTAAAACATACAAAAAATAATGAAAAATAAATAAGTTACAATGTACAAAAATAAGCCTAAACAACATATACCTTCACCCTCCATCCGTGCAGACTTTGATGGCTCAGAAACTTTTTCAATATTTACCATTAGGTCCTCGATTGACACTATCAACTAAAGTACCACCCAAAACCGGACCAATACGAACCTTTACTCGATCTTCAAAACTTATTGAAGAAGGTACAGCAGATCCTCTGCCAGCAGGAGCAAAACCTCCCTTCCTTCCGACTCTTTAAGGTTATCATAACTTTTTTCGCCATCATGAGCTTTCAAAATCCCACCAACAGTGAGAGCCACCCACCTCCTAAAATCCACACCTAGCAGATAAAATCGGAAGGTTAATTAAAAAAAAAAAAAAAACTTACTTGTCTTTTCATCAAGGTCTGACATCAGGATTTGAGGATCCGACTTAACGAGAACCTGACTCAAGCCACATCTAACAAGCATCCTTTCGTCAGTGACACAAACTCCGGGAAATGGAGAACTAATCATCTCGCCTAAGTCGAAGGGATCAAAATCGGAGGGTAATACACTTGTTCTCTTAGCTAACGAATCGTTCCCATCAAAGCAATTATCTATACAGCCCTTCGTCAGATGCTTTTTATGAACATAGAAAAAAAACTTTGACCCCAATCTAATATTTTGGTTGGCATATCTAACACTACCTTTGGATAACCCCCTCTATCTTAAAACAGACACCAACCTTGTAGATGTTCATTACTTACAACAGATAAAATAAAAAGATACCTAAACATATCTATCGAAGGTACTACTTTAAACGTATGACATTGAATTAAAAATCCTATGATCTTCCGAATGGAATTAGGAACAATCTGAGTAATACTTAAACCATAAAAATTTAAAATCTCCCCTAAAAACGGAGGGAGAGGAAAGCGCAGACCAGCCTTAAACATAGCTTCAAAAATAGTCATGTATCCTTCTGGAGGGTGGACGATCGAAACATAATCTCCACTTACAACCCTGAAATCATACTCCGACTCAACCCACTTAAACATATCCCTAAAGAAAGCCAGTCATCTAAGCCCAAAATGCGACCTATAAAATTCCATTCCGTACTTTTTCCTATGGCCGATTCCGTACCCATCCTACTTAATCAAAATAACAAACAAACTAAAGCAAAAAGTTCTGCAAAACAAATAAATATGTGTGTTTTGAATTCATATATTTTAAATTTTTCACTCACATGGACGGTTTGAAGAACATTATATGGAGTTCATAAGTTTCATAGGATAATATAAATATCACATCGAACTGCGAACATAATTCGTTGATTTCGAATTTTGTGCTTAAATTCGTATTCGATTAAATACACTTGTTGAGTTTAGGGTAGTTAAGCACGTTACTGAAAAATAGTTCTTGAAGCTAGCTCCGCATAACATAAGTCCCTATTTGGTATCAATACTTGATTCAAACCTTGATTTGGATTGTGATTTTTAAAATATTAAAATTGTATTGGAATGTAAAAATCTGTATTAAAAATGTAAAAAGGTGTTTTGAAAATGTAAAAAAAAAACTTATTGGGATTCATAAAAAATTATTCTAAAATAAAAATGAACAAAAAGGCCTAAAACTCTTGTGATACCCACAAGTCATTTGAATAGTTATCTAGAAAATGCGAATGTGCATTAGCCATCAAATGCTGCACTTGAGCTTTAAGCTCTTATACCAGCAGCTGTGTCCTTTCCAGATTTAAAGAATACTTCAATGGCCAATATTATTTGTAATTCAAGCAATACAGCAACATTTTGGACATTGTCTCAGCTACAAACCATTCCAACGGGGACACCTTCCACATGTTTAGTCCCTGATCAATAGCCAAGTGCATGTGTTGGAAAATTTTCAATAATTTTGATGGAAAAAGGAGTGAGAACCAGCATTGAAAGCTAACTCTGTGAAACATGTGTTAATTTGCATGTCGGGTAAGGAAAGATAACTGTGCAAAACTCGTACGATTCACAGCATGCGTCGTACGAGTTCCAATCGCCTCTAATACACTCCTTTATTCTTAAAGTTTGCAACTGTTCAAAAAAAGTAATATTCGAGATCAATTCTTAACCGAATTGGCTCTGATTTTTTTTCCTACATTTTCATAACAATTGTGGCTATTGAATGACACCCTTTGAGGTCTATAAATAGGCCCCATAGGGCGGATTTCTGAGAGAGATTCATTGTCCGTGTTACGATATGTTGTATCTATAATTGATTTCAATTGTATAGCTTCCTTTTATAGGTTGAGCTTATCTTGTATCATAGCCCTATATAAAGGCTATTATGTGTATATCGTATTCATTCAAGTTATACAAATAATACAATACGTATTATTTCTAACATGGTATCAGAGCCAAAACCCTAAAATTGGTCTCTTCCACAACGCCACCACTCTCTACCTCCGGCAGCCATACTTTTCGGCAGAGGACGTTCGATTGCCGACCATTTAAGCTGCAATTGCAAAGCTCATCGGCACCTCTTCCGTCTTCTCCGACCATTCCAGATCTGAAGTCCCTCCCAGATCTGAAGTCCTAGAATCCCGTCGCTGGTCGCTGCTTATGTTTCGGTCGTGAGTTTCGCCCATAAATCTCATCCAGTGAAGAAGACTAGGTGACATCATCCTGCTTTATAGGAGACATCATCTTGATTTATATATAGGTGATGTCAGCCTAATTGACTTCTTTGTCCTCGTGATGTCATCTTGATTTATATATATATGTGATGTCAGCCTAATTTACTTCTTGGTCACGTGAAGCCTTGGTGGGTTATTTTTTCATTTTTTTTGTTTGCTTTAAGGCTTGTTTTGGCTTGCACATTGTAATGGCTTCCTCTCAGTTTAATGATGTGACTCACCCGATCAGCATTATTCTTGATGGCACTAATTATGGCCTTTGGATGCCTGCAATGCGCCGTTTTCTTCAGAGTCAAAAATTTTGGCATATCGTTACTGGTGAATGAGCTAAACCAGTCCAGGCTAAAGAAATGTCTTCGGCTGCCTATGATGATATATTGGAGGAGTGGGATAGTGTTAACAATAAAATTGTCTCTTGGTTCATCAACACTAGTACTCCCAGTGTTGGTTCTCTGCTAAATAATGTTGCGACTGCAAAGGGAGCTTGGGAGTTTATTGCCCAACGCTACACTACCGCTGATCTAGCTCACCAATACCAACTTGTCACTCATGTTCAGTCTCTACGTCAGGAATCGGGCCAGCCTATTGATGCTTTCCACTCCCAGAAGAACTCTCTATGGGATCAGTTGGCCCCTTCTGAACCTCAGTGGGCCTGCCCTGATGACTCTGCTCTCTTTGTTGCCTATCGCGATAACCTTCGCCTGATTCAGTTTCTAATGGCTTTGAGAGCCGAATTTGAACCCTTCCGAGCCACTCTTCTGCATCGTCGCCCTTTGCCTACCTTCCAATCAACTCTCTTTGAACTGATTTAAGAGGAAACACGCATTCGGGGCATGCAACCTAAGTCCACTGATATGGTTATGGCTGTTCCATCTTCACAGGTTGCTCGCTCATTGTCTGTTCCTCCTACTACTCGACCTAATGGTGGTAAGGGTCGAAAACAGTGCAAGTATTGCAATCTATTGGGCCATACGATTGATACATGCCATAGACGATTGGCTGCTATTCGCCAAGGTATCCCTGCTGCTGCCGTTCAACATGAGTCCCAGACAGGTCCCTCTGCTTCTCCGTCCCTCCCGGTTGCCTCCCTCACCACCGCTGAGCTTGAAGGGCTGATCACTCAAGTTCTCTCGCGCCGTGAGTCTACCTCTTCCCCTGTACTCTCCGTCACTCCAGGTAGTTCTTCTTAGCTTCTTAACTCTGCTTGTTTCAATCATATGACACCTGATTCATCTATTTTCACTTCTAAACATTCTTTATCCTCTTCATCTGTCATACGTACCGCTAATGGCTCATCTCTAACTCCCAGCCACATTGGCACTGTGTCCACATCCACTTTCTCTGTTCCAGATACATTTTCTGTCCCTAATTTAGCCTTTAACTTACTCTCTGTGGGTCAACTTTGTGATCTTGATCTTGACTTACATTTTTTGAAACGTGGTTGTGTCATACAGGATCTACAGACTGGGGAGCAAGTTGGGACAGGCCGTAAAGTCGGTCGTTTATTTGAGCTCACATCTCTATCCATCCCTACTTTAGCTCATGCCGTCGTTGACAATAAATCAGCCTCTCTGCAGCTCTGGCACTCTAGACTAGGTCATGCTTCCTTGTCCCGCATTCAACAACTAGTATCCAACGGATCATTAGGATCTATCAACAATAATTCATTTGATTGTATTTCTTGCCAACTTGGTAAACAATGTGCATTGCCCTTTTCATTAACTGACTCTGTCTCTTCTCAGCCTTTTGATCTGATTCATTCTGATGTTTGGGGTCTTGCTCCCACTCCTACTATGGGTGGCTCTCGTTATTTCATTATCTTCATTGATGATTATTCTCGTTTTACCTGGATCTACTTAATGGAACGTCGGTCTGAATTTTTACAAATCTATCATGAATTTTGAAATATGGTTTGTATCCAATTTTCCAAAACCATTAAAATATTTCGTTCTGATAATGATGCAGAATACACTGACTCTTCCTTTCTCACCATTCTTCACGAAGATAGTACCATCCCTCAGCGTTCCTGTCCAGGTACATCCCAACAAAATGGACGTGCCGAGCGAAAACACCAACACATTCTTAACACTGTTCGCACATTGCTACTCTCTACCAATGTTCCTGAATGCTTTTGGGGGGAAGTGGCTCTCACAACTGTATATACCATCAATCGACTTCCTATTATCCATAACACCTCCCCTTATGAGCGTCTTTATGGTGTCCCTCCCGATTATCATACCCTTCGCGTTTTTGGATCCGCATGCTTTGTTATGCTCCAGCCTTATGAAAGGACCAAACTAGAGCCTCGTTCTCGATTGTGTTGTTTTCTTGGTTATGGGATTCAACATAAGGGTTATCGTTGTTATGATCCCATTTCCAAACGTCTTCGGCTCTCCCGACACGTGACCTTCTGGGAACATAAATCCTTCTCCAGTATCTCTTCCTTTCATCTTTCCCCTACTCAGTCACTCTCGTACTTCACAACTCCTACAGTCATCGACACCTCCGTCGATACCTCTTCTTTTGGTGTAGGTCTTTCCGACTTTTCCATCGACACCCCCGCTCCTGGTGTTAGCTCTCATAATCTCGTCCCCGTGGAAACTACTGCTCAGTCTGTGGATTCCACCTCGTCTCTCCCCCCTCGGCGATCCACAAGGGTAAGGCATTCTCCCCCATATCTAAATGAGTACCTCTGTTCTTCTGCTTTTGCTACTCTTTATGAGCCTCAATCATTCCGAGAGGCTCGTTCTGACCCTCTTTGGCAGCAAGCTATGCATGAAGAGCTACAAGCCCTCCTCAGAAATCATACTTGGGACTTGGTTGACCTGCCCCCAGGGAAATCTGTGGTTGGATGCAAATGGGTGTACAAAATCAAAACGCATTCTGATGGCTCTATCGAACGCTATAAGGCACGACTAGTCGCCAAAGGGTTCACTCAGGAATATGGGATTGATTATGAAGAAACCTTTGCTCCTGTGGCCAGAATTACTTCTGTTCGAGCTCTTCTTGCAGTAGCTTCTTCTCGTCATTGGGAGTTGTCACATATGGATGTCAAAAATGTCTTTCTTAACGGGGATCTTTCAGAGGAAGTTTATATGCAGCCTCCACCGAGTTTCCTCCAATCTTCCTCCAAGGTGTGCCGTCTCCGCAAGGCCCTTTACGGGCTAAAGCAAGCACCTAGAGAATGGTATTCCAAGTTCAGCTCCACACTCTGTCAACTTGGCTTTCGAATACGTTCCTATGATTCTGCTCTCTTTGTCAAAAACTCCTCATCTGGGACTATTCTGCTTCCCTTATATGTGGATGATATGGTCATTACGGGTGATGATGCTTTGGGTATCCGTGACTTGAAGGACTTTCTTCATACCCAATTTGAGATGAAAGATTTGGGCTCTCTGTCCTATTTTTTGGGCCTTGAAGTCCACAGATCTGCCTCTGGATATCACCTCACTCAGACAAAATACGCTTCTGCTCTCTTGTCCCGTGCAGGTCTCACAGACTCTAAGGTTATCCAGACTCCGACTGAACCCAATCTCAAACTTCTCCAGGGTGATGGTGAACCTCTTGATGATCCCACTCGGTTTCGTCAGTTGGTTGGTAGTTTGGTTTATCTGACAGTTACTCGGCCCGACATTGCCCATGCTGTTCACCTTGTCAGCCAGTTCATGTCTGCTCCTCGTTCAGCTCACTTTGCTGCTGTTCTACGGATCTTACGCTATGTTAGGGGAACAATTGCATATGGGCTTCATTTTCCGGCTAACTCCCCACTAGTGTATATCGTATTCATTCAAGTTATACAAATAATACAATACGTATTATTTCTAACAGTCCAAATCATTCTTAATTCAAGTATTTTCTTGCACTTTTCATATTTGTTTTTTGTTTTGTTTAAGTCAATGCATATTTTCAAACAAAAGTCTTCATCTTATCTCAAAAGAATATTAATTCTAGAACCTTTGCACACTAAAGGAAATTTATAAAGCCCACATAAAAGTGACTAGCACAGTTTGAAGAGTCCTGTCCTTTACTTTTAATACATATTATGTTTGTATCATTTTCTATAATAGATTAAAGTTTTAGTTGAAAGTTGGTAAATTCTTTGTTGATTTTAATCTGAAATCCCTTTGTTGAATAAATATCCTAACACTAGGCTCGTAAAATAGTCCTGCCCCAACAAAATTGAGCCATCCCGATTAACATCATTCTCAAAAAATGAGCCATGATGAGCTATGATCATACCTCTTCCAGAAGAGTCCGAATTGCCTCGTGAAGGAGAAATTTATAATTAAATAAACCACGAAGGGGGAGGGGAAGCACTTAGAGTATCAAGAACCTGCAATTGTGCCTTCTGTGAGGAAGCAGTGGCAGTGGGCCGAGGATACCGCCTGACGCGATCTTGAAATATCATGGAGAGATAAGACTTGTCATGTAATCCCTTTAGTTTCCATCGTTTCCTCATGCGAAATTAAAAGCGGCATTAACAGAAGAATTTATTTTTTTTAATCCAAAGATGGCTAGACTTAGCTGGGCTAAATTAGGCACTGAAAACACTCTTTTTATCCATGCGTCGCTAAAGGAGAAGCATCTATGGATGTCAAAATACAAGAAATACAATAGGAAAATGGGACTTGGTTTGAGGATCGGGACACTGTAGCAGCCCTGTAGGTATGGTTCTTGAGTAACTCATTGATTGAGGAGTCCCCAGAAGAGAACGACATGTTATTTCTTTGGATTTCAGCCCACCATTTCTATCATCCTATCCCTATGATAGTATGGCTTTATCTGGAACGTTATGTGTGGAAGAATTATGGGATGCCTTGCACAGTTTTAGCGAGTCCTCAGGACCTCAACAGCCATGAGCTATATATGCTCATAAATTAGTCCCACTTCCCGATAAAATGCCAAGAAAGAAAGAACAACTTTAAAAACCTTTTCAAAGATGAGTGAAACAATTGAATAACCGGGTGAGTTGTGATTTGCAATGAAAAAAAATAAAGAAAGAGATAAGACACAAAATTTATAGTGCTTTAGATTCCTCTCATTCCTAATTCACTCCCCAAGTTATACTAGGACTACCTTGCCTAAAGTATTCCAAACCAATACGCTTGGTTAAAATCAATCTCTTGATCTTAAGATTTTTCTCCATTGCCTAGTCTAATTATAGACTAGGACTACCTTGCCTACGACTAATTATGGATCTTTTGCCTTATCCTTCCTGAAGAACTTTGGGTCTTAGTCAAGACTCTCCTTACCTAGTTCATAGGACTTGAACTTGATCAATCTCTTGATAAAAACTTTGACAAATGCCTAATAACTTAGCTCTAAGCTAGAACCTTTACCATTTACCTAATCCAAACTATTGGCAACTTATCTCAAGTTAGAACTTTTACAATTGTCCACACTCAAGCTCTTGAGTTGGGACTTCTCCTTCTCGTCTTGCTCCCCCTTTTTTTTTTTGCCTAATTCCTGAATAAGAGTTCAGGTCTTTTCCTAACAATACAATGCCTACACTAAAACTCTTTAGTTAGGAATTCATTTATTTGTATGAAGAAGATGACCTCTCAAATCTAAGATTTACACAAAGACTCAAATGGACATCAAAGCCTCTTTCTAACTAGCTAAGACTTTAACTGTTACGATATGTAGTATCTGTCATTGATATTAGTCTATGTGATTATGTCCAATTGTATAGTTTCCTATTATAGGTTGAGTTTATCCTGTACCGTAACCCAATACAAAGGCTACTTTGTTTATCTTGTAGATATATAGTTATACAATAATACAGAACAACCCTCTTGAAAGGATTGAGGCTCATAAAGAGTAGCAAAAGCAAATGACCAGAGGTACTCATTGAGATATAAGGGAGAGTGTCTTACCCCTATGGATTGCCGAGGTGGAAGAGATGAAGCCGAATTTTGGGGGAATCCACAGACTGGGATGCAAGTTGGGACAGGCCGTAAAGTCGGCCATTTATTTGAGCTCACACCTCTCTCTATTCCCTCTTCAGCTCATGCCGTCATTGACAATAAGTTTGCCTCTTTGCATCTCTAGCACTCTAGATTAGGTCAGGCATCATTATCCCTCCCACATTCAGTAACTAGTATCCAATGGATCATTAGAATCTGTGAACAATAATTCTTTTGATTGTATTTCTATTCAGCTTGATAAACAACTCGCATTGCTTTTTTCATTAACTGATTCTGTCTCTTGTGAACTTTTTGATTAGATTCATTCTGATGTCTGGGGTCCTGCTTCCACTCCTACTATGAGAGGTTATCATTGATGATTATTCTCATTTTTCCTGGATCTACTTAATGGAACGCCGCTTTGAGTTCTTGTAGATCTATCGTGAATTCCACAATATGGTTCGTACTCAATTCTCTAAAACCATTAAGATCTTCTGTTCTGATAATGCTACAGAATACACCGACTCTTCCTTTCTTACCATTCTTCACGAAAATGGTACCATCCCTTAGTGATCCTATCAAGGTACATTCCAACAAAATAAGCATGTGGAGTGTAAACATCAATATATTCTTAACATTGTTTGAACGTTGCTGCTCTCTACTAGTGTTCTTGACCGATTTGGGGAGGGGGGGGGGGGGGGGTGGAGCTGCTCTCACTGCTGTATATACCATCAATCGCATTCCTTCTTCTGTTATCCATAATACCTCCCCTTATAAGTGTCTATATGGTGTCTCTCCTGATTACATACCCTTCGAGTTTTGGGTTTGCGTGCTTTGTCATACTCCAACCTCATGAAAGGACGAACTAGAGCCTCGCTCTCGTTTGTGCTGTTTTCTTGGTTATGGGATTCAACATAAAGGTTATCGTTGTTATGACCCTATTAAGTCAGTTTTGTCTACATCTTCTCTGCAATTACACCAGGAAAGAAAGTAGATATAGGAACCAGGCTATCTACCGCTTTTAAATGGGCCACCGCTTGGGATGGGAATGGCTCATCCCACATGCATCATTTGGATATTCATCTAGTCCGTTTTGGAATAATCTGGATCCATGGGAATAGATCTGATACCAATACGGACTATCTAAAGAGGGGATTCTCTGTGTTATAATCTTTACGGGAATGAATCGCATATGTTGGTTGAGAATTGCTTGGGAATTCATTGATTTCAGATCCACCAGACGAGAAACGTCTTCGGATCTCCCATCACGTGACGTTCTGGAAACAGAAATCGTTTTCCAGCATCTCCTCCTTTCATCTTTCCCCTTCTCAGTCACCACGTACTTCACCACTCTCTAGTCGTCAACACTTCAATCGATATCTCTTCTTCTGGTGCAGGTCCTCTCGACTTTTCCATCGAGGCCCTTTCTCTTGGTGCTAGCTCTCACAATATTATCCCCGTTGACTTTGCTGCTCAGTCTGTGTATTCCCCTCCCCCACAATTCAACTTCATCTCTTCCACCTTGGTGACCCACAAGGGTAAGACACTCTCCCCCATATCTCATGAGTACCTTTGTTCTTCTTCTTTTGCTACTTTTTATAAGCCTTAACCTTTCGAGAGGCTCGTTATGACCCTCTTTGGTAGCAAGCTATACATGATGAGTTACAAGCACTTCTCAAAAACCATACTTTGGACTTGGCTAACCTGCCTCTGGGAAAACCTGTGGTTGGATGCAAATGGGTGTACAAAATCAAAACTCATTCAAATGGCTCTATCAAACTTTATAAGGCAAAGCTAATCGCTAAATGGTTCACTCAAGAATATGGGATTGATGAAGAAACCTTTGCTCCTGTGGCTTATGTTTGAGCTCTTATTTTCGTAGCTTCTTCTCGTTGTTGGGAGTTATCATAGATGGATGTCAAAAATGCTTTTCTTCATGGTGATCTTTTAGAGGAGTTTATATGTAGCCTCCACCGGGTTTTCTCCAATCTTCTACCAAGGTGTGTTGTCTTTGTAAGGCCCTTTATGGGTTGAAGCAGACACCTAGAGCATGGTATTCTAAGTTCAGTTCCACTCTCTGTCAACTTGTCTTTTGGATCAGTTCCTATGATTATGCTCTCTTCATCAAGAAATCTCCTCTGGGGATATTCTTCTTTTCTTGTATATGGATGATATGGTCATTGGTGGTGATAATGTTTGGGGTATACTTGACTTGAAGAGCTTTCTTCATACCCAATTTGAGATAAAAGATTTGGGCTCTATGTCTTTATTTTTTTTCGGGCCTCGAAATCTAGAGGTCTGCCTTTTGATATCATCTCACTCAGGCAAAATACGCTTCTGATCTCTTGTCCAGTACAGGTTTCACGGACTCTAAGTTCATCCAGACTCTGATTGAACCTAACCTCAAACTTCTCCCAGGTGATGGTGAACCTCTTAATGATCCCACTCGCTTATATTGTCAATTGATGAGTAGTTTGGTTTACCTGACAGTTTTTCGACTTGACATTGGCCATGTTGTTCACCTTGTTAGCCAGTTCATGTCTGCTCCCCGTTCGACTGACTTTGCTACTGTTCTGCAGATGTTACGCTATATTAGGGGAACAATTTCATATGGGCTGCATTTTCGGCTAACTCCCCACTAGAGTTACGAGCCTTCTTGGATGCGATTGGGCTGGAGACCCGACCGTTCGTAGTTCCACGACTGGCTTCTATATCTTCCTTGGGGACTCCATTATTTCTTGTGAAGAAAGAAATAATCAGATGTCTCTCGTTCCAGTTCAGAGTCGAATATCTGGTGTTAGCTAACACTATTGTTGAACTTCTGTGGCTCAAATGGAATGAGAGAATATGGGTGTTTCGGCCACCTCTAGCACACCGCTATCTTGTGATAGTCAGATTGCAATACAGATTTCTCATAATGATGTCTTCCATGAATGCACCAAACATATTGAGATTGACTGCCATCTTGTACGTCATCATCTGTTACAGAAGGCATGGACACTTGTTTCTGTTTCGCCGAAGATAAAATTGCTGATCTCTTTACAAAGGCTCATTCTCCCGGACATTTTCTCTCTCTGGTTTCCAAACTTAAGATGTGTTGCACTTCATCACCTTGAGTTTCAGGGGGAGGGGGTTGTTACGATATGTAGTATCTGTTATTGATATTAGTATTTATGATTATGTCCAATTGTATAGTTTTCTATTATAGGTTGAGCTTATCCTGCACCGTAGCCTTATATAAAGGCTAGTCTGTGTATCTCGTAGATATCCAGTTATACAACAATACAGATATGTATTATTTCTATCATGAGCAATAAAGATCTTTCAGAATAATTAGTTATAATTCTTTTTACACTTGGACATCTTCACAATAAGATGAAGAGAGTCAATCCTCAGCCTTTTGGAGATGTGGTATTTATATGAGAAGACTTCTTTTTGAGTTGGAGTTGAAAATACCCGTTGAGAAGTGGCCAAAATGCCTTTTCCCAAAGCTTCAACTTTTTTGTTCGAAGTTGAAGGTCGGTCTCGAGGCTTCCCAAATTTCAAATTTTAGCTTCAACAGCTTGAAGGTTTGGTGCAGAGTGTCATTAATAATTTTTTGCTTATTCTTTGTTTTCTTGTAGCTTCGAGGTTAAGCTGGGTTCATTCCTCACTGTTAAATATTTTGAGCAGAGTTTCGACGTCGACCTACATTCGACCTTCAATTTCAAGCTTGGACATAACTTCCTTTCTTTGAGAAGTAACTCAAAATGCTGTCGAATTGGCTTCGAGTTGGTGTCGTAGCTTTTACTTAATCAATTTTATGCACTAACACTTGACACAAACATTCGAGCCTTTCACGTATTTGTTGACTCATCATTCAAAACAAAGATTGAGACCGAAGGTCTAACAATCTCCTCATTTTTATTGATGACAAAAAAAATATGAAATTTTGACAGAAATCTAAAGTAAAAGAATTGAGTGGAAAACTCACCTTTGATTTTAAATCACCCCCCTCAATATTTACCTCCATTCCACCACATTTTCTCCCCCTTTTTGTCATCGCCCAAAAGGTACTCACCTCACTTGTAGCATCTTAGCAAATAACCAATTAAGGTCAAGAGCATACAAGTGAAATAAAGAACATCTCAATAATGAATGAGCATTTATGCAATCACTAGAGTGTTCTTCATTCAAGCCAACAATGGCAAAACTTGAATCAATAAATTGAGGAGGCCAATAACAATATATTATTAAATTTATAAATAAATATTAACTAAACAGGTCCAACAATTCATATAAGAAAATCATATCAAATACTCTCATATTAAACTAATTAAAAAGAGTTTACACAAAAAGAAAAAAAATACTAACAGTAAAGTGCTACTCGACATTTTTTCAAAGACTTAAAGAGATCTTTAATATATTCAGAATCAAAATTTTCAGCAATATCTCTCTCGATTTGGACAACCAAATTATCAGCCAGAAATTCATCTTGCATTTTGTTACTGAGTTGTGGTCTAACTAATTTCACAGTTGAAAAAGTTCATTATGAAATTGCTATCGAAATAGGAAGTGCCAAAATGAGACAAATCAATCTTGTAAGCAAAAAAATATACCTTTGATTTTTCTATCTTCAATAATACTTGAGAGAGCTCTTGTGAAGACCCAGAATTTTGGACTAGGATTTAAGACGAATAAAGGGTAAAATAGATCTTTACTTTGTTTTTAATTGCATAACAGGAATGATGAAAATTCATGTATTGATTGAATGCTTGATTGATTTATTGATTGCTTGATTGAATACTTAATTGATTGATCAATTGAATTCTTGATTGATTGACTGGTTGAGAGTTAAAGTGGGTATAGAAACTATCCTAAAATAACATAAGGAAAGTGGGAGAAAACAATACATCCAAGATAGCGTTCGAGTCGCATAGGTACTTGCAAAGCCCAATGATTTGAAAAGCAAAGAATCGAGAAAAGCGCAACGTGCGAGTTTCCATATGATTCGGACGAGTACTCGGACAGAGCAAAATCGGGAAACGAAATCTCTAATTAAGAAATTGGAAATCAAGATCAATCCGATAGAAGGAAACTACCGGATTTAAACCTACCATAATTAACAAAGATTCTAATTTACCCTAGACCTAAAGGTTTCTATAAATACAACCTTAACTCAAGAATTAAAAGCTTGAACACTTAAATCAAAAGCTATAAAATAAAGAAGGTTAGTGAGAGGAACTTGAAGCGCCGCCGCCGCAGCATCGTCACCTTCGTTGAAGTCCTGTGAGTTCGTGGTAATCTTAGAACCTCATGGTGAGTGATGAATTGTAGTTTCAAATTGATATCGGAAAACAAAAGTATGAATGTTAATAAAACTTGAAGAACAAGTAATTAAATTTTGCATGTAATAAATCCGTAAAAAGCATGTTCTTAGGATGTTATCGACTTCTTGATTGTTAAACAAACTAGGAATGATGCATATAGAGTTTAAACAAACCATAGCGATTAAATCAAAATTTGAAATCTAGAAATTATGCATATTTAGAAAGTGTTCCAAGCCTAGTTCAAAGCGAGATTTAATCTAGTTAGAGTAATCGTTTCATTAATATTAATGCTTCTAAATCATGTACGTATGTTAGACTTTAGATCCATATCCTTAAATTGGTCTAAAATAATTTGGAACAGTATTAAAATTAGCCTCAAAAGTAGTGTCTAGAACCAGAAGTTTCTGAAAAAATTACCCTATCATGCGAATTAAGGTCTGAGTCGGATAGGTACAAAACGAATTTTCTAAAATTTAAAACTTGAAACCCAAAGAACATGATTAACACAAAAACCCAGGTACGAGGTAGCGTACGAGTTGTACAAGGATTCGAACGTAGCCCAAAAATAAAATTTGCCTTATTTCAGAAATTGATCTTTATCGCTAAAGTTTACCTTATTCCAGAATCTCCCTAAAAGTATTTAGAAAAGTTAACTCTTGAAAATTGACCTTATTTTCGAACTTGACCTTCGACCTTTGACCATAGTTGACCAAAAATCAAAGTCAAACATAGTTGACCATAAAGTCAAAGTCAACCCTAGTTGACCTAAAGGTAAAGTCAAACCTAGTTGAACCAAAAGTCAAAGTCAACCCTAGTTGACCATAAAGTCAAAACTGAAAGTAAAACATAAAGTCAAGCGTAGTTAACTTATATTATAACACTCGTATTGCAGGAGTTGACCGTTGACCGAGACGTAACCCTGTCAACCATCAATGTACTCACGCTATAAGAAAGGTGAGCGATTTACTCGATATTTACGTAAAGGTTAATTGAACTATATATATTACGAATGTGATTATAACGTTGATTGCTCGACTAAAGTAAGAGGTTGCCCACACCTCACTTGTATATAAATGGAATTGAATTGTTACATACAAAATGTATGCCATGATTGATTGCTTGATTTTCTACATGAGATGTATGCTTTAAATTGCCTACTTGCTTAATATGACTAGAAGCATGTATGCCCTATTGATTGAGGATTGATCGCATAAATTGTTATCGATTGAAAGCATGATTGATTATACACTATAGAGAAGCATGATGTACTTCTAGGTGTAGTAGGAGATGCCTCATACCCGTACCATGAGTAGGTTATGGAATTACTTGTCTAGGACTTATGAAAGCATGATAGAGATGCCATGATTGCCTGATAAAAGATAAGTTATGAGACCTTTAAACCGAAATGACTTAGCGCGTCTAAGTCTTAATAGCTTGATGTCTGTCACCACTTGCCTGTTGATGCTCAGAGGTGAAGTCGTGTCGCGGCTAATTGATGCATCCCTACAAGGGGAGACTAATGGTTGCATGTATACAACCGGGATCCAAAACCATTTGCTGCCAAGCACTCCGGCTACAGCTGGTACTGTTGCCGCTTGGGTATCAAGGTGTTTGCAAACTACCTACTATCGATAAATTGTCTGGAATTGGTTATCATCTTAGCTTTAGATGAAAAAGGTATATAGAAACCAGATTGATTGAAACCCTTCCAGTTGACCGAGAGATTAACTGTTGCATATGCTTAATAGGATTCCATGATGCCATGCATATCTCTACTATGTGATTATAGAGATGCTTGCTTGATTGATTGATTGCTTTTGCATTGACACATGAATTGTATATGCTATGAATAATATGAATATTAATGCATAAATTGTAATGTCATGTCTATATGATTGCTTTGATATTGAGACCATTTTCAAAGTAACATGCTGGGAATTTTCTATAAAAATTGAGGTCTCTCACTGAGCTTGTGGAGCTCACCCCTTTCACTAACCTATTCTTGCAAATGCTTAATTAAGTATGATTTATTGTTCGCTAGATGTGAGACTGACGTTTGCTAAACAGTAGTGATGAGCGTTTATCTTGTAATAAGTAGGCCTAGACAATTGTTATTATAGGTTTGAATATTATACTAATTTTTTATCATTGCCAATATACATTTTTACCTTTAAGTTGTACCTTTTTATTTCCAATACACTTTTAACGTTTAAAAATTATTTTCAAAATCAAGTTTTGAAAAAAGAAATAGGAGAGTTTGTTCTCCGTGCATATTCTGTTCCATGCCATAATTGGTCCTTTGTCGGGGCAGAAATCATTTAAAAGCACACCCAGGCCATCAAACTCTGTGTGCAAGGTCAGAGTTCTTCTCGATTCTATTATAGACTGATGACTTTTCTCTTATCCTAAATTAGACCCAGACAGGGTTTCCAACCTCAATTAAAGCATAAGGAACAGAGGAGCTACGAATTGAATTCTTCTCTGAACTTAACTGAGCCATAAGAGTTTCTTTTCTTAGTTATGGAGTATGACATGGAGGATGTGAAATAAGACATGATCAGAGTAGCAACTCATGCAAGTTACTACATGAGTCGGATGATCCTACACACTGAAGTAATGAAAGTACTGTTATCTTAAAGTCGATTGGACATATAATTCAGTGAGTTTGCTGCACTGGATTATTGCTCAATCATATAGCATTGCCACACGTACAAAGACAGCACCACTCCTACCATTTGAGGTGATCAAATGCATGCAATCTACATTGAGCAAATTAGTCAATGTTTAACCCAAATTTGTACAGCTGTATCTCTAGTTAGTTAGCTTGGTTTCTTACTTGTACAGCTGTGATTTGTAGCCAACTAGTGTAGTTAATTAATCATAGTTGATTAGCTTGTTTATCACACCAAGCATTAATGGCTATACAAGTAGGATCAAGGTACATTGTAAAGAGAAGAGGTTCAATATGTTGAAAACAGAAAATTTTCCCTCATTCCTTTGTTTTGGTTTCTCTCCTTTCTCTCTCTAAGTTTGTTCATAGTTTCTGGAAGTGTGGTTTCTCTACATGGTATCAGAGCCTCGTCCTCTCGATCATTGAAGCAATAATGGCACACAATCCAGAAAGAACTTCTGACAATGACTTCTTAGGAACTCAAACCAAAACACAAGATAGAAATCTAACTAATTCCTCCATTTTTAATGCTCTAGAAACTCCTTTTGATGTCACAAAGAATCAGCCAAAATCGAATCTGGAAACTGCGCTTGCTAATGTGGTTCAGAGGGAACTATCAAAGCTCATGAAGGGGAATTCACTTAGAGCTAGCAGTAGTCATGCAGATCTAATCAATTTTGCACACATTGAGGAGTTTGCAGGTATGAACACTCCCTCTCCTTTGAACTTTTCTAATTATATTGGTGTTGATTCGTGGATTGTAGATACTGGTGCTACTAATCATGTATGCATGAGACTATCATCTTTTGCCACTCATAAAACTATCACAGGTTTTACTTCTGTTTACCTCCCTGGTGGATCTTTTAAAGCTATTACCCATATTGGTAATGTCATCCTCAGTGATAGATTACAACTCCATGATTGTTTGTATATTCATTCCTTTTGTTTTAATCTTCTTTCTGTTAAGAAGTGTACAAAGACAGCCAAAGTCTATTTCACCTTTCATCCTGAATATTGTGTGGTGTAGGACCTTCACACTAACAAAATTCTTGGAATTGGAAAAATAGTCAGAGGCTTATACATTTTAGATCATCACTCATTTGATCCCAGAGTCATTGCCACACACATTCAAACCACAAAAGGCCTACTGAGATTCATACATCTTCAGTGCATATTGCTTTGGATCCTTCTGTCAAAACTGATGCTCAACCTATTCATAAAAGCTTTCTTTGGCATTACAGATTAAGGCATCCATCTGTTGATATAATAAAGAGGTTGAATCTAGGACATCAAATAAATTCTTGTCAGATTAATATCTGTGAAGTCTGTCCTTTAGCTAAACAACAAAGATGTTCATTCCCTGAGCATGTTAAGAGTACTACTGCATGTTTCCAATTTCTCCATATGGATGTTTGAGGACCTTACTCTAAGCCATCTCTGAATGGATGCACTTCTTTTGTAACCATTGTTGATGATTTTAGTAAAGTGACATGAACTTTTTTCATTTCCAATAAGAGCATGGTACATACAGTTATTGAAAAATTTCTTATTCTTGTCAAGAATCAGTTCAATGCCTCAGTAAAGATAATAAGAATTGATAATGGCACAGAGTTTGTAAATCATAACTATCATTCTCCAAATTTGGAATTATTCATCAAAAGAGATGTGTGTATACTCCTCAACAAAATGGAGTAGTTAAAAGGAAACATAAGCATTTATTACAGATAGCTAGGGCCTTAATGTTCCAATTCAACTTACCTAAGGCTTTTTGGGCAGCATCCATTTTAACTGCATCATATCTTATAAATAGATTGACTTCTGTTATCTTAGGATGGAAATCACCATTTGAAATGCTACATGGCTCGCCTCCTGATATCTCACATTTAAGGACTTTTAGCTGCCTTTGCTATGCATATAACACTCTTCCTCTTAAATCTAAATTTGATCCTAGAGCTATCAAATCTATCCTTTTAGGGTATCCTCCTGATCAGAAAGATACAAGCTATATAATCTAAGTAATCACAAGGTTTTTATCTCTAGAGATGTAGTATTTCATGAAAGCATTTTTCCTTATGCTGCACAAAAACATAGCCATCCTTATAGTCCTTCTGCATCAATTCCACTTCCAAATATGCAGCATCTGCTTTCTGAAAGTACATCTTCATATTATAACCATATCTCTATACCTGCAGCCTCAGCCTCACCTTTCTTTTCCAGGCCTGAAACCAATTTTGAATTCCTTCATTCTTCTCATTCTGAGTCTTCTGTTTCTGATTCAGTCTCATCTAACCTTCAAATTACTCAGTTTCGACATTCATCTTGATTCTTCTCCAGTTGTCTCTATAGAAGTACCTCTTCCGTGGCATAGCACAAGAACCAGGAAACCACCTCCTTGGCTACAGGACTTTGTCCTTCCTAAATGTAACCAACTGATCACCTTACCCCAACTGATATGTCTCCTACATACATGCATTTTTGAGCTAATATATTTGCTTGCCATGAGCCACATTCTTATAATAAGGCTAAAGGACAACCTGAGTGGGAGGAGACTATGAATCAAGAGTTGAAAGCTCTAGAGGAGAATAAGACTTGGAAACTTGCCAGTCTTCTGAATGACAAGAAAGCTGTGGGTTGTAGATGGGTGTATAAAGTTAAAAGGAAACCTGATGGATCTGTGGATCAATATAAAGCTAGATTAGTTGCTAAAGGCTACACACAGGTTGAGAGTGAAGATTATTTTGAAGTTTTTTGACTTGTGGTGAAAACTGTGACTGTCAGACTTTTTCTGGCTTTGGCCTCAGCTCATTCCTGGCCTTTACATCAACTTGATATTAATTATGCCTTTTTGCATGGTAACTTAGAAGAGGAAGTGTACATGCTGCCACCTCCTGGCTATACAAAGGCTTCTCCAGGTCAAGTATGCAAATTGGAGAGATCCTTGTATGGTTTAAAGCAAGCCTCCAGACAGTGGAACTCAGAGTTGATGGATAGTTTGATCACCTATGGCTTTCAACAATGTGAACATGACTATTGCCTCTTTATCATGAACAAGCCTAACCTCTTCTTGATACTGCTTGTGTATGTTGATGATCTGCTGATTTCAGGCTCTTCTAAGGTAGCCATTACTACTGTTAAAAGGTTCCTAGATCAGAAATTCACAATCAAGGACCTTGGCTATGCTAAGTATTTTTTGGGAATTGAATTGGCACGTCCTCTTCCGGCCCTTTTCTGAGTCAAAGAAAATATGCTTTGGAAATTTTACAGGATGCAGGATTACAGGAAGCCAAACCTGTTTCCACACCTATGGTGCCAGGCACTATTTTAGATGATGATGCTTCTCCTTTTTTCTCTGAGCCTGAGAAATACAAAAGATTGATTGGAAGACTTCTGTATTTAGGCTTTCACTCGACTAGATTTAGCTCATTCCACTTAACAGCTTAGTCAATATGTAACTGCCCCTCATCATAATCATTGGATAGCTGCCTTGCATATCCTCAGATTTCTTGCAGGCAATCTAGGAAAGGGGCTCTTTTATCCTTCACAGCCTTCCTCTTCTTTGAAGGCATTCTGTGATGCTGATTGGGCTACTTGTAAAATGACTAGGAGGTCTACTACTGGATTTTGTGTTTTCCTCAGAGATTCTCTCTTTTCATGGAAGACAAAGAAGCAGGCCACTGTGTCAAGATCTTTTGCTGAAGCAGAATATAGAAGTATGGCTGCCACTGTTTGTGAATTACAGTGGCTAACCTACATTTTTCAAGCTCTTGCTATTCCCATTAAGCTTCCAATTCCCTTTCATTGTGACAATCAAGCAGCACTTTATATCACTGCCAATCCAGTTTTTC
The DNA here is from genome assembly GCA_016801395.1 of Leptodermis oblonga. NCBI lineage: Eukaryota > Viridiplantae > Streptophyta > Magnoliopsida > Gentianales > Rubiaceae > Leptodermis > Leptodermis oblonga. The sequence continues at coordinate 11,971,321 of CM028756.1, read as the reverse complement.
ATGAGAGAACCATACATCTAGAGATTGATTGTCATATTGTTAGGAATCAATACAAAGCTGGCCTTATAGATCCTTTGTATATTCCATCCAACTTTCAACTTGCTGACATCTTCGCCAAGAGTCTGTCTTCCCAGCAGTTTGAATTTTTGAGTTCCAAGCTTGGATTGTCTTCCTTTCCCCAATCCAGCTTGAGGGGGGGTGTGTGAAATAACACATGATCAAAGCAACAACTCATGCGAGTTGCTAAACGAGTTGGATAATCCTAAACACTGAAGTACTGAAGGTGCTGTCATCTTAAAGTCGATTGGACATATAATTCAGTGAGTTTGCTGCATTGGATTATTGCTCAATCATATAGCATTGCCACGGGTACAAAGACAGCACCACTCCTACCACTTGAGGTGATCAAATGCATGCAATCTGCATTGAGCAAATGAGTCAATGTTTAACCCAAGTTTGTATAGCTGTATCTCTAGTTAGTTAGCTTGGTTTATTACTTGTACAGCTGTGATTGTAACCAGCTAGTGTTGTTAATTAATCATAGTTGATTAGCTTGTTTATCATGCCAAGCATTAATGGCTATATAAATAGGATCAAGGTACATTGTAAAGAGAAGAGGTTCAATATATTGAAAACAGAAAATTTTCCCTCATTCCTCTGTTCGGGTTTCTCTCCTTTCTCTCTCTAAGTTTGTTCATAGTTTCTGGAAGTGTGAGTGTGTTTTCTCTACAGAGGAGGACAGTTTGAAGTAGAAGCTATCTAGCCTGGTGTTTAGCATGATTTTGATTAATGAATCTAAAGAAACTTTTGTAGTAGATGCTATCATAAAAAAAAAACTCTCATATCTATCATCATGTGCTCCCCCGTGCATGATATCATTTTCATTGTGCTTGTTAAGTGTCATTAACGTACTTTGCCCGTGCATGACATTTTCTTTATCTGTACTTCCTCCATTTTCTTATTCCCTGTTAAGTTTTTCCAATACCATTTGATCCCTCCATATCCTCTTTATAAGTTAAAAGCATATTATCCAAATTGTTCAATGAACTATAACATATTCAGTCAGCCTCAAAAATTACAATCGTTCGTGTTTTTGCACTTGGGCCAAGAAAACGATTCTTAGTTTCTTACTCTCTGTGATATCTTTATACAATTTTAAAATATTTTTAAATTATTTTTCCGTGGCCTATTTATCTTTAAATACAGGTTAACTCGCCACCATGTTATTTGAAATCAAAAACAAGGGTAGCTCTGATTCAATTCAAGAGATGTTGTGGCTAAATTTTAGCCCCTATAATCTAATGCCAGTGGGTGTAGTGAATGATGTCAGAAATACGGCTAATCTGTTGCTGTACCTGGTCTGAATAAATCGAGGCTCTTCAACGGTTGCAAAAGTTCTTCCATTATATTGTGGTAATCAGCCGGCAAGAACCTCTCCCAGACGAGGTCGGATTTCGCTACGGAGCAGAACGTCACCCCCACCAACGCCAGCCTACAGAAATACATCCTTAGGGCTGGTCAGGGACAACGTGTTGGCCATGCACGCGTCCGGCAAATCCGAGAGAGGAAAGATGTCGTCTGATGATCGGCCGTTCAAATTCACCGCCATAGTTCTCCTTCGCTTGGCTTCTCTAATTTATGTGTTTGGGCAGAGGGAACAAGTGTACAAGTAAGAAACTAGAGGTGAGTGTTGTGGACTTAATTTTTCGTGCGTATATAGGTCGTGTTAACGTGTTAGTGTATGGAAGGCTATGGGTTGGCGTGTCAAAAGGCCTTGACAAGTTTATTTTTTATGGCATATCATATTTGACATGTTTATTTGTGTGTTAAATTTGTGTCAACTTTATTTTGACTCAAACAACTTATTTATTTTGAAAGTCCAATGTTTTAACTCAAATGCTTTTCAAATATAATAACATATAAAAACCAGATGTACGTATATAAAGTCCAATGTTATTAAAACTGATCGATAATATTCTTGAACTTTTTTGTGTATGGAGACCGTTGGTAAGAATCTACTAATTTGTTAAACATGTCAAATAGGTTATTCGAGTTAACCTTATTTTACTTATTTTATTTTCATATCATTCGTGTTTGACCCATTTTTTTATGTGGACCTGCGAAGGATGTACCTGACCTTCTAAATTTTTGTTAGATTTGTCTCGGATTTTTATGTTGGGTCACAATTTGTTGTCCCGCTATATGCTAGTACTAGTATATACTTCTTTTTTCTAATTAAAAGAGTCATATTTCTATATAATAAAAAAATTTGTCCAAACAAAAGAGTCTGTTTTTTTTTTCTTTACATTTTTTTTAGCGAATACCCGATTAAGTGACTGGTGGGCTTTGGAACCCTTTATTTAAAATAAACACCCTTTATTCAAAATAAAGGCCTTTTATTCAAAATAAAGGAACATGATGAATCTTACCTCAGGATACAAAATGTGCAAGATACATATTCCACTATAAATCAAATACAGTCATGACTAATATATATATTTTTTAATTTTAAAAGTCGTATTATTTGCAACTTGAAGTTGTACCTTTGTGCAAGGCTTCTCTTCTCCTCTGGTACTACATTAATTATAAGGACTAAAAATTTAATTAGTTCAATTGCATGCCTATGCCTTATCTTTATGTGCTACACCCAAAACTAGTACTTGTTTCGTTTTTTAATCTTTTATCAAAAAATACAGAATGATTTCATTCCTATATATGTGGCTAAATGAAATTCCTGCTGCTCCTTAATTACAATGTACAATTTTAATATCTTCACATTATAATTTTTCTGCATGGATCTTACTTTAATTGCGAGCTTTGTTCAGTTTAATTCCAGTGGCCATTTTTATCATTCAACAGATTTCCTTGAGATCCTACTTTTTTTTCCCTTTGAGAAATAGTTATGGATTGTTCGAATAATGAGATTTCTCCCAATTCAAGTTAATGACATTAGTGTCTTGTTCCTTTATCAGCTTCCCAGCATATATATACTTAAGTTTATCCGTGCATGACATCGTCTATCATCGTGCTTGTTCAATGTTATTAACGTACTTTTGATCCTAACTTTTTTTGGAAATTTTCCAATAATTTTGCAGGAAAAGAAAAGTAGAAAAGGTCAGGTTCGTGCGATAGCTCATTTTTCTTCTTCCCCCTAAGTTTCTTCAATAGCATTTGCCCGTGCATGACATTTTCTTTTTCTGTACCTTCCTCAATTTTCTTCTTCCCTTTTAGGTTTCCTCAATAGCATTTGATTCCTCCATATTCTGTTTTTAAGCTTGTCAATTTCTGTCTCCTCATCAGCATTCTATTCCTTTAATATCACCCTTCAACGTACAGCCTCCCCAGTCGAGTGTTCTTCTCTACAAACAATGTTGAATGCGATTATTTACGTTTCGCCATAAATTTAAAACTTGTGTTGGTGTTGGCATAAATTTATATATACCATTATTTATGTTTTTAATATTATCCTTCGTAGTTTATAATCGTTTATTCATAAATTATTTATTTTTTTGAAATATTATGCGATGTGTCTTCTCAATCTAAATGTCGAAAGCGAATAGATAAGGAATCAAGATTTTCGTCAAGCTTATGCATTTTATTCATTTCATATTAGGGCAAATGTTTATATTAGCCATTGATGTTTTATTTTGGGGTCCAATAAGGTCATAACATTATTTTGTGTTTAAATACACTATTGATATTACAAAATTAGGCTAAGCCTATCTAAACGCACAGTATTAGAGATGGGCCAATTTTTAAAATATTTACTAGACAGAAATTAGGCTAACGTAATGCCCATCTAAATGCACAGTATTAGAGATGGGCCAATTTATAAAATATTTAGTACACAGCTGGGCCAGGCTTGACCCATTAGATAAGCAATTTAAGAGTTGTTGTTTGATTTTGATTTCAAGACTAAATTTAATATATTATAATTATTTTTTATTATTTTTAATACAAGTTTTTACTATTCAACAATATATTTTTATACTTTCAATACACTTTTTACATTATAAAACTATTTTCTAAAAACATGTTTTCAAAACTGTTTTTCAAACATAAATAAAGAACACTCCCTTAATGTCATGCCACTAGGTACTAAATTGTGTCATTTTAGGATTACAGTAAAATATGTGCTGAGAATGTATTAATATACTGCATTAACTATTAACTAGTTGGTTGTAGAAGACATGTTTTGACTGATGAAATATTTTGAACTCTGACTATCTTGTTCTCAATACAACTCTTCTTGTTTTCTTCCTTCTTTCTGCCTTTCTTATGTGCATTTTCCCCCATTTCTTCTACTTCTTTCTTAAATTATAATTCTTGTTTATTAATTTGTGCATGAACACATACAATAGTATTAGAGTCGGTCTCATGCTTTGTCCACATTGCGAAAGGGGCAACCTGAAAATAGGCGACCTAGGAGTGTGCCTCTTAGAGTAACCCACCGTGAACGCCAGATTGGAAGCGTGGTGATTTGTCATAACTTCGAAGAAAAACATTTTCCTTTTATTTTAATTGAAAATAGTTCTACTCATTTTGTATCATAAATCAAGCAAGTCTTAGACCCTATATGGTATCACCTTTTGAAATGTTTTTTAAAAGGTGTTTTGAAATGTGTTTTAAAAGTTGTTTTGAGATATTGTTTGGAAGCTCATCTTAAAATATGTTTCAAGATATTATAGGCATTGCAAAATTTTCATTTCCTCTTTCATGAATTTGGTTTTCTATCAAATTATTGCTGTTACTAGTGGATAGTACGACATAATTATAGTTTACGAGTTTTTTAATTTTTATTAATTTTTTTTTAAAAAAAACACATGAAATATACTTTTAAATTACTAACATCATTGGAGATGATGCAAACTTAAGATTTTTTTCCTTATGTATTCATGATCTTTTTCTTTACATGAATTGATTAATACCAATACTCATGAATAGTACCACATAATTATTGTTCATGAGAATTTCTTTTTTTTTTTACCACATCAAAGTTACTTTTACTTTGCTAACATTATTGATGATTATATGAACTTGAGATTTTTTCTTTCTAGGTTAATCAGTTATTTTTAAACCTGAATTAATTGATTCTGATACTAGTGAATAGTATCACATAATTACTGTTCATGGTTTTTTTTTTTTTTTTTGATTTATCTAAGATACTTTTAAATTTCTAACATCATTGGTGATTATACAAAGTTGAGATTTTTCACTTCTAGGTTCATTATTTATTTCTAAACCTAAATTAATTAATGCCGATATTTGTGAATACTACAACATAATTACTGTTCACGAATTTTTTTATTTATTTTTCTAAAAAATAAAATTTAAAACACATCAAGTATTCTTTTAAATTACACAAGGTCATTGGTGATGATACGAATTTGATTATTTTCCTTCTATGTCATTATTTATTTCTTAACTTGAATTGATTAATACCAATACTCGTGAATAGTAGCACAAAATTACTGTTCACATTTTTTTTTTTTTTTAAACCACATCAAAGTTATTTTTACATTACTAACATCATTTGTGATTACATAAATTTGAGATTTTTTTTCTTCTAGATTAGTTATTTATTTCTAAACCTGAATTAATTGATTCTGATACTCATGAATAGTACCACATAATTACTATTCATGAGAATTTTTTTTTTAATTGCTTAAGTTTTTCTCAATTTGGGTACAGATGGAGAAGAAGCAGTAATACCTTTCCAGGCTGAAGGATGAATGGCAATGGATTGATGTTGGTTTTTGGCCCAACTCTCACAAATATAACTATACAACTTTGCAAAGACCATTCTAAGATGAGATTAACTAAATTGTATGCCAAACAACATTTACACATTGGCCCCACCAAAAGGAGTCTAAAATACCTTTCAAAAGGGGGGGGGGGTTCCATACAGGGCCTTAGTATCGAACATCATAGAATAATTTTCTCAATTCGATTTCTCACATTTAACATATTTTTATCAACTTCAAACACATTTAAGATATCAAGAATAATCTTTATTCCTAAATAACATTTAAATTCCACTTTACCTTTTCCATTTACTTCAATATACATTCTCTTCCAATTCTCAACTTGGAATTGTATGTCTTTTCAAGTTCCTTAAAAACTGACTCATCATTTGTTATGTAGTGGATACAATCACTATCACAAAACGGTGTTCAACACCGCCTTTTAAAACAAGTTAACCTAAAGTATAGTATCAAGAGACAAAAAAAAAAGTGAATCATTTGCACCGAGTATAGAAAACATGTGCCATTGATCATAGCTTACAACGAGTTTTACTAATACCGTTGCAAATAAGTACCTTTTACATTGATTTATCATATACCAATGTAAAAGAGAACAAATTACAAGTACATAGAGGCAAAAACCGCCAGCTTACCCCAAGTCTCCCTTCACCATCTTATACCCTAGCTAGGATCTCTCCCTCGTCAAACCTAAACTTTGGTCTCCATCGCCATTGCGGCTTCCAATTGAATCCCAGCGATGGTTGAGCAACCGCGTCCTTCATCAGTCACAATGAATCCGTTGAGCGGTAAAAACTTCGACCACTAGCTTAGTTGGTACCTTTGATGTGTTTTTCCTTTCATTTATTCGATACATTGGCTTATTTTAATATTTTATTTGTTTTTCTTCATAGGCATCAATGGAAAATACGTCACTTTTGCGTTTCTTACTGATAAAGCGAGCGAGATCTATGTTCAAATGTATAAACCGGAGCCACTTTAATTTGTTATGTTTCTGTGTTTTTTTTTGCACAAATCTACTGTAATGTTTTATATTACACTACCACTGATTGGATCTTCTTCGCTAGTACTAGACCCTTTTAGTGCTGTGTTTGCACTTTTCAGAACCCATGCGAACGATAGGGGGTTGCAATGATCTCATATCTTATACAGTGGTTATGTTGTAACCGATGTTAAAGGTCATGGACCTTTAACACCAATTATTTATATAACCGGCGTTAAATTCGGAAATTTTGTAAAAAAAATGAAATATCATAACAATTAATTTTAAAAATAACGATATCTACCGAAAAAGAATAAACCATGCAAAAGCTTGAATTGAAAAAGCTTTTGAACTAAGTATAAATACCTAATAAAATCCAACAATATATTTAACATAATAAGAATTATTGGATACATATATCATAAAATTCATTTCTTATTACAATCTAAATGATAACTTAGATATCAATCTTCGTCTTTTACTTGATAGTCAACTTCATCTTCCTTTTTGCGTTTTACTCGATAGTCAACTCTTCATCTTCAAAAGCCTCTACCAAAGTAACCCCATCCACCAATATTTTAATTAGTGGATGTTGTTCTTTGGCTTTGGCTCCATACTCAACTCACGTCATTGTCCTCCTTGTCTTTTACGTTACAACAAGTGAAGATCCTCATACTTATGTTAAAGAATTAACTGGATAATTATCTTGATAATCTCTTCTATGAAGAGATGGAGCGGGCAATTATTGAATATATTCAAGAATTGCCGGCTACATCTTATCATAGGATAGATCATTAGGATATTTTTTCTGTGACTTCACATGATTTTGTATATTAACCGGTGTCAAAGAGTACAACTTTTCTTGGTTTCAGTACCATTGTAATAGTTATACACTTTGATAACAACTTTGTCACCAAACAATAGTACAAACAACAACAGTACATTGAGTACTGCCCATATATAAAATAATTATTTATTTTGTCAAAAAAATTTAGAAGCAAGTAAAACACAATTTACCTCGAGTCGGTGTCTGATTCGATTTTCCAACTATAAAAAAAAACACAACAAAATTCTTTCAATAATTCAATATTTAAGTGAAATGAAAAATATCAACATAAAAACAAGCTTTAGATAGAATGGACTGTAGTGATGCCAATTCGATCTAAAAAGTTATAAAAAAAAATTTTAAAAAAAATAAAAAATAAAACCATTAATGCATTTAGATCCAAGGACCAAAAAGAATAAAGCACATAAAAATAAATAAAGGAACCTTTTTTTGAAAAAAAAAAAAAAAAAAAGGTACTATATTGATACTACAGGTAAAAAAAACATAGAAAAATTAATCACAAGAGATCGAAACAAATTAAAGTAAGGTTTGTATATGGAAAATGGATCACGACGCTAAAGTTATAGCCAAGGATCTTATCGTTCGAATCCTCGCGCGCGTTTTTTGATACGACTTGCATCGGTTATAGTGAAAACTGGTGTTAAAAATGACCTTTAACGCCGGAGCTCTAGATAACCAGTGTTAAAGTTATTTTCACAACCAGTTTCTTATATCCGGTGTCACTGATTTGTATTTTTTTTGCCTAAACTATGTATTAGAGCAATCGGTGGTTAGGACCCATTTTGTGTAGCAAGAATGCTAAAGAAAGATCAATGATTAAAACATCTAATTTGCAATGAATCCACATTAGTTATAATGGCTTGATGCTCACAATGATCAAATTAAATTAGTTAAAATTACCAAGTATCTCTCATGCATAACCAATTTTCCTTACCTTCTCTACAGTTAAAAGGACTTTTCAATTTAGATATGAGATTCACTAGAGACCGAAAAAAAAAAAAAAAGAAGGTCCCTATATGTGTAGGAACAACCCTGATAGTTATGCCTAAGAAGTACATTAATTTTTCTATAGTTCTCACTACTCGCGCGTTACGTATTGAGCAAATAGTCATTCTTGGCAACTTAGTTAAAAAGCTCAGAAATTATTATAAACTTCTGCTCTTTTATTGGGAAAGACAATCTTTGATTGGGAAAGAGAAAGAACTAAAGTCCTCGTGATATCATTTCATATGTTTTCTTTGCAACATTTTCAGTATAACCAATGAGCAAAGACTGTGCCACTATCCAGGGAAAGGCTGAAGTGTGATACTCTCCTACCAATAGTTCACCTTTTGGGGTCACTTTCCCTAATAGAGAGATAAAGGCCTTATATGGAAGACCTTTTGAAAGGTCTTTTAGGACTCATTTTGATGGGTTCTAATACAAAAATTGTTTGGTATCCATTCCATTTCCTCTCATTTCAAAATAATTTTAGAAAGGTGTTTAGCATGCATTTCCTTTTAAATTGCCCAAAAACACATTTTCGAGCCAACCCAAAAATCTAAACTTCGTATAATCACCAATGATTTTAGAAATTTAAAAGTATCTTACATGTATTAAAAAAATAAAAATAATGAACAGTAATTATGTAGAACTATTCACGAGTATCATAATCAATTAATTTAGGTTTACAAATAAATAATTAACCTAGAAGGAAAAAATCTCAAGTTCGTAATCACCAATGATGTTAGTAATTTAAAAGTAACTTTGATGTGTTTATTAAAAAGAAAAAAAAAACTCGTGAACAGTAATTATATGGTACTATTCATGAGCATTGATATTAATAAACTCAGGTTAAGAAATAAATAATGAATATAGAAGAAAAAAAATCTCAAGTTCGTATCATTACCCATAATGTTAGGAATTTAAAAGTATCTTAGATGTGTTAATAGAAAAAAAAAATCGTGAACCGTAATTATGTGGTACTATTAACGAGAAGCGGAATCAATTAATTCAGACATAGAAATAAATAATCAACCTAGAAAGAAAAAACCTCAAGTTCATATAATCACCAATGATGTTAGTAATTCAAGATGAAGAAATGAAAATTTCGCAATGTCATACAGTATCTTGAAACATATCTTATAACACATTCCAAAATACATTTTAAGATGTGCTTCCAACCAATATCTCAAAACATTTTTTAAAACACATTTCAAAACATCTGTTAAAACACCTTACAAAAGGTGATACCATAAAATAAAGGACCAAAGCAATCCAAAATCTTATGGCCACCATGCATGTTTCTTCTACATTTACATAAAGAATTTTATGGTTATGATTCCTACACACATACAATTAATTAATATACATGTGTGTATTGATTTAATATATTTTAAATTTGAGAAAATGGCCTTTTTAGTCTCTTGCCTTTGGTCATGTGGCAGTTTTAGTCTATTTTGTTTGTCAATGACCGTTTTAGTCCCTTTTTGTTTCTGTGGCAGTTTTAGTCTGTTTTACCTCTAATTGAAGGTTAAACAAGTCACTTAGAACATTTTTACAAAATTTATAAGTTATGGGTTAAGACATTAACCCTAAAACTAAAAAAGTGCACTTTTGATACTCTATATTAACCAATTTTCTTTTGAGATTGAGAATTTTGTTTGATGAATTTGCAGTTTACAGCACTTTATGCTTTTTACTCAAATTCCAAATTCTTAAGTGTCGTAATTCAAAAAGTGAAAAAAAAAATGTATAGATACTTAAATCAATTAAAAGATAATTAGGAAATTTGATTTTCTGTAAGATTTTTTGTACGGATCATCCTGATATAAGCTAGATTAGGACTAGGATTCATCAAACATCCAATCACATGATGCTACCTAATTTTCTAAATTGATATATCCTAATTATTTTATACTTATCATGTGAAATCACTTTTTACATTTTTCGGAATTATTGAACTTACCACGGAATATTTAGTTACAGATTTACCTAAATCTTTTACAATATAAAATAATCATTTGAGATAGTTTAATAATTTTTACCATTAATAATCATTTTTAACAAAATAAATTTTGTGACTAAGGGTTCACTTATTTGTATATAGTGTATAGGTATTTTAAAATTTTGAAATAGTTTTTTCATTGATATTTATTTTTAACAAAATAAATCTTGTGACTAATGGTTCACTTATTTGTGTGTAGGATATAGTTATTTTAATATTTTGAAATAAATTTTTTCCACTGATATTCATTTTTAACATAATAAATCTTGGGACTAAGGATTCACTTTTTTCCTCTTCTTCATTTTTTTTCACCCAAGAATCGAACCCATTACACATTTAACAATCGCTAGAATTTCTTTGGCAATTGTTGCATAATTCTTCGGAGTATTAGACCACTTTCCTAAATAATATCTTACTAAATATTCTTGTTTATTTTCAGGAGATATTTGTTTTAAAATTCCTTCATATCCTATATTAGAAGCATCTGTTTCTATAATTTTATCCCAATGTGAATTTGATATCATTAAACAAGGAAGAGATTTTAATCTAGCCTTAATCCTTTTAACATATTTTGTATGTTTATCGGACCAAGATTCTGGATTCTTTTTAAGCCTATCATATAATATAGCTGTATCTTTTACTAAATATTTATAATAAGATGAAATATAATTTAAACTACCCAAAAATCTTTGTGAAAGGACTTTCTATGTTTATCTATTAATTATTAGTTAAGGTTAGAATAACTGTCTGGCATTATTCATTATTCATGATGAACTAGGATGCTGCCCGTTGTTAGTCGTGTGCTGGAGTTTTAGGGCTTTTCTCCATTTTTCATTCTGAATAATGGTTTTAATTGACGTATAGTTTGTTCTATAAAATATGCCTTATTACTAATAGTTAATGGATTTACAGAGTCAGTCTAGTCACGAAAATGGTATTAGAGCCATAGGTTGAGTGTACAGTGATTTCATAGTTTAACACTTAACACTTTGAAATGAATATATTTCAGAAAAAAGATACTGTTAAAAACAGTATGAAAACAGAAACAGATTTACCAGCAAATTTAGATCTTCTAAATAAATAGACTATTCCATATGTGGAACCTAAGGTGATATACCACCAAGGATTTTTTAATAAAATAGGTTTAAAACAAATTTGCAAAACCACTGAAGAATCAATGTCTTTACAAAATGATTATACAGTTTTAAAACTTCTTAATGAAGAAGATATAAACGGATATCGTTTTACACATAAATTTTTACATATTGGTTTGGTGCAAATTGCTTTTAAACCACTAACTTTGGATAATCTTCCAGAAAGTTTTATAAGAACTTTAACAGATGGTAGAAATAAAAATTGGAGACAATCAATTATAGGAGTTATACAATCTAGTTTGGCCCTTGGTCCGATTATTTTAATGTTCATCCAAATTTTTAATTATCATTAACAGATCCTAATATTCTGAATGCTTTAACATTAAATATAAAAACAGAATGTTATAATTATGAAGCAGGATCTGAAGTAATATATATATGTTATAGAATTTATTATAAACCATCGCATACATTAAATGCATGTTATAAAATAAAAGAGCATGAGAAAAAATTAAATGAAACTATTATAATTGAGTCTAATTATGATAAGTCCAAAATAACTACTAGAAGGACTATCAAGTGGGATGAAATCCCTATTCCTCAGCATTGGAAAATGACCAAAGTAGCTCGTAGCGAACCAAAGACTGAAACTAATATTCAGAACATTATTCAAACTCCAAATGAAACTCCAGATGGAGATGTGTATATACAGATGGATAATATTCATTTTGTATAAGAGAGAATGGTGGGAAATTCCCATAAATATGAAATTTCAAGATCAGCCTCTGTTAGATCTTTTATTTCTCCTTTCATAGAAGAGGCGAAAAATATTCCACATAGAAGTTCTACTTCAAATTTATGCGGTGAGAAAAATCACCATAATTCTAATTCATCTTTTTATAATGCGAATAATTATTTAAGTGGTGAGAATAATCACCATTCTCAGTTATTTAATTCTGCTTCTTTAAATTTTAGTCATTTAAATTCAAGTAATTTACGTGATGGAAATAACCATCATGGTGCTTCTTGTTCTTATATTCCTGATTATATTCCGCCCAAAAATTTTAGTGATGAGGAAAATCATCATAAGATTTCTAGTGATGAGAAAAATCATCATGTTGATTTATTACATAAAGATAAAGAAAATATTGTTAGAGGTATTTATAATACTAAGGAAACGGATATAACTGAATTTCAAATGAATTTTTCTATATGAATAGTACAACTAATAAGATAAATTTTCAAAAAGGATCTTTAGCTAGGTAGAAGATTAGAACTGAATTCAGTTTACCCAGATGGGAACCATTTAGAAAGTGGTTTTTACCATCCTTCTCTGCTGAAGAAAAAGAAAATATTCAAGAGGAATTTTATAAATTTTTAGGGGAAAAGAATATTTTGTTTCCTTTTGTACCATGGTTCGTATCAAATTATATTGAACCATATATCTCTGTTATAGAAAGAGATTATAAATTATTAAATGGAAACATTTTAAAGAGTCAATATCCTCCTCAAGGATCTTTTCAAATGGAAAAAGAAAAAGTGACAATGAATTTTAATGCTTTCTCTAAATTATTTGAAAAAGATACTCTACTTGTTACTATGAGACAAATAAATAAAATAATAGAACAAGGAAATTATACAAATTTATATTTAATTATTCTAGGTGAACAGATTATATCTTTACATGAAAGGATTGATAGAATCCTTAATAAAGAAACAAATTTAGCAAGTACTAGTGGAACGAAGGGAGTCATAGCCTCTCCTAGCCTTCAGTCTCCACCTGAAATAAAAGATTTTAAATTTAGATCAACAACAAATTTAGAAAATTTAATAAATAAAAAATTTAAAGATTTAAAACTTAATACTTTAGAAGAAGAATTTTCAAAAGAAATAGAAAATAATTCTGATTGCAAAATAATTATAAAAATGAAATAAATAAATTAGGAAGGATTGCTCAAAAAAGCAAATTTGCGGATAGGCCAACTCAAAGAATTAATTACTATAATTGGCCTTCACCAGTAAATATTCTACATGAAGAACATGAATTTATAATAAATAATAGTTATAGTAGTAAAAATATTTATGAATGGAATTTAGATGGTTATATAGAAAAACAGATTTACAATCTTGTTTATAGAATGTTAATGTATAGTATTATATGTAAGGGAAATAATAATAGTGATAGTAATACAGCAAAAATGATAGTTGCTGGATTTACTGGCCAACTTAAAGGTTGTTGGGATAATTATTTATCTCAAACAAATAAAGATGAGATATATAGAACAGTTAAACAAGAAGGTAATCAAATAATAGAAAATGCAGTTTATACACTGATAGTTACAATTTTAGAACATTTTACAGGAAGAATTTCTAATAACAGTGAAAATATTCGCACTTTTATTACAAAATTTAAAATGTAAAACATTGTCTGATTTCAGATGGTATAAGGATGCTTTTCTCAATAGAGTCATGGAGTTTCTAAGAGTAATAGTAATCATTGGAAGTCAAAATTCATAGATGGTCTTCCCTGTTTATTTACTGAAAGAATTAGAAAAACTTTAAGGAAAGATAGAGTAACAATTCCTTATGAAGATTATACGTATGGTAGACTAATTGTGACATGTGTCCAAGAGGGTTTATCGTTATGTAATGAAATTAAATTAAATCAACAGATTAAAAAACAAAAATTGACTGAAAGAAATCAATTAGGCCAATATTGTAGCCAATTCGGAATGGATATTCTAATCCAAAGAAAATTATAATATAAGGATAAACCAGAAAAGTATTATAAAAAAAAGATAAAATATTCTCAGAAAAAATTAGATAAACAGTTAGAAAGAAAAAATAAAAAAAAAAGTTAATAAAAAAGAAATAAAATGTTATAAATGTGGGAAAAAGGTCATTATGCAAATAGATGTAGAATGAAGAAAAAGATTAATAATCTTGATATAGAATAAGAATTAAAAGATAAATTATCAAAATTACTAATAGAATCAGAATCAGATTCTGAGAAAGAGTCTGAAGAAATTATTAATGAAAGCTTTACAGATGAATCATCTGATGAGAAAATTTTTGTAATCCTTGTAAAAAAGGAAATTCATGTTTAAAACAAATAAGTCAGGATAGTTCTGATAATGAAGAATTTTATAAAATATTGTCACAATTTAAGGAAATGGATAAAATGTACTAACAAATAATAATATTTTGGAATTTTTAAAATTAATTAAAAATTCAGAATTAAGATCAAATATAATTGATCAAATAGAAGATATTCCTACTACTAGTAAAAATTATGAAAAAGAAAATGATAATGAGTTTTCTATTAATAATGATCCCTATTCAATGACATAAGTTCATAAACTTTTAAAAGAAAGAAGTAATGTGATTTCATCAAACACTACTATAAATGATTTAAATAATGAAGTTAATAACTTAAAAAGAGAAATTCAATTTTTAAAACATGAAAATATTGGTTTTGAAGAAAGAATTTCTCAATTAGAAATGGAGAAGGTAATATCTTTTGAAGAAAATAAAACATAAGTAATTGATGAAAAGTTTTTAAGTAATTTAGATATAATTACTTCTCAAAAGTGGTATACAAAAGTTGTTTTGCTAATAGATAATGATTTCAGAATAGAACTTACAGCACTCATTGATAGTGGTGCTGATATAAGTGTTAAGTGTTTTACAAGAAGAATTAATTCCCACAAAATATTTTAGAAAAACAACTCATAGTTTAAGACATACTGGTGGTGAAAAATTAGATATTCAATTTAAACTTCCACGAGCATTTATTTGTAAAAATAAGGTTTGCATTCCTAAAAGTTTTTTATTAGTTAAAAATAAAACTAATCAAGTAATACTTGGAACTCCTTTCTTAAAAAAATTATATCCTATTTCTCATATAGATATAAAAGGATTGACAGGAATATATGATGATAATCAAGTTACATTTCAGTTCATAACTGAACTTTTTTCTAAGGTTTTAAATGAAATTAAAGAAAATAATTTAATAAAAAACAATCAAATTAATTTTTTTAAAATGAAATTAATATTTTAACTATTGGAGAAAAACTTCAAACTTCAAAATTAAAAATTACAAGATAAGATTAAGATAATATTAAATAACTTCTCATTAGAAATTTGTGATGATCATCCAAATGCTTTTTGGGATAGAAAAAAACATATTGTCAGTCTTCCATGTGAAGAAGATTTTGATGAAAGGAAAATTCCTACTAAAGCAAGACCTTGTCAAATGAATTTAGAATCTTTAGAATTATGTAAAAAGGAAATCCAATCTTTATTACATAAAGGTTTAATAAAACCTTCTAAATCTCCATTGTCATGTACTGCCTTCTATGTTAATAAACATAGTGAAATAGAAAGAGGAATACCAAGATTAGTCATTAATTATAAACCTCTTAATAAAGTTCTAAAATGGATTAGACATGCAATTCCAAATAAAAAGGAATTGTTGGATAGATTATACGATTCAATAATATTTTCAAATTTTGATTTGAAATTAGGATACTAGCAAATTCAAATTAGTGAAGAAGGTCAGTATAAAATAGCTTTTAATGTTCCTATAGGACATTAGCTTTTAATGTTCCTATAAAACTCAATTACAAAGATTTTTGGGTAGTTTAAATTATATTTCATCTTATTATAAAGATTTAGTAAAAGATACAGGTATATTATATGATAGGCTTAAAAAGAATCCAGAATCTTGGTCCGATAAACATACAGAATCTGTTAAAAGGATTAAGGCTAGAGTAAAATCTCTTCCTTATTTAATGATAGCAAATCCACATTGGGATAAAATTATAGAAACAGATGCTTCTGATATAGGATCTGGAGGAATTTTAAAACAAATATCTCCTGAAAATAAACAAGAATATTTAGTAAGATATTATTCAGGAAAGTGGTCTAATAATCAGAAGAATTATGCAACAATTGCAAAAGAAATTCTAGCGATTGTTAAATGTGTAATGAAATTTCAAGATGATTTATATAATCAAAAATTTATTATAAAAACTGATTGTAAATCTGCAAAATACATGTTTAATAAGGATTTTAAACATGATGTTTCAAAACAAATGTTTGCAAGATGGCAGGCTCATTTAGCCCCATTTGATTTTGAAATTCAATATAAAAAAGGTGAAGAAAATAATCTTCCAGATTTTTTAACAAGAGAATATTTAAATGAATGACTTATTAAAGATTTGTTTTAATCAAAATTTATTTAAAGATTGCAGGTCAATGATACCACGACGAGGGGTCTCTGGCCCCTACGAGGCAGAGGTAATATCCTTGCCCAACATGGACAGAAAAAACTTGTTGCAGAAAATATTGCTTCAAGTTCAAGAAGGAGTATTTCTCCAGATAATCCATTATATCAGGAGTTTATGGACTTTAGAAGTCAAAAGAAGGAAGGTAATACTGCTTCCTCTTCTTCTTCTTCTTTATATGCCAGAGTTTTGGGAGATGAAGAAACTGAAGATAATATTTCTTCTTACCAGGAAAATTTTGAAAAAGAAATACTATTTCTTCTAGAAATAAAGATATGCAATGGGATAATGATCCATGGATGCTCATGCAAAGGTATCTCAACTCGGCATCATATGCTGAAACTGCTTATAAACAAAGAATTTATTATGAAAATATCCTGAAATATTTGGGAATTTGTGAAATTTCACATTTTACTTCGGTAACTCTGAATATTTACAATTTTAGTAAAATCATCATAAAACAAATAATATCTGCTGATGAATGGGGGTTATCTACCTTATACAATAAGGAATATCTTCATCCTGAACAAAAAGTTTTGATCAAATTTAAATACTGGGATTATATTGATGCTCTATCAAAAGTTTTCTTATATGAAAATCAGAAGAGAAAACATTCATGGTTTATAAAGATCTGTGGGAAGTGTTATAACAAACCCATACCAAATTGGTTTTTTAATTGGTGGATAAATTTTGGTCCATCAATAAAGGTTCTCCTAGAACCCTTCAAAGCACTGAATGGGTAAAAATTTCACCTAAATTATTAGATTTTGATCATAAGACTCAGTATTGGAATAATAATATTGGTCCAATGTATTTCTTTATGAAATTTTCTATTCCATGGATCTGGAAATGGAGTCCAGAAGTGGGTCATACCCAGCATCTCATTCCTTGTCTCAAAAGAATTAGTTATACTAAATTTTGGGATAAATTAACAAAGACGGACGCAGCACAGGAGAATTATATGGCTAGGAATTGATTGATCAAATCAAGGAAAAGTTGTAGGAATACTAGCACCAGAAGAAATCTCAACAAAGGGAGGAAATTAGTCATTTCCAACAAATTTCCAGAAGGTTGCAGATGCAAAATGGAGTTATATCCAGGGAAGAAATAATCCAATGATACGCGGAGCAGCTCAAGAAAGACTTGGCGAAAAATTTAGAAGATGCAAAATCTGATGTATCAATGGCTTCTAATAACAGTCAATGCCTTGCAGGAGAATCTCAGGATCCAAATGATGATGATTATCTGGATCTAGAAGAAATTTTCATGGCAGTTAAAACTGTTATTACTGGCTCTGCCAGTCAAAATTCTAAAAAGCCAGCATAAGAAATACAAGAGAAAAAGAAAAAGTTATTCTGATATGACGACTCAATATCCATCAGTATTACGGATTCCAAAAATAATAGAGTAGGTACTATTACGGATTTCAAATTAAAAATTTTAAATCCGTTTGTAATAGGTTTCAAGATCAGCGATTAGCGCCTATAAATAGCCTTAGTTTTGTTAGAAGGAGGCATCCACTCCTTTGCTATCTTTTATCTTTTCTTTGTATATTTTGTATCTCTCCAAGTTTTCCCAAGTTTTCCCACTTTTCTATAATAAAATTTCATATTATCTTCAAGACTTGAAGGCAAGAAGACAAGTTGCGAGTAAGTTTATTTAAAAGTTTTTATAAAATAATAATATTTTATATATTTAGCATAATGGCAGGCTAAATTATTAAGTGTTAGACTATGATTATCATTTTGTATACTTAGTTTATGGATTTATGATTCTGGCATGAAAGGACTTTCTATGTTTATCAATTAATTATTAGTTAAGGTTAGAATAACTGTATGGCATTATTCATTATTCATTATTCATGATGAACTAGGATGCTGCCCATTGTTAGCCGTGTGATGGCGTTTTAGGCCTTTTCTCCATTTTTCATTCTGAATAATGGTTTTAATTGACAGATAGTTTGTTCTATAAAATATGCCTTATTACTGGTAGTTAATGGATTTACTAGTATTTATTCATAAAGTTATAACAGAATATTTGCACTGAATGTATCTTTTATAAAATGTAAGCCCAATATTAAAATACTAGAAATTGGTCTTAGCCTCAAATATCATGACCTGTAGTGATAAAGAAAATAATCTCTTTTATGGACTGAATCTAAACTTAACATAAAAAAAAGGTTAGATCACTATTTATCCCTTGTGTTATTGACTTTTGACTATTTGTTCCCCTCCATATTTTCTTACTAGTCAAACTATAAAAATTCTTGTAAAGACAAAAATACCTCCTCTGGATTGCTGACTCCACTCTCAGGTTTAAGTAAAAAATTTCAAACGAATATATCCCCAAACATTAACTGCATATTACTTAAGAAAGGAAACAAAAAAGGGGTGAAGGTTGCCGCTTCACTTTTCCCGCTCCAAACCACTATCGCTGCCGTTTCTCCGGGGTAGAGCAGTGAACTCCATTATCGCCGACACTGAATTTTTCCAGCTCCAATCGCGGATATCACAAAGAACCTGCTGCCATTGCCGTTTCTTTGGAGCCGAGCCTTTTCCCCGGGGAAAAAATTACCACCGGCAGTTTTTCCAGTTTTTCCCAGCATTTTTCCCAATGCTTGAGGTATATTCTTCTGAAATTTTTTAGTAAACCAGAGAGTGTGATGTCAGCATTTTAGAGATGTATTTTTGTCTTTTCATAGATTTTGATGGTTTGACTGGTAAGTAAGGGGTCAAACAGTTAGTTTTAAAATATACGGGGCAAATACTCAAAAGTCAATAACACAAGGAGGTAAATAGTGAATAAGCCTAAAAAAAATACTCTTTCTGTCCCACTCAAAAAGTCAACTTTGTAGTAATACAAAGTGAACTCTTTGAATAGGACCGATGACATACATTTTATTATCTTACAAGGCTTTATGAGCTGTAATATTTGTCTTATTCAGCGAAAACAAATCTTAACATCTTTTCAAAATTTGGCTTCTATTCTATGTAGTGCATTCATCTTGCTGTCCTTGACTACATACTATAAAATAAATAGAAAGGGACTTTCTATGGGACAAACCGCCGTAGAAAGGGGGCTTTCTACGGCAGTTTATACAACCGCCGTAGAAAGTCAGAAACCGCCGTGGACTTTCTACGGCGGTTGGAAGGTAACTGCCGTAGAAAGTCCACACTTTCTACGGCGGTTGCCTTCCAACCGCCGTAGAAAGCCCCCTTTCTACGGCGGTTCGTCCCAACCACTTTCTACGGCGGTTTATTTTTAGACCGCCGTAGAAGGTCCTTTCTACGTCGTTTTAATTTGTGCCACCATTGTATTGACGTATTTAACCCTAAATAACAACGTGTATCTCCATATCGCGGCCGAAAGTGTTCTTCTCCAAATTTCTACTACGGTTTTGCACGTTGAACGTAAAGAATCGTCATTTGGAGCTAAAATTTACCACCTTAAGGTTAGAAACTTCTAAAATTTCTCAGTAATTGCTTATGCTTGTACTTTATATATGTCATCCTATAGAATTTATTTTTATTTATGGTAGAGGGTTGAAAATTAAAGTTGCATATGTTCCATGTATATGGTGAACCTTAGTATTGTGGAACCCTATTTAGTTATACTATGTAGTTTCTTGGTGATGTGATTTGATTTATAGTGTTTGATTTTTAATGGAGGATGTTCATATAATTAGCACTACTTAGAGTGTGTATTATTTTTTTATGCATTTCATGTGTTTGATGAAATGCATAAATGAAAAACTTATGGGTTCTTCTTCATTTGATTATGTCTATTGCGGATGTGTTGTTTATGCATTATTTTTTTCCATTGAGGTATTATAGTAGTTTTGATTATATGAGTAACATTAGTATGACATGTGCTAAGACAAGCATGCAACTTGATACTTTGTACATTGTTTGTTGAATTATTATTTGGTATTTTTAATTATTTGAAGGTGTTAGTTACACATGGATCGAAATATCTTGTTGTATGGTGATCGGACCTCCGATTCTTATGCGAAAGAAGTTGAGAATTTCATTGAATTCGCTTATAAGAATACAAAGTACGTCCATTGTCCGTGCAAAGCTTGTAAAAATGGTGCGCGGTTTGATAACTCAGATACAATAAGATTCCATTTATATCGGCACGGATTTGATCCTTCTTATAAACTGTGGATTTGGCATGGTGAAAGTATTGATGGTTTACCTGGGCAAAGAAAATCTCATGCAAAAGGAGATGATGCGATTACTAGAGATCGATTAGATGACATGATTGAGGATGTGGCCGAGGATTTTGCTGATAAACCGGAAGTTCTTGCTTCCATTTTGGGTGACAATGAGAAGCCTCTATACAAGGGCTGCACTAAATATACACGCTTGTCTAGTGTTTTGAAGTTGTTTAATTTGAAAGCGGCAAATGGGTGGTCAGATACTAGTTTTACAGCCTTATTGAGGGTATTGAAAGATATGCTCCCAGAAGATAATGAACTTCCAGATCGAATTTACGAGGCGAAAAAAATATTGTGTCCAATGGGTATGGAGTATAAGAAGATCCACGCTTGCCCAAATGATTGCGTCCTCTACAGAATGAGTATAAGGATTTATTGTTTTGTCCTAAGTGTAAAACTTCCCGATACAAAAACAAGCAGCCGTGTGATAAGGTTGAAGACAGTTCTGATGCGCAAAAGAAGGGGTCGCCGGCTAAGATTCTGTGGTATCTTCCTATAATACCGAGATTTAAACGATTGTTCGCTAATGCAAAAGATGCAAAACTAATGACATGGCATTCAGATCGGTGTATTCCCAGTGATGATGACAAGGTGATAATGCATACATCAGACTCAGATCAGTGGAAAAAAATTGATTCAATGTATCCTTCTTTTAGGGGAGAAGCCAGAAATTTGAGGCTTGGTTTGTGTACTGATGGAATGAACCCATTTGGCAGCCTGAGTAGCACACATAGCTCATGGCCGGTGATGTTGGTTATTTACAATTTGCCGCCTTACTTGTGTATGAAGCGCAAGTACATACTTATGTCTCTAATGATTTCAGGCCCACGGCAACCAGGAAATGACATCGATGTGTATCTTGCTCCTCTTATTGAAGACTTGAAAAAGTTATGGGATGAAGGGCACCTGTGTTTGATGCCTACCATGAAGAAATGTTCACATTACGTGCCATGTTGTTCTGTACCATTAATGATTTTCCTGCTTATGGAAACTTGTCTGGGTACTCTGTTAAAGGGCATAAAGCATGTCCAATATGTGAGCAGAGTACAGATTTTTGTCAGCTTGCACATGGGAGAAAGACAGTATACCTTGGGCATCGCAGATTTCTTCCCGAGACTCATCCGTATCGCCGTATGAAAAGAGCATTCAATGGATTTCAAGAGTTCAGAAAAGCTCCAGAACCCTTGAGCGGGCCAGAGGTGAAAGCTCGTGTGACGGACATTAATGTGGAGTTTGGTAAACCTTCGGAGTCCGGCAATAATGATACAGGTTGTTGGAAGAAAAAATCCATATTTTTTGAACTTTCATACTGGGAGAACTTGGAAGTCAGACATTGTCTCGACGTTATGCATATTGAGAAAAATATTTGTGAAAGCTTGTTAGGCACGCTCTTGAACATCCCTGGTAAAACTAAGGATGGTTATAACGCGAGACTTGATATGGTTGATATGAACATAAGAGCAAATTTAGCACCGGTAGCTCGAGGACAACGCACATATCTACCCCCTGCCTGTCACACTTTGTCCAGAAAAGAGAAAAAACAACTGTGTTCAAGTTTGCGTAGCATCAAAGTTCCATCCGGATATTCTTCAAATGTAAGCAGACTTGTTTCCATGAAAGATTTAAAACTGGTTGGTTTGAAGTCTCATGATTGCCATGCCTTAATGCAACAATTGTTGCCTGTAGCTATTCGCTCGATATTGCCCAAGCATGTTAAGTCTAGTATAACAAGACTTTGTTTCTTCTTCAATGCTATATGTAGCAAGGTTATCGCCCGCGAAAGACTTGATCAGTTACAAGATGAAATAACTATTGTCCTTTGTCAATTAGAAATGTATTTTCCACCCGCCTTCTTTGATATTATGGTGCATTTGGTGATTCATTTGGTTAGAGAGATAAAAATCTGCGGGCCTGTTCATTTGCGATGGATGTACCCATTCGAGCGATATATGAAAGTATTTAAGGGGTATGTTAAGAATCGTTATCGTCCTGATGCTAGTATTGTTGAAGGTTATATAGCTGAGGAGGTAATTGAGTTTTGCACTGAGTACTTGGCCGATACCGCATCCATTGGAATATTTAAGAATCGGCACGATGGGAGGATTACAGGTATGGGCACAAGGGGAGGAAAAATGTTTTTGCCGTCTAATGTTGAATTGATGAAGGCGCATCTCTACATACTGCGCAATTCTGAAGAAGTTTCGCCCTATGTGACAGACCATATCCGTTCAATAAGAACGTCTTATCCTGCTTGGACGGATCAACGTGTGCTCAATGAACATATTCGGACATTTGTCTATTGGTTTGGTAATGCTGTCCTGGGCAAAGACGTTTCGGAGACATTGAAATGGTTGGCGTTTAGGCCCAGCCCTGCGGTACGAGCATTTTCATGCTATGACATGAATGGATATTCATTTGCTACTAAGAGACAAGATGAGAAGAGTACGGCTCAAAACAGTGGTGTTACATTAATCTCAGAGGCTTTACATATTTCTAGCAGGAAGGATAAAAATCCATTGTATGCAAACATGGCATATTATGGGGTGATCGAAGATATTTGGGAGCTTGACTATGTTTGTTTCAAAGTAGCTGTATTTCACTGCAAATGGGTTGATAACAATAGTGGGGTTCGAACTGATGATCCATTGGGTTTTACCTTGGTGAACCTTAATCGGGAGGGTTTCAAGGGAGAACCATTTATACTTGCATCGCAGGCGAAACAAGTTTTTTATATCACCGATCCTTGCGACGAACATTGGTCTGTTGTTCTTCATGGTAAACAACATCACGGAGTGGAAGGGATTGATACAGAAGAAGGGCTTTATGAGGCTGGCCCTTTCTCTAGTGGGTTACCTGAATCGAGAGCAGATGAGAAGATAGGGAACTTGATAAATACATACTTCGTGATGACCACAGCGAAGGATTATGGTTCGAGGAGCAAGTGTCCCATAAGAGAAAGAGAATAAGTTAAGAATCATTTTCAGGTATATTGTTTGTTTTTATTAATTTTTTTTTCTGTGGGCGTGTATGTTGTGTGTGTGTATTTGTATATGTTTCTTTGATTTTAATGAAAAGAGGTGGACATAAATTTATAACAACTTTTATTTTTATCCTTCGTACTGTCTGATTGAAACAGGTCACAACTCGGATGAAGCCGCGCAATCAAGGGACAAAATTTCCAGGGACTTCATATTCGGAACTGTTTATAAATGAATATGTTATTGTTGGAAATTGTGTGAAGCTTCTGTGTTGATGTTATGATGCACTTGTGTTTTGGTAAAAAACAAGCAGGGGAGATTTTGTCTGAATTGATTTGAAACTGAATTCCGTATTATTCGAAATAGTTGGAATTTTAGTGAAGTATTTAAGTATGTGCATATCCTTGACAGGGAGTATGTTACATTTATAGGGGAGACTTTGTCAAATTTTCCGGCAAATTGATTTCCTTGTTTTTCATTTATGAATAAATGTTTCATGTAATATTATTTTTTTTTTCAAGGAGTAGTACTTTTGGTAAAATTTACAGGGGAAGCTATACAATGATTTTTGTTTTGATTTTATATTTAACTCTTCATAAATTACGTGTCTGTGCCTCGGAAAAAAGATATTCATTTAGCGAGGTTGGGTATTGACCGCTAAATGAATTAATTATTCTTTTTATCGATTACTAATGCTTTATTATTTTATAAAGATTATTCAAACTATATTTTATATGAAAAAACTAGAAATGTAGGGTCTATGCTTCATAACATGGAAAAAAAATAGAAATTTATGGGCGCGCGGGAATTAATTGGCTGCATTTGTTCCCATTTTTCTACGGCAGTTCTAAAACCACCGCCGTAGAAAAAACTTTCTACGGCGGTTCATGTTTGAACCGCCGTAAACACTTTCTACGGCGGTTCAACTATGAACCGCCGTAGAAAGTGATCTTTCTACGGCGGTTCAACCGAGAACCGCCGTAGAAAATACTTTCTACGGCGGTTCTCGGTTGAACCGCCGTAAAAAAGTAGTTTTTGGCGCCATTTCCCGCGCTACGCATGAATTTTCTATTTTTATATCATTTTCTAAACCCTACTCCCTATTAAGTTTTTTTTTCCAATTTTCATAAATTAACCGCGGTGACGCTTAAGATTGAAATAGAGGGTGAAGCGCCACCCTTTTCCTGGATTTTCGCCTTGACATTCTCAATTGGGTCGCAGGATTCGACCTCGAGGATGATGGTCTTCCCCGTCAGAGTTTTCACGTAAACCTCCATTTTTTTCAAAATACGTATATATATATATATATATATATAAGACTTAATATAAAAGTTGTCTTCAAGTCTTCAATTCTTCGAATGAAAACATTTTATATATGTAGTGGAAATTTACAAGAGATCGAGAGCAGAGAGGAGAGAGTTGGATGATGTGCAAGAGGGGAAAGGAGAAAATAGCTAGGAAGATGTTTATATATATATATATATATATATATATATATATATATGTTTATATATATATATATGTTTATATATATATATGTTTATATATATATATATGTATGTAAGGTAATGAAATCATATAACTATTTAATTTTTTTTCGGCCACTTAACAAATATTAATTTTTATATTACAATACGTACCTAATGCATTTGTGGATTTGATTATTTTATCCCGTTCGCCCAAGTCGAAAAAGTAGAAATTTTAGGGAAGATAATGAAGCTTATTACTTTATCGACTCTTACATGTACATTTAGGAAATTTATTAATTTTTATCTTTGACCTATAATTATTGTGTAGTAGCACGGGAAATTTAAATGCAAATGGTACAAGAGGGGAAAGGAGAAAATAGGAAGATGTTTATATATATATATATATATATGTATGTAAGGTAATGAAATCCAGTAAGTATTTAATTTTTTATTCGGCCACTTAACCAATATTAGTTTTTATATTACTATACGTACCTAATGCATTTGTGGATTTGATTATTTTATCCCGTTCGCCCAAGTCGAAAAAGTAGAAATTTTAGGGAACATAATGAAGCTTATTACTTTATCGACTCTCTTATATGTAAATTTACAAAATTTATTAATTTTTATATTTGACCTATAATTATTGTGTAATAGCACGGGAAATTTAAATGCAAATATATGGTTCAATGAAAAATTTGAAATTTAATTATGAAATGGTTCATAAAAGTCGAGATTGTGTACATAATTAATAAATATACACAATCTGGGTATGTATTATTATATTTACAAAATTGTGGGTTTAGTTTTTTGAAAATGGAAAAAAAAAATTTAATATTAAAATATGCCCGCGCGGGAATTGGCTCCAATTTTTTCCCCTATGCTAAACTGAGAAAAACGAGGAGACCATTCAACGGCGGTTCAACCGCGAACCGCCGTTGAAAGAAGAATCCACTGCGGTTCACGAGTGAACCGCCGTTGAAAGTGGACTTTCAACGGCGGTTCAAGGTTGAACCGCCATTGAAAGTCCACTTTCAACGGCGGTTCACTCGTGAACTGCAGTGGATTCTTGGTTCAACGGCGGTTCGCGGTTGAACCGCCGTTGAACCGACGAGCCGGTCCAAATTAAATTAAGTTCAAATTTTTTGAACTTTCATTTCCTCCCTCATTCTCTTCCCCTCTTCTCCCCTTTTTTCCCTGCATTTTCCCTGTTTCCCAAACCCTTTTCCCCGTGGCTGTTCGGCTTCTTCGCCGCTTCTCCCGTCGCCGGCGAGCTCGTTCACCTTCCGATCAACCCGTCGGTTGCAGCAAGGCCGATTGTTTGGCTGGACCATCGCAGCCGATCATCGGTTGTGGGTTAACTTTCCCGGCTTGCATTTCTCCATTTCCACCCTCCTATACTTCGGGCTTGGTTGTAGGAGTGCACACAAAAGGTTATCCACCTTCTATGCTTCCATTTTAAAACTTTTGCAATGTGACCTTACATTTTGTAAATGCTTCCCATTGCACTGGGGTTTTTTGGGTTGATATTTATGGTTGATTTCGGTTTTAATCCTTGTGATGAATGATTGGACTCTTTTGGATTTATTGATTGTTTGTTGCATTGGTTTGGTTGTTGAATTTCGTGTTTTGTCCTACATAAGTTGAGAACCTAGGGTTTTGATTGGGATTTCAAGTAGGTACCCTTTCAATTCGAGTTTAGTGTATGAATATGAGAAACTCAAATGTTTATTTCGGTTTTGCTTGATTAATTTTAGAACATTGGTGTTTGATTTCGGTTCTTATTCGATTTAGTGTTCCTCCTTTAGTGATAATGAGGAAAATGCTTTGTTGTTGATTCCACTTTGTGAAAATTAATCTTTATAGGGTTCTTTCTTTAAGGATCCCTTGTTTCAATGTCTTCAAAGCCCCTTATATGTTGAAAGTAAAGAAATCTTTGCATGAATGTGAAGCATTTTTTATTGCACAAGCACTAAGTACCTTTAGGGAAGAAGAGTATTTTTTAGTAGTGAAGTACTCCTCCTTGAAGCTTTGACCTTCCTCACTAAATTTTGATTTTTTTCCTTTAGTAGAAATTAATGATTGTTCTCATTAGTTGTTGGTTGTGAAATGTGAAGTACTTTATCAATGGTACCCTTTATAAGTCCACTTTTTTGGCCCTCATTTGGTTTAATTTGGATAATGGTAATTGTGTATTGCAAATATCACTATCTCCTCTTCGCTTTCCCTTATCTTTGTTTCAAAAGCGTGAAATAGGCTTTGTGAGGGTTCACCTTGATGAAGGGGATTTTTTTTCATGAATGTAGAGTTTGAAATATCACTTCTCCTTAAATGTTTTACCTTTTGCGATGTATGGTTTCTTCTTTAGTGGATTAGTAGGGTAATGCTTTGTGGTTGAGTTGAAGGTGTGTTCCTCCCTTGGTTTAATGTCATGAATGCAACTAATATATTGAAAGTGAGGCTATCTTTGCATCAATGTAAAGCTTCTTTATTGCGAAATCACAAAGTATTTCTATTGCTTTAGGGAAGGAGAGTATTTTTTAGGAGTGAAGTACTCCTCCTTGAATCTTTTACATTCCTCACTAAATTTTGGCTTTTTCCTTTATTAGAAATTAATGATTGTTCTCATTTGTTGTTGGTTGTGAAATGTGAAGTACTTTATCAATGGTACCCTTTATAAGTCCACTTTTTTTGGCCCTCCTTTGGTTTAATTTGGATAATGGTAATTGTGTATTTTTAGGAGTGAATTTTGCGAATGTACATTGCCTTTTTTTTTCACATTACAAGCATTCTTATATTTGACATTAAAGCTTTTCTTGAATTGCATATATGTTATATTGAATTCTCTTTCTATGTACATGAAGTTTAAGGTATATTTCAATGGCCCCTAAAAGAAAACGAAATGAGGAGCATAGTGATGAGGGAAATGGCAATGGAGATGGTTCTTCTACTAGATCTAGAAGAGGTAGAGGGCCCACAAATTGCAATGATCTATTGGAAATGCGTACGAAGGGGAAAACTCTTAACATTTCTTTTGATTCCGAGCTCGAGCCTAAAAAGTATCATACAAAGTGGATTACCTTTGTGGCATTCACGGCCCGGAGCAAAGTGGACATAATGGAATATGCATCATGGCCCAAAGTTCCGGACGAGATCAAGAAGAGAGTGTGGATGGAAATACTGGTATTTTCTTTAATTATAATGCATTGTTTGTTTCTTCTTTCATACAAATGAACCCAAATTTACCTAAATTTTTACTTCTAATTTTTACTGTAGGCATTATTTGTTTTTGAGTCAACTGAAGAACTCGAAACAAAGTGGATTTCTTATGCCGGTAAACGGTGGAAAGATTGGAAATCCTTTTTAGGGAGATATGTACATGGTGACTTGAAGGGTCAGGACCCATGCTTGGAATATAAATATCTCCCTAGGGAGACATGGATTAAGTTCAAGGCTAGCCGCGAGACAGAAGAATGGCAGGTATATTTTTTTAAATTGATTTCCTTCTTCTTTTTGGATATTTGAAATTACTCAGTTTATGGATAATATTTTTTCATTATATTTTTCTCTAGGCAATTCGTGGAAAAGCGCAAAAAAATGCCACTTTAAATGCTTTCTACCATAATTTATCTCGCGGTGGCTACCGACTGCTGAAGAAGCAATTGCATGACGAGGCGGTGATTGCATCCGGGAAGAAGCCTTCAGAGGACGGTCAGTCTGAAGAAGAAGCGAAGATTCTTATTCAGGGCCAGGCCGTCATCTACTTTGGAGACAGGCCCACACAAACAAAAAAGGGGAATACTTCACGCCAGAGGCTGGTCGTGTTGGGATGGAAATTGTAAGTTTTGCACCATACATTTTCTTATGTTTCATTTCTTTAAGCTACACATATATTTAAAATTATATATAATTGATCTATTTACATTTAATATATTTGGCAAAATGTTTAGGAAAATCTATGTTCCCGCGAGTCCCAAGGGGAGACCGTTGCAGAGGGTAGGAATGACATTCTTGTCATTGCAACGGGAAAGACCGATCACCCCGGTCGTTATCGCGGCCATTCTACCAGGGCTCGTATCACAGAGGTTTTCCCCAAAACAAGGCCGTCGCTTAAAGATGAACTAGATTTAACTAAGCGACAGCTTCAGAAAACCACTGCCCAGCTCGATGAATGTCAAACACATCTGAAGATTATGGTTGGGTTTATATGTGGTAAGATGGGGACTGACTATGATACCTTAAGAGCCACTGTCATCAACAGTGCCAAAGGTCAGAGCGTGCCCCCAGAGACCTCCGGAATGGGCCCAGAGATGTTTGAGGTTCAAGGTAGCCCTGTTTCCCCTGTGAGCCCTGTTTCCCCTCTTATCCCTACAAGTTTGCATGAGTTGGAGATGATACCTATTGCAACAAACTTGGAGGATGGGGGTTCTTTAGGCGAATACAAGGTACTTAAAATACATTTATGTCTTTCATTTTTCTATAGAGTATCACTGCTATTCTTCTTGGGTATACTTTTATGTTTCTATTTTTCTTTTAAATTCTTTTTATTATTTATTTTTTTGCATATGTATTCAAGTATTTAAACACTTTATTTAAAATGAAGTTTATATGTTCCTTTTAAAAATATAATACTGCAATTAAAAAAACTATGAATTTTTTTAATATTTTAAACATCTTTCTTTTATTTTTATTTTACAATAATGAAATCTTACATTTATATTTTGGTTTTTATTTAATTAATAAATTTGAATGTATAATTTCTTTCATATTTTCACTTCTAATTAAAGACGCTTGAATTTGGTTTCATGATTACACTTGCTTTGTTAAGTTAGACTTAATAGTTGATTAATGTTCATTCGCTTGCCTATTATCTCAGGACGGGTGTGAATGTCACATGTTCATCTCTGAGGATACGCAAAAGCGGCGTAAGCTTGTGGCCAAGGGAAATATTTATAAGCAAAGAAAGCACCACGGCCGCGAGGTTAGGAAAGGGTGCGCGAGGGTCACAATTAAAATTTCCTATGATGACTTTGCCCCGCTACCATTTCCTGAGGAAGAGGCTGCAACTGTGGGAATGGTCAGATCCTTTTTCGTGGAATGGCCTATACAGTTGATTGAAATTATTCAGCCGGATCCGGTAACACAGGTGTATTCTTACATTTATTTGTGAATTAATTAATACCATTTTGTATATTTAATGTTATTTCAAATGATGTTAGGTGGATACAAGTGTGAAAAAGAAAAAAGGCCGGATGAATGCTATGGATGATATAAAATCTCCTTCGGCGACGGTTCCGATTGAGATGTCATCCTCATCGACATCTGATCCATTGCAAGAGTTACAGCTCCGAATGGAGAAAGATTTGGACTTCAATGGCTTCTTCTTTCAAATGACAAGAGAAGTCATAGGTGTGGAGCTTCCTATTGCGATGGATCGAGAGGATGTCGTAGAATTATTGACCAGAGAAAGCCAGGTCTCAAACTGTTTGACGCAGTTGTTCACCCAGTGAGTTTCCACTTAATTTTATAACCTATTTCTGATTATTGTTATATATAGTATGCATTC
This sequence comes from Leptodermis oblonga, assembly GCA_016801395.1. NCBI lineage: Eukaryota > Viridiplantae > Streptophyta > Magnoliopsida > Gentianales > Rubiaceae > Leptodermis > Leptodermis oblonga. Next base: position 11,940,130 of record CM028756.1, on the reverse strand, counting down.
CATGTGCCTAGACTAACCAATGAAGCCCTTTTTGTAAATTATTTAGAGCTTTACATGAGTTAGTTGAAAGGAATGGGAGAAAGGGGATAGGTTTCCTCTCGGCTGATCATGTCACACCCCTAGGAAATTCATATGAAGATAGGGTACACTACATTGCGCGAAACTTGAAGGATCGGAATAAAGAAATTTATCTGGTGCCTTATCTTCAGGGGTAAGTGACACTGTAAGCGCTTCTCTAATATTTAAGAAACACTGATTTAAAGATCTGACGTCATTAAATTTTTCGTTTGTAGTGAACATTGGATGCTAATAGCCATTAGACCGATAGAAAAGGTTGTCTACTGGCTTGATTCTTTACAAAATCCACAGAAAGAGGAGGCGGTTGTGCTTATAGACGAGTGAGTTATATATATTAACAACTGTTAGAATGCCTATATAATTTCTAATACCAATCATATATATATACATATGTTGCTAATTATTTTCGTTCCGCTTTCATTTTTATAGGGTGATGTTTAACTATCAAGCTTTCTTAGGATTGCCCAGAAATGTGCATATGCAACCTGAGTGGATAGTAGTTAAGGTAAAATTGGTTCTTATTAAATTTTTACTCAACGTTGTGTTGTATACAATTAATTGTATGATCTTCTAACTCGTATATTAATATTCATTAGCATAAAAAGCAAACGAGCAATTGGGAGTGTGGGTACTATGTAATGCACTACATGTACCAAATAGCAATGAAATCATCCACATTGGCATTTGAAAAGGTAAATATTTCTCATAACTTACTTAATTGACTGTATTTCATTTTGCTACTCGGTTACTTTTTAATTTCAAAAACTCTGTTGCAGCACTTCAAGCTCGACCGCACTCCATTAAGCAATGTGGATATAGATGCAGTGCGAAAAATATGCGCTAGTTATATTTTGGAGCATTAGCCGTAGTTGAAGGATACTAATTAAACTTGTTCATATTATAGTTGTACAAATTATTTTTGGATATGCCCCTGCATTATAAAAGCGACTTCAATTTGTATATTGGTGATATTTGTATTAAATTTCAACTTTTAGCAGCAGGTTTTGCTTTAAACCAGGTTTTAGCAGCAGGTTTTTAATGCTTTTAATGCGGTTCGGGTGTAAAAAGTGGACACTTTCTATGGCGGTTCAAACCGCCGTAGAAAGTCCGCTAACTTACAACGGCTGCCAGATAGATGGCGGTTCAAAAAGGCCAATAACCGCCGTTAAAAACCCTTAAAAACCGCAATTAAAATCCCTTTTTGTAGTAGTGGTTCTTTAATCTTTTATGAATGATGCTATTCCTATATATGTTGTTAAATCAAATTCCTAAGGTTCCTTTTATTTGCTTTTCATCATTAATTAATTTTCTGCATATTTCATTGAGATCCTGCTTTTTCTTGCCTTCAGAAATAGTTAAGGATTCTTTGAATATATCAGCTGCAACGATGAGAAATCTGAGAAGCATCATGCCCGGCACTCTCCAGAAATAGTTCAACATCTGGAAGAGTAAGGTTTTCAAATTCCTCAATGTTTAATTATTGCTACAAGAAATTTTTTTTTTTTCCCTTCATGTTAAGTATTATTTTAACGAAATCTACTTTAAAATATTTTATAATTCTATTATGAAAATCTGTTTGTTTTTTTATCTCCCTTGTATAAGGTTCTTAAATATAACGTACGTATTGATGATAGGAAACAAATACATTATGTTATGAGTCACTAGGAGAGTAGGTTGTATTAATCCATATCCTTTAGAAACATGCCTTCTTGTCTATGTGCGTGGTGATAAATCAAAGGCTGAGTTGGTCATTGTGTTCTACGGAAAGAAAAATATATTTTAGTCACTAGAATGGATATAGAAAGTGAAATTTTTTTGTATCTTTTTTACTTAGGTCCTTGAATTCACATATATAGGACTAATTAAATTTATGTTTTCACATACTTTTAAATAACCAATTCGTAAATGGGGACATCCTAATTAATCTCTTTCTATTTCTATTTCTTCTATCGTTGTTCACTTAAAAATTGTAAAATTAATGATACCTCATTTAACAAGATTATTGTGTGTGCTGATTTTCAAGGTTTTTCGTGAGTTGCCAACATCTAACTCATGAGCAGCAACAAAAGTTGAGCAAGGATCTCGATCTCACTCTCCAACAAATAAATTTCTGGTTTCAAAATAAAAGAACCCAACTAAAGGTACATCTATCCTTTTTTTCTTCCCACCAATGATTTTTTTGTTAACCAAATATATATATTAATAGAGAACATTACATATTACCATATTCCCTATTCAAGAGTCTAGCACTCACATGAGCTATCTGGACTTCTAGCCTAGCTAGAGACCTTACAGATGCAACAATACACAAATGTTTACATTATTATCTTAATATCCGGCATAACCTGCATGGCATCTAGCCTAACCTCTAATGTTGAACTTACTCCATTTAAGATTCGTTGGCAATCAGTGAAAACTTTACAGTTTCGTTTCCCATTCTGCACCGTCCATTTTAGACCATGTAGACATGCCAATGCTTCCTTTTGAGTTGCAGACTTTGCCAGTATTTTCTTATGCTCTAGATGAATCTGCTTCCCTTCTCCATCCTTGACTACCCACGCATTCGCTCCAGTCAATGCATTAGGAGTATAAGCCCATCAATAATGAGAGAATCCATTGGTTGCACATCAACAACTGCATTGTCCATGCACAACCATGAACCTTGTTTCCATTCAATTTGTTTGATTTGATTCCCTTTTTGCTGTATGCTATCTGTGAGTAGGTAAGGGCATTGACTCTTTCTTGACACTTGACTCAGCCCGTTGCTTCCCTCAATACTCAGGTAGGGTGCATGTCAACTTGCCTCCAAACTTTCCCATTACGAACTAGCCAGATTTGCCGCAAATATAGGAAGAAGTTGCCGTTTCCTCTTCAGATGGTGCCTCTTCTATCCATTGCTGAAACCAGCCACTAAAAGTCATAGGTGTACCCACATCAAAATTAAATCCTAGTGTGGATAGCCTCCACACAACTTTTGATTCAAAACAATTCAACAGCAAGTGTTCTATTGTTTCTTCTTCCATCTGACATCTGGGACACATCGCAGTTTCACTAGAATTTCTTCTGTGCAGCGCTTTCTTAGTCGGAAGACCATTATGGAAAGCTCTCCAGATAAACATCTATATACGAGCCGGTATGTTTAGATGCCAGATAATCTTCCAGAACTTCTCCCTTCTTTCCTCACATTGTATTGAATCTCCATGGTTCAGATTTTCCTCAGAGTCCAAGGCTGCATGATAGCCTGTTTTTAGTGTAGATACCTCTTTAACTTTTTTGTTGCAAAAAATCTCATCTTCCTTGTCGGTGTCTTCCTCTTGACTGATGTGTATTGTCAAGATTTTGTCCACCACTTCTTGCTAGAAGAACAACCGCAACATTGGGATTTTCCATCTTTGAGTGCTGTCAATGAAATGACTTAATTTTAATGATAAAAACCTCATGACTCTTTCTGTATTTAGGGGATTCTGAATTCCCGGAATTCATTCTTCCTCCAGATTTATGCTAGAGCCACTTATCACCCTTCACTTCACATGTTTCCTGATTAGTTCCTTCCCCCAAAGTATACTCTTCCATCCCCAACTATCCTGAGCTTTTGGTTGGATTTGCAGAAAATTTTCTCATTTCCCATACTTTGCCATTAGGACTCTACTTAGTAAGGATTCTTTGTCTGTAAGCACTCTCCAAGCTACCTTCCCCAACATTGCTTGGTTCATGAGCCTTGTGTTCCTCAGTCCTAAGCCCCCTCGGAACTTTGATCTATATAACCACTCTTTTTTATCTCTCTATATTTTCTTCTTTTCTTTAAATTATGTTTGGTGTCCAATCGTTATTTTCCATCCCATCGCACGCCTACTTTCTCATTTCACTTAATGATTCAATAAATAATAGTTCCCTTTCTCTTTTGTATAATTCAGATTCACAATGCTAAACAAAGCAATAGTGCTTTAGTAGAAGAAAATGCTAGAATTCATTATGAAAATCTAGCAATGAAACAAATGTTGAACATTGGTTTTTCAAAGTGCACCGGTACAATGCGAGAAAATGTGGAAACTTTGAGAACTGAGAATCAATGGCTGAAACAGGAGGTGAGTTAGATACTTTCTGTTCTTATTTTTTGTGCTCTAATTTACCATTGGCATAATCATACGTAAGAAGTAGAGTTTTTCTATCCTTCTTACCACTCGTCTTGCACCAAGGAATTGTTAGGAAAAATACCACAACAAGAATTAGTCATTCTTGGTGTTTTACTATATAACTCAACACTATTACTACCTTATCTATTTATATTAGGAATGAGAAAGAATATATTTTCTTCATACTCTGATTTTTTATACTTTCTATGCAACATTTGCAGTATGAAAAGTGGGCAAATATTGTCGCCACTTTCCGTGGAAACCCTTAGGTGTGATGATATCCTACCAACTTTGCATCTTTTGTGGCCATTTTTCCTGAGAGAGATAGCAATAAAAAAATTTGTGGCCACCATGTTTCTTCTACTTTTACATAATATAATTTTATTGTTCAGATTTCTACACACTATATATGTGCATATTGAACTCATAATTTTTAAATTTTCTGTTTCACATGGACGGTTTGAAGACCATTATCTTATGGAGTGCTTGAGTTTTGATAAAATAATAAATGCTTTTTTATATAATTTTTAATCCAATTCCAGTTTAATTAATTTTAAATTTGAATTTGATTTCTGAATATGAACATCGCAGTCAAATTGCGAACTGAATTCTTTGTTTTTGAATTTTGTCCTTAAATGCGTATTCTCGTAAATTCACTTGTTGAGTTTAGTGCAATTAAGCACGATATTGAAAAACAGTTCTTGAAGCTGGCTCCGCAGAACATGAGTCTTGTGATACCATTTGAATAGTTAGGTAGAACATGCGAGAGTGCATTAGCCACCAAAAGGTGGCTCTGCCTGCACTTGATGTTTAAGCTATTCGGATTTTAAGCATACTTGCATGGCCAAGATTCTGAATAATTCAAACAATACAGCAACATTTTGGACATTGTCTAAGCTACAAACCCTTTCAACGGGGACACCTTGTAAATGTTTAACCCCTCAACAGCCATGAGCTTTGCTCAAAATATGGTACCGCCCCAAAAAAATTGAGCCATCCCGATTCAAACCCATTCTCAAGCTTCTTCAAATCATCATACCTCTCCCCGAAGAGCACGGATTGCAGCTCAAAGAGGAACTTATATTTAACATGGACCATGAAGGGGGGAGGGGAAGCACTTAGAGTACCAAGTTGTCGTGACTTCTGTGAGGAGCAATGGGCCGGGGAGGTATTTCTAATCTAGAAATAAGACTTGTAGTGTAATCCCTTTAGTGTCCATCATTTTCTCATCCGAAGTTAAAAGCGGCATTAACAGAAGAAAAACGTTTTATACAGAGAAGGCTAGACTTAAATGAGCTAAATTTGGAGATGAAAACATTGTTTTCATTCATGCGTGGCTAAAAGAAAAGAATCTATGGCTGTCTATACAAGAAATACAATACGAAAATGGTACTTGGTTTGATGATCGGGACACTATAGAAGCCTTGAGGGCATGGTTCTTGATGCAAGAGTCCAAAATCAATACAAAAGTTAATTTGGCGATCAAAGTGAATTTCTCAATGATTAAAAGTTGATAAGTTATAATTTTGGGGTTTAATTTGTTTGAAGTTTGGGGAGTTTTGAGGGAATTTCTACACTTAATTAGTTTGCTTTACTGCAGTAACCAAGGGGAGAAGCAGCTAAGCATGTGAGGAGTAGTTGAGGAGGAGTTGGTGTCTTTTAATAGGAAAATCAGGATCAGGAGTTGAGAAGGAATTGTAGTGTGACTCTATCTTTTACTGATAAAAGGAAGGAAAAAGAGTGTTTTTCTGAAGAAGAATTGGGTAGTCCACTCTGAGGCAACCGGAAGTCTAAACAAAGATCTTAGGTTGACATCAGTTGTTATCAGAGACAAGCTAGTCATACCCGCAACCCATTTGAATCGTTGTGTCCTTTTCAGATTTTAAGCATACTTCCATGGCCAAGATTCTTTATAATTCAAACAATATATACAGCAATATTTTGGACAATGTTTTATAATTCAAACAATATATACAGCAATATTTTGGACAATGTCTCATGAGCTATGAACCATTCCAACCACGACACCTTGCACATGTTTAGCCCCTCAATGGCCAGGAGCTATGCTCGTAATATAGTCTCGCCCCAACAAAATTGATCCATCCCGATTAACACCATTTTCAAAAATGAGCCATGAGCTCTGCTCATGCCTAGGGTTGCCCAAAATGGAAAATTCGGACCTACCATCCCCTAACTGGCCCGACCCTAATGGTTCGGGTCCAATAGGGACACGGCCCTAACGACGCGGTCCGGGTCAGACCGAGTTCGGTTCGGTCTGGACCGCGACCCTAATTAGCCCTTTTTATATTTTAAATTACTAAAAAAAAAAAACTAAATTGAAAACAAAAAAAAATATGGTCACCACCAAAAACAAAACCCACCACTCCCCACCCCCATTCCAAATCCAAACCCCGAACCAAAAATAAAAGCTCACCACCCCCCCCCCCCCCCCCCCCCCCCCCCCACCCCTCTTTTTCCCCAACCCCTTCCAACTTGATTATTTTAAACTTTAATTAAATTTTTTACTTTCTAAAATTATAAATAAAATAGTTTTAATTATTTATTTTAAAAAATGTAAATTATTATTTTATTTTGCATATATTGAAATATAAATTTTAAATAATTACATGCATTATTAAAAAAACATAGAAATTTTTTTATTAGATACTAGTCAAAACACCTTTTAAAAGTTTTTTTAAAAATTTGTTTTAAGATCTTAAAACCTTTTATAAATAATTTTTTTCCAAACGCATTGAAAAATAATTTTAAGAAAAATATACGTAATATACTAATTTTTGAAGTACAAATTATACATATTCGTAAAGTTATTATTATATTTTTTTGTTTGCAAGTTATTATTATTTCAAATTTTTTTACTAACTTAAAAAAATTTAGGCCGAAGAATAAAAGAAATAACAAGAAAAAAAAATTTGAAGAAAGAACAGGAAAAAAAAAAAATAGGAGCAAAAAAAAAAAAAAAAAAGGCCAGTTAGGGTCAGGCCTTGGCCCTAACCGGCTCAGACCAAGACCCATGTTGACCCGTTAGGGCTGAACCTAACTAACCCTAATCGACCCGTTAAGGTCAATTAGGGTCGGGCCAACTGGCCCCCAGCTTGCGGGCCAGTTTGATCACCCCTACTCATACCTCTTCCAGAAGAGAAAAAAACTTTTTATCCAAAGAAGGCTAGTCTTAAATGGGCTAAATTAGGCGATGAAAACATTGTTTTAATCCATGCGCCGCCAAAGAAAAAGCATCTATAGGGATGTCTATACAAAAAATACAATACGAAAATGGTACTTGGTTTGAGGATCGGGACGCTATAGCAATCCCGGGGGTATGGTTCTTTAGTAAGTCATTGATTGAGGTCAGCGCCGCCACCCCTCCTCCCCCGGCGGCGGAAGATAACAACATGTTATTTTTTTTGGATTTCATCAACCCACCGTTTCTATCAGCCTATGATCATATATATGGCTTTATCCCGGCCGATATGTGTGGAAGAATTATAGGATACCATACACAGTTTTAGCAACTCCTGAATGTTAGAATTTATGAGTCAGATCATCTGTTATAACATGTAAATACAAATCGTACCTTAAGCCATTAATGTGTGTTGTAGAACTATTATGGCATGTATATTGATGAGGAGAACACACTACATACGTTGGTTGGAGTGGAGAAAGGAACCAAGAGATATTCCATATAAATAACCGTAGATAACCTAATCTCATCAGAGGTCTGATAGCTATCTCTTATATTCCCTCTACAGTTATATTTCATCCAGGTAATGGTTTTATCAAGTAGGTAGTTACATACGATGCAACTAGTAGGTAGTTACATATAATGCAACTAGGTAGTGGGTTATCCGATAAGTAATATTAAATATTTAGGTAACTGTACGTGGTCATGAAGTTCACTTTACATAAATATCTAACATTCTCCCACTTTGACAAATAATTTTGTGAATGGATGAGTTTTCAGTCAGGTGCCCACGTAATAACATAATATTTATCCTACATTGTCACTAAAATGAATCATGGTGGTTGTATGCTTCTACTAACATACTCCCTTCCATGTATCACAGTTTTAGTAACTAAATGTAGATAAATCTAGTGACGGAAAATGAACTAACAACACAAGGTTCATTTGTGGTCCAAATATTAAATCATGTTACGAAAAAATGACAATTATGTGCACAAACAGGAGTTTAATATTTCTATAATGTGCCCAAATATAAGAGAGCAATCACTTAATTAATAAGACCCCATGGAATCACCATGTTCCAAAATTTATTTAGCGCCATTCTTTAATGGGTCAAACATAAGGTCGACTCTTATATATACTCTATGGACACCCGTTAAAATAGAAAATTTCTTTAGAACAACATTCACTTCAATGTGCTTTATTTCATTTAAACACTTGTTATTCTCAATAAGACAAGAGCAGCGAAAATTTCATAATGCATTCTGGTTTGGAAACCAAGAGATTCATTATTAGATAGCCATGTCTGATAGCCAAACTTATAATAGCTAATGAGCCGAATATGATTTATATGATCGAAACAATTATGCCGGCAATAGATCATTATAACTTTATACCCATATACTTTATTGACTCGTTGCTATTGTTTGCTATCTTTCTTAACATTCAATTATTGGTTTTTGACGTCCACTATTCCTCTACTTCATAATGAATAATATCGCAACCAACCCATCAGTGTAAAATTAACATTTCAGATCCAAACCAAACATTCATAAGTCATAGCATCAAAATACTTATTCCAATACATAATGTGAACATAACTAATTTGTTCACCTTAATAAAGTTGCACACATCAACGAACACATAGTTTACTAGAAAACTTTGATATACGCAATGTATAGATTAAAAAATATTATACTCCCACTAACCTTAATGTATATAACTTAACAACGATATTCTTCTTGACAACCATGAAGAAATTACAGCATAAATTTATATATTATAATCGGGAGTTTATAATAAATGTAGATATTTTATCTTTATTCAAAATCAATGTATAATCAATTTACAAATATTTTCAACCATATAAATTGTTTCATATACTCAGTTAGCTCTAATCATAATGAGCAAGTTGTAAGTGAGATGGTATGTGAAAACTGTGCATGAACATCTATATGTTAAATCCAGAATACTTTCATAAGCCTTTGATATTTTTACTAACTTGAAATCATAAACTCCCACTATTTCAAGATAATTTGATGAGTAATTATTTAAATCTCTAGCAGTGAAAATTCTTAAGTATGTAAATTCCAACAAATTCTTGATCCATCCATAAATCAACTATTAAAGCATTGAATCATTGTGCATCTTAATGTGTAAGTATCTTAAATATGGTTTCAACTCACTTCAAATTAATTGTTGTTTTAAACAACAATGGGAAGAAACATATCATTAGAAACTACACTCAAAGATTTCATTGTTTAATGTGATATGGATCAAGATACACACAATCAATGTTTCCTTACCAATTCATCAATAGCAATCACAAGTAAGTGATTTTCATCATTAATTATTCAATAAGTGTGTAGGAAACATATCTTAAGTAATTTCAGTTATATTTTCTACCTTTCATCATTTCTTATTCTCCCCCATTTGTTTGAGATTTTTAAAACATCAAATATCTTTATTCTCAAACAAGTATACGAGAAGTGTAAATTTGAATAAACAATCAACATACTTTAAGTTATTCAAAGTAAGGTAGTAAACAGTACCCTTTAGATAAGGGAAAACTCATTTGGTATATTCAACTTTTAATAGCCTCCATTTTATAGTCTAATCTAGTAAAATTTAGTAAATGTATGATGTATTAATTCTATTTATAAATTAAGCATTATAACTCATATTTAAAATAAGTGAATATCTCAAATTTACTTTATGAGATATTTTATTCACTTATTATGAGTTTCTTTAATCATACGAAAATGTGAATTGTAATCCAAAATCAATTCACTAAGGGTGGTGGGAGTGGTGGGTTTTGGCTGGGTTTAAACCTAGCAAAAACTCAAACCCACCACTCCACTTCTCCACGTCATAAACCCAGCTTCTGAAATCAGAAACTGAGTTTATGCAATTGTGTGGGTCCCACATGCAAAGAGGGTGCAGCGTGCGTGGGAGGAACTGCTGTCTGCCATCAGCACTTTATAGTTTTTCTTTTTTTTTTTTTTTCTTCTTGCATTTAGCCTGTAAGAAGAAAATAAAAGCAACAAACATAGCCTATATCATTTTTTTTTCTTCTTGCATTTGGCCTTTTTATTTTATTTTATGCGGTAAGAAAGATGCAATTTTTTAATTTATTTTTGTTCAATTATTTAAGTTTCAATTATGGAATTATGAATTATGTACTTTTATTTTTCTTCTAATATTTTAATTATGTATTTTTTTTAATGTAAAGCGTACTTTATATTATACTATAATTATTTTTGTCATGTAATTTATTAAATTATGTAATTTTATGCATTTAAATAATTTAATAAATTAAAATAAATTTATAATTAAATATAGTTGATAAATTATAATTAAAAATGTATAAATAAATGTGTATAGATTTGTTTATTAGTAGGACCCGTGATGAAGTTGCTTTTCTGGGTTTATTGTTGCTGGGGATAGGTATATAAAAGTTGGTGAGTTTTTGTTTATGATGTGACACTGATGTGGCATGATAGAGTTACTTTTGCAACTCTATCACTCCCACCACCCTAAGATTCATTAAGTATCAGAATAGTTCAAATGTCATTTTTAACTTTCTCTTAAATATTTCTTGCAATAGAGGCAAAGTAGTCTTCTTCGACTTCTATGTTCAAAACCTTTTTATTTTTGTCCACTTCATATAACCTTTCGTGTTTATCATGTGACATATTACTTTAATGAGTCACTACAAGCTAATTAAAGTGTCTCTATTTTTAATTTCTTTAACTTTTGACCCGTTTAATTTCTTAAATACACAAGGTTAAGGAAATCATAATTAAACCATAAAACTTTCATGTGTAATTTAAGAAAGATGATATGGTCAAAATGTAATTCGGCATGAGAAAACTGAAAATAGGTACCATAAAAAGGTTTAAAATATCTACTTCAATTATGATATTTATTTGAACTCATTTAAATTACTTACAATTCTTTTACTTCTATTGTCAAACTAAAATCACATAAAGGTGCATGCTAATGCACATTTATCATTAGTTAATTTAAACTGCACCCAAACATCAAGGGAAATTATCCAAACATTCTAGTAAACTTTCAATAATCATTGGAATAGTGAATAAATTATCAAGTAATCAAACAATACTTGAATCACCATTTATATTAACATTGATGCTATGAAAAACTAAACATCAAATGACATAAATAGTCCATACCTTTGTATCAGAAGGCTTTCCAAGTTAATGTTTAGCTCACCTCCTTTCAAATTAATTTAATAAAGATAATTGCTTCCCTTTGGGGCAAACAATTAACTTATTTAATTAATTGTATATGTTGTACAGATGCCTTGAAATGCTTTACTATAAGCTTTTCTTGATTACTAGCAATGTGATAAAATAGTAGAAATAATTTGCTTTAGTGCACTTAAACTGCTTTGGCTAATTTTAAGTTCACAAAATATATTATTTCTTGAATAAATCAACTTGTCGTGATGTTGATTTATTTTCTTTAAATTTATCATCAACAATCAATAGTGTGACCAAGAAAATAATTTATGCCACATACTTGAGGTGCTTTGGCTACTCTCAAATATATGATGCACTTTTGTTTAAGACATCCATCAACCTCAAATGTCAACCAATAAAGTTATGTTGACAAAATTATCAAACTTTGCTTTTCCCTTATTTATTTATTTTAATCACTAGACATTCATGTGACTAAATATTACTTTTATAGGGAAATTCATTATGAAAATATTGGAAGTTTGTCAATACGCCAACAACTCACTATGTTGACTAAAACTCCTTAATGCTTCTTTTACATCATAATTACTTTAATCACAATAATTTATGTGATTAAAATAACTATTTGCATATTAAAAGCTGGGATACTCAATGTAACTGATCCCAGATACATCAAAATTTTACAAGGAACATTAAAGAATATCATAATATAGTCAACTAAATCTTTATGGTTGACATTGCTAACATAATAGGTAAATCAAATGCATCATCGCATTCTACCTTTGGGTTTGAATAACGATATGCTATAGACTTAGTTAATAAGTGAGAGACATCATTAACTTATTTTGGGCAACCAGTAGAGGTATTATATTTCCTTTGGGTAATACAATAACTCCTTATGAATACATAAATAAAATACCTTTGGGCAACTTTTATTCTATATTCATAATGATAAACAGCCCAGTGAGAAACTATATATCCTTTGAGTAATATAGTAACTTATAAGTGTAGGAATAAAATACCTTTGGGCAAATTTTAATTCCATACTCATAAATAATCATAAATAATTGGTAGGTGTCGTTTTAGCTACCAAAAATATTTATAAAAACCTACTTAAAACTAGTATAGCAATAAGAAGGATTGTCTCCATAGGGACTGGTAATTTTATTTCTCCCATTAATAAAACATCTAGTTGAATAATAAATCTCAGTTGAGTTCATGCAATTGATCACTGATGCAAATATATTCATGCAAACATAAATCAATCAGTTATAGATCACCTTGAATCCGCACATACATAACCCAATTTTCCCTTACTTTATCGACAATTTCCATGAATCCGCATAGACATAATTGCTACTCTAATTAACAAGGAACATGCCGTAAGGCATCGACACCCATTAACCTAGTTAATGGCCTTAAGATTTAGGGAAACCTAATTTTAATTATTCCTACCCGCGTCACCAGTTCAGAATTACTAACCATTTACCCTGCATTACCTGAAGGTAACTTCACCACTAATTAACCTATCCACTAAATGACATGAAGTAGTGAGACGGATTAATTGGTTCTACCGAATCTATACAAGTTGATCAGGCTCATATAAATTCAAGTAATAAAAGTTATACACCCAGAGTGAAAGGGAATTCATGCATGCATTATATGAAGAACGATTAGATCTCATAATTGTAAGAACAACCATGATCAATCCTCAACTAGAAAATAAAATTAAACAATAAAACTAAATTACAGAAATAAGGAAAAGATCTAAACATTAATAGAAGAGAGGTTGTAGATAGCCGAAGCTCTCTACTGTGAAGGCATGAAAAATAATCGTACATACTACTCCGTATTTATAGGGAAAATTCTCCTACTAATCTCCTAAAAAGACTAGGAAAAGGAAATAACTAATTAACTTATAGAAGAAGTAAACTACCTAATTAACCTAATTAAGTAAGGAAAAGATAAAGTCATAGGCGGCTATTAAGCAACTAGGGTCGTAGCCCTACTAATTCCGCACATCAGCCATCCAAATTACTTTATTGAGAATCAATCAGTGCTGCAATCAATTTTGGATCAAATCTCAACTCTTCGAATTGGCGTGGACTTGGATTTCTTCCAATTAATGTATTTGGGCTTGGTGAATTATAATTAATCCAAGCCCAAAACAAAAGCATTTTAACCCACCAGAGTGGTTCAGCCCAGCATTTATTATCCGGCCCACTTTGATCTTTAATCTTCAGCCCATCTTATTCGCACCAGTATCCGGAATATTATAGCGGCTAGGGTCACAAGCGTTCATTCGGATAAATGGGCCCTTGTTTATGTTATTTTTGCAACTCATCTCTCTTTTCCCCTTGCTTCCTAAAACCTATACTTAGCATAGAAAAACACTGCAAATATCCCGTGAGATCTAACAATAAAAGCCCAAAAATAGACAACATAAAGACACACATCAAATACCCTTACACTTGAATAACGTTTGTCCTCAAGCGTGAAGTGAAGAATTAAAACTAGTCCTTATCATGTTGTTTTTCCCCTATGACTTAAAAGACTCAAGACATAGAAGGGAAAAGAACGGAAAAGAAAAAATACTCACAACTGATTTGACACAAGAAACAGGATCAAAACAAGATAGTTGCTGCCCGGAAGAGTAAATTGATCTTACTCGCATCACAAGAATTAAAACTGATGAAATTATATGCAAACTACCAATTCAACCACATACCATTACCTTGTCAGGTTAGGAACTGCTTAAACAAGTGACTCCTTGCAGACACTCTATAGGGAGTAATGCACACAATCTCACGTATTAAAACAATTAAGAACACTCACTCTCCTAGTCTAGCCGGATCTCACGAGCTTGACCATTTGACCCATCGCCACAGCTTAAGTTGTATGAAATACCCCTGTCAAGAACAACCTCAATTATTTGGATGCAATTAGGCTAAGGGATCTGTATTCGGTATGGCCCTATTGGGTGCTAAGCTCATCTTCATCTGATTGCAATTCAACTACATGAGACACCAACTTACTTCTCCAAAACTCTATACCTGCTAACCTTCACTTGGGCAAACAGACCATGTGCAACTTCTTTCAAAAGTATAGTGGGGACTGCCCACTTTCAAAACAGTATCAAGCAATGTATTTCAAAGAGACATATAGCTTCACAGCTTATCATTTATCACTAAATTCTTGAAGCACAAAAAACAAATTTCCACCTACCCAGATTGGCAGTGACTAGTATACAAGTATACCCTTTTCAACTGCACTTCCCAAAACATAGCTCTTTTTCAAAATTTATTTCTTTTTCAGAATGTGTGGTCTTTTAATTTCACCACTACAGAGCCTCAACCTGGGCAAGTAGAACAGGTGCACTTGTACTAAAATCTTTCAAAAACACGCAGAATCTTCCACAAACATGCAGGGTGCATCATTAATAATTTTCAAAACATCATGCACATTAGGGACAGAAGAAAGGTAAAAATATATAGCCTTTGGCTAAATTTACTGACTTAGAACAAAACGGTTAAGGCTTACAATTGGCTTTCCAAGGGTCAACTGTATCGGTAGGTTTAGAAATTCAAGCCAAAAGAGTTTACCCTAGACAGGTCCCCCGTCATCCAGTTGTATAGCATGCAAAAACCATCTTGACAGTCAAATAGGCAAACAAGAGAGATCCCACCTCAACACATCCATGCAGGCTTAGAAAATATTTTAGTAGGCTGAGAAAAAGAGTCACAAGTTTAAATAATGCCTATCCAACAGGTACTTACCAAACCACATTCATTAAGCAAGCATATAATTTATCTATTTTGCCTCTATGCTGCTTACTTCAAATCAGAATTCCTTTCCAGGCAGAACAAACAACTGACTCACATGAAAGACACAAATTAGCATTTACATGGCTAAAATCAAACTTAGACTCCAGAAAAAAGAAAAAGAAAAGAGAAAAGAACATAACACCCTCACACTTAAATTGATGCTTGCCCTCAAGCATACATCAAAATTAAAGCAAGGATATAAAAGACAAACAAAGCCATGGACACATTAGATGGATAGAGATAATCATGGAACACACATAGAATAGAAAACAGACTCAATAACAAAGAAAACAAAAACACATAACCATAGAGAAATACACACGGGCAAGAGGGGTTACCATAATTGCAGGGGTCGCCTTGGGCAAGCAAAGCCTATACATCTGAAGTTTTCACTCCTTTTTATACAGCAGGACCAATAGATGGGGCAGGGCAATAGTCATACTCATCTTCTTCAGTTTACCATTATTAGGGAACAGAGAATGACGCAACAATGAGGTTCATGAAGTCTCATCGACATCTTAACATGTTTAAGCAGGTCCCTATAAGAGAAAGCACATCAAAGCAAAGGTGGGAGGTAGACTTCTCATCACGGTTAGTACCAAGGCACAACAATATAGCACGCATAACCATATAGCAGT
Organism: Leptodermis oblonga; assembly: GCA_016801395.1. Classification (NCBI taxonomy): domain Eukaryota; kingdom Viridiplantae; phylum Streptophyta; class Magnoliopsida; order Gentianales; family Rubiaceae; genus Leptodermis; species Leptodermis oblonga. The sequence continues at coordinate 11,924,035 of CM028756.1, read as the reverse complement.
TTAGCTCAGAAAAAGAACCATTGGTAGGACCAAAAATATGACTAAAGGTAGTTGTCAGAGACACTCTAGCAGTAACGAGTGTCATGACAGCAAAAGAGAGCAAAATCTCACTAGCAGCAAAAATCAGAGCTCATTATGCTCAAATAACAATCAACAAGTCATAGACATATGCATTAAAATTCCACAAGGATACAAAAGAATCAGGTCCAGACCAAACTTAGACTATCACAAGCTTATAAAATATTTCCAACAATATTGAGCATGAGGTGAGCAAGAGCATTCTTTAAATAGTTGCTGACAAAAATAGGAGTACACAATAGTCAGGAGAAACATGCAATAACCTCAAACATATTTAGCAATTTGCGCACCTAAGACAATCTCCTAATCAAATGACTCCTTATCAAAAACTTTTCACCATAGGTAATACCCAACTTCCATGAAATTCTCACCAAACACCAATAGCATTAAACCCAAAAGAGTTTTCATAAATATAGTAATTAGGCACAATATCTCAGGCATTCAACACTTATAATTCACCCCAGCAACACTTCCCACAAATCAAGAACTTTGTAGGGTAAAATAAAAATTCCGAACCTAAAAAGATTAATAAAATATGCTCAGCACAATATTCAAAGAGGATTGACTAATTCCTTTAGAAATCTGGCCACCTCACAGCATAAAATTGCAGGAGCTGGGATTTTCCTAGAAAATTAACCGAAGAGGTTCAGTCCGAGAGCATTTGAGCATCCTCGAATATATCAAAATTCCAGGGAACACCTTCGTAGCAGAAAGAAAATTAATCCTGCAATCTAGTGGCATTAAAACCGAGACAGTACACACTTTCAAAACAATTTAAAAACTAAAAGAAGAAATTAAGGGAATAGAAATTAAAAGGGCATAAAGGGAGAAAGAAAGGGGAAATGGCCGTCGGTGGTTGAAGGCGGTTGGTGCGGTGGAAAAGAACTCTGGGCAGAAAAAGAACAGACGGCGGCGACGGGTTTCACGAAAACCCTTGTTGCGCCTTATGACGTTGGAGGACAGCGGCCGAAGTCGTGAACTACTCTGAATTGCGATGGGTTTGGTTCGCCGTGGTGGTTTGGACGACCACCGTGATTGACGTTGCCGATCAGTTGCTGTTGCTGCTTTCATCCATAGAAGACCTGCAATTAAAACATAGCAATTGTGCCAATGGGTGGCTTTGTGGTGAAGGCGGCGGCGGCACGAGGAAGAACCCCAGTGACGCCGGAAAAAAATTGAGGTGTGTGGTGGAGATGAAAAGTATGAAGCGTATGTGCGGGGGTGAGGTGTAGACATGGGTGAATTGTGGAAAGTGAAAACAATGATTTACCATTTTTTCTTTTTTTTTTTAATGAAAAGAACAAAACTGGTAGATAAGTGGAAAAAACTATAAAAAAAAAAATTAAAACAAAAACATTTTTTTTTCTAAATAGAGAAATAAAATTAAAACCAATCCCCGGCAACGGTGCCATTTTGGTAGATGTCGTTTTAGCTACAAAAAAAATTTATAAAAACCTACTTAAAACTAGTATAGCAATAAGAAGGATCGTCTCCACAGAGACTAGTAATTTTATTTCTCCCGTTAATAAAACATCTAGCTGAATAATAAATCTCAGTTAAGTTCATGCAATTGACCACTGATGCAAATATGTTCATGCAAACATAAATCAATCAGTTATAGGTCACCGTGAATCTGCACAGACATAACCCAATTTCCCCTTACTTTATCGACAATTACCGTGAATCCGCACAAACATAATTACTTCTCTAATTAACAGGGAACAGGCCGTAGTGAGACGGATTAATTGGTTCTAACAAATCTATACAAGTTGATCAGGCTCATATAAATTCAAGTAATAAAAGTTATACACCCAGAGTGAAAGGGAATTCGCGCATGCATTATATGAAGAACGATTAGATCTCACAATTGTAAGAACAACCATGATCAACCCTCAACTAGAAAATAAAATTAAACAATAAAACTAAATTAAAGAAATAAGGAAAAGACCTAAACATTAATAGAAGAGAGGTTGTAGAGAGCCGAAGCTCTATACTGTGAAGGCATGAAAAATAATCGTACATACTACTCCCTATTTATAGGAAAAATTCTTCTACTAATCTCCTAAAAAGACTAGGAAAAGGAAATAACTGATTAACTTGTAGAAGAAGTAAACTACCTAATTAACCTAATTAAGTATGGAAGAGATAAAGCCATAGGCGGCTATTAAGCAACTAGGGTCGTAACCCTACTAATTCCGCACATCAGCCGTCCAAATTACTTCATTGAGAATCAATCAGTGCTGCAATCAATTTTGGATAAAATCTCTCTTCAAATTGGCTTGGACTTGGATTTCTTCTAATTAATGTATTTGGGCTTGGTGAATTATAATTAATCCAAGCCCAAAACAAAAGCATTTTAACCCTCCAGAGTGGCTCAGCCCAGCATTTATTATCGGACCCACTTTGATCTTTAATCTTCAGCCCATCTTATTTGCACCAGTATCCGGAATATTATAGCGGTTATGTTCACAAGCGTTCATTCGGATAAATGGGCCCTTGTTTATGCTATTTTTGCAACTCATCTCTCTTTCCCCCTTGCTTCCTAAAATATGTACTTAGCATAGAAAAATACTACAAATACCACGTGAGATTTGAAAATAAAAGCCCAAAAATAGACAACATAAAGACACACATCAATAGTCCAATGAACAACCTCATCAATTCGAAAATACAGATCTAGATCTAGGCATCCCAAGATAATTGATCATGCCAATCAGAGTAATTGGACCCATTTAATTCAGGGATGTCAAATGTGATTAATGTAACTGAGCCTTGAATGATAGTTTAAAAAACATAAATCATTTGTAAGTTACCTTTGGGCAAAACTTACAACATGCTAGTGATAGTCATAACAGTAATGATTAGAGCAATCATGTGCATCATTGCAAATTACCTTTGGGCAAAATTCATAACATGCTAGTGATATGCTAGTGATGTATCCAAAGTGAGAAACAATTATTCACTTTTATTTACATTAGTAGATGAGCTATCATGTTCATGTGGGTAATGCTATAACTCTGTCATGAAAATAGAATTAAAATACCTTTGGGCAAATTTAAAACTATAGTCATGACATATAAGAATAAGTAACCTTTTTAAGCTTTACAATTAGTTGACTTTGGTGAAAACTAATTGACACTTTAATGTTTATAAGGCTGCACAGCTTAGTACTCACTTTTACAAAATGTGAGTTTTACTTCATTAATGTCAATAAACTATAAATTGACGATAATTCATTAATTTCCCTTCATAAAAATAAACATGAGTCGGGTAAGTAATGAATCTTCATAAATTCCTAGAAAAAATTCATGATGTGGTGGTTACATAACTTTCAAAACATTAATTTGTTCACACATATCAGACTAAAAAATTCACTGCACAAAAGTGTAGTCAATAGTGAACTTTAATTTTGAAAAATCTTTAGACCAGTAACCACTCATAGATAAAACAAATTGGTTTTGTAATTAATGTATGGCAAAATTTATGCATAACTCACAACAGGGTTTTAAAGGCAAAAGCTCATAAAATTAATTGTGCACGGAGAATCAACAATAATTTCTACTGATTGTGTACATTTAATTGAGCTAACCGCAAAGTAAAAACCCATTATACCAGTAATGTTATGAGCCGTTATCAAGCTAAGGAACAATAATTTTTTGCTTCATACACAAATATAAAGTTTCAAATATAATAAAGAAGGTTGGGAAAGATTAAAACTTGAATACGCATCAAAACCTCACTCATGCAATACAATTACGTTATTAATTTAAAACATACAGAAAACATATAAATTGCTGAATTACTATATATATTTGCAAGGTATAAAATATATATGATAATTATTATTTATTTATTTTTAATTCATATCCGTAAAACACAGTACAAGATCACGAGGTTTGCATGTATATATAGTTTATTATACTACAGTTGTCATTCATTGAATTGAGATCAATTACAATTCTAATTTTTGTGATTTGATAAAATAAAATTGTACTTAGATCAAAACTCATGTAGTGCACAATAAAGAAACAATTACAGGCTAATCAATGAATGAAATTTTTAACGAGTGCACCGATCACATCAAACGAATTCAATAATTAATTAGAGATTCATACTACTTTAAATTCTAACAGTAGTTACTTTTCTAATTGCAGTCTGAATCAATCCTACAAATAATAAGTACAGTAACACCCTTCAAATAACGGAGATAGAGGAATTCTATGCCAGACCACAAAAATTGCATGCAGCTAATTTCAGAGATCAGAAGGTAGGATGGTTTGAAAGGCGACGATTTTATAATTTATATCAATCTTGGACTGTGGGTCGGTGATGTGAAGTTTAGATTCAAATATATCAATTTCATTGATGATCACAATCAAAGTAACTCGGACATAACACAACTGATGATGATTGCCGAAGCCATCGACAATTAAATTATGCGATGACCGAATTAATTCAAGCAAGGCACGAATAAGTTTGATTTACAAATTAATAACCTCTGACTCTGATATCACATGTTAAAATTTATGAGTCAGATTATCGGTTATAACATGTAAATACAAATCGTACCTTTTGATGTGTGTTGTAGAAGTCACGTGCCTGATCTTTTCTCTCCAACTCTCTCACTATTATGGCGCGTGTATATTGATGGGGAGAACATACTACGTAGTTACATACGATGCAACTAACAGGTAGTTACCTATAATGCAACTAGGTAGTGAGTTATCCGATAAGTAATATTAAATATTTAGATAACTTTATGTAAATATCTAATACTGAATAGCCATGGCGATAATATGGCCTTATAATGAATGATGGGGAGCATGAATGATGACCGTCTATTAAGGTGCCCTTTTTTTTCTTTTTTCTTTTTTCTTTTTAAACTCAAAACTCTATTGATAAGGAGAGGATGAAAATTACATGACTGACTGCGCATAGTCAGTCATGTGCACCGTCTGAACTTCTTTCCTATCTACTTTGGTAAAGATAATTTACTTCAAGTGTTGGTTAAATACTTTCTTAGGAGTTAGGATACTCAGTTTTTTTCTTTTAGTACTGTAGAGCGTAAAGAACAAATCTGAAGGGCAGAGGACAAAGAACGATTGCAAAAAGAAGCTGAAGATGCCAATTTGAAAGAAAAACAAACAAGTGAAGAAGCTAAACTTCAGGAGAATATTCTATAAATGCCATGGTTGTCTGGACCGGACCGGACGTAGAACCGGTGAGGCCAAAGGTTCGCTCAAACCGGGACTTGGACCGGTTCGAGCCGGGGGTCAAACCGGATGACCTATATTGAGGAGTAACATGCTTTAATTTTATTATTTGTAACATTTAAAATATATTTTGTTCACAACATTTATATATTTTTGCAAATTTTACAACTAAGTTAAACATTAAAATTCATTATTATAAAACCCAATAAGTAAATCAACTATAAAATATTTCTTATTTTTTAGTAAAATATATATATATAATTATATTTCTATATTTTTATTAGACAAAAAAAAAAAGATAAAATTTGATGTAAGAAAAATTACACGTATTTTAAGTTAATACATGAATAAATTAAACAAATTTTAATTGAACAGAAAACAATTAATAAAATTATGATATATTAATTTTATCAATTAATAGTAAGGAATGATAATAAAAAAAGTTAAAGTAATATTTATGAGTCAATGGTATAGTGGTAAATACACATGTGTGAACCAAAGTCCATTAACTGCAAAATTTATAAAATTCTCATTAAAAAAAAAACAATTAAAAACCGGAAAAAGTTTTTAAAAGGGTCCAATTTTTACATTTCGGCAAGGGTGCCGGTTCGCTGCCGACACAAAGTGACAAATCGGTACCCTGGATGAAATTGGCTTATAGTCAGAATCAACATCCCAGCGCATGAAGTCATCAAAATATTCATCATAGTCACAGATGAAGTCAACGTAGGCAGAAAATGGAGAGGGATAGTCATCAAAATCACTGTCAACTTCTGCCTCATAGTCACCATCTGCTGAGCAGTCATACTACCACCTCAGATATTTAGCCTGTTTTCACTCATTTCATGATGAATTTTAAGATTGCCATTACTGACGGCATCTCCAATGGTAGGAAGATGCTGATATGACAATTAACATCTTCTCATTTATTTGGATATTTTTTCATTGTGAATGAGGGAAAGAAGTTGAGGTAGGAGGGGGAGGTAGAGAATTCTCTACCTGGATAGAAGGAGAGAGGTCATGTTTTTTAACTTTTGCTTTGACTTTTTTTTTTTTTTTTTTTTTCTATTTAATCAAGCAACGGTTGCAATTAAAGCAAGAGCTTGCTTAAGTGTTTCTTTTTTATCCTTTTTTTTTTTTTCCTTTTATATATGTTAAAGTTTTTTTAGTTGTTATAATTTTAATTATTGTTCAATTTTTGTGTGTTGGAATTTCTTTTAATTAATTTATGTATGTATTACTTTAATTAATATATAATTTAAAAATAAAATATTTTTATTAAAATATTATTAATAATGTTTAATTGTATAGAAGTACAAATAATAAAATAAATGAGTAAATATAAATAAGATGTAGATAATAATTGATAGTGGAACCATAAATAATTACTTTTTGAGTATGATTGTTGAAGAAAAATATGTGAGGTGAGAGCTGATGCGACAATAAAATACCTCATTTTGAAGTATAACCATTGGAGATGCTCTGAGAGTTGGCTAAGTACATCTTCCATACATGCACGCTTCTCTCAAACCAATCAATATCTTTCAACTCACGTCTCGGTTCCGGATCTCCATTTGATTATTCTCTGTCCCAATAAATTAAGAGTGTATTTGTAAGTCGCTCAAAATCTCGTCCCATGTCCTGAATTATCAGGAGACAAAAAAACTCCACGGCTATGATAATTAAATTAAGTACTGTAAGTACTGTACCTAGTAGTCATGCAATTTTACCTATTTGAAGATTAGGAACAAAATTTTCTATCCAACTACATTGTACTAATCCATTGATGTTCCCTGATAGCTCTAAGGAAGTGAAGATCCGAGAGAGTTTCTTTGAACTTGCCTCCCGAGCTAGAGAATTTGCTACTGAGTTTAATTTCTTCATGAAAAATATGTCTAATGCTGAACTATACCGAAGCGTAAGAGTTTCACATGCATTTTCCTAAAAAGATATGTTAGTCTCCAAGGAACCTTAAAAATGTGTTAAACCACATTTACCAGAGTTAAAGAATCTGTGACTCAATTTCCACTTTCGACAAACCCTGTCTCTAACATTCCTGTAAACGGAGAAGAGAAGCCTCACATTTAATTGCTTCAAAATTTGATCCATATCCCAGAGATTTTGAACCCATTACAATTACGAAACCCCGCTTGTATCTAATCACATACCCTGCACCAATATATTCTGGGCTCCCTAATGCTGAGCCATCCACTTTAAGCAGGTAATCATCCAGTGGCAAGGATCATGCAATTGGTAAAAACTTTATTTTCTGCGCAGCTTTGAGGTAAGGAATAAGGCCCTTAGCCTTCTAGTGCAATTCTTCGCTCACTGAACCCACCAATGGATCTTTTACATGACTCTGCTGGAAAAAAAGGAACGAGAGCAGGAATCTTCAAAAATTTTGAAGAGGATCGACGGGACGGGCGCTTGTGACTGAGAGGGAGATTGGAGCGGAAGAAGAAAGGTTTTATGCTAGCCTGTTTAAGGGAGATGATGATGTGAGCACAGATGCGGAGGACAAGTTGCTGCAAAGCATCCCAAAGCTTTTCTCCTCGGCTGATGCAGCAGCGCTGGGAGGCCAAATCTAGGAATTGGAAGTAAAAGAGGCAATTTGGGAGTTGGATCCAGATAGCGTGCCGAGGAGTGACGGGTACCCGGGCTCATTCTTTCAGGTTTGTTGGGATATACTCCGGGAGGATTTAGTGGCGGCACTTGTGGCTTTCTTTTGTAGGGACGCCGATCCCCTGGGCAATCTCCAGGACATGAATACCAAAGAAGGAAAGCAACAATGATGTTTGCGGACTCTGTCCGTGCAATTTCTTGAACGAGATCTTCACCAGGATTTTGTGTACAAGATTGCAGCAGCTCATGCCAAAGTTGATTTCGCTTGAGCAGTCGGCCTTTTTGCTAGGAAGAAAGGTGACCTTTTAAGTTTGTAGATTTTCAGAGGTTGAATTCAAAATGACCATTTTGAGAAATATATAATAATTTACTGCTGTTGAAGATACCATGTTGTGCAATTAATGAGATGATGATTCACTTCTTAGGAAAACTTGGAGAAATTCGTAAAATGTATTAAGTTCATTTGAAACTCGGAAGAACTCAAATTACAAATTGACAAAGAACCTTCCCCATTGGTCATATTGTTATAGCGTATCAGTAGCTTTGCTTCATTTTCACATTACATACACACACAAGTTCCACTTTTAATACACATCAATCACTAATAAAATGAAAAGAAGAACAAACACACTACGTTATCTGTAATTAATTCCCCTAAAACTTTCAATTTGGTCATTTGATTCAGCAATGATTGGGGCAACGACTTGTGGAAGGATCATCGTGAGCAAGGTGTTGCTGATATTGGATGGCTAGTTCTTTTTCTAACATTTGTATTTCCACCAAAAGCCGAGCTCTTTCTTCATCAGTGACATACGGTGATAAATTCTTTTGCTTCCGTTCATTAATCTTCCTCTTTAAGCCTCGAATCTGAATATTAATACATTAATTAATCCCAAAATTAGTAACATATATGAAGAAAACAACAAATCAACAATTAACAAAAATATTAATTAATTAATTAATTAACCTTTCTATAAGGCCATCTTTCCAATCCAGCCTCTCTACATTTCTTCTTGATCACGGTAGAGCAGACATTCATTCGCTCAGCCGCAGCACTTATAGGTAAATCGAAACATCCTGAGAAATCTTGCAGCTTCATCTTCCCTGTTCTTTCCCTCTGCTCTACTCATCGCACCCCATTTCACACATTAGTGAGAATATGACAATTGGGACACAATAAATATACAAATGTTTGGACACACATGCACGAGTTTCTATGCGTGGGTTTTGTTTCGCTTTTCCTTTTATGCTTATTCATGCAAACTCAAAAAGCTGAAGCAAATGATGACGTATCTTACTGACCTGTGCTGCTAGTGAGGTCTTACTGCGACTTCCTCCTCCTCTTCCTCCTCGCCTACTGCTCTCTCCTCTCTCTGGCGGCGGTGGTCTTACACTGTTTCCGCAATCGCCCTCGGCATTCCGTCTGCTTCCAATATCTTCTTGTTGTCCTGGCATTGTGTCATTTTCTCATTGACAAAAGTATTTGTCATTTAACAAATATTAAAAATCATAACATTTTTGAATGAGATAGAAAGAATATTTAGCAAAGTTAATGCTGCTTATAACCTGAATTAGCCATCGGAGCTGGTTGCGTAAAGACATTATTATTATGATTGTCCATATCATCGATGCCGATACATAATGTCTTGTAAAAAATGGATAAGGGATCTGGCACCAAACTGTAACCTTCAAGCTTTCGGGATTGGCAATACTGAAGTAAGAAGTTTTGCACGGTTACTATGCTCTCCTTGCAAAAACTGTACCATGATTAAGAAATTAACAAAGAGAAACTGAATACTAAAGTAAGCAAAAGCAATGACAATTCACCATGATCCTATATATTTTGTTAACAAAATAATTAATGTCAGCAATTAAATAAGAATCAAAAGTTTATAGTACTTACTCATACATTTGGTACTCATGATTTTGCGTCGAAAATTCGTAATCATGCTTATCAAAAATTGCATGGCTGATTATTCCTAGCCGTCCATGAATTTCAAGATTTGCTATTTGTTCCCCTGCAAATGCCAAAACAAAAAAGGGTAAATTTTAAAGCGCCCTCGATATTTGACAAAAAATCCAAATCAACATTGAGATTTAAAAAATATGAAGCAGAACTTTTATGAAATACACTTCTGGTAATGTTTTTGTTCGGACTTAAATAACAGTATTATTATCGTTTCAAATAAATTCAGAAATAGTGATGGTCAAATATGTGCAAAGAAACTCACCATTAGAATGGATAATTTCCCTGAGAATATGGCAACCGGAACAGTTATAAGGAGTGGGAGGAACCGGCCAAATGGAGAGTTGAATAGGATCCCCAAAATCAGCGCTTTGTGGAATCTCATAATTATTTCCATAGCCACCGCCGCGGAAGTCACCAGAAGAAGCCGTCGCAAAATCGAAATACTCAACCTCATTGCCACTAGAGTCATTCATCAAATCCCATAAATCTGACATGGGATCACTAGGACCAAAAAAAGACTCACCGCCACCGCCGGCATTATAACTAGTACTAGCGCCGGCGGGACCGGTGGTAGTCGTCTGAGAAAACAACTCAGCATTATTATTATTGCCGTTGTTGTTATTGTTGTAATAATTTGTGTAATTACTGGGGCCTGGAATTTCAGGAAACTCACTGAAACCGAGACAAGGACCACTTTCGTTGCCGAAATTCAAAATCTGTTCTGCAGAAAGGTTATCATCGCCGGTGGGATCGTTGTACGGAACAATGGGGTTCTGATTCTCCATTGTTTTTTAGTTTGATTGTTTGTTGCAGTTCGCGCGAGGCATGGTCTGAAACCAAGCGCCTGCAACGAAGAAATATGTAAGAAAGAAAACGGTGAAATGGGATTTATATTATGACAGGGAATGGCGGGAGTTGTTGGTTACCGTTGCCCGTTTGAGAAAGAAAGGCGACGGTTGACGGTTGGACTTTTTTTTTTTTTTTCCTTTTTAATGTTTCGAAGCTACAAATAAAGATAAATAACTAATTCGGACAACAGGCTTTTCAAAGTCAGCATCTTTCATGGCCTCTGTCTCTGAACAAGCTAGGGTTCCTCCTACTCTTCAGTTGCCTTCTCCACCGATCACAAGGTTATTCTCCGTTCAAATTCTTGATATTTTGGTATTTATTTTACTTTGGGCGAACTACTGTGTAATTAATTTTCTCTCGCGGTTTAAAATTGGGCTATGCCAATTGACGGTGACAGCGAACATGGACTGCAAATTGAAGAGGCTGCTGATAAAGGAACAAAACTCATGGTTTTTCCTGTGAGCCTTCTTTCTATTGATTTTTCTTGCATCTTACTTCTTTTTTTTTTTTTTTAAAGAACAGCCGATTAATTGGTTGGAAACATAAGGATCCTTTATTAAAATAAATTTGCAAGTACAAAGAAATGAGGGTACATAATAGCCTTACTTCTTGAAAAACATCACACCTTACACTTACATAATCCTAAGGTTAATTTGGGACTAGGCGACTATCAAGAATGACAAGCCCCCTGATCCTTCTAGAGAGGTCTAGAGCACCCCTGATCCCGCATTTTACTTTAATATTTGCTTAATTGTGTGTTACTGCTAAGAAGTTGTACTATATTTATTTTTTGCCCATTTGTAAGATTTCTTGTCTTTTAAAAAGTTTTTGAGTTTGAGCTATAAGTAAGCGGTCACTAATTTGGTGCAAGCTGACTTTCCTTCCGGTAATTTATTGCTATTTTGGCAATCACCTCCTACCTGCATGTTTAAGCTTTAACTGTTGAGTAAGATATTTTATGCACTATCATATAATCTAACGTGACCGTATAAGAGAAAAGACAACACTGAGAATTTCACCATAACTAAAATATCCAATTCAATATCTATCTGCAGAAGAACCATCTGAGAACAAATTTGGTGGATTTTTAAGGAAAAAGAACTTCTCTTTTGCAATAAACGTAAAGTTAAGAGATTTTTCCACTTGAAATGCTTAGGTAGAACTCACCCTAAAAGCATAATGAGATATGATGTTTCAACCACCAACAAGCATGCAGGTCATTCCAATATATAGATATGGTTACAAGTCTCAAGGAAGGTATGGATTTCAAAGCATTTTTCACATTTCAATTTCAACAATTGCCAACTGCAGCTAATAAAATTATAGATATGAAAATTTTACATCAACATAGAGGTACCTGAAGAATATCGGTAATGGCATAGACCCCTATAAAGAACTGAAACCTTTTCTCGTTTCCTCTCTTAGTCTTTTTCCTCCTATGTTCTACTTTGGCTTAGGAATTGGATTAGGATGCTACAGCTCTGACAGTTAACTACATGGCATTCTAAAGGAGAGTGAAGGTGTGATTTACTCCAACATTAACAAGTTGGTTATGACATTTAATCAAACACTTAATATGCAACCCGCAATTAAACATCAAATAGTCTCCATTGGAATAAGATTAAACCAAAATACAGCACAAACCCAAATTTGAAATCCACAAACCTGAATCAACGAAAGAAGGAGATAGCACAAATCACAATTTCTGAAGAAACAATCAATCAACTGTAAACAAAGTATATTGGATTCTTTTCAAAGATTTATTAAGAAAAAGACATATTTCATTCATATCATTATCACCGAGTAAGAATGGTGTACAAGCACACGGAAAAGAACAAAACACAAGTGCACTTACCTAGAAAAATAGTAGAGTGGGGATTCAATAGAAGCTCTGCAGAACAATAACTTCAAATTAGAACAAAAATAAAAGCCACCGTATTATATCACATGTATAAATCATAAGTAATGCCCTAGAATTTCAGCTCGGTAAAAAAAATCAACAATTATAAAGCCACCATTCGAATGGAAACCACTCAAAACCAACATCAAGTCAATAGTTTCTAGCATGTCAACTTACCGGATCCGGTGAGATGCAAATCCGACGAGTAGGAATGCAATTTTTTGTAGAATTTCAGTAGCGGAGAGTGAGTAAAGGGGAGGAGAATGCCTTATTTCTAGTACCATGTATGGGTTGAAAAAACGACCCCTATTTCTAGTAGTGAACATCCAGTACCAATAATCAATCATTTTGGCCGACCAACAAAATCCATTTTATGTCCGGGGGCAGGGTATAATCCATTTTATGTCCGGGGGCAGGGTATCCGACTACTCCCCCGAGTAGGACGACTAATCGGACACCCGCCAATCCTCAAAAAATACCAATTTCTCAGCGGATAAAATTGTATTTTTTATCGGGAATATGGTAGATCATGTATGCTAAATATATGCTAACAAAAAGGTCACAAAGGGATCAATTAAGCAATGTATCAACACATAGTAAAACCATTCAAGAATTATTCACAATCGATATGTAATGAACAACTGAATAAGGTACATTGCTTCTAAACCATAAGAAGACTAATCACTTCAAGAAATTCAATAGTACTAGAAATAATTTACCAGACACTACGAGTTCTGCAAAAATCGACGAAAATTTGAGGGAGTTGCTTTATGAATCAACGATTGAAAGGGAATTTGAAGTGTGGTTCCGGTGATGTGTCAATACAAAGCCAATTGACTCTGTATTTATAAGATCCTTCGTTATGAAGTTATTCAACTCACATGGTTTTCCAAAACAGTTTAGGTGTCGATATAGACATAACACGCAACTAAAAGGGAAACCATGTAGATTACTAAATCTAAACGGATTCATGGTCATTAATTACCGAACCATTACATGCTTTCCTATTAGGTAGTTACCTGTTTGGTTTAGTTTTAAACGGATACTAAACCAAAAAGGAATATACTTGGTAGCAATTAACTTAATTCCAGTTCAAAGGTCGATGTTGTAGCTGGAAAAAAACTAAGAATAACGTGCAATTCATGAAGAGGAAGATATATGTATTTATTCTACATGCCAAGTTGGGAAGGGAAGGGATAACCACTCAGAAGAGGTGGATAATAGGAAGTATAAAGGAAATTGTAAAGAAATTACATAATAAACGATTGATAAATCATTTCATCTGTACGGGTAAGTACCGTTAGCACCATAAATTTTATGTCCAGATGGCTTTGTACAGAATTGGCCAGTTGAAAGCCACTGGAATCACGATACAAGTGGCTTTGTACAAAATTCATCTATACAGCCACCGGTTGTACTTAAACCGGTGGCGTTATCCATCAAAGCCACTGGTTGAAGCAGCCCTGGTGACTTTGTAAATAGTCTTTGCCTAAAGGCACCGAGGCCTTATAAGCTATAGAGGTGGGTGGTTTTAACAACTTCTGTAGTAGTGAATATTTTGTTTTGCATGTTTGCTCACTCAACTATTTTTCATGTTCAGTTTTGGCCACTAATATTTTTTTGTGTATGTTTGTTCACTCAACTTTCTCAAGTGTTACTTTTAACCAATTCTGTGAGAATTAACAGTCAAGTCAGACAAATTCGTTCAACCTATTCTGAAAACATAGGCCTTTTATAAAATTTATTTATTCCATGTAACTTACAAAAAAAATTTATTTTCGGTGTTTCATAAAAAATTTATTTTCGGTGTTTCATTCATTTGCAAGCAATGGCACTACACAAAAACAAATGTATTCCTACATCCAAATATAAGAGATATATTCCCTTGATCAGATTCACTCACGTTAATTCTTTGATAGGACCGTCGTTAGCCCTATCAAATATAGTAAAAGTACTGTATAAACCTGCAACAAATAGCTAAAAGTAGCACAATGATAACAAGGTCGATCCCACAAGGAAAGGACTGCTTAAAATCACAAAACCTATTAACTCCAAACTATTTTGGTTTGCAACCACCTTAGTTTGCTCAGAGAGACTTTTCAAAAGATTAGTGAAAACTAAATAACAACTTAACAAGAAAGAGTTCAATCAATTTAACAAAGTATTCCAGCAATATGTAAATCACAATAATCACGTGCATGTTAATAATCAACTCAATAATATATTAAATAGCATGTCATCAACCAATTATAGATTACCGTGAATCCTCACAGACATAACCCAATCTCCCCTTACTTTATCGACAATTACCGTGAATCCGCACAAACATAATTGCTACTCTAATTAACAAGGAATAGCCGTAAGGCATCGACACCTATTAACCAAGTTAACAGCCTTAAGATTTAGGGAAACCCGATTTTAGTTATTCTTATTGAATTAACATCTAAGAATTACTAACCCTTTATTCTCTATTACCTGAAGGTAACTTTACCACTAATTAATCTTGCCCAATAAATATTATGATATTTAACTGAGAATTAATTGGCTCTCTCTATTTTAACTAAGGTGATCGATCTCAATTAAATACCAGTAATCAAAGTTATGAGCAGAGAATAAGAAGGAACACGTGCAGTTTAATTTAAGAACAATTCGGTTTCATAACATGCCCGGATTAATTGCTATTACATTATGCTGGAATATATAATTTAGCTACTCATAATCAGATTAACGGTGCAAATAATTATATTAGAATTCATACTGCAAAGAATCGGAAAAGAATAAAATAAATAAGGAATAAATACTTGAATTATGATCTGAAAATAATCCCCTGTGTAAGCTACCGCCCGTTAGGGCTAATGGAACCTCTCCTGGACAGAAATCCTCAAATCGCAGAAATAGAAAACTAATACTACTTGCTCTGAACTAGCTGCAAAAATATGAGATAAAACTCTACTGTAAAAGCGTGTCTTTCTCCCCTCAATTCCATCCCTATAAATAGGTGTAGAATGGAGAGTAGAAAATAAGATACTAATCCAAATAGGAAATTACTAAAACTATTTTCCAAGTAGGAAACTACTAAAAACAATAACCCAAAACAAGTAGGATTAATAGTATCAAGAAACAACTCCTCGCAAGCCACTCCTTGACAAAATAGGAATCCAAATTCCAATCTCAATGCTTCCTGCGTTGCATCACTTAATTAGGCAAATTGCCTATTTCCTTCATTGGGCTTTCCTTCTCTTCTTTGGGCTGGGCGGCTCATTGCACTTTTGAGCATTGGCCCACTTGTTTTCTTTGCATGGCTAAGTGTAAGGCCCAGACCTCTTTCATCAATTTGCTTCATCTTTGCTCAATTAAGTACATGACCCATACTTTTCACCATTTTAGCACTTTCTCTTCTCCACTTGGTCTTTCTCCAAAACCTACACTTATCTCACAAAAACTAGCATATACCCGTGAGATTTGTCATAAATAGACACTAAAATTTAGCAGCGAAAGGACACATATCATTCTTCTAATGGAGTTTGCATTTGGACTAAGCTCTAAGTAATAAATTGAGTTCCTTTATTTATGTTAATTTTTCAACTGTATTGAGTTGTGCTTGTAATTTTACCACTCTAAAAATCATGTGAATAGCGCATGTAAAGGATTCGGTCTAACTTGACTGTGATTTCTCACGAAATGGGTTAAAACTAACACTAAAAAGCCAACTAGTTTCTCACGAAATAGGTTAAAACTAACACTTTAGAAAGTTGAATAGGCAAAACACACACAAAAAATAGATTAGTAGCAAAAACTAAACATTGCGAATAGTCGAGTTGGGAAACATGCAGAAAAATAGATTAATGATCAAAACTGAACATTGCGAATAGTTGAGTTGGGAAACATGCAGAAAAAGAGATTAATGATCAAAAATGAACATTGCGAATAGTTGAGTTGGAAAACACGCAGAAAAAGAGATTAATGATCAAAACTAAACATTGCGAATAGTTGAGTTACCACGGGTGTTTCATAAATAGCCATGAAACCACAGCAGCTCTGCACCCCACCATTTCCACCCGGAAGGTCACCGCCGCTCCCACCTCACCATTTTGTGAAGATCCTCAATAAGATCATTTCAGCAGTGACAGTTCTAGCAGAATCACCCTCCACTAAGCTTGCTATGAACTGTAACTTTTGCAAATATATACTTGCTCTTCGATTGAAATCTAGCGCCAGAAAAGTAATCTAGCTTCATTTTGAGTACCTCTCACCTCCTTCATAAATGAAATGGTCATATGCCCAGGTAGGCTGAAAGAGGGCATCAAATTTAGTCACTGACCTCACCAATCCCGCCATGCTCGAATCACAAGACAAAAACCCAACAAAACCCAGATATTGGGGACCGACATTAAACCAGAAGAAGCCATTGACGGATCAGGAAAGGTCGAGAGAGTGTGGGGAGCGAATGAAACCAAACCCAGTAGAAGAACAGAGCTCTCCCAAAGCTCAGTGAGTGAGTGCAGGATTGTAATTCATGAAAGATGACAGAGACAAAAAATGAAGAAAACGTAGAATTCTTGAATTGAAATTTGACGCCCATTTTATGTTCAAGTAAGATTATTTATCACTGTTTTCTGGTTTGCAATATGTGAATTGTTGACTGATATGATTCTATACTGTTGATGGATCTTTGCTGGGATTGTAGTGAACCTATTCTGGGATTGTAGTGAACCTATTGAAAAGAAAAAAATCTTGCCAAAATTATAAGCTTTGATGAAATAAAAATGGACAAAGGATTAGAAGCCGAATTTTTGCTGGTTGGCCAAAAACAATCGGTGATGTTGACAGAGTTTGTATGAAAAAACAAATCATGGAGAACGGAAATGGAAGAAGAAAATGTCTGAGTTTGAGCCGGTGGGAAGTTTTGGAGAAGATGAACAATACTTCAACTTTATTTTTTTATTTTTTGTCAACAATATCCCTAAAACAAAGCATGTGAGATGTAGATGATACCCTTTCCGTCAGTCCAAATGGAGTTGACGGCTAAAGTTATATTTTTGGCTCGTTTTTAAGAGTATAGTGATATTTGTAGGGAAAAAGAAAGTTTAGTGACGAAACCGGAGAATATGAAAAAGTAATGTGACATTAATTTTTGGTAGTTCACTTGGGCTTTGCAATTAACTATATAAACTATTGATTTTCATCTAGAAATTACATTCCACTTCAGCTTTTGGCAACCGAACGGACACTGTAATTTGTTTGATATGGTAAGTCAATGTGTGTGTTGGGTTGTTGTATCCTGGGGGTGACAAGTCGCGTTGCTCTACTACATCGAAGTTGATACTTTGTAGAGGGCTTGAATCCTAAAGAGAGCAAAAGATCTACGCCTCAACCCTACTAACGATTAACCGTTTGTTTATTTGTTTGTTTTTATAGTTTTTCAGGTCGCTTGAACTGTTAGTAACAACATTAACAAATTGATCCTAAGCGTTTCGAGAAATATTACCAGTCGAACCTTGAATTTGTATCATGCATAATTTTTTAAACCTTGGTAATTTAGACAAATCTCATGTATAACTTAAAATATACCATTAAGGTTCTAATTAAGTATAATTATGGAATTCAAAAATCGAAATCATACCAAATATCCTCATTTTTGTCGGCCCACGTGAACCTCTTGATCGCTTTGTGAGAGTTGGCATCCCAGTTCCCATGCTTTTATGAAGGTGAATTTCCGCAAGACCTCCGATCGAGATTTAGGTAGCTGAAATCTCACTTCTCCTGGTTCTCAAATCTCAATTTTTAGCTCTAACTGATGAGGTCATCAATGGCTTCCTTACTCTATAAGGGCCCAACGACAGGAACCTCCATTTCGCAGAGCACCTCTCAGAAGGGCAATCTCAGTCGTGATCACTGAAAGCCAGGAAGACGATGATCCACAAGCTGGCCCAGACTACGAAATGTTTCTTGAAGTCTGTGGACTTTAAGGAATTTGCTACAATTCATAACTCATGCTCCATCAACAGTAGGCTGGCCCATTCAGCATCCAAGCATCACAAGTCGACCCAATAATTAAATCGCAAGCCAGGCTGCAATTTCAGCCCAGTGATCGCTGCCCAGCTTCATGGAATCCGTGCGAGACTCAAGGCCCAAATCGCAGGCCCATCTTTGATTTCCGCCAGCTTCAGGGAATCTGAGAAGGAATTGGATTTGCATGTTTCCTATTTAGATTAAGTCAAGCTACCTAAATTGTTTACAACTTGACTTAATTTGTTAGTATCCTAATTAGTTTTTGTTTCCTTTTGTTTTACAACTTGAATTTGGATTTACTTAAAAGTTACCAAATTCAAACTTCCCCTTTTATTTTTCAAGATAATTTCGGATAACTACTCAAAGTTACAACTGAAATTACCCCAACCGAATTCATGCTTCGTTTGAATCAGTTTTGTAATAAGAAGCTAACTCTAGTTAGTTTCCTTTTCTGTTTCTTGAACTTCAAGAATTCGAATACCTCACCTATAAATAGGGGGTTCGAGCTCCATGTTCTAGGAGAATAATTTGATAGTTAAATTGAGAGGTTCATTCCTTTTTATTCTCCTTTTTTTCACATTTATTTGCTATATTGAGCTTGTGTAATTTTTGCATGTCAATCTAAACAAGTTTCAAATTTTATAAGGGTTTAGGTAATACTCCACCTAAATTTCTGATGATTCAACCTCTTAAAATCAGGTTAGTTTAAGGTTAAAGTAGACTAGATCTTGCTGAAGCTAGCTAGTGTTTTTCGAGTTTCAAGTGAGTATTGTAAACCGGCAGCTGTTCGACTTTCCTTGGCTTCAAGTCTTCCGCCCTGCGAGTTCTCACAAACTGCTCACATCACTAACGGGTATAGTCGAAGTTGAAGAAGACTTGAAGTGCAGTAAATCGCTTTGAAAGAAGAAAAGTGCAGTAAAGTTTCCGTCAAAAAAACACAATAAATTTCATAACCAAAAAAAAAAAAATTTACTTTGGTCACTCATCTGGGGAAAAATAAATAAAAAAAAATAAAAAAGAAAGGCCTACTTTTACATTACCACCTTTCATATGAAAATTAATTTTGGCATAAAACTTAAAATTTTATGAAATTAAAATAAATTGGGCCTAAAACTAAAATAATTAGGGCCTAAAACTAATATTTTATAAACTAAACATACTACTACATAATAGTATACAAAAATTATTTTGGACCCTTCAAAATTTTGGGCTTTGCGCCATCGCCAGTACTGCTTTGGCATTTGGGTCAGCCCTGTCTTTAACTCTACTCTTGTGCCTGGAGAAAAACCCATGAACTTCCAAATTTACAAGCTTATAAGGAGGACTACACTGGTGGTTACTGTAACCACTTATTTTCCTCTCAACGCAGACTATGGCCCTAAACAGAATGCCCTTGACCCAGTAAGTATAAATTACGATTTTATTCAAAGTATTCATTTCCCTTTTATTTTAGATATCGAATCGATCGGGAAATTTTATCAATTTTGGGTTGTTGATGTAGTTTATGACTTATGCTTACTGATTGGTTTTGTAATCTGCAAGAGGCATATCTGTGTTTGTGTTTAGGTGTTTGTTATGAGTTTTTTTTTTTTTTTTTTGACCCCATTATCCATCATCCCAACCCTCCGTAAGTTTGTATTTTTCATGAGTATAAGTAATATTATGTTCGAGCATCACCTTAGAATGAACAAAATAAAGAAAACAAAATAAATAAATAAATAGAACAAAACTGTGGTACATAAGAAGAGTAACAGTGATACTCTTGAAGAGTCAAAGTGTTATCGCTTAAAGAGAGTAGCAGTTGTACTCAAGGAATAACGCTAATTAAATATTTAATAAGTTTAAGTTTAAGAGAAAAAAATACTAACACTGGTACTTTACAAGAGAAGCAGTGATACTCTATATAGAAAAGTACAAGTGCTACTTTTAAAGAGTACCACTATTTGGAGTTGCACTAAGAAGAAAAAAACTACTGCTACTCTTTCAAGAATAGCACAACATAGTGATACGCGAGTTCTCTTCATGGAGTATCAGTTAGCTCTAAGTGCTATTTCGTTAATACCAAAGTGACACGCGAGTTATGTTCATTGAATATTAGTTAGCTTTAACTACTATTTCGTAAAAACAGCAAAGTGATACGATAATCGAAGTTTTACAAAAAAAAGATGAGCGCTTAGATGACGCGGCGCCTCATCTGTATACCCCATTGCATCTATAAATTTTTTTGCGAGTTTTTGAATCAATTTATATCAATAGAACTTTTATGTAAGATGCAAACTAACGAGCTATTAGTACATTATACATTGCAACTACAGTCTTACAAAAAATAGAGAAAGAAAGTTCGTTCAATTCTAAATTTCACTACTACAAAAATGACTTTTAATGGCGGTTTTTTAGGGTTTTTAACGGCGGTTTTCGGCTTTTTTGAACCGCCATCTATCCGGCAGCCGTAGAAAGTTGGCTTTCTACGGCGGTTTTGAAGATAACCGCCGTAGAAAGTCTACACTTTCTACGGCGGTTATCTTCAAAACCGTCGTAGAAAGTTAACTTTCTACGGCGGTTACCAAATTTGTAAAAAAAAAAAAATTAATATTTTATTTTTTTCTCTACATTCAAAAAATATATATAAAAAACAGCAAGAACAGCCTTAGAAAGGTTTTGATATATATATATATATATATATATATATTTCAACTTTATTCAAAATATATATATCAAAAACTTCCATGCTAATAAACCGAACAACCACCAAACTTCACAAAATTTTTGCGTGCATCCATCAAATTCTAATTAATTTAATCATTAACATCAAGAACAATACAATAATCACCGATATAACACTAATCAAATCCAAATTTAATCATTCATCATCTCACCAAACCCGAATTTAATACTAATAATAAACCTTAGGCCAATCACAATAATCAAGTAACAATAAAATTTGTAAAGCTTAAATAAAGTTGAAACTATTCGATATTACCTTTTTTATGATTTGAAGCCCACAACAAGGACCGATTGTGGTGAAATTATGATGGGAGATTAACTCCAAGTGGTGGGTGATGGCCGATTAAGAAACCATCTCCGGACTTGGGTGACGGCGGATCTTATTATCAACGCCGTCGGAAGAACGGCTTTGGGGGAAGACAAGAGAAAAAACCGACGGAGAGAGGATGGGTGTCGGCAACGAGAGAACTTTTCGGTTTGCTGGAGATGGAAACAGGGGGAAGCCGCGGCTGGCTAGAGATGGAAACAAAGGGAAACCCTTAAAATTCAAATAAAATCAAGTTTCTATGGCGGTTTTGGACTTTCTATGGCGGTTTTAATAAATCCGCCGTAGAAAGCCCGTAATTGTGAATTCCCGCCCATTCCTCTATTCCTATTAATTTCTAGTTTTTCTTTTTTTGTAAATTAACCCCCAAATTTTTTTAAATTTAAAAATAAATATGTACTTTACTATTTATCAATTTTTATAGTAAAATTCATCATATTTATTAATTATACGGCGGTTAGAAATACAACCGTGTAGAAAGTCCCCTTTCTACGGCGGGTTATTTCTACTTTCTACGGCGGTTTTATATAGAACCGCCGTAGAAAGTCCGTACTTTCTTTTTAATGGCGGTTTTGGTCTTTCCGCCGTTAAAGCACTGCCGTAGAAAGTCCATTTTGTAGTAGTGTTTGTTCTTTATTAGCCTCGTGAATATAAGCAAATTCATCATCTATCAAATAAACCGAAAATTAAATTTCAGTATATAAAAACACACAAATGCAATTCTTTATTAATTCTGACAATACCAGTACTTGAAATACATTGATTAGTGATCCATATAATAACTCAAATTATAAAGTTTCTCAATAGCACACGCAAGTTAAAATTATAGAGCCGCCGAAAAAGTAATCAGATTTAGGCTGGGTGGTTGTATTAATGATCCATTCAAAACGGCGCCTGCAGCTGTTTGATCACATTGTTGTTCACTTGGAAAGCCTTTGCGAGAACATCAATGGAAATTGGAGGGTCAGATCCAAACACAGCATTTGCAATGGTGATCACTCCTGGATTTTGGCTGCTTAGGCCGGCAAATGCTACAGCGTTTGTTTTCCCCGTATTAAACTAGAAATGGATGAGACCTTATGGCAAAACAAAGACATCTCCAGGGTTCAAAACCTTTGTGAAAAGTTTGTTCTTCATGTTTATTCCAGGATTAGAAGTGACAAATCCAACAAGAAGAGTGCCTTCCATGAGAGTCAGGATTTCGGAAGCTCGAGGGTGAGTGTGTGGTGGGTTCAAACCAAAAAGTCCATAGTCAATCCGCGCGATGGAAATTCCCAGCTTATTAAGTCCTGGAATTTGGTTCACGTTTACTGCAGTCACGTTGGATCCCTGCCGATTCGCTGTGCTTCTCGGCGTGTTGAGCCCTGAAAAGAAGAAATCTTCCGCTTTTGCTTGGTTTGGGTTTTTGCATATCTTTCCGTTCACAAAGACTGCATTCATAATTAGACAAAAAATGTTAAATGAAATCATCCATTCAATATAAATATACGAGTACTTGTGTGTGGCATGCACGTAATGACGAGCACGTAATGACGAGATTATCTGTCCATTTTTTTCTCTGTATTGTTTGAGAGCAAAGTAACAACGTTACTTTGCCACTCATTCATTTTTTTAAAACAACAATAGAGTATTAATGAATAGTAAAATAACGTTATTTTGTCCATAATGGACACGACAAGACAGAGAAAAAATGGATAGAGGATCCGAACTCGTTACTATAACAGTATTTTGTTGCTCAAGTTTACCTGCTGCATTAGCATCAGCAACAGCAACACAAAAATCCTGCAATGGACTTGGATCAGAAGCATACACAGCTGCCAAAGTGAGAGTCAGGAGAACTGCAGCTATTTGGAAACGAAAAGCTGCCATGTTTATAATTAATTGTGGGTATGCAGGAAGGAAGCTATTGATTTCTGCTGTGATGACAGATTTGGCTCTACAGACTGGCCTTTATATAGCTATTTTTTGTTGAACTTGTCATGTGTTTTTAATGACTAAATTACGGCCCCTTCAATTTTTTAAACTATATTGAATTCAGGAATGACTCCGTCCACAACAAACTATGAAAGAAAACTGAGTGTTTTTTGAGCTCGCATTTTATTCTTTTTAGAGTAGTAGATAGAATTTGGTCATTCCAAGTGTGTATTTAGACACATATATGTTGCATACTATTTTTGAAGGGACAATGATCAAAGGCGGATTTAGCGTGGGGCACTTGGGGCACATGTCCCCACTGACCCCACCCTAAGCCTATAGCATTCATATATGTTTATTGTTTTTTTTTTTTTCTTTTCGATAAGGAAAATGTCCCCAGTAAAAAAGTTTCCTATTCTTAGTAAAACTTTGGTCCCACTACAAGTTGATTCCTTTTCCTAATAAAGGAAGCGGACCACATTGATTTCAACCCTTCACCACTCACGATGCCTCCTTCCTATTACAAGTTGGGACCACCAACTTTTCCTATTTGGATTTGATTTCTCACAAGGAGAAGCTTATAAAAGAAAACAAAGTTGGTCAAATTTTTAGCTTATTCCCTACTTACCCACCGCAGTAAATTCTTATATTTGTCTTTTACCTTTTAAAAAGTGCAGGTATTTTTTCCTTCATTACGAATTGAAGCAGCAAAATATTAATATTCAGGTTTAATTTTATCTTTTTTTTTTTGTATTATTAAGATGAAATTTTTTATTCTTTACATGTTTTATATCTGTTTATATGTATATTATATTTGAATTTACTGTTTTAATAATTGAAGTGATTTTTTCAATAACATGTTATTATAGTAGTGTTAGATTATTAATTTTTATCTGTCCAATTATTTTTAGAGTTTGTAGTTGTCTAATAACTGTAACTGTTTTTTTTTTTATTTTTTTTATAGACCTCTTAGATATGGAAAAATATTTCAAAAGGAAAATTGTGGAAAAAGATTCATCTAGCAATGCAGGTGGTACAACAGACGAGAATATTGAGAATGAGAAAAATGATAGCAAAAGAAGTCATTTAGAAATCAATTTTGATAACCTTCCATCTGATCTTGGGTTGAGGAAAAAAGTAGCGCATTATGATCCAAATTTACAAGATGAAATTAGACGATATTATCTTCAGAAATGACCGTGTCAACCTCGAGAACATAAATTTCCTCAAAGAGAGTTTGGGAAAAAATCATGTCGGTTTGTACGTGAATGGTTTGATGAGTACAAATATTGGTTAGAATATAGTATTGAAAAGGATGCGGCATTCTGCTTGTGTTGTTATCTATACAGGCCAGATATTGGGGAACAATCAGGTGGTGATAGTTTTGTTACAGAAGGATTCACAAATTGGAAAAAGAAAGAAAGATTTGATATTCATGTTGGTGGTCCTAATAGTGCACACAATTTTGTTTGGAAAAAGTGTCAGAACTTGTTGAATCAAAATCAACATATTGAAGTGTCTTTTGCTAAACAATCTAAGAAAATGAAATTGAAGTATCGAACTCGTTTATCAGCTTCAATAGATTATGTAAAATTCCTTCTCCATCAAGGACTGGTTTTTCGTGGTCATGATGAAACAGATACTTCAAAAAAATCAGGGGCATTTTCTTGCACTCTTAAATTTTCTAGCTACTCATAATGAGGATATCAATAAAGTGGTTCTTAAAAATGCTCCTAAAATCTCAAAATTACTGCTCCTGAAATTCAAAAAGATATAACAGATGCTTTGGCCTATGAGATCACACAGGTTATTGTTGATGATATCGGAAAAGGATTTTTTGCTATTTTGGGTGATGAATCTCAAGATTTATCGGGGAAAGAGCAACTAGCAGTTGTAGTTTGATTTGTGACCTTGCAAGGATTAGTGATGGAGCATTTTCTTGGCATTCTTCATGTAAGAGATACTGCTGCTAAAACACTTAAAGTGGCAATTGATGGATTATTTTCAAAACATGGATTAAGTGTTTCACAACTTCGTGGCCAATGCTATGATGGTGCTATCAATATGAAGGGTGAATATAATGGTTTAAAAGCCTTGATCTTGAAAGAAAATGGATCTGCTCATTTTATTAATTGTTTTGCTCATCACTTCAGCTATCACTTGTAGGAGTTGCAAAGAAACATGTTCAAGTTTCAAATATGTATAATACAATATCCACCTTAGTCAATGTTGTTGAAGGTTCATCTAAATGACAAAAACTTCTTAGAGATTTTCGACTTCAAAGAGTATAAATAATTTGATGAGTGGTGAACTTGTAGCTGGCAGAGGTTTACATTAAGAAACTAGACTTCAAAGAGCTGGTGATACACGTTGGAATTCACATTTTAACTCATTGTTAAAACTGATTCTCATGTATGATTCTGTGTTAGATGTTCTTGAGATAATTGAGACGGAAGGAGATGGGGAACAGAGGGGTCAAGCATATGCACTTATAAGTTCTTTACAATCTTTTGAATTTATTTTTACTATACATATAATGAAAAATGTAATCGGAATTACAAATGCACTGTGTGAGGCATTACAAAGGAAGGATCAAGACATTGTTAATGCAATGAATTTGGTTCAAATTTCTAAACAACAATTACAAGTTACTAGGGATGATGGATGGGATTCTTTGTTCGATGAGATTTGTTCATTTTGTGAAAAGCATAGAATCAATATTCCAAAAATGGATGACATATTTGTTCCTGGTGGGAGATCTCGAAGAAATGTTCAAGAAGTTACAAACATTCACCATTATCGAGTAGGACTACTTTATATCGTGATTGATTTGCAACTCCAAGAACTTAATGATTGCTTCAATGAAACAAATACAGAATTGCTTCTATGCATGGCTTGTTTAAATCCAAGTTGTTCATTTTCAGCCTTGAGAAGAAAAAATTGATTCGACTAGCGGAATTTTATCCTTGTGAGTTTTCCGAATTAGCAATTAGTTCTCTTGGCGTTGAATTAAATACTTACATTGCGGATGTGAAGTCAGCGGAGAAGTTCTCAAATGTGAGAAGTATAAGTGATCTTGCTCAAAAGATTGTAGAGACCAAACGAGATCTTGTGTATCCTTTGGTGTACATGCTTATAAAGTTAGTTTTGATTTTGCCTGTTGCTTCAGCCACTGTGGAGAGAGCTTTTTCAGCCATGAATATAGTGAAAAGTCGCTTGCACAATCGGATGGGAGACTCTTGGATGAATAATTGCCTAGTTACATACATTGAGAAAAGTCTATTTCGTAAAGTTGACAAAGAGAAAGTCATAGATCGCTATCAAAACATGAAGACTCGTTGAGAACAATTATAGAAAATACATATGTTACTTCAATAACATGATGACTTTTAAAATTTTGAGATTAATTATATATATATATATATTTTTTGTTACCTTCATTATATTTTCTTTATATATATTATCAAGGTTAATGTGCCTCCACTAGTATCTTTTTCTGGCTCCGCCACTGGCAATGATTAATATTGCAAGGTGTCTAGCTCGGGGGAAGTTCTTTTAGACTGGGCTTTATTTTTGAAGGGGCAATGATTAATTTGGTTATTAATATTTCGTCTCCTTGATAGCTGGAAGTTCTCCAAAAGTATGAAAAGCCGGAGGACTTTGTACCATCCATTCCAGTGTGGTTGGATTCTGTTCAACAGCCCAAGGACTTGGAGCACATCTTTTGTTCTTTCCACTGCTTGAAGTGATTGTTACGACCACGAAGAAACAACAAATCCCAACTACGGATATATAAGAGCCAAAACTGCTAAGGGCATTCCATCCAATCTATATCATCAACTGTTGCTTTGAGTTCTATCTTAGATTAATTTAGTCACATACTTTGACGTAGCGAAAGTTTACTAGGAAAAAGATTCCGCGGAAAGAAAGTATTTCGAAAGATTGTTGAATTGCATGCACGATGCCCGTTACTCAGGAATCCGAAATTCATTGATTCCACACTAGAATTGCCAAAAATTATTTTTAAAAAACATAAGATTTGAATTTTATCAAAAACAGAGTATTACAATAGATGATACGCTCTTTATATAGCAAGAGGCGTGCGGACTCAAAAATAATGAAAATTCATAAATTTGCCCAAAAAAGGAAAAATATTCTGAAACCGTAATGGAAAATTGAACGACTAAAGGAAATAAGAATAATGAAAAAAAGAAAGAAAAAGAAGTCACCTTTAAAGGACATTCTAGTCAAAGGATATTACCAAACAAAATTTATCAAAAACGGCAAAAATGCCCGTTTGAAGCCACAAACGACAAAGTTTTGCCAGAAATTGTCATGTGTCACTTTGCAAGAAGATAAAAATATAAAATATAAAAAATCGATATGTTATTGATGAAGAGTATAGTTGTGATGCGTACTCTTAAGGAGTAGCACTAAGAAATTAAGTAATAAAAGAGAAAAAAAAAACAAAAATTAAAACTACTATTCCAACAAAAGTACATTGATACTTCAATTATACTCTCGAATAGCTAACTGCTACTATTTCAACGTCAAACTGATACCCAAAATTTGTACGCAAACAAAAGGTTATTGAATAGATGCGTGCTTCGGCGACACATCTCGCACGTATAAACTCATTTTATATGAGTTTTTGCGTTTTACTATATACTCCCTTCCTTCCAGTGGAAATATTTCTATAAAAAAAAATTTTAAATTTATTCCAATGGATGATTCTTGTTTTTATTTTGTAGCATTTCATACTTTTACTAATATAATTATGTGTTATTTACAATAAAATAGAAGCTATACAAATAATTTTAAAAATTGTGAAAAATTACTTAATTAATTTTGATCTAATTATTATATGCTTAAATTCAGCAGTTGTAGTTACTCATTGATTATCAAGAGACTACCCTACTAGAACTGGGGGAGAGGGAGTGTAGAAAGATAGCCCTTGAGCAATTAAGTCACGCTTATACTTTTTATCCAAGCTAATGATACAATTCTTAGCACGATCTTTCATTGAATATCCAAGATCCAAGATCATGTTAGTAAGGAAGGAACTACTGGCCCAGCAATTGTAATGCATAACGGATCACCTAGAGGTCGGGGGTTCGTTCCTACCTTTGTCAGTTCTACATATTTAAAGTGCAAATTAACAAAACCCGTATATATTCAAATGCTAATTAGTATTTCTGTAATTAAATTTATTATTTCACACTTTTTAGAAAAATATAGTCAATATAATTGCGATTTCAAATTTTAATATGATATACAACAATTAGATATACGCATTTATGAAGTAAAAACTATTTATAAATTTAGTTAATGTATACATTATTAATCCTAGAATGAAAATTTACAATTGTGTTGGACAAACACGTACAGAATTCCGTCTTCGATATATGATTCATATAAATAAAAGCAGTTTTCTCTCAATAAATATATTAATTGGAAGTATTTATGGGCACGAACAAAGTTTAATCCTGACACTAATCTTTTATACTGCTGGCACATAAATTTGTGACCCAGAAAAACAAAAGTCAATTGTGGACCTAGGGACATTAGTTAATGTTTGGTTAAAAGTCGTTCATAATTATCTACTACTCGTATACTTTATGCGTTTAACAGTTCATGGTTGATGCTTTTCTCCCGATTTTCACTGAAATTCTAGAGTTTTTAGCCTTTTAGGTAGTGAAAAGTCAAGGGGGCGTAATGAGCCTTATCTCAGGATACAGAATGTGCAAAATGCATATGCTTAATAATAAACTATACAGACTCAGACTCCCTAACCAACCAAATTGGTACTGCTAGTCTATCTAGTCTAACAATTTCTTGTATCCTTCTCACAAGGGTGTCCCAGATTTAATGTCGTTCAAAAACTACTATTAAAAAATTGATCCTAAGGGTTTCAAGAAACATTACCAATCGGACCATGAATTTGTATCATGCAAGGTCCGATCGGTAATTTTTTTAACATTGGTAATTTAGACAAATCTCATGTATATATAACTTAAAATGTATCATTAAGGTTCTAATTAAGTATAATTATGGGATTCAAAAATCGAAATCATACAAAAAAATCCTCGTCTTTGTCGGGCCACATGATTATACTACAATTCCTCATTTTCTACTACATTTCCCAATCCTTCTTTTCTGCTTGGCTTCCTTGAAAGAGCATCCGCAGCTCTATTTTCTGACCCTATCCTATACTGAATCTCATAGGTCAATTCCATCAACTTGGTGATCCATTTATATTGAAGACTATTGCTTAACTTCTGTTCCAGTAAAAACTTCAAGGATTGATGATCAGTTCTCACAATAAAGTGTCCTCTAAGTAGGTACTGTCTCCATCTGTCACAGCCATCACTAATGCTAACAATTCCTTTTCATAAACTGAAAGTCTTTTATTCTTATTAGAAAAAGAATTGCTCAAAAAGGATAATGGTTTTCCTTCCTGAATTAGAACTGGCCCCATCCTAATCTCACTTGTATCTGTCTCAATCACAAAAGGCTTACTAAAATTAGGCAAAGCTAACACTGGAGCAGTAGTAATAGCTATCTTCAATGCTTCAAATGCTGCTACTGTTTCTGAATTCCACTCAAATCCCCCTTTTCTCAACAGATTAGTGAGAGGTCTACAAATAGATCCATAATTCTTAATGAATCTTCTGTAATTACCTATTAGCCCCAAAAATCCCCTCAACTCCTTGATTATCTTAGGGCTAGGCCATTCTATCACACTTTGAACTTTTCTAGGTTCCATTCCCACTCCATCTTTTCCAATGATGTGCCCCAGGTATTGCACCTGAGTTTGAGCAAACACGCACTTAGACTCTTTAGCAAAGAGTTGGTTGTCTTTCAGTAACCTCAGTACTGCTTCTAAGTGTTTAGTATGCTCTTCCAGGCTCTTACTGTATACCGATATATCATCAAAAAATACTAGCACAAATTTCCTCAGATGAGACTGAAATATCTTATTCATCAATGATTGAAAAGTAACAGGGGCATTTGTTAACCCGAAAGGCATAACCACAAATTCATAATGTCCACTGTGTGTTTGGAAGGCAGTTTCATGAATATCTTCAGTTTTGACTCTAATTTGATGATAGCCCGACCTAAGATCCAATTTCGAAAAGTATTGTGCCCTTTTAACTCATCCAACAATTCATCTATAACTGGAATAGGAAATCTACCTTTTATAGTGAATTTGTTCATCCTTCTATAATCAACACATAATCTCCAACTCTTATCCTTTTTCTTAACCAAAAGTACAGGTGATGGAAAAGGCCTACTACAATGTTGAATCATCCCATTTTGTAGCATCTCATTAATCTATAATTCAATTTCATCCTTCTGAATATGAGAGTACCTGTAAGGTTTTAACCTGAAAGCCTCCACATTCTACTTTAGGTTGATTTGGTGATCTACTTCACTCTCCGGAGGCAAGCAGGTAGATGGAATAGCAAACACCTCTGGATAGTTATTCAACACTTCTTGGATGGCTGGAGGTTTATCAGAACTTGCTCTTTCCTCCTTGCCCTGAGGTAATTGTAATAGACAGCAACTCTTCCTTCTTAGTTCTGTCAGCTTCTTAGCTTCCTTGCCCCTGAGCAGTTGAATTATAACATGATCTGAGTCTCCTTGCAGATAGCATATATCCCCATCCTGTGTAACTGAAATGCTCAGTTTCTCAAAATCAAACACAATTGGTCTAAAATGAGTCATCCAGTCAATGCCAAGTATCATATCCCATCCTTTCATCTGTAACAGCTTGAAATCATGTACAAATTGGTGGTTCTATACTGTCCATTTCACTCTAGGACACAAGAATGAGCCTGTGGTAATCCCCCCCATCTGCCACTGTTATCATATATGGTTTAGCCTAAATTTGCTTCAACTCCAGAATTCTAGCCAAATCAAACTGTATAAAACTGTCAGATACCCCAGTATCAACTAAATTTTGATTTCCTTGCCCATGAGTACTTCTTGCAGTGCTATTGTGTTCCTTCTCTTTTCCCCACCAATAGCATTTACATGAAACTGATCCAAGGTCTCAGGGTTTTCCACCTCCTTAACACCCTCATCAAATTCCCCTCCAATTGCTAACACTTCATCAGTCTCATCTGTAACAGTGAAATTCACAGATTTGTATTTACACTAGTGTCCAAACACATATTTCTCCCCACACCTGAAACACAAGTGGTTGTTCTTCCTATACTACAGCTCCTCAGGAGTTATCATCTTAAACTTCTTTAGATCCCACTTAGGTACTTCCTTCCTTTTGGATTACTCTAATTACTCTGTGGTACTGAGGTTGTTGCAATGACTCCTATCCTGCTCTTCCTATAAATGATGTTCAATGATTTCTCCTGTAATAGTGCAGTATCAACAGCCTCAGCCAGAGATTTTGGTTTCAACATCTTGACCATGGGGATCAATTCTTCTTATAACCCGCTGATAAAACTAGACACAAAGTAACTCTCAGTCAACTTATGGTCCTTATACATCATCAAGGATCTCAGTTCTTCAAATTTCTCCTGATATTCCCTCACTGTCCCTTCTTGTGCTAATTTACTAAACTCTTCTACCTCATCCCTACCCCCAACTTCTCCTAACCTAGCAATCAGTCCTTCATTGAATTCTTGCCAAGTTAGTTTTGGATTCATCTTTTTTCAGACCATCAAACCACACAGCTTCCTTTCCCTCAAGAAAAATCTCTAGAGCTTCCAACATAAAAGGATCATGAATCTGATAAAGGAAAAAGAATTTTAGACACTTACGAATCCATTCCTTGGGACGATCTCCATGAAACATGCTCAGTGCAATCTGAGGTTGACAGCTCCATGGCATACTCTCGAATTTTTCCCTCCAATCTCCAGAGTTTGAGCTACATCCTTCCAGCTTTTGAGGTTCAGTACCTATAACCATTTTTTCTGCTTGATCCACCTTTTCTCCTTTCTCCGATTCCTTGTTGTTCGTTCCAGTAGATGAAGTGAGATTTATGACTGGATGCAGAGAACTCCCGGGATTTGGAAGCAATGATTCTGTGTTGTTGATACCAGATCCAACCTTCTGTTTTCCCCTATTGATCTCCTCCATGTTCATCCTGAGATTCAACTAAGTCATAACGTTGCTTTGGTGTTCTATCTGTGCAAACAACCTATCAAACTTCTCTTGCTGTGACTTTTCAGCATCATTCATCTTACTCACCAATCTTGACTCCATCGCCTGAACTGAACGCATGACTTCATTTATCCTACTATCCTGCCTTTTTAGTTGCTCTTCCACCGATTTGAATCGCGTTTCGTCTGCCATTGTAATCTGTGGATCAAAAGGTCTGATATCACTATCAAGCTAAAAGCCAATAATCCAGAAATTAAGAAGGAAAACAGATGAAAATAGAAAGAGTTACAGAAGAAATTTAAGAACAGCAGGGAAGTTTAGCGAGAAAAACGGAGGTATGATTTAGATTTCAGATCTGATTCACATCACACACAAAACATGACCTCTCCCTTGGAATTTCCAGTACAAATAATCTAGCTAGCCTCTTGCCAATCCTGATGAAACGGAATGACAGAGCGGTTATTGCCAATATGGCAATGTTCACTTTAATTATGAAAAAGCCACTAAGAAGAAAACAAAAGCTGTGATTTAATTAATACTACTCATACAACGCCGTTACGCTAACTCCTTCCCCCAATTCCGAAAATCCAATTTTGCCTTAATTTCTCCATAATTACTTCAGTTCCTGACACCGGAGAAGAACCACGAACTCCAGATTTAAAAGCTTATAAGGAGGACTGCAATTGTGGTTACTGTAATGCCTTCTTATTTTCCTCACGTCTGCTATGGCTCTGAACCAAATACCCTTGACCCAGTAAGTATAAATTACGATTTCATTCAACTTATTCATTTCCCTTTTATTTTAGAAGTCGGATCGATCGGGAATTTTCTTCAGTTTTGGGTTGTTGATGTAGTTTATGACTTATGCTTAATTACCGATTGGTTTTGTAATCTTTAAGAGGCAGATATGTGAAGTGAGATTTATGATTGGATGCAGAGAACTCCCAGGATTTGGAAGCAATGGTTCTGTGTTGTTGATACCAGATCCAACCTTCTGTTTTCCCCTATTGATCTCCTCCATGTTCATCCTGAGATTCAACTAAGCCATAACGTTGCTTTGGTGTTTTATCTGTGCAAACAACCTATCAAACTTCTCTTGCTGTGACTTTTCAGCATCATTCATCTTACTCTCTAATCTTGACTCCACCGCCTGAACTGAACCCATGATTTCATTTATCCTACTATCCTGCCCTTTTAACTGCTCTTCCACCGATATGAATCGCATTCCGTCCGCCATTGTAATTTGTGGATCACAAGGTCTGATACCATGTCAAGCTAAAATCCAATAATCCGAAAATTAAAAAGGAAAGCAGATGAAAATAGAAAGAGTTGCAGAAGAAATTTAAGAACAACAGGGAAATTTAGAGAGAAAAACGGAGGTATGATTTAGATTTCAGATCTAATTCACATCACACACAAAACATGACCTCTCCCTTGGAATTTCCAGTACAAATAATCCAGCTAGCCTCTTGCCAATCCCGATGAAACGGAATGACAGAGCGGTTATTGCCAATATGGGAATGTTCACTTTAATTATGAAAAAGCCACTAATAAGAAGACAAAAGCTGTGATTTAATTAATACTACTCATACGACGCCGTTCCACTAACTCCTTCCCCCAATTCTGAAAATCCAATTTTGCCCTAATTTCTCCATAATTACTTCAGTTCCTAACACCGGAGAAGAACCACGAACTCCATATTTACAAGCTTATAACAAGGACTACAATTGTGGTTACTGTAATGCCTTCTTATTTTCCTCACGTCTGACTATGGCCCTGAACCAAATACCCTTGGCCCAGTAAGTATAAATTACGATTTCATTCAACTTATTCATTTCCCTTTTATTTTAGATGTCGGATCGATCGGGAATTTTCTTCAATTTTGGGCTGTTGATGTAGTTTATGACTTATGCTTAATTACCGATTAGTTTTGTAATCTTCAAGAGTCAGATATGTGTTTGTGTTTGGACTTTTTACTAGTATCAATAATACGATGTTCGAGTATCACCTTAAAATGAACAAAACAAAGAAAACAATATAAATAAACAAATTAAACAAAACTTTGTTGCTACATAAGAAGAGTAACAGTGATACTCTTGAAGAGTACCACTTGTATTCAAGAATTAGCACTAATTAAATATTTAGTAAGTTTAAGAAAGAAAAACAAATACTGACAGTGGTACTTTAGAAGAGAACCAGTGATACTCTAGAAGAGTACAAGTGTTACTTTTAAAGAGTATCACTGTTTGGAGTTGCACTAAGAAGAAGAAAAAAAACTACTACTACTCTTTCAAGAATAGCACAACAATGTGATACGCGAGTTCTCTTCATGGAGTCCTATTAATTAGCTCTAATTGCTATTGAGTATCAGTTAAGCCTAATTGCTATTTTGCCAACAACAAAGTGATACGCGAATTGAAGAAAAAAAAAAAAAAAAAAAAAAAAAGATGAGCGGTTAATTAGATGACGCTGCGCCTCATCTATACATACCTTGTTGCATCTACAAAAAAATTTACGAGTTTTTGCATCTAAATTATATCAATAGAACTTTTATATAAGAGGCAAACTAACGAGCTACTAGTACATTAATTATACATTGCAACTACAGTTTTAACAAAAAATAGAGAAAGAAAGTTCGTCCAATTCTTATTGTTCTTTATTAGCCTAGTGAATATAAGAAAATCCCATCATCCATCATGTTCGTATATGGCCAAAGAATGGGATTCAGATCTGTTGTCCTCAAATATAGTGTCCCTACTATGTCCCCAATCACATATGTGAGGAGCCTACTAATGGATCCACTAGTGGCACATTCACATATGTGAGAAGGACACAGCAGAGGCGCTGTAATTGGGGACATAGGATCTGATGTGCAAAGAATGGCCAAACTTGATTATTAGATTTGGAATGGCCAAATGTAATAAGCAAGTTAGCATGGAATCAATTGTGAGCCCTTGGATCAATTTGATCTCCACCCTTGGTTTTGGCTTGAATTTGCTATAAAAGGAGTTGCCATCCATTCCATTTCTACACACCAACCAACCGAAGCAACAAGCAACCTTAAACTTTGAGTTGCTTTCTCTTCTTTCTTTGTAGTTTCTTTTGGCTCCATTTTGAAGTGGTAAAAAAGAGAGAGAATAAAGGGGTCTTGGATGAGATAGGAAAAATATCTCTCAAGAGAGAAAGTGGTATAGCTCCAAGGGGCTTCGAGTGTGAATGTTCCTTGTGATGTCATAAGGCATGGGGTTGTAAGTGTTAGTGTTGTAATACTCTGTTTTGACATAGTATAATTTTTCATTGCTCCCCGGTGGTGGATGTAGGCAAATTGCCAAACCACGTTAAATCTATGTATCTTTATTGTCTGTTGTTATTTCCACAATTATTTTCTGTTAACCGTTATTTATCTATATTGTGTCCACGCGTTTGTTGCGCCAGCACATCAAATAAATCAAAAATTAAATTTCAGTATAGATAAAAAAAAAAAACACAAAAATACAATTCTTCATTCGGACAACGCCAGTACTTGAAATACATTGATAAATAGTGATCCATAAAATAACTTAAATTATAAAGTTTTCAAATAGCACGCAAGTTGAAATTAAAGAGCCACCAAAAATGTAATCAGATTCAAGCCGGGTGGTTGTACTAATGATCCATTCAAAATTGCGCCTGCAGCTGTTTGATCACATTGTTGTTCACTTGGAAAGCCTTTGCGAGAATACCAATGGAAATTGGAGGGTCAGATCCAAACACAGCATTTGCAATGGTGATCACTCCTGGATTTTAGCTGCTTAGGCCAGCAAATGCAATAGTTTTTGTTTTCCCCATATTAAACTGGAAATGGATGAGACCTTCTGGGAAAACAAAGACATCTCCTGGGTTCAAAACCTTTGTGAAAAGTTTGTTCTTCATGTTCATGCCAGGAATGGAAGTGACAAATCCAACAATAAGAGTGCCTTCCATGAGAATCAGGATTTCGGAAGCTCGAGGGTGAGTGTGTGGAGGGTTCAAACCAACAGGTCCATAGTCGATCCGAGAGATGGAAATTCCCAGCAAGTTAAATGAAATCATCCATTCAATATAAATATACGAGTACTTGTGTGTGGCATGCACGTTATGTAGGGGACGAGATTATCTGTCCATTTTCTTCTTTGTATTGTTCTCGCCATTATTGAGAGCAAAGTAATGTTACTTTTTCACTCATCTATTTTTTTAAAACAACAATAGAGTATTAATGAATAGGAAAATAACTTTACTTCGCCCACAGTAGACACGACAAGACAGGGAAAAAATGGATAGAGGATCCGAACTCGTTACTATAACAGTATTTTGTTGCTCAAGTTTACCTGCTGCATTAGCATCAGCAACAGCAACACAAAAATCCTGCAATGGACTTGGATCAGAAGCATACACAGCTGCCAAAGTCAGAGTCAGGAGAACTGCAGCTATTTGGAAGGAAGCTATTGATTTCTGCTGTGATGACTGATTTGGCTATACAGACTGGCCTTTATATAGCTATTTTTTGTTGAACTTGTCATGTGTTTTTAAAGACTAAATTACGACCCCTTCAATTTTTTAAACTATATTGAATTCAGGAATGACTCAGTCCACAACAACTATGAAAGAAAACTGAGTGCTTTTCGAGCTCGTGTCTTACTTTTTATAGTAGTAGATAGAATTTGGTCATTACAGGGGTATATTTAGACACATATATGTTGCATACTATTTTTGAAGGGGCAATGATTAATATTGGAAAGTGACTAGCTCGGGGGAAAATCTATATCATCAACTGTTGCTTTGAGTTCTATCTTAGATTAATTTAGTCACATACTTTGACGCAGCGAAAGTTTACTACGAAAAAGATTCCGCGGAAAGAAAGTATTTCGAAAGATTGTTGAACTGCGTG
Source organism: Leptodermis oblonga (assembly GCA_016801395.1). Lineage (NCBI taxonomy): Eukaryota > Viridiplantae > Streptophyta > Magnoliopsida > Gentianales > Rubiaceae > Leptodermis > Leptodermis oblonga. The sequence goes on along the minus strand of CM028756.1, from coordinate 11,886,397 downwards.
CACGATCCCCGTTACCCAAGCATTTGAAATTCGTTGTTTCCACGCTAGAATTGCCAAAAATTATTAAAAATATATATAAGATTTGAATTTTATTCAATATCAAAAACAAAGTATTACAATAGATGATTCGCTCTTTATATAGCAAAAGGCGTGCGGACTCGAAACTAACAAAAATTCATAAATTTGCAGAAAAAGGAAAAATATTCTGAAACCGTAATGGGATTGAACTACTCAAGGAAATAAGAATAATGAAAAAAAAGAAAGGAAAAGAAAGTCATCTCAGAAAAGGAAATTCCAGTCAAAAGATACTACCAAAGCAAATTGATCAAAAATGGCAAAAATGCATGTTCAAGGCCGTAAACAACAAAGCTTGGCCGAAAATCGTCATGTATCACTTTTAAGAAGATAAAAATATAAAACATAAAGAATCGATATGTTACTCATGAAGAGTAGTTGTGATGTGTACTCTTAAGGAATAGCACTAGGAAATTAATAAAGGAGAAAAAATAAATTAAAACTACTACTCCAACAAGAGTACATTGATACTTCAGCTAAACTCTTGAATAGCTAACTACTACTGCTTCATCTTCAAAGTGATACCCAAAATTTGCACTCAAAGAAAAAAGGTTGTTGAATAGAAACGTGCTTTGACGATACATTGTCACATTAACCCATTTTATACACTACACCAAAAGAGCTCATGGGAGGCGGGTGTAGAGGGGATTTGGAGGCGCTGTGCACCCGCCTCCATTGCGGGCGCCTCCAAAAGGAGGGGCCCGCACCCGCCTCCCTTGTGAGGGGTTATTGCTCCAATAAATTGTTATTGGAGGCGGGTGTCCGTTACACCCACTTCCAATATACCCCCAATACAAAATTTAATTTCGCTTTCTTCAATTTATGACTTCAGTAGGAATCAAACTCGCACCGGCGGACTCACTTGACTCTTGCACATTAAATTTACCACTATGCTACATATACTCATGTATATAAAGTTAAAATCAAAAACATATATTTATATATTTTCTTCTAAAACTTGTGATTTTTATGACCTAAAAATTTATCTCCTTTTTTTAAAATTATTTTCAACTCTCAAAATTATCCTAGTAAATTATTTTCAAATTTATTTTCAACTTTCAACAGTCCAAAACAAAGAGAATTTTCGAAACAATATTGATTAAAATTTGAAAAATGCACCCGCCTCCAATAAATACGATATTAGAGACGGGTGCAAAGCCTTTTCTCGCCTCAAAAGAGATTTCAATAATTATTGGAGGCGGGTGGATGTTGCACCCGCCTCCAAAGAGATTTGGAGGTGGGTGCAACATGCACCCGCATCCAATAGTTAATTATTGGATGCGGGTGCAACAAATCTCTTTGGAGGCGGGTTTGGAGGCAGGTGCAACATGCACCCGCATCCAATAGTTAATTATTGGATGCGGGTGCAACAAAACTCTTTGGAAGCGGGTGGATGTTGCACCCGCCTCCAAAGACTTTTCCGGCCCCTTTGAACACCCGCCTCCAAAGGGACGCCTCCTTTGATCATTTCTGTACTAGTGATATGAGCTTTTGGGTTGTACTATACTCCCTTCCTACCATTGGAAATATTTCTATAAAAAAAATTAAATTTATTCCAATGGATGATTCTTATTTTTATTTTGTAGCATTTCATACTTTTACTTATATAATTATGTGTTATTTACAATAAAATATAAGCTATATAAATAATTTTAAAAATTATGAAAAATTACTTACTAATTTTGATCTAATTATTATATGCTTAAACTCATGAAAATTACTCCTTGATTATCAAGAGACTACTCTATTAGAACTGAGGGAGTGTAGAAAGATAGCCCTTGAGCAATTAAGTCACGCTGATACTTTTTATCTCCAAGATCATGTTAGTAAGGAAGGAGTTACTGCCCCAGCAGTTGTAACGCATAATGGACCACCTAAAATCGGGGTTCGATTCCTAACTCTGTCAGTTTTGTCTATTTAGAGTATTAGTTAACTGACCCGTGTATATTCAATTGGTAATTCGTTTTTCTATAGTTAAATTTATTATTTCATTTTTATTAGAAAAAATATAGTCAATATAATTGTGATTTCAAATTTTAATATGATATACAACAATTATATATACATATTTATGAAGTAAAAACTATTTATAAAATTAGTTAATGTACACATTATTAATCCTAGAATGAAAATTTACAATTGTGTTGGACAAATACCGTACCCAAACATGAATTCCGTGTTATATGATTCATATATATGAAAGCATAGTTTTCTCTCAATAAATATATTAATTGGAAGTATTTATGGGCATGAAAAAAGTTTAATTATGATACTAATCTTTTACACTGCTGACACATAAATTTGTGGCCCAGAAAAACAAAAGCCAATTGTCAGGGCCTAAAATTTTTGGGGCTCCAATTTTATATTAATACAGTATTATGTAATAGTTTTTTTGCTGATAAAAAATTAAATTAAAGCCTACATATTTTTATTTGAACAAGGCTCACGCAAGGATTGATTTTATTTATTTATTTTCATTTTTCAACCTGGCCCACATTATAAAAATTTATCCTTTTAAAATAAAAATCACTCAATTCCTACATTAGAATTTTATTTGAGGCCCCATGGTTATATTCATACAGCAGACTAATTTTTGCTCATAATTGTTTGAATGAGGTTCAAGCATGAATGTGTAATTGATTTTTCACAACAAACTCCATATTATAAAATCTAATTAATTATATATATTTTTAATGAAATTAATTGAATTCCATACTGTGATTTTATTTAGAGGCCCAAAAGTGATATTAATACACCATAATATAGTAGTAATTTTTGCTCATAAATTTTTTAAATTTAGTTTTAATATAGCTGATGCAAGAATTACTACTTTTTTTTTCTATTTTTCCAGCTTTTTCTCATGCTCATAGTACAAAATTATACATTATAATTTTATCTGGGACCTCTGTTAGCATTTTGCCCTTGGCCTCCAAATGTTTAGCACCGGCCCTGTCAATTGCGGACCTGGAACATTAGTTAACGTTTGGTTAAAAGTAGTTCATAATTATCTATAATTTATGCGTTTAACCGTTCATGGTTGATGGTTTTCTCCTGATTTTCACGGAAATTCTAGAGGTTTTAGCCTTTTTGGTAGTGAAAAGTCAAGGGGAGATTGAAAATGGGATTCAATCAAAATCAAATGTCATTATACCTTGGAAAAAAGCTAATGCAATTGTGATTTGAGTAATAATACACATATTACCTTATAACACAACTTTTTAATAGCATGTGATGTAACATGCATTCATTGTATATATTTTTATAAAATAAATAATTATTAATATTAATGATTGTATTTCACGTCACTTGCTATTAAAAAGTTGCATGATAAGTTAAGATATGTATCATTAGTCTTGTTTATTTAATTTGATGACAATGAGAAAGCTGATTAAAAAGCCGATGATAGGAGAGAAAAATAATTCTCAGGGAAACAAATTAAAAAGCTGCTTAGAAAAAAAAATTTATTTCTCCTATTCTCCCAATTTTGAGAAGTGGCTAAGGAATGATGTATAAAGAGGGAAAGATGTCTAAGCTTAGGCAGAGAAGAAGAGATGAATTATGATTAGGGGTGTTAAACGGGCGAATTGGACGAGTGTCGGACGGGTATTAAATAGGTAATACCTACCTATACCCATTAAACTAATGATTTTAATTTAAATGAGTAATGGATAATATAGATACTCATGAGTACCCAAAATACCTATAATACAAACGTATTGGTATTGATTGGGTACCCATAACATATACCCATAATGGGTAGTCATAATAAACCATCTATAAAATTTACAATTTTTTGTTATTAAATTTTTTTTTAAGTGTAAAACTTGACTTAAGAAAGGATTCGGGGTCTCGACATTAAAAATTTCTACCACCTCAAAATCACCAACAATACTTTTATGTAGGTTTTTTTTAATAAGAAAACTTTAAAATGAACAATAACAAAGACTGATATCGGCACATAAAAATCCAATCCAAACCACAAGCCACAACCACCCCCGCAATACATCCCCCCCCCCCCCCCCCCCCCCCCCCCCCCCAACCCCCGTCCTCTCCCTTATCTTCTATTTTGTTAATATACTCCCTAAAATAGAAAACACTATTGTAACATTTCTTTTTTTTTTCAGTAAAATAAGTACCACTTTTCAATGATATTAAGAATAATTATGGAATTCAAACATACAAATTTAAAAGCATTGTATTTTAATTTTATCAATTTAAACATATATAATTTTTGGTGAGAAAATTTCTCAAGTATTCCTAAATTTTACACAATTTATACTATATTAAATGGGTTTTTTAAAATTTGAGGTGGGGCAATTGCACGCCACTGCTCCTAGCCCCCCACCCCCAAACCAAAAAAGATCCCAGCCCTTTCCCGCTTCTTCAAACACACACACACACACAGACCCTCTCTCTCTCTATATATATATATATATTCTAGACTATTCTTTTTTTCTCTTTCATAATTAAAAATAAATTGTTATTAAAAAATACAAATAAAATTGTTTCAATATGACAATATAATTGTCATTATATTTTTAATTTGCTAATACATAAATTATCATGTAGTTTTTTTTTTTTTTTTTGTAATTATCATGTAGTTATTTTGCATTACAAAAAAAAGTTTGTTTAATTATTTTTGAATTAATATACATTTGTAATTGTGAATTTTTCAATAATAAAATACTTGCCCAAAAATCTTTTAAACCATTTTAATTATAAAAACGTTTTTGTCAATACTTGTCCAAACACATATTCTTAAGAAATCTTTTTTAATTATAAATTTTTATTTTTAAATATATCTTAAATTAATATATTATTTTTTAAAAAAATATGGTCCAATCTTGATGGAAAGCTTAAACAAACTTATTAATATATCTTTTGATATTTTTCATTAAATATGACATATTTTTTAATATCATTAATTTATAAGTGGGTAATTTAAAAAATTATTAAACAATAAATGAGAGAGAAAACGCAAAGTAATTGTAGGACAAGAAAGAAAAAAAATTTTAAAAAAAAAGAAGAAAAACTAAGTCTCAGACATGTGGAGTTTTTTTTTAAGTTCAACAGAACTGGGCCTCATAAAATAGCTAGGTGCGGGTTTTATCTACATTGATGGTAGTTTTGGATAGGTATTCTGGTAACCATGATGGGTGGGTTTAAGGATACCCAATGAGCTACTCTACACCCACCCATTATTTTGTCATGATTCCCAATTATCTCACATGGAAGGTATGAGACTTCCATATGGTATATAAAAGAAATCTCGGCTTAATCCCCAAGTTCCTTTTATATACCACATGGAAGTTCTATACGTACCTTCCATGTGAGATACTAGGAATCATGACATATTTTTTCAACTAAATACCTGCACAAGCCCAGCATATTTATGAATGGGTATTTTTTGTTTAAATCTAATGGATTTGGGCTGGTTTTGGGATATGAGTTTTCTGTGACACCCATACTGATTTCATAGATTAACTCCTCAAGTGGTCGGTGGTGTTTGCGTCGGTGGCATTGAAACATTCTCTTGTTCCCGTACTTCTCCAAACCCACCCCCACCCCTCCCCCCCCATTCACCCTTATTGGTAGTATATATTTAACTAAATAAATAATTATTATTAGCTATGTATTGAATCTCTCAGAGATTTTTTTTTTTTTTTTTTTCTGGTTTGACTCCTTGAGGTGAATGATTCAGGCAAAGTTGGATGGGTATCAACAATTTTATCGTTGATCATTTGGAAAAACATGAATGAGTTCAAGGCTCGAGTAAGAATAACCAACATACGGGTTCGAAACCTGTCACTATCATTTCATACAAAATGTACATTGTGCACCTAATCATACAAGTTCACATCAACAGAAGTCTCACCCTATGTTTTTTGTAATCGTATCCAACACAAGCCATTGATTCAAAAGAAAGAAAGAAAAAAATGTAAGGATGCAACAATTACTCGGCAAAAGATTTCATGTAAGAATAGTACAGGAAGTTTATAGTGGGAGAATGGAGGCAGCAAGAATCACAAGGGAAAAACGGCAGGCTCTCCAAAAGCCATCAAGTTTGTAATATTGATCAAGAAATTTCACATTCAATATTGGAAAGTAATGCTTTGAAAACGTAATACAATGGATCGGGAAGAAAGGCTATAGTAGTGTGGGGGTAAAAGATATATTATGAAAATTGAGGGGCAGCAGCCAACGTCCCTAAAAATATGGGGTCGTACAGTTATTATGCCTATAATTAATAGAAATTACATGATAATAGAAACTAGAGTTCATTGCAACAAAATAAATAAATAAATAAACATAAACAAAATTCTAACTCCCAAGTTTTGGGCCTGTTCTTTTTGTTTTGGTTTGATTTTAGTTTTGATTTCAACATTAAATTTAATGTAGAATAGTGATACTCTTAGCGATTAATTTTAGCGACTTATCATCTTAACTCACGTGTCCTATCTGACGTGGACTCTCACAATCCTTACATAAAACCAAAACCCACTAAAATTCTAACTCCCTCTTCTTCTTCGTGCAAAAAAGAACCTGCATAGAAGACGACAACACCATGAAGATGGCACCATGAATCGACGACGGCACCATGAAGACAGCAAACAGAAGAGTTCATCATGATGGCACCATGAAGATTAATCGCCAACGGCAACAAATTCTTCATGGAGGAGATGGATTTCTTCATTGGTTTCATGGGTGCCACACCTGAATTTTTTAAAAACTTTCCCAATTTGATTGGTAAGAAATAGAGAAATAGGATAGCACCATGAAGAAAACGGAAGAGTTTTGTGGATTTGATAATCAAGGTTTGTATATTCATCCTCAGTGGGTTGCTTTCAACTTCACTGGTATTGCAATTGATTAACAAGATGTGTGTAAATGGAAGATGTTTCATTGTTTTCATGGCATTGAGATTGCGTATTATTTTTTTTTTGGCAGGTGGAAGAGAGACATGGATGATCGTGGGCTTTGGTTTGATACGTGTATATGGAAGAGTCCACGTTGGATTGAGACATGTAAGTTGAGATGATTAGTGGCTAAAAATTAGTCGCTAAGAGTATCATTACTCTTTAATATATTATAATCATTTTTTATCATTTTCAATACAACTTTGTTTTTTTTTTTCTTTCCAATGCAACTTTTTATTATTCAGCTATATTGATAAAGTTGAGCATGCCGGTGAGGGTTTTCGGGCCGAACTTGCTCTGTTTCGTATTCTTCAATACTTGTATTAATCGGGGACTTCCCCCGATTCAGCTCTGATACCAAAGTCAATATCGACATATAGAGAAAATATAGAAAGCTAGAGAGAAAAATAGTAAACGAGAGAGCCCCTTTGTAATATGATGAAGTTAGCAATTTATAGGAATTCGGGTGCATCATTTGGACCACCGGTTCTTCCGTGCCATCGATAGGACGAGACGTGGAAATGATTCCACGTCGCCCAATAGGACGAGGAATGTGTTGTCCACTAGTTTTTTACATCTGATCTGCACGTTTTAGGTGTTTTATTTTAGCACTTTTTATGACAGTTCTCACGGGCTTTTGCCCAAGGTTTTAATGTTTATTTGTAGTTTTAGAGATCGGGCCTAAGAAAAAAAGAATGTGAAAAAAGTGGAAGAATTAGAGTAGAGGCCTAAAAAGCCCACATGATTTGTGGGCTAAACCATGAAGGAAGCCACATGAAGGCCCGGCCGATAATAAATTCGAGAAAGCAAAGTCAATTGGAATCAAGTCCAAAATCCAATTGGATTCCATGTTTGCTACACCCGAAATCAAATGCAAGTGGGCCGATTCCAATTGGAATTTAATCCAATCCAATTGGAATTTATTCCAATCAGTTGAATGGAATCCGTGGGCAGCCGTGCGCGTGGAAGATGCTGCGGAGTTTAAAAGGGAAGCAATGAAATTTTGGGCAATTACCAATCCAAGAAGGAATTAAAGAGAGAAGTTGGGAGTTACCAAAATTGAAGAGACTCCATGTGCTTAATTAATTCTCTTTCCAAGTAGAAGAAGGTTTCCTTATTCCATTAGGAGATAGGTTAATTGCTGATTTGTATCCCTATATATATGGGATTATTACTGCACTTTTAAGGTACAGCTTTTTTAGAGACAAGTTTATATACAAGCTTTTAGAGACAAGTTTTTAGATAGAATTTTTCTAGATAAGTTTTATAGAATAGTTTCTTAGTTTACAAATAATTTTGGCGCAAGATACAGTTCCGCGTTAGTATAGTTTTCCTCTGTTTTTCTCTGTTCTGTTCTGTTTTGCTCTGTTTCGATCGCAACTTTGGATTTTCCCGACGGGCAATCTACCGTTTGGCCAAACCGGCGTTTGTCAGATCGCGACTTCTTAAATTCCAGTACAGTATTCCCTTTTCTCTTTTAATGTCTTCTTTTATAATTATGTGTTTTTCGTGTTTTATCATGAGTAGCTAATTTATTAGTTCTGGTATTATGTAAGAAGCCATAATCCATGCATGTATGAAACCCAGGAATTAATCTAAGGTCTAATGAATTATGTTTCTAAATTGCCTGTGTTTATATGTCTAATTACTAAGATTCTATTAAGCCTGATCAACTTAGTTTAATCTGGTAGAGTCAGTGAGTGGCACAACTACCGGCCGAGTAGTACAGGATTAATTGGGTAATAATTTCTAATGCATCGTCAGTAGGAATTATTAGTTTCGGGTTCTTCTAGTTCTTAATGCTTCTATTTGTTAATTAATAAGGTTTGCGGGGACTCGCGGTCTGTTAGTTAACGTAGTTAGAGAATAATTCCTTTGCGGGGACTCGCGGGGGATTATCGAGAATCTATGGGAGAATTGGGATTATTTGCGGGGACTCGCGGTAATACTATAACTGAAACGGCATAATTAAATAGACAAGTTAAGAGGTTTATGATTGCATGCATGAGATTTATGTGGATTTACATAATACCAGAATTTTCTCTCATTAATTGATAATTGTTTAAGTCTTTTATTTAATATTAGTTTAATTATTATTTTGCTAAATTTAAGTGATAACTCTAAGGTCTCTTAAGAGACGCAAAGGTGACTACTAGTCATAGTTTGGTTTTATTTGCATGTTAAATTGGAATTAGAATTAAATTGCCGTCTCTGTGGCTGTCTACTACTGTGCTATATTTTATTAGCATCTTAATTGCAGGTTTAAGCAATACTTTTACTGTATTTGGTAGACCCACGACAAGTCCTATCAACATAAGTCTCCTTCTTTCGTCCGGGTAAAAATAGTTTTTCATTGGTGGGCCAATTTGGACCAGATCGTAAGTTTAATAATTGGGTCTAAGGTTGGGTTGAAGAGTAAACCGGGCACACTATATACCTTTTTACATTTTCAATACATTTTTTACATTATAAAACTATTTTTCTAAAAACCTATTTTCGAAATCGTTTTTAAAACATTATAAAGAACACCCAAGTCATATGGTTACAAAAGTGAAAATATGTAAAACTCAACACTACCGACGATAGGGACCAAAATATTATAAAAAAGATATTGTGGAATTAAAGCATATAAATTTGAAGTGGTGGCTCCGCCGTCTTCTTTTCTTTTCCTTATCTTTTTGTTAGATATGAGATAAAAGGTAATTTTGTCATTCGTAATTGAATTTTTATGCCACCAGTGTGTGTCAACTTTCAGATATAGTGGGGTCACTGGTTAAAAATTCAAGTGGGTTAATGGGGTAAGATGTAGTTTTCAATAAGTAATGGGCTATTTATAGTTTTTCCAAAATTCGAGGAGGTAAATGTAATTCACCCAATTAAAAACTATCTTTAACTTTTTCTTCATTGCAGATTATCTTCTAAACTTTAAATTTTTGCAATCAACTCCTTTTATCATTTTGTTGCTATGCAAGGAAATGGTCGTCTTCATTTAAAAAACTAATCATAAAAAAATACATAATTACCTAATTAATCTTTCAATAAAACTCTAAAGTTTGTATACTGATACTGTTAATAAAGAGATAATTAGGTACTTTTATGAATAATTTATAGAATTAATTCTCGTTTTCCTTGTCTCAAACAAAAAAATCTCATTTTCCTTACATTACGGGCCTGTTCTTTATGGTTATTTTTGTTTTAGTTTTGGTTTTGTAGGTTTCTACAGTAAATTTAATATATTATAATCAGTTTTAATCATTTTTAATATAACTTTTTACTATTTAAATTTTTTTTTTACATTTTTAATATACTTTTTCTATTATAAAACTATTTTTCAAAAACATGTTTTCAAAATCATGTTTTAAAACATCAGAAAAAAAAAAACAACGAAATCAAATTGATCGCTAATAGGGTTCATTACAAAAAATTAAAAATTCAAGGGGTAGTTTTTAACTGAAGAAAACTCTTAGGTGTGCTTTGCAAATAACTCTACAAAACAAACTTGATTTTCGTATAGAAATCACGTTCCTCTTCAGCTTTTGGCAACCGAACAAGCAATGTAATTTGTTTGATTTGCTAAACAGTTCTACAACTTTCGAACAAGATTTGGACAAAACGCCAATACAAAATTTTCTCTTCAACTCAACTGTAGTGCCCGGAGAAACAGCCATGAATTCCCAAACTGACAAGATTGTAAGGAGTACGACGATGGTGGCTACTGTAACCGCTTCTTATTTTCTCCTTACTGCTGATTATGGCCCTGAACCGAATGCCCTTGACCCAGTAAGGAAATTTCGATTTTATTCAACTTATTCATTACCTTTTTGTTTTATGAGTCGGATTGATCGGGAAATTTCTTCAATTTCGGGTTGTCGATGTAGTTTATGCTTTGACGGTTACCGATTGACTTTGTAATCTGCCAGAGGCAGATTATGTGTTTGTGTTTAGGTGTGTGTGAGTTTTTTTAAGTGTTACGTACTACTTTGCTCGTGCATTTGGTTACTTAAATTCATATACGATTCGCTGTTGTTCGAGGGATTTGATATTTAAAGGCTGATTTTCATGCTTCGGGTAGTTGGTTCTCTGCACTTGATTTTGCTTGGATTTGAAAAGGTCTCATTTTTTGGTACTCTTTTCCTTTGTGGATCACTTACCATGAGTTATGTTTGTGATACTGGTGTGGACAAAACTTTGTGGTAGCTTTTTCCATTCATGTTGTACTAATGGCTATCACAAACAACAACTTAAGTAACCTTTTCATGAAGAAATGGAATTCCTTGTACCCAAGACATGCTGTTTTTCACATGATCAAAGGGGTAACCAGTCCACACAGCTCTGTTTTTTACATGATCAAAGGGGTAACCAGTCCACACAGCCTGGCATGGCCATCTCAACTAAGAGAGATTACAGTCTTCTCATATTTTAAGGGACCTAACTTGTACAATTCTGCATACAAGTTTATTCCCTTTTTGCACACTCACTTTGTATCGTTTTGGTATATTGCTTGCCAGTGCTAGTGCTAGGAAAGTTGGCATTCATTGCGTGTTTGTTATCTCGGTTAAACTGTAGCTCCATTTGTTCAAGTGCTTGGAAATGCTAAAATTCCGTGATCTGGCTTGTTTTGAAACCTAATGTACATTTGAAGGATTAGTTCATGGTCAGACTGTTTTTCTCCAGTTAACAAATATGCCACAAGTATCATGTGTGGCTGGAATAAGCTGCTTTATTTATTTTATTTTATTTTTTTCCAATGTTAGTCTTCAATATTGTAATGAAAGTCTAAAGATCTTCAACCTTGGCTGTGGTGTCTCTACTAGCTTACTGTTTGAATTAAATTATTTACTTTATTTTGTGGTTGAATGCATTTTCATACTGTGATCCTATCTGTTTGTAGAAATGATTCATTAATTCTACTCACAGAGTCTGTATTAGTATATTTGTTCATGGCACTCAGTACAAATAGAACATGTACTCTCTCACTGTTAGGTCTTCATCATTTAACTTTAGTCCCATATATTTTCTCTAGTATGTTGCGGCCCAATGAACTCCTTACATTCTGGAGTTCGGCAACTACTGAAAATGCTATGTTTTCTGTAGCTTTCTGCTTCGGTGCTGTTCTTATACTTGAAGTTGTATCAACACGTCTTGTTTTTTTTACAGTTTCTGAATATCGGTCGGTTGCTTTTCCATAACCATGATTTCTGCTTTTGTAATATGTTTTGTGATGACGACAATAATGTTCTATTATTCCATTAGAAGCATCAAAAGTTTGTTATACTGAATGAGTTATTGAATTTAGTTTAGTGTATCACCACAACTGAGGGAAAAAGAAAGAAGGATAAGCCAAATCTTCTGTTTGGACTACATAATGCACACACACATTAGTTCAATTAAATTTCCAATCTACTAATTCCTCTTTATCCTTTCTGAATAATAGTTTAAGAATGCAATACTTTCAGCACAACGTTCCATGAAAGACTTCATCTTGGGTCGAAGGAGCTTCAAGATACTGAAGCTAAGAAATTGCACCCCCCAGTGCTGCAGAAAAACGTCCATGGCTTTTCTTAAAATATTCTGGTATAGAAAGCTACATTGTAACCCTGCAACTTTAGCGTGGAAACTTTTGCTTTTCCTGAATTTGCACTTGCCCTGATCTTCATCCCGTCCTATCTCTACCGTGTATTTAAATACTTAAAAACAGTACAAGTGATCTAGTTCTAGCTGAACAACAATTGAAAAGAGCATGTCAGCTCATATGTAAAATGGTAGTAGAAGCTTCCTCCTAGTTGCTGTCTTATTTATAATATTGAAGCTCTGTTCCTTTCCATTATATTCTAAGAAAATCATCACTTTTTTATCCAAAATTTTATATAAAGAAACAATCTCATTTGGTCACACAAAAAAAAAAAAAAAAAAAACAGTATTATAAAGTGAAACTTTCGGTGAGATGAAGGGAGTACCTGGCCTGGGACTCAATTGAAAAAAACGATATTTCTTCCTAAAGACTAACTAAGGGGCGCACTAAAGTTTTTTCTACCTTCCCCGAGCTCAAAGCTCTCAATTACCTATCCTGTGCTCGAGAAGGTTCCTCAATTCCTCGGCAGCACCTCGAGGTGCATTTAGTTGTCTCGGTGGTTTTCGTTTACTAGCACATAGGTGGTTTAAATTCCTATGACCGAATCTTTCTGGCCTTGTCTATCTTATCATATATAATACTTTTCCATTCCAATAAAAGAGTATGGTTTCATAATGTGCAACTCATTATAGATTTTAAGGCAGGTACAATACATAAAATAGCTAATTTACCTCTATTTATTTCATTAATATCTTTACTTTGGTTCACACATTATTATACTAATAAAGGTATAAAGAGTAAAAAATTAAAATAAAATAAAAAACTCTTTTATTGGAATAAAAATAAATATGAAAGTGAATCATTCAAATAAAACATGCAAGTCCGATCGGTAATTTTTTAAACCTCCGCCATTTAGGCAAGTCCCATGTATAACTTAAAACAGATCATTAAGGTTCTAATTGAGTAAAATTATGGGATTCAAAAACTGAAATCATACCAAAAATCCTCATATCTGTTGGGCAAATGAGGTCACAAAACCTTCTGATTGCTTTGAGAGAGTTGGCATCCCAATTCCCTTGCTTTCATGAAGGGAAATTTCAGCCGGACACCTCCGATCGAGGTAATTGAAATCTCACTTCTCACAATTCATGGTTCTCAACTCTCAATTCTTAGCTTTAAGGGGGTATAGTCGAAATCGAAGAAGCCAGGAAGAATGAAGTTTCAGGTAGAAAAAATAAGTGCAGTAAATCGCTTCAAAAGGAGAAAAATGTACTAAAGTTTCCGTCAAAAAAAATTTCATACCAAAAGAAAAAAAAAAAAAAAGAAAAGAAAGGCCCACTTTTACATTACTACCTTTCATATAAAAATTAATTTTGGCAGCATAAAACTAAAAATATTATGAACCTAAAAATAAATTGGGTCGAAAACTAAAACTTTATAGAACTAAAATAATTGGGGCCTAAAACTAAAAATTTTATAAACTAAACTGTTATGACTCTATGTATTCCACATTGGAGATATGAGACTCCAATGTATACTTAAATTATTTTGAGCCATTCAAAATTTTGGGCCTTGCGCCATCGCCGGTGCTACCCTGACCTTTGAGTCGGCCCTGTCTTTAACTCTACTTTAGTGTCCGGAGAAAAACCCACAAACTCCCAAATTAAAAGCTTATAAGGAGGACTACAATTGTGGTTACTGTAACCGTTTCTTATTTTCCTCTCACGGCAGACTATGGCCTTGAACCGAATGCCCTTGACCCGGTAAGTATAAATTACGATTTTATTAATCTTATTCATTTCCCTTTTATTTTAGATGTCGGAAGATCGGGAAGTTTTATCAATTTTGGGTTGTTGATGTAGTTTATGACTTATGCTTGAGGATTGGTTTTGTAATCTTTAAGAGGCAGATGCGTGTTTGTGTTTGTACTTTTTACGAGTATCACCTTCGAATGAACAAAACAAAGAAAACATATGAATAAACAAATAAAACAAAACTGTGCTACATAAGAAGAGTAATAGTGATACTCTTGAAGAGTAGCACTTGTAGTCAAAAAATAGCACTAATTAAATATTTAATAAGTAAAAAAAAAATACCAACTGTGGTACTTTAGAAGAGAAGCAGTGATCTAGAAGAGTACAAGTGCTACTTTTAAAGAGTATCACTGTTTGGAATTGAACTAAGAAGAAGAGAAAAAAAACTACTACTACTCTATCAAGAATAACACAATAATATGACACGTGAGTTCTCTTCATAGAATATTAGTTAGCTCTAACTGCTATTGGGTATCACTTAACGTAACTGCTATTTTGCTAACAGGAAAGTGATACGCGAAACGAAATTACAACAAATAAAAAAAGAAAAAAAAAAGATGAGCGCTTAGATGGCGCGGCACCTAATTTGTATATACCTCGTTGCATCTATAAAAAGTTTTACGAGTTTTTGCGTCTAAATTATATCAATAGAACTATAAGAGGAAAACTAACGATTTGCAACTACAGTCTTAACAAAACATAGAGAAAGAAAGTTCGTTCAATTTTTAATTTGTTCTTTATTAGCCTCGTGGATTTAAGCAAATCCATCATCCATCATGTTCCGTATATGGCCAAAGAATGGCCAAACTTGATTATTAGATTTGGCAAATGAATGGCCAAATGTAATAAGCAAGTTAGCTTGGAATCAATTGTGAGCACTTGGATCAATTTGATCTCCACCCTGGTTTTGGCTTGGATTTGCTATACAAGATCCATTCCATTTTCTACACAACAACCAACCGAAGCAACAAGCAACCTTAAACTTTGAGTTGCTTTCTCTTCTTTCTTTGTAGTTTCTTTTGGCTCGATTTTGAAGTGGTAAAAAAGAGAGAATAAAGGGGTCTTGGATGAGATAGGAAAAATATCTCTCAAGAGAGAAAGTGGTATAGCTCCAAGGAGCTTCGAGTGTGAGTGTTCTTTGTGGTGTCATAAGGCATGGGGTTGTGAGTGTTAGTGTTGTAATACTCTGTTTTGACATAGTAAAATTTTCCCAATGCTCCCCTGCGGTGGATGTAGACAAATTGCCGAACCACGTTAAATCTATGTATCTTTATTGTCTGATGTTATTTCCGCAATCATTTTCTATTAACCATTAATGGTTAATAGAAAATGATTGCGAAAATAACATTATGGATAAATAATATTATTTATCCATATCATGTCCACGCGTTTGTTGCGCCAACACATCAAATAAACCGAATATTAAATTTCAGTATATATAAAAAAAACACAAAAATGCAATTCTTCATTCGGACAACACCAGTACTTGAAATACATTGATAAATAGTGATCCATATAATAACTTAAATTATAAAGTTTTCAAATAGCACGCAAGTTGAAATTAAAGAGCCACCAAAAATGAAATCAGATTCAAGCCGGGTGGTTGTACTAATGATCCATTCAAAACTGCGCCTGCAGCTGTTTGATCACATTGTTGTTCACTTGGAAAGCCTTTGCGAGAATACCAATGGAAATTGGAGGGTTAGATCCAAACACAGCATTTGCAATGGTGATCACTCCTGGATTTTGGCTGCTTAGGCCGGCAAATGCAACAGCGTTTGTTTTCCCCGTATTAAACTGGAAATGGATGAGACCTTCTGGGAAAACAAAGACATCTCCAGGGTTCAATACCTTTGTGAAAAGTTTGTTCTTCATGTTCATGCCAGGATTGGAAGTGACAAATCCAACAAGAAGAGTGCCTTCCATGAGAATCAGGATTTCAGAAGCTCGAGGGTGAGTGTGTGGAGGGTTCAAACCAAAAGGTCCATAGTCGATCCGCGCGATGGAAATTCCCAGCGTATTAAGTCCTGGAATTTGGTTCACGTTTACTTGAGTTACGTTGGATCCCTGCCGATTCGCTGTGCTTCTCGGCATGTTGAGCCCTGAAAAGAAGAAATCTTCCGCTTTTGCTTGGTTTGGGTTTTTGCATATCTTTCCATTCACAAAGACTGCATTCAGAATTAGACAAAAAAAGTTAAATGAAATCATCCATTCAATATTAATATACGAGTACTTGTGTGTGGCATGCACGTTATGTAGGGGACGAGATCATCGGTCCATTTTCTTCTTTGTATTGTTCTCGTCATTATTGAGAGCAAAGTAATGCTACTTTGCCACTCATCTGTTGTTTTAAAACAACAATAGAGTATTAATGAATAGCAAACTAACTTTACTTTGCCCATAGTAGACACGACAAGACAGAGAAAAAATAGATAGAGGATCCGAACTCGTTACTATAACAGTATTTTGTTGCTCAAGTTTACCTGCTGCAGTAGCATCATCAACAGCAACACAAAAATCCTGCAATGGACTTGGATCAGAAGCATACACAGCTGCCAAAGTGAGAGTCAAGAGAACTGCAGCTATTTGGAAACGAAAAGCTGCCATGTTTATAATTAATTGTGGGTATACAGGAAGGAAGCTATTGATTTCTGCTGTGATGACTGATTTGGCTCTACAGACTGGCCTTTATATAGCTATTTTTTGTTGAACCTGTCATGTGTTTTCAAAGATTAAATTACCAACCCTTCAATTTTTTAAACTATGTTGAATTCAGGAATGACTCAGTCCACAACAACTATGAAAGAAAACTGAGTGTTTTTCGAGCTCGTGTTTTACTTTTTACAGTAGTAGATAGAATTTGGTCATTCCAGGTGTGTATTTAGACACATATATGTTGCATACTATTTTTGAAGGGGCAATGATTAATATTGCAAGGTGACTAGCTCGGGGGGAAATCTATATCATCAACTGTTGCTTTGAGTTCTATCTTAGATTAATTTAGTCACATACTTTGACGTAGCGAAAGTTTACTACGAAAAAGATTCCGCGGAAAGAAAGTATTTCGAAAGATTGTTGAATTGCGTGCACGATGCTTGTTACTCAGGCATCCGAAATTATTAGTTGATTTCACACTAGAATTGTCAAAAATTATTAAAATATATATATAAGATTTGAATTTTATTCAATATCAAAAACAAAGTATTACAATAGATGATACGCTCTTTATATAGCAAAAGGCGTGCGGACTCGAAACTAACTTCGAAAATTCATAAATTTGCAGAAAAAGGAAAAATATTCTGTAATGGAATTGAACTACTCAAGGAAATAAAAATAATGAAAAAAAGAAACAAAAAGAAAGTCATCTCAAATGGACATTCCAGTTAAAAGATATTACCAAAACAAATTGATCAAACACAGCAAAAGTACCTGTTCAAAGCCCTAAACGACAAAGCTTGGCCGAAAATCGTCATGTATCACTTTTAAGAAGATAAAAATATAAAATATAAAGAATTGATATGTTACTCATGAAGAGTAGTTGTGATGCTTACTCTTAAGGAATAGCACTAAGAAATTAATAAAGGAGAAAAAATAAATTAAAACTACTACTCCAACAACAGTACATTGATACTTCAACTAAACTCTTGAATAGCTAACTACTACTGCTTCATCATCAAAGTGATACCCGAAATTTGCACTCAAAGAGAAAAGGTGTTGAATAGAAAAGCGCTTTGACAACACATTGTCGCATTGACCAATTTTATATGAGTTTTTGGGTTGTACTATACTCCCTTCCTACCATTGGAAATATTTCTATAAAAAAATTTATTAATTTATTCCAATGGATGATTCTTGTTTTTATTTTGTAGCATTTCATACTTTTACTTTTATAATTATGTGTTATTTACAATAAAATAGAAGCTATATAAATAATTTTAAAAATTATGAAAAATTACTCTAATTATTATATGCTTAAACTCATGAAAATTACTCCTTGATTATCAAGAGACTACTCTAAAGACAGCCCTTGAGCAATTAAGTCACGCTTATACTTTTTACCCAAGCTAATAATACAATTCCTAGCACGATTTTTCATTGAATATCCAAGATCATGTTAGTAAGGAAGGAACTACTGCTCCAACAGTTGTAACGCATAATAGGCCATCTAGAGGTCAGGAGTTCGATTCATACCTCTATGAATTGTACCTATTTTGAGTGCAAGTTAACAGGACCCGTGTATATTCAAATGGTAATTAGTTTTTCTATGATTAAATTTAGGAAGAATGGTGTTTTTAGTATTAAAAGTTTGAGTTGTTTGCAACTTTGGTATTACAAGTTTACTCAGTGCCAAACTTGTATTTTATGTTTATACTTTGTTGCATTTTTAGTACTAATACCTGCTATAGCAGATTTTATGTAGTCAAACCGAAATCAACGGTAATTTGAGGGTATTTTACAATTCTACTATTTTGTGGGGGATGAAAATATAATTTTTCTAATATAATTTCCAAAATATTTTCACTGTTTTCTTTCTCCTCAGTTGGAAGAAAACTTGTACGTTGAGTGAGGAGAGAAAAAAAAATAGCGAAAATGTTTAGGAAATAATATTAGAAAAATTAACTTTTCAGCCCCCCATAAAATTGCAGAATTTGTAAAATACCCTCAAATTATCTTTGACTTTGGTTTGACTACGTAAAACTTGCTATAGCAGGTAGTAGTACTAAAAATGCAACAAAGTATAAACATAAAACACAAGTTTTGAACTGAGTAAACTTTTAGTACCAAAGTTACAAATAACCCAAACTTTTAGTATCAAAAATGTCATTTTTCCATTAAATTTATTATTTCATATTTTTAGAAAAATATAGTCAATATAATTGTGATTTCAAATTTTAATATGATATACAACAATTATATATACGTATTTATGAAGTAAAAACTATTTATAAATTTAGTTAATGTATACATTATTAGTCCTAGGATGAAAATTTACAATTGTATTGGACAAACACCGTACCCAAACATGAATTCCGTCTTCGATATATGATTCATATAAATGGAAGCATAGTTTTCTCTCAATAAATATATTAATTGGAAGTATTTATGGGCAAGAAAAAAGTTTAATTCTAACACTAATCTTTTATACTGCTGACACATAAATTTGTGGCCCATAAAAACAAAAGTCAATTGTGGACCTGGGAACATTAGTTAATGTTTGGTTAAAAGTAGTTCATAATTATCTATAATTTATGCGTTTAACAGTTGATGTTTGTTGATTTTCTCCTGATTTTCACGGAAATTTTAGAGGTTTTAGCCTTTTAGGTAGTGAAAAGTCAAGGGGAGATTGAAAATGGGAGTTTTCTTTTTCCTTTTAATAATAAGGGCAAACACCTCATAATTCCTTGTGGTTTGGGAAACTTTTAGATGATCCCTTTATTGTTAAAAAGGTACAAATAACCCCCTTGTGGTTTCAAAAGTATACCAAAAACCCCCTTGTGCTTTGAAAACTACAAAAAACCCCCCTGTGATTTTTAAAATGATACATGAAACCCCCTTGTAGTTTCTAAAATTTTAAAGAACAAGCATAAAAAAATATTCAGAACCCCCTTTGTGCTTTCAAATGTGTGAGGAGGTTCTTGGTAAGTTTTAAAACCACAGGGGGGTTATTTGTAGTTTTTAAAGCACAAAAGGGTTTTTGGTATACTTTTGAAATCACAAGACAGGCATTTGTAGTTTTTTAAACCATAAGGGTTCATCTAAAAGTTTCTCAAACCACAAGAGGGTTATGAGGTGTTTGCCCTAATAATAATCAAATGTCATTCTTCAAAAAGAAAAAATAAAATAAAATAATCAAATGTCATTGTACCTTGGAGAAAAGCTAATACAATTATGATTTGAGTAATGAATAATGATACACATCTTAACTTATTAACACAACTTTTTAATAGCAAGTGATGTGGTATACATTCATTGACTATATTTTTATAAAATAATTATTAATATTACATTATTCACTAATGAATGCGTACTATTAAATTAAAAAGCTAATTAGAAAAAAAAAAAAAAGATATTTCTCCTATTCCCCCAATATTGAGAAATGGCTAAGGAATATTATATAAAGAGGGAAAGATGCCTAGGCTTAGGCAGAGGAGAAGAGATGAATCAAAACTCAAACCTTCGTCACCAATTTAAATATTGTTTTTTAAGACTAGGTTTTGAAAATAGGTTTTTCACATTTGGCCTTGAAAACACTGTCACGCAAGCTTGAGACGAAAAAGTATATCTCCTCGCTTTGCCGCTCATACATGAGATGAAAGTTCTCCTTGCTTTGTCCCGCAAACTTGATAAGCATAAAACTCTCATCGTTTTTTGATAACCAATCTTAAGTTCTTGTACGTTTACATGTTTTTGAAAACCTGTTTTCGACATGTTTTCCAAAACCTCTCTTAAAACTTGGTAATTAACAGGCCCTAAGTTTGCAGAAGTTTGCAGAAAAAACAGATGCAGGTGGCATGTGGAGTTTTTTTTTCAAGTTCAACAAAACTAGGCCTCATAAAATAATTGAGATGCTGGATTTTCATTTACACTATTGATGGTAGTTTTGGATGGGTATTTTAGTATCTATGATGGGCGGATTTTAGGGTCTACCCTAAACCCATCCATTATATTTTTAATGCAATACATACCTAAGTCTAACATGTTTATGGGTATTTTTTGTTTAAAATCCAATGAGTTTGAGCATGTTTTGAACTAATGGGTTTTCTTTGACACCCATAGTGATTTCATAGATTAATTACTCAAGTGGTCAGTGGCATTGAAACATTCTCATGTCCCCATCATTCTACAACCTTCATTCACCTTTATTAGTAGTTTATATTTAACTAGTAAAAAAAAAAAACTTTCTATATATTGGGCCTTCAGATATTTTTTTTCTAGTTCCGCTCCTTCTTGAGGTGAATTATTCCCGCAAAGTTGGATGGATATCAACAAATTTATAGTTGATCATTTGGAAAAACAGGAATGAGTTCAAAGCTCGAGTAAGAATAATCAATATACGGGTTCGAAACCCGCCACTGTCATCTCATACAAAATGTGCATTGTGCACCTAATCATACAAGTTCACATCAACAGGAGTCTCACCCTGTGTTGCTCGTAATCGTATATAATACAAGTCATTGATTCAAAAGAAAGAAAGAAAAAAATGTAAGGATGCAGCAATTATCTGCAGCTGGGCAAAAGATTTCGTGGGATAAGAACGGAGGCAGCAAGAATCACAAGGGAAAAACGGCAGGCTCTCCAGAACCCATCAAGTTTGCAATATTGATCAAGAAATTTCACATTTGATATTGGAAAGTAATCCTTTGAAAACGTAATACAGTGGATTGGGAAGAAAGGTGAAGCCATGTGGGGGTAAAAGATATATTATGAAAATTGAGGGGCAGAAGCCCACGGCCCTTAAAAACCCAGGGTCATACAGTTCTTATGCCTATAATTAATAAAAATTACATGATAATAGAAACTAATCATTGCAAAAAATAAAAAAAAAAAAGACAAAACTACATTTACCTCCCCGGCTTTTGGAAAAACTACAAATAGCTTCCCAATTTTTGAAAATTATATCTAACCCCCTCATTGACCCATCTGAATAGCAAAGTCATCTGG
Source organism: Leptodermis oblonga (assembly GCA_016801395.1). Taxonomy (NCBI): domain Eukaryota; kingdom Viridiplantae; phylum Streptophyta; class Magnoliopsida; order Gentianales; family Rubiaceae; genus Leptodermis; species Leptodermis oblonga. Next base: position 11,864,357 of record CM028756.1, on the reverse strand, counting down.
TTACAAATGTGAAAATATGTAAAACCTATTATACTACCGACGATAGAGACCAAAATATTATAAAGAAGTTATTGAGGAACTGAAGCATATAAATTTGAGGTGGTGGCTTCGCGATCTTTTTTTTTTTTTTTTCTTTTTCTATTTGTTAGATATGAGATAAAAATGAATTTTTATTTTTTATAATTGAATTTTTATTACTGGTGTGCATAAAAATAGCTAAAACTCATTGGGCCTGGCCCAATCAAGACAAGGAGAGCTTAAGCATAAAAAGCCCAAAAACAGGCTTAGGTTGACCTTGTCCAGGACAACCTGGAGCTGACCTCGTCCAGGACGACCTACGGCTGACCTCATCCGGGACGACCTGGAGAGCTGACATCGTCCGGGACATTTAAGTCAGAATAACGGTAACAATGACATGATAGCTAGGCCATATTAAGGGGTGAGAATCTGGGACTGGTTTTATGCAGGAGTTACTCACTACAATACTTACAAAGGAACCTTATTCGAGCCATAAATAGTGAGGGAGTTACAAAGTCATTAAAACCGAGTCATAACATCAGCAAGGGATGAGGAAGGCATTCAAGTCACCATGAATGAGGGGACAATCAAGTTGTGCAATCAATGCTGGACTCCAACGTACACTTCAAGGTGAGGCTACATATATTTAGTACTCAGACTCATTTCAGGTACGCTCTTTCTTACGAACTTAAGCTCTTGGTCAATACAGTTTGCATCCTATATTGTGCTAACTTGAGCTCGGAGTGGAACAGGGCGGATAGCCCGCTTGTTTCTTGTTTCTTGCCCTCGTTACCAGATTTCTCAAGGAGGCTGCTGAGCCAAGCTCCCCTTCTCAGATCCGAGCTCTGCTCTCACCCATCCGAGCTACCAATTTGCAGATCTAAGCTATATCTTCAAATCTTCATCCAGCCGATCGAAGCATCCCGATCCGGATATTTTGTGTCACATCAATTATATCAGTGTGTCATGTTAACATTTTAAATCTAGTGGAGTCACCTGTTAAAAATTCAAGTGGGTTGATGGGTAAGTTATAGTTTTCAATAAGTTATGGGCTATTTATAATTTTTCCAAAATTCGGAGAGATAAATTTAATTCACCCAAGAAAAAACTAGCTTAAACTTTCTCTTTATTGTAGATTATCCACTAAAGTTTAATTTTTTTACAATCAACTCCTTAAACTATCATTTTATTGGTATGTAATGAAATGATTGTCATAATTTAAGCTACTTATCATAAAAAAGACATAATTACCTAATTAATTTTTCAATAAACTTTAAAATTTTGCATATTGATATTGTTAATAAAGGGATAATTAGATACTTTTATGAATAATTTATAGAATTAATTCTCATTTTCCTTACATTACATCGAGATCAAATTGATGGTTAGTAGGGTTTATTGAAAAAAAATTAAAAATTCAAGGGGTAATTTTCAATTGAAGAAAACTCTTAGGTGTGATTTGCAATTAACTCTACAAACTATTGATTTTCGTCTAGAAATCACGTTCCTCTTCAGCTTTTGGCAACCGAACTAGCCCTGTAATTTGTTTGATTTGCTAAACAGTTCTACAACTTTCGAACAAGATTTGGACAAAACGCCAATACGAAATTTTCTCTTCAACTCAACTGTAGTGCCCGGAGAAACAGCCATGAATTCCCAAACTGACAAGCTTGTAAGGAGGACGACAATGGTGGCTACTGTAACCGCTTCTTATTTTCTTCTCATTGCTGACTATGGCCCTGAACCGAGTGCCCTTGACCCAGTAAGGAAATTTCGATTATTCAACTTATTCATTTCCTTTTTGCTTTATGAGTCCGATTGATGGGGAAATTTCTTCAATTTCGGGTTGTTGATGTAGTTTATATTCATTTCCTTTTTGCTTTATGAGTCCGATTGATGGGGAAATTTCTTCAATTTCGGGTTGTTGATGTAGTTTATGACTTGATGCTTACCGATTGATTTTGTAATCTGCAAGAGGCAGATTATGTGTTTGCGTTAGGTCTCTGTGAGTTTTTGTAAGCCTTTTCATGAAGAAATGGATGGAATTCTTTGTATCCAATACATGCTATTTTTTACAGGATCAAAGGGTAACCACACCGCTCTGTTTTCAGCTTGGCATGGCCATCTCAACTAAGAGAGATTACAGTCTTCTCATATTTTAAGCGATCTAACTTGTAAAATTCTGCACTCAAGTTTATTCACTTTTTGCACACTCACTTTGTATCATTTGGGTATGGTGCTTGCTAGTACAAGGAAGGTTGGCATTCATTGCATGTTTGTTATCTCGGTTAAACTGTAGCTCTATTTGTTCAAGTGCTTGGGAATGCTAAAATTGCATAATCTGGCTTGATTTGAAACCTAAGTAATGTACTTTTGAAGGATTAGTTCATGGTCAGGCCGTTTTTCTCTCCGGTAAACAATATATGCCAAAAGTATCATATGTGTGCCTGGAATATCATATGTGTCTGGAATTAAGCTGCTTTATTTGTTTATTCCAATGTTAGTCTTCAATTTTCATGAAGAAATGGATGGAATTCTTTGTATCCAATACATGCTATTTTTTACAGGATCAAAGGGGTAACCACACCGCTCTGTTTTTCAGCTTGGCATGGCCATCTCAACTAAGAGAGATTACAGTCTTCTCATATTTTAAGCGATCTAACTTGTAAAATTCTGCACTCAAGTTTATTCACTTTTTGCACACTCACTTTGTATCATTTGGGTATGGTGCTTGCTAGTACAAGGAAGGTTGGCATTCATTGCATGTTTGTTATCTCGGTTAAACTGTAGCTCTATTTGTTCAAGTGCTTGGGAATGCTAAAATTGCATAATCTGGCTTGATTTGAAACCTAAGTAATGTACTTTTGAAGGATTAGTTCATGGTCAGGCCGTTTTTCTCCGGTAAACAAATATATGCCAAAAGTATCATATGTGTGCCTGGAATATCATATGTGTGTCTGGAATTAAGCTGCTTTATTTGTTTATTCCAATGTTAGTCTTCAATATTGTCATGAAAGTCTAAAAGATCTTCTACCTTGGCCTAAAATTCTGTGGTGTCTCTACTAACTTACTGTTTGAATTAAACTATTTCTTTTCTTTATTTTGTGGTTGAATGCATGCAGATGCATTTTCATACTGTGATCCTATCTGTTTGTAGAAATGATTCATTCATTCTACTCAAAGAATTTGTATTAGTATATTTGTTCATGGCACTCAGCAGAAATAGAGCATGTAGTCCCTCACTTTTAGGTCTTCATCATTGAACTTTAATCCCCATATTTTTAGGTCTCATTTATTCTTTAGTATGCTGCGACCTAATGAACTCTTTACGTTCTGGAGTTCGGCAACTTCTGAAAATGCTATGTTTTCTGTAGCTTTCTGCTTCTGTGGTGTTCTTATACTTGAAGTTGTATGAACACGTCTTGTTTTACAGTTTCTGAATATCGGTCGGTTGCTTTTCCATAACCCTGATTTCTGTTTTTTTAATATGTTTTGTGATGACTACAATAATGCTCTATTATTCCGTTAGAAGTATCAAAAGTTTGTTATACTGAATGAGTTATTGAAGTTAGTTTAGTGTATCACCACAACTAAGGGAAAAAGAAAGAAGGATAAGCCAAATCTTCTGTTTGGACTACATACATACACACACACGTTAATTCAATTAAATTTCCAATCTTCTAATTCCTCTTTATCCTTTCTGAATAATAGATCAAGAATGCAATACTTTCAGCACAACGTTCCATCAAAGACTTCATCCTTGGATCGAAGAAGGAGCTTCAAGATACTGAAGCTAAGAAATTGCCCCCCAGTGCTGCAGAAAAACGTCCATAGCTTTTCTTAGAAGATTCTGATATAGAAAGCCACAATGTAACCTGCAACTTCAGTTTAGCGTGGTTAACTTTTGCTTTTCCTGAATTTGCCCTTGCCCTGATCTTCATCCCGGCCTATGTTTTCTCTACCGTGTATGTAAATACTTAAAAACAGTAGAAGAAGTGATCCAGTTCAAGCTGATCAACAGTTGAAAAGAGCATGTCAGCTCATGTGTAAAATGGTAGTAGAAGCTTCCTCCTAGTTGCTGTCTTATTTATAATATTGAAGCTCTGTTTCTTTCCATACCATTTTAAGAAAATCATCACTTTTTCATAAAAAATCGTACATAAATAAACAATTTTATTTGTTCACCATAAAAAAAAGGTCTGGAAACAGTATTATAAAGTGAAACTTTCAGTGAAATTAAGGGAGTACCCTATCTGTCTTATCATATATAATACTCCCTCGTTCCATTAAAAGATTATGGTTTCAAACTGTGCAACTCATTATAGATTTTAAGGTGGGTACAACACATAAAATAGTTAATTTATCTCTATTTATTTTACTAATGTCTTTACTTTTTAAGTGAATTAATTATGATCTACACATTATTATACTAGTAAAGCCTTAAAGGTAAAGAGTAAGAAAAACTAAAAAAATAACTCTGTTATTAGAATAAAAATAAATATGAAAGTGAATTCTTCAAATAAAACAGGGTAAGCAGCAAAAGTCTTTCCAAAATTTCTTATTATCGTTTCACAAAAAAAATTTAAGAAAATCCAGCAAGACTGTGTGGTATGATTTCCAAAACATGGTTTTGAGATTTATTTTGATTTTATAATATTAAAATTGTATTGGAAATGTAAAAAGGTGTATTGAAAAATGTAAAAAGTTGTATTGAAAATGATGAAAAATTATTATAAAATTAAAACTTTTCTCAAAACCATGTTTTGAGAATCAAAACAAACAGGGCCATCGATCTTTGCCCAAAAACATTTCTTCAAGAATAGATGCATCTACTTCAAATACTCTTTAGTCGTTACTGCATACTTCATCTCCAAGTTCTTACTATTTTCCCAACAGCAAACTGGCTTTACTAATTAACTTGCTCCAAAGTGGTCAATTGGTTAGGCTAACAACAGGAAATTAAAAATCCTCTTAATTTGCTTCTTCTTATAGTCTAACCAAACCCATGCCCTCATGAATCACTCCTCCCTTTATATATATATATATATATATATATAGCTGCATAGAAATTCACAAGAATTCCTCAAAACAATCTTGATTCAACATTCTTAATTGCCTCAAATCATCATAAAAATTCTTAAATTTTGCAATGGCTGATGAGAAGAAAGTTGTGGAAGACACAGAGGCTGCAGCAGGGGGCAGCCAAGTGGCAGTAGTTTGTAGTAATGAGTCAAAGATATCAGCTTGTGGGCTTCATTTCTTGAGGGTTTTAGCATTGTTTGCGACAGTTTCAGCTACAGTGGTGATGTCCACTAACAAGCAAACAATAACCACTGTTGTTGCCACTATTGGAAACACTCCAATTCAGGCAAGTGTCTCTGCCAAGTTCCAGCATACCCCAGCTTTCATGTAAGTCTTATTCGTTTTGCTTAAACCACGTTCTCTTCATTTTCGTCCCTTAACTTAAGAAGTGTTTATAAACGGTCTTGAGCCCAAATATTTTTACAATATTTGAGTTATTTTCGATAAACACTTGAGTTATTTCAAATTAAGTTAAGGGGTGGTAAACAAAGTGATTTCATCTTTATTTTTTCACTTGTTGTCTTTATTAATATTTATGAACATCACCTTACGCGGTAACTGGAAATAACTCAAATATTGTCGAGATTTGAGTGTAGGACCATTTTGGAACAATTTAAAGGACGAAAAAGAAACAATTTCAAGTTAATGGACCAAATGAATGATATATTTAACCCTTTTTTTATTCGGGGTTTTTTTAATGTTTTTTAACTTAATTACTTTCTTTTTATTCTCATTCCTGATGCCATTGTTAATCATTTTCTTGTTAGAGGCAACAAAAAAGGAGAAAAAAAAAAAAAAAGGATTGTTTTATTTATATAGCTAACAAATTAGATTTTGTTGTATGATGCAGATTCTTTGTGATAGCTAATGCTATGGCAAGTTTTCATAATTTGCTGATGCTAATTGTCGAGTTTATTGGACACAAGTTTGACGTCAAGGGACTTCGACATTTACTCGTTCCAATCCTCGACGTGGTACGAATTAAATCTTTGTGTGTCATTATGTTTTTTAAAACTTTCAACATTAATAGTTATAGTGCACAAGTAATGATACATTCGGTGAAAAGTTAGAATGAAATTGTAAAGTGATTGACGTGGCATCCGTGTAGTAAAAATTAATTGGACGTCTAAATTAAAATGTAACTATTAGATGATGTCATATTATTCACTCTACACTTTCATTCTAGAATTTTAGTCTCCCTTTCATTTTCACTATAGTGCACCTTGTAATGTGAATTTATTTACTACTCTCTCCATTCTACTAGAAAAGTCCACTTTGAAAAATATTTTTTGTTCTAATAGAAGAGTCCATTTTCAGAATTTTTTACTATTCTACCATACTAATATAATCATTTGTGGTCCATAATTAACTCACACTTAATAACTAAGTATATAAATGGAATAAATAATTTTAAATTAGTTATTTTAGAAGTATCTTGTCACTCATAATAAATTATACCTATGTTAAAGTAAACATTTCTAATGAAACTAAGGGAATATCATCTTTGCTTCTTGTTTTTAATATGAAAGCCGCAGCCCTCGATAGTTAGCGATCAGCTGACAAACTTCGGTCAAATTTTGGCAATTTGACCTATAAGTGACAATAATCAATTGAAATTAAGTGTCATGTAAAATGAAACCAATAAGATAAGAATTCAGATAGTGGGTTATAATGGTCTTAGTGATCCTAAGATTCCACCCTTAGTGTGGGAAATATGTGAAAATTTGCCTATAAAAGGCAAGGGTGTGCGTAAGGTTCTCACACCTCATTGTAAGCTTTCTTCTTCATTTCTCAATCAAGAAAAATCTGAGTTTTTACTCAAAATGTTCTTCTAAGTCCCCAATTTTCTCTATTTTGAAGAAGTTGTGATGTTATAGTTAATTTAAACTATTGCATAGTTCATATGATTCTGGTGAGTAACATTATATTCTAATATGGCAGTCTTAGCTGATCTTGCTTATCAGAAGTTACTTGACCACTTACATATATAATAAATTTGGTGAGATATGATTTATTAGATAGAATGATGTTTAAGACTGATAACCCATGAGGCCGGGCTTGACTGCTAAGTATGTTAGTCGCCTAGCATAAGTGGTTATATTATTTAAGTATCCAAGTTCTAATATTGGTGCCTCTCATAAGATTTCCATGATTGGTATATCGATTCTAAAATTTATAATTTCTTGTAATTTTGGATGTAGCTGAACGTGGCTATAGTGGCCGGTGGGGCAGGGGCAGCAGTGTTCATGGGAGAGCTGGGTCGAAACGGGAATTCTCACGCAAGGTGGGGCAAAATCTGTGACAAATTCAACACTTACTGTAACCATGGAAGCGGAGCTATCTTTGCTTGTTTAGCAGGCCTTCTTCTTATGATCATCATCAACATTGTTTCCATCACAAAGCTTCGGAAAGTTCAGAAATCAACCAACTACTCCATGCTTCCTTAAAGACTAGTCATGCTACTCTTCAGTTCCTCTCCAATAGAGCATTTGAGTTTGATTTGATGTGTGCAAAATAAAAGCTGTGTAGTTCATGAAGATGATGTTTGCATGATTGAAGGTGCATGTATATGTTTGATTTTGTCTTCATTTTTTCTTTTCTTTTCTTTTCTTCCCATCTTGTAACTTAGAAGGTTTGAATCCACGACCTCAAGTTACAATCCCTTGTATATGATTTTGTTTTTGTTTATTCCTTATCCATGGAATTGAAATGCTAAATCTTGTTTCAGATATGATATGTTTGTCAGAAGGATACAATACATTTACGTTTTTTTTGTCTTTTTTGCTTATCGATAAGCGTACACACACAACTACACTCGCACACACTATAATTCCAAAAGGCTACAATTTAAAAACCAATTCTCAAACATCAAACTATCTATCAGTAATCTGTTTGTCAGTACTCAAACTATTTATCCATCAAGTAACTGAATGGTCCCTTCAGGACATCCGATACAATTGTAACGATACATAGAGAGTAGCTGAATGACACTCTTGAGCTAAAGAATTGTGATAGATAAGAGATAAGGAATCTGGATTAGTTGAAACTGTCCATGAAGGATCTGGTAGAAAACACAACCTGCAGCAGAGTGATAAGAGGTTTTGTACAACCACAATAGGCTGTTTCTTTAGGTCTCTTGGCTTCTGTTTAGTTCTTCTGTCTGGCCATCAGATTGAGGTTGATAGGCTGCAAGTCTTGAGAGGAAGAACAAGGAAAACCTGGACTAAAATGTTATACTCAGTGGATTATTTTGCATTTCTAGAGGCACCCCAGAAGAAGAGATCCCATGTTATTCATCTAGAATTATCTACATACAAAACATGTACAGAACAACAATACCAAAAATTTGCATCTAATGAAGGACATTAACTAGTGGAAGGAATGAATGTTGTTTGTGGTGTTGTATGAGGTTTTAACAATGACTGACAAAGGTATGTTCACAACATGACCCTGACTTCCGAAAAGTCCAATCCTTCCAAATGTTGCAGCTGTGCTGTTCATAAGGGCTGTCAAAGATACATTCAGGACCTGTTTCTGCCCAGTTGCAACCCAGAACCGAGTTGGTGTCACCTTAAGGGAAACACCATAAGGAGCACTCCAGCCAACACTGTAAGTTTCATTGCCACCGACATTAGTAGCGATTCTTTGGACGAGTTGAGACTGGTTCAGATTCGAGATTGAGATTGAGGGAAGATTCAGGTCAGCGCCTTTTATGATGGAGGTGCTACAGTTCTCACCAGTGTAGTTAAAAAACACAGGAGCTGATCCATTTATGCCACAAAGAAAAGATGCATAGTCATTGTAACCTACAAACAGAACCAAGCAACTTGAGTCATTTCCAGAGTGCATAGAGTTTCTAGTTTAAAATTTATCATACAAAAGCAAGGATTTATGTTGATTGCCTAAAATGGATGATTAACCAATAATACATATGCAGTAGTTGATATTCAATACTTCCACAGTCCCATATAAAGAGTTCTGTTTCAAGTTGTACCTTGTGACTCAGAAACTATTGTATTACTGGACAAATAATCCAAATAATCCAATAATATACTTGTTCCATCAAGTTAACAACAAATTTGTCCTTAGATACTGTAACAAATCCAGTAGCAGAAAATGTGATTTTACCTCCCAATGAAACTCAATACAGATATATGCACGCAATAATGTTAAATGGGAACCATTTCACAAAATAAAAAGACTAGTACAATATAATTTCTCAGGTCAAAGATTCATAAAAATATTTAATATGAAGCTATGCAACTTACTCAGGTCAAAAATGAGACCAGGATCTAGAGCAGCCGTTGCATTTACAAAACCACTTCCCATGTCAAAAGGTGTTGCTGGGGATAAGTTCAGTTCTGGTTTTGCATAAGCTCGCTGTGCCATTATAGGGGAACGATCTTTATCAAGTAGAGCAGCAGTGGTTGACAGTGCAGATCCAATGGCTGAAGGGCTAAATGTTGGAAACTTCTGTTTAATAAGCGCTGCCAGTCCAGCAACATGAGGAGCAGCCATACTTGTTCCAGACATCATAGCAAAATTCTCACCTGAGAGTTGCTAACAATGAAATACTCTCTTGAATTTTGACTGAAGTAAAATATAAATTTTGATAGACCAATTGTAACAGATACAAGGTATTCACTGAGAATACGCCCTCATCTGAATATGATCAATCAACTTTTAAGAACATGTACCTTGAAATTCAATTGAGTCAGTTCCACCAGAACTCCAAGCAGCCCATATTGAATTTCCTGGAGCAACTAAATTTGGTTTCAAAATGTCCGCAGTATCAAGAAAATTGTCTTCTGGATCAGGCCCTCGAGCTGAGTAGAACATAATTTTAGGGGCGACATAGCTGAAATTTGCTTCTAGTCCACCAGAAATGCATGCAACTCCCCCAAACCTGACGACTTTCTTTGTAACACTATCTCTCTCCAATGATGAATTATAGTATTGAAGAAAGATCTGCAAAATAAACTACAGTTCAACGAGTAGTATAGACACTGGGAACCATGTATAATTTCTTTAGCCTACTGCATAGATGCCTTAGTGTTATTCTACCATCTCACCAGCAGCGAAAGTGATATTCTTCATGAGCTAATAGTTCAAAACCAATTAATGGGACCTTTTAGGCATAGAATCTCACCTTGGAATCATCTGGGGAAGGTATTATAATCCCAGGCAAAGTCATTGGAACAGGGTTAAGTTGAAAACCAATGACAAAAGGATCCATGTAAAATACAACTCCAGCTGCACTGAGATCGGTAGCTGTTTCTATAGCCTGTTTGATTGTGGAAAGACCAAGCACAAAACGTATCGAGTAGCTGCAAATCAATAGATTCCCTTGCACAATCTCCTGCTTGAAATTAGTAGAATCTTGACATTCACCAATATACATATCATTCCCAGTTCTCGTATCATTCAGAGCATCAAGTGCAGAAACCAGAGTAAACATTGTATCATTTGTTCCAGCTGCAGAAAGGAAAAGAAACATTCAAATAAGGAAACGGATGCGATCAGGCATAGACTAGTGCCTCTCCAAGATTTTACATAAAAACAAGCTTTGCAGTAACTTTCATGAGTATAAAAGACAGTTTTCCATGGTTTAAAAATGCAGTTTTGAGCTGTCTATGCTCATAAGAAAAATGAAACCAAGATGTCCTGTTCAGGATTAACAGGGCCAGGAGACTGAAGAAAAAAATCCATGACAATCAAAGTTGAAGATCAGATTAGGCCATATACAGTATGGGTATGGGTTCAAAAGAGAGCCAAGACAGTCATCTTCTCTGCTGGAATTAGCTACTTAAATTCATGTTCGTCTCAGCAACTGGAGGATTGAGCTACTTAAATTCATCTTGACAGGAAATGTTTGACGCTAGAATAATCAAACAAATAGAGATGATTGTAAGTGAGTCTCTTTCCTTCTGTCACGTTGTCTTCTTGTGGTTTATCACATTCAAAGAAACTAAGACAAATGCTTCTCTTCATCAGCCCATAAATCTGTATCTACTAGAAGGCCATTGATGTGTTCAGATTAATTGGCTTGAAAACACTTACCCAAAATAAAAATAATAGTAGTCATAATAGTATAACTTAGAATGGTTCTTTTACTTGAAACTAAGCAGATGAAAATGCAAAGATAAGGAAATGTTCCATCAAGGGATAGTAGTAACAAAATTTTATATCAAAAGTGCTGACTTACTAAAAACCAAACAGTAACCAAAAGTCATGAAATCTTCTAAACCTATTTCCCACAAAAACTAATATACCAAAAAGTGAAAATAAATTCATATCAAGCATTTGATGCACAGAGAACTACTTAATGGCCAACTTACGTGCAAGCCCAACTCCAGATATGGTGAGATTGTTGCCTAGACTAACTGAGTTACCATATATCCTATCATGAGCTGCAGCACCCACAGTATATATCCATGGACTAAAAGAAGAAACGCTCTTTGGTGATGGCCCAGTATTTCCTGCTGCTTGAATAACAAAGATTCCAGCTTTTAAAGCAGATAGCAAGGCCATATCTATAGGATTGAAGAATGTTGCAATGCCAGGGGGACGCCTGTTTGGTGTGATGGACAAGCTTATTATATCCACTCCATCCTGAGCTGCCTGTAGAGTAGATGATGGTTGCAAGAAATTACTTTGTTATCAGATTGAGCAATCATTCGAAATCAAAGCTGCATGCTCAGAGATTAACATACTAGTTCTATGCAAGCTATCATAAAAAACACTTCAGGAACCTATGTCTAGTTTTTTCCCATTTGTAATCAAACAACTACCAAATGTTATACAAAAACCATCAGTATAAGAGACTAGGAAGTTCTAAAGTTTGGCAACTTAAACAAGAAAGCAAAAGTATCTTTCTAGAATTACTATTCCTTATATGTTACCTGGTCAATGGCAGCCACCACATCAGCAGCAAAACCTCCAAAACTCTTGTACAGTGCTTTGTAAATTGCAATACTAGAATTATTGGCATGCCATGAACAAACAATTAAAAGAAGTAAGTGAATTATAGTAAATAATAAGTAGGAGCTGAAATTATCCAAAAATAAGGTAAGAACACAGTAGTTTCAGAGAGGGCACACAGGACTTGCCAGAGAACCTTTCAAAACTCTTTCTTTCCATTTTCTCTTTTTATGCCTATCCTCCCATTTCTCTCTTCACATTCCTTTTTCATTTTCTCTCCCTACTTTATCTCTATTTTTCTCTTCTATGTTCTTAATTTTTCTTCATGCATTAAGGGTAAAATTTAAGTTTTAACAAATTATCATTGCTAAAGTTATGTTAAACCAAACATTAATCACAATAATACTCATTTCACAACTTATATTAAGAACTATAATGCAATCATCACTCTCATTCTTATTAACCCCCTCAGCCAAACCCTTTTCTGTGCCCATTCAGCAATTTCCACTGAAAGAAAACAAGTGATAGTAGCTTTGTACTTATGCTATCTGAAAATAGATTGCATCAATTAGTTTAGCCTCAGATTAGGACAACAAGATGGAGTGTAACTATTATGAAGAACAGAAAACAATCTTACATTCTCAGATTCATCCCAACAACTCAAAATTCTCCCTTTAAAAAAGAAAGAAGTAGAACTTGAAAATCAAGCACTTAATTCTGATCAGATTAATGCCTTATGAATGGACATGTGTTAAAGGTTCACCATGAGCCAAAATTGTTTCCATTTATTTGAGAAAGCAAACCACATCAGATAAAGGGAAGTTACTCCAACACGATCTCAATGGTTTAACATGGAAATGAAGAATCAGCAAATCTAACAGTGTTGTCTTACTGGGAACGGGGGGCCATTCCACTGGCATTTCCAAAGTTATGACCAGCTACTACCACTGGGATCCCATGGTTCCCTGCTGCAACAGAAGCTGTGTGTCTGCAGAATTATGAGATTTGAATTACTAACTACATGCATTTCATATATAGGGCCAGTTCTTTTTGTTTCGTTTTGAAAACGGTTTTGGTTTCAACAGTAAATTTAATATATTTTAATCATATTTCATCATTTCCAATACAACTTTTTACTATTCACATCTACTTTTTACATTTTCAATACACTTTTTACATTATAAAACTATTTTCCAAAACTTGTTTTCAAAATTGTTTTCAAAACGCCCAAAAACAACAGGCCCATAATGACATTAATGGCTAGAGAAAAGGAAGAAGCAAAAAATCAACCAATGAACTTAAAAGAAAAAAAAAAAAAAGAAAAAAGACAAGAACTAGTGATCAAATGCTGCAGATCAAGCATAGCATAATCTAAGATAAGTTCATTTCATTGGTGATGGCTCAAAAATGTAGTTTTTTTTTTTTCTTTCCGTCTCAGATTATTGTGTCAGTTGATTAACCCATACAAGTAGACAAGAGTGTTGCACAACCTAAGATAGAAAATATGAAGAAGCACTGCAAAAGATGGCATCATCTCCACGTTTAGACCTCCTTAAATTCAACCTTACATGACATCCATCAAACAAAATTTGCTATGATAAGCAAATTTACAAGTTAATAACAATGTTAGAGAAGTGAATAACATGTATTTACGATGATGTTCAAACGAACTGAAACTTTAATAATGTAATGACCTATTCTAAAGGACAGAATATTGATTTTAATAACAAAACAAGGGACTAAACTTCCTCGTCACAAACCCATGAACTTAAACCAGCTGGCACCATACTTCATGAGATCAAATACATACACAGATAATCATCAATGCAAAAACTAGAACTACAATTTTATAACCTCAAATTCAGTCCAAGAGGAAATACTCACGTTCCATGGCCATCACCATCAAAAGGTGAAGCATAATCCTGGGAAGCATTAAATATTCCACGAGTAATTGCAGAAGCTGCAAAATGACGAGCTCCTACTAGTTTTCTATTGCATGAACCTGATGGGAAATCTGGAGTTACTTCACAAACACCTGAATAGTGCTGTGGAACTGGAAATGGATTTTCAGCTGTAGTATCAGAAAAACTTGGATGTGTTGGATCGATTCCAGTGTCAACGAATCCAATGACAATCCCTTCACCAGCACTTTCAGATCCACCTTGCTGAGCCCATGCCCCTTGAGGTAGTCCAAGAAATTGTGGTGTATGAGTTGTTTCAGTTCTCACAGAAAAATCTAAAACCACATCTGACACTTCTCCCCTGCTTGAAAGCTTGCCAGCCTACAAGTTCATATGGCACATATGTATTACAACTTGGCAACTATCAGATAGAAAGTATAATGTTCCACTTCATGAAAGAGTTCAAATTACTAGGGAGGGATGTAATCTATCAACAAAAACACCATCATTCACATCACTCCATATTTACCTGTTGCGGTGTGATAAGCACAGCAAATCCATTGATCAAGTAGTGGTAACTGTATAGTTTCATGTATTTTTCCCCTGTCAGTGCCCTCCTCAGCAGAACATCATGGAAGCGGGAAATATATGAACCATTGCTTCTCCCCCTTCTTGAACCACTCCTGGTTTGGATGAAAGTTTTAGAACATCAAGCAAAAGATTTTCTTGCTAACTAGTTCTGAAGATACATGGAGCAAGAAGGGAATCGAAACAGGACATGAATAAAGGTAAAAGCAGGAACCCATTGCCTAAAAAGAATATGGAAATGACAATCAAACTTATCATTCTCTTAGGCCAATTACTACGGGAGAGTAAATAGTTAAGCTAATCATTACAGACTCAAAGTGGGAGGAGGCGTGCTAGGGAAGAACTGAAAATCACCTCCATCACTCAAGTGCAAGCTTGAAACCATGCTACATTATGCTCCCCAATCAAATACAAGAGGAAGGAAAGATTTAGCTTTTAACTTTTCCCTAATATTCAGTGGACAGAAACCAATTGAAAATCAACGCCATCTAATTGCATAAACTACAATAAATTTCATCAGAATTGTAGTAACATGAAGCAAGTTAGCAGAGGATTGCTAGCCAAAAACATACATTTGGCTGCTGGACTAAAAGCCAGGGGAAAGAAAAACATTAAAGCCAAACAAGAAATACAGAAAAAGCAAAAGAACAAACCAAGAAAAAATTACCTTGTTCTATTTAGCGTAGTCATTCTGCCCGAACCAGCACCATTAAAAATCTCATCTTTCACTTCGAGTTCTCCTTTGAAATGGCTTATTGGGGCTTGCTTGAGAGTCACAATGTAAACAGCAGCAGTATCTGAATCCCCATCAACAAACATTCCCAAGCACAAAATTACCGCCATTATTACTCTAACTCCCCAAGAACCCTCCATTGTAACTTCGACTAAAGTTAGAAACGGAAATGTTCCAGAAAGAAAGAAAGAACGAAAACAGAGAGCAGCTTATGGAGCTAAAAAAAAACGGCAGCCCTCCATCAATGGAACCCTTTTGCGAGTATTCCCAGAGAAGCAACAAATGCAGCCGGCAGAAGCAGCAGAAGCGAAACCAACAAAGCTAACGTGACCTTGTTTCGGTTTTGCTCAACCTACACCAAAGGCGCTATGTGTAAAGAAAACTAGCAAATTGCAAAGACCCTTTAAGTATCCACAGCTGAAAAAGCAGAATGTGGGCAGCACTGAGGCTTTCCGGATGCAGATTTTTTATTTTCTTTTGATTTGTTAATGGAGTTGAGAAAGGAAAAAAGAATGAGTGGAATGTGCAACTTTCTTGGGTGCTGTGCATATGAACGTTTTGTTTATTCAACGCATTTAGTGAAAAACAACCGAATAATAGAAATAGGAATAGGATAGATAGGACGTTGAATGTGAAAGACTGAAAGTTAACGATAATAAAATGAAGGGAATAGAGAGTTGAACGTTGTCTTTTGGCTTTACTCATTTCTTGACTCTGTGTGTATTTGTAGGGTATGGGATGTCGTTTAGCTGTTGAAGGCTTGAAGCCCGTGCTCTCCTGTTCAAAATAGAATGAGTTGTTACCTAAACTGCCGAGTTTTTTTTTTTTTTTTTTTTCTCATTTTCTAGTTTCAAAAGAAAATAAAGAAAATGCCAGTAATAGGTCATGTTTTTATTTTATTTTTGTTTTGTATTATATATTTTATATTTTATACTAATAATTTCTCATATTTTTAATATATGTTTTTATTATTTAACTATATTTTTCTAAATTTTCAACACACCATTACATTTAAGTTTCTTTTTTGAAAACATGATTTAAATAATGTCCCTTAAAATGACCTAATGTGCATGCTAGGGGTGGCAATTGGGAGGGAATGAGAGAGAATTGGGAGAAAAATTATTGGGTATGGGCAATGACGAATTCAGGAAATTATGTTAGAGGAGTCTAGATTAAAAAAGAATTATACAATTAAATAAATATATTTAACAACTAGAATTATGAGCCCACAAGAATAAAATGATAGAGAAGCATGAATATAGAAAGTTACACTCTTCGCTCACACTTGATAATATACTAATTTTAATTGTACTCGTGTAACTAACTAAGAAGTAACAATTGTATTCTACGCGTTTGTATTCGTCGCGTTTGTATTCATCGAACATGTTGTAAAATTTGCTCATTTTTAATTGTTAAAAAATAATTATTTTTAACTATCATAACTCATCTCGATAATAAATATAAGAAAAATACATTAACTCAATTCGAGCACTAAAATTACTTTAATAATTTATAATTTTAAATCCACAATTAACAAAATCCGAACAATATATCTTTCAAATAATACTTATTTCAAATAAATAATAATAAATGAAGTTAGAAAATAAAATAATGTCTAGGTACTATGGGGGGGGGGGGGGGGGGGGGGGGTAAAAAAAATGAAAAACGAGGAAATTGAATCAAAATGACCTTGAGAAGAATAGAGGTAGTTGTCTTCTTCTTCGGTTCCATCGAAGAATATATATAAGGACGAAAAAATGTTAAACACAGGACTGAGAGATAATATTTTACTATCATTTCACCCCTGCTCCCTGCATCCTAGCAGCAGGCCACCATCACACCGCTAGACTCCACCTGCCGCCGCCGGACTCGACCAGAAAATCTTTTTCATTTTTCCGTAGATCCGATCAAATCATGTTGGATCTCATTTTCTGTCGCCCGGAAAAGGGCCAGATTCGAACACCAGCGCAATAGCGGCTGGGTCAGGTTTCTCGACGAAGGCGCAATTGGGCCGACTTTCCGGAAACGGTAGTGCCTGCGTCCGTTTACTGGCTAGATATAGCAGGATCTGACCTAGATCTGACTGGATCTGATAAAACGGGAAAGAAAAAAAAAATTGCATTTAGTCGGCGGTGGTCGATGATTGACAACAGCGCCGTGGGGTGGCTGTGAGGGATGAAGGGGTCATATTATAATGGGTGAGGGTAAAATGGATATAAATAGTAAAGTACCATCCTGCATTTAGCATTTTTTGGTCCTACTGCTAACAGTGTTTTTGTCCTGTGTTTAGTAGGACCTTATATAAATATTTAAGTGGACTGCGGTTCACTAAAAATATGAAGAGAATTTGACTATCAACAGTAGTCAATGGTTATTTGGATAAAATGGGTGGACTGAAGCTAAATAAAAAAGGGAGGTTTGAGCTTCTCCAACCATAATTTAACATACTAGTCAAAAATAAAATATAAAACAAAATTAGTGGGATTCGGGTAGCCCCTGTACTCACCTATGGGTATGACTCAAAATGCCCATGCATTCTTGTTATTTAACCAAACTAAAAAGGTAATTTAGTAACTTATTCAAATTTTATAGAGAAAAATGTGATTCATCCACTAGTCAACTAGGGTTTTGTCATTTAACGAAACTATAAAGGTGATTTAGTAATCTATCCAAACCTTAAGGTGGAAATGTAATTCGCACATCAAATTTTAACTGGTGGGACTCCTTTCATTGTTTTTATTTTGGTTTTGATTTCAACAGTAAATTTAATAATTATAATCATTTTCAATACAACTTGTTAATATTCAACTATACTTTTTACATTTTCAATACACTTTTTACACTAAGAAATTATTTTTCAAAAATATGTTTTCAAAACCAAAACAAAAAAGGCGAAATATAAAAACAACCCCGAATTTGGTCATAAGAACAAAACAAACTCCCAATTTTTAATAAGTACAAAGTAAACCTTGGATTGAGATATATACAATTTTCTAGACAATAATACCCCTCGCCTATCTCTCTCATCTTGTTTCTCATTATCTAACTTTGAATTCGTGATCATTATCAATGGTAACCGAAATGGAAGACGGAATACTCGAAAACCCATATGCCCAACTTGGCTACGGATCCGGATCCACCTATGAGAACCCGGTGGAGAATTTCTTCGCCAAAATTCTTACTGAAGTTAACCAGCACCAGCCAACTAAAGTTTCGAGTTCAAATTCGAGTTTGGGTCCGGGTCCTTTAACCTCTAACTGGTGGGCTAGCCCTGTCCCAACAAGGCAAGACCCTCATTAGAAAAAAATCTATATCATTCAGGTGGAAGAAAAAGAGATCATGGAGATTTATCCAGGCATTTCCCCTAAGAAATAGAACTTCTATGAAAGGCCAAATGATCAGGTACCTATTTTGCATACTAATCGTTAACTCAATGAGCCTACAACCGGACATCAATAGCGTTGTGGACATCAAACAGACATCTGGTAATATTCACAACCACAGAATTCCTCAATGGAGGCGCCCCTTTGGAGGCGGGTGTTCAAAGGGGGTTGCAAAGGAATTGGAGGCGGGTGCAAGCTGATTTTTGGAGGCAGGTGTATGCTCCAATAGTATTTACTCGAGGTTCCAATTCCTTCGCACCCGCCTCTAATTCCAAAACACGAAAAGGAGGCGGGTGCTTTTTTTGCAACTTTTCCAGTACTGTTTAAAAAAATTGTCTTTGTTTTGGACAGTTGAAAAATAATTTTGAAAATTTGTCAAGATTTGAGCAAGACAATAAATTAGTAGGTAATAAAAACCACAAATTTTAGATGGAAATATATAAATATCTACTTTCGATTTTAACTTTAAATATAAGAGTATATGTAGCCTAGTGGTAAATTTAATGTGCAAGTGTCAAGTGATTATGCAGGCGCGAGTTCAATTCCTACTAAATACATAAATTGAAAAAAAAGAAAAATTAAATTTTGTGCTGGGTGAGTATTGGAGGCGGGTGTAATAGACACCCGCCCCCAATAACCATTTATTGGAGGGGTTATTGGAGGCGGGTGTGGGCCCTCCTATTAGAGGCGGGTGCACACACTGTACACCCGCCTCCAAAACCCCTCTACACCCACCTATTTTGCACTAGTGATTCCTCAATCCTCACCACTAAACTATCGAAATAACATTTTTTTTTCTTTTTTTGAATCTTTGTAGAAGAGGATGAAAGATTATTAATGATTCACGAAACGATGGAAGAAGATGGTTGAAGGAGCTTTTAAGGGTATACTTGTTTACCAAATTGTATTATGTTAGTCAAGGGTTTATTTTGTACTTTTCATAAACTGGGGTTTATTATGTTCTTATGACAAACCCCAGATTGTTTTTGTATTTGGCCCAAACAAAAACAATCAATAAGAACATGCATACTTTTAAGACTATAACCGTGATTCTCAAAAATATTACTTTTCTTTCCAAATGTATAAGTGGTGCTTTTAAAGTATAATTCAAAAATTTTACGTTCAAAACTAAAATAATTCTAAAAAGTATAACTATTTATTTCAACAGTACAAGTCTTTCGTACAAAAGTATAAGGGCCTGTTCTTTACATGATTTTGAAGCCAAGTTTCAAACTTGTTTTGAGAAAAAGTTTCAAACAAATTGGGTTTGAAGTCAAAGCAAAGAAACAAAGTTTTGAAAAGAAGTTTTAAAACTAAAATTTTAAAATTACATTTTTTTTTTTTTTTCAAGAAACCAAACTTATCTCCTCCCTTTTGCTCCTCCTCCACCATATGCTCCGCTGCCGCCGCCACCCCCCTAAACCCTAGAATTTCAAATCCCACCTCCGGCGAAGAAGAAGAAGAAGAATAAGAAGAAGAAGAAGAGGAAGAGGAAGAAGAAGAAGTTTGGAGAAGAAGTTATAGTATTGATCGGAATTAGGTCTTGGCGACCTAAAATGAGGGTGAACTAGATAGGCTATAAAATCACAGTACTTTTACCTTTAAAAATTGATTTTTGAAAAACATTTTCAAAAATTAATCAAGCAAGATCAAATGCATTGCATTTTGTCAACAATGAACCATAATTTTAAACTATCAATGAGTGCAAGTGTGTCTCTAAATGATGAATGCAAATCAAATCAAATATAAACATATTTGACAATACACCCAAGATTTGTAGTGGCTTAAGTTTTCCCCTTGAAAATCCTAGTCCACTCCCCTAGATACCTACTTAGTAGTTCCCTAATCTCCACTAATCACTCAATCGAAAAAACATAGAGAATAAAATTTTGTAGTTAGACAGGTTCTAGCAAAACAAGATACATCACAACTGGACCAAAATAAACATTTTCTTATGTATTTAATATTGAAGTTTAAAAAGACGGTATGTTGTCCTCGTTGTTGTTGTTGTTGTTTTCTCTCTCTCTCTCTCTCTCTCTTAATCGGTGATGATGTTCCACCTTTTTTCAAATTTTTTTTTTTTATTACTTCTTCTACCTGTGTTTATAGTTAGGGTCGGCCCCCTGAGGACGCGCCACATGCGCGGTCGCTTAAGGCCCAATATAATCGGGGCTCCTATATTTAATTAGTAATTATATAATTTTTTGAAATTCACCTAATTATTAAAATACTTTGTAAAATATAATAGTTCATTTTAGAGACCCAAATATTATACTAATTTCATATATTTATTAAATTTATATCTGTAATAAAGTATCATACAAAATTGATTAGATTATTTTAGAGGTCCAATACTATAATATTTACTAACTCAATGTATTAATTAAAAGTCACATGTTTAATGAAACACTACCATATGGAGGTTGACACAGACTCTATGATTTTGTTGATGGTAGTTTAGTGTGGTTTGGTCCATGGCGTTCGGCGGCCACTTTGGCTAGAATATCGGATTTGCGGCATTGTTATGGGAAGTGGGAACACATCCCACATTTATTGCGACATGAATGTGGTGGACCGGTGGCAGATGCACTGGCTCAAAATACGAGCTTGACTTGTCTCACAGATTTCCTTGTCCACACCACGCTCTCTAGAAGAGTTAGGGGTTGGTAGTGTTAGATGCTAGGGATTTTTCCTATTTGCAAGGTTAGGTCCCCTTATTTCGATGTGTTTGGTAGGTTTGTATTGGATCTATTTGCATTCACGCATATGTGTATCTCTAAAGTAAGTATCATTACGTCGCTCTTAACTTTTCGACATTTTTCTATTTAATTTTTATTAAAGGGTCCCTAGCCCCTATCCATACTTAATCGATTGTTACCAAAAAATAAAACAAAAATAAAGATAGACCCTCATAATTAATTGAATAAAAATTGAAACTATAATCTCCTAAATTATAATTGATACATATATATATATATTATAATTTATATAGATTTAAATTGAGTAAAAATTATGAAACTACAATGGTTTTTTTTATATATATAAAAGATTAAGGGGCCGTTTGGTTCGTAGAGGGGAATGGGAATGGGAATGGGAATGATAGTAGAGGGAATGATAGCATTGTTGTTGTTTGGTTTGTGATAGGGAATGACTATCATTACCATAGATGGTGTTTGGTTCACAAATAAACTTTTAGGATTAAAATTTATTTTAATTTTTTTTACATTTAAATTTTGATATATTATAAACTATTTGTGTTAAAATATATTATAATGATGAATTTTAGCACTTAAAATTTTTAAAAAATAAAAAATACACACAAAAAATGATTTCATTGGGGAATGATTCCCATTCCCCCCAAAATGGAGGGGAATGGATGATGGAAGAAAAGTGGGATATGGGGGTGGGGTCCGGGGAATGAAACCCCAAAACCAAACACCCCATTTCATTTCCATTGACATTCCCCTCTCCCAAAACCCCCAACCAAGCACCCCCTAAGACTTTATTAACGGCGTTGAAAATGGTCCAACACCGATTGACATAAGACAAAGAAATAGTCAGTACAACTAATTAATTACAAAAGACTTGATTGGATATATATATATATATATATATATATATATATAGATAGATAGGAGAAACTAACAACTCAAAACCAAAAAAAAATAAATAAAAAAAACTTACTTAGTTTCCCCATTTTTCTTTGGCTCAGATCCTATGTTACACTTTCCTGCTACACTCCTTGTTACAAATTTTAATAACTCATCGTAAATATTATTTTTATACTAAATTTTCCAATGACATTCATTTGTATTTTACCTAAATTTAATATAATTTTTTTTACTTTTTACATTAGTCTTGTATTTTAATATTATTTTATAGTATTTTTTAATTTTTTAATCTCAGCAAATTAAATAAATATAACTTACACCAAAATGGGTGAACCCTTAGTCTAGAAATTTATTATAATGCAAATGAATATCATTGGTAAAAAAAATTAGTAGAAAAAATAATATTTACGATGAGTTATTAAAATGTGTAACATGAAGTGTAACAGAAAAGTATAACAGAGGATCCTGAGCTTGAGCGTTTTCCCACGCGAAAGAAAATAAAAAGATGTGATCAGAGTGTTTCTTTTATAGAGTTTTGAAGGAAATGAGAAAATTTAAAGAGAGGAGAGAAGTTTTAGGAGAGACAATTTATCAAACACAATAACATAACAGCTGTTTTGTTTAACAAAATTTAAGGCTCTGTTCTTTTATAGTTATTTTTCAAGAATCATCACCTTTTTTTTTTTTAAACTTTACACAAAAAAACAACTTTATTTTTTCAATAATTTTAAAAATTCCCTCTAAATATCTATTCACATAAATTCAAAAAATAACACAATCATTACACTTTTTTATCTCTCACCTACATAATTTTTCAAAAAAAACTTCCCTCCAAAAAATTTTCAATCCTAAATCAAAGTTTTTCCAACGCAAGTGAAAAAAGAACAGAGCCTAAATTTATATAGATTTAAAATTTAGTAGTAAATTGTAATTTACATTACTGGTGTGTTTCACAAAATGGATAAAATGAATTAGATTTTACAATCATATATATATATATATATATACTATTTATTTTCAGTAAATAAATATGTATAAATACATACATGACGTTTTATGATTTATTTTTTAAGAAAAATCCCGAACTACTCCATTTGGAAAACTTGCGTGTAGCTGATTGCCTTAAGATTCCCATTATGGATAATAAACAAGCCCGCGGGCTAATAATGCTGCCAAATTTAGTGGAAAGTACGTACAACATGACTGAGGCTCTGTTCTCTTAGTACTATGAATAGGAAATTTTTTAGTTAGGGAAGAATTTTGTTTTGGAGGAAATTTCTTTTGGAAATTTGTGTAGGAGAGAGAAGAAAAAGTGTAATGATTATGTTTTTTTTGAATTTATGTGAGTGGGAATTTAGAGGGAATTTTTAAATTTGAATTGTGAATTTTGTAAAAATAATGTTGTTTCTTTGTATAATATTTTTGAGAAAAAAGTGATACTTTTCCTGATTATGTTCAGAAAAGAACAGAGCTTGAGTGCAGTACTCCATGTTCAACATGTATATGTATAGCTTATCATGTTTTTAAATTAAATATTATATTAGTTTCTCATTATTATTAATATACCTTTTTACTTTTTAATTGGAAAAAATGCAATAGTAGTCCACAATCTTTACCTATGTTTTAAATATAGTCCACAATCTTTAATAACTATCAAATGTAGTCCACAATGTATCAATTTTTTTTTCAATTCAGTCCAAAAAACGGAAAATTCACCCTATGTCTCTGAATTTTGGCGTTAGTCAAAGCGGGTTTGACCGAACTAAACCACCTCAGAAAAATGAAATAGTAGTTCACAATCTTTACCTATGTTTCAAATGTAGTCCACAATCTTTAAACACTATCAAATGTAGTCCAAAATGTATCCATTTTTTTCAATTTCAGTCCGAAAAAATGGAAAATTGACCACATTCAAATTTTGCCATAAGTCAAAGCGGGTTTGACTTAACTAAACCACCTCCCTTCTTCCAAATTCATTTCCCACTCCTCCTCTAATCTTCCAAAATTCGGGTGAACAATTTGGAAAAATCAGCAGGAATGTGCTCTGCCGTCGATTTCCGATAAAATTTCGGCAAAACAGAGTCTTGTGGAAGAAACTCCTTTACTTAGTATCAGTAATAGCAATAATAATAATAGTGTTTATAATAATGTTTCTCTAGCCACGGTTCCGAGCAATTAACGCCGCAACCTATCTCGCCGCTGTTGGCTTGGTGGGTTTTCCAGGACGATATGGAGCTAAATCATATCGTTTTATGTATCGCCGCTTCCTGGAATATGTGTGGTAAGAGAAAGGAATACATAGAAGTGTAGTGGCAGCCAGGGGTTACGAGAGGGTTTGTTTAGTTAGAAACCGATGAGCACCGACCAGTGGGAAGCTAAAGAGTTGCCGCAGATCAGGATTTTCGGGAACACTTCCAAATTCGAGTACACAAATCGGCAAGGGATGAGGTCACCGCTGAGGATTTCCAGGGTGGTTTCGGATACTCTGAGGTTGGGGATGGAGGAAGTGCGGTAGTTCGTGATGGGGAAAATGGATTTTCTGTCTTCTTATTTTTTGTACAAAGTTTACTTGACTTTTGGAAGATGAGAGGATGAGAGGGAAATGGATTTGGAAGAAGGGAGGTGGTTTAGTTCGGTCAAACCCGCTTTGACTAACAGTAAAATTAGGAGACTGTTAAATATGGTCAATTTTCCATTTTCTGAACTGAAAAAAAAATAGATACATTGTGAATTACATTTGATAGTGATTAAAGATTGTTGACTACATTTAAAACATAGATAAAGATTGTAGACTACTATTGCATTTTTTCGAGGTGGTTTAGTTCGATCAAACCCGCTTTGACTAATGGCAAAACTCGGAAACCGTTGAATGTGGTTAATTTTCTATTTTTTGGACTGAAATTGAAAAAAATGGATACATTGTGGACTACATTTGATAATTATTAAAGATTGTTGACTGCATTTGAAACATAGGTAAAAATTGTGGACTACTATTGCATTTCTATCCTTTTTATATTTTTAATAAATACTACACTTTTTATATTTAAAAATTATTTTCAAACTAAAATCAGAAACATATTTACAAAACTCGTCAAAATAAACAAACCCTTAAAGTTTACACAAATATTATGAAGGTAAAATGGCAGGTTTGGTCCCTCAACTATACCCTCGTTACACTTTCAGTCCCCTAATTATGGAAACTCGCAGTTTCAGTCCCCTAACTATCTCTCTTTCACAGGTTTGGTCCCTTTTACCTGCTAGTTACCGTTTGACTGAAAGAGTCAACGGTATTTTGGACTTTTTTGAAAAATTTGAAAACTATTTGGGCCAAAACATAATAATTATAAAGTTAAAAGAAAAGGAAAAAAAAAACGGGAAATTTATTTTTACTAAATTACATCTTACGGGCAATGTAAAAATCAAAGAAGCAAAACCTTTGGGGGAAAAAAAACCTGAGCGCGAAAGCGCCGGCAAGAAGCTCATCGGACAAAGGCTCTGTAAAATCGAAGATTCCGGCGACTAAATTGGTGAAAGGTTAGTTTTTTTCTTGTCTTCTTATGGTTTTCTGTCCTCATTGAAGAAGGGATAATTAAAAATTGAAGTTTTAATTTCAAATCTAGGTTTCGAGAAATCAAAAATGGGGAAGAAGAAGGAGGGAAGAACGAGGCAAAAAACAATGAAAGGCAAATTTTTTTGTTCAGTGTTGATGATGTTTAATGGGTTGATAGTGTGTTGGTTGATTTTACAATACGATGCTTTAATGTTGCCCGAGCATAGTGATAAGTCTCTGTCGGGAATCCATTCATTTGCTCATGTACTTGTTGGTTGTCAATTTAAAAAGCTTTGGGACCACTACTTTGTCATGCTGCTCCCCTTTAAGGGCTGAATTTGTTTGTCGTTCGGCTCTTTATGGTCTTCTTGTGTGGTTTGGTGTATTTTAATGGACTACGTGAGTGTGTAGGACTGCCTTTACAGGTCCTTGTCTGAGACAAACTCTCTTAGTGATGTGGTCCCTTGGTTGTTTAAATTAGTGTTAGGAGATTACAATATTAATTTAGTTTAGCTTAACTGACATACTGCATTTAATTAATTAAAAAATAGGAAAAACAAAATTGGTCTAGCTAACTATCTACTTTGGTACTACTTTGGTCCTACTTTGTTATTATTTTACTGAAACAATCTCGAAAGTAGTGTTGTTTATCTGTTTCTTGGCTGGTTTAGTTCAATTGTGTTATTTTTTTCTTTGCCTTGTATTATTATGAAGGTCCTACTTTGGTGAATATTGAGTTCCATTATTGGGGGAAACTAGAGACAGAATGATGTGATTTCTTGTGAAAACAAGAACTCAATGCGGAAAATTGCCAAGGAAAGTCTATATGCAAGATGCAGCTCTCAAAACTCTAGAATCCTTACCCTTGGATTCGACAGACTACTAATTTAACAAGTTAAATTAAACACGCAATTCGAACCAAGTGGAGAATAATAGAGGCAAAACAAAGCATGCAATTAGATAGAGCAATTATCTAATTAGCCTATAGTTCCTGTACTTTAGCAATTAACAAAGCATGCAAATTACTTAAGCCAAAATAAAGAAGAGTGAATAATAAAGTATAAACTTTCATTCAATTAATCACTGTAAAATAATGAAGTGCAGCACCCCTATTTATAGGTGTAGATGCACGAAAATACAAGAGAAAATAAGGAAAGAAAACATAAATTTGGAGCTTAATCAAGAGATTAAGTAACTCACAAAAATCAGCAAGAAAAATGAACTTACTTGCTGAAAAAGTAAAAGAAAAGAAGGGGAAATTTCGTCTTCCATAAGGAAAGGTTATGAACGAAATTCTCAAGGAAAATGGAAGGAAAAATTCATATTTTACCTTTAAAGAAAAGGGAAAACCGAAAAATAAAGGAGAAAAGAAAAAGAGGAAACTATGAAGACAGTTAGGTAACATGCACAAAACCTTAATTCTCCTCCTAACCGTAACCCTAACCCTAATTGTGAATTGCTTCTCCTTGGGCTTGGGCTTGGCCGAATGTGGGTTCATGGAGTGGGCTTGATGGATTCGGCCCAATTGATGTAGCATGATGATGTAGATGTAGGAAGCTTCTGGAATCTTCTGGAATCATTTCAGGAACTCAAAAAACATTTCACTTCTAAAATTCTTCAAACTTTATGAAATCTCCATTTCTTCACTGGAAAGACTAGTAGTTACCATTTCCACCATTTCTGTAACTTGTAAATACCATTTTCACGATTTCCACAACTTAGAAATACCATTTCTACAATTTCCTTAGCTGTGATGATTAGTATTCACCATTTCCACCATTTCCACTGTGATGGCGAGTAGGGCAACTCTTGTAATCTTCACTTCCTTCTCATTAAGGTCATTGGAGCTTTCATTTATCTTCGTGGATTCTGACTCATAACTTGTGTTGTTTTAGCCTTGAATTTCCTCATCATTCCCTTCCGGTTAGAAAGGATTCGTCCTCGAATCCAAATTGCGGCAAACACAAACAGAACAAGTCAGTACTATTACCACATGAACATAGATCATACTTACCAAACACTGCTTTCAAGGACGCTGATAATCATTCTTAATTCTTCAAGAACCTCTCAAGAACCTTTTATTTGCTTGCAAGAAACTATCAGGAAGCATCTAAAATCTCATGAATTTATCTATACTCCTCAAGAATAATTACTTATCTACACGAAACACAGCATTTTAGCCAAGTATATGCAATAACCAAAATTTACCACGTTAACTAGGACAAATTTATGCATCATATGTATGACATACAAACTAGCATAATAAGATCCTAAAATGTAGAAAAACTGTCCTACATGTAAACTAAAGGTAACACGTTACACAATAATTCACAGTTTTTCAGGCAGACAATATGGCATGTTAAGTAGAAAAACATCCTCATGTCGAAATAAGTAAGAATTGCAAAAGTGGAACACAAGACGTCACCAATTAAGCAATCCAACACTTAGAAAACCATTCGAGTGTTAACATCAACAAGAAGGAAAAGATACCTACGGTCGATTTGCCCAAACGGAGGTTAGTCACAATTTCAGAAATTGTAATTTCTTAGTCATGCTCATAACCTGAAATAATGGAATCAAAAGGAGAAATAGTTTAAAGGCATACCTGAGGGATACCCTGATACTTATTTTACCTTTGATCCCTGGAAACAAGAAGGTCCTTTGATGAAACTTGTGGAGCCATAATCACAAGAATTGCATGACTCATACTTACAAGTTATTAACCAACAGAAATTGCATGTATAACTGATATGAGAACCAATTAATGATAACAGAGACAATTTCTGAGAAAGACATCCTAAAGAATAGTGAACTACAAAGTATGCAGTTTTGAAACCAAAAGATGTATCCCGTAAAACAATGCACATGTTTAAGATTGACAAACCCTAGAGTTAGTAAAATCTTTACATGAATGGTAACCAATAGAAAGAGAATCAATGTAAAAGTAAAAGTGTACCTTAATGAAGCAAGAGCTAAAAGATATCTTATACTGTGACTTACACTTTCGATTCCCAGGCGCAAGAGTTGCCGGAGTCCCTCGTGAAACCGCCATCAACTTGCTATGCGTCGTAGAAGCGCTAATCCAACTAGTGGAATGCCTACAAAACAAATAGAAGAATGTTGCTCGGAGGTATCCCGACAAATGAATTAGTGAGCAAAAAATCTGTAAACAAATTTTCAGCAAGGCACATGAAGTACAAGAGTAAACTTTACACGCGTATCAAACCGCCATACACTTCCTCTAAATAAGCAAAGAAACTGCTTTGGAACTTGAATGGTACAAGGATCATGCCGTCCAATGTCGGTGGGTACGACTTCTTGTAGATGAGAGGAAATCTGATGGAGTTCTAAGAACTTCTCCATTTGGACTTCCGAGGCCAAGTAAGAAGAAACAACAATGGCACCAAATCTCCCTATAGGGGTCAATTTGCACAAAGTTGTAGCTTTATACACCGTTTGTATGGGTCTCGTAGAATGGAACCCTCATAGGTCACAAAGAACTATGGACAACCATGGCACAAAATCTCCCTAGCGGGGTCAATTTGCTCAAGGCTGACCGATTCTCAAAGTACCAGAAAATATCCTACTAAGAACAAGTAAAAGTGAGTAAAAGTAACCTTACTCCCTTGTCCCCCTAGTGCCCTCCTAACGAACTACACACAAATCCTGTGTATCGCTCTTTAGGGTTGGCAGCCCTTGTATGCTGTAACACTCAGCCTTTTACCTCAGTCCTGTAGAAAGTTTTCACAGCTTACTTTGGCAAAGGTAACAAGCAACAGTTAATCACACAAGCACAACAACTATATAGGAAAGTAGCAAAACATTTTCGAAATAGACACTTGGTTCTATTTTTGAAAAACACCTTGTAAAAATGAAATTTGTAGTATAGCTCAAATAAGAAGTACACCGATAAGGAACTTTCGGGGAGAAGCCCTCAAAGTTCAGAGATAATGACAGTGCACGAAGACAAGATTCAAGCTATATTTTCAGAGTAACGTACAAGGTAGCACAAAAAGGTTAACAAGGTTAAAGAAGCAGGGCAATTCAATTGAAGAACAAGAACAATCAGCAGATTTGAAACAAATTAGGAAGTACTTAAACTACCCAAGATGTGATCACCCTCCCAATAGGTAATCAAGAAACCAATTCCCGCCAATTATCCAAGTTTTTCGAAAACAAGAGTCCTTTACACAACCAGAGCCAAGTGGCGGAAAAATTCCTCAGATTTTCGAGTGTAGTGCTGTGGGGAGTAGTGTCGGTAATTGAACACTATCAACTTTGTAATTACACAGGAAAGAGAAGAAGATTTCCAATGAAGAAAAGGTTCCTCTTTGGTTTTGGCGTGTAGTGCTGTGAGGAGTAGTGTCAGTAATCGAACACTATCAACTTTGCAAGTACACTTTAAATCTTGGAGAAACAATTCTTACTCAATTTTTGCCACAAGACACAAGCAAGCGAAAAATTATCACTTTAAGCAATTTTAAAAATTTTGGCAGTACTACGACACAATTTCAAGAATCCAATATATTTTCAAGAATTCAAAGCTCATGTATCAAGCATAGGCATACCAATCACAATTGCAACAAAGCTGAGCTGCTTAACATCAACCGCAAAACTCACCACAACTACTTAACACAAGGATAACAATCACAAAAACAGCCCACAAAACCGAACAAAACAAGCAAAAACCGAACTAGGCTTTTTCAACTTCTTTGCACTTTTTTTTTTTTTGTTCGGGTGCCTTTTTTTTGTGCTTTTTAATTTCGGTTTTAAAGATCACAAACAGCAGCAAAAACAAAAATTAAATTAAGTTAAGAAAATTTTTTTTTAAAAAGGAGTGTTCTAATTCAAAAACTTTCAAGACAAAGCAAGACTAACAAGGATTAGAAAACCCCTGATGATTTGGTCGGGTTACTCCAACCTCCTCCTGTTGAGCAAACAGCCAAGGCTCGGATACCAATTGATGTGAACCCTTGATTTCAACTTGTGAAAACAAGAACTCAATGCGGAAAATTGCCAAGGAAAGTCTGTATGCAAGACGCAGCTCTCAAAACTCTGGAATCCTTACCCTTGGATTCGACAGACTACTAATTTAACAAATTAAATTAAACACGCAATTCGAACCAAGTGGAGAATAATAGAGGTGAAACAAAGCATGCAATTAGATAGAGCAATTATCTAATTAGCCTATAGTTCATGTACTTTAGCAGTTAACAAAGCATGCAAATTACTTAAGCCAAAATAAAGCAGAGTGAATAATAAAGTATAAAGTTTCATTCAATTAATCATTGTAAAATAATGAAGTGCAGCACCCCTATTTATAGGTGTAGATGCACGAAAATACAAGAGAAAATAAGGAAAGAAAACACAAATTTGGAGCTTAATCAAGAGATTAAGTAACTCACAAAAATCAGCAAGAAAAATGAACTTACTTGCTGAAAAAGTAACAGAAAAGAAGGGGAAATTTCGTCTTCCATAAGGAAAGGTTATGAACGAAATTCTCAAGGAAAAAGGAAGGAAAAATTCAGATTTTACCTTTAAACAAAAGGGAAAACTGAAAAATAAAGGAGAAAAGAAAAAGAGGAAACTATGAAGAGAATTTGGTAACATGCTCAAAACCTTAATTCTCCTCCTAACCCTAACCCTAATTGTGAATTACTTCTCCTTGGGCTTGGGCTTGGCCGAATGTGGGTTCATGGAGTGGGCTTGATGGATTTGGTCCAATTGATGTAGCATGATGATGTAGATGTAGGAAGCTTCTGGAATCTTCTGGAAGCTTCCGGAATCATTTCAGAAGCTCAAAAAATATTTCACTTCTAAATTCTTCAAACTTTATGAAATCTCCATTTCTTCACTGGAAAGACAAGTAGTTACCATTTCCACCATTTCTGTAACTTGTAAATACCATTTCCACCATTTTCACAACTTGGAAATACCATTTCTACAATTTCCTTAGCTGAGATGATTAGTCTTCACCATTTCCACCATTTCCACTGTGATGGCGAGTAGGGTAACTCTTGTAATCTTCACTTCCTTTTTATTAAGGTCATTGGAGCTTTCATTTGTCTTCGTGGATTCTGACTCATAACTTGTGTTATTTTAGCCTTGGATTTCCTCATCACAGAACCTACTCCACACTATTAAGGCGGGCGCACATCTCTATTCGAAAACTTAGGAATAAATGGGCTTTCTCTTTCTGAGTTGGGAGTTATTGTTGAAACTGTGGGAATATTTGGTGAGAGGAGATTTCATCATTTGGCAGAGGATCATGGCTTCTCATCAATTATTAGTGATGCGAAACTTAGGTACTTGAATAAGGATGTTGCAGGTTTAGGGGTGTCGTTGGTGATATATATTGAAGTGCTTAATGTAGATGGCTTATTGGAGGATGAACACAACGAGGGCAGTGATCAAAGTTGCCAACCAGATGGGGATGAGAGTAGTGAAGGAGGTGAAGAATGATTTGACAATGATTGGTCTGAAGTTGATTCAGATTATTGTGGTGAGGAAGATGAGGCAGTGCATGAAGTTGGTGAAAGCAGCAAGGGAAAGGAACAGATTGAAGGTGAAGATAATGAGGACTGAGGAGATGTTTTGTCTAATTCTGATGATGGTGATGGGGACGAGGGATGAGATTTTGAAGGGGCTAATGTGGGTAATGCACCACTTTATTATCCGAGAATCCATTCTGAAGATCCTCCCCTCCAATTGAAGATGATTTTCAGTTCTTTTTCAGAATTTAAAGAAGCTTTGAAGGTCTAGTGTTTTAAGAGGGGGCGGGCATATACATTCAAGAAAAATGACAAGAGAAGGGTTATTGGTTTTTGTCCAATACTGTTTGATCCAAAAATACAATGTCAGTGGTTTATTAGAGTAGCTAGAATTGGTGAACTACAGGGTTATGTACATATAAGAAAATTCACGGAGAAGCACACCTATGAGTTTGAAGTTAGGAACCCATCAATGAAGTTGGGTTGGATAGCCAAAAAATATGTCGAAAAATTAGACGACATCCAAAAATGGGTGCAAAGGAGTTCAAGCACAAAGTGCAGGTTGAAAATAGGTGTTTTATCTCTAAACATTAAGGGTACAGGGCAAGAAGCAAAACTTTGCAGATTGTGAGGGGCTCAGATATCTCTCAATATGGCCAGTTGCATGATTATGCTATGGAGATCAAGAGAAGTAACCCAGGCAGCACTGTTGTACTGAAAATGAATGATGAGATATGTGATCCAAGAATAAGGCAGCAAAGATTTCAGAGAATGTATGTCTGCTTTTATGGTGTTAAAGAGGGATTTTTGAGGGGTTGTAGGCCTTGGTTTGGCTTAGATGGGACATTTATGAAGGGCCAATGTGGGGGATCTTGCTTACTGTAGTTGGTGCAGATCCTAACAATGGGATCTATCCAATTGCATATGATGTCACAGAGGAGAAAACAACGACTCCTGGAGTTGGCTCTTGACCTTGTTGAAGGCTGATCTAGGCATTTCAGATTCAAAAAACTGGACTATAATGTCAAACAAACAGAAAGGGTTAATCCAATTATGTGATAGTATTTTTCTAGATGCCGAGAAGAGATTCTGTGTCAAACATTTGCATGGAAATTTGGTGAGTGCAAGTTTTAGAGGGTTGGAACTAAGAAATCATTGTGGGCAACTGCTAAGGCCACAACACCTCCATAATTTATAACTAACTTCAGCAAGATTGTTGATATTAATGAGGATGATGCCAAGTGGTTGGACGACAAGCCTCCGAGTGAGTGAAGTAGGTCTGGTTTCAGCACACATTCAAAGCGTGACATTTTGCTAAATAACATGTGTGAATCTTTTAATTCAAAGATTCTTGAAGCAAGGGAGCAACCAATTTTTTCCATGCTTAAGGACTTGCGGCATTACTTGATGGATAGAATCAGTGAAAACAGGGAAAGAGCAGAAAAGAAGTGGGCTGGAACAGAAATATGCCCGAAAATCTTCAAGAAAATTGAGAAGAGTGCAGAATTGGCAACTATGTGTGTGACTCACTAGTCGCTGAAGGACTGTATGAGGTTTCATGCGTTTACGGTGAGCAGTATGTTGTCAATTTGCCAAACAAGACATGTGGATGTAGAAAATGGAAATTGAGTGGAGTTCCTTGCATTTATGCAATTTCTGCATGTTGGGCTTCAGGGATACAACCTCAAGATATGGTTGATAAGTGTTATAGTGTGGACAGATATTTGGCTGCATATGAGTTTGGAATTCTGCCACTAAATGGGATGCATAAGTGGGAAAAATCAACAAAGAAGGGTTCATTGCCTCCATTGTATTCTAGGCAAGCGGGAAGACCAAAGAAAAAGATAAGAGCCTCTTGTCATGAGATTGCTGAGCCTTCTAAGAAGTCCAAGAAAATCGGTAGAAAATGCATAGTTATACGTTGTAAATGCTGTGGAGAATAGGGGCACAATATAAGGACTTGCAAAAAGCGTAATGAAAGTGAGCCTCAGGTTGACTCCCAACATGAAAATGAAATGCATGAGGCTGACGCTGAAAATGAATTGCATGAGGCCGAGGAAGCTGAAAATCAAATGCATGAGCCCGAAGCTGAAAGTCAAATGATTGAGAACGAGAATCTCTACATGGACTAGACACAACCAGAAATGGGCCAAGCCAGTGTAAGTTTGTATTATTGTTTGTCATTCTACGCTTTGTGTTTGCTATTGTTTTTTTATATAAGATTTAGTAACTGTTTCTATTTTTGCAGGATCAAGCTGAAATGGGATTGAATTTTCAGGACACGGATGTTCATGATGAATTTCAAATGGGATTGAATTTGCAAAACCAAAGTTGATTTGTTGAAGTTGAAACAGATCTTTCAACCGGGAAGAAGGTATTAGTATTAGAATAACATTAGAATATTATCACTTTAATTTTGCTTTACATTGACTTACTAAAATTTATATGTGGCTGTAGAAATCTGTTAGCAAATCGAAAGGAAAATGCAAAGTTGTTAGAAAAAATGCTAAGCAGAAAGGATTACTAAGCAAAGGGGGTATGGAGAATGAGGTAAATACTGTTTTTATTTGCATTTTTGTGTGTATTGGAGTAAATTTTGTGAACCATGCTCTCAATCATTTTGCAATTTATAGGTAAGCCAAGACTTACCATTGGGTGAATCTAAAAGAATTTCAAAGTGGGAAATGTTTGGAATGACTGCACCTCCATTTGAGGTTGGTTCTAAACCTGTCTTGGAGAATAAGAAGAAAGGTTCTATTGATATTTCTAATGCTGAGGTAATGTGAAGTGTGAATGGTTGGGTGCTGTTTAGTGAACTTTGATTATTTTATTATGACAATGTGTTTTGTCTGACATAATATTATGTTGTACAGGTAATGCAAAAAAGGGGATTTGAAGCTAAAGCTTCTAAGAAGAAGAAAAACAGTGATCAGGTTATATCTTCCGCACCTCCTTCAAATTATGATTTCATTCCAGAAGATGTCATTTCTAATGTGCAACCATTTACTTCTCAGTCATTAGCTTCAGTGTCAGTTCTTGCAAAAATTCAAGAACTGCTGGAAGGTAGAAGTGAAGAACCTATTAATGTAGAAGAGCTAACAAGAGCCCTCAAAGTGGAGCAAGATTTGGCCAAGAAGCGGGTGGAAACATATATCCAGACAAATCCAACTGATCCGTTGCAATTAGGTGTTATACAGAAGTCTATTAGCCCAAATGCAATGATGGGTTTGAGAGAGTTGTAGAAGTTATGTGTTGTAACATTGCCGGGTGATTATGAGAAACCATTGCATGGGAAGAGTGTATATGAGATATTTGACATCCCAGTGCCTGCTTTTTTAAGCAAAGGACAATCTTCTGACAAGAAAAGCAAAGGAAATGATCGGATTGAAGATTAGTTTGTTACTGGTTTATTGGAAGTAGATATTTGGTAGTTGTTATTTTGGATGGCATTTTCTTTAAATTGAATTTCTTGATACTTTGTATTGTGGTAGATCTACCTTGATTGGTATCTTGGAGGGCATTTGCATGATGTTACAATGCCTTATTTGCTTAGAAATGCTATTTCAGGATTAAATGACATTTGCATTATTTTGAGGAAGCTTGTTTGATAGAATTTTTATGGAATGTACAGATGTTATAATGCAGCATTTTAGACTAATTCGAGCTTGTTTGGTTGGCTGTCATGTTGCATTATTTGGAAATTTGTTGACAAAAATGCAACATCAACTTCTGCAAAAACAAAAGTGAGACACAGGTTTTAAACAAAATATCATACCATTCAAACTTGCCCATCAAGTGTTTGACAAAAATCTAGAACTAAACGAAATCCAGAACTAGCAAAATGTGGTACAATTCAAGAAATAATTGCCTACACAAGGGGCAAATTATTGAACAATAGCATTCAAAGATTGCTAAACACTTCCTCCTACTTTTAAACTACAACAAACGGCTCAAACACCCTAAACCATAACAAACACCACACAAAATTCAAACATCCTCATTCCTTATCCTTTGCGATTTAACCAAGCTTGGAGTAAAATAAGAGTAATTAGAATAAGAATCCATCTTGATCGGCGTCCCAACTTCTCTTTCACCTTTTTAATCTCTTCATCTTTTTCGTTCATCCTTCGCAACAATTCCGGAATTATGACTTGTGCCCTTTCACACATTTCAGGGTCATACCGCTCAAAAAATTTACAATCATTCAAACCCTGATAGAAAAACCAAAGCTTTCATGAAGAATCCAATTTCACACAAGACAATTATGGAAATAAGTCTTGCGTAAACTTACTGGCCATTTAGGGCATCCGAAAAACCTCCTGCCACCATTTTTACCCTTCCAAGTCGTTTTCAGCATTGCAATCTAACCACAATAGCACCTTTGACTCATATGATTCATTCCATTGTCGGCTCTACCGGTTGTGTTGTTAGATTCGGCCATTTCCGTTCCCAGAAGAAGAGTTCTCGTAGGTCAACAACAAGAGGGTGTCAACTTTCAGTCATATATATAGTACCTTTTTTTGCATTTTACAAAAAAGGGTCCGAATTTTGTAAATATTGAATTTTGACCCCAAGAAATTGGTAACCTGTTAGCTAGCCAGTAAAAGGGACCAAACCTGCGAAAGAGAGATAGTTAGGGGACTAAAAGTGCGAGTTTCCATAATTAGGGGACTGAAAGTGTAACGAGGGTATAGTTGAGGGACCAAAACTGTGATTTTCCCAATATTATGAATGTTTAAGTGAATAAAGTACAAAGGATAAATTGTGTAAAGCTACTACAAAATGCATCATTTTCGACAGACTATAAACAGGGCCGCTCCTTAGACTTTAGGGGCCCTGAACGATACAATAAAAGATGCCGTAGTTTTTTTTAAAAAATGACATTTTTGGATTAAAAATTATTTATAGTATAATATTATTTTGTTTCAAAATTGTTCAAAATTATTAAATAGATAATTGTCAAAATTTTCAACATTTATTGCAGCACAAACAATTTCAGTTTCGTTTGTAATTATTGTAATGTATTAGAAATAACAATTTTGAAAAGGAATTAATATTTATCACCATTCTAACTATAATTAACATTAATTATTAAATGTAAAAATTTAAAAATTCACTTTGAACATTGCAATAATTTTTAATGATTTACTATGTCTACGTGCAAGTTGTAGACCCACAATACTCACTTCGGAAGAATCTTCCATCTAGATCAAAATGTAACTATTTGAGTTACAATGTAAGAAAAAAAATCACGATATATGTGTAAGGTTTCAGTAAATAAAAAAAATTATTGTAATCATATTAGTTAATAGAGTAAACTCCACATTTGGTCCTTTACATATGGCCTAATAATCTTTTTGGTCCCTTACATTTCAAAATGATCTTTTTGGTCTTTTACTTTTATTTTTCAAACTATTTGGTCTCCTACATTTCAAAACGGTCTTTTTGGTCACTTACATTTATTTCTTGAACTATTTGGTCCCTTGGCAACAAAAAACGTTAATATCACTCGCAGTTTCGCTCACATGACTCCGTTAGCGAAGGGTAAAATTGTCCTAACGTCATTTTCAACATCTCAATGATTTTCTTCATTAGGTTGTTTTCTTCTTTCGGAGTCGCGTGGGTAGAAGTGCGAGTAATATTAACATTTTTCGCTAGATTAAAAAGCCAATGGACCAAATAATTCAAAACATAAAAGTAAGGGACCAAAAAAACCGTTATGCAATGTAGGGGACCAAATAGTTCGAGAAATAAAAGTAAGGGATCAAAAAGATCATTTTGAAATGTAAGGGACCAAAAATATTATTAGGCCATATGTAAGGGACCAAATATGGAGTTTACTCTAGTTAATAAATCAGTAGACTTTTTGTGTGATATCATAAAATATGAAGGTCCTGATAAATATATAGAGGTAGTATTATTATATTTTACTTAGTCAAATTAATTAGTAAAATTTTTGCGCAGACATATCCGAAGATTGAGCAATAGAGCACAGGCTTTTGTTGAGGCTGTTATCTAATAGATTACAAGTATACGAAATTTTTTTCCCCAAATATTCATATAGGGACCATATAAATACCAAAACAAACAAAAAAAAAATTGAATTTCTCAAACTATAGAAAACGAAGTTGGGAGATTCGTTTTTCGTTTTCTTCAAAAAAAAAAAAAAATTTGTGAAAAAAAAAATATTTGCAGGAAGAATGAATCTCCAAAATTTTTTAAAACTTTTTACAATTAGTTATATAATTATATGTAAAGTAATGTAAAAAATAATTAAATAACTATTTTGTAATGTAAAAATAATTAAATAATTATTTTGTAATTGAAAACGAGTTCACCAAAAATGTTGCTAAGTTTTTATACATTTTCAAATATAATATTTTTTAATGTAAAACGAATTAAGGCGATTCGAAATGGACACCCGTAATTCATTTTTCAGTTTTTATGGAACAAAGGCAAGGTGTAATTTATATAACTGAAAATCTAATAATTTATACATTTTTTCTGAAATATTTAATTTAAAATGAATGATATAAAACACGAACTTATGTTTTAATAATAAAATTATTTTTAAAATAAGTTATATAATTTAATAAATAAAATTAATTTCAAAATAAGTAAAATAATTTAAGTGAATTCGTTTTCTCCTGAAAACGAATCTCCAGAATTCGTTTTCTTCCAAAAAAAATTTAATATAAAATTAGTTAAGTAATTCTATGTAAACTAATGTAAAAAATAAGTAAATAATTATTTTGTAATTGAAAACGAGTTCACCAAATAGGTTCTAAGTTTTTATGGTTTTTTAAAATATAACTATTATTTAATGTAAAACGAATTATGGTGATTCGAAATGGACACCCACAATTCGTTTTTTATTTTTTAGGGGAACAAAGGAAAGACATAATTAAATAACTAAAAATCTAATTTGTAATTGAATAAAATTTTTAAATAGTTTTTATTTTTTTTATAAATATTTTTGAAAAATTGAATTGAGTGAAATAAAATTATTATTAAGCTTATTTTTAAAAAAAATAGAAAAAAATAATTTTAGTAGAAAACTGATTTATTGAAATAAAATTATTTTTAAAATAAGTAATATAATTTTAGTTAAATAAAACAAACTGAGAAAACGAATTCATTGAATACGTTTTTTGAATACTAGTATTTTTAAAATAAGTAATATAATTTTAGTTAAGTAATAGAAAGTGAGAAAGAATTCGTTTAATAAATAAAATTAAATTTAAAATAATTTTAGTTAAATAATACAAAATAATCTAACGAATTCATTAGAAAACGAATTGAATCCTTTTTTGTTTTCTCATAAAAATTCACTGAATTCGAATTCAAGAGAAAACGAATTCAGCAAATTTGTTTTCTCTTGAAAACAAATTCACTGAATTCAGTTTCTGGAGACAACGAATTCAGTGAATTTGTTTTCAAGAGAAAACAAATTTGCTGAATTCGTTTTCTGTTGAATTCGAATTCATTGAATTCGCTTTCTACCAAAATTGCTTTTTTGGAAATTTTTTTATAATAAAATTAGTTAACTAATTCTATGTAAACTAATGTAAAAAATAAGTAAATAATTATTTTGTAATTGAAAACGAATTCACCAACATCGTTTCTAAAGTGGCACGATAATCTGAGACATAAAGGAAAAAAGAAAAAAGAAAAACTACGCCTTAAATATTTTAAATAATTTTTTTCGTTAAATATTTTTGGAAGAAACGAATTCAGCTAAATAACATTACGCATATTTTTAAAAAATACAAAAAAAAATTTAAATAATAGAAAAAGTGAAAACGAATTGCATGAATGATTCGTTTTCTCCCAAAAAAAAAAAAATTTTAACAAATTTTTTTTTAAATTTTTTTTGAAGGAAACGAAGCTCCCGGATTCGTTTTTTTGGAAAACGAATCTGGGAGATTCGTTTTCTATACATTGGGAATGAAAAAAAAAATTTGGTGTATTTTGGTAATTTTTGGTCCCCATATGAATATTGGGGGAAAAACCCACAAGTATACTGTTTATGCTTCAATTTATTATATTAAATTTTATAATTAATTGTACTCAATATTGTTCCAAATTCCAATAATGAAATATGCACTATACATTTGCTTATTGAAAAAAGAACACGGTGGAAATAATTATATACAAATAAATTAATAATAAATGTTCAACAAACATCGTCTCATACACCACACCACACATAATTCCTGAGTGCAGATCAGGGTGTAACACCACTTAACCGCCCATTATCTATATATATATATATATATATATCCGTAACCTCATTGGCTTTTTCCCCCATAATTGCCTCCCTCCTCCAACGTCCAACGCCACTCCCGATCATCGCCAACTCAACGATCAGCAACTCCATCACCACTTGTCTCTTCCCTATTAATTACCACTCTACTCTGGTTTGTCAAAATGACAATTTTAGTCCCTTATATTTAGGTCAGTAGTAATTTTAATCCATTTTTTTATGAATTTGACATTTTTCACCCTTAATGTTTACATGTTTGACACAATTGGTCATTTTACCTACTATAAAAAGTTTAGCAAATAATTTTGAACATTTTTAAGGAAAAAAAATTAGGAAAAAATCTCATTAAAGGCGTTGCAGGATTTGAAATTCCTTAAAAGGAGAGGGCGTAACTATTTTATAATTCTCATTAAGGGCGTCAAATTTTTTTAATATTTTAATTATTTTATTTAATACATTTTTATTATTATTATTCCTCTTCTTCGTCTCGAAGTTGTCACGAACAAAGAGAGCATCATTGCACAGAAGTAACCACAGTGATTTGGAAACATAAACGGCCAGAAAGACAGGGAAAAAATAACTCTCCGGTGAGAACACCCTTGTTTGAAAAGAAAGGGCTGTCATTATCCAATTGATATTTTTGTTTGCAGAGAAAACAGAGAAAACAGAGAAAAAAGATGAGGGAAAGCTGCGACGAGAACAACCGAGAGATCAATAGGCTGAATGCCTTGTTTGTGATAAGCTTTTGGATGTGGCTTTTTAATTGTGTAAAATGCTGAATGCCTTTAGGTTGTGTTTGTTTCCCATGGAATTGGGATATGGAATTGGAATTGGGGCTCTAATTCCAATTCCATTGTTTGTTTGTAAAATAATTTTTAAAAATTGGAATCCAAATATCTCCAATTCACAATTTCAATTCTTTGATTGGACTTAAGAATTCTAATTCTAATTCTATTGATGTGTAGTTTGTAGTGAGTGTGTATGTGTTTTGTGTGTGTAGTGAGTGTGTGTGTTTTGTGTATGTGTGCGTTGTGTGGCCGTTCTGGCGTGGCCGCCGAACATTTATACCTAAGAATTGAAAAGCTTCTTCAACAATGAAGCATTGGACCGCTTTGGTCTAGATTTTCTATCAAAATGGCCCTATAGCGGTTCAACCTTTGGACTAACTTGGTCCAAGATTTTATTACTTATTTATTTGAAAATTAAATTAAGTAAATAAGGTTTTTTCTTATTTTTAGTAATTTTTAATTGGGTGAAATGCACTAAATATCACACAACTATTGAGTTTTGCAAAAAAAAATACCACTTTTCTTTTAAAAAGCTCATTTACAGACATTTTACTTTCAAAAAGGGCAAAAATTACCATTCTGTTAGTCAATTCTGTTAAGTGACTAACAGTAAAAAAAAGACAGGGGCAAAACTGTCATTTCACACATTGCCGCACTGTTCATTTTATTCCCAAAAAAAAAAATGGCGATGAGGACGAACCCAGCGCCGTTAATGGTGACGACGAGGATGCTGTTCGTGCGATATGGAATAGACAAGTACTGCATCACCGATTTCTTCTTGATAATGTTGACGAACGTCGGCCTAAAATTCATTCATCGCAACCACCAATCAATCAATCAATCAACGTGCACACAAAAACGAAAATCAATCATCGGAAAATTTCACTAGATTTAGTGGAACAAGAGAGCCTTACGCCGGCGACAGAAACAGAGCGAAAGCGATGATGTTTCCTGATCAGAAACCAAAACCAAGATCAATCCCACATCAAAACCAAACAAACACCTCACAACGAATCATCCAACGAAAAAAAATTCAAATAAAACAAAGAACTCACCCAAAATCCCAACTAGAGTCCTTGTAGTCTCAGCTAAAACCATGATTGCTATCAACAAATGAAACCGGAGAGCGAGCAAAGAGGAACAAAGAAGAAACCAAGAAACAGAGGAGAGAAAAACTCAAAGAGCACGAGGTGTGTGCGAAGGAAGTGAAGAAAGCGAAAAAAGCATGAAACAATGGATTCTGCAATGAAGTTGATAAACAATATTGTAAATATATATAGCAAAAGCGAGATGGGATTGCGCAAATCCCAGCCCTTCACGAACAACAAATTTTTAAAATTTTTCGCAATTTTTTTTCTTCTGTGAATTGACAAAAAATTTTTGGTTAATTTTGGGGCAGGGTTAGTTACGTGGAGAAATTACTGGTTAATCACTCTCTAGAAAGAGAAGAAAAATTAAAAATAGAAAAAGATTTAGAAGCTACGGCCATGGCAGGAGTACAAATGGAACTGGGGTGAAGGCTATGGCTGTTTTGTAGTTGCAGAAGAGAGAGATGGCGAGGAAGGAGGTAATTTCATGAAAAGATGAATATGCCCCTGTATTTTCGTCCCGTTAGCCACTTAACGGCTGTTATGGAGAAAAGGTACTTTCCGCACGTTTGAAAGTAAAGTGCTTGTAATTGGAGTTTTTAAAAGAAAGTGATATATTTTGCAAAAAAGGATAGTTAAGTGGTATTTGGTGCACTTCACCCTTTTTAATTATTAAATATTGTGTTTTAAAATGAATTACATAATTTTTTACTCAAATTTATGTTAGTTTATTTTTAGAGTGTAAATTATAATCATGAAAATAATTTATTTTTATACAAATAATATTTTGTTGGTAATAAAAGATATTTTATATTATTTCACATGTTTTTCAAAAAATAAATACATTATTAATTGAATATAAAAACACTATACGAATGTATGTAATAAATAAGGGTGTCTAGTGACCTACTCCCTCCTTTCCATTAGAAGAGTCTACTTTGGTCAATATACAACTCATTATTATTGTCAATGTACACATCTAAAATAGCTAATTTGACACAATTTATTCTATCTATATCCTTATCTTATTAAGTATGAATTAATTGTGGATCACACATGATTATACTAGCAGCAAGGGTAAGAGGAGTAAAAAATTTGAAAGTGGACTTTTCTATTGAAATAGAAAATATTTTTCAAAGTGGATTCTTCTAATGAAATGGAGGGGTTATAAAATAGGAAAAAACCATAGTCCCTTTATGAAACCATTTAGTGAGTCAATAATGACCTATGATGAATTACTAATGCAATTTTATGGGTTATTATTTACTGTCTCAATAATTTCGTGAAAGACTATGGTATGATCCAATAAATTAC
This sequence comes from Leptodermis oblonga, assembly GCA_016801395.1. Lineage (NCBI taxonomy): Eukaryota > Viridiplantae > Streptophyta > Magnoliopsida > Gentianales > Rubiaceae > Leptodermis > Leptodermis oblonga. Next base: position 11,820,623 of record CM028756.1, on the reverse strand, counting down.
ACTGAATAAATATATAATTATTTAATAAATAGCACTCCTTCCATTTCTAAATGTATTATATTTTAGCTTGTTGCACACATATTAAGAAAATTGCTAAAATTACATTGTTAACCTGATTAAATTTATTTGATTATCCCAAAATATCATAAATTGTGTAATTATTCAAACCTTATTAATGATAAAGTTAACACATTCTATCTTGAATATACAGCTTTGCAAGTTTATTTAATGATAAAATGATTATGTTACACATTTTTTGATATAAGATGTAGTTTCAATGAGTTTAGCCTTAGAAATCTACAATATAAATTAATGATAAAATTACATTAAACAACGGTAAATATTGAACAAAATGCACTATTTACCTTTAAATTTCTAAAATATAATACATTTAGAAATAAATTTGAAAGACTAAAACTTCATATATTTAGGAATGGAGGGACTAGGGAGTACTTTTTTGATCCAACCTATTAAAAACCAAAGTGTCGCCGGTCGCCGGCAACACTTTTGCAAAAGTGTCGCCGGCGTGGTTTTTTTCTTTGGTTTTTTTTTTTTTCCTTCTTTTATGTAGTTTTATTAATTATTTTACTTGTATTATGTCCGAATTTATTAGTAGTTTTGTCAAAATTGTGAAATTTTTACCGAAATGGGGAAGATCCGCCCGGTGGTCGCTGCAAATATCAAAAATCTCAACTTTAAGAGGGGGGGGGGGGGGGGGGGGGGGGGGGGGGGGGGGTGATTTTGTGTAAAACCATCGCCGGGCGACGGCGATGGTTTTGTAGAAAACCATCACCGGGCGATGGTTTTCTACAAAACCATCGCCGTCGCCCGGCGATGGTTTTACACACAAACCATCGCCGGCGACCGGCGATGGTTTTGCAGCGACATTTTTTTTTTTTAAAAATTTTTCCAGCAGATTGGAAAAAAAAAAAAATTTTAATTTTTTTTTACCCCAAGGGCATTTCGGTCTTTTCACGCAAAAATGTCGCTGCAAATATCAATTCCGTAAAATTATGGGTAAAGTTTTTGTCCAAACCAAAATAAATTGGTCCAGAATTCGAACCATTGGAGATACCTGACCACCAGAAAGTAGAGATGTTGGGAAGCGGCATAATGAGATGAAATGAAGTGTGGGTCACGTATTGTTGGGTGAGGGAGAATACGGTACTTTAGTACTTTTTAGGCCTTTGTTGGGTAGACTCCAAATCCATGGTTGGTGGACCATTTGTTTCCATTCCAACGTTCGGCTCAACTTCTGGAACCAATTACAAAGAAAGTGACGAACTACAAACGTTTGTAAACGGTAAGGCAATTGCTACTTTTTTGTGGTGGTGACAGCTAATTACCTGTTTGTATTTTCAAATGTATGATTATTTTTTTAATGGAAAAATGACATTTTTAATCTCTTACGATTATGCCTATGCCAATTTTAGTTCCTTTTGTTTGCCTGTGGCGATTTCAGTCCCTTTTGTTTGTCATTGTGGCAGTTTTAGTCAATGTTTAATAAACCGGATTGGAAGCTGAACCGGCCGAACTCAGGGGTCGGGGTTTAATAGGGGTTCAGGAGTTGAACCGGTGACGCCATTATAATGTCATAAATATATTTAAAATATTATATTTCTCATAATTAATAAATATTTAATTTTTATAATATTAGAAAGATAATTTTTAAAATGAAAAGTAATACATTAAATTATTTTTTAAAATGAAAAGTAATACATTAATTTATTTAACTTCTAAATTATCATATGAGCATATTTAGCCTAATGGCAAATCACTTTTCTTATAAGTGTTTCTTTTTTTGATGACACATGTTCAAATCCTGACTAGGTACAATTAATTTTTATATTTGTTTCATGTTTTTCACATACCACATTGGTTGTGGATAGAAATAAGTTCCCATATATAAAGAGAAGGGATGCAAAATACTTCAAAAAGAAGAAAACACCGATAAAAGAGAAAAATAAAGTTTGTGCCGGTTCACCCAATTTTACTTGGTCGAATAGGCCAATCCGATCTGACTTGTTCAACATTGGTTTTAGTCCCCTTTTGTATAAATTTTGGGTTAAGATATGAATTGTAAAATAAAAAAATTACACGTTTGACACCCTAAATTTACAAAAAAATTGCCTTTTTCCATGCGCTTTTTTGATACCCAAAAGTGAATTTTTTAGTTTCACAGTTCATGTCTTAGCCCAAAATTTATAAATTTTATAAAAAGTTCCTAAGTAATCCGTTCAACCTTCAACAAGTAAATGAGAGTAAAATTGCCACAATAATAAATAAAAGAGACCAAAATGGCACAAACAAACAAAAGGGACTAAAATTGCTAAAATCCTAAATGTAAGGGATTGAAAAATGCCATTTTTTAAAATATATATTTTAAGGTATCATTCTTACTTTTAATGAATAATTATTATTTTTTACTTTGAAAAAAGAAAAAATCCCATGATATTACAAAGTGGTAAACGCTAAGAATTGAATCAGGCCACATGCTGTCACTGGCTATGATTCGTTTTCATCTTTATTTTTTAAGTTAAGTTAATTGTTAAATTACTAAGAATATAAAAATACAAAATTATAAAATTATAACTGTTCTATTAATATAAAGAAATATAGAAATAAAATTATAAGTATTTGAAACACATAAAAAGATAATTTATAGTGCTGAACGACTTGTATCGTATCTTGTTATATATGTAAAGTGTTGGAAAAAAAAAATAGTTTTACTGAGATAAAAAGCTGAGTTAGTCTCTTGTGAAACGGGGTTATGCATGTGACACTGTTCACGTGAACAATATGCACGTTTTTTTTAAGAGAAAATGACGTTTTTAGTACTAAAAATTTTAGCTGTTTGTAACTTTGGTAATAAAAGTTTATTCAGTTTCAAACTTGTGCTTTATGTTTATACTTTGTTGCATTTTTAGTACCAATACCTGCTATAGCAGGTTTTATGTAGTCAAACCGAAGTCAAGGGTAATTTGGGGGTATTCTACAAATTCTACAATTTTGTAGGGGTTGAAAAGATATTTTTCTAATATTATTTCCAAAACATTTTCGCATTTTTTTTTCTCCTCAGTCGACGTACAAGTTTTCTTCCGACTGAGGAGAAAGAAAACCGCGAAAATGTTTTGGAAATTATATTAGAAAAATTATATTTTCAACCCCACAAAATTGTAAAATTATAAAATACCCTCAAATTACCGTTGACTTTGGTTTGACTACGTAAAACCTGCTATAGCAGGTACTGGTACTAAAAATGCAACAAAGTATAAACATAAAGCACAAGTTTGCAACTGAATAAACTTTTAGTACCAAAGTTGCAGACTGCCCAAACTTGTAGTACCAAAAATGTAATTCTTCCTTTTTTTTTAATTGATACTTGATCAAAATAAAACTGATACTTTTAAACAATACCAATCACAAGTATTCGTAATACTTTTTTCAAGTATCACTTTAAGGATAAACAAAATAAAGAAAAAGAAAAAGTTAAAAATGCTATTTCAAAGATTATAAGAAAGCGCTTGGTTGGGGGTAGTACAATAAAACAATGTGATTCACTTAGGAATGAAACCCATTGATGACGCGGGTGCTGACAGTGGAACCTCTAATACAAAGAGTGGAGCCCACTGTAGGGTACACAGTGGGCCTCACTGTTTGTATTAGTGGTTCCACTGTCGACGCACCCGCGATAGTGGATCTCCACTCGTTATTAATGCCATAGTCCAAAAATACTAGACAGTGTATATATATATATATTATTTATACTATATACAATAGAAAACATAAATTAGGAGAATAACTTTTCTATTGGCACATGGTATTATCAGACAAAATATATGTTTGCTATTATTTCTTAAAATTACTACACAAATTAATTATTACTCAAACTCTTTTATTTTATTTTTAACTTTTTACAATTTTGACTATGGTATAAGTCTAATTGAGATAAATTATAAATTATAAACTAAATTACTTTTTCATTCATGGAAATCGTCATTCACTTTTATTATTAGTTCTCATTTGACGTTTTATGATAATTTGACTTATCCAATAGTTTATTAAATTTTATTCTCTCTCTTAATTTTTTCATTTATCTCTTTTTCTTAACAGTTATATTATATTTATTAACTCGAGTTTAATTTTATATATAATGAAATATATATATATATATATATATCTAACCTATATAATAGAAACTAACATAGGCTTGATTTGAGGGTGCCACATGGCTGCCACATAAGATTAGTATTTAATATATATCCTATATTATGTGCCACATGGATGCCACATTGGCAACATAATTATTTACCCTATAACTTCATAATTTAAGATGACTTATCATCTTCTCCACTAGATAGCTTTCTCAATTTTTGTTTCACTTTATTATTTATTATCCAATTTAACTTATAATTAAATAACATGTAAATCGAATATAGGGGTGTCAAACGGGCGGGTTGGGCGGGTATTAAATGGGTGTTAAGTTAATGGGTAATGGGTGCCCATTATCCACTCAATTAATGGTTTTAACTCAAATGGGTAATGGGTAGCTATGGGTACCCAATGTAAGGCTTATTTAATAGTTTATTAATAAAAAAAATTTTAAATTTTTTTTTAATTTCATTTTAATTTTTTTTAAAGTGAATTTTAATTCTTTGAATATATTCTAAAATTTGAAATATTAAATTTTATATACTTTTATATTTAATTGTATGTAATTTTTTTGTCGAAACACAATTTTTAATTTTTTTATATTTATATAAACCCGTGCATGCCCCGACATCGAAACTGGGCCCAAGGCCCGAAACTGGGCCCGGGCCAAAATTGGGCCCGAGGCCCAAAACTGATCCCGAGGCCCAAAACTGGGCCCGGGCTGAAACTGGGCCCGCCCCGAAATCGGTCAAAAATTGGGCCCGAACTGGGCCGGCCTGGCCCGGCCCAAATCCAAACCCGGCCTAAACCCGAACGAATTTTGAATTAGTATTATAAGTAGGTAATTTTAAAATATTATAAAAAAATAAATGGAAAAAAAACGTAAAGTAATTGTAGGACACGAAAAATAAAGAAAAAGAAAAAATAAGTTTGAAGAAAAAAATAAAATGAGCACACTAAAGTATGTGAGTTGTTGGTTTTTTTTTTTTTTTTAATACTTTTAAGGGTAATTGTGGATGGGTATTTTTGATACCCATGATGGGCGGGTTTTAGGGTACCCAATGGGCTACCCTAAATCCGCCCATTATATATTTAGCCCAAGCCCACCCAACCATTATTTTTTAAAGTGGATTTTATTGGGTTAATACCCAATGGGTTTGGGCGGTTTTTGGGTTAGTGGGTTTTTTTTTTGACGCCCCTAATCGAATAGTCACCTAATAATTATGGAAATTGTGGAAATGTGGGGTAGCCATTGGCCAATGCCATTCATGATTTCAATTGTTGTTCCTTTGCTATGTGCTCTACAAATACTCGTACTTCTTTGGCTTCTTCTTGCATTGTTCATCGCACCCCAAAAAATATTTGTTAATATTATTCTATCACACAATTGTTCTAAATTTTGACCCAAAAAATGGCAACCTACGACTATCCATATACATTGAAGTATTGAACGGGTGATTTTATATTAGATAAGCTTACAACTGTACATATCTTATCTCTTAAAATTAATTATTTTTACTCATATCTCTTCTTGTGTGTGTTGAAAAAATATAAGCTTATATGATGGACCAATATTTCTAACTCCTATACTTTTCTTGAATCTAACCCAATGCACACACGTACATTACATGTATTTATAACATGTATCATATACATAACATAAGTATAACCAATTAAATTCTAAACTATTTCATATTCTCTTAAAACTTAAGTCGAAGAAAAATTATAACCAAATAATACTATTGAGAAAATGCCGGGCATTGCACGGCATACAACTTCTAGTATATATATAACAGGGAATGTATTGAGAACTTTTGTACTTTTTTGTTTTTTCACTTAAATGTTAAAATATCATATAAATTCACTTTATTATTTCAACTTAATATTATCAATTTATTTTAACTATATAACAATGATTGGACAAACCACGCTTTGCGATGTGAAATAAACTAGTATATATATATATATATATATATATTGATTCATACTTGTTTATACTACACACGTTCATTGGGGAGGAGCTAGGATAATTTAATAAGGAGGATTAATCCCACGTGATCTGTGTGAGCTGTCTGAGAAAGTTCACTAGACGTTCTCGAATTTGATCTCAAAACTTACTGGTTATCTTGTTCATAAGATAAAAGAGGTCTATCTATTGGATTAACCCCAAAGTAATTATCATTTAGATAAACTATTTGGGTACGCTTGGTTCATCAAGAAAATGAGAATAACAATGGTGAAAAATGATAGTGAAAATAATTATTATAATTGTGTTGTTTAATTTGTTATGGGAAATAACTATCATTTCGATTGATGGTGTTTAGTTGATATAGTAGACATTTATATGAATATAAATTAGTTGGACGTTTTATTTTACATTAAAATTTTAAGATATTGTAAACTAATTATGTTTAATTATATAGTAATTTAGTTGTTATTAAATAAATTTTTTTATAAGAAAAAGTATATTAAAAAAACAATTTGGAGGGGTATGGGTTTCATTCCTCACAAATATGGGGGAATGGAGAATTGCTCACTTTTGGGATTTCGAGTTGGGATCCGGAAAATGATAACCCTCAATCAAACAATCCTTAATCATTCTCATACGCCACTCCCAAACCCTTAAAAAAGGCACCTCCCATCATATTAGTTAATGTATGGGGTAACTAAACAGGTAAAATATATGTTTTAGAGAGTTCATGGGCTAAAGTGAAAGTAACAACACGTTTTTTAAAGTTGAGAGGCCAAATGACACAAAAAAACTTCAATGGCATGTGGTGTCATTTGCTCGTAAACTTATTTATGACGTATGCTGAGTTCACTTTTTCTATACTTTTGTTTTATTTTATTCTTATCTTAAACCATAAAATTGAGGGAGCTTCCAGACTGACTCTTTGATGGTCCGATGCGGGATACATCATAGACTAAAGTTGATACACGTGTTTTATTTATTAAAACCAAACAACCCTAATCATTTTCAAGTTTTTGCGCATAAAATTTTACGGAGTACAAGTAACTTTTGAAGAGTAAAGAAAGAAAACATTTTGAGCAAGTCAAGTAGCCGCTTGAACAAGCTGAGCAAAAGGATTCTGTGAAAAATAAAGCAACAAAGCAGCTTGAAGAAGCTGAAATGAAGATTGAGCAAGCTGACCGAGCTGATTCATCTGCGATTTTATTTCCTGAGTTCATGAAGTAGCTGAACTATCATCATTTTTCCAGAATAAAAGGTGAGCATGACCATGATTAAACTAAAATAATGTGCTCAGCAATTAGTGCAACCAAAGCATGATTAACTTAATCCAACGTGTACAAACTTTTGGAGGAAAGTTAGTTAGGAGTTATGTTAACTTGCACATTTGGTGCATTTTAATGGTATAGAGAGGTGTAGTTTTAGTTCATGTAGAAAAGCTGTTGAGGCACACATTTGTAAATTACTTAATCTTATTAACCAATATAAGAAATATTCTCTCACTATAATCCGTGAACTTCCTCTAGAGTTCTAAGAATATTTTTCCTATTTTCAAATGTGAAATAAGTGATCATGAATGATTCATGTTGCTGATCTTCAGTTTTCAATATCGAATATTGATATTGTTCCAATTGAAAAGTCACACGGTATAACTATTTATAATTGCTAGTGAGTTTGACACCGGGTTAGGCACGGTGCCCTCTTAACATAATGTAATTAGTTCAATAGTTGAATTTAAATAAATTTTTACATGATAGTGTTTTGCAAAAAAATGAGATACTTTATGATTCCCTCAAATCAAGCACATCCAAATCTGTAAACACATGAAATATAAAATTTGAAGTGGTCTGGCTGCAGGGTGATTTTGATCAATGAGAGTGTGAAAGATTAAGCATAAATATAATAAAAGACTTAATATGTGAAATAATTGCCTTTCATAGACAATTTGTTTAGCCTCAGAAACATTAGCATCATTTATTGCAGCTTTGGACCCGATCACACCTCTATGACACCTTCACAAGTATGGAAACAAAATAATATGGCTGCACCTCTATTCCTTGGGCTCTGAATTATATGGCTACTGAAACAAAATAATTAGTTACTGAGAACATCGAAAGTAATAATGATAATATTAACTAAAAGATTTCTTGTAACTGTTGTGAACAATTGTGTTCTTCGTTACCTTAGACTAAAGGATTTGTTTCTGCAGAAGCGATTTAGAGTAGAGGAGTCTCTAGCCATCGGATGAAAGAGGACTACCATCAAATGAATCTCAACCCTTGAATTTTTTCATATTCCCTTTTATGTCATCATATCATCATATAGACAAGATGCCTTAGAAAACGAATTTTGTTTTATTTTTTATTTTTCCTTTCTACCCCTTACTAATTTTATTATATACAATTTACAATTAATTTATATTTTAAAAGTAAAAGTAAGGGTGCGCTTGGTCCATAGAGGGGAATGAGAATAGGAATGAGAATGATAATAGTGGAGAATGATAGTAGAGAGAATCATTGCTGTTGTGTTGTTTAGTTTGTACTTTGTAGTAAGGAATTATTATCATTACTATTGATGGTGTTCGGTTGAGAAAAAAAAAAATCATCATAAAACTTATTTTATTATTATATTTTGTTTTAAATTATTAAAATATTATAAAATAATTATTTATAAATATATTATAATAAAAGTTATTACAAATTAAAAATTTTTATAATAAAAAAATGCATATACAGAGTGAATTTGGAAGGAATGAGTTTAATTCCTCCCAAAATGGAGGGGAATGGCTCAACCCCCACTTTTAGTATATCGTGGTGGGTCCAGGATTTCATTCCTATGAACCAAACACCTCTATTTCATTATTATACTCATTTCCCATATCAAAAACCACTCAACCAAGCACCCTAGCGTAAGACTTTTTTAATGAGGACAAGAGAATATAACAACGATCCAAAAGTTCTAAATCAACACTTCATATATAACAGCAACGGTCATGAAAGTTGGCTCTGTTTGTTTTGTAACTCATTTGAGAAATTTTTCACCTTTAAAAAGAAAAAAAACTTATAAACAGACAATTTCATTTTTTCTTAAATTCAAATTTCAAATTTTAAATTTTCTACTCACATTATTTTTTAAAGAAACATCCACATTACCTTTTTTTACACAATTTTCCATAAAAAAATTCCCTCCAAAATTTTTTTTCTCCAAATATAAAAATTTCCTATTTGAGTTGCAAAACAAACAGAAGTTAAAATTCATTTGAGAGTGACGTACGTGTAGGGTTTTTTTGAGACTGGGGGGCCACTGGTATAATTCCACAGCATCTTGGATGAGATTATATGTGATGATGATTGATGACCAAAAGACACAGAAAGAGAAAAAATATCATCAGACCTATACGGCTGCACTAGCATTCCTTTAGAATTTAGAATATTTGGTCATCCATATTTTTGTCAAAGCCATAATTAGAGGGAAAAATCAATCCAACCAAAATCATGACAATTACTTTATGGTACTTTAATCATCACACTATATCATGTTATAATTTTCTTCTTAACTGAATGCAGATTTTTCGTGGAACGTTTCCAGACATCAAATTATTACCAGGAGAAAGCAAAGAAAAAGTTGGCCAAAAAAAAAAAATTGCAATTTTACGTTGCCGAGGTTCAAAATAAAATAAGTATGCGGTGGTATTTTTCTTGATATCATATCGATATTTTATGATATCAGTTAATACATAAAATATCAGTTAATACACTCAGCCGTCATTTTGTAAATAATTGTAAATGTTCTTATCTCTGTTATTCAAAACACACGAACCCGTGAAGGACTCCACAATGGTGCCCTATTGTAAGTATTTAATCTATTTTACGCCTAAGATCTATTGATTAGTACTGTACTGAAATTTCATACTAGATTGCAAGTTTAGTATAGAGTGTATGTCGATCGAAAGTCGCACATGTGTCTGAATTCTAAAGAAATCCATAGGAAAAAATTTCGGAACTTCATAAGTTGGACCGCAACAGGTTAATTTAGGTTGTCGGTTCTGCTCGTCCACCTTGAGTTTTCGTGATGCATAAGTCACTTGTAGCACTAACACACAGCCTTCCTTCGACGATTCGGTGCATACCACAAAATTTTCCTTCCCCTCTGGTAGCACTAACATCGGTGCGGTGGTGAGTCGCTTCTTGAGCTCTTGGAAAGCGGTCTCACCTTTCTCATTCCAATCGAATTTCACCTGCTCATGGGTTAGCTTGTTCATGGCTCTCATAATTTTGGAAAACTCATAAATAGTATCCTGCGAGTCCTAAGAAACTCCTCACAACGGTGAGGTTCTTAGGTGTCTTCCACTTCAGCACGTCTTGACTTTAGATAGGTCAACTGCGATCCCACTCCGAGAAATCATGTGTCCAAGAAATGAAACTTAATCGAGTCAAAATTCGCACTTACTGAATTTGGCATACATCTGGTGTTCTTCCAATCTCCGGAGCACTTTTCTTAAATGCTCTTCATGTTCTTTGGTTGTCTTAAAATAGACCAAAATATCATCGATAAAAATCACGACGAACTAATCAAGTTAAGGTTGAAACACAGGATGCATTAGATCCATGAATGCTGGCAGTGCATTGATCAATCCAAATAGCATCACGACAAACCCATAATTTCCATAACGAGTATTAATGGTTGTCCCTGGAATGTCCTCTTACTAGATGCATAACTGATAGTGTCCTTGCCGTAGGTCCAATTTGGAAAATATGGTTGTTCCTTGTGGTGATCGAATAACTCGACAATCAAAGGTAACATATACTTATTCTTAATGCATGACTAGATTGTTTAAACCTCGGTAGTCTATGCACATCATCATTGTTCCATCCTTCTTTTTGACAAACAGACTGGTGCGCCCCAAGGCAACTACTAGGCTTAATGTATCCTTGACTCAAAAGGTCTTCGAGTTGTTGCTTCAACTCATTCAATTCAGCAGGGTCCATTTTGTACGGGGCACAAATATTGTTCAGCTCCGGGTGCTAGGTCAATACTGAACTCTATCTCCCTTTTCGGGGGGTAGAGCTGTTAGCAGTACGGGAAATATGTCTGCTTATTCCCTAACTATCATTATGTCGTCCCTCTTGACTTGATTCTTTGTCTTGTTGATCATTACAGCCAGAAATCCTTGCGCTCCCTTCCACAACAACTTTGAGTCCTTCAATCCAGAAATTAGTGAAGTCAAAAATTTTCTCCTACTCAATCTCAACTCCACTTCGGTTTTGCCAGGTTTCTTGAAAGTTATTACTTTCTCGTGACAGTCGACCATGGCATGGTTCTGGGCCAACCAACACATTTCTAGGATTGCGTCGTAACTTCGTAAATCTAAGTCACTAAATTGACAGGTCAATTTTGACCTTGGACGTCAACCAGGGAATTGCGGTACACCGTATTGGTATACAAGACATCAGTTGGGGGTAACTTACTTCTAAAGTATAAGGCAATCTAGCTGGTTTTCATAAGTGTTCATGTACAAATTTCAAAGCAATGAAAGACTGGGTAGAATCGGGGTCTAATACTTTGGCAGGTAAGCTTAAAATATAAAGTGTATCTTCTACCACATCATTCTCTAGTCCCACCTTGTGGTGCTCTATTTCAAAAATGTGGGCTGGCAGTCGCTTGCCGCCATTTGCGTTTGGCTTTGGGTTGACCTAATTGGTTATAGTCTTCGCTCGGGCAATCGAGGTAGTCCTTGATGTGATGCTTTTCGCTTATGCAATTCAAGCCCTTATTGCCCTTCTTCCAACAGTCTACCTCCACTTGTATGCCCTTCTAGCAGAAGTGGCAGGCTACTTAGATTGTCCTTTGTCTCTTGCTCCTTTATGTTCTTTCTTCCCTTTGTGAATTCTTCCTCTGGGTTTCAAATTTCCCTTATCCTTCTTACAAGTATGGAACATACTCAAGTTCTCCACTTGCTGGGCCTTGTTCACGGTTGCGGCATAGGTAGGAATCTCAGCGCGGACAGTGCCAATTGAATTTTCAATTTCAGTGCGAACATGAACTTCTTCCTATGGTCTGCATCCGTTTTCACCATGTGGAGGGCATACTTTGATACCACAACCCTGAAGAGCATTTCCTAGTGATTTAAAGAGCCAATGAATTCCTTTTTTTTTTTTTTTTTTTCAATTTATGAAAAAGAATTAAACCTTATATTCTAATTTAGAACTCGTGAAAAGAGTTCTCTCGTTAGAACATATATATATATATATATATATACATGAAAAAATATGAAAAAGAATGAAAAAAGACTCCCTTTTTTGTAATTCTTCTTTTTTTATTCCTTTCCGATTTTCCTTTTATTCATAACTTATAAAATAAAAGGGGATTTAACTTTGAACCAAAATAAAAGATTATCTCGTTCGTGATAGTTATTTACTTAATCAGTGAATAGGAGCACACTTTGGATCGAAATTGTGGGGAATACTTCCTGAGTGTTTCTACCAACCTAAAGCCTCAATCAAATTTCTTTTTAGATACAGAAATCACCTTTTGGGTAACTTACCAAATCTATATTACCAATTCTTTACGAACCCTAGTGTATTTTAGTCTTCCTAGTCATCCACTCATTTTTGTTCAACCTACCCTTATGTTAATAGATCTGTTGTAATAGATACTAAAATATAAATACCGTGGAGTTGGTCTTTTGAACCCTTTTCAAGTCATCATGCCTAAGGAGCGAATCTTGGGGTAAACAGTCTCTACTGCTTATATTTAATTATTCCTTGTACGTAGGAAATGAGACTTAACCTTTTTTACTGCAAATTTTTAAGCCGTTTTTGTTCACCCATATAACTATCCACTTTAAGCCATCAACCAAAAAAAAAAAAAAAAAAATAATAATAATGAAAAATGGACATTTATATAAGAAACAAATAGAGAGGAAATTTTGTGTCTCAGCAAATCACACGTAGAGATATTGATAATACACACAGAGTTAATGAGATTTCATGCCTAATTGATTAAGCAATAGCCCTTAGACCACCTAAAAAGGAATACTAATTATTTGAGCCATATCCCTACATAAGAGGTCCAACAAGAGCAACGCCTGAAATGGCGATCCATAAAAAAACCAATAGTAAGATCTGATAGAACAAAGTGATAGCTTAACAGAATTACTGAATGGCTTAGTAAAATTGATATGACTGCTATAGATGGTCCGATATTGAATAAACGAGCATCTCCCTAGATGGAAGAAGATTTTCTTTGAAAAGTAGTTTTATACCATCCGCTAGCGCTTGAAGAATTCCTAAAGGGCCAGTGTATTCAGGTCCTATACATTGTTGTATCCTTACAGATATCTCTCATAACGCAAAGGGATGAGGAGGGGTTACATGCTTTCATAGATCGCTTTAACGTAGAAGCTAGGAAGTGTTATGAAAATGATAATAGGGGTATTTATAAATGGGTTGAGTTCTGGTGGATTATCCACAGAGTTGGCTATACTGTATCTATATTCTTTTTTAGATATGATAACTATTGCTATTCACTTTGCTGTTATTGAGGCTGTTGAGTTACATAAAATATAATGTGAGACAGGAATATGAAACAATTACAAAAAAACAAAAAGCTACCTCTCTCGTATCTGGACAAGGTTTTGGGAAGAAACCTCATTTTGTAGGTCACGTGGGAACCGGAAGACAACCTACTACGGGGGTTAACCCTATTAAGGTTCATGAGCCCTTTAATGCAACTAGGGCCACTATACTTTTTTGCTATCCAGAATCAGGGTTCAATCTAGCCTGCTTGAAAGATAATGATTCTCATGGAAAAGCTAAATCAAAATAGGTATTGTGAGTAGCATCAATATGCTGGGCATAATACTAATGATTGCAGGGAGTTGGCTGAGAAGATTAATTGGCTGGTTCAAGAGGGTAGATTACCACAATAAGTTTCCAATTCCCTAAATAATGCCAGAAATTAGGTTCTGGGTGGTGAGGGTCCAGATGTGGGGATACATGTCATTATATCTTGAATTTTCCTCAACTGGATAATAGACCTCTACCTGGCAATAGGCAACCAAGGCCCAGGCATTAAGGGAGTTGTCAATACTATAGCAGGGGACCTACTAATGGAAACTCTAATAAACAAAGACGCCAGGCTTATCATCATAATAGTGGGGTGTTGGGCAAGTGGAAGATAGGCAATGCTGCTCCTATAATTATGTTTACCGATACTGATCATTTTATTACTTATCATTGTGATGATTCATTAGTTATAGATTACTATATTTCTTATTACCAATTTCAGCAGCCATTACTAGACTCTGGGAGTTCTAGTAATATTCTTACTGTCAAGACTTTGGAAGGCTGTCAAATATACAAGCATGTATTGGATTCGGTACGAACGCCTTTGATCAGTTTTGGTAACCACCGGGTCATACCATTAGGATGTTTAAATATCTCTGTTACTTTGATTGCTAGTAGTACATGACGTACAAAAAAACATTAGATTTTGTTGTGATAGATGAACCTTCAATGTCTATTTGGGAAAAGGCTTTGTCTGAAATACTTCCAGGCAGTGGCTTCAACCATCCATATGGTTGTCAAATTTCCTACCATGGATGTAATTACTTCTTTGCATTGTGATGTGAAACATGCACAACAGTGTTACTTGGCTTCACTGAAAGATGTCGCTACTCCTTCCCGGATATTGGTGGTTGATGACTTGGAACCACTAACATAGCGAGAACAAATGATTGAGATTGGCATGGAAATTAAAGAAATTCCATTAGGCTTCGACTCGAATAGACGGATAAAGGTTAGTATAGATCTCCCTGAACAATTACAGTTTTATTTGCTTAAATTGTTACGTGAATTTGCAGAAGTCTTCACTTGGTGTCTGGAGGACTGATGAATGGATTATATATACATGTTTTGTGCCTTGAATTATACCATTGGTGTTCTTAAACTGTGGAATTTGATGTTGAATTGGACTAATTATGGTTGTTTTCTTTGTTAGGCACATATCATGAGTAGGATGAAGAATTGGAGATGAAGCGGAGGAAAGAAAGCTGAAAAAGGTGGAAAGCTGTGGCTATGCGAAATGAGAGCCGCGACCTTGATCAGTCTGACATGACGTGAAAAGAAGGGAAATAGCCGCGGCTATTAGAAATTTGTGCAGAAGCTAAAAATGGCCGAAAAGCCACGGCTAGGGAAATTAATGCCTTGGCTATGGAAATTAATGTCGTGGCTTCGACAAAGTGCGTAGAAAATGAAATCTAAATGAAATAGGTGCGACTATGAAACAAAGAAAGCCGCGGCTTTCTGATGTTGCGGAAAAAAAGTTATAGAATTTGCAACTAAGGACTTGGCCACTTTAATCTTTTCTTTTGAGTCCTTTCTCCCAAATTGCTAGTATGTATACAAATCTCTTAGAAGAGTAGAGGGACTTTTTACACCCTAGTTTTTAAGCTCATGAGAAAGACACTCTCCCTCTCTCTTAGTTTTTATTGAGTTTCTACAAGTGGGTCTTTGCTTTTCTTTCCATTTTGTGAAGAAGGTGTAAGCTTTTGGGTTCTTGATGACAAGGGAGCTCAACCTATGAATATTTTAATATTTCTTTCCCTTTATTTACTTATATTTATTGAACTCTATGTTTTTATGATGATTTGTTTCTTTTGTAGCTAAACACCTAAGGGAGGGGCTAAAATGATATCTACCTATTGATTATTGGTTAAATTTGTGTGTATAGAAATGGGTTTAGTATTGTATTAGTGTTTCTATAAGTGAATTTAACAGTCATGGTGAATCTAGGATTAGCTAACCTAGTTGCACTCTAGGTGTTTAATAGAAGTCTTGAATGAACATCTAACAAACATGAGCCACCATTATTAGGACCTTATTATATATTAGATAGGAATATACTACTAGTACTAAGGAAGCTAAAAGGCAATTGAAATTAATGACCCAAAATTCAAAATTTACCATGAGAACATAGGTAAATGAGGGAATTGGGATAGTCAAAGTATCTTGATTGTGCTTAGGTGTAAATTATCTTGCGCTTACATTAATTACTAGCCCATTACTCACACAAAATTTTAACCTAGCATGAAATCTGTAGATTGAGTTTTAGCCCAACCCACTTTTAAAAATTGATTTGAATAAATTACTTTCTTGCTTTCTCATTTTAACTTCTCTATAATTCTCAAAAACAATATTAAAATCATCTTTCACAAAAATAAAATGAAAATTAACACATTAGAATTCACTTTGTGCATTGTGTTTAGTCCTTGTTGATCGACCCGTGCTCGCCACGGTATAACTTTGTGCAAGACATGCACTTGCGGCTATATTTCCCAAGATTTTGGCACCGTTGCTCGGGACTTAGGCAATGTGTGAAGTTTGAGTTCATGTGTCTTGTTTTTCATTTTTCTATGCTTTTAAGTATTCTAAGTGTTAAGCAAGTTCCATATTATTATGTGGGATTTTGAGGCTTGGTGTATCATTTGGTCTTGCTAGTTTCTTGTTCTTCTCTTTTGTGCCGTGTTTTTTCTATTTTACTTGGTGGTGTTCATATTGTGTGCTCTTTTCAATTTTATTTTGTTTCCCCTTTGGATATCCTTTGTTTGGTGCCTTTTTATGCTTCTCTTGTTTATGTCACAAGGATTTGTGTATGTGAAGAAGGAGATGGCGACCTCGAATTGTTCAAATTGAGAAATTATGGATAATCTAAGAGGACAAGGTGGCCAAGGCCATGGAAATAAGAATCAAGGTGGCCAAGGAAATGTGAATGAGAATGCAAATGGTGGCCAAAGAAAAGATCCTCCAAGACTTCGTAGGGAATATCTCACTCCCCGCTATCAAGAGGGGCAATCTAATATTGTGTTCCCGGCAGAGCCTCAAGCGAATTTTCATTTGAAGTCAGGTACACTTCAATGGTTGCAATCATCATTTCACTTTGGAGGAAGCCCTATGGAAGATCCTCATGAGCATATTTCAAATTTCTTGGAGGTTAGAGACAATATTAACAACCGGGGGTTGTCTATGGATGCAATTCGCCTTCAACTCTTTTTTTTTTTTTTTTTTGGAGGAAAGGTAAATGATTTATTCCACCAAGGATTCCGGCTCAAAAACCGGTAAAGATCGGACCACAAGGTGATGGTGTTTCTGTTCACATCATAATACAACCCATGAGTGGGCGCTAGGAATTTCCTCCCCAAAGGGAGAAAATTCCTAGTGAGAGAAACTCTCAAAACCCTAGGAGGGAAAGACACATTGGAGCATATTCATGTTAAACATACATCAAACAATGGGGCATACCCCATGTAACATACATCAAAAATGGGGCATACCCCATATAAAAACATACATCAAACCAAAATTTTCTATCTATTACAATCATCAGTACATTAGTCCCAAATCCTAATGGAGGTTCTTCCTTGTCTTCATCAGCTGAAAATAAGTAAGTCTACCCAATTGTCGGGTAGCCATCCACACTCATCATAGGAACGGATAAATATCAGGATCATGAGTACATGTAAAACTACTTTTGGTAAGTAGTCAACCATTACCGGATTTGATAAGCCTTTACCGGACACCGGTCAGCCGGGCTAGGATGACTTTCCCGTAGTCATCTACGTAGTGGTCTGTACCACCAACACCCTTTTAAGCAAAGGGGCAGCTGTTACCGAGTTCTTGCCTTTACCACTTTCCGGTAGGGGTGGGCTAGGGAGCCCTTACCGTGGACTCCAACGTAGTGGTTTGTACCACTAATTCCTTTTTTAGCAAAAGGACAGCTATTTCCAGAATTGATTTGCCTTTACCACCTACCGGTATAGGTGGGCTAGGTAGTTGCTTAACCGCCAACTACTGCGTTGTTCCTGACATCCCCAGTTCGGGGTATAATTCATACATAATTCTACAAGTGTTAGTCTTGATAATCACAATAAGGGATTCCGGTCTAGTAGACACAGAGTTAAAAATAAGACTATTCCTGCATTTCCAAACATGGTAAACGGTTAGAGCAAATGCAATGAGAGATGCTTTAAACCGTTTCTTGTCCCTTCTGACCTCTTTCGTCACCCATTTTAGAGTACTTTGGATGGTTGTCATTCTTCTTGGAATATCTAACCATTGTCTAATTCTGCACCAAACATAGTTAGTAAAATCACAGGCAAAAAACAAATGCTGAATAGTCTCTTTTTCCTTACCACACAGAGAGCAATCTGTATTTATGTCCAAAAAGGTTAAGTTATCACATGTAGACAACCTACCTTTGAAACATAGCCACAATATAACAGAATATTTTGGGGGAATAAAATTTTTCCAAATATGCCCTGCCCAAAATGAAGCATTACCTTTGTATCTCAACAAATCATAAATTTTGCCAGTAAGAGAATTTCCTATTACAGACCATTGAGTTATAGTTCTAATACATGCATCAGTCCCCCCCAATTTCTGAACAAGTATATCTCTAATACTAGCCAAAATTTTGAACATAGGAGAATCATTCTTATTAGGATTCCAGTCCCAAACTGATGCCCCTTTAAGATATGATCCATGAACCCATTTTATCCACAAACTATCCCTCTTCATGTGTATATCCCACAAATTCTTAAACATTAAAGCTTTATTCCAGAATGTCGGGTTCCTAATCCCCAAACCCCCTTCATTTTGTGGCACACACACATTTTCCCACGCAACCAAAGGTCGACTCCCACCCCAAAAGAATTTCATACATTGGCTTTTAACTCTATCTAAGATACATGCGGGCACAGGTAAATTTTGAAGCCAAAAACATTCAACTCCTTGGATAACAGATCTAATCACTTCAAGCCTTCCTGCATATGACAAAGTCACTGTTTTCCAGGCATTAAAGATATTAGAAATCTTATTCAAGAGAGCATCATAATGTACAGTGTTCAACTTATGGGCCGCTAGTGGCAGCCCCAAATATCTTACAGGAAATGTAGCAATAGGAAATCCAGCAACATCAAGGCATCTCTGTAACTCCATACCTGCCATTCCTGCAGTGAATATCTCTGACTTGTCCGGATTGAAAGCCAAACCAGACACCGTTCTGAACTTTTCCAAGCAATTCTTGAGGATAGATATCGATTGCTCATCCCCCCTTGCAAACAGAAGCAGGTCATCCGCAAAGGCCAAATGCGAGATCTTTGAGTTCCCACACTTCGGGTGATAGTTAAAGTCTTGCTCAACACTCTTTTTAATTAGCCTCGAGAGATACTCCATGGCAATGGTAAAAAGAGCTGGCGACATAGGATCACCCTGTCTCAATCCTCTCTTCCCTTTGAAGTAGCCATGTAGGTTTCCATTGACTGAAATCGAGAAAGAGGTAGTTGTGACACACTGAGAGACCCACTGTACAAACACATTCGGGAACCCAAGTACCCTCAGCATGTTAAACAAAAAGTCCCAGGACACAGTGTCATAAGCCTTTCATATATCTATCTTCATCATGCACCTGGGTGAGATCCTTTTCCTTGTGTAGCTTCTTATAATCTCCTGCGTGAGATAAAAATTGTCTGACATATTCCTTTCCCCAACAAAGGCTGCCTGTGCTTCATCAATAATGTGGGGAAGTACTCTTTTCAATCTGCCTACCAATATCTTGGTGATCACCTTGTACACTGTATTACAACAAGAAATGGGTCTGAAATCTGAAACACTAGGTGCATGAGCCTTTTTTGGAATGAGAGCCACCACAGTATGATTAATCTGCTTGAGTAACCTTCCATTCTGGAAAAACTCCATAACCGCCTCTTGCACTGTATTACCAACAATATCCCAATTTCTCTTGAAGAATCCTGCCGGGTAACCATCAGGCCCTGGAGCTTTATCATCATTAAGAGAGAAAGCAGCCTCTTTTATCTCTTGCAAGGTAATTTGTTCTGCCAACCTTATCTTGTCATCATTCAGTACACATCTTCCAGCCCTAATCATGTCTTCATCAATGTCTTGCACACCATCCGATTGGCCTAAGAGGTTTTGGAAGAATTTAACAAACTCCTCTCCCAGTTCTTGCTGCGAGGAAGTTGGCGTGCCATCTTCGTTCTCCACCGCCACAATATTATTCTTCAGGTTATTCTTTTTGACCAACCCATGAAAATATTTGTTACATCTATCTGAAAGCTTCAAATGCATTGCTCTAGCTTTTTGTGCTAGAAATGATCTTTTAGCTTCCATTAGAAACTCTGCTCTCTTCCGTAGTTGGGCTTCTCTTTCGACAGATTGATTGTCCGTCGGGTTACTGACCAACCTCTCTCTTGCATCTTCCAATTCCTCCACCGCACGTTTTGCCTTCTCTGAAATGTGGTGGAAATGCAACCTGTTCAAACCTTTCAGCGGAATCTTCAGCTGGCTTAATTTCCTGCAAAGAATATACTGTTTACTACCTCTCTCCCATCTCTGCCAAACCTTCTGAATCAATTGCCGAAAGTCAGAATGCTCCATCCACATATAGTAGAATTTAAAAGGTTTGTTGCCTTTAAAATCCCTCTGCAGTATAGAAGCAATGACAGGTGTATGATCCGATAATGGCCCTTTTGCTCTGAAATCTGCGTGACAATGTAAGTCCATATCCTGCCATTCTTGATTGATTAGGAGACGATCCAACTTGATAAACACACCCCTCCTGGCCCAAGTGAAATATTCCCCAGTGGAGTTAGCATCTCTCAGTCCTAGTTCTTGACAAACCTCCCTCAGATCTTTAAGACAGTAATCTGAGGGAACCACTCCCCCTTTCTTTTCCACCACTTCTTTGCAGCAATTAAAATCACCTAAAACCATCCAGGAAGGTTTAGGTTATCTCCCAACCTCCTCAGTTCATTCCATAGAAGTCTTCTTTCTACAACCGTATATAACCCATAAACAAAAGTACAAATAAAATTTAATCCGGAGGATTTACAAAAAACCCTGCAGTGGATGGCCTGCTCCGAGGTATGAAGTACAACACATTCGACCATTTTGGGATCCCAAAAAATTGCAATTCGACCCCCTTTGACAACATCAAAGTTATCAACAAAATTCCACCCAGGGCGATATTTATATGCAAAAAAACTCAGCCTATCTGTTGATAATTTAGTCTCCAATATCCCACAGAGGGATATGCTATTAACTTCAATAAGCTTTGTTACCTCCTTCATTTTAAGGGGTTTATTTAAACCCCTTATGTTCCAAAAAGCAACTCTCATCTATGTAGAGGATGAGACGGAAGAGGCCGCCTCACGCTCCCTGCTCTCTCCTTTTCTCCGACCTCGACTTCTACTTCTATCCTTCCTCCTTGACCTTTGACTGTGGCCATCATCCCCATCTATTTGGCTTCCATCACATGCCTCCATAGTAGAATGTTTAATGAGCGGCTCAAATTGATCCGTCCATTTTGCCTCCTTTTGTAGCATAGCATTTTCTTGTGGTATCATTTCTTTACCTCCCACATCCTTATCCTTGTCTCCCTTCTTCTGTTGATGTTTGCCTCCCTTGTTTAGGTGCTTTTGTTTCTGCACACCTTCAGTAAGGATAGAGACAATTGACTGCATAGGTGGTTTTTGTTTACCTCCTTTCTTCTTGACCTCCCCTTTGTTCGGTCTAAGATTAAGTGGCTCAACAATACTTTCAGTTTGTAACCCTTTCCCATGGTTTTGAGAAATGTCAAGGGTTTCCTTCAAGGTGGGAAAATCTTCCACACCTTTGTCCTTCCCTAAGGGAGCCACCCGCTCCTCCATCTCGTCATCCTCTTGATGGACTATGATAGCTTCCTCATCATTGAGTTGCTGCTCCCTTTCTTCCTGAACCTCATCCGAAGGCTTGTGATTTCCTCCCTCACCGATGACTTCTTCAATCGTGGCATCAGGAACCTTGATGGTTTTCAATTTGCAATTTCCTTCGTAGTGCCCAAATCTTTTGCAATAGCTACAGTACTTTGGCAATTCTTCGTATCTCACTTGTTGCTCAAAAGTGGCTCCTTTAGGCAAGGTAATCACGAGTGATGCCGGGGGAGGCTTGGACACATCAATTTCAACTAACACCCTTGCATAAGCCAACCTTCCATGATTGAGAGTAACCCTATCAGTGTTAATTGGTTTCCCAATCTTGGATCCAATCTTTCCCAATGCTTTTGTCGTCCAGCACTCCAGTGGAAGCTTGGGCAGCTGAATCCACACAGGCACAATAGAGAAAACATAGGACTCAAATAAAAATTCCTCAGGAACCTCCTGCAGATGTAATCGCCTTCCATAAATGGAATGTGGCACAGCCGATAGCACCTTATTCCTGTCCTCACTGGTATCAAATTTAAACATAGTCCACCCATTTTGGCACGGAACCGGGTGGCACTTTACACCCCATCTTGATATGAGGTCCATCACAGCTTTCACTCCAGGAAATCTCCCCGTAAAACATCCAAGAAGAGCATTCTGCCACACTTCGTTTACATTCGCTACATCCTCCGCCCCAAGGTGCAAAGGGCCATCCTCCTGCGGGAAATACTGAACCCTGACATCTTCTGAAAACTTCCTGTTGTCCTTGAATAAGTTCACCCACAGAGTCTTGATCGGTTCAGTTTTTTCTTTTTCATTGACTGGACCCTGTGGTGGTATTTCCTTTTCTTGCCGAGGTAGAGTGGCCATTTGTGACCGAATGCCAATCTGTATCCACTTCCAATCTTCCCTCTTTCCGACCTTCTGATTCTTGTCCCCAGCACAGCCCAACTACCCTTTATCTTTGTGACCGAAGAAACTCAATACCGAATACCCTCCATTCCGGATCAGCCAAGGAATGGAAATGTAGATATCCCAAAGTAACAAAGACACAACAGCAATTGTAATATTATAGGAAAAGCAGTAATCTAAATTTACCCAGAAGTAGCTATAAGAAATTCTAATATTACTAGAAGTAGTTACCTAAAGCTACACAAGCAGAATTCAGAAATTAAAATTCTACCCAAACCTAAACAGCCCTATTAAGTATGACAAATTAAAATCTAGAACTGGAGCAGTCCAATAAAGCAGCTAGTGAAGCCGTAGAAAGCACGTAGTGAGAGTTCAACAATGCACCGATAGAAAGCATTAAATGAAAATTCAGCAGGCATGCAGATTTCAGCAACAATATTAAGCACCAGCAACAGTAGATTTGAGCAAGGATGCAGATTTTAGCAGGCATGCAGATTTCAGATTGCACCAATAGAACGCATTAAGTGAAAATGCACCGCTAGAGAGCATGCAGATTTCAGCAACATTAATTCCAGTACAGAGTCATGAGTTCTAAAGCACACAGCAGGGAGTTCAGTTGCCTAGATGCAAGCTAACATCACATTATACAAAAAGAACAACAACAAGAGGGCATTTTTGAAGTGCACAAGATTCCAACAGTTCAGGGCCTAACACCAGCAGCCCTTGAATTAGTTAAGAGCAAATTCAGCTAGCACACAGTTTTAAGAACTACTTTATCCCCGTTCCTAAGTCACAATATATTACTCAACACTATCCAAGTAATTAAATCTAACAGTCCTACAACAAAGGGCTCTAACTTCAGCGGCCCGGAATAGGAAGATTTTGGGACTTACCCGAATAGCTGCAGTCCGGCAAATTCTGGGTGAACACCGAGCCGTTGAAGCAATCAGACATCTAGAAGCCCCTCGGGCAATAAGGACAGCAGCTTCCAGGCGTAACCGTAAGTTTCCAGAGCAGCAATTCAGAGCTCCTTCGTTGGAATGCCGTCGTTCGCCGGTAATCTTGGAATTTTCCCGACTCCTCTATGCCTGAAATCGGCACCTCGAACTCCGAAATGAGGATTTCAAACCTAGAAACCAGTCAAACTTCGAACCCAGAAATCGGCTCTTCAAACCCAGAAATCGGTAAAATCTTCGAAATCGGCCAAAGGGTTTGAAATCGGCCGATGGCTTCAAAAATCTGGCCAAATCCCAGTTGGGATGGCGCAGATTTCCCGACGATCCACCGCCCTAAAGGCGGCAGTTCAAACCCAGAATTGAGTGAGGGATTGATTGTTTTGTTGTGGGGTGGTCCGGCAGTTCAATTCCCATAACCCCACAACCAAGTCTTGTTGAGTGGGCGTGAGAAAGAGAGAGAGAGCGAGAGAGAGCGAGAGAGAGAGATGAAGGAGACAATTCGCCTTCAACTCTTTCCTTGCTCTTTGAAGGATTAGGCACATAAATGGTTCAAGCAATTGCCTCCTAATTCCATTCATAGCTGGGAGGAGCTCTCTTAAGTGTTTCTTTCTAAATACCTTCCACCCAATAAAATTTCTAATGTGCGGAATGAAATCCAAACTTTTAGGCAATGGAGTGGTGAGACTATATATGAGGCTGGGGAGCGCTACAAAGAGTTGTTACACAAATGTCCCCAACACAATATTCCGGATTGGCTCCAAGTTTCTACATTCTACAATGGTTTGGGGGAGCACCAAAGGGATATGATGGATGCCGCCGCCGGTGGTTCGATAATGGGAAGTCTTTCTTGGAGCTTTATACTATGATTGAAGAATTGGCTTCGAATGAGTTGAGATGGGGAAATAATAGAGTTTCTCCAAAGAAAGTGGGTATTTATGAAGTAATGGTAGATGTTCATTTGTTGGCTCAAATGGCCACTATGTCTAATACAATAGCCACTTTGAAAGCTTGGCTTGATTCTCTAGAGAAACCGTCTTAAGTGCTTTGTTGTGATATTTGTCAAGGAGAGCACCTGGTGGAGTCATGTTCTATTAATATAGAGGTGGTGAACTTTGTTGCTCGAGGGAGGCCTCAAGGGAACAATTTTAATCCCACATGGAAAAATCACCCAAATTTTTCTTGGGGGAACAATCAAGCTCCTTCACATCAAGGTGCCCCCTACAATGCTCACCCACCTCATGGGAATCAATATGTTCCTCCTCATCAAAGGCCGGTTCAACCTATGGGTTTTCAAGGTGCCTGGTCTTCTAATCCTCATCGACAAATGGTTCCCCAAGCTCTAACTTCTATGATCCCATTTGTGAAAGCTAAGCATGATACTCTTATTCAAGGTATGAGTTCATTGCAAGGTTTCAATAAGATAATGGACAATAGGGTCACCTCTTTAGAAGCCAACAAGAAGAATGTCCAAACAGTGATTGGACAACTTGCAAGAGAAAGAGGAGGTCGTCCTATGAGATTTTTACTTAGTGATACAGAAATCAACCCCGAAGACAAAGGCAAGGAATAATGACATGCCATTACCTTGAGGAGTGGAAAGGGTTAGGACCCTTATGTAAATGATGAGAAAGTGGAAAAGGGTGATGAAACACGATGCATTTGTTGATGAGGAGGAGAATGATGGTCACGCTTTGGAAAATGATTATGAGAAAAAGAAGAAAGAAGTTAGACCTCCCATGGCTCCTTATGTTCCAAAATTGCCATATCCTCCAAGAAAGAAGAAAACACTGTTGGCTAAAAGGTTTTCTAAGTTTGCCGACGCATTGAGGATTATAACTACAAACTTGCTATTTTTGAAGTTTTGAATCATAAACCAAGGTATGCCAAGTTGGTAAAGGAGCTCATCACTCACAAAGTAAAGCTTGAGGATTGTGAAAGTATAACTCTTGCGGAGAAGTGTAGCGTGATAATTCAAAAGAAGCTTCCACCAAAATTGAAAGATCCTAGAAGCTTCTCCACTCCATGCTCTATGGGGAAGCCATTCTCTTCAAATGCTTTGTGTAATTTGGTGCAAGTGTCAATCTTATGGCCTACTCTATCTTCATTTCCTTAGGGCTCGAGAAGGATATCACGTCAACAAACATTACTCTTCAATTGGCCGACTGCACGATGACTTATCCAAGAGTGATTATTGAGGATGTTTTGGTGAAGGTGGACAAATTTATTTTACCTGTTGATTTTGTGGTACTTGACATGGAAGAGGACAAAAACATTTCATTGATTCTTGGTTGTCCATTCTTGGAAACTACTCAGGTAAAAATGGGCTTACTTACTCTTAGGGTGGATAGGAAGGAAGTTGTGTTTAATATTTTGAAAGCTTTGGGACAACCTTCTTCTAGTGATGCATGCTTTAGAGTTGATGTTGTTGATGAAGTGGTTAAAAATTGTGCCCCCAATCCCTTATGCATGATCCCTTAGAATGAGCTTTAACTTGTGATGAATCTTGTGATCTTGCCCTTCGTGAGAATGAATTTGTTGAGATTGTGGATTTCTTGAGTCATGCTCCTTAAAAGTCCTATCATAAAGATCTCTCCTTAGGAGAACATTTGAGATTGAAGCCTTCCGTGGAAGAACCACCTAGTTTGGAGCTTAAGCCTTTGCCTTCTAACTTGAAATATGCTTTCTTGGGTAAGAATGAGACTCTTCCTGTGATTATATCTTCTTCCCTCTCCCCGTTGGAAGAAGAGAAGTTATTGAGAGTTTCGAGGAGTTGTCAAAAGGTTTTTGGGTGGACCATTGCGGATATAAAGGGGATTAGTCTGTCTATTTGTATACATAAAATTATTTTGGAGGATGATGCTAAGCCTTCTATTGAACCTCAAAGTGAACTTAATCCAAACATGAAGGAAGTGGTAAGAAATGAGATAATCAAGCTTCTTGATTTTGGCATTATTTTTCCCATCTTGGATAGTGCTTGGGCATGTCCGATGCAATGTGTGCCAAAGAAGGGAGGTACAACCGTGGTGAAAAATGAATTTGAGGAGATGATTGCTAAAAGGATTGTAAATGCTTAGCGTGTGTGTATGACTACTGGAAGCTTAACAAGGTGACACGCAATGATCACTTTCCTTTGCCCTTTCTTAATCAATTACTTGACTGGAAGATAGAGAGAATGACTACTTTTACATGTCCCTATGGTACTTATGCCTTCAACCGTATGCCATTTGGGCTTTGCAATGCACCCGCGACTTTTCAAAGGTGTATGATGTCAATTTTTTCAGACATGGTAGAGGCTATAATGGAGATCTTCCTGGATGATTTTTCAATTTTTGGGGATTATTTTGATGCATGTTTGGAAAATTTGAAGAGGGTCCTTGAAAGAAGTATTGAGACCAACCTAGTTTTAAATTGGGAGAAATGTCATTTTATGGTGCAAGAGGGCAATGTTTTAGGTCACAAAATTTCAGCTAAGGGAATGGAGGTGGATCGAGCCAAGGTGGAAGTTATTGAAAAATTACCATTTCCTAAACGGTAAAGGGCATTCGCAGTTTCTTAGGCCATGCCGATTTCTATCGGTAGTTTATTAATGATTTCTCCAAGATTGCAAAACCTCTTTGTAGTCTTTGGTGAAGGATGTGGAATTCAAGTTTGATGGTAATTGTAAGAAATCTTTTAAGGCATTGAAGAAGAGTCTTATATCGGCACCGATTATTATACCACCTCAATGGGACCTTTCATTAGTTTGAGCTTATGTGTGTGATTATGCCATCGGTGTTGCTTTAGGGAAAAGACATGGGAAGATCTTTCATGTGGTTTATTATGCAAGTAAGATGTTGAATGAGGCTCAAGTGAATTATACCACCACGGAGAAGGAGCTTTTAGCCGTTGTCTATGCTTTTGACAAATTCCTTATGTGCATGGAATGAAAGTAGTGGTTCACACGGACCATTTGGGTATCCAATATTTGATGAGCAAGAAAGATTCAAAGCTAAGGTTGATTCGTTGGGTGTTATTATTTCAAGAGTTCGTCATTGTGATCCGCGATACAAAAGGCACGGATTATCTTACTGCGGATCATCTCTCAAGATTGAAGACATTTGATAGGGAGTTGTTGGTGATCAATGAATATTTCCTGGATGAGCAACTTTTTGCTATTGAAGATGCTCCAATGCCGTGGTTGGAAAATTTTGCCAATTATCTATCTTGTGAAGTGTTGCCTGAGGGGCTAAGTGATCAACAAAAGAAGAGATTTCTCTATGAGTGTAATTTCTATTATAGGGAAGATCCATTCTTGTTTAAGAGGTGTGCCGATCAAATTATAAGAAAGTGTGTTTCAGATGAAGAGATAACCAATGTGCTTTCTATGTGTCATGATAGTTCTTATAGTGGTCATTTGGGACTTCAAAGGACGACTTTCAAGGTGCTTCAATCTGGTTTTTTATTGGCCAACCATTTTTAAGGATGCCAAGTGGTATGTGGAGCGTTGTTATAGATGTCAAAGGGTTGGAAATATTTCTTGGAGGGATGAGATGCCCCAAAGTGGTATTCTAGAAGTTCAAATCTTTGAGGTTTGGGGAATTGATTTCATGGGGCCATTTTCTTCATCTTTTGGAAATTCCTATATCTTGTTGGCCATTGATTATGTTTCTAAATGGATTGAAGCAAAGGCTTGTTCTACTAATGATGCAAAAGTGGTGTTCAATTTTCGCAAGTCTAATATTTTTAGCCGGTTGGAGTTCCTAAATCTTTGATTAGTGATGGAGGGTCTCATTTTTTCAATGCTATCCTTTTCAAATTATTGGCTAAGTATGGAGTCACTCACAAGGTTACTACACCTTATCATCCACAAACAAGTGGTATAGCGGAACTTTCAAACCGTGAGGTGAAAAGAATTTTGGAGAAAGTTGTACGTCCTAGTCGCAAGGATTGGGCATTGAAGCTTGATGATACACTTTGGGCTCTTAGAACGGCTTATCGTACTCCTCTTGGTATGACCCCTTATCAAGTGGTTCATGGAAAGTCTTGTCATCTTCCGATTGAAATTGAACACAAGGCATTTTAGGCGCTAAAGCAAGTGAATTTTGAGGTTTTAAAAAGCCAGTGAGAAAAGGGTTCTATTTTTGAATGAAAGTGATTACATGAGGCATCATGTGTATGAGAATTCAAAGATCTTCAAGGAAGGAAAAAAGCTTGGCATGATAAGCATATTCGATCTAAGAATTTTGAGCCGGGTCAAAAAGTCCTTTTGTTCAATTCAAGGCTTAAGTTGTTTCCCGGCAAATTGAGATCAAGGTGGACGGGACCATTTGAAGTGACGAAAGTTTTTTCATATGGAAGTGTTGAGGTCATGAATCCAAGAACAAGATCTGTATTCTTGGTCAATGGCCAGCGTCTAAAACCACACTTTGGTTTTGATGAAGGTCGAGTTGTTGAGAATGAAGAGGTTCTTTACCTCAAATCCTTAGAGTAAGACAATGCGGATGAGTCGGGCCCACGACTATAAAAAATGGTGTTCGGTGGGAGGCACCCCAACCAAATAATGCCTTTTTCGTATCCTTTTGAGTTTTATTTTATTATTATTATTATTTTCTAACTTTTGAGCAAATAACTTTTTGTCATGTTTCCATTCATGAAGTTAAGTGTTTCTGTAGGGAAGTTGTTGAGGTTGGAAAATGAATTGTGTGTGTAGTGTGGAAAAGTTCATGACATTTACAAAGAATTTTGAGGGTAGAAATTTTTGTTGTAAAAAAGAAAAAGAAAAAAAGGGGGCTGCCGAGGCAAAAAACTGCCTTTGCAGCACTACAAAAAAAAAAAAAAAAAAAGCTGGGCCAGCTGCCTACTGGAACCGAGAGAGACACCTCCTTCACAAATTTTTTTTCTTCTTCATGCTCACCTCTCTCTCAATCTTCTAACCCATGCACATCCACCCACATTCACTAACAATTATCCTTCCCCCTTCTAATCTACTCCCACATTGTGAATGAAAGAGTAATTGTTTTGGGCTAAAATAAGTTTTTAGAATTTTTCTAAGAGAAATTGTGCTTGTGATTCTACATCTTGTGAAGCACTTTAGTTTTTCTCATCCCTCAAGGTAATTTGTGAAGCATTTTTTCCTCTACTCTTGGCTATTTCGAAATTTGTATGCCCTTGTTTGTGCTTTGAAGCTCTATTTTTCATAACTTGGTGGATGATAAATTTGTGCACTGGTGATGAGTTGTTGATGATATTAGTGCATATTCATGTTGTTGGGTTGTTCTTTTGTTAGTGGAAACTCAAAGTTAACATTTTTCATGAGTTAGGAAAGAGTTTGAGTGTGTACGAAAGGTGATCGATAAACTGCTTGAGTGACCCTTGTCAATGAATTTTCATGTATTGGCCATTATTTTCTTCGGCATTATGATACAGTGGTTGTTCTAATTGCTGAATTCCTCACTTTGGTCTCCTTTTAAGCTTTCATGGGCATAATAGGTTGGTGAATTTTGGAGTTTACTTTTAAACTCCAACTTTGAATGGTTAGGCCTCACCCTAGCTTAACTAGAAAGGAGAAAAGTCAGAAGTGACTAGTAGGGGGATCAAGGTGTACCAAAATGGATGATCTTGCGAAAGATCACCTGTCTGCCTGAAAAATAATGTCCTCCAACCTTCCTAACTATAATAAAGACTAATAAAAGTATTTACAAGGAAAACTATAGCTGATTTAGATAAATGGAAAGATCACGCATCTCCCGGGAAGAACAATTAAAAATCACAGATCTTTGCCTCGGCTTTACAAAATTCCTACAATTACATTGAAACATAAATAACATAAATTAGTATATACAAATGAGGGCTTAATAGCGGGTTGTTGTTGGTCTCGAGCGCATTTGGACTTGGTCGTTGCGGGTACTGCACGCGGGGTGCGCTAAGAGGTTCAGGTGCTGGTATGGGCGAGGGATGTTGGTGGGGCGCTCGCTGAGGCAAGGGGCGTGGCACCGGCTACTGTGTGGTGCGCTTGGGCTACGTGCGGTCTTGCTGTGCTGCACCATGTGCTGGGTGCCTGGTGCTATCCAACATATGGTGCGATGCATTGTACGATGCATGGTATGAATTTGCACGCAATAAGATACATTGTGCGACACATGGTACGAATTCGCACACAATGTGGCTCAGTCGGTTCTCAGCTCCAAGCATGAGTTGTAACATGCTAGTTTAGGGCTCATGGGGGCATTGATGGAGTTGTGGGGCAAGCACGAGAGGTACGACCCGTAACACCGAGGCATCACATGATCCACACAACTCTTTTGCGGAATTGCACACTAACTCGCAAGCTAATTCGCAAGCTTACTCATAGGCTAACTCGAACCAAGGCTCGAACACTTTA
The DNA here is from genome assembly GCA_016801395.1 of Leptodermis oblonga. Classification (NCBI taxonomy): domain Eukaryota; kingdom Viridiplantae; phylum Streptophyta; class Magnoliopsida; order Gentianales; family Rubiaceae; genus Leptodermis; species Leptodermis oblonga. The sequence goes on along the minus strand of CM028756.1, from coordinate 11,789,517 downwards.
GCAAAGCGGAAAGAAGAAACAAGAACACACTCAAGGCAACACTTAGCCAAAACTTGGCCAACCTTGTATTTACACTTTCTCAAAGAATACTATACAAGGATTTCTCTCAAAGAGGCTGCACTTAAGGCTTTACACTCTAACTCTCTAGCTAGACTCTCCAACTCTTGGTGCCTCCAAAAGTTAGCCCCTCCACCTATTTATAGGAAATTGGGGATGACAACTCCATCTCCCTTAGGTTCTAGAGACTTCCTAACTGACATATCCCAAGCTCATTCTAGCCTCACCTAGAATGTTCCATCGTATAAGCTTGCCCATTTCTAGAAGTCTCCAGCACGGCCTAGACCTCCACCCCAAGCCTCGTACATTCCGGCACAATTTAGCACCATTGCGCGACTTTCGGGCACCTCTAGTGCCTTCCAGCCTCTCCCGAAACTTTCTAGAATCTTGCCTGTGCGATCGTCTGTACGATTAGTACCTGAACGAATCACTCTCAACTTCAAAACCTTGCCTAAAGCATTCTCTAATGTTCTAGGACTTTCTCAAGCTCCCTTTCACTATCTAGGCCCATCAAGGCTTTCTAGAGAATTCATCTTTAGTACTGGGAAAATGAAAAAATCAGAAGTGACCGCCCTGGACATCAAGGTGCAGGAAAATCTCAGATTTTCCTTGAACCTTTTAGATCGACGTTGAACCTTCTAGTTTAGACTTCAAAGCTCTTTCTAAGTCTTTCCTCATGAAAGACTACTATTTTAAAGCCTCTTACTCCAAAACCTCTCTTGGCCCCTCGTGGCCAAGATTTTAGCGCCAAGGCATTTTTGGGCTAACGGTAGCCATTGTTGGATAAGCTCTCGTGGGATACCGACATATCCGTGGTGCACTATGTGAATGAATCCACATACTCGCATAATAGGGCCACCAGCCAGTATTCAAGGTGTAGGGGAAAGCCTTTCCTTATCTTGACCATATTGGCTGGGTCTTCGTTCAACTGGAGTTCTTTCACCTCAACTTCTGCTTCGACATGGCGAGGCATGTTCTCTTGGGGGGAAAAGGGGTGCAACTCAAGGTCTTTTACCATATGCACTAGCACCAATTTCTAAATGTATTTCAATGTTAACATATAACATTGTCTAGCCGCTTGGACATTGCATTTGATGGCCACAACGCCTACAGGTGTTGGGAATTTAAGTCATGTGTACCGTGTAAGTAATGGCCAGGAATTTGTTCTCCCTTGGTTGACCTATGAATAGGTTGTATGCCTGAGGCTCTTCAATGACCAAAAACTCCAACTGCTCCGTTCTCTTCCCAAATCTGGATCGGATCATGGCCGACAAATGAATCCTGCCTATTGGTTGGACTGTTGAGTTCCCAAATCCTACCAACAATGTCCACACCTAATTGATGTTATTTTCATCAAGCTTATAGTTTTTCCAAAACACTAGAGTTATAATGTTGATGGAAATTTCCTTATTGAGCAGTGTTCGTTGTACTCTAAGGTTCACAACGATGACTTCGATGATGAGAGAATCGTCCCCTACAACATTTGTACGAAAGTCTAAGTAGCCAAAAAAGAGAGTAGGAACCTAGGCGGTCTTCTTCCTTTTTCCAAGGCTTGACCTACTCACTTGTAGAAATTATTGCAGGTGATGGTCGATTCCCCATTGGTGGGAATGCCAAAGATTGTAAGAATGATGCCCACACTGTGTCTTCTTCGTCATAGTCCTGGCAACATCCTTGGTGGGGTCTATCAGTCTTGTCCTTTGCCACACCTCGAGAACTGCCACTAACAAAATCTTACAACTCGCCTTTCTTAATGGCGGTTTCCACTCTGTGGACTAGCTCTCGGTAGTTGTGACCATACTGCTGGTGATGATCACAATACTTGTTCTTATTTTGGGTATGCTCCAAGTCGTTTTGTTTTCTAGTTTTGGTAACAACCCTTGCTTGTTAGTAACCAGGAATACCACTGTGAGATAGGAATTCAGAGGAGTGAGATCCTTGGAAGTAGGAGTCTTAGACATCTTTCCCTTCATCCCCTCGCCATCAAAGGTGTAAGTGGGGCGACCCTCTATAGGGTAAGCTTTTTGCTTACCCATCCCATGACCTTCTCACTCCAACTTCAGTTTGTAAGCCTCATTGGCATCACAAATGTAGGAGATTCTAGAAGTTCCGAGGGAGGGGTGTTGAGAACTAAATCCTTATACAGGTCTCCTTTACGGAGGCCAAACATGTAGACTTGAACCAGGCCCTAGTCTGTCTTGTCATCACTGATCCGTAAACTGCTTTAAGTAAGCCGTGATAGACTCGCCTGTGCATTGAGTGATGATTTTCAAGTGCAAGGAAAGCATGGAATAGAAGATCTTACCTATAAAGTTGGTGAGAAAAATGTTGTGAATTTGGCTAGAGATAACACAAAATTTTAGGGAAACCGCTCATACTAGTTAAGGGCTGCCCTCTTGAGGGTGGCATGTATGGATATTCATTCGGTATGTGTCCTATGCATTTCCAAATTGCACACTGCCAGGAACCGACTCTAGTGATCTTTCGGATCCGTGGTGCCATCGTATTTTGGTATGGTACCATCGTGATATGACAGCCCGCCTGATGCTGAGAGTGAATGGGTAAGTGGTATCTCCAAATTCCTGAGGATCTTTGGGTGGGGGAGGGGGTAGCCTCCTCAAAGTGGTTATCTATGATTTGATTTACAAGAGCAACCAACACTGGCAGCGGAGGAATTGGGTTCTCGACTGACGTTCATCCCTTCGATCCTTTATAAGACTCTCCCGAAAGTAAACCCTTTTTTCTTAACGATGATCATAGTGGTGAGGGCCATCACTAGGAGTCAATAGTCATAAGGGCGGCAACACATGTCATCGATTTTGGCTGGGTGCTCACAGATTGGGCATAGCCCTAAGTATCGTAGAAGAAAACTGGGATCTTCTATTTCTCATGCCTTTCACGATGCTCGTCGTCCTGACGACTCTTGGATTTGAGTGCTTTCTACGCTAATCTACGCTCCTCTAAATGACGCGGAGGTCTGAAAGATGGCTGGCTAATGATAATTGCATCGTCCCTCTCGTCTCGGGATAAATCATCTCGAATGTAGGGGCCTAAGGGGTCGAGAATAAAGGTGGAATGCCCAGAGGGACCGAATTAGGTGACTGCTAGGTTAAATACTTGCTGCTAAGCTGAGTCTTTTAGAGTGGATAGAAACTGAGTGCACCATAATAGAATTTTTAGGTCACGAGAACTCTCGGCTAAGCGCGTAAAGAATCTTAGCAATCAGAGTTCCTAGAGACAATGCTTGTTGATGTAGAATGGTTTGCTAAATGAGTCTTGTGAGTTGAATGCAAATGAGCTGGGTGTTGTTGAAGTAGTCAAAACGTCTAAAGTACCTACAATGGGGAGGGAAGTATCCCTTGTAAGCGCTAAGAAATTTAAGTTAGTATAAAGCTATGGATGAATAACTTATAGAGATTAAGTAAGCATTTTAGCCTATACCTTTAACAATAAGGGTAAGGGAGTATTTATTGGGGACCAATCCCTTCAGTCTGTTGGCGAGTATCAAAATTCTAGTAAATGCTATCGAGAAGAGGAGATTATGGGAATATCTGTAGGGGGACGTCTGAGTCTTTCGGATTCGCTTTCCTGTGACCTTGAGGTGGTGGGTGATGTGACGCTAAACTTGACATAGTCCACCTACAAGAGAAGTGGGTGAGGTGTCCAGTGTTACTGCGACTCGTCTACGAGCCCCAAAGCTCGCTCATCTAAACTATGAATTGGGCTTTGGTGTTGGGCTTAGCCTTTGGGCCTTGGGTTGGGCCTCTGCCAAACTGGGTCCACCATTATATATCACAAAATATTACATTTTTTCAGTTGCATGACTATCTCTCATAAAGATAAATATTTTTTTCGTACTAATTGTCAAAATTCCAGTCAAACTTCATAATTGCTTTTTGTCTCATTATATATTCAATCTCACTCATCTTTATTTTCCTCTTCTGTCCTATTAATAGTTTTCCAGGCCTTTGGTGTCATAAAACTTTTTATTATTTCTAAGATTTACCAAGGCCTGTAGAGAGAAAGATAGAAAGATGACAACCCCTATGAAGGAGACTTGTGATAAAGCTCAGAATGAATATGATGAAATGATTCGCCGCCCTACCTTCATGGAATTTGTCACTGATGGTTGTGTTGAACAATTGGTAACCTTCATTTCATTCTCTTGATTAAGATATAAATCTATCTTTATCTTGATTTATTCTAGTTTTGATTAATTTTTTCTATTCCCCACAAAACAGATCTTATATGTTCTTTATTCATGGGATGATTATCTATTTATTATCAATGATTGTTTTTCAGTATTAACCTGATGATAATTTTGGGGTCTGTCAAGAATTAAGTTAAAATTCACTTGGATGTTGAATTGAATCTCTAAAACTTTCAAAATCTTACCTTAGTTTCAGTTAAAATTTCATTGAATTTCCAATTATAATGCCTTAGTGGTTTGTTAAAAGGAAAAATTAATAGCGGGTTGACGTGATTTAACTAGATTCTAGTGATGTGGCGGCGACAACAATCAATTTACAATGTGAGTACTTAGGGAATGTATCCCAATTTTTTATTACAATTATTTGACAATTTTTTTATATGTTATAATTCTTTGTTAATAATTATATGAAATATAAAATAATAATATTTTTATTTAAATTGTGTTTCTAGTGTGACTGGATTCTTCGTTTGCTACTAGTGGCATTACTTGTGGTCAAATCTAAAGTTTAGAATTTTGGAGATTATTTTGGAAGATAATTAATAACTTACTTCTAGTGACTAAATAATTTTTTGATAATATAAATCTTTTTCATTGTTGTTGATGTGTAATGAAAACATTTAAATTTTTAATATGACATTGACTGAGTTGATTCTGATACAATTTGTTTGTTCAACCCAAACTTCTAAACTTTGTTTGTTTACAACCATGTTAAGCAGAAACAAATAGGAGTGATGTTATATCTATCTACATTCAAATAGTCAGAACATACTCAATACAACTTCTTCAGTTTCATCTTTGAAGCCCTTCACTAATTATACTTTTCATTCTCAACACATTCATATAATTATATTTCTCATTTGCAATATATTTTGTATTTCATTTTTTTTTGTTGTATTAAAACTTAGGAAATCCCAGAAACTTTTTCGAAGAATAATAGAAAAGCATTGTCATGCTGCCATGTCATCTTGAATGGCTCTTTCGGTGGTAATTGGAAAGTTCGACTGTCTAAATCTGACAACAAAGCATTTCTAAGAAATGGATGGAAAAGATTTTATGATGATAATAAAGTGGCAGTGACTGATATGCTCATCTTTACCCATCTTGAGGATTCAACTTTTGAAGTTAAAATTTTTGGGGAGAATGGATTGGGGAAAATCAAAGGTCTTGATAAGGAAATCAAGGCCCTGAATCTACAAGTCCAAAGATTCCAACAGGAGCATTGACAGAGAAGAGGAAAAGAGGTCGGCCAAGTAAACAAAAAAATGTTACTATGATTATGAAACATCACTCCACATTAGAGATTAAACAAGAGAATGTTTATAAGCTTGCCGACCTTTGATCCCCAGCAAAACCTGGTGAGCTTCTTTCCATTACTTTATTATTATATAGTTTGTTGATGAAATCTGAAGATCCAAGTTCAACTAAACCAATCAACATGAACTGATAATTTACTTCTTTTTGTATTCTGTTTTCTATTAAAGTAGGACCTACTAATGCAGAATTGAAGTTGGGTAAAGAAATTAATCACGCAATCAATTAAACAATCACTCAGGTAATTAATCAAGCATTTCATTTATTCGGTTTTCGTATTTTAAGAGCAAGCAAAATGTCTACTTTACCCTTGATACGTTACAGTTTCTAGCTCAAAATTTTTGGGTCCTCACAAAATATATACAGATCGGATAGATAAATAGTGAGCTTGTATCCTCGAACCGAGTGAGTTTATCACTAAAAATTAATATCGTTTTAATGCAATTAATAATTGCATGTGCATTGAACTAAATATTGTGACATGTTTTATACGCTTTCGAAAAATGTTTGAAATGCTTTTTGCTTTTAAACTGCTAGTTGTATTTACTTTCTAGCTGGACTGCATATGTACTTGTTACGCTTTAGCTGTACTTCCTTTGTGCATTAGAACTTTTATATGTTCATGAAGTTGAGTCGGATCCATTATATGATATCCAGTTGATTCCACGATCCGGTATTGGGCCTGGTCATTTGAATCATTCGCATTTATAATCTCGAGATTATTTCTAACTCAAGAATGGCGGTATGGAGAATATGGTACCTATATGAATGATTGTGATTATTAGTACGCCGAGGTGAGCTGGCCTATCGTTCATCGTTCATGTATAACATTGGTGAATGCCCCTCATCCTTGTTATTTATGATTATGCTGAAATGAGCTGGCTCGTCATTTATCGTTCATGTAGAACCTTGATGAACGCCCCTCATTCTCGAGGTGAGCTGGCCCATCGTTCATCGTTCATATAGAACTTTGGCAAACACCCCTTGTCCTCATTATATGTTCTATAAATCTTGCATGAGTCATGAATACTATATGTTAGGATTTGCCTGAATTATATGCATGGGTAATTTATGCTACCCGGTAAATGTTTGCAAAAACAAGGGACTCTCACTGGACAAGGACTCATTCCATTGTCCTATTTAGTTTTCTGTTTTCAAAATAAATTGTTATAGATCTTTTGGTACGAAGATGAATATGCTCACTAGTACAACATGGAAGTACTAGAATATTGGGATACAGCTAGGAGGCGGGAAAGATAAAGACGGGCTCATACTCTAATAATCTTGTACTTTATTACTATAATAAATGGTAGAGTTATTATGTTCTGCACGTACTGAGTCCTGGTGCAAACCAGGCATGTACCTGGTGAAGCCAACCCCTTGTATGTAGGGTGGTGAATCTGGGGTGTCACATCCAGGATGAAGAAAATTGATTTTTAGCCTAGTTTCTAAAGTTCAACTCACTTAGATTCAACGGTGATCCTGACACCAATAAGGCAGAGTAATGGCTAGTGTGTAGTAAAATTTTATGCTCTTAAGGTGTAGTGAGGCTCAAAAGATTGAGTATTCTGTGCATAATATAGACACCATCGCTTTGGAATTGGTCAACTTTGTGATAACCTTTGTGGCAAAGTTCTTACTGCAAGTGGTAATGGACAAAAAGGAAATGGAATTTATAACCCTGGTTCAAGGTTTCAAAATACTGGCAGAGTACGAAGCAATGTTCTCCAAACTATCAAAATACTCTTAGTGGAGGTAGAGGAGGATTGGAAAAAGAAGCTCATTAATTCATGGTCTAAAGTTGGGACTTCAATATTCTATAACCACAATGAACCTACCTACTTATGATGTGGCCATTGATAAGGAAAATGGACAGAACATGCACAAGACCAGCAGATTGTATTCCTCCACGCCGCAAGGACAAGAACTATCTAAAACCTAGTTGTGGAATTCACAAAGGAAAGAAAAATAACATCGAAAACAAGGATAAGAGCAAGGAAAATGCCAAGCTGATCTACAATTTTTGCCAAAAGGGTAGCCATATTGAAGCATAATGTTGGAGAAATCCAATAAGTGCCTCAAGTGCAGAACTGGTAAATACAAAATCTAGAATTGCTTGACACCTAGACCAAGGAATGCAACCACTCCAGGCAACCCAAAAACCAATGCCAATGAAAGCAAGAATGTAGACGCTCATGTTTTTGCACTTGAGCACAGAGAGGTAGGACCAAACAATGGCACGGTAAAAGGAAACACTTTCTATTTTGAACTTACCTGCCAAAGTGTTGATTGATCCTAGTTCAACCTGATCTTTTGTTGCTTTACATTTTGGGCCTGCACACATAGGTAAACCGGATATACTGCCTTTTACCTTAGAAATCTCATTTTGGAAGTAAAGTTGTGTACTGATTCTGTGTACCACAACTGTGCGGTGGATATCCAAAAGTAGAACTGACCCATTGATGATCTAGTAACCTTAAACTTGAGAGGTTATGATTCCATCCTAGGAATGGATTTGCTTGCTCAAAACCATGCTCTTCTAGATTTTTGAGAGAAGATAGTGACATTTAGAGAGCCGGGTAAACCAGTTGTGGAGATGGGATTGAGAAGGAGAAAATTTTCGACTTCATTAACTTCCAGACTGAAGGCCCGAAAGTTGTTGTGGAAAAAAGCCCAATGACTCTTGGCATTGATGAGTAACAAGCCTAGATACCCATATACTCAATGAATACAACGATGTGTTTCTAGAAGAATTGACTACTCTTCTCCCTGCACAGGAGATTGAGTGTACCAAATCTTAGTCCCCTGAAAGTGCACTTTTGTATTGCCAAGTCTTAAAAACTTAGTATAATGGGCTAGATAACCACTGACTAGTTCGAAGCTAGTGTCGAAGAAAAGTCCTAGATGATTTGACACTGGGCTTAAGACCATGTTTGGTGTCGAAACCTAAGAACGAAATGCTTCTGACTTTGAAAACAAAGATTGAATCTAAAAGTCAAAGGGAACAACAAAGCCATGCTTTGACACCGAGTTTGGCACCCGTTCGACATCAAAACCATAGAGCTATTAGAAGAAATTTGGAAACAACTAGGCGTTGTGAACGAAAGGATACAAATGGCAACGTTCGACATTGAGGTTCGACATTAAAAACCCTAATAACCATTTATAGCCATTGCAACAAGCTTTTGCAACTTCTATAAATACCTCCAACACTTCAAATGAATATTAAGACTACCAAATTCAAAAGCCACTATTTCTGTACATTTACAAACACTTTTTAAAGTGATTTAAGTATTCAATTTCAGAAAGAGGCCTTTGTGCCTATTAGTTTAGAAAGAGGCCTCCATGCTTATATAAGTGTGCTTAATTGTAAATGTCAAACTTGAAGAGGTGTTCATAGTTGCTTACAATTATAGAAGTCCTAAACACCTAGGGGTGTGTTAGGCAAACTTGTAAAATTCCAAATCTCGTTGAGTTAAATTAGGCAGGAAGGGAGGATTGAAGAAAGGAGGAGACTTGAAGAAAGTTATAACTTAGGGGTATGCTAGGATTGTAGAAAAAGCCCTATCCAAGAGGTTGGATTAGACAAAGAAGGAAGTCTCAATCTAGAATTAGATTGAGAACAAGTCCTAGGAGCTAGGCAAGGGAAAAAGTCTTAGGATCAAGAGTTTGATCTTAAGCAATTGTAAGGGTTTGTTACATACATTCAAGTGTTTCTTAGATTGGATTAGGGAAATCCTAGGCTGTAGTACTTGGGTAGCAGATTATGATTCAATGAAAATCCGAACCACTATGAATTTGGAGTGTCTTGCTTTATTATTTATTTGCTTTCATGTTTTAGAAAATTATTTTACTCACCACACTTAGAAAATTAGTTTTTATATTGGTTTGTTTTATAATAAAAAAAATCAAAATTGTTTTAGAAAAGTTTGTAAATTGCCAAAAACCTAATTCACCTCTCTTTCTCTTAGTTTGTTAACCAGGTTTTCAATTAGTATTAGGGCGATGCTCAATTTGTAAGTTTAAAACCTTTGAGATAAGATCCATGGAAACATATGATTTCTTCTTTCAAGAAGGAAATTCTATTTTTAACCCCACCTTTGTTTGATTGATCAAATTTTTATGATTGAGTAAATGGAATGAAAAGTATTTTTGATTTCTATTGATTTTGCTTTATGGGATATTCTTAATTAAGATCCCTTTGTGCCTTTGATTGGTGAAAACAACACATGTAAAGCAAAGTTTAGAAATGAGCTAAATGATGATGATAGGATAAATCTTTTCTTGAATTCAGAATCTCTAAACTTCTTGATGAATGCATTAAGCTAAGGTTGTTATCATTGATTTTAGTTGATTTGATTATGCTAATGCTTTGTGGGCTGTTTTGCTGAATCTCTATGGTGGAGAAAATGAGATTCAAGACAAAGAAAGCATTTCATGTGAATATGAGAGCTTAAAAGAAGAAGTGCAATGTCTTGTTAGCCATTTCAATTATTGTTCTACCTTAAACTCTTGCGTTGATTCATGCTTAGAATTAAATTGTAAATTGTTTCATGAAGTTGATTTACTTAAGAATATGATATGTGTTAAAGAACATGATAATAGCATGTTGAGATTAACAAAGGTAGATTGCATGAAAAAGTCAAGTCCCACGAGTATACTGATTTGAACAAAAAGGTTGATGACCTTATTTCTAACTTGGAGAAATTGATTCGAGGAAGGGATAATCTAGAAAATTTGTTGAGTAAACAAAAAATAGCCAAGGTAAACAAAAAGTTTTGGGATTTTACTGCGAAAATAAATTTAGTTTAGGAAAAGCTAAGGCCAAGTCTTTTTAATTAGAATGATTGTTAGTTGACTTAGTCTTTTAGCCTATCTTTGTTTGCTGAGAATTTGAGGAGATTTATATGAAATTAGTTATTCTTTTAATCTATTTAGTGATGGCTTCTATAGAATAAAGTATGAAATTAAGTTAAAGCTTCCTGCATTTTTCTTGTGTATTTTCTACTCTATTTCTAAAAGTGGTATCAGAACCCTCTGATCTTAAGGGCCTGTGACATAAAAAAAGAGTGAGGTAGAAGAACATTTTACAGTCCATAAACAATCTTTCTGGCATTATGTCTGGCAATTTTCTTACTAATCATCCACCTTTCAATGGCCAAAATTATCAAATTTGAGATGTAAAAATGAAGACCTTCCTAGAAGCTAATGGCCTTTGGGAAATGGTTGTTAGTGATCAAGTACAACTTACTGAAGATCCCCCTATCGCTCAGCTGAGGGAAAATAGAGCTGAGAAAAAGAAAAGAAGCAAAGTTTTGACCTGCTTTCATACTACAATTTTAGATTAAGTATTCACAAGAATCATGACTTGTGAGACTCCAAAAGAGACTTGGGATACTCTAAAAGAAGTGTTCTAAGCCAATGAGACACCTCGTCAAATGCAAGTACTAAATTTGAGGCGACAGTTAGAGCTATTGAAGATGAAAAAAAGTGAGAATATTCAAAAGCATTGGAATAGACTCTTGGATGTAGTCAACAAAATCCGGTTGATTGGTGAACATCTCTCAGATCAAATGGTGGTGCAAAACGTTCTTGTTAGTCTACCCGAAATATTTGAGGCAAAATATCTTCTCTTGAAGATTCATAAGATTTTTCTCCAATTACCTTAGAGGTGTTGGGGAATACATTATAAGCACAAGAACAAATGAGAGTTATCTGCAAAGAGGAGATAGTTGAAAGTGCTTTGCAAGCAAGAAAAAAACCCCAAAACAGGAATTACGCAAAACCCCCCCTGTGGTTGGAAAACTTTCGGATGACTCCCCTATGGTTTGAAAAGGTATAAATGACCCCCATTTGGTTTTCCAAAATGTCTAATGTTAGAACTTTTTGTTATAATTAACAGCCAGGAGGGGTAATTTAGTTATTTTACTTTTTTTTAAAATTCTTAATATTCACTTAATCCACCTAAATTTTAACCCTAAAACCCTCATCCTCCTCTCTCTCTCTCTCTCTCTCTCTCTCTCTCTCTCTCTCTCTCTCTCCCCTCTCGTATGCTTCACCTCATTCTCTCTCTCTGCCTCCTTCACCTCTCTTTCACCACTTCCATCACCCCGCTCCATCGACACCTCCATCGCCTTACTCTCTGAAATTTTGTCATCTAGGTAATTTCGACTTCAAATTTCAATGGTCAATGCAGCAGATTCGGTTCGAACTGTGAGGCGAGGAGTATGGGTTTTGTTAGAGCAACATCCATGTCAACTTTCAAGATTCCATTAATGATTATGCTTGTAACTGGAGTAAAATTTGAAGTTTGGTGTCGTCCGGTCAAGAATTCTCTCAGAAAGAGTGCTGCCACTGACTTGAGGGAAACGGCCACCCTCATCACTTCTCAGTAGGGTTATTGGCATTCTCTGTATAAATCCCATCGGGAAGGGATTCCAAGTGGAATCCTTTATATTTGGAAAATGGCGATTCGATATTGGAGTGGAGGAGGAGACGGTCGCTGATGTTCCGAGACACCCGGTAAGTGGTATTTTAGATTTGCTTTGAATTGTGAGGGCAGTGTTCACATCAGGTCTGGGCTATGGCGACGATGGTGATGATGAAGCTATTGAAGTTCACGGTGACATATCTAGGTCGGAGTTACAAAAATAGAGAACACAAACAAAGGGTCCTACCCGATGTGAATGTCGGCCAAGATTCATTGAGCATCACTTGAAATTAAATTTTCTCTTTTCTATGGGTAAGGTGAAATAATTAAGGATAAGTCTAGCTTTCTGTTGATTTAGATTAGTCTTGACTCTTGAGGCATGTATGGTGATGGTGATGTTGGTGTTGGGTAAAAGATATTGGTAGGTGAAATATAATGGAAATGATAGTTGAACTTTGGTGGTGCACGGTGGCGGTGTAGGGCTGCAGCTATGGTGGTAATCGGTGGCGATGGTAGTAAGGGTGTATGTAGGTGGGCCATAACATATATATGATATTATTATGAACAAACCCATATGCCAATGTCGATGGGAAAATATATGACTATCTTTGGCATAAAAAAATTAGTGAGGTAGAAGACGACGATAGAAGAGGATGAGGACGAATACACATTTTGGAAAAGTGGAGAAGATGAACATTGTTTTAATTTATTGTTTTTGTCAAAAATACCCCTAAAAAATGCATGTGAGAGGCACATGTTGACTATTCCATCAGCTCTAACGGAGAAAATTGACTAAGTGACATTTTTTGCCTCTTTTTGAAAGTATGGTGACATTTATGAAGGAAGACAGTTTAGTGACCAAATAGGAGATTTTGGAAAAGTAAGGTGATATTTTTGGCAGTTTGCTATATGTATTTCAACTCAAAAATTAATTTTTACATAGGTAGACCTTACAAATCAGAAAGCGCAGTAATCTATTTACACTACAATCTAAATGCTACATCTTTTACATATTCATCTTGCTTTTGTCTTGTTCATATTCAACTCTTCGTCTTTGACTTCAAATCAAATCTCCATATTTTACTTCACATTCAACTCAATGTTCGTCATCATGTATGCATCTTTTACTTCAGCGCTAGAAGCTGGAGAAAGCGGTGAAGATAACTAGTTGAGGCAGTTCATCTAAGGACTCACCATTCGTCATAGAAGTGGTTTCCATTACTTCTACCACTCTTCGGCTCTGAACTTTCCACGTCACTTTACTCTTCAAGAATGCACGTTTGATCATCCTTTTTAGAGTATTCGGTCTTTCTCCGCTACTTTTCAAGTAGGAATTCACATTTATTCTCTCGAGAGGTTTTTCTTCGATGTCTAAAGGCCATTGACCACCTTGGCCACCTTTGTCCTTCTCTATATTCTCTACCATTCTCTAGCCATACTACTAAAGTGAAACATGTCTAGTTAAGAAAATACAGAAGTATGACTACAGAAACAATGATCAAACTGGGGAGTGGGGCGCGATAGCAAACTAAGGCTTATAGCCTTCGGGAGTTGTCACACCCCAATCGTTATTTTGGCCTTTGTTCTTTCATTCATACTTCCATATTTTTTATAACTAGAGATCGAGGTGTTTCAAAATAGGAAATTCACAATCATTCTCTCGAAAGGCTTTTCTTTGATTTTGAAATGTCATTGACCACCTTGCCCAGCCTTTGTCCTCCTTCATATTCTCTTCCATTCTCCAGTCATACTACTAAAGTGAAACACTTTTCTAGTTAAGAAAATACAAAAGTATGATTAAAAAAACAATGACCAAACTGGGGAAGGGGGCATGACAGCAAACTAAGGCTTGTAGCCTTCTAGCCCTAGTTTGGCCTTTGTTTCTTCATTCATACTTCCATATTCCATAACTAGATATCGAGGTGTATAGCAAGAAGCTCCGAAGAGCTTTATATATATAGCAAGGAACTTCAAAAAGATTAAACAAGTTAATATTTTAAACTCTCTTTTCCCCAAATTTTCAACCAATACCAAGCACTATTCAGTAAGAATATACTAAAGACGGATGATGAGATGGAAAACAATATTTGTAAATTATGAAAATATGAACAAACATTAAAACATGCTATCAAACTAAAAACCAAAAAATAGGAAAAAAAAAAAAAGTCAGGGTTTAGATCGAATCAGACTGCAAAGAAGCCAATTCGATCTAAACAGTTGAAAAAATATCCCAAATTCAATTTCAAGTTCTCAAATTTTTCAAAAACATAAAACCGAATTTTATTCCCCAATAATCAAAATAGAGTTTAGATCTAATTCAAATGGCGGACCCTCTCGACCTAAATAATGACCTCCGTAGCAGCAGAAGAATATAGGCGCTAGTGAAAATAAACCTCTAGTTTGCTAGAATTGTCTCAATTACTGATGTAATTAAAACCTTTTGCTATATTGGTACAACTAGTTAAAGTTTTAATTTACCTTTGTTTAATGCCTTAATTATTAGTCTAGACCTTATTAGTAATGTGTCTCCTAAGACTGAACTGTTATTATAAATTAATCCCCTTACTAGTGATAATGACATTAGTACTGGTAAATTATAGGGAATGTAAACTTAAGATTGAAGGAAAATACTTACCATTAGGCTTGATTCTTACACCTTTAAGGAATAATAAGTTTTTCTTAATATGGATTCGTTATCCAAACATGAGGATTAGTTAAATTATTTAACTAAGAAGTTCAAACTATGTCAATAAAGAGAACTCAAGTTTGAAGTAAATGCGACCTTAAAATGAGAATATCAGCCTTATTACTAAAGCTAGAAAACTTTCTTAGAAAAAGAAGACATAAGATTTTTGGTGTGCTTAATTGATCACCTAATAGAGCAAACCAAAGTTAAAACCATTCCAGTGATTAAAGATAAAGTCTTCCTAAGGAATTGATTACCCAACAAAGAGGTTGAGTTATTATTGACATAGTATTAGGGACAATCCCTATATTTAAGTCTTTTATTGAATTACTCTGGCTGCATTAATTTATGGATTTAGTACACCGTGTTTTTCAACCTTACCAGGACCAATCATGTAGAAAATTTAAAGATGGCTTTTTTTTTAATCTTAAATTGATTGAAGAACATTATAAATACTTTAGAATAGTATTTTAGACCTAGACAGAACCCAAGTTATATACTAGGTTGTGTAAATATAAATTTAGATTAGACAAATCCTTTTCTGAGAACATATTACCTTTAAGGGTTAAATCACCATGGAATCATCCAAAGTAGGAATGATAATAAGATGAAATCAACCTAGATATGTAACTAAAATTTAGTGTTTCCTATACTAGCTAGATGGTACCGATGTTTTGTTAGATTTTTAAACCCAGTTAGACCATTAACTAAGTTGACCAGTAAAAACGTAAAGTTTGAATAAAACTTTAAAACAAAAAATGTTCTCTGACTTTAGAAAAAAGATTAACTACTACTTGAACCCCATTGTGGGTAAAGAACAACCCTGTGAATTATCCTGAGACTTTCTTAGAAAGATTAGGGTATTAATACCAAATGGATGTATTGTTCCCTATGCATCATTAGGGTATTAATACCAAATGGATGTATTGTTGCCTATGCATCGAGGCAGCAACAATCTTATAAGCATAAATACCCAACTCAATATCTTGAGTTGGCAGTTGTAAATTTTGCTCTTAAGAAGTAGCGACCCTACTCTTATGGAGTAACCTTTGAGATTTTATTGATCCTAGGAGTCTCACGTATCTATTACCCCAGAAAGACTAAAATCTATGACCTAGACGATGAATTAAGTTTTAAAGAAGATGATGACTTTAGTACTAACCACCACCCTGGAAAAGTAAATGAGGCAGCTAGTACACCTAGTAAGAAAGCGTTTATGGCTATAATTTGAGTCAAGCAGTTAGACAGGATAACTCAACCTGATGATTGGAACACTTGTACATATAGGGACAAGATGATTGTCTTCAACATTAATCTGCCTTAACTATAGAAATTAAGGAAACTAATAGAAAGATGCCTTTTGAAAGAAAAAGAGACAAGACTTCAAAAGGAAGTTACTGAAATATACTTTAGGAAATGATGATTATTGGCTGGGATCGAGTCTCTTTATTAAGAAAATAGAATGTAAGTTTTGGAAAACTAATCTTCTTGCCCAAGAGGCTAATTTTAGGTTCTTAGTCGATAGAAAGCACGATTAAACTACTTGAACTCAATTAAATAATATCGTATAGTTAATTTCTAAAATTTTCTTTAAAATTTTCTTTCTCTTAGAAACACATATTAATATATGTGAGTTTTAGCGAAAAATTTTATTCTATGAATTTATTCTTCGTTTTTGTAGGTCATTTTGAATATCCCTATCTTGTTGTAGTTTAGATTTAAAATTAAGATCAAACAGGAAGTCACACTTTATCTATACTTAGTCTAAAAAGCAGATAATGAAGAATTTCGATGACGAAATTTCCTAAGGGGGAAAGGGTGTGAGACCCTGTAAATTTTTAGTATTTAAAATTTACCTCTAGAAGTATTTTGAGGTATTTAAAAATATTTTAAAAACTTTTTATAAATTATAGGAATTTCTTTTAAAAGAATTTTAGTCTAAAACTATTTTCTTTCGAAAGTTTATAAGATTATAAAAATATTTTCTTTCAAAAGAATTTCCTTATTTTGATTTCAAATTTTTATCTATCTGAATTAATTTGATAAATTTGATTCTTGATTTCATGATATATTGTTTGTTTAGGAATGTTATAATTTAAGAATTTATGGAATTTTCAAAAATCGGAACTAGAAAATAAATGAAAAATTAAAAAAATAGGTCAATCCGTTTAACCTAGTCCCGAATAGGGTAAAACCGATTGCACCATTAAAATAGAAACTTATAACCACCTATGAGAGGTTTTACCCAATTAGAAAAAGGGTGAAATCGGTTTAACCCAATCCATAATCGGGTAAAACGATTGGAAGGATAAGGATGAAATGTTGACCGATTTTACTCGGTTTCCAAGTGGGTAAAACCGATTGGTAAAAGTAAGAAAAATATCTCACCGGCTACAAAGCAATTTTACCTAGCCTCAAACCAAGTAAAACAAATTAGATCGGTTTTTACCGATTGTCCGATCGGGTAAAACTGATTGCGTACCATAAATGAAAAAAATATATTTTTTCTCAAATTTACAGGTCAAGCTACGAGTCTAGGGGCCTAGGTACCCCTAGAATTTTGTCCTACACGATCTCAGGGGTCTATAAATACCCCTGGATCATTCACAAACCAACCATTTACGAAATCAAAAGCCAAAGTTTAGAGAAAGCTCAAGCCTGTAGAAAAGTTAGGAAAATAGGAAGAAATGGAGAAAGCAAGGATTTTGGACGTCAAGTTGGTGTTGTTATCTGAAGGAATTGATCTAGAAAGCTCCAAGAATCAAACGGTGAGTAATTTTACGTTAGAAGTTATAGTTATAGTGCAAAAGTTTGAAAATTTGAAGTTTTATAGTTTTTTAAAGTTTTGATTGATTCTGGATTTTTGAACATTAGAAAAATGTTTTGAAAGTTAGAAGTGTTGTAGGAGTATTGAAAAAATGGTTTTTAGCAAAAAGAATCAAAGAAAAACGAGTTGTGTACGTTTTTAGCAAAACCAGAAGCAAAGGTTGAAAAACCACTTTTCGGGGCACGAAGCAGTTTTAACTGCTGGCAAAGCGAGTAAAACCAATTTGCCATGTTCAAGAAAATCGGATATAACCGATTGTTAAGCGGGTAAAACCGATTGAAAAATTACTGGAAAAATCGGAGCGGTTTTAACTGATCAGGAAGCGGGTAAAACCGATCAAAGGGTTTTTCTGCAAATAATTGGAGCGGTTTAAACCGATTCTTCATCGGGTAAAGCTGATCCGAAAACTAAAATATTGATTTTTGTATAATTTTTAATTCTTGTTTTTTATCGTTCCTTGTTATATCTTTGACTAGTATTTAACTTAAATAAATATTGATTATTAGTATTAATTTTAATCTTTTTTTTTTACGTATAAATCAGTTTTTATATTTTTAAACTTTTAACGTATAATATATGTTAATTATTTTAAAGTTTTGGAACCCCTATTTTCTTAAGTTAACGATTTTTATAATTATTGGCCATTTTCGAAATAAATTAGAAATAAAGTTTAAATGTTATAAACCCTTTTTAAGTAAGAAAATAAGTAAATTGACTTTTGTGGCATAACACTTATATTCTCTTTAAAGTTATAATTAATATGTTTTCTCATTATTTTCAAATTAAATGAAAATAATTTCTAAATACGTATAACGTTACACACATTTTTAATGAAATTAGGTAAACTAGTTTTACGCTTTGACTTCGTTAATTCCTAGAATCTATAAGAAGGTTAGGAATCTTAAAATTTTATTAGTTGGAAATATATACTGAAAATCTGGAACATGAAATATATGCAAGTCAGATAATTAGGTCGCGAGCTAGTGTCTACGGACTGAGGTGAGTTACCTCGCTGAAAAAGGAAGAACCGTGTTAATCTGTAATTAATTGAATGTTGGATTGCATCATGCATATGGCATGTGTTAGGAGTTCATCCTTACATGATATATGAAATATAGCATGTTAAACTGTTCTATGCACGTGATTATATTATATTTGTGAATTTCTAGGTGTGCCTACTTCGCACATTGGATTATCTGTATATCTGTTTTATCCTATTCTGAGTCTGTGTTAAGTCGTGAATTCGCAATGTGCGGAATGATTCGCTAGCCGGCTGGGGCCTGGTCATTGGGTCATTCTCGTTGGTTAGTAGTCTCGAGCTGCTTTTATACCTGGGCCATTATCCTGCATGGGCGTTGTTGACGATGTTATTATTCCAAATCTGAAGTTGATTAAAAAGTTATTCATAGTTCATTTAGAACTGTGTCAACTGTCTGTTATACTGTATCCTTCTTTATTATTTTGTATTTGTGGCATGACTGCTCTTTGTTAGGATTATCTAAACATCCATGCATAGGTGATTATGAAACTCGGAAAATGTTTGCAAAAACGGTGCGGCCTCACTGACCATGGGCTCATACCTTTCCTTAGTTTGTTTTTTGTTTTCAATGAAACTGTTACAAATAGGTTAAACGTGGTTGTTACGCTCAACATCGATATTATGAGGGCCTGAACCATTATAATAGCTGGGCAAGGGAGTAGAATTTGGAATTGTCTCCCTCTGTAATCAACCCTACATAAGGGTGATACTTGTAAGGATTTTGGTCTTAATAATAATTTGAAATTTTAGATTTCTTTATGTTCTGTTCTACATCCTTGTATGCGCTAGGCAAGGGAGTAGAATTTGGAATTGTCTCCCTCTGTAATCAATCCTACATAAGGGTGATACTTGTAAGGATTTTGGTCTTAATAATAATTTGAAATTTTAGATTTCTTTATGTTCTGTTCTACATCCTTGTATGCAGGGTTGTGAGACTGGGGTGTCACACTCTATCACTTATCTCTGTTAAATCACTAAGGGGGTGATTTTGTTTGAGACATTGTTGTCTTTTTTCAATCTCTTTCCTCTTGTACATTGAAGAAGAAGACTCCGGTGGATGACGAGATTGAAGAAAATGAGAGTTTGGCGGTGGGCGGCGGTGGGAGTGAAGAAAATGAGTGAAGGGTTTGAAATTGGGTTTGAAGATGAGAGTAAAAGAACCAAAACTTCACAAAACCTTGTCTCAAACCAACACTGTCGAACATGCCCTTAGCATATTTTCATTTTTGCATTTTTTCAGTCACTTCGTTAAGTTTAGCCGCCGTTAAGTCACTAATAGACCTTTTTCTAAAGGATATTTTTGTCTTTTTCGAACATGCTACTTCGTCTTCTTCACGAAGACCATCACTGCATAACTTCCTCCTCTAATTCTATTTCTTCACGAAGACCACCACTGCACCACTTTCTCCACTAATTCTATTAAAACCCAGAAGATCACCACTGTACCACTTGCTTTCTAATTCTATTACAACCCAACAATTAAAACAAATAGCAGCTTCAAGATCAAAACAAAAGTCAATAACCAAAAATCTGGGCCTCACTTTCTCTAACTTTCAACAAATTCAAGAACACCATCATAGGCTTTTTCATCCCATTTGAACAAAACAACTAATCAATCGCCCTTTCTCCAGAAAGAACAAGACCTGTCAAGATCAACGCCATCTCGGTTGCTTGGCGAAGACAAGAAATAAGAAAGGGGCATGATATTTGCAGCGACGAAATCGATATTTGCAGCGACATTTTTTTGTAAAAAGACTAAAATGCCCTTGGAGAAAAAAAATTAAAATAAATTAAATTTGCATTCCTACTACTACTAAAAAAAAAGTGCAAAAGTGTCGCCGGCGACCGGCGACACTTTTGCACAAAACTGTCGCCAGCGACACTTTTGGACAAAAGTGTCGCCGGAGTCCGACGACACTTTTGGCCAAAAGTGTCGCCAGAGTCCGGCGACACTTTTGTGCCGGCGACACTTTTGTGCAAAAGTGTCGCCAGAGTCCGGCGACACTACCCAGAAGTGTCGCCGGAGACGGCGACACTTTTGCCTCCCCCCCCCCAACTTTCTTATTTGCAGCGACCACCGGGCGGATCTTCCCCATTCCGGTAAAAAATTGCACAATTTTGACAAAACTACTAATAAATTCGGACATAATACAAGTAAAATAATTAATAAAACTACATAAAAAAAAAAAAAAAAATAAACCAAAGTGCTGGAATACCGGGCGGATCTTCCCCATTCTGGTAAAAAATTGCACAATTTTGACAAAACTACTAATAAATTCGGACATAATACAAGTAAAATAATTAATAAAACTACATAAAAAAAGAAAAAAAAAAAAACCAAAGTGCTGGAATAATTTTTTTTAAAAAAAAAAAAATTTTCCGGAACCATCGCCGGTCGCTGCAAAACCATCGCCGGTTTCCGGCGATGGTTCCGGAATAATTTTTTTTTTTTTTTAAATTATTCCAACAGATTGAAAAATTTTAATTTTTCAAATTTTTTTTTACCCCAAGGGCATTTCGGTCTTTTCACGCAAAAATGTCGCTGCAAATATCGAAACCGTCGCTGCAAATATCAATTCCGATAAGAAAAGATGACTCGAATTTTCAGAACAAACATACCATTGGCAAAGACAGCAAAATAAGAAAGATGACTCGAATTTTCAGAACAAACATTCCATTGCCATGGTAATAGCCAAGAGGTTTAAAATTGAAGCTAGCAAAAGAAAAAGGGCTCATCCATTAAAAAGAAGTTGGGAGATGGAACTAAGCGCTTGAGTTTGTGGTTCCTCTTCTCCAACTCGGCCGGAGGATTGAGCAAATCGACATCATTTGGAGAAAGGATCGCCTGAAGAATGAACGGCGCTACAATCAGAGAGATCGAAAAACCAAACTCTTGTAATCGACCAAGAACTCATTAAAAGATTCTTAAAAGTTACAATTGATGTCATAATTTCTAATCGGGCCAAGAACCCATTACCAAATTCTTGCATTTGGACCACGAATTACAAAGAATTGAAGGGTAATTTTTTCCTAGGGGAAATAAAGAAATTTGAAGAATATGAGATTTAATGTTCCATGATTTGGGGGAAATTTTTTTACCATGTCGATGAGGATAAGTGGGGTCTCTGCTCCCGGAAGATAATTGAGAGATCTGGGGTGCTTATAGGATCTTCTTCGTTGGCAACATCGAATCTAACAAATCTAATAGCAATGGCAACGACGCAATAGAAGCAGCAGTGGCGAGTAACCTTTTGTTTTTTGACTACGGCGACCAAAGCATGGGAATGAACGGATCGAAGCCACGGGATCTGCAGCAGCAACGACGGCAGCAAATCTGCAGTACAAGCTGTGAAGGATTCACATTCAGGCATTCATTCCTTTAATTCTCCGACTGTTTCTTTAACAAAAGAGGAAAAGAAAAGAGGCATACTAAACGCAGTAATATTTCCTATAAAAAGTTCGAATTGCCCTTTATGATTAAAAATTTTTTTTTCTATTTTTTCACCTATAAGTAAGGTGTCAAGTTTAGTATATTTTTTAAACCTTCAGAGTTAGTTGTTTTTCATTTATATTAAACTGCAGAAACATTTATTTTCCATTTCATCACTGACACGTTTATTCAAATATGGCCGGTATACCCGAGTACGATCCATATTACACTGTAAGTAACACTGTATTTATTTTTTTACTTTATAGTAGTTTGCATAAATTATGTATATACCGCTTCACTTTAATTTTCGGGAAAAAAAACCCATTCGGGGGGGATTTTTTTCCCGGATCTGCGATTATCCGATTGTTTTTTGTCGGTTCTGCAACATTTCGGACGGAGAGACTGTCTCCCCGTCCGAAATTCCCGGAATACTGCCGGCGGTATTTCCCCGGGAAATACCGCCGTCGTCAGGCTGTATTTCCGCCGGAAATACCGCCGCCGGCCGGTGGTATTTTCGCCGGAAATATCATCAGGGAACGGCGGTATTTTGGCCGGAAATATCTCCGGCCGGCAACGGTATTTCCGGCCAAAACACCAAGTGCGGCAGCTGGCTGTATTTCCGGCTATTTTCCCTGGATAAAACCCCGGACAGTCGCAATATCCATCCAACCTATACTAATCATAATTGTGTCAGAACTTTGGCCTAGCCGATAATATAATTGCGCAATGTATTTGCTGAATCAAAATTTTTGTGTTTAAGTATGCTGAACCAGGTTTTTTTATGTTAAAAGGATTTCCGCGTTAAGAGTGATGACATTTATGCTGACCACACCGAAATATTTCAGACGACCAAAGAGTTCATCAGTAAGGAAGGTATGATTGCATGGGTTAAAGCACGAGCAGCTGAAAATAATATGACGGCAAAAATTACTTCCTCTTCAAAAATGTTGGGGCTGTTCCTAACAAGAGGGAGAAAAGGTAGAGTTGAGATAGGGTGCGATAGATCAGGAAAAGTTAGGGAGAAGGTACCCATACCGGAAGGGAGAAGCAGACGGAGCAATACAAGTAGCAAGATGACAAACTGTTAATTTCACCTGAAGGGACGAGAAATTGATGGGGGAAAGTGGACGTTAGAGGTCAGAAACGGTACGCACAATCATGACTTAGAAGAAGTGCGAAATTGGCATTCAGCGCAGATACGTTTAACAGAAGCGGAGAAGAAGAAGATTGCAGAAATGTCCAGTATTAACATCAGGCCGAAGCATATATTGGCCCAATTACGCGCAGATGATCCGGAAAATGTCAGCCACATAAGACAGGTTTACAACGAATCAGCAAAAAGTAAAAGGGATGCGAGAGGAGGTATGACTAACATGCAGTATTTCTTCAAACTTCTGCATGATCACGAATACTTCTATGCGTACTCAGGCGATGACGGAAGCAATGCAGTGGCCCACATCTTCTTTGCGCACAAGAAGGCGCGTCGTCTACTTGTTCTGTTTCCGAACGTTTTGTTTATGGATACAACGTATAAGACAAACAGGTATGACATGCCTCTGCTGCAAATTGTAGCTCATGTACCTACAGCTCAGTATGTTCATATCGCGTTCATTTTCCTGATGGATGAGACTACTCCGAGTTATTACTAGGGATTGGCACAATTGAGCACTTTATTCGAGGAAAACAAATTCCCCTACGTGGTCATGACTGATCGAGAGACAGCATTACTGAATGCTGTGGAACTAATTTTCCCACATGCTACCCAACTACTTTGTAGGAGACACATTGAAATGGATGTCAAGAAACATGTAATGTCAGTTGGGAACGACAAACTACAACGGATGTCTTTCTATATCATTGGGGGCAAGTGGTGAAAGCCTGACATATGAACAGTTCACGGAAGCTGTGGATTATATTGATACCAAATATGGGAATAAATCCAGATTCAGAAATGTTATTCCTTACTTGAAGAAGACATGGTTGGATCCTCACAAGGAGAAGTTTGTGTCTTGCTGGAGGAAAAGTATAAAGCATTACGGTGGGCGCACAACGAACATGTAAGTTATTTATTGATTTCATTTATGATTTGTACATTGTATAATTACGCGATGTTTTATATAAGGATTTATGTTCTATGAAGAATTTTAATGTCAATTGTCTTTCAGGGTTGAGAGTGCACATGCACAGGTGAAGAAGGCTATTGGTAAGGATAGAAAGGCGTTCCCAAGTATTTTTCACGACATTCATATTATGATAGGGTTGCACCTCGATGAAATTCGGACTAAAATGGAAGCTTCGCGCAGCAAAACATACCGGAAGAGCGACTACCTACTGTATAGTCGTTTGAACGGTAAAATGTCGTTCGCTGGTATTACAATGGTGGAGGACAAATATACAAAAAGAGTTGGCCTTATCGGGGATGACGGTGCGCTTTGTGGTTGCGAACTCCGAACAAGTTGCGGTCTGCCATGTGCATGTGAGATGCAACATTTGGTGCGCGCGTACCAACCAATTGATCCTATCGACGTAGACGCCTTCTGGAAGACGCTGCACTTGGGAGATACTGATATTTCAGAAACTCAGGAGGAGAGGTAAACCGTTGAAGGGCGACTGCATGAAATGTTTGTGGATGTCATGTCGCATCCGAGCGCTAAGATATACAGGGTCATGGGTGTTGTGCATTCGACGCTTTATCCGGAAACTGTTAATGTAGCTGAGCCGTTAGTAGGCCACACAAAGGACATCCCAGACACAATTCAACCCAACGAGATCTATCAGGGTTCGAGCATGCCGAAAGGAATGCGCTACAACGAGGTACGAATATATGTATTTAATTTTAATATGTCATTGTTGTTACATACATATACACATACTGAATTTAATATGCTTTACACTCGCAGGTCGGCGATCCACAGGCGGGCAGAGAAGACGAAGGGTTGTGAAGCCCTACGCTTCTGAGTGGCCTTACGACCTTCCCATATTTCTGAAGCAGTTCGTGTTCGAATACATTACCGGGCACGTTAATGTTGTGCCCGATGGATATTGTGTTTTTAGGGTAATTGCCTATTTCGTACACGATGCAGATCAGGCGCAGTGGCACCAAGTGCGTAGAGACCTGCACCAAGAACTCCGGGATGAAGCTACTTTTTGGCGATTTGTTCTTGGGGCAGTCGATTACGATTTAGCATTCAGGCTGCTAGATTGGTATGTAGTTCCGGCAGAAGAGGATTTCTGGTTTGATTCTCATCTTTTGGGAATACTCGTCGCAACGAAGTATCAAAGGGTGGTTACATTATATGCCCAACAGAATAATACTTTCCTTCCGCTCCTGTGGCGGGGGGCCCGCGTCTCTACTGATCAGAGCAGTTTCATCAATATGGGGTTAATAGGACAAAATTATTTATTGCTTTGTTAACGACAGGGGAGGTCTTGCTACCCCCAATCTATCTGACGTGGAGTAGCTGGGCCTCAGAACAAATGCAGCTTTGGAAATCTCATTTGGATGGAAATTTAGGTGTATTCCGGAATAAAACGACTGCTGAGTGTTAGTATACGATATTTTTTCATTTCAACAGCTTAACGTTAACAGCAATTTATTTTTGATTTTACGTTCGCAAGATAAGATCCTCATTTTCAGAATTTTGGTGTAATACATTTTATCATTACTGAATTTAAATAAAATATCTATACATCATCCCGATTGCGGTATCTCCCTAGACATTGCATTAAAAAAGAGATTAAAAATAATGATTACAACAAATGGGACTCGGCCTAAATGTACTACAGTGTCGGCATCAAATCCTCCAAATGGCGAGCCACCTCCTCGATAGCACTCTCCCTCACGTCACTTGGGACGGTATCCTGATTTCGGGGATGAACATAATACATTTTACTTGCTATATATTGCAAGCGCTGCGTTTGGAATAAATATCGATTGAATGTTAAAAAGATTGACGCAATTATATAATTAATGAACAGAAAAAAACATAAATTTGTAGTTCTTACCACAACCGCAGATAGTTGTTTCGGGTCCAGTGGCTCATCCGCTTCCATGTCGTCGGGACTAACACGAACGTGCGTCCGCTGAAGGAAGTACTCAGGGCACGTCTGATCGGCCCAATGACCCTCCCCATCCCCCTTAACACCTTATTCTTGGGGTACATTTGCGGGATCTTAAGATTCGTATCAAACACGCATGAGTACCTTTTTATTTCAGGGCCTCTGTAACAGCTCTTTGGCTGTAAAACTGTGTGAGGGATCTACTAAATAAATCCAAATTGCCGCAGGAACCGATCAGGCATGTATGGCTCTGCGACCCCAGGGCAATGAATAAGACCCATATACAAGGTTATTGCGTGCACTCCTGCGGGATTCGGCCCAAAAGGAAGCCAATTGATCTAGTGCGTGTGAAACATAGTAAGTGGATAATCGACTAGGTCGGCTATTACAATAATAAACATAAGAAAATTTAAATGACATTGAAATATTACCTCTTCGGATTTCATTCCGTCCAGGGCACGTCTGTATTTCAACAAATCCCAGTTAGGCTCGCGCTTCCTTCCTGTTCCGATGTGCCACTTAGCCGATGCTGGCCAATCGGCATCCCAGGATCTCTGCTTTGCCGGACTAAATGAGGGAAAGTATTCGTATATCCAGCTCTATTAAAAAATTGAAAAACAAATTAGTCGTTTTATTCTCCAGGTATAAGGACTGAAATAATTTATAAACGATTCTTACAAACCTGCAATAAAGTCATACACCCGCCTAACTGGGCACCGTCCGCTCTAGAGGCCCGACCAAGGTTGCGATAAAGGCTCGCCAAACATGCTGCACCCCACGCAAGTCCGCCTAGGCTTTCTACATCTAGGAGGTAAGGCAAGAAGTGCCCAAGGACGTGGGTTTTTTTTCTTATCCACGAACAGGGTGTTCCCAACTAACCACAGCAAATAACCTGCAAAATTGAAGGCATCCACCTGTCCACTGAGACATTGCTCGCAGAGGAGGGACATTTTGATAGTGGCAAAATCTCGATCCCCGAACTAGTCTTCCTGAATCCCCAACGTCTCTAACAGCAGTTCCTTCATCTCTGCCGGCTTAATTTTTCACCCAATTGGCGATCCCCCAATCGGAACCCACAATATGTACGCAACGTCGTGGAGACTGATACTCATCTCTCCGAATGGCATGTGGAATGAATTAGTTTTCGGCTGCCATCTCTTAACAAAGGCACTAAGGAGTGCAGAGTCTAGCTCTGGATGCATAGACCAACACAAATATGCCAATCCGAACTGGTCAACTAGAGTTTTTATTTCCCCTTCATCTAAAGCCCACTTTTGCAGATTGTTATAGCCATTATGGCACAACAATGCACCACGTTCCTATGTAATGGAATGAATAACATAACACTTTTACTAACCCAACTTATTAATCATAAATAAAAAATGAATAATAATCATATCAAGAAATATGTAATAAAGCATAAAAACGATACCTGTCGATGCCATACGTTGTAGGCAACATGACCTTTAAAACTCTGTAACAACTCCGGATCTGAAGGTCCACCGTCAATCGGACCATCTAGAGGCCAGTAAGCCTTCCACCCGGCATCCCTTCTGGAGCCATAACCGGACCCAGCCCCTGACACTGACCTACGCGAGGAGCCTATTACTTCTTTGCCTTTTTCGCTCCTCCGTCGGTTGGATGCATTTTCCCCTTCATTTTCATCCTCCAACCGCCCCGAGTTCCCTCCCATGTACCCCTGAGACTGGGACATGTCCATCTCAAATCTTTCCGCATTTTCCCTAGCTTCCTCCTCCTCCGCATTTCCAATGTATGGCGGAGCAAATGAAATTTCGCGGTAATCAATGTTACTTTCCCTCGTCGCATTTGATAAGCGAAAAGATCCATGCGCTCTTCCTGCCACTTTCCTCTGCCGCTCGGATACAGTGGGATGTATTCGGCCACCTACTTCCTCAGACGAGGACTGTGTCGCCTCAGTGCTTCTATCAACCAATAGCATATTGTCATCCTTTTTGCTTTTGCTTTTGGTTAATTTCAATTTCAATTTCTTGAATGCTTCTGCCATCTGCAATCATATAAACGCACATGTATCAATACGAAATTAATTGCTAACATACAAAGAACGAGAACACGTTTACAGTTACAGAAATTTTAAAGTATTGGCGCAAAAGTCGGTCCGCTCAGTCATAAAATATCCGGATAAATCCCGCCGCCCTGCGAAAATACTGCCGTCCACCGGCCAGTTTTTTTCGCCGAAAAATTCCGCTGCCAGGCAGCGGTATTTTCGCCGGAAAATACCGCTGTCGCCGGCGGTATTTCGCAGGAAAATACCGCCGTCCGACGGCGGTATTTTTCCTGCCGCCTGAGGCTGGCGGTATTTTTCCAGGAGGCGGTATTTTCCCAAAAAAATACAGCTGGAGGCCGGCGGTATTTCTTTGAAATTCCGCCGGCGACCGCCGGTATTTCATTCCATTCCGGCGACAATCTGCCGAATCTACTAAGATCTGGGGAAAAAATTAATATTTTCGGGTTAAATACTAACAAATTCGGACATATTAAACCTCTAACTAAACTTCGGTATGCCTCTAACTAAATTAATCAAACAAACAAATAATCTCACAAATAAAACAGTACCGAAACAAATATTAAATTGAGGCACTAACCTTTAGTCGATCGTACTCTCAGTAACCGTTTTATCCAATTTAGCTAATTTAGGGTTTCCTTAGAGTCACTTGTAATTCATTTCCTCCGCTTACGTCTATTTATAGACGCAACCAGAGGAAATTTTCCTTCTTTTTCTTTTTATTTTTCACACGGGTTACTGTTCACCCGTGGGTGAACAGTAACCCGTTTGGGTGAACAGCTACTGTTCACCCCAGTAGTCCGCAAATTTTTTTTTTTTGTGCCAGGGGTATTTTAGTCTTTTTACATGGGAATGTTACTGCGTTTAGTAAAATCGTTACTGTGTATAACAATTTTGAAAGAAAAAGGGCATGGTATTCACATGATAATTTTTATTATATGCACGATACTTTTTAAAATTTTAGTAGTGAAAAGACAAAAATACCCTTTACATATAAATTACCAACATAAATAATTTTATCTCATCTATTTCCTCACTTCCACTTTAACTCTCATACATTTCACCACATAAAATAATAAAATTCTCTCACTCAACTCTATTTCATTCATCTTTTTTTCGACAATCAATACAATTTCCAAAAAATCTGTTGACTACAAATTATGGACGATAGCCACATTAACGATCCATCTTCCAGTGTCAGTAAAATTTTTTACACATTTCTTTGTTGAAAATAGGAAATTTTTTTACTTTTATTGTCTTGGGATGAATTTCGCTTGGCGAAGCCAAAAATTTTGTAGATTTTCGCCCAATCCAGGCAAAAGATACACGGACTTCCGCCCGCTCCAGGCGAAAATATTTAAATGTTTTGCCTGGGATAACCGAAAGTCCTTTCAAGTTTCGCCACACCCGGGAGGAAATCCTCACTATTTTTGCCCAGCTCGAGCGGAACTCTTTGAAACCTTCGATACTAGACGCACAAGGTTTCATGAAGTTCCACTCGAACCAGGAGGAAGTTTTCCCTGTTTGGGCGAAAATCTAAGAGACTTTCGCTTCTCCTGGGCGGAAGTGTTTAATAGTTTCGCCCATTTCAGGCCAAGCTTTTTGAAATTAAAATTATGTCCTTAAGTCCTTATTTTATACTGACTTATCTTTTTGTATGGACATGATGGTCGTGTTCAGACTAAGAACGTATATTCTGATTACACTCATGTATTTTAGACAGATGAAGAGTTCACTAATAGAGAAGCATTGCTACTTTGGTTGCGAACTAGAGTCCAAGAGAATAATATGACTACTAAAACTACGTCCTCTGAGAAATGGAAAGGGCTCTTCCTAAAAGGGCGAGTGGATTAGGTTGCGAGAGATTTGGAGAAGTTAGAAGAAAGCCACCCCTAGCCGAAGGGAAAAAAAACGTCGCAACAATACCAGGAACAAACTGAATTAATGTCCCTTTGAACTCGTAGGACATGAAACTTCTGGGGGACTTGGAAGTTAAAGCCAATAAATTGTCAGCACAATCATGAACCCTCTCGTTAGAAACTGGCATTCATCGAACTCCAGGTTAACTGAAGCGGAAAAAGATAAGATTGCAGAAATGATGAAGATTAATATGAGGCCGAGGCAGCTTTTGGCACAATTGCAAGCTGATGATACGAAGAATGTCTATCGTATTGTACAGGTGTATAATGAAACATCAAAAGTTAGAAGGGAGAAGAGAGGGGATTCAAGTTCCATACAGTATTTCTTCAAATTCATGCATGATTACAAATACCACTCACTATTGGCACACGGTGGAAGAGGACCGTAATGTAATTGGAAGTGTCTTCTTCACTCACGAGGGTGTGCCTGGTCTACTTTTGTTTCCGTACATACTGTATATGGATATGACATATAAGACATATAGGTATGACATGCCTCTATTTTAGATAGTCGGTCATTTACTCTCAGATCAGTACTTTCACGTGGCTTTTGCATTCATGAAGGATGAGACTTACCAAAGTTATTTTTGGGCAATGACTCGATTGAGACAGTTATTTGATCCGAAAAAATACCCACTGGCTGTCATGACTGCTAGAGAATCGGCCCTACTGAAAGCTGTGCACAATGTATTTCCAAGGCTAGACGATTACTGTGCAGGAGGCATATTTCTATGACTGTGAAGAAAAAGGCATTAGATGTTACTAAAAGTACAAGGACATCATATGGGTTGGTATATCGGTGGGATGAACTGATGAATGCCTTAACAGAGGAGAGTTCAGGAAAGATGTGGAGTCTATTGAGACGAACTATGGGACATATAGATCATTGTTTAATTATTTGCATAAGACATGGCTGAATCCCCATAAGTCGAAGTTTGTATCCTTCTGGACTAAAGAAATAAAGCATTATAGAGGGCGTACCAGCAACATGTGAGAACCTTAAAGCTTTCATTGTTTAATTTTTATTTATAAATTAAATGAAAGCTATTTTTTCAATTTGAATCCTTAATTTTCAGTGGTATCTGAAATTCAGGGTGGAGAGTGCACATGCAATGTTCGAGACTGATATAGGGACTGACAGAGGTTCATTTCCAACTATTTTCAAGGGAATTAATAAGATGATAGAGGAGCATTTGGATGCAGTCTGGTCTGAATTGGATACTTCTTGGAGCATGACATTGCATGGGGCTAATTACTTGTTGTATAGTAGGCTGAACGGTATAGTCTCACACGCTGGCATACTATTGGTGGCTTATGCGGTCTAAATGTGAGCTGTGTGGTTGTGAAATAAGAACTAGTTTTGGCTTGCTTTGCGCAAATGAGATGGTAGAAATGGTGCAAAATCATCGAGCGGTTGATCCTCTCGATGTAGACGCGTTCTGGAAGATTCTGTATTTGGAAGGTCTGAATAATCTCACCGAGGAGCAGGAGAGGCAAATTGTAGTAAGGCCGGTTGTTTGAAGTGCTAATTGATACATTACAACATCCATCCACAGAGATATATAGAGTCGCGGGCGTCACGTAAAACCAATTTTATCCAGAGCCTGTTAATTTAGCCGGTCCAATACACAGGCCACATAAGGGTCGGCCGAAATACAATCCGACACAGTGAGATCTATCAGGATGGGAGCATTTCGAGAGAAATGCAAGAGGAGGTACATATACTTTCACATATTACCATATTTGTACTGTTAATGGTGTGTGCTTATATATCCTTCGCTGTGTATTGACTATGATTTACATATGTAGGTCGCAGATCTACAGGAAAATCCAAAAAAAAGAAGACATTGAAGCCTAACAATTCCGCTTTGCCTTTCAACCTTCCTTTACTTTTGAAACCATTCGTGTTCGATTACATTGTAAATTATGTCGATGTAATGCCGGATGGACATTGTGGATTCAGGGTAATTTCCCATTTCGTTTACCATGATAAGTCGAAATGGTCGGAAGCGCGGAAAGAGCTTTTAGAAGAACTCCAACAGTATATATCCTACCATAGAGCAATTTTGGTTTGATAGTTACCTATTTGGACTAGTCGTCGCCATGAGGTACCAGAGGGTTTTGCATTCTATGGACAGAAAAGTTGTACTTACCTTCCACTATAGTGGCGGGGGTCCAGAGTCTCCGATGATCCGAACAATTATATCATTATGGGTCATATATTTGGCAATCATTTTATTTGTTTGTTAACGACATGCACAGTCATGTTACCCCCAATTTGTTTGGCATGGCATCCCTATAGGTCAACTATGATGAAAGATTGGGTGGAGCATTTAAAAACCCGATTACATGACTATCAGAAGGTGTATGAGGAAGAGTCTGAGCCTTCACTGTTTTGTAATGATAATTAAGTTTAACATTGAATGAATACTTTAAATGTGTAGTTATTGTGTACTAGGAAACAATTACAAGGTTGCTTATGTCTTTTTTTTCAAAAATTTTGACAGAGTCTCCCCTAGTAAATGACTAATCTCATCCCTGTTAATAGCACAAAAATATCAAACTTACCCAGAAGAGTTGCCTATGCGGTCACACCTGCCTTTCGGTATTCCTTGTTTGTTTCCTATGTTGCCTTGTTTATTGTCCTATACAAACTGTTCCTAAAGCTAAATTAATTACAAAATCTCAACTTTCAACAGGGTCAATCAGTAATTATGATAGGAACAAATGGAATCCAAACAATACTGCCTATTCTAACTATTTTTAACAATTTCACACTTACCCGAGGAATTTTGACGTGAATGATAGCAGCCGCGTTCCAAGGTTCCTTCAAAACAACCAAGAATAGGATAGATAAGCATAAAAAACGGGCTATGACAAATCTTTTTAACGAAATACCCAATATTCACCCCCTCACCACCGAAAAAAAAAAAATAATCGTATGGTGTATTGGTTACACTATTAGAAACGAGGAGACTTGTTTATAGCAATGACAAAGCCCTACAAAACTTTCTAATTCATCAAACTTGTGCATTAAAAGGTATGAAACAATAAATTTCACCAAATCCTTAATTTAACCTACTTGTCGGTAAATGTAAACCTTGGTTTACTTTTGAAGTTTAATAATATAATACATTTAATAAAGAGTGTTCAAATAAGTAATATCTCTAGTATAGTTGGCCATTTCTAGAAAGTTAAAACCTTTGTTTATGCCAAAGGTCACATGTTCAAGTCCTATCGATACAATTTTTTGTAAGAATAAAGAAAACCATATAAAAAAAAACTCAAAATCGGTTCTTGTGGGTCAAACCGGGTCACCGGTCAACCCTGGGTTTGACTGGGGTTGACCAGTTTGTTGGAAGTCCGATTACAGGACTAAACTCGGACCAGCTTGGTGGCTAGTTCCCGGTCTAACCGGTTCGGCCGACCGGTCCTGTCCAAGTTTAATAACATTGGCTAAAACTATTTTGTAGCAGTTTATATAATTGCGGACTAAACTAGGTCATTTAAGAAACATTAGGGTGCCATATTTTAAAAATATTAAAAATACAGGGATTGATTTGATATTAATAGGGTGCCTTAGTCTAAATTTAAAAACTTGATTTACAAAATTTTAATTGCAAAATCACCCCAAAAACTTGAATGAGCCAAAACAAGACTGCCAAATTTTTTTTTAGCCCAAAATCAGATGGGAATTAATTTTATAAGCCCAAAATTACAACCCAAATAGCAATTCACCATACCCAGCCCAAACATTTTTTTCCAATTCATGTTCCAAACGCTACAGCACCCCCCCCCCCCCCCTCCTTTTCTGTCATTAGGCCTAGCAGTTGGGCGGGTTGTGGGTTGGGTCAATTCCTGACCCACCCCCAACGGGTCATAACTCAACCTAACCCAACCCGTTGATCACCGGGTCAAGTGCGGGTTGGGTCATGTCCAGGTTGGATTATTACCCGTTCAACCCATGAGTTAAATTGGTTGACCCAACGGGTCAATTTTGTTTGACCCGCGGGTTATAACCCGCTCAACCCGTACTTTAAACTATAGTTTGACCCGCAAGTAGAATTTTAAATTCTCTTAAAAAAAATTTTAACCCTCCCACAAGACCAACCCCCCCCCCCACCCCACCCCACGTCACTTCATGTCATCAATTTCCTCCTCTCAGTTCTCATCCGTCACCCCCAAAAAAATTCTTCCAGTACTCCTAACCCCTACCCCCCTTGTTCCAAAAAAAAAAAAAAAAAAAGCCCCACCCACTGCACCGGCTCAGGATCTCCTGTTACACTTTCTTGTTACACTATGTGTTACACATCTTAATAACTCAACGTTAATATTCTTTTTTAAATTAATTTTTGTACCAATGTTATTCATTGGCATTCTACGCAATTTTAATATAATTATTTTATTTTTTTACATTAATCTTGTATTTTACATAATTTTATAGTATTTTTTTATTTTTTAATCTCAATAAATTAAAATAAATATACCCTAAATCAAAATGGGTGAACCCTTAGTCCAAAAATTTATTATAATACTAATTAATAGCATTGGTAAAAAATTAATTTAAAAAAGAATATTAACGTTGAGTTATTAAGATGTGTAACACATAGTGTAACAGGAAAGTGTAATAGGGGATCCTGAACCCACTGCACCCCAGCATATTACGTTTCCTTTTCTTTTTGTTACAGTACTTTTTTTTATCTGTTTGAAACATGATTAAAGTATTATTAATTAATCTATATGTATATATATATATATATATATAATAGGAGTAATATATATACATTAACGTATATATGTGAGCGTGTACGGTGCACACACACACATATATATATATATATGTGTCGTGTGTATATATATATATATATTAAATATAGATATATATTATATGTATTACATATAAATTTATATATATTATTTAACAAAATTATTGTTAATCCTATTTTAAATTAACAGTATATAAACGAGTTGGTATTTTTTATACTTATTTCTGAGTCATTATTAATTACATATATAATTGTTGTTCATATTTTTTCTTAAAAAATTACTTATCTTAATATATTTCAACTTTTAAATATATTCAAAATTAATTTTATTTAAGCAGTTTGAATAACATTGTGGGTCATTATATTATGACTCATTTGACCCGATTTATTAATTCATTTTACTTGTAAATTCACTCATTTTTTAAAAATAAATTAAAATTATTACTTGTAACTACTGTCTTTTTATTTAAATATCTTTTAAATTAATTTTATATGAAAATTTTACTATAGCATGTGAATAAGTGAGTAAACAAATTTAGAAATTAAAATAAGAAAATAAACTATCACATTCATTATAAATCTTTATCTAAAAAAAGAAAAATAAAAACTATTATATACATATATATATATATACACTCACAGAGGTTTTAAAAAAAAACACACACACACACACACAATATATATGGACACACACATTGAGGTTTAAAAAAAAAAACACACACACACACACAAACACAAACACACACACACGCAACGCACACAAACACTCACAAAGCACATGCACAAACACACGCGCAGCACACAAAAAGCAGTGAAATCACATGCATACAATGTGTGTGACCCGGCGGGTCATTTTTGGTTTAGATGTAATCTGACCCGTGAGGGTCAGCAATAAAGAAAAATTAGACGGGTTGGGCGGGTTGAAAAAAGTTGCAAACCCACGGGTTGACTCTAACCCGACCCAACCCAACCCGTTATATACGGGTTAAGTTTTGACCCGTGACCCGTTCAACCCGTAACTCGTTCGACCCAACCCAACGGGTTAAAAAGGCGGGCTAGTTGGGTCGGATTGACAGGTCATGGGTCAGATTGCCAGGCCTACCCGTCATTCTCAATTTAATCGGCTCAGGAAAAAATTCGATCACGGACCGTCAATTCACCGCCGTAGATTCTATGAAAACCCACGACATGAGAGGAAGATCGGAGCTCAACGTGGTGCGAAAGGTCTACTTATCGGTGAATCAGATTATGAGTTTCTGTCTTTTTTTCAGCAAAAACCTGGCTCTTGTAGAGGAATGAAATGATGAGACTAGTGATATTTTTGTTTTTATTTTTGCATCTTTTCAATATCAATAGGGCGAGGATCATAGCTGGGGGAGGCCTAGAAACCGAATATCATGTTCACCGTGACCCGGTTGAAGAGAAGAGGAGAAAAAGTTAGTCTAGCATCCCTACATTTACCTGATATTGTGTGTTTATTTTTTCTTTTGCTACTGGCTATGATTTGCGATGAATTGGATTTGAACCTTGGTTTATCAAAGTTTTTCTCATTCGTTTTATTTTTTTTTCAATAATTATGTAGGAATGATTCTTTATAGAATTACTTAGAGTAAAAATGATTAAATTTCTTTTTCTTGATCGATTAATATTTTATGTGGTTCAAGGCTTGTTGATAAAATGCTAGGTTTTTTGTGAAATACTACATTGGTGTGATTAAATTTCTTTTTCTTGATCGATTAATGTTTTATGTGGTTCAAGGCTTGTTGATAAAATGCTAGGTTTTTTGTGAAATACTACATTGGCATGCTCCTTTATTGTTTGGGCTTGTTGACAGATTAGGATTAATGGATTTTAAGATTTTTAGCTATTGCCAAATTTTTATGCTTTCTCAGATTTGGATTGATAGAAAATTGAAATTTTGGGATGACAAAATGGTGGAACTTTCATATCTGGATGCATAGCATGGAACTTTGTTGTCCTATTCCCATAAAGTTGAGTTGTTGGTATCAAATGAAGGTGCTCTTATTTTATTTTGTCATATGATATGTTCATGCCACAACAGGCCGTTTGAGGTTTTAAAATGCTAAATGAATGAACTTTATTTTAGTGATTAATCTCACTTTAGTGAATCCGTTTTGCTTAGATTTATACTAGGATATTCATTCTTAATTTGTATACATGCTTCAATGGTTAGTTCTAATTTTTTTTGGAATGCTATTCTAGTTTTGTTTCTAATCTTGTTTTATAGAAAATTAGATGTCCTTATGTTTCGGAGGGTTAAAGTTCATTTTCTGAATGTGGCTTCCATATATTTTTTGGCCTCTGTAGTTAATTCTCCTTGCTTGAAATCCATTGAAATATTGTGGATTAGTTGTTAGCTTTAAGTGCTTATGTTGCTGATTGTTGTCATAGTGTTAGTTTTGTGTTACATTAGTATCTTCATACTATTTGTGTTCATTTTTGTTTAAGTAAATATGCACACTCAACAAGAAAGAAGTTTTTAACTTATACATTTACAATTCCAGGCAAGATGGAAAAAGCTTGAAGCTAATGTTATACTTAAATCATTGCTAGCAATATCTCTTAAAGAATAGGAATTCCATGCTGCCTCTTTCCTATACATTTACATTTTCATGTACCTAAGCTGCTACATCTCTTACATTTTTAGGCTCTTTGAGGTTTTAAAAATCTACATGATTGAACCTTAATTGAGTGATTAATCTCACTTTACTAAATCAATTTTGTTTAGATTTATATTTGAATTTTTATTTTTAATTTCGATACATGATTTAATATTTATTACTAAGTGTGTAGGAATGCTACAAAATTTTTATTTCCTATCTTGTTTGATAGAAAATTAGATTTTTAAAATTAATAGTGGGGCAGTTTCAGTAGCCATAATTCTTTTCATGAACTAGACTTTGATGAAACCCAAGGATTTTTGATTGAGTCTATTATAGAATCTAAATCTGGTATAATTCCTCCTTCTTGGAAGTTTTAGCAAGAGATGAAAATTATCCTTCCTTGTTTTGGATCGAAGTTCCCATCTTAATGACCCATGTGTGAATTCACTTTCTTGTTTTGTAAAGTTGTGCTTGTTCATCTCTTATTCAACTTTGCACATCATTGCTTAAGTGTGTTTGTGGGAGTTTGATTAGGATTTATGTCTTGCTTATGACTTTCTAGGATATGCCATCATCCATTCTTCCTTACTATCTCAAAATTTGAAATAGTATAGTGATGTGTGCAGTTGTTATTTGGGTTCGAACCATTCTTGTTTAGATATTTTTCTATACTGTGATAATCAGAGTATTAAACTTGTGAATGCAATTTAACCATTTGTGTTTGTAGATGCATACAAGTGGTGAGTCGAATGATGGCCATATTTGATATCGTTACAAGTATTGTCACTGCAATCGTAAAGTGGCTTTGAAGATACTTAACTCAAACAAGTCTAGTAAAGGGCGGTTGTATTTTAATTGTGAAGGAAAACAGTGTGGCTTTTGGTCTTGGTGTTTCCCTTTGAGCCATGAACGGGACAGTGGCTGGGGAAAAGATCAAAATTGCAATCCATCACTTAGTTCTACAAGAGTTCCATATGGACATGAAGAGGTTTCCGACAACCACATTCATTTAGGTCGTTCGCAACGTCATAATAATAACCTAGAGGAAAGTATTAGGTGGTTGACTTTGTGTATTATAGCTTTAACTGCATTGATTGTTATTATTAGCATTACTAGTCTTTAATTGATCGTTAGTTATTATAGATTGAATTTTAATTCCAGCTCTGTATATTGGCTAAGATTTTTCCATCTAGTGAACTATGGTGTGGACATCGATACTTTGAATTCGTTGTTTAATGTTGTAAGTACTATTTTCTTGATTATATAGGTAAGAGTGTTATTGTTAAATTTTTTGGTTTATGGAGTATATACTTGGTTGCTGGGAATTGGTAGATGGTACAGGTTTATATAAGTGATTGAAAGTCATATAGAAAAAATAGTTATAGTAATAGATTACAGTTTGTTGACCATACTATTTAGTCACCAAAATGCAAATATGAAGACCGATTGTATGATTGGTCACCAACCTTGGTCACTAAAGATTTATTTCATCGGCCACGTGTCATTTATGTATAATCTCCAACTCATTAGTGACCTAATAATATATTGGTCACCGATTTTAGTATTCACTGCACTGATTTTTCAGTGGTCCCATTTGAAAACGTGTCACATTTATAATTTTAATGGGATCCCCTAATGGATTGGTGACCGTATAAAATTTTGGTCACCTTATTCGGTCACAAAAAAAGAATATATATGTGGGACCCCGGAAAAACGAAAGACTAAGGTGACCATTCAATTTTCGGTCACCAATGCAGTCACTAATCTTTATGGGACATCCCGAACACTTTAGTGACCAATACAAAATTTGGTCACCAAACGCAAAATTATTGCCGTGACCATCGGATTTTTTGGTCATCAAATTATTCACCAAACGTATCCCAAAATAGTTCCGTGACCACTACATTTGGTCACAAAATTAGTGACCATTTACTTGGACACCAAAACACTAATGGCTGGCACTTCGTGACTAAAATTTTTGTTGGCACTAAAATTTGTCACCAAATAGCCGAACTTTGGTGGGAATTTCTCCTGCCATGGCTTTCGTGACCGATTTGGTGACTGATTGTTTCCATTGATCACCAAATACTCCCTCAACAGTATTTTGGAATGACTAATCCAAATTTGGTCACCAAATGGTACTTTCAGTTGCCAAAATTTTTTCGCTCACCACAAGTTCGGTCACTGAAAGCATTTTTTTTTTTTTCTTTTTTTCTTGTGGTGACATCTCAAAGCATAACCAATCAATAAGAAGTATAAACACTTCATTAGATCAACGAGCAAGTTAAACTTTCAAAGAGAAAAGAGTTCATTCTTTCTAAACAATGGCCCCTCCTAAACACATTAGTTTTCGAAATTTAAGCATTTTAATATTAACTCATGTTTATAGCAAGTTAGAAGTATGCAAGAAGATTCAAAAGAACCTAATAATCAATTTGTATGCATCAAGAATCATAAAAGATGCATCATGTCAAAGTCAACTTATTGGTCAAACTTGCAAACTTTTCACTATTATGAAATTTACTTTTCTTAAGTACCAATACTTCATTTATCCATGCAAGAAAATTTTATTAGGCATATAAAGCATTTGAAGAATGTTAATATTAACTTTCATCCATATTTTTGAAAATCAACTTTAAGTCAATCTTTTTCTAAAACAATGTCTATTTTCATGGAAAAAAAAAACTTGCTAATTCCTTCATGTAACTCTCAAATAAGCAAATGAGAAAGTTTCATTCAACATATGAAATATATCAAAGGGATTAGACAATTCAAATCATACATTTGTGCAAAGTCAACTTATTGGTCAACATTTTCAAACTTAAGTAAGTTAAGCTATGAAATTTTAAAGCTGCTATTTCCATGTTTCTATCATGCATTTTATTACATAAGCAACTTCAAATACTCAAGTAATTTTTACCTAAACATTCAAAAAAATCCAACGCATGCATATTTTTAAATTCAATTACTTGGTCAACAATTCTCAACGATGACGTCCAAAGCAGCGTTGTTGTACTCTGAAGTTCACAACGACGACGTCGATGATGAGAGAATCGTTCCCTGTAGCATTTGTACAGAAATCTAAGTAGCCAAAAAAGAGAGTAGGAACATGGGCGGTCTCCCTCCTTTTTTCCAAGGCCTGACCCACTCACTTGTAGAAATTCTTACCCGCGAAGGTCACGTCCCCATTGGCGGGAATGTCGAAGATCGTAAGGATGATGCCCACAACTGTGTCCTCCTCATTATAGTCTAGCAACATCCTAGGCATGGCCTATCAACCTTGTCCTTTGCAACACCTTGAAAGCCGCCAGCGACAAAATCTCACAGCTGGCCTTTCTTAATGGCGGTTTCCACCCTGTGGGCTAGCTCCTGGCAATTGTGATCATGCGACTGGTGATAATCACAATTCTTGTTCTTGTATTGGGTATGCTCCAAGTCGTAAAGTTTTTTAGGTTTTGGTAACAGCCCTTGCTCCTTAGGGACCAGGAACACCATTGTGAGAGAGAAATTGAGAGGAATGAGATCCCTAGAAGCAGGAGTCTTAGACGTCATTCCCTTCATGCCTTTTCCATTGGAGGGGTAAGTGCGGTGAGCTTCCATAGGGTCGGCTTCTTTCTTACCTGTCCCATGACTTTTGAGCTCCAACTTCAGCTTGTGGGCCTCTTCAGCATCACCAAGGTATGGGATTGGTTGATGAAGTCCTAGAAGTTCCAAGGAGGGTTGATGACAAAATCCTTATATAGGTCTCCCTTGCGGAGGCCAAAATGTAGACTTGAACCAGGCCCTAGTCCGTCTTATCCTCACTGATAGTCGCAACATCCATAAACTACTTCAAGTAAGTTGTGATAGACTCGCCGGTGCACTGAGCGACGGTCATTAAGTGCGATGAAATGCTAGCACAAAAGATCTTACCTATAATGTTGATGAGAAAAATGTCGTGAAACTGTGCTAGAGATGACATAGAGTTTCAGGGAAATCCTCCATACTACTTAAGGGCTACCTTCTAAAGGGTGGCATGTATGACATGCATTGGGCATGCTTCCCAAGCCATTCCAAATTGGACACTTCCATGCACTAACTCTAGTGATCTTTTGGATTTGTGGTGCTATCGTTCAGTATGGTGTGAAGCTACTTACAGTTGTGTGAGAGGATAGCCTGCCTGATGTTGAGGGTCAATGTATGAGTGGTATCTCTGAATTCCAAAGGATCTTGGGGGTAGGGCGGGGCAGGGCGCGGGGGAGGGAAGGGTGTGGGGGGGGGGGAGGGTAGCATCCCGAAGTGGTTATCAATGATTTGATTCACAAGATTGGATAACTCTGGGAGCGGGGGTCCCTGACTAATGTTCATCCCTTCGATCCTCAATAAGACTCTCTCGACAGTCAACCCTTTTCTCCTGACGGCGATCGCAGTTGTAAGGGCCATCATAAGAAATTTGATAGTCATGAGGGCGGAAACACATGTCCTCATTTTTTGCTGGGTGCGCACAAATTGGGCATAGCCCTAAGTATCGTAGATGAAAACTAGGATATTCTATTTCCCGCGCCTCTCATGATAC
This sequence comes from Leptodermis oblonga, assembly GCA_016801395.1. NCBI lineage: Eukaryota > Viridiplantae > Streptophyta > Magnoliopsida > Gentianales > Rubiaceae > Leptodermis > Leptodermis oblonga. The sequence goes on along the minus strand of CM028756.1, from coordinate 11,747,557 downwards.
TCTTCGTCCTGATAACTCTAGGATTTGAGTTCTTTCCACACCAATCTATGCTTCTCCTTAATGACATGGAAGTCTGAAAGATGGGCGCTGATGAAATCCACCTCGTCCCTCTAGTTTCTGGACTGATTCTCTAGAATGTAAGGGCCTGAGGGGTTAAGAACAAAGGTGGAATGCCCGGAGGTACCCGCAACCAAGGTCCTATCCAGGTGGAAATGGGTGGCTTGCTAGGTTCAACACGACTACTAAGCTGAGACCTTCAGAGTGTAACGGAAATTGAGTGCGCCATACAAGAATTCGTAGGTCATGAGAAACATGGCTAAGAGCGTAAAGAATCTTAGCGATCAGAGTTCCTATTGACGATGCCAGTTGATGTAGAACAGTTTGCTTAATGAGTCTTGTGAGTTGAATGTGAGTGAGCTAGGTATCGTTGAAGTGAATAAAAATGTCTAAAGTACCTGCAAATGGGAGGGAAGTATCCCTTATAAGCACTATGAAGCTAAAGTTAGTATGAAGCTATGGATGAATAACTTATATAGATGAAGTCGGCAATTTATAGTGTACCTTTAACCAATAAGGGTAGGGGGTATTTATAGGGGACCAATCCCTTCAGTTGGTCCGTGACACCCCAGTCTCACCATCTCGCATACAAGGGACTGACTTAACTGGATCTTTTTCCGAGTTCGCACTAGGGCTCATTGTTGTTCATAATGGACTAAACATGTGAAATACAATAACTCTAACCAATCAAGAGGGGAGGGGGAATTGGATTGGGTTTTAAAAACTTTTCTTCCTAAAAGTAAAATAGTTTTGTAACTTGAATAAGAAATGAATCTTTTGAAACTCAAACAAAGACTATAAAGAAAGAAACAAGTTCTTATGTGATTCGACTTTCCTTCCTCAAGGAAAGCTTATATCCACCTTCCCAAACAACTTGTTTGGTTTCCACTAAAACACTAGATTCTTTGAAGGTGAATCTAAAAACCTGTACAAACAAGTTCCCAAAGAATTACACTCTAGTTTCCTCAAACTATTAGTAATCCTAGGAAACTAACTCTTGCTTAACTCTTTTCAATTCTCCTAAAAAGATCAAGACTTGACCACTTTTACAAAGCAAGAATAATGCTAGAAGACTAGCTAACTATTGCACTTATAAAAGATGATTTGAAAGATTAGATCATTTTTGCTTTGACAATTAGAAGGATTGAGATGAAAATAGGTGGGTTGAAAGTCTTCAAGAGCTTGTATTTATAGCTGAGAGTTGATTTTGAATTGCCTCTGTTTATCCCATTGAGAAAAGGGACAAACCCGTCGCTATCTCCCTTTTCAGCTTTTCTGGTTCGAACCCGGGTTCAACGTCGAAGGTTTAACTTTGAGGTCTTCACAATTTTCAAATTCTTGGCTTCAATGGCTACTTGTTTTGGCTCAACTTACATTTAATATGTTTGGCACATTCTTTGTTTTCACTTGTTTCGACGTCGAGGGCCTGTCGATCGCAAGCTCGGCACTTTGGATTATTTCAGGATTTTTCCAACCCGAGAGCTTGATTGTTGTTGGTTGTATATCGACCTTGTCGAAGTTAACATTTTCTGGGCAAGTTTCGATGTCAAGGACCCATCGGTGCTCGGTGTCGATACTTCAATTGTTTTATATAATTTCAGACCCGAGAGCACAAAGGGTGTCGAGTGTCTGCCGTGATATTCGACTTCGACGTGGGCTCAATGTCGAGAGCTTGCCGATGCTGGCGTTTGACAATTTCTGGGTTTGGTCTCAATGTTGATTGCCTGTTGATGCTCAGACTCAAGGCTTTCTGGGTTAAGCTTCAGACTCGAGAGCCTGTCGGGACTCAATTTCGAACCTTTTGAAATCTACACTTTTAACTCAAGTAAACTTGTTAAATACCTTTCTTATATTTGTTTGATCATTATTCAAAACACTAGGGATTGAGACCATAGGTCTAACAACATGCTTTATTATAATATACCAAACCTTAATGTACATACATAAGTTTGAACTATTTATAAAACATAAGCTAACTAAAGACAACGTTCTTGTTCAATCCTATTCAACTAATATAATAGGTATGGCCTGCATGCAGCCCCTGTCTAGTACTGGTAGTGAGTGAAGTCATCTTCATACCAAGAATCTATAACAAATATTTTGAAAACAAAAAACTAAACAGAAAATGGAATGAGCCCTTACCAGTGAGACTTCACCATTTTTTCGCAAACATTTGCCGAGTTCCATAAATTACCCATGCAAACAATTCAACAAACCCTAGCATATAGCATTCATGACTCATGCAGTATTCATCGACATATAACGAGGATGAAGGGTAGCCATCAATGTCCTATATGAACGATAAACGAACTGCCCAACTCACCTCGGTATTCATTCACTAATTCATTCATTTAGTAATTAAAACATTCATTTAGTCATTTCATCAACCAACTCCCTATAATTCATTCATTTAAGGGCCCCCGTGGTCAGTGCTGATTTCAAAATCAGGAATGCGAGTGATTCAGATGACCAAGCCCTATGCTGGCTTATGGAATCAGACTGTATAACAAATAATGAATCTAGACTGAACTATGAACAGTTCACGATTTCAATGTACAAAGAAAGTACATCTAAAACATAACAAGTCTATATACAATCTAGCTGGTATATAAACACAACTGGGCAGTTCAAAACCAAATACATTTCAAGCATTTTTCGAAAGCATATAAAACATGTCATCACAATTCAGTTCAATGCAGATTCATTTATTAATTGCATTAAAATGGTATCCATTTTAAGTGATAAACTCAGCTCGATCCAAAGATTCTTGCTCACTAGTTTTCCAATGATATGCAGTGTATAAGTGTCAAGGTTTTTGTCTCTATCCTTAATTTAGATAAATTCCAAATTCTAGGGTTTTAAGAGTTCTAGTATTTAACCTATGTAATCCCAAGCGTTCCTTAATTCTAATCAATAACTAAATAAAAAAGTTTTTAAAATTGAAAAGGAACTAAAATAGGTTTTAATTTAATTTTGTAAAAATTCATGTTTTTAAGGTATAAACGGTTTTACCTATAAAAATAGTGGTAAAAACCAATGAAACCCCTGTTTTAGCTTCAAGAACGGTTTTTCTCACTTTTTGATCGGTAAAAACCACTCGAAATACTTCCTCAGGTCCAGAGACTGGTTTTACCCACCATATGTTTGGTAAAAACCAATCATGACTTTTCAGCATTTTACAAAATCGATTTTTCCCTTACTTTCATTGGTTAAAACTGATGAAAAGGCATTTCTGGCCAGAATACCGATTTTTCCAGCAAAGACAGTGGTAATAGCCGAATTTATTGAGCATTTAACAAGAAATTTGGTTATTCATTGTCTTGGATCGGTAATAACAGATCAGGAAAATTTAGGATTACCAAATAGCGGTTTTAACCTTTCTAAAGGCGATTTTAGCCAATTTTCTTGAGCCAAGAAAATTGTTTTTACCAATCTTTGTATCGGTTATAACCGATCGTTTCTAAAATTTGTCTTCTTCAAAACTTCTATTTTCGGGTTTCAATCAAAACAACTTTAGAACATGTTTTTCTTTGGTTCCTTTTGTTAAAAATGATTCCACAATATTTCTATTAATCAATAACACATTTACATCGTTTAGAACTAAAGATTTAGATCAAAACTTAACGAAAACTAAAAACTTCAATAGTTCAACTTCTATGCATCATAACTTAGAAAATTAACATTATGAAAAGTTTAAATTCCTTACCCTTATTTCCTAAAGTACGTTAGGCAAGTTTTCACGGTCTGGAATCAAGATCAAAGCTCCAAAATCCTTATTTTCTTTTTTTTTTCTATTTTCCTTTTATTTCTCTCTTTTCTCCTACTTAATCCTTCTTATTGACCTGATTGGTGAAAATTTTGTATATCTTTGCACCCCAAATTATTGGTGTTATTTTTGCCTGTTACGTGGCTTTTCAAATTGAGAACTTTTGTGAATTTTATATTGTAGTACTGAAAGAAGGAAAGTAGAAAAATATGGGGAAAAGAAGACGAAAGAAGAGAGTTTTTGGGCTAAAAGAGAAATACTAAAAATTGCAAATCAAGCCATTAATGAGAAGTCTTTTTATTCTTTAGTCCTTCCTTCCTCCTCCCTATAAAAGGACACATAGTGCAGCATTTTTAGGCAATCTCGTCCCTAGTTTTAGTTTTAGTTCTCTCTCTTAGATTGATATAGATTTTACAAGTGGGTCTTCTCATTTATTACTATTTTTTGAAGAAGATTTAAACTTTGCAATGGATTTGTGTTCTTGGTGATAAAGAAGCACAACCCATGGATGGTTTAGTCTCTCATTCCCTTTATTTAGTTATGTTTTATTGTTTTTATGCTATTTATGCTTTTATCATGATTTCTTCAAGTTTTTGGTGGTACACTCCCTTAAAGGAGGGGTTAGAATAATGGGTGCTTATTGATTTTTTATGAACTCTATATATGTGATTGGGTTGTTGGTTGGTTGATGTTTCGATCACTTGCTTGAATTGAATGTCAAAATAGGGGCGAACAACCTTTATGCACATTAGGTTTTTATAGAAATGACTTGATTGCATTTCTTCAAATTGACACAAGTGATAGGATTATGATACTAATTAGATAGGGAGCATAGGTGATTAAGGGAATTGAGACAATCTAAGTGACTTGATTGGCTTAGATTCACAATTGTTTGCCGCCTACATTAATTCTATATCCGTTTCATATTTATAGAGGAATTTGATAGGAGATTTGGAAATTGAATTCTAACTCCGACCCTTCTTTATCTTTGATAAATTTATCGCCTTGTTAATTTGCACTTCTATTTAGTTTTCTACACACAAAGCCCACTTTTGGAATCAATTAACGGTTGATACATTTGGCATTTGCTTAACAAGCTTTGCTTAGTCCTTATGGAATCAACCGTCCTTGTCACGGTATTAATTGTTTACGACACCGAATAATTGCGGTTCTACTAAATTTGCATCAAGACCCCTAGGGTCGTAGCCCTACTTTGGAACTTGGAGAAGATATTTTTTTCATCTCCAGGTACCGATCGGTTTTACCCGATCTAAGTCAGGCAAAAACCACTCTGATGTTGGTAAACATGGTAAATAGTGGCAATAACCACTCTAAGTGCAGGCATAACTGCTCTGTAAGTCTGTTAGATAATTTTTTCATTGTATAAAGGCAGTTTCAATCGGTTTTAACCGCTCCCATGGCGGTAAAAATCGATGTTATGTTTTTTCCCTTATTTTCATTTATTCTCTAATTTCCTTATTTCTATCCCATAATTTCTATAATTAATCTACTGTTCCTACTTCAAAACATAATTCTATACTTAAATTAACGTCAAGAGATCATGATCCTATGGTGAAAATATGAGATCTCACATCGTTGGTGGGTATCGGGTTTCTAGTAACTGTTCTCAAGAATATCAGGCCTCTCCAATGATCTAGTAGAAGATTATGGGAATATCTATTGTGGGGGTGGGGTGGGGGGGGGGGGGGGCTGAGTCTTCCAAATTCGCTTACCAATGACCTTGAGGTGGTGGATGACATGGCTCTAAACTTGGCACAGTCCACTTATGAAAGAAGTAGATGAGGTGTCTAATGTCACTGCGACTCATTTACCTGCCCCAAGGCTCGCTCATCTGGGCTGTGAATTGGGCTATGGTGTAGGGCTTAGCCTCTGGGTCCACCATAATATATCGTAAAATATTACATTTTTTCATTTGCATGACTATCTCTCATAAAATATAAACATTTTTTCATACTAATAGTCAAAACTCCAGTCAAACTTCATGGTATGCCTAAAAGTGAGCAAAGTATTAGGCCTAGCCCAATAGATTAATTGTAAACACAAAAGGAATAAAAATGTAAAGGTCCAAAGGGAAAATAAGTAAGGTAAAGAAGTTAGGTCAGTAAAGAGTCACTTGGCCGGGTTAAAACGTAGCACAAAAGTGTGTGGTCGAGCTAAAAGGTTATAGGCCGGGCTAAAAGGCTATAGGTCGGGCTAAAAAGCTATAGGCTGGGATAGAGGCGTGTAGCAAGGGTGTGAAGTAGTAATGACGGGGAAGGAGTTTAGGCTATTAATGTGACAGGAGTTAGGCAAGACATTTAAGAGCATTTAGGTCGGTGTCCGTTACAAGAGTATTTAAGTTGGTGTCCGTTACAAGAGCATTTAGGTCAGTGTCCATTACAAGAGCATTTAGGCCAGTGTTTGTTACACCTGAATTAATTCCTATTAATGGAGCTGGAATCATGAAAGCCCTTAATAACAATAAATTGTCATGATGACGGTCCAATGGACAGATCACAAAGCAAGGTCTATATAAGGTTAGTATCATTTCTTATCAAAGGTACACAACTCTTTACAATTACAAGCACTTTGTCAATATCATTATCTTATACACTTTACTAACTTGAGCGTCAGAGTGAAACAGGGAGGATAGCCGCGTTTGTCTCTCTTAGTGTTCAGATCTCATCTTGAAGCACTTAGACCAAGCTACAACATCAACAATACGAGGTTCATCATCATCCGTCCAAGATATATCTTCAAGAGTCCAAGGTACACGGATCCAAGGGCATTTTGTGTCACATCAACTAGCGCCGTCTGTGGGGACGATTTGATCGATCTCTACATCAAATTTTCTTCACAATCAAAAAAATTTGTTGAAACCATGACGCAAGGTGCTCCAGGATCTGGTACTTCTAATATTTCAGTCACGGTACCCGAAGGTGATACCGTCGTCAGTCCCGTTGCCACCACTCCGACCGCCACCATTGTTCCAACCACTACTATGGCTCCAACTATTACTATCATTCCTACCACTGTAGTTTTTGCAGTTTCTTCTTCTGTCATTATAACCCCCCAACAGGAGTAGGAAAAATGTACTATGTTTTATTGACTGTTCCCGTTTCTTGCACACATGACCCCTCCTGGATTCACCACTAGATCCATGCCTCATTTTGGCCTTCCCAGTTTCGCTGCCGAGCTATCCGGCCCTGAGATCATTACCATTATTGAGGATCCCCCTACCTCACAGGTAGTTAATTCTTTAAATGTGCCATTAACATTTTTTTCTGCAGGTTACAGGGGCCCAATCGGATCCAGTTACAAGCATGTTTCAATCTGAGCTAACATTGGGTACAACCATACCATTCACTGGGCTATCTTCAGCGGGAGAACTATTCACGGGTTATCCATGGTAGGGAGTGCCATTTACTGGGTCGTTAGGAACTTTGGGAGAACCAAGAGGATTTTCAGGGGTCAATAAATCTTTAGCTAGTCATATTCCCGGTCTATCTGAGGTTCCACCAGTTTATACTACCATTTCACATGGCTAGACCCAACCAACTTTACCGGACAAACAGGGGTTAATGGGGACATATCTTGGGTATTATCCATAAGCACCTACTCATTATATTCTTTTTCCCGTGGGGGTAAGTGGCGTAGACCAGTTTCAGCACTATGGGGTAGGAATAAGTAGAGTCATGCAACCACCGGTAGGCTATCCACCTTTGATGAACCCGGGGTATTATACAGGGGGCATAGGCCATATAGGTTATGAGGGATCATAGTTGAATGCTCCAGGGTATCCATAATACGGGGGGTTAGTATTCCCTGGGTCTAGTTATGCACATCAGGGACGAATGGGGCCTACTTCTCGTGTATCACATCCATTTGACTGGGAGATCCAGATCGCACCGTTTCCACCGGGCTATAAAGGTATAGGTAAGATTGACAAATACGATTGCACAACTGACCCCACGGCTCATTGGATGCATTGCATGAGTGTTATGGATACTATCAAATTTGTCTGATGCCAATCGGTGCATGACGTTTCATCTCACGTTGAATGGCCATGCAATAAATGGTACTGCTCCTTACCTCAAAATTCAATTCATTCATTGGATCAATTTGATGATTTATTTTTGGCTAATTTCATGGGGAATAAAATTTTATTTAAACCTATTTCGCATCTTATGAATATCACTCAAAGGGTATGAGAGGGGTTACAAGCTTTCATTGATCTTTTTAATATAGAATCTAAGCAATGTCATAGAAAAGATGATACGACTATGATGGGTTCCTTTATAAATGGGCTAAGATCGGGACCTTTAGCTACCGAGCTAGCTATTAGGCCTTCCTTGACATATCTAGATATGATGACTACTACCATGAATTTTGCTGTAAATGAGGCGGTGGAAACCACAAAAAATGAGCGAGAAATCGGGATTGGGGATGGGTATGGCAAAAGAAAGGCTGTTTCTCCCATCCCACATCAAGGGGAGGGGAAGAACCAAAATTTTCTAGGTACTACTAATGCTAGGACAAAACCCAAGAATGGTGTTAACTCTAGGACGGATATTTATGCTGCTATTCAAGGACTGAGATTGCTTCTCTCTGTTTGGCCTATCACGGGTCCTATAGATCAGTTAAATCCTAATAGGTATTGTAATTACCATAAACATTTTAGTCATAATACTAATGATTGCAGGGATCCAGCTTCGTAGATAGCTATATTAATCCAGGCCAATAAGTTGACTCAATATACTCAAGTTGAACCACTTCCAAAGCCTCCAGTCCCAGCGAACTGGGAGAGGCCAGAAAGATGTTACCGATGTGTGGAGCCCAGCCATTTTGCAAGTCAGTGTTCTCAACCCGATACACGCGGGCCTCAAGTAAAGCGAGGTTCAGACCCCGTTATTGTCGGGGTTGTGAACACTATTGCTGGTGGACCCACTTTAGGATACTCAAACCACTAATGAAAACAGGCCTACCAGCACTTGGACAGTATTGTGGGTAAGCACAAGGTAGACCCTACCATCTCTATTATTTCTTTCGAGGAGAAAGATCACTTTTTACCATATACTAGTGATGATCCCCTTGTCATAGATTGCTAAATTTCTAATTTCCAAGTTAAAAGACACATTAGTTGATTATGGTAGTTCTAGTAACATTATTACTGTCAAAGCATTAGAGGGTTGTCAATTGCATAAGGCTCGGGTAGACCCGGTGCGTACGCCTTTGATCAAATTTGGCAACCACCATGTTATACCTACAGGACATTTGAGCATACCAGTCACCTTGATAGCTGCCCAGCTAAAATGGACAGAGACCATAGACTTTGTGGTGATCAACGAGGCATCACCATACAATGTCTATCTTGACAGGCCCGACTTAAATTATTTTCAGGCCATAGCTTGAATTATGCATATGCTTTTAAAATTTCCTACCATGCATGGGGGGCTTCTCTTCGTTGTAATGTTAAACAGGTAAGGCAATGTTACATGGGCAGGGCCAATACGTTGGCGGGGATAAACTAGGGGCAGGGCCAATACGTCAGTTGGGACAGACATTGGCAGGGCCAAGCAGTTGGCTAGGAAAGACACTGGCAGGTCCAAACAGTTGGTTGAGACAGACATTGGCAGGGCCAAGCAATTGGCTGGGACAGATATTAGCGGGGCCAAGCATTTGGCTGGGACAGACATTGGCAGGGTCAAAAGGTTGGTTGAGACAGACATTGGTGGGGCCAAGAAGTTGGTCGGGACAAGACATTAGCTGAGCCAAAAAATGGCCGGGACAAGTCATTAGCAGGGTCTCAAAAGGTACTGGGACAAGCTAGTTGGCCGGGTCTTACAAGAAGCTAGAGTCTGTCACTAAAAGGGTCAAGCGGATGGCCCGAATCCAAGTTCAGTCGTATGGCTCAAAGAGAGAAAGACAAGGGTCAGAATAGTCAATGAAGGGCTGGAACCATAGGAAGAGTTAAGAGGAAAGTAAAGTATGAGAGAGAAACAAAGGTAATAACTATGAGAAGAGGTTACAAAAAGAATTAAGGGCAGAGCTAGTATCATGGAAGCATTTATAGCTGGGTCAGTAAAAGGAGTACAAGCAAAGGGCGGGCTTTATGGAAGGCATTTAAGGGGCATGACTTCTTCGCCCGGCAAAGTTAGGTACAGTTCGATCCTTTGTTCACTCTTAGTACTTTTTGAAAGCTTATTTCCAGGTTAACTCATCTTTTTTAGCCGAAAATAGGGTATACAATTTGTATAGCCCAGCGTATGGGTCAAACATTAGGCCAGTATTATGAGTAATAAATCTGGATGATTACTTCTTGGGGGAAAATACTTGAAAAAAAAAAGAATAAAAAAAAATCAGGAGCTTAGAGTCCATATAGGCCGGCATTCTTAAGTTTCTCGGGGGCTAAGTTAAACCGTTAACCCGGTAAAATAAATAAAGTATGCATTATTTATTCTCGGGAGGCTATAAGTAAAAACATGTAGGTGGATAGAATAAATAAAGTGAACATTATTCATTCTTGGGGGGACTAAAGGGCATAAAAGCATGGTACTGGGTCTAATGACTTTTTTACGAGGCCAAAATTTTTTTTTGAATATCGGGCTAATTTCAAGGGGAGCAAAAATGGTTAAGTATTATGTTTTAATCAGATTAAAAAACACAATACTGGGGGGCTTATTGGTGTGCCTAAAAGTGAGCAAGATATTGGGCCTGGCCCAATAGATTAATTGTAAGCTCAAAAGGAATAAAAACGTAAAGGTCCAAAGGGAAAAGAAGTTAGGTCGGTAAAGAGTCACTTGGCCGGGTTAAAACGTAGCACAAAAGTGTGTGGTCGAGCTAAAAGGCTATAGGCCGGCTAAAAAGCTATAGGTCTGGCTAAAAAGTTATAGGTTGGGATAAAGGCATATAGCAAGGGTGTGAAGTAGTAATGACGGGGTAGGAGTTTAGGATATTAATGTGGCAAGAGTTAGGCAAGGCATTTAAGAGCATTTAGGTCGGTGTCCGTTACAATAGCATTTAAGTCGGTGTCCGTTACAAAGCATTTAGGTCAGTGTCCGTTACAAGAGCATTTAGGCCAGTGTCCATTACACCTGAATTAATTCCTATTAATAGAGCTAGAATCATGGAGCCCCTTAATGACAATAAATGGTCATGACGACGGTCCAATGAACATATCACAAAGCAAGGTCTATATAAGGTTAGTAGCATTTCTTATCAAAGGTACGCAACTCTTTACGATTACAAGCAATTTGTCAATATCATTATCTTATACACTTTACTAACTTGAGTGTCGGAGTGAAACAGGGGGGATAGCCTCGCTTGTTGTCTTTCTTAGTGTTCAAATCTCATCTTGAAGCAGTCGGACCGAGCTACAACATCAACAATACGAGGTTCATCATCATCCGTCCGAGCTATACCTTCAAGCGTACAAGGTACCCAGATCCAAGGGCATTTTGTGTCACATCACTTCATATATTCAATCTCATTTATTTTTATTTTCCTCTCATATCCTATTAATAGTTTTCCAGACGTTTGGTGCCATAAAACATTTTATTATTTCTAAGATTTACCGAGGCCTGCAGAGAGAAAGATGACAATCCCTTTGAATGAGACTTGTGATGAAGCTCAGAATGAATATGATGAAATGTTTCGCTGCCTTACCTTCATGGAATTTGTCACTGATGGTTGCGTTGAACAAATGGTTACCTTTATTTCATTCTCTTGATTAAGATATGAGTCTATCTTTATCTTCATTTGTACTAGTTTTAATTAATTTTTCTATTCCTCACAAAACAGATCTTATGTGTTCTTTATTCGTGGGAGTGATTATTCATTTATTATTAATGATTGTTTTTCAGTATTAATTTAATGATGATTCTGGGGTATGTTAAGAATTAAGTTAAAATTCACTAGGATGTTGAATTGAATCATCTAAAACTTTCAAAATCTTACCTTAGTATCATTAAAAGCTCATTGAATTTTGAATTATAATGCGTTAGTGGTTTGTTAAAAGGAAAAATTAATATCAGGTTGACATGATTTAACTAGACTCTAGTGCTGTGGATGCGACAACAATCAATTTACAATTAGAGGACTTAAGGAATGTATCCCCATTTTTTATTACAATTATTTGACAAATATTTGACAAATCATTTTTTGTATATGCTATAATTCAATGTTAATAGTTATATGAAATATAAAATAATTTCTTTAAATTGTAATTCTACTATGACTGCATTCTTCCTTTGCTACTAGTGGCATTACTAGTGGTCAAATCTGGAGTTTAAAATTTTGGACATTATACTGGAAGATAATTAATAACCTACTTCTAGGGATTAGATGATTTTTTGGTAATATAAATCTTTTTTGTTATTGCTGATGTGTTGGACAAAATTTATATAAATTGTTAATATGACATTGGCTAAGTTGATTCTACTACAATTTGGTTGATTGACCCCTAACTTCTAAACTTAGTTGGTTTACAATCATGTTAAGAAGAAACTAATAGGAATGATGTTATATCTACATTCAAACAATCAGATCATACTCAATACAACTTTTTTATTTTCATATTTGAAGCTCTTCACTATTTCAAAACTAATTAACACTACCACATCATTTGTTCTCCTATTCAATATACATTCATATAATTATATATCTCATTTGCGATATTTTTTGTATTTTTTTTTTTTGTTGTTGTATTAAAACTTAGAAAATCCCAAAAATGTTTCTATAGAATGACAGAAAAGTACTATTATGCCGCCATGTCATCGGTGGTAATTGGAAAGTTCGACTGTCTAAATCTGACAACAAATTATTTCTAAAAAATAGATGGAAGAAATTTTATGATGATAATGAAGTGGTAATGGCTGATATGCTTATCTTTACCCATCTTGAGGATTCAACTTCTGAAGTAAAATTTTCAGGGAGAAGGGAATGAAGAAAATCAAAGGTCTTGATCAGGAAATCAAGGCCCCATAATCTGAAGGTCCAAAGATTCCAACAGGAGCATTGACAGAGAAGAGGAAAAGAGGCTGACCAAGAAAACAGAAAAATGTTACTATGCCTGTGGAACATCAATCCTCATTAGAGATTAAACAAGAGGATGTTGACAAGCCTGCCGACCTTCGATCGCCAGTAAAACCCGGTGAGCTTATTTCAATTACTTTATTATTGTATAGTTTGTCGGTGAAATCTGAACTTCAGATCCAAGTTCAACTAAACCAATCAACATGAACTGATCATTTACTTTCTTTCATATTCTGTTTCTATTAAAGTAGGACCTACTAATGAGGAACTAGAGTTGGTTAATTATGATAGAACCAAGAAACAAGTGATACCCTCCATGTACTTACCCTCTAAGGCAATAAGTGGTGATTTCCTAGGTGCTGCACAACCTATGGAGGAGGAATCTGAGGTAGAGGAGGAAGAAAATGGGAACTAGGACTCTTAGAGTGGGTCGATAGGGCTAGGCATGTTGTTTTCCGCATTCTTCTTTTCTTGTAATGCTTTGACAATTCGTAAGTTGGATATTTCTTTGTTGGATTGCTGTGATCCTAAGTTATTTTGTGGGATGTTTTGTTTGTTTTATTCAAATTAAGAAGTGGTATCTCTTAAATCTATATGCTTGAATAAAGTTGTAAGACACTACGGGTGACTCTTTAGGTTTAATTATATTTTGAGGCATGATGCTCTTAATTCTCAACTTGTATGGGTACCAGATAGTTCTATGATTGAATCTAGCTTGAATGAATCTAAATTACCTAGTTGCATGTACCCTAGGTAAATGGCTAGAAATGACTAAGTAAAACTTGTTTCCATGAAAATGTGAAACGACTAAGTTAAAAGGGGAAAATTTGACACTTGAGTTAATACTTTCCTTAAATTGTAGACGAGCTGTAACACCCACAATGCCCAAGCGTTCGGCTCAAGGGAAGCACAAGATCCCATCCATGCTGTAATCAAATAGTTGACACTATTAGTGCAAGATCTACACCGCTGGCTAAAGCTCAAAGATGAAGAAAATCGAGTTTTAGCTTAATTTCTAAAGTTCAACTCACTTAGATTCAACGGTCATCCTGACATAACAAGGCAGAGTCATGGATGGAGAGTGTGGAGTGAACTTTTACACTCTTAAGGTGTAGTGACGCTCAAAAGATTGAGTTTTCTAAGTATCAGATGGACGTTGTCGCTGTGGGCTGGTGGTGAGTCGTTAACCAGAAGTGGACTGCCGAGCAAACCCAAAGGACATGGGTCAACTTTGTTATGGCCTTTTAGGCAAAGTTCTTACCACTTGCCACCAGCCCATAGCGACGGCATCCATCTGATACGTTGAAAACTCAATCTTGTGAGTGCCACTACACCTTAAGAGCGTGAAAGTTCACTTCACACTCTCGATCCATGAATCTGTCTTATTGGTGTCAGGATCACCATTGAATCTAAGCGAGTTGTACTTTAGAAACGAGGCTAACACTCGATTCGCTTCATCATGGAGCTCTAGCCAGCGATGTAGATTTTGTAATAATAGTGTCAACTATCCGATTACAGCATGGATGGGATCTTGTGTTTCCCCTAAGCCGGACGCTTGGGTATTGCTGGTGTTCCCGCTCATCTACAATTTAAGGAAAGTATTAACTCAAGTGTCTAATTTTCCCCTTTTAACTTAGTCGTTTCATATTTTCATGCAAATAAGTTTTACTTAGTAATTTCTAGCTATTTACCTAGGCTAAATGTAACTAGGTAGTTCAGATTCATTCAAGCAAGATTCAATCACGGAAGTTAGCCGTTACCCTTACAAGTTGAGAATTAAGAGCATCATTCCTCAAAATATAATTCAAGCTAAAGAGTTACCAGTAGTGTCTTACAACTTTATTCAAACATGTAGATTTAAGAGATACTACCTCTTAATTTGAAGAAAACAAACAAAACATCCCACAAAATAAGTTAGGATCAAAGAAATATCCAAATAACAAATTGTCAAAGCATTATAAGAAAAGAAGATTGCGCAAAAACAACACTCCTAGCCCTATCGACCTGTTCTAAGAGTTCTAGTTCCCCTTTTCTTCCTCCACTACCTCATATTCCTCCTCCTCCAGAGGTTGTACCGCACCTAGGAAATCACCAATTTATTGCCTTAGAGGGTAAGTACTTGGAGGGTATCACTTATTTCTTGGTTCCAGCATACTTAACCAACTCAAAATCCTCATTAGTAGGTCTTACTTTAATAGAAAATAGAATACAAAAGAAAGTAAATTATCAGTTTGTGTTGATTGGTTTAGTTGAACTTGGATCTGAAGTTCAGATTTCACTGACAAACTATACAATAATAAAGTAATTGAAATAAGCTCACCAGGTTTTACTGGAGATCGAAGCTCGGCAGTCTTGTAAACATCCTCTTGTTTAATCTCTAATGAGGAGTGATGTTCCACAGACATAGTAACATTTTTCTGTTTACTTGGTCGGCCTCTTTTCCTCTTCTCTATCAATGCTCCTGCTGGAATCTTTGGACCTTTAGATTCTGGGGCCTTGATTTCCTAATCAAGACCTTTGATTTTCTTCATTCCTTTCTCCCAGAAAATTTTTACTTCAAAAGTTGAATCCTCAAGATGGGTAAAGATGAGCATATCAATCACTACCACTTTATTATCATCATAAAATTTCTTCCATCCACTTTTTAGAAATACTTTGTTGTCAGATTTAGACAGTTGAACTTTTAATTACCACCGAAAGAACCATTCACGATGACATGGCAGCATAACAATGCTTTTCTATTATTCTTCAAAAACGTTTTCGGGATTTCCTAAGTTTTAATACAACAAAAAAATGAAATGCAAAAAATATTGCAAATGAGAAATATAATTATATGAATGTATATTGAATAGGAGAACAAATGATGTGGTAGTGTTAATTAGTTTTGAAATAGTGAAGGGATTCAAAGATGAAAATAAAAAAGTTGTATTGAGTATGTTTTGATTGTTTAAATGAGATATAAAATTACTCCTATTAGTTTCTGCTTAAGATGATTGTAAACCAACTAAGTTTAGGAGTTAGGGGTCAAACAAACAAATTGTATTAGAATCAACTAAGCCATTGTCATATTAAAATTCATATAAAATTTGTCCTAACACATCAACAACAATGAAAAGATTTATATTACCAAAAACATCATTTAGTCCCTAGAAATAAGTTACTAATTATCTTCCAAAATAATCTCCAAAAGTCTAAACTGTAGATTTGACCACTAGTAGCAAAGGAAGAATCCAATCATAGTATTAACAAAATTTAAATAAAAATATTTATTATTTTATATTTCATATAACTATTAACAAAGAATTATAACACATACAAAAAGGATTTTTCAAATAATTGTAATAAAAAATGGGGATACATTCCCTGAGTACTCTCATTATAAAGCGATTGTTGTCGCCGCTACATCATTAGACTCTAGTTAAATCACGTCAACCCGCTATTGATTTTTCCTTTCAACAAACCTCTAACACATTATAATTCAAAATTCAATGAACTTTTAACTGATACTAAGGTAAGATTTTGAAAGTTTTAGATGATTCAATTCAACATCCCAGTAAATTTTAAGTTAATTCTTAACATACCCCAGAATTATCATCTGATTATATTGAAAAAACAATCATTGATAATAAACAGATAATCATCACATGAATAAAGAACACATACACATAAGATCTGTTTTGTGAGGAACATAAAAAATTAATCAAAACTAGTATAAATCAAGATAAAGATAGACTCATATCTTAATCAAGAGAATGAAATGAAGGTTACCAATTGTTCAACATAACCATCAGTGACAAATTCGATAAAGGTGGGGGTGGCGAAGCATTTCATCATATTCATTCTGAACTTCATCACAAGTCTCCTTCACAGGGGGTGTCATTTTTCTCTCTACAGGCCTCGGTAAACTTAGAAATAATAAAAAGTTTTATGGCACCAAACGTCTGGAAAACTATTAATAGGATAGGAGAGGAAAACAAAGATGAGTGAGATTAATATATAATGAGACAAAAAGTAATTATGAAGTCTGACTGGAGTTTTGACTGTTAGTATGAAAACGTGTTTAAATTTATGAGAGATAGTTATGCAACTGAAAAAATGTAATATTTTATGATATATTATATTGGACCCGGTTTGGCAGAGGCCCAACCCAAGGCCCAAAGGCTAAGTCCAGCACCATAGCCCAATTCACAGTCCAGATGAGCGAGCCTTGGGCCTTGTAGACGAGTTGCGGTGACACTGGACACCTCACCCGCTTCTCTCGTAAGTGGATTGTGCCAAGTTTATCGCCACATCATCCACCACCTCAAGGTTACAGGTGCGCGAATCCTGAAAACTCAGGTGTCCCCCCATAGATATTCCAGTAATCCCCTTTACTAGATCATTGGCTAGCCCCGATATTCTCGAGAGCAGTTACTAGAAACTTGATATCCGCCAACGATGTGAGATCTCGTATTTTCACTATATGATTAACCATTATGTTTTGTATTTTCTTATGTAACTACTTTTAAATTCAAATATGTATAATTATAAAGTTGTAAGATATTCTTAAGAATCTTAATGATGATGGATTATTTTTGAATCATGATCTTTTAGTGTTAAATTAAGTATAGAATTATGTTTTGAAGTAGGCACAATAGGTTAATTATAGAAATTATGGGTTAGAAATAAGGAAATTAGAGAATAAAAGAAAATTAAGGGAAAAAACATAGGATCGGTTTTGACCTACATGGGAGCGGTTAATACCGATTGAACAGCTGTTAAACAGTAAAAAAATATCTGACCACCTTACAAAGCCGTTATACCTGCACTTAGAGCGGTTATTGCCACTATTTATGAGGTTGACCAAAGTCAAAGTGATTTTTTCCTGACTTTGACTAGATAAAATCGATCGGTACCTAGAGATGAAAAAAAATATGGGCCTATTCTTTTGGTTTTGGTTTTGAAAACAGTTTTAGTTTCAATAGTAAATTTAATATATTTTAATAATTTTTCATCATTTATAATATAATTTTTTACTATTCAGCATTTACTTTTTATATTTTCAATACACTTTTTACATTATAAAATTGATTTTTAAAATATGTTTTCAAACTTAGTTTTAAATATGAGATAAAGAAGGATCAAGTGGAGAAAAGAGAGAAAGGAAAGGGAAATAGAAGAAAATTAGAAAAGAAGGATTTTGGAGCTTTGATCTTGATTCCAAACCTTGGAAACCTACCCAAGATACATCAGGAACACTAGGGTAAGGCATTAGGGCCTGTTCTTTAGGGAGTTCTGAGAACAGGTCTCAGAACCTGTTCTCATCCCAACTGGGTCTTAGCCTATTTTTAAGAAACAAGGTTCTGAGAACTGGGTTGTAACCCAGTTCTCAGCCCAAGCTAAAGAACATGGGGTTTAACCCAATTTTTTTTCCAATACTTTGTTCCAAAATTTTACTTTTATTAGCAAATAAAACCCAACATTTCATTTTTTACATATTCAACCAAAAACTAATTTTCACATTATAATAATATTTCAGTCCATAGTAATTGTTTTTAATGTTAATGATATATTTAAGTTTACACAATATTTTTAGTTTAAGATAGTTTAATATTTAAATTTTCAAACTTAATTTTTGTGAAAAAAATAAGTTGGGGCTGTCATTTAAGAAACAGAAAATATCGGGGGCCTATTGGCAAAAACTGGGATGAACAGTGTCGGTGACACTGTTCATCTTCTTCCCCATCCATTCCTTTTTTTTTTTTTTTCAGTTCTTTTCCATTCCTTTTTTCTTCCAGCACGCGAGCTCGATTTTTTTTTCCTTTCTTCTTTTTCTGGCAGAAACCTATTCGATTAATTTGCTTGATAACCAAGAACATCTCGATTGAAAAGGGGGCAAAATTTTCAAGCTTGAACTAAAAAAAATCATACATCTCCAAAGAAGTTTCAAACTTGTTCCTACTCAGTCGTCGTAGGACTGTGAGTTTTCCCTTTTCAAAAATCAGCTGGTTTGGTTTGGGTCCATTCGGTTTGGCTCGGGAGAATTGAAACAGATTCGAATTTTGGCCGCCGATTAATTTGAATGGGAATGGCAGCCTCAACCAGCTACTACTTCAGTCCACTCACCACCGCCATCCATCATCATCATCCTCATCGGACTACTACTACTCCTACAACTCGGCATCGTCTCAAATTTCAAGTTCAAGCCTCTTCTTCGGAGGAAGCGGCCCTTAACCATCAGACCCGGGTTGGAGGAATAGTGGGAATTTTTGGGCTGAACACACTTTCTCAGACCCGGGTTTGCGTTTGAAAGTGAGAAACATGGGTTTCACCCCATTTTCATCTAATTCTTGGATCTCAACCCAAAAAATAGCCAAACCTAGGTCTGTTCCCATGGTAAAGAACAAAGCTTTCCATAATGTTAATTTTCAGGGTTATATCTTTATCTCTCTTCGTCATCTTCTTCTTCACTTCTCCTTGTGTAATCTTTTTTTTTTTTTTTTTTTTTTTTTTTTTTTTTCCTTCTGGATCTTCATCTCAGACTTCCTCTTCTTTCATGTTTGAATTCATTCACCGCGCAAAAACTTATCACTGGATTAAATTTCACTGCACCTGATGATGGATGATCGGCACGATTTTTCGCATAAAAAAACTTTTCCTTGACAACGGATTGAGAATCCTCATTTTTCTTCATCCTGCTTCTTGTTCCCATCATTCCCCGCAGCAATATTCGTAGTTCCATCATCATCGGGAAGATTTTGGGCATTAATGTAGGTGAGGTAACGGTTGACAACAGAAGCAACGCTGAGATTATCATAATTTCTTTGTCTTCATTTTTACTCCTCTAGGTCTAAGCTTTAGTCTTTATTTTAAATTGATTGGCTTCAGTTACTGCAACCAATTGGGTTTGCTAAGGTAATTAAATTACCTTTGATTGTTTATTCTCCTCCCTCGAGTTTCGTGTCCTGATCAAATTTGATTATTCGTTGCGCGATCGATTTGCGATTTCGTTTGCAGGATCGTCCCACCATTTTGATGGATTTGGATTTTTTGTCGATTGAACAATTTTTGTGTAAGAATTTCTATAATTTTGTCAATTTAATCCTCCCTCCTCAATAGCCGCTGTTGCTATTCATCCTCCTCGATCTGACGAACACTGCTCTTCCGGGTTCTGTCGATTTTCAGATCTGAAAACGCCATCGCTTTTTCCGCCATCGCAGCCTAGTTTCTCTGCACAAGTAGCCGCTAGAAAGGTTCAGACGAAGAAGAAGCATAATCTTTTGTCTAGCTATTTTGACGGTATGTTGCCTTTCAGTACTAGCATTAATTAGTAATTACCCTATCTATCCTCGTTTTCTATACTACTATAAATTGGTTGTAATGGTTTTCATGATTTTTGATAAATAGAGACGGAAGGTAATTTTGGGGGATGGAAGAAGAGGAAGCCTGAGATGAAGATCCAGCAGAAAGAAAAGAAGATTCAAGCAGGAGAAGAAGATGAAGGATGGAAGAAGAAGATAAAGAGGGGAAAGGGTCTAGAGGCAAAAAAATAACAAATCTTTTGACGAAAATACCCCTAAAAAAATTTTCATTAGACATTTAACCGAGCAACTTAACAAAGTGACAAAAAAGTACAAAAATAAAAGTACAATAACAAAAAAATAATTAAAAAAGTATAGTAACTAAAACGCTACTATACTTTTATAATGTAAAATGACTAAAATTTCAATTCACCTTTTAGAATTTTATAACTTTTAATTCACTTGATGAATTTAGTTTAGTAATATCCGGCGTTAGGTCAAAATATGAGAAATCAATCTCTTCCTTCGGCATCCTTGAGCACTTTTTTTGAGGTGGTATTATTACAAAAAAAAAAAAAAAAATTTGTATTCGAAATTATATAATTATTTTAGAAATAATACTAGTCAATTTTAATTATGATAATCAAATGTAAGGCATTAAAAATTTTGGCTATGTTCTTTTTTATTCCACTTCAGAAAAATCCTCATTTTTTTCTTTAAAATTTTACATAATCATCAATGATATGACGCAAAATGTCCGTCTTGGGATGCTTCTTACGGCCCAAGGAAAACTCTCGAGCAACACGGCACAAACTGATGGAAACTTCACTGCAAAGAGAGATAGCCGAACTGGGGACCGAGCTGGGTAGCTCGGATCAGCAAGAATGATGAAGAGAACCGTGATTGCAGACTGTTCCGGCAACAACTGTAAAATACCAAGAGAAAAGCGGGGCTTTCCCCCCTGTATAGGCTCCGACGGTCAAGTTAGAGAGGTGGAAGAAGATGAATAATATTGACAAAATGCTCAAAATGGTAAAATGTTGCGTACCTTCATGATATATATACTTCCAGACTGAGATATGCCCGTTGAACCTTCATGATTGATATGCTCACCTGCTCCCCTCTGTTTAGCGTGGCGTGTACATTTTGTATTATCCTGACTGGATTTCATGGGCTTCTTCTCCTTGAAGATCTGGGAAATCTCTAACCCTATGATGATCTTTACCTACTGTGTCAGTGAAATAGCTTAATCCGACCTAACTGTCTTAGCTCGGTTAGGCCGATTATCAGAATATAGATATGAGGGAAACTAACAAGGCATACCAAAGTCATTGTCCGACCTAAACCTTTGACTGATATACTATCTAGCTCGGTTTTAAGGATCTATCCGACCTAAGCAGGGTTCTGGACTTCTTATGTGTCTTTTTATCTTTACCGTTTTTCTTCGCTTTAGTCCATTGGGCCAGACCCAATGAAGTTCAATTTTATGCACACCAATCAATATTCAAATTTTAAAATTCTTCTAAATATTAACTCACATAAATTTAAAAAATAATATAATTATAATTTTTTTAAAAAAAAAATTTGATCAAAAAAATATTATTTCCTCAAAACAAAAGTTTTCCAATTGGGTTACAACGAGAACAGAGGAACAAAAATGGAATTTACCCGAATCAAAATATGTTCCTTTTATCTTTTCAACTTCACAAATAATCCATCTCCAAGCGTGTGATGCTTGTTGAGGATGGCATTGGCATCATCCTCTTCTTCTGCTGCAATTCTTCCATTTCCCTCCTCAACATTGCCGAAATGGGGGCAACCTCGTATGGCCTCATCATTACCCTTTGCCTTTGTCAACAGAATCAATGCACTACCGCTTGTTATTCGCTGCTCAACCCTCTCTGATAAGTCTCATCTACTCCAAGCAGCCAAGCATGCGGTACTCTCTTTTTTCGCAAAATAACATTTGTTCCTACTTTAGTGTGCGGTGAAATTTGTTCCTCGCCCTTGGTTTTTTTTTTTTTTTTTTTTTTTTTTTTTTTTTTTCTGGGTTCTTCGTAATGCTTGGTTCCGTGCCGAAGGGGCCGTTAATTAATGGGCTCTTACACACTGCCTTGATTTTTTACTATTTCCTTGTAAATTATGAAGAAATGTTGGATATCTTACTTTTGATGGTTCAGTGATTCTGTTTGGCATAAGTTAGGTTAGGTCCCTGAAGGCAAAGGAAGAAGCATTGACTATTTATGTTGCTGAATTATGAATTTCATGATCCCCTCTATAACTCATTTCTTATTGCAAATTCAACTAAGGTCTGGTGCGGCCAAAAGATTTAGAAGTGTTAAATAAGTTTGCACATTGGAATTGTTTTGTATTACTGTGGCTATAGTTTTGACTGTCTGAGGAGAGAATACTTAGATTAGGATTGTTGGGTGCCCTGTTGCATGCTAATTAGTCTTCAGTGCACTCTTTAATGTGAAGCAACGCACAAAAATGTTTCCTCCTCCACTTGACAAGGTTTACCTAAGACTGGAATCAATTGGCCATGGTGAATGGAATAGTTTATAAGAATAGATTTCATATACTTTTCTGATTGCAAATTTTAACTGCATTTTTGTTCTGCTGAATTCAAGTTCTGTATTTATTTCAGGTTGATTCCTATGTCCAAAGTGGTATGCTGGTTGGACTTGGATCTGGTTTTGCCTCTGGGTTAGCTATTCATTATCTAGGTCAGCAACTTAAGGCTGGTACACTGAAAGATATAGCTGGAATACCCACGTAAATAAGATTCTACTTTTCCTTTAATATAGTTCTGACGGCTATTTCCTACTCATGATTCCTTCTTTATTCTCTTTAGTTTATGTCTGATTCAGTGTTTGGGGGTTGGCAGCAGCCTCTTGGCTTCGGAAAATTTTACTTCGTCCCTTTTCAACTACTTTTTGTATGTTTTTGCTTGTGGGTTTTTTATTATTTTCCTGTGGTGTTAGATTCTGTTGACTCATCCTTGGCTGCTATATTTTCCTTAAAATGAATGGAAAGTTATTGGGAGGTTTTTTTTTTTTTTTTTTTTTTTCCCCGCTTGCCACTAAGATCTTATTAGAAGATTGATTTACACTGGATTAGATTTATCAGAAAGATACTCAAGCATGCTTTCTTATTGTTGTCTAAAGGGAAGAGCATGTCTTCCACTAAGTTTCTATGAACCTTGGCTTTTGGTATTAAAAATTTGTGAAAGTGGTATGACCGAACAGACATATGGTCTGCTACTTCAAATGAAGGCGTCTGAAGAATATTTCCTACTCACAAGTTGCATTCCAAGTCTAGGAATCTTTGCTATGCCACTTGGAATGAGCTCCGTTTTTTGGCAAAATGTTTTGGAGAATTATCAAAAGATCTAGTTCGCTGCAAAAGTTTTGCAATCTTATGTGTTTTAGTTGGTTAAAGTCTTTTCCTTTTTTTGGTGGGGTCGGGGGTATGAGTGGGAGTGTGTTATTGCTGAGATTGGCTATGAAAACAATCTTATATACCATGTAAACGTAGCCTAGAATATACCGTTACATTACAAAAGCAGATATCATTGCAAGATATAATTTTGACAGTACCTCTTTCATTGGGAGTAATCAGTTGTTCTCTGATGCAGATGTGTTGGTAGCGCAAGTGAGGCTGCTAAGGCTGGCATCCCCTTGCAACAGTATGAAGGAAGCTCAAAAGTGTGCACAATATTTAATTGATCAATTAAGTAGTTGTACTTACTTTGGCGTTTGTAAGTCCATTTTGATGTATGTGACAAGAGAAAGCTTCCGTGAGATCTGTGTTTGTTTATATTTTGTGGTTTAATGATTATTAGACATACTGCTTTACAAAATGGAATAAGTATCCAGAATTTGTCACAAGTTTGGACTTCTATTTAGAAAGGAAAAATATATCAATCAGTTAAAAGTAAAAAATGAACTCTATTCTGAAATGTGTTTTAAGCATAACTCTCTGCGTTATTGCATTTTATGTCCGTAACACGATTTTGTGGCTTTCTGTCATGTAGATTGATCTAGCAATTTGTGATGCTGATATTATCGAAGAGGAGACACTTTCTGCTGTCATTGGCCTTCAAAAATTATGGGAGAGGAGTCAATTATCTATGAAAAGGTCAGTCAGACTTTGTCATCACACTTATATGAACATAGATACTGTAAGTGATCGATCGCACACATGTTTTTCTGCAAGTTCTTCATTTTTACTCTAGTTATCTTATTAACATCTTCATTGACCAACACTGAAGTTTGACTTTGCAACACATCCCAAATTATTTTGGTTTTCCTTTCGGGTGGTTTTCTACAGCTTCATTTCTTTTTTCAGATGCTCTGGTTACCTTTCCTTGCAGACCGTGCTTGGCGCTGCTAAGAAGCTTGTATTCATTGTCAATGAATTGCAGTACGGAAGTGACCTAGATGGATCAATTCCAGTTTTAATTCAACCTGTATGCTTAAATAGTATGAAATTTCCCTTTATTAATAAAGACGGTGCATACAGCCAGAAACATGTGCATTATGTTCTAAACTTATGTTTCAGTTTAACTGGATGGAGACTGCTGAAGCAATTGATGATCTATTCTTAGGTGATGCTGAGGTATGCCTAACATATATCAGAATTTCTCTAACATCATGCTTTTGATATATTAAATTTTCCATATGACTTCTGTGAGTCTGGTATATCAGCTGACTTTCAGAGCATATGATAGTAAGTAAAAGGACATGAAATCACTGAAGCAAATATGCATTAGACCTTGAAAACGAGGATTTCGTTTGAACAGTGTATGCATGTTTAAATGAAAATGACAATTTGTCTATACTCATTTCCTTGTCCCTGTAAAGCCTTTAGCTGATCAGATGGAGTCTAGAAAGAATCTTAGAGAGAGGTGGTAGCCTGGATTAATGTCATGTTATTATAGATAGTAAATAATTAGTATTTCCAGATACTCCTTCTGAACATATAGAAGGAAATTTTCCTCTTATTTGTCCTATTATTTATCAGAACTGTGTTTATCTTTTGTGTTCTACCTAGAGCTTGTCGGTTACAGCATATAACATAAGTTTGCTGATTTAGTTATTTGATTGACTGTCTGTACATGTTAGATTGGCCTTCTGGACTGATGACAATTCTGAAAACTGACACTTAAGGGATATTCTATTACCAAATGGCAGATACAAACTAATAAAGCAAGAACCAGATACATTAAGAACCACATTGGATCAACTGTAAACATGCACTAATAAATTCTAAGTGCTTACTATTTGTCAGAATATATTTGGTCCCACACTTATTGACAATTTGAAATTCTTCCCTAGCACTGTTATTTGTTATTACCTTGATCCTGTAAGGGCATTGACACGAAGAGGCTTGAAAAAGTCTACACTTGGATTCTTGGTCTTGCTAGTAGGAAAGAGATGGAGAAAATGTAAGGAATGTAGTAGATCATTTTTGTCTTGTATGATAGCCATGTGTCTTAAGCAAACCTGTTGGCAGGGAATGATCCATATTGTTGACATCACATATTAGGATAAAAGCTTAGTTGTTGTTGCTGTTGTATGAAAATTATGGTTATATTGTCCCAAAATCACATAAATTGCGTATTTGAATTCAATATCCATGCTAAGTTATGTGGTTTGTTCAGAATGTGCATATTAAGAGGTCATTGTTTTCCTTTTTCATTTGGTTTTCTTTAAGAGATTATTATGTATCCATTCGGTTTTTACCTTTTTTTATTTATTTTTTTAAAGATTCAGTATGGAGACAAAGATGGGATTTTCGTTTTTAAAACCCAAAATCCCATCTTCATTTTTCATAGATTGGGAAGAGGAAAAGAAAAGTTAGTATGTGTGTAATTTTGGGGGTCCAATCTTAATATTGAGAGGAAAAACTCTATATAATTAGGTAGGCATTTATCAAAAATAGCAGTCTTGGAACTAATCAATTTATGATGAACTTAAATTTGTCTGAGAACCCTTCAGTAATAAAGCTTAAAGAACTTTAGAGAATGACACTTCTTCAACCAGACTTTGGTAATTTTAAAAGTTGGGGATGATTATGACTTTATCTAAAGACCTAAAAAATATTTATGATCAGTGCAATCTGTTTACTTTAACGTAAAAAAATTCCTCTTTCCTGTCCACCTATCCAAGTTCTTAAGACACATTTTTGAAATATTTCCTTCAAAATTTGACTGCTGAAAATTCATACTATTATTTGTGGATTTGTCAGACAATCAGAGGCTTATATCTTTGCCTCAACACCTCCACTTCCGGTTTCAAGCTGGAAATGTTTGAACCACTGCATTGCAATATCAAAATAAATGTTAAAGACTTGGTTGATACTGTTTCTCAGAGTTCAATGACTAGAAATTCCACTTAATCAAGTGTTCGGCATCTTATTTAGGAAGCCTAAATTCTGCATAGAGCTATTTTTTCAAATTGATTAATATCTACTGCAGAATAGCGGATGTCCTTTTTGTTGAGACCTTGACTCCCTGTCAATTGACATTAGTTATTTTATGGATCTGGAGTGCCAAAATATGCCAATTTCTTATTTTTATATCTATATATTGGTATCATTTTGTTGTTACGTAGTTTAATACCTTACAGACACTTGAACCATGCTTTACATAAAGGTTTGGAGGAGGCCATCTGTAGGAGGACATGCTGACCCCCTTGGAGGTGACTTCCCAATGGTGACAAAAGAAGGGCATAATGTTCTTGACATAATATTTACATCACCAATCACAAGCCTTGGTATCGACTATTATGTGATAATATTCTCTTGCTCTCTGTTGGTCATAGTTTTATTAGTTTTCATTTTCTTGCAGCTGAGATAGCAGATGCGATCACGGAGTCATTTGCAGAACACCGTGAGTTTTTTTTTTTTTTTTTAAAATTTTTTTTTTAAGTTCATTTTTCCTCCATTTTGAACATGTGACTTCATTGGTTGATTGATTCATTAGATTTGGTTTGCATGCTTAAATGCTATAAATTCACCTTTGTAAGTTGTACGTGAAATATTTACACTGTTCATGATCATTTTGAACAGATAGGTTCTTCTCCTATGGAATGAGGTTTCATATTATATAAAATAGTTCAAGTTTGGTACTACTATCTTGTTTGCAATCTTAAATGTTTCAATAGACTGCCAAACCAAGGTTTAAGAAATATTCTACTGATTGCTTCCACTTTCATTATTAGTAGACTATTGATGCCTTTTTCTACACCGTTAGGTTGTTAATCACTGAGCAAATAGTATTTCAGTAGTCTCATGACATGCATAGGTAAGCACTCAGGGTAACCACCATCCAAACAACTACAAGGATCTTTAGAGTTGATGAATAGGTTAAATCATTCAGATTTGTACATATTCAATTATGGGACTTCAATACAAGGTATAGTCATGGATAGAGACTACTGCATCTAAGCTGCTCAGGAAGCTGATGTTAATTGGATGAAGGTGTTAGTTCTATATCTCATCCTATGGAAGGAGAACTCATAGGCACTACAACTTTTCATGCATCACTCAAAACAAAGTCTGTGAATATATGTGGGGTTGGCTATATGAATTATATCTTGCCATCATGTAGGTCAACGGTGAGATATGATTAAACTATATTTTTTCCAGTCATTCCTGGTTGACTTGGGTGCTGTGCTTGAACTATATCAAGGTGTATTCTTCTATTGGTCTTCGTTTGTTTTGTTCCTCTTGCCTTCAGCTCATATCCTTGGTGCATATTGTTCCTCTTGAGTAGTTCACTAATAACTATATATGCTTACCAGAAAAATACTGCTGCAATTCCTCTCTTACTCATTACTTGTGTTAGATTTTGGTTACTGTTATTTCCATGTTCTTGAAACATTAAACGAAATTGCAGGTGCACAGCAGTCATTGCTACCGAGAATGGATTGCAAATTGTTGACAATCACTCACTGTTTGAAGCAAAAAGAGCTTAGCAAGATGCAGCAAAAGCTGTATTTTTCTGATGGGATTTGTATTGAAGAACCTTTGGAGATTCGTAAACTTCATCTTTCTAACATAGATTCTCCAAATTCTTAGTTCTATGGCTCGGCATTTTTCATCTCCATCATTTTCCACCATGTAAATTGCATGTTTTGAGCTTCAGTTGAGTCAATATATACTTGGTATTTTTCTTTTGTTTTTCGTTTTTCAATCACCTTGCTGCTGTGCTGTGACCTCTGTGTATGCAGTAATGTTGGGTTAGACAAGAATTCATCTCCCTTTTCCCAAGTCCAGCTTTCCCCATGTATCTTTCTACTTTCCATATGGAACGCATGTATTATATGTGGAAATAATACATCTGTAATCAATATATGAAACAAGAAACATCCTAGTGACAAAATGAAAGCTGTATTGTACTGAGTATTCAGATAATGGCATGACAGCCGCAGTTGAATCTTATGCGTTCATCTTAAAAGTCAAGTTAAGTTTAAATCTCGCCAACTGCAAAATGTAGCAATTCCATCCCATTTCCTCATCTCAACTCAAATCTTATCAATCTTATGGAACATGTTATATCCTTTATTTCTCTTCATTTTTCAGTCATCATCGCTGAAAAGCATCAAATGTAAATCAAGGTTTGGAGTAAAAACTTTTGATGCTATACTTCCATAAAAATGTCAGTTGAAAAGTGTGGTGGCTTCGACATCTCCATGGCCTGGCATTTACAACATCTTAGCCACCACTTATGGGTGGTATAATGGCCAATTCATCTTTATCTTTGACAATAGTAGTCTCCTGGATGTATTCCTCATTGAGAGCAAGAACCATACATCTTCTGATCTCTTCCAAACCAGGGAATCGGGCAATAACCTTATTAAGGCAATCATGGGCAGTCGTGCCAGATGAAACTTCCAATGGCATATCAGTTAAGCCAGTTAGATCTCTGGCCCTGGCGAAAAACAAAACCTTTATCTCAACAGATGTAGCTTGGTTATTACTTTGTGAACCATGAACAGCTTCTGCTTCATTTTGCCTTTTGACTTCTTCCATATTAGAACAAGCCACCCGGAAGGTTTTTCTCGTTCAGGTCTGGTTACATGAACAGCCTGTCAGTTTGATTCAATAAAAGTAAATCACTTAAACTGAATAAACCTCAGCACGTAGCCCATAGAGGATTTCAGTCAAGGATCTTAAGACATCAAGTCTGGGTAAGATACTGCACACTAAGCATCAAAGTAATCTGAATGAATGAAATAAGTAGGATGCTAACATAACTAGCTCCTTACTCTAAAACAATATTCACACTACTTTGTATGATTTCCTTATCCTTTCTCACTCACACCAGAATTACATTCATGTATATGCAACAAAGAGTTTTGAACAACACTACAATCTGTTATCTTTTTCAACACTCACGGAAAAATATATAATTGATGTTTCATGTTTCTCACTCTTTCATGGAATTTATTCACCTAAAATAGTGCCTGAGTATCTATCTCCCTATCTGATACCCCTTAAAATTTCACAAAATGTGTTCCTTATAATCTGTGTGCATCCTAAGTAAGATGCCAACTTTGAAAAAGAAAGTGCACCAACTTGAAACTAGGAAGGCCAACCCTACTCCTATGGCAAAATTATTCTCTCATAACATAGCAACTACATTTCCACTATTTTAGGGCGGGTTAAAGCCTTTTTACAGCTCCACACAACTATTCTCAGCTCAACCTCCCATGGCAACTGATAAAGATCTGAAGAATGAGACAACTTTTCTCAAGATAAACCAAATTTGAAGAAAGGTAAAGTTATCATGTTTCCGAACTGTAGAAAGCTAAGATTTACATTTGTTCTGTAAGTATCAAGCTTTATGCAATCAGTATGGCAGCTATGCATGATGTAGTAATCATTTATGGTTGAACCCACCATTGTACTAAAGATCAACCCAGAAATACAAATTTTGGTAACCAAAGAACTCCAGAGAAACTAATCCCATGTACTTAGGTTTCAAGTTTATGATGTTTCCTCCACAATACTTGTATCAAAAGAGAATACCAATTTGTTGGGCATAATTTTCTTTCAATAATAAAAAAGACTTAAATACTTTTAAACCCCTGTGTTATTAGCCTTTTTCATCTTCATCCTCCATTAGAGTTTCAACTAACAACACCCAAGCTTTCATCACCCCATTCTTCTTCCTCCTCCATTAGAATAAGAACTAACATCATCCAAAAGAAACACCAGTCCCGCAGCATTTCAAACATTACAACCAAAAAATCTGCATCCACATCACAATCAGCAAATAGCCCGCAAGAACCAACGATTCCAGTGAGCAAAACACAATCATTCCTAATTTTAAATTCCTTTCAGATAAAAAGAGCAAGCCTTTTTTTTTTTTGCTCTGCTAACCCATTGTGAGACACAAACAAACTCTATACTAAATCAAGCGCAGCTTAAGAAAAATCTAAATCCAGGAGAAAATGTACCAAAAGAAATTCAATAACAACTACAATAAACAGCCATCGCCAAATTTTGCTCCAAAACTCAAAATCAAAGCTCTAAACTGAATATTCTTTTCCCTAATTTGTAATCATTTAAGCTCAAAATGCTAAATAATTGGCATTTCTTTCACATCCCTACCACTTCACGATTAGGAGGAACACAAATCTGAACTTTGGAAAGAAATTTACAACAAAAACCAACAAAGTACAAACTTAATTAATCGTTCTAGATAAGTCATATGATGATTCAAATTAGACTAACACAGGTAAGACAAATGGGGCACAGACAAAATTTTTGAAAATAAATATCCAAAAACATATATATGTATATATATATATGTGTGTATATATATATATATATATATATATATATATATGCAAAGCTAAATAAAAGAATGAATATCCTCTTTTGAGTTTATACCTCTGGCGCTTAATCGTCTGCAATTGGAACTCGCATCATCAGCTTTGGTGAGCTACCGGTCACACCAACACACCTGCAAGATCACGCAAGAAAACAAAAGGTCAGAATTCTACAAACATACAAGAAGGGGACGGCCCAGACGATAGAGGAACCTGGGAGATGGCCGACAACAGTATTCTTTTCAATTACAGGTCGACGAGTCGGATTATTTATCAAAACTCAAACCTAACCTTAGTTTGTGCGAGAGATGGAAACGATCCGGCTTCTTTGACTCGTCGGAGAGAAGAGAAGACGACGGAGATGGTTTTGCATATATACGAGGATAAGGCTACGTTTGGACTGTACCTGAATGGAGAATTTTTTTTTTTTTTGGAAAAATCAAATTTGGAGGGAATTGTTTTGTGAAAAGGATACAAATAACGCTACATCTTTTTATTACTGAATTAATTTATTTTTAATTGAGCGAAAATAGGGGCTGTCACGAACTATTCTGAAATTAAGAGAAAAAAATTATTTTTAATTTTTTTCACTTGCTATGAAAAATTATAATAAATTAGTTGTGATAAGTATCATTACTCTTGTACCATAAGTGTGAATAAAGGACACACCTTATGTCATGTGCTAAAACACACCTTATGTAACATTGCTAGAAACTGAGATTTAATTGATAAAAATAGTTAAGATTAGCTGTTACTGGAAAATCATTGAAGAAAGAAATAGTGTAAGAGATGAATCAATAATTGCTTTGGATTTCATACTCCAGTTTCTATTTCCAGTCCTCATTATGCATTAAATATGGTAGATTTTAATCTAACCATTTTCTCATTTATATCCAATATTTTATTTAATCGGTGTTATAGTCATATCAATATTTTATGCAAATGACAGCAATACCCTTTAAAAGTTAATTTTTATTCACACTGTCAATTTCTTTCTGCATCTCTTTGTTTTAGACTTCAGCCATTAAAATCTTTTCCTTTTCTTTTGAAGACAATCTCAAACAGTTTCCTTATAATATTAAAAGTACACATCTAGCAAGAGCATATCGATTGAGTAATCTCAACAAATGTTACAGAAGAGGTTCCTTGAACAAAATAGGGACAAAAGTCCAAATGGAATCTGCTCCAACCATAACCTTCTCTTCTATTTCAATTTTTCTTTTCTTTTTTCTTTCTTTTTCAAACTTAGTTGCCTACAAGTAAGGATGGTCGTTATTGCTAAATTTAAGAAATTTTGACATTTTATCACAAGCACCATGAATATGGGTTTAAAAGAGAACCACAATGAGAGACAAAAGAACTGATAGGACAGAGAAATAATAGGAGCCGAGTGCAGAAACAAAGCGGGAGACGAGAGCTCTTCGTTCGTGGAGATAACAATTCGCTCTTCTCTTCACCCTTTCTTCTTTAACTCAATTTCTCTCCTAAAAAAAAATTTAATTAAAAAAAAAACAAAAAACAAATGGATCGGTACAGAGGTTGAGAAACCAAAGGCAAAGACCTCACTTGATGAAAATGAGATTCAAATTTTTTGCCGGAGAAGAAAAAGAAAAACAATAGAAGATGGAAAACATAAATACTGAAAGATAATCTGGTTAGATCTTGTGGGAAATGAAAATTTGAGGGATTGAGGAAGAGAGTGACGGAGGATAATTTCATAGATCTGGGAAGAAGACATAAACATGTGACTAGAACGTGAAGGGTGTAGAGAGTTCCGTCACTATGTAAAATATTAGTGTGGGTAATATTGTCTTTTGTATAAAAAATTGTTCTGACAGCTAATATCTGCTCTGATAATAATACTAACTATTTTATTTGGATTCTCTTTTATAATTAATTTTATATTCTGTGTTGTTACTTGTATACTATTTCACTTTTTTACAAAATACCCCCAAATCTTTCATTTTTTTTACGTATCAATCAAATATAATAAATGTTTTTAATTAATAATACTACAAACATATTAATTTATACCTGTCACACTATATATTGACTATTTTAAAAGAAAAAAAATCAAAATTTGATCATGGTGAATAAACTAATATTTAATTGAAAAAAGCACTGCATTAAAAATAATAGAAATACATCAACGGTTAGTACATTAACTTATTAAAAAGAGAAAATTTTAATTAAAGAAATAAAGAACTAAAATGCAATTTACATAACTATTAAAAGTATGCTATGCATCGTACATGTTAGAAAATTTTCCATCATTTTGCAGTAAGTTTGAAGAAATCTGCGGCAAAATTTACTTGTCTTTCTCAAAAATGATGTTTTTAGCGAGGGAGATGATTCTTGAAGATGATGAGTGATATTGGGTGATGAGAATCTTGTGAAATACCGATGAACCAATTTGTCTCTGATCTGAACACACCAATAAAAAGAAAAGAGGATTGCAATACATTTTATAGGAAATAGGGAATACTTTTGTAGAAATGCACAAAACTTACATTTTCATTTTTTATAAATAGACAATACATCACTACTTTTGCCTATAAAATCGCTTCTTTTTTATACATGCGCTATTTATGCTTTTAAAATTAATATTTTTCTGAATACGAAAATATGCAATATTTCATATATTATTAACACTACTCTTTTAAATATACAGTATTTTCACCTTTAAAATAAATACCTTTTCTTTTAATAGAAATAGGCACAAAATTATAAGTGTCACTTGGTTCTACACAAAAAATAAAATAAAATTCAAACTATGTGCAAGCATGCTAGCTTGGACAATATGATAAGTTGAAAACAAGTTTTTACGAAAAGAAAGAAAAAAAAAAAAAAAGGTACGAATCGACTATGAATTGGAGCGTCATCGAACATTGCATCTAATGGATTGCAGACGCAAAAATTAGTGTTTATGATGATGGAGTTTTAAGATGACAATAAAGAAGAAAAAAGGGTTTAAATTGTGTTAGACCTATGTATCAATTCTAGTTTTGATGATTAATCAACAAATATATGCTTTATGGTTAATGACTTTACATTTTAGTGTTGAGAAAAGGTGCATAAAAATGACTAAGACTTCGTTTGATAACCATGAATCAACACTTAAAACTAATGATTAAGAACTTATTCAATTAAGTGTGTATGAAAACTTTTAGTCATAAGTCTTAATAAATTAAGTGATTTCGGAGTTAAGTACTTAATGATTAAGTGCGTTTGAAAACAAAAACTCGAATAACTTAATTAATTAAGTGTGTCTGAAAAGAAAGTATAATTCCGGCCTAAAAAATTGTATGAACGAATAACTTATTACTGAATCTGAATTTAATAAAAAAAATAAAAATTCTCTTTCGATTTTCTCATTTTTTTTGTATCATTATTTTATTTTACTTTATGTTTTTAATATTTTTAAAATTTTAGCAATTCAAAAAATAATTAATTAATTAATTTTATAACTATAAAAAAAATTAAAATATATATTATCATCTATTTTATAACTTGATTAATAATATAAGTAAATTCAATATTAAAAATAAAATAAATTTTAATATTTTTAATAACTTAATAAGATTCAGACTTCAATTTTCAGATTTCAGACTTCAGTCTTCAGATTCAAACTTCAGTCCTAATTTCAGATCTTAAATTTTAGATTTTATCAAACAGAGTAACTTAATAAATTCACATTTTAGACTTCAGATTCAAACTTCAGACATAAGTTTTATCAAACGAAACCTACGTAAAAGTCTAAACGCTGAGTCTGGACACCACCTCGAGACCCTTTGA
Organism: Leptodermis oblonga; assembly: GCA_016801395.1. NCBI lineage: Eukaryota > Viridiplantae > Streptophyta > Magnoliopsida > Gentianales > Rubiaceae > Leptodermis > Leptodermis oblonga. Next base: position 11,712,782 of record CM028756.1, on the reverse strand, counting down.
AATTATTGCCCCAACAAAAAGAACTTCGGCAAAGCCTCGACATCAAACCACATGCCCAAAAATCCTTGACACCGAACCTAGAGGCCACCTCGACGTCGAACCTACAAGAAAAGCAAGGAAACACCAAAGTAGAAACTAGCCATTGCGAAGCTTTAGAGGGAAGCTCAACACCGAGCCTCAGGCGTTGAGCCGCCGTCGAACCCTCTAACAGGAAGATTTTTCATAGCGGTTATTTAACCATTTGAAGTGATTCCTTTACTTCTATATATACCACTAAAGCGGGCAATGAAAGCCAATCATTCGCCACAACAAGTCTCATATATTCAAGAGTCAATTAAGGGCTTATTTTCACACATCTTACTGTCAAATCAAGATTAGTGGTAGAATTGAGTGATTTAGAAATGGGCTTTTATGCCCAATTGTTAGTGCATTATTGTAAGCTCACTTGTAGTTGAGCACTTCTTATCATCTAAGTAAAAAATCCTAACTCAAGAGCTTGAAAAGACATTCTGTATGATTATGAAAAGTTCTAAACTCTTGTTTAATAGTTAGGCATGAAGTAAAGGGGAACAGTAAGAAAATGACAAGTCCCAACTCAACAGGTTGAATGTGGGCAGTTGTAAAAGTTCTAACTTGAGCTAAGTTAGTAAAAACACTAATTCCAAGAGGTTGAATCAAGTAGAGGGTAGAAGTCCTAGCTTAAAGCTAAGTTAGACATTTGTCAAAAAGTCTCGATCAAGAGGTTGATTAAGTACAAGTCCTATGATCTAGGCAAGGGGAGTCTTGAGTAATGATTATGCAAAGATCCATTGCCTGTTTCAGGCAAAGAAAGTCTTAGTCTAGAGTTGATTAGGCAATGGGGAAAAGTTTTAAGATCAAGAGTTTGATCTTCCGCAAGTGCATTGGTTTGAAACACATCTTTAAGGTTTCTTAGAGTTGTTTAGGAAATCTCAAGTTGTAGAATTTGGGGAGTGGATTAGGATTCAAGGGAATCCGAACCATATAATTCTTTGTGTTTTGTCTTTCTTTAATTGCTTTACAATTGTTTTGACAAATCACACACTTCACCATTACACTTGCTTTTATTAGTTCATTTGAAAAATGACTTTTATGTAGTATAGATCCTAATTCACCTCCTGCCCCTCTTAGGTAGCTATTGGGAAGTTTAAATTGTAAAGGAAAAAGGAAAAAGGAAAAAAGAAAAAAGAAAAAAAAAAAAGAAGGTGAATGGGATTCAATGGTAAAGTGGGGAGAAAGTGAGCTCCAACTCTTGAAGTTTTTAAAAGTCGCATTTATTCACATTAATTATTTCGTTACTTAGAATAAATAGATAAGGTGGAACACGCGTCATAAACTAATGAATATAACAACAATTGAATATAGTTCTAGAATAGGGAGACTCGCAACGCTTTTAAAATTTGAAGTATGAAACTATACAATCATATTAGCAAAAGCATAACAATTAAAAAAATCAAAACATAATTATTTTATCGTGACAAAAATATTTGAAAAAAAAATATTTTTTTAATAGAACAAAGAAAAAAGAAGGATAAATACGAATGGGGAATCAACATAATTACCTTTGATCTTCTTTCTATCATCTCTTTTTTAGGAACAACTATGAACTAAATATGAAGAAATCTTCGTCAAAGGAAAGTATTTGGATTACCATCCCTAGCATTACTTTCGAATTTACAAGCAGTATAGTAAAATTTATACATATTTCATTCCCACATCCACTTAATAAGTTATTTTCTGGAAAAAAAAGTTGAAAAATAAAAAAAACATTTAAAAAAACAGTAAAATGTTATACATACAAAGGGGAGGGAAAAAGTAACCTCCCACTCACTAAATCAAGCTTTCAAATTGAAAGCCAAGTGATTCAGAACTTCAAAATATACAACACAGGGAACCTTTCAGCTTCACTTACCTATCAACACAGTATCTTGTAAATCTCTTCAACTTGAAGATGTGATGTATCTCCAACATAAAACTCATGAATCAATCCCTCAAGTTCAATTGAACTGCAGCTAGGAAATTTCTTCAGGTTCTTTTCTTCCATAAAAGTCCTGATGCTCTTGACACTGTCCCAAAAACCATGCTGAGCATACATATTTGATAAAAGAACATAGGAGCTTGAGTTACATGAATTTAAACTGATTAGATGCTCAGCTACTGTCTCCCCAGTGCTTAAGTTTTCATAATTGTTGCATGCACCCAATAGAGTACGCAAAATGACGGGATTTGGCTCAATGGGCATTTCCTCCAAAAACCGCCTTGCTTCTTCAATTCGCCCTGCTCGGCTAAGAATGTCTATCATGCAGCCATAGTGTTGCAATTTTGGATTGATCTTGTGAACTCTTCTCAAAATCTCAAAACAGATCATACCTTCCTTAACCAATCCAGCATGGCCACAAGCATTTAGCAAGGCAATGAATGTGATATCATCTGGTTCAATGAAGAGCTTCTCCATCTCCATGAAGATATCAAAAGCTAGCTCACCAAAGCCATGAATAGCCAATCCCCCAATCATGGCATTCCAGTGATCAATGCTTCTCTGATTGATGTCATCAAATACCTTCATGGCGCACTCTATGTTCCCACACTTAGCATACATGTCTATCAAAGCAACCCCAAGTTTTCCGGCCACAACAAAGCCATTGTCCTTGATATAATTATGTAAAGCTAGCCCCTCATTAAAGTTACCCAATTGGGCAATTGCTGAAAGAGCAATCAACAAAGTAGCATTATCAGGAGGTAAATCAGTGTCACTCAACATATCATGATATATTTTCAGTGCTTCTACAGGACACCCATTCCTTAGATACCCTGCCATCATTGAATTGACAGAAATCACATCTCTTACCGGCATGTTGTCAAAGATACCTCTAGCAACATCCACACAACCAGTTTTTGCATACCCATCGATCATGATGGCCCAACTTGCAATATCCCTTGCTGGCATGCTATCAAACAAAGCTTGAGCTTGGTTCATTTTGCCACTCTTTACGCAACAAGCGATCATCATATTCCACGAAACCTCATCTCTATCAGGCATCTTCTCAAACATATCCCAAGCTAACTGAAAACCATCCTCTAACTTTACATACCCACCAAGCATAGTGTTCCAAGTTATCAAATTCCTCATCTCTGATGGAGTACTGTCAAACAATTGTTGCGCCACATCTACCATCCCACCTTTCAAATACCCATCGATCATCGAGTTATATGTTACTGAGTCTTTTTCAAGCATCGAATAAAAAGTACGCCGACTATACTCCACACAGCCACATTTAAAGTACATAGATATCAAGCAATTTTGCAGAAATACATCAGTCCCAAATTGGCATTTTGTCAGCAGCCCATGAAGCTGCAATCCAACACTAACCAACCCCATTTTTGTGCATGCTTTTAACACCCGGGAAAACGAGTACTTATCCACTAAAACCCCATTTTCAAGCATTAAGACAAACACCTCTAAAGCTTTAACTGGGTAATTTCCATGCGAAAAGGACTTGATTGCTGAATTCCAAATCAAGGGGTCAGCTTTATTACGTGAATTCTTGAGGGCGTGATGAGAGAAGAAGAGGTAGTTGGCAAATTCTGGGAGGGGCCGGTGCGGGGAGTTCAAGAAATTGAGGATCAGTTTTCTGGTCAAGCAAAGATTTTTAACGAGGCCAGTGGTTAGTAATTTTGCATGAATCTGATCAACATCCTTTTGGGTTTTGCATAGTGGTGAAAGTTCAAGTACTGAAATCCATGGCTGCTGCAAATCACCACAAAACGTCATCGGGTTTGATTATTGATGGCTGGATTTCAACCCTCGGATCCTGTGTTCTGGGCTACTAATCTGGCTTATGCTCGAGGCTTGGAGTTTCTTGAAATCTTCATCTATTATTGACATCTCAGATAGGTTAGTTTGTGAAATATTTTGAGGACTCAAGGGTAAAGTATGATTTCTAACTTCTAAATTTCTCACAAGTCTCACGTTCACTAATTAAGAGGCTGAGGTTAACTTTGTCTTCACAGAATGTTTTCCACTTCTTATCAACAGAATATTTTCACATCAATAAAGAAGGAAGATGAAGAACAAATGAATACAGAAAGGTAAAATTATCAAGATAAGAAAAATTTCAAACTGTAGAAAAGGTAAAATTGTCAGGTTACCAAACTGTAGAAAGCTAAGACTTTAAGTTTTTGTTTATTATTTATCTTTTAGCCAAGATTCATAATTTGTTCCATAAGTATCTAGCTTTATCTCTTTTGCCCCACATATCTCCCACCCAGGGGCAGAGCAAACATTCTTTTTGGGAAAATTTCCCTCAAAAAGGATTATATTGCAAGCACTATGCCAACTATGCATCATGTATAGGTTATCATTTGTGGTTGAACCCACCATTGCACTAAAAATCAATCAAAAACACAAATTTGATGAGCAAAGAAGTCCAGAGAAACTGAACCCCATGCACTTAGGTTTCAAGTTAAAAATGTTCCCTGCGCATCAATCATAGATTTACACTCACCAGCAGTCATAAAAGCAGAAGAGCAAGCACCCAAAACTGTTTCCAAGCTTCATTTAATCACAGCATTAAGTCAATGTTCCCATCTTTTAAATAACCATAATTCAATTACACACCTTAACACATTAGCAACCACATCATTGATCAAAGGTGTAGTAGCAGCAGTAATTATTACTACTGCAGGCTACATTTTTTGGTTGTAACTGTAAGCCACCTCAGCTCACCATCATTCAAATATTGAAATTCAAATTCCACTTTCAGTGAACAAGGAATCTGAGCTTCCCAAGTAATAGTAAGAAAAAGTAATACAGGCAACAGAAAACCAAAAAACAGGACAAAGAAACATCAACCAGTATCTGCTGAAACTGAGAATGAAAAAGAGTGAAGAGAATAGGGAAATTAGTTTTCTAATTTTGTAGATTGGCTGAAACTGAAAGAACGAAAAAGAGTGAAGCTCAGTTAACTTGATTAGTAATGATACATAACTAAACCTTGGAAATTACATGGTACATAAAATTTCTCCGCGACTAGCATAATAATATCAAGGGCTATCTACTAATTTTATGCCACATGAATACTAATTCAATGGGGTTTTTCTTGTCAAACCGAAATTTTGCCTCAACGGAGCATGCATCCCTTAAGAGGAACATTAATGAGGAGACAACTAAGCCTTTATTTCACTATGTGAGGTCGGCTATCTGGATCATATCACAACATCGTGGACGATTGAGACAAGTTGTTTCATTTATATTTAAATATAACATGTAAATTTTTACACTTGATTTCTAATTAATTATAGGTTTTCCCCTTCCCCTTTTAATATTAGTCAATGCCTCTCTATTTGCACTATTTTGTACTAATTCAATTACAAGATTGAAATTTTATCTGCATTTCAACAAACAAGCATATGGCTACAGCTCAAGCCAAAGCAAATTGCTAAAATCCCATGGATTCCAAAACATTTAGGTCCAAGATGACAAAAATCTGTCAAACTTTCCGAACCCATTTCTAATCAAACATGAATTTACACTAATACTGTTGGAATTCTTCTACAGAAATGTAGTTCACAAAACAAACAATGCCCAGTAATAGGTAAGCAATTTGATAAACTTGTTCTTCCTCTCAAAACTAAAAGAAGGGAAGAGAGACTAGAGAAAGAGAATACCTGCCCGGAGTTGGTCCAACTATGACCACCCAAATGTGCCAGTCATCACAGCTCTCCCGCTGAGTTTTTGGGTTTCTGAAGGAACCACATAGAAAGTTGAGAGCTGAAACTTTTGTGTCAATTAGATTGGACACCCTGTAAACATTAGAAATACAATATATATAATAAGTATATTGAAAATGTAAAAGCGAAGGAGAAACAGAGGCTATGCTCATAATTTGTGGTATTTAAACTAGGCTGAATAATTTTAAATTCCCTATGTTTTGGCTTTTACATTTTGCTCTCATGCATGCAAAAAATAAACACATCGCTCTTGACTAGAGATTAAATGGAACTTTTTGTCTAAATACTCCTATAATTTGTCGATGTCATACAAAAGTTGTATATTGAGTTTTGGGGTATAATATGATAATCAGTATTAATACATGGGTGCTATGGTCTTTTGAACATTTTTGAACTTAAAATGGGACAATGTATCTATTTTTGTAGATATAAGCGGGAAAAGTGCAAATGTCCTAAAACACAGGAAAATTTAAAGTTATTAAGCCTTAAAAATATAATAAATAGTGCATATTGTTTGGCTTTTTTTGAAAAGTAAAGCATTCCATTAATGGAGTTAGAAATCGTCCAACAACGATTGACATAAATAGTGCATATTGTTGATAGCACACTAAGTATTAGATGCTAAAGGTGTTAATTAGTACTCCCCTAATCCCATTAAAAGAGTCAAGTTTTTCTTTTTTAAAAAAAATTTTCCCAAAAAAAAAAAAAAAAAAAAATGTTTCTATTTTCTGACCTTTCATACCCTTACTAATTTTATTATGTATGGTGCACAGATAATCCGCACTTAAAAAAGTAAGGGCTTAAGTGAAAATTTGTGACTAATTACTTATTTTAGGTATTATACTTGTAAACAAAAAAAAAAAAATTGCATATTTTGAAAAGAAAACTCATTGAATGAGACAAGTAGACTAGTAATTAGAAATCTTGGGGATGATCAATATCAATATCACAAAAAAATAAAAGAAAAAACCTCCAAAATACACAAACAGGTGAGACCAAATTCTCTACACTACCTCCTTATACTAGTTAGTGTTAACTGCTTTGTGCAGTCTTACCCCAATTAAATTGAAACTAATGGGGTTAATTCGACTCTTGATAATTTTCTTTCATTTGTGGAATGGAATATTGTTTCCATATGAATCAAAATGGGCAATGCAATCTATGTGACTAAAATGCTGGCTTGGTGTTCGATTATAATGTCATAAGCAAAAGTTTCTGAACTTTTAGCACTTGTGAACTAATGGGGTTGCTTCAAAGCTCTTAGTTGTAAATGATGATGACCTTTTCAAAAGTATGCATTTCACATAGAATGTGAAATGCTAATTTTCACTGCAATACAACAATGTAAGTCTTAGCATTGAAAGCTGGCCTTTAATGGCGATATCTAATTGAGTTCAAGCTCTAATTGAACTCAAAATTATTATTAAACAAAAAAGAAAATAAGAAATTGAACTCAAACTTCTTGTATTTTTCTGCCCACCCAAGTTCTTTGGTTTTTTATTTTATTTTTTATTTAGGGAGATTTCAATATTTCATCAACAAATGAGAATCTTTGTTTAACAACACAGATTGTAAATTCTTTAGTTTCTTATTTTAAAGTTCAGTGTGCAAAGCAGAATTCTATAGCTTTCCTATGATCTATACTGGTTGTTTGTTTTCAGATTCTATGTATTATGTGAATTAGAGCATTGTATATATTCATGGAACTTCACTTCCATGAATAACTGTATTTTGCATTATCGCTACCTGTGCATCCTCCTCAAGTCTCTAGAAAATGATACATGCCTAAGGTTCTCCAACACTTAAGCAGTCCACTCTCTGATATGCCAATCTTGTTGCTTTTCCAATCCAATTTTTGAGACTTAAACAGGTGAAAATTTATGTTTATGTTTACATTCCTCACACTTCCACCCATATAATAAATATTTTCTGAATTCCCTCAGCAAGATGTGTTCAACTTCCTGCTTCTTCATAGAAAATTAATCAAAAGAGGAGAGGCATCAACCTAATACATAGCTACATTTTACCAAGTAATTCTCGTGATAGCATGATCTCTAAAATTGTCCGTACTGGAATGGAGATTGCATGATATATTGGAGAACAAGTACTAATTAAAATTATGGATACTTCATAAGCTGTTGTCTCTATTGGACTCTTAAGCAACTTTTGCATTCTGATGGGAAAGTCTGGGAAGGCTGAGAACACAATGAGGCTAATTGGAGTGCCTTAGTCATATTTTTACTGATATTCAGAACAAATGCAACAGGATTTGCTCCTGTGAGAAAGCAGCTATTTTCTATTTAATGGAGATAAATGTGAGCCATTTGCCACATTTTCTTGTCCTTTTCATAACATCTATAGTTATTCCTACAACATGGTTACACTTGGTGTGAGAAATAAACAGTTCAACATGTTCAATTCTATTAAAGAATCTTTTGGCTACTTGAAATTGGAGGAATTAATGGGAGTTACGATTACAAAAAAGGACTATGGCATTCAACTTATGTATTCTTTTCACATATCAGTTCCTAATGAACATAGGTAAACTCAAGAAAACTATTATTGTGCATTTGATTTTTATGTAAGAGCCCATTCAGGCAAATTAAGCACACAAGTAGCAGCAGTTTCATTTGGACATTAAATCAAACATTTGGTTTGCAACCCATAATTCTACCCCCAAGAGCAACAAATACAGCCAATGAACACCCACCCCACAGATAAAAAAAACAGTGGGCAGAACAAGATAAACCAAATAAAGCTTTCAAAACACCCAATCTGAAATACACTAAAAACCACAGACTCGAATCAAGTAATTCATAAGCACGAATCACACGGAAAAACCATACAAAACTGCATATAATAACATAATGAACTATCATGCAATAGACAATAAGTAAACAATGGTAGAAAATTAACCAGCATCTACAACTTTGGGAGAGGATAAACTAACCAACAATTAAGCTCTCCGCAGTTGCTCACTGTAACCGGTTGCTCTTCACTCTTTACGGAACGCCCACCTTGTGAGATAAAAATCTGAAATCAGGATTCAGCAACCGAATATAAACTGTCTTTCATGTCTATAGCTTTCATACGTGTAGATAGAGCGAATTGCATTTTTGGTCTCTAAACTTTGCCTATTGACAGAATTAGTCCCTAAGTTTGAAGCTTTTTTCCGAGGCGAAAATAGAGCATAATATTAATGTCGTTGGAAATCGTCCAACAGCATTTAAGATACAAAAGCTGGGGCAGTCCCCCAATGGTATTCCGCATGTGGCCTCGTGGCTCCAACCTTGGCCAGCAGATGGGCCACAGTATTCCTACCACATCTACCCAATGGATCCCCTAAGGTTGCTGGCCCAGAATTGGCCTGAAAGCTAAGAGACAAGGTGTTGTGCCCCTGCCCGATGGGGCAAGCTCCCCTCGGGTCCCAGTAACTTTGTAGCTTCATACTCTAATTTTTATAACTGTGACAAAATTAGATCTGAAATAAGAGTGGGTTTTTTAATTTATTTTTTATTCAATATAAATTAGTATGTTTATTTTCCTTATTTACTTTCAATGCATATAAATTTCTTTTTAAAAAATAAAAATTTAAACCGACAAGTGTTCTCCCCCTAATTTTAATATTGTTACTAAGTTTTTAGTTTCATAAACCACTATAAAGTTTTTAAGTTTTAATTTAGGCAAAGGTGCATATTTGCCCCTAACGTTTTGCACTGGGTACAAATTTGCCCTCGATCTTTATTTTGGTTCATAAATACCCTTAATATTATTAAATTGGTTCTAGTTTACCCTTATAGTCAACTAACCTGCCACCTAAGATAATATGTAATTTAAATTGATTACATGTGAACAATATTAACTGATTTTTAATATTATATTGAGCAAAACTCATTGGCGAATGAGCGAGCCATTTTCTCTTTTAATGTTTCTTGGGTATACGAATTGAGGTGATTTTTGAATATAGAGAAAACAGATGACAACGTGGACAGGAGAAAATGGATGAAAGGAAAAGGCGCTATTGCAGAAAGAATGGGGAGAGAAAAAAACCTCGTGAAGAAGTGGCGGAAAACTTGTTTATCTTCCTTCTCCTTTTCTTTCTCCGAGTGTGCGTGAAGGGATGATCTGAATGCATCTTGACAAAGCTCTCACGGCAAACTTCAACCAAACTGCAATAAACTATCATTTCATAAGAATAATTAATTATCGATATGGCAGGGAAGAGCTGAAAACCGCCTAAGCTGTCAAATATTAACAATACACTTAGATGCTTTATTGACTTCAATTAATTTTAGATGGTTGAACCATTTTCAATCACTTGATTTTAGATGGAGAATGATTCTTGAACAACAGCCAGATGAGAGAAAGCAACTCCCAATAAATCCATCAACTACAGATGAACCACAGTGCTTGGCATTTTTGGGAATGAATTGCTTGAACCCTTAATTAGGTTCTAAATTACAAAGCTGATCTTTTGAACGGAGACAGCCAATAATGACAAGAGGCAGCCATTGATGACGGGTTAACTAAAATCGAAAACAAAAAGAATGAAAATGGAGCTTTTATTTTACCAAATTGCAAAACTCTTACGCTTTGCTAATATAATATTAAAAAAATCAGTTAATATTGATGACATGTAATCAATTTAAATTATATATTATGTTATGTGGCAGGTTAGTTGACTATATAGGTAAACTTGAACGAATTTAATAACGTTAAGGGTATTTATGAGCCAAAATAAAGATCAAGGGCAAATTTGCACCCAGTGCAAAACATTAGGGGTAAATCTGCATATTTGCCTGTTTTAATTTTATCTTTTTGAAACTTTTGTATGCATCAAATAAAACTGGAAAACAAAAGAGGAATGATTAGGAGAGTGAAAAAAACTCAATTACTAATGCAACATCATATGGGTATAGCCACTTGCATGCAGTTATAATTTTAGGTATCCAATAATATTCTTCTATGTGTATACCATATTAGTCACTGTGAGATTCATTCTAAAATTTCACTATGTATTATCGCTCCTTCAAGACCAATTTTAAAATTCAAAGCATGTCAAAGCACAAAAGTCAACATCAAGTCAAACTTTTACCCCTTTTTTTCACTTAGGGCTGTTCTTTTTGTTTTTTCTTTTTGGTTTCAACAGTAAATTTAATATATTATAATCATTTTTTATCATTTCCAATACAACTTTTTACTATTCAGCTTAGGGGTGTAAATGAGCCGAGCTATTCGTGAGCCGCTTGCGAGCAGCTTGGTCAAAGCTTGGCTCGAGCTTGGTCAAACTCGAGCTCGAGATCGACTTGTTTAATAATCGAGCCGAGCTTGAGCCCAATTACTACTGGCTCAAGGGTTCGTCGAGCTTATCGAGCCCGGCTCTTGATATAATTTTATAATATATTTTATAATATTTTTATTTTTTTTAGTATAAATTTAAAAAATTAATTCGAGCTCGAGTTTGGGCTTGAGTTCCAGCTCAAAAGCTTGCTCTACACCAAGCTCGAGCTTATAATTTGGACAAGCTAAGCTTGAGCCCAAATATTTAAGCTCGATCAAGCTCGAGTCAAGCTTAAGCCTGACTGATTTTTATCCAGCTTAGCTCGATAAGACCCCAGCTCGCCCTTAGCTAAGCTTGTTTACAGTCCTAATTTCAGCTATAGCTTTTTACATTTTCAATACATTTTTTACATTATAAAACTATTTTCCAAAAATATGTTTCCAAAATCATTTTCAAAATAATAAAAAAGAACAAGCTCTTATGCTCATAAAGTCCTAATATTCAAAATGATTCAATGCTATGAAGTTAATATGTAAGTCAACTTTTTTTATTTAAACTCAAGATGCATATTATAATTAAACTATGCATTCTATAATCTATCATTATGAGGTCATCCCTAACTCAAACAAGCCAAGTCAGCATCTGCTACATCAATTCGAAGACAAAGCCTAAGAAGTACATTGCAAGAAGAATGAAATAGCCAAATGAGTCGAACAACAAGACTCTCACCCATCTACTACTTCTCAGTAAAATAATTAGACTGTTTCTTAAAGTTCTACAAGGATCCAATAAGGTTAGTGAACTTCTTGCAATATTTCTTGATCGATCTTGAAGTCCTTACACCTTCCGGATTTGTCAAGTGCTTACTTTTGAAAAATCTTGAAGAAAATGAAGAAATCTTGAATTTTCAGTTTCAATATTTCCTAAATGATTCTAGAAGATTCTTAAAGCATTTGGAGGAAACCAAAATATTTGCAGAAAGTTCCTTCTATTTTTCAGCACATGCTACACCAACAATAGGGCCGAAACCCTAGCCCACACCACTCACAAGTTTCGGCCAAGGACGACTGCCCTAAAGCTATTACTAACACATGTAGGATTAGGGTTAGGTTAGTAGGGTTTAATCCTTAGCTTTAGAGTTCTTTCTTTGAACTTGTGTATTTTGCATTCTATGTTAAATTACTAATAGTTTGAAACTTATATAGAATTTAGGTTACTTTTCCGCCTGAATATCTATTGTTTCAATTCGACAATTGTTGCTATATTTTAGCTAAAGTAGCTACTATTACTAAATCTTAGTTTGAGATTTTCGAAATCAATCAAGAGAGTAAGTTTGTGACAGGCACTTTTCAACCTTCCTTGGCACTTTTTGCATCTGTGAAAGCCAATACACATCAATTTGGTATAAGAGACAAGATGAGCATATTGGTAGGGTCAACTGAAGTAACTCGGTCAAACAGGTGCATTCTTTTTTCTTTGATTTTGGTTTTTGTGTTCAAACCTTACGTGAGAATTAGACTATACTTGAGTGTGAATTTCAAGTCATCTTTGCTTAGAAATTGTACGATTAAAATTCAAAATTGTGTGAAGACTGGATCTTTATTTCAATTTATGTTTCTTGCTGGAGAAATGCTTAAGGAAAAGAAGTAGAAAGTTAAAGAAAATTCTAAATAAATCGTAAAGAAGAAAACACTAGGGTCCGGGTTCTAGGGATTTTTTTGTGCTTGTTTTGGCGATGATTTTTAAGGCTTTTGCAACAAATTGTTGTCGTCACTAAAAGTTAGACCACTTGGATAATTTAGGGAATTCATATAGTTAAACTACTTTGATTGCTTTGGAATTTTTTGGCTAAGTTTACAACTAACCTATAGGCTAATCACAACTCACTACCACAAAACGGACCTTCAACATCGGTAGCCAACCCCGATTATCTAGAAAAAATGGCATAAGCAAAAAAAAAAAATATGGATCATTGACACCGGGTATGAGAAACCGATGTTTAATATAAATTTAACACAGGTTATTAAGAATACCGGCTTTAAAGGTCCCCTTTACAGCTGACCTATAGGTTAATCCCCTTTAACACTGGTTTTGAATGTAGCTAGTGTTAAGTTGTATCGAAAAATGCGCTCACAAATTCAAAAGGTTAGATATTTGGCAATAACATTAGTGTCACTGCCCATTCCATATATAAACTCCATACTTTTCACAAAATTGGAGATGCATTTCAACATTTCTTATCACACCAAATGAATGCCGGTCATCGCCATCCCCGTTCGAATCAATTCCGGTGAGGAGCAACCGACATTCATCACTCACAGTAAGGTAGTGTTTCGATAATTTTAATGTAGTTTTATTTTCTAAAATTGGGATTTTTTATATTTTCAAATTTTTTGTTACATCTTTTTGTAGGTTTTAATGGAGAAGAAGACATATTTCCGATTTTTAAGAAGAACTGGGGCGATATCGACCAATTTTTAAGAGGTGTTTGGTGGTTAGTGGGTTTGGCAATGAAGGAATGGAATCATAGAAAATATGATTGTTTGGTTGGTGAGTTTGGGAATGAGTTTTTTGGAATCATACCCAAAGAATTGAGTTTGAGTGCATCCCACCAAGGGGGGTGGATTTCATTTTGATTCCAGCCTACTATCAAACTAATGGTCATTCACATTACCATTCCCACCAGTTAACCAAATGCCTGTTGATCTAGACTCGAGGATAAAGTCTAAACCTGTAGACTTATATACGTTCGGATACTGGTGAGCAACCATCTACTGAACAAGGTGAATTTTTCACTCAAAGTGGTTACTGTTTTAACACAGTTAATAAATGAACTCGAGCTGCTAGAATGTATATATATTTGTGAAGTTTCAGATGTGCTTTCTTTGTACACTGAAATTTGTGATTGCGCATATGTGAGTTTGGATCCATAATCTAATTTGACCATTGATCAACGAGCCGGCATGTGGGTTTGGTTGGTAAAGATATTGATTGTTCATTATCTGGTTTTGCCATTGATTCACGAGCCGATAATGATCCTAGACATTAAATATTTGATTGTTCATAATCTCGAGATTATTAAATGAATCTAGGGCCCGATTGTGAAGGGAATGTGTGGTTGTTGTAGTCAAATGATGTGAATCAAAGTGAAGTAATGTGAATCAATACGACGTGAACGCTCGAAATTGATTCGACAGTTTGTTTATTTTTCATATAGAACTTTAACGACTGCCTTTCATTATCCTATTATGGTTGTGAATGTGAACACTGCATTTGAGTCATAAGTTCTATGTGCTAGGAATGTTTGATTTATATGCATGGATAAATGTTCAATTGGGTAAATATTTGCGAAAACGATGTGATCTAACTGGGTACAGACTCATTCCATTTTTCTGTTTTGGTTTGTATTTTTTTTCAAATATAATTGTTTCAGATTCTTAGTATGCAAATGACTTCGCTCACTACTAGTGTCAAGTTTGGGACTGCGTGTTGTCTGGACAGCTATTATAACCTGTTAGGGTTTAATGGCTACGTTTCTTTTGGTTGTATTTTGAGAATGTTGAAATTGATATGTATGAATATTATGCAGTTTTAGTAGTTATCATGTTTTGGTTTGTTTTGATCGACATTTGACCCCTGGTGTAAACTAGACAAAAATTTCATATAGCTTACCCCTTGTATGTGGGGAGGTGAGACTAGGGTGTCACACTACAGAACAATAATAATAAGTGCGCACTTGATTGGGGTAGTAGAATGGGCAATGAGATTCACTAAGGAATGAATCTGATTGATGATGCTTGGTTGGGAGTAATGAAAATCGAAATTCCTCAACCACTTATTTATTTCTAATACATCATGAACACCATTGAGGAGGTAGTCAACAATATCTTTTTTTTTTACCAAAAATGTCCTTACTTCTATTACCCTTTCTATCTTTACCTCTATCATCCTACTTTCTCTCTCTATATTTATCTTCTTACTTAATCTCTCTATCTATGCTTTCACTTTTTCTCTCCACATTTATTCTCTTCTTTTCTCTCTCTACCATATTATTTTTACTTCAATTTCTACCTCTCATTCACTTTCTCACTCTATATTTTTTATTTTCTTTCTATCCATTTTTCCACTTTCTCTCGCCACATTTATTCTCTTATTTTCTTCCTTTACCCGTTATTCTCTCTTATTTTCTTCCGTTACCTGATTATCCTCAGTCACATTCTCCCTCTATATTTTTTTCCTCTCTCTATTTTTACTCTCTCTATATCTTTCATTTCTCTCTCTAACTTTATCCTGCATTTATTATCTCACTTTCTCTCTCTACCTCTCATTTTATTTTTTCTCTTTAACTTTTTACTTCACTTTCTTGCTCTACATTTTTTCTCTCCATACATCTTCTTTTAGTTTCTCTCTCTACCTTTATCATTTAACTTTTTCTCTCTACATCTCTCTTTTACTTTTTCTCTCTAACTTTATCCTTTAATTTTCTCCTTCTCTCTATACATCTCTTATTTTAGTTTATTTGTCTAATTTTATCCTTTATATTTATTTTTTTCATATCTTTCTCTCTCTACTTTTTCTATCTCATTTTCTCCCTCTAATTTATTTTTTCATTTATCTTTATCTTTCATCTCACTTTCTCTCTCTACAACTCTCATTTTTTACTTTCTCTCTCTACCTTTGTCTTAATTTTGTCTCTCCACACTATTTTTTCACTTATTTATATATCTCATTTACTTTCTCTCTCTACATTTAACTTTTAATTTTCTCTCTCTATCTTTTTCCCTCTTTCTCACTCTGCCCTATTATTTTCACTCCTCTTTTATCTCTCATCTCACTTTTCTCTTTACATATATATTTTTTACTTTCCCTCTCTTTATTTTATCCTTTAATTTTCTTTCGATACATTTATTGTATCACTTTCTCTCTCTTCCCTATTATTTTTACTTCCCTATATCATCTCTATTTCTCCCTCTACATCTATCATTATACTCTCTTTACCTTTATCATTCCATTTTCTCTCTCAACATTTTATCACTTATTTTGCTCAACTTTATATCTAAACATTTATTTTTCACTTTTTTATATTTGGTTATTTTCTTTAACTAGTGGGAAGGGTAAAACTAGAATTTTAACTTATTTCCATTGCTAATGTTGAGTTAAACCAAGCATTATCAATCACAATAATATCCATTACACAATTTTAACCAAACACAAAAAATCTCTCAATCATTCCCATTGCCATTTTCATTGAGAAATTTATACCATGCGCACACTAACATCAACAACAACAACATGGGATTTTTGAATTTCTTCTTTTTAAGGTTTTGTATGTTATTACCATTTTACAAGATGAGACTATAGTATCATTAAATGAATCATTTAGTTATTAAATTTGACATATGTAATAGCATATGCGACTGATTAAATTTGACATATGTAATTAGTTCCTTAACAGGATTATAATGTTTTCCATTTTACATGGCACTCTTATTTTATATTTATTTTGTTTTATGAGCATTTTTAAATGAACACCATGTAATTAATTCGATGAAGTTTCAAGTTACATTATACAAATTCATATATAAGGATCTTCCTGATATACGCTTTGTTAGATACCTACTAATATGTTGCCACCTAATATTCATTTAACAATTTCATTATAATTATTGTGCCACCTAATATTCATAAACAAATAAAAATACCTATCATTCACTTTTCATAATCAGTAGTGTAGCATTTATTCATTCTCAAAATGTTTATGAAAATTTTATTAAATCTTTTCATTACTATTATGAGTGGAGTTATGTCAGTGTCTCAATCACTGTAAAAAAAATTTTAATATAAATTTATAATTATGAATATCATTACTAATTTACTATCATGCCCCTAACATTTGGCACAAGTTGCAAATATGGCCTCGATGTTTATTTTGGCTCAAAGATGCCCCTAACGTTATTAAATATGGTTTAATTTTACCCTCCTATCAAATGAAAATGCCACCTATACTAACTAAATATGACATACCATTACATGAATGCCATATCACCATCTCTGGTTGAAGAACCCGGGAAAACGATTAATCAAAACTCGACACAGATTCACCTGAGGAATTTACCAGCGATTAGGAAGAATTTGTGTACTCGATGTTAATTTTTGATGTATTAAGTTGCTTCGGTCTACTGCTCTCTAGTGTCGACAGTAACGTTGATCGATTTCCCCAATTAGGTTACTGAATTGATCATCCTTATCTCTATCAACGATCTTGAGCCTTGCTGCAAATTTCATGTCCATTTTCTCATCTAAGTTTGCATCACGAATTGACATTTATTCCTCTAGATAACTCAATGTTGAAATCTAATTAACTGCCTTTATAGCCACTTGAAGTCCTTGATTTGTGTGATTCTTGATAATTCCCTTGATTACTCAAAATCTACCCAACCATTTTAGCAGTTCCTGAGAATGATCATGACTTATGGAGGAAGATCCCATCCTTGTTGACCCATCTACCACACAAGAAAGTGACTCATAATCACTACAAGGAGGAAGTATATCATGAGAACTACTCAAAATTCTCTAGAATCACAACCTCCATCACTAGACCTTCTTTGATCAAATGTATTTATAGTGTTTTTTATAACTATTTTGGGAATTTTTTAGTAAGTTTAATTTAGGAAGTAATGGACCTTCGAGGCTGGAAGTGTAAGAAGACAAAGAAAACTCCCCAACTTTGGTTTTAAGGCTAATATAAAGATTGAAACTTGGGAAGTGAAAGAATTAATTTGGGGACAAATAGCAAGTGATTGCAGCTGGGGAAATGAATAGGAGGAAGGTGAAGAAAGGCAAGGGAGAGAAAACAGAGAGATCAATCGTCCAAAAAAAGATACAAAACAACATAGTTATGCATATTGTTGATGAAGAAGGTAAGGATGTAGTATTCATGTAATGTCATGTCATATTTAGTTAGTATAGGTGGCATTTCCATTTGATAAGAGGGTAAAATTATACCATATTTAATAACGTTAAGACTATTTTTGAGCTAAAATTAACATTGAGGGCATATTTGCACATTGTGCAAAATGTTAGGGGCAAATATACACCTTTGCCCTATTATTACTCTTTCACTTCACTATTTATATAGTACTGTGGACTAAAAGTAAAAGGTATCCTTCACTATTTATACAGTACTGTGGGCTTCACTTTTCCAAGCCCCGATCCAGCTAGCCAGTTTGCCGACCAGGGGAACAAGAATTTTTTTCTATGCAGCCACTTCGATCGTCACCAGAACTACAGGACTAGGAGTCTATGTCTAGAACCAAGACGGAACGTTCAACCTAGCACAAGGAAAATGAATGCGAGGCAGCCAGCCACCAGAAGCAGCGGAGTACCTTGCCCTTAAATTGGCGTTGCAAACAGCCAGGGGCCGTAACTTGACCGTATTCCACATGGTGGGCGACGCACTCAGAGTGGTGCAAGCAATGAATGGAGACATAACGAGGTAGCCAGCATCTCAGCCGATTCTTGAGGCTTCAAATCTTCTGTCTACCTGGCCCCTGTACACTCCTATCTACCCATCAAAACGACGTAATTTTATTAATGTTTTTATCTAACTTATTTTTATCTTATTTTACTTTTATCATTTACAGTAATAAAAGGAATACAAATAGACTTCAACCATAACACTACTTCTCAATTCTCATTCATCATCTCAGTTCCTCGGAAGGGTTTGAGCTTTTAGTTTTATATATAATTGTGCATTTCTCAGTGATTTAAGCATTCATTAAAATTTATTATAAACTTCTACAATTTTGTCTTTCTATTCTTTCAATAAGAGAAGAGTAAACTACGTTATTGCTCTTGCTACGAACATAGAAGATGGAATTCATTTATATTCTGGAAGCAATTGGCAACGACAATGTTCAAGATGTCAAATTCACCATGTCAGACACATTCAATACAAAAAGTGAAATCGAGAGGATTCCGACGGCTACTACCCTCTATTTCTTTTTGGTTTGGAACAGAGTATTGATGTTGATAATTGGTTGGATTTTTTTATTTTTTATTTTTTGGATTTAGAAGTTGCTTTTATTTTCCATTAGTTACAGAAGATTGAAGAAGAAATATGGGGATGGTGGTGCAGTTCTTGACCAGGCAGACAGAAGATGTGAACCCGATTCTTGATGACATTAGGTAGCTTTGGCGAGAATGTCCGAACCTTGGAATTTACTGGATTAGCCAGGCAGACAATTCTGTCGCTCATGGACTCGCAACTTTCGCAAAGCATAATGTAACCACTGACTCTATTTGGGACAGGCCCCCGGCCTTCCTTTATTTCAGCACTGGGACTCCCAGCTAATAAAGTAATTCCAGTTTTTCCTCAAAAAAAAAAAAAAAAAAAGAAGGTAAAAGGTATCCTTAGCTTTTCTTCTTTTTTAATTAGAACTTTACAAGATACCGACTTATTCATTCCTGTGTACTCCTAATTTATATGATTGATGATTAATTTAGTTTTCAGAAATGAACATGATGACTAACGATTAATTTAATTTCCACGTCTAATATTATATTAAATGCGCTTGATCCTTTTGAGATCTTTAAAAAAGAGAGAAAGAGAATGTGGTTGTTTGAAAAAAAAAAAGCTTTATATATAATTTGACTAGCGCAAAATATAAATGATTTACCGGAGTGACCCCTAATGACCCACTGTCATCCAAAAACTACGTTTTTTAAATTTTGAAAGGATCCAATTAATATACACATAAATGATATTACATCACACGCATGATTATTCAGGTGTTCTCATTGAACTTTTATAAGGTGGCACATTTATGACATTGTGCTCTTAACTCAGTTTTCATGAGTGCATAAGTAGAATACCTCTAAATTCTCTTTGGGCGGCCAAACCCTACAATCATATAGGTGAAATCTGTCAAGAGTGTTTCTGTAACTCTGATACCCACTTATATAAAGGTATAGATTTCATTAAGAGCAATAGCCACAACTAAAGGTGAGCAAAATAATCCAAAGACTGTCTGAACCGTTGACCCGATCCGAAATTTCGGATCGGATTTTTTTTTTCAGGAGTATCCGAAATAATTCGAAACCGATCTGAAACAAAAATTCACAAAAAATCCTAAAATTAAAATTTTAAAAAAAAAACAAAGAGAACCATGGGTTCAAGTTAGAAAATCGAGGTTTCGGATCGAAATTCACGGTTTCGAACGAAAACCACGACTTCAGATAAAAAAAATAGCATGTTCAAATCAAAACACAATTTCGGAAAATAACCCGATCGGATCCGATCCGAAACAGTGTCCTTGGATTAAAATCCGAAACCGATCTGAAACTTCAGATTCATATTGGTTTGGAGCGATTCGGATCGGCAAATCGGTTCGGTTTTTGCTTTTGCTCACCCCTAGCCACAACCCTTAAAAATTCACTACTGGATGTATGCATATGTAGCACAGGGATGGAAAAAATTAATTTTGTACATACCATTACTATCACCTTGTAATTCATTTTTTTCCTTGAACTTGGGATCTTCAATCATTAAATTGGGTATCCTTGCACATGATTTATCTGTTTAATATGGACTTCAATCTCACCCCCCTTAAGGTACATTCATGTCATTGCACTAAGTTTGGATTTTCACAGTATTAGCAAAGACATGAATTTTTGACTTGTAACACTCAAAAGCAATGTCAAAATAAATTGCTAAATTTTAGCATCACAAATGTTTCACCAATCACATAATGGTGAAAATATATCATAAAATTTTAGTCACCTCAATATATATATATATATATATATATATATATTTACATATTTAATCCACAAATTACCAATAATTAGCAAATTAATAGCCAGTAGTCTTACTAATAGGAATCATTATAATCAAATATGACCAGTAGTATACTATTAGGAGCTACCTTTATTTTCTGGCATTCTTAATTTGTTCAATGGCTAGTCATCTTCATACTAGTGCACTTCTCAAATGTCTCTCAAATATTAGGCACCTGGATAATTGACGTAAATCAAATGGATAATATGATCACAAACACTTCTCCAATAAATATTGAAACTAATCAATTAACATCAATCTCAACATTATCAAATATTTAATTATTTTCAACAATTTGATAATAGGAGTGATGAGGGCATTCCTAGTCCATCGACAAGTCCAAGCCCACAGAGAAGTGAATCCAGAGAAGCTGAAGAAGGTCCAGGTTCTACACAGAGGCCCTATAATACTTCAGGATCCAAGTCCATATCAAAGGGATCCACTTGTAGATATCATTGGACCAATAACGCGGAGCAGAGCAAGAAGAGTTTGAGAGGATCTCAACAATCTTGTGCAACCTTGCACACAGGATGCTCAATTGATAGTAGAAACCAACGCCTTGGAGAATAAAGCCTAAAAGGTTCAAATCTCAACTCTCCTTATAATTCTTGAAGAAGAGGCGCTAATAACCATTCTGAAAATGAAAAGAAGGTTGTTTCTTGAAGTTCTTGAAGAAGCCGGAAGGTTCTTTGACTTTAAAGAGACGTTTCTTGAAGTTCTTGATTTTCTTGAAAATCTTGAATTTCATATTTTGCGGAATCTTAAAGAATCTTGGAAATCTTGATTCCGAAAGGATTCCGAGAGATTCTAGAAGGTTCCGAAAGCTCCCTACATCAATCCACCATGCGCCACAACAATTGGGCCGACCCAATCCATGGAGTCCATTCCACACAAAGGTTTGACCAGCCCAATCCAAGAAGCCCATGCGCAAGTTGCTTGCCAATTCGGTTAAGGGGTTAGGGTCTGGAAAAAGGATAGGATTTGTGCATGCTTCCTAATCCTACCCTTAGTCTGTTACAAGTTAGTTTAGTTAGTTACAAGTTTGTTACAACTAGACTAGTTTGTTAGTTTTCAAAAAGGATCCCTTCTTGATCTCCTTTTTGGAATATGATTTCCAATTCTTTTCCTTCTTGTTTTAGTTACCAAATTCGGCCATACCTATCCTATTCTTTTTGGTTTTCATTTGTAAAGGGAATCAATCAGTTGATTGGTTTCCAATTCTATTTCCTTTTCCTAATTCTTTTACGACAAGTTTTTGAATACCCTACTCTATAAATAGGGCCATTCGAACACTTAATTAATACAATATTCATATCTTTAAACTATTAGTTTGAGTACTCTCCTTTCATTGCCTTATGTATTTTGCATGCTTGTAATTTATATATTGCATGAAACATAGCTAATTAGGTTAATTGCTCTACCTAATTAATTCGCATGTTTCAACTCTTTTTCTTACTTGGTTCGAATTCCTTAAGTAAATTAGCCTAGGTTAGTTTATTTTTGTTATCTGGATTTCGGGTAAGTAAAAGAGCCTATACGAGCTACATCGCTTAATCAGACTTTTCTTGGCAACTTTCTGCATATTGTACTTCGATCCACATCAATTGGTATCAGAGCTAAGGCTGGTTTCGTGGCTGGAGAAGGTTGAAGTAACCCAACCAAATCATCAATCAGGTGTTTTCTTTTCCTACTTCTTGCTTTTCTTTAAAAAGTGTGGGAAAATTACGCTTCTTTGGGGGGAAATTTTTTGTTCTTCCACATCTTGAATTTTGATTAATTGGTTCTGTTTTTAGAAGATTAAAATCAAAATTCTTACAAATAACATCTAAAATTCCTTTCTTAAAATCAAATTAAATTCTGAACTTTACAATTAATTAGGGTTCGTGTTTTGGCTTTGCTAGGGTTTTGGATTTTGATTGAAAATTTTAGTCGCCTTTTGCTTTGCGACACTTGGGTTTGAGAGACACTTTAGTGCTGCTATTTTTACGACTAATTGCTGGGTTTTTGCGACTGTTTTCCACTCCTCTTGTGCAATTTTTGTTTAAAGTTGGTGAGTTGCGTTTTGCGGCTGATGTTAAGCAACTCACCTTATCTGCACTTTGTGATTTGCATGCACTAGTTCTGGATACTTTCTTTTGAATTCTTGAAAATAGATTGAATTCTTGATTTTGTGTCTTTGTGCTGCTTAATTTATCTCTGGAAATTGGTTGGTGAGTTAAACTTGAACTTTGCTGACCCTAGGGGTTTTTCTTAAAATCGTATAAATTGTGTTTTCTTGTGGCAACTATTGAGTAAGGATTGTTTTCTCCACGGTTTAAGGTGTACTTGAAAAGTTGATAGTGTTCGATTCCCCGTAGCATTACACTTTACGACCAAAGAGGACGCCGTGCTTCATTGGGAATCTTCTTCTTTTCAGTTTACTTGCAAAGTTGATAGTGTTCGACTATCGACGCTACTCCCCACAGCACTACACTGGAACTCTGAGGAATTTTTCCGCCGCTGGGGGGTTTAAATTTCGCAATTGGTCTATCTATCTCGTGGGGGGAATTGATAATTTGCTGGGATTGATTTCTTTGATTACCTATCGGGTATGTGATCTCTTCTTTGGTTAGTTTTAGGACTTTCCTAAAGTTGTTCAACTCCGCTTATTTCTTGCTTCTGTTCAATTCTTGAATTGCCTTACTTTCAACTGCTAGTTGTAAATAAATTTTCAAGCTACCTGTATGTTTACTCTTGCATTATAGTTTGGATTTTGTCATCGTGTCGCCATAATTTCTGAAATTTGAGGGTTTCACCCTAAAATTTTCTTGTTGTATACCTCTTATCTGAACTATATTACAAATATCGTTTGCGAAAATATTTTCAACTTCAAAATTGAACCAAGTATCTATTTTTCAAAAATTTTGCTTTTTCCCTTCAATATCATTGCTTTGTGTGAATTGCTGTTTGCCTTATACCTTTGTCAATAATTGGAGGTTTGAGTGGTAAAAGGCTTGAGTGAACATACTACAAAGGTGCCACCCTAGAGTGAAACATTGGTTTGTGTATAGCTGTTAGGTGGGATACACTTGGGGGACAAAGGGGTAGGTTACTACTCATTTTTCCTTGTTCTTAGCAGACAAATTTTTGATTTTAACCATGTCAGGTGGTGCTTCTGTTCCCATTGGGAATGAATAATTAATGGCGGTAATTACATAACTCTCAGCGCAATTTGCTAACCTTGCCGAAGAGGTTGTTGAAATGAAAGCCGAACAGGAGCATAGGCGTGAGGAGTCAGAGGAGAACGTCCCTACCAATGATAACACTACCTTTGCCAAGGCTTTTGAGGGTCTAAGTCAATGCAAAAAGACAGTGGGCCCCTTCGCAGGAGGTACGAATCCGGAGGATTACTTAGGCTGGGAGGTAAAGATAGAGTGTATCTTCGAGCTTCATTCAATCCCAGAACACAAGAAGGTCCCTCTCGGGGTGATCAATTTCATGAACTATGCCCTGGTTTGGTGGAATTAAGGGATGGACCAACGCATGAATACGCGTCCCATGCGGGCCCGTGCTCCGCCTCTAACTTGGTATGATTTAACTACTACTATGCGTAAGACTTTTATTCTTGATTACTATTTTAGAGAGTTGTATAGGAAATTACATACTCTTGTACAAGGACCTTTATTTGTATATGCATATTATAGAAAGTTAGAGATGGCCAAAATTAGGGCAAATGTAAAAGAGGACAAAGCTGCTTCTATGGCTCGTTTTCTTAGTGGCCTAAACAGGGGCATAGCTTTAGCCGCTGAACTTCATAATGCAACAACACTGACAGACATGTTGCACAAAACTTGGTCATGGAGGAATACTTGAAGACAGTTCCGCCTGTCCAGACGCCTGCCAGCGCCCCACCGGCTTGGAGAAAGAATCTGGTTTACTCTCCACCGCCAAGAAGCCGTTTACTTTAGAACAAAAGGCTATCGTCCCCACTGCCACCCCCGTTTTCATCCCAGTCAAAAACGCCATCAACACCTAGGCAATCAATAAGAAATGTCACTTGCCACAGATGCTCAGGCAGTGGCCACTATATGCGCGAACGTCCTAACATCCGAAAGGTATTATTGGGGCAAGATGGTGAGTATATTTCAGATGAGGATGAACAAAGCGTTAACCCCTTTTGGAGTTAACTGACGGCTCTGAGTCTACTGAACAAGTCGAGCAATTTGAGTTCATCGAAGAAGATCCTAATCAGAACTTGGTTACTTGCACCTTGACTACAACTGCTGTCTAGGATACATCTCAACGGACAAACATCTTTCATGCCAGGACTAAGGTCAATGGGAAGTTGTGTTTTCTGATCGTTGATGGAGGGAGTTGCACAAATGTGGCTAGTGAATATAGGGTCGAGAAGCTGAAGCTCCCCATACTCAACCATCCACGTCTTTATTGGCTACAATGGCTTGATAACTTAGAAGGCTACAGGGTCACAAAGCAGGTACGCATACCATATGCTATCGGGATGTTCGAATCCACTGTTTTATGCGATGTGCTCCCAATGGAGGCGTGTCACATTCTGCTCAGACGCCCATGGCTCTTCGACTTGAAGGCAACTCACGATGGGGTCACCAACACTTACTCGGTCTGCCAGGAGGGTAAGATCCACACGTTCCTACCTATGCCACCTACAGAATTACGTTCAGAATCTATCCGGATGAAGGATGCCATCGCCAAATGGGAAGCTGAAAAGTGCCTGGCCAAGGGGAAAGGGAAAGAACTTGTAAATGGTAATAAGGTGAACTCAGATAAGCCTAATCAGGAAGAAGTTAAGAGTAGCTTTTTCGCTACAGTGGGGGAAGTAGAACAGGTGTTAGCTGAGAAAGGTTGTGTACTAGTTTTAGTATGTAAAGATAACTGTGCTAACCCTAACAACATTCCTCGGGATATTCATATGGAATTCAATTATTTGTTGCAGGAATACAACGATGTCTTTCCAGGAGAGCTGCCGCAAGGATTGCCGCCTCTACGTGAGATTGAACATCAGATTGACTTCGTGCCTGGTGCTTCTATTCCAAATCGACTTGCCTACAAAGCAAATCAGAAGGAAACAAAGGACTTACAGAAGTATATCGACAAGCTTTTGGCTAACGGTCAGGTAAGGGAATCACTTAGTCCGTGTACTGTACTAGTAATTCTTGTCCCTAAGAAAGATGGTACATGGAGAATGTGTGTTGATTGTAGAGCTGTTAATAAGATAACAATCAAGTATAGGCATCCTATTCCTAGGCTTGATGACATGTTAGAGGGCTTGTATGGCTCAACGGTTTACACTAAAATAGATCTTACACAGGGCTATCATCAAATTCGCATGAGGGAAGGGGATGAATGGAAAACTGCTTTCAAAACTAAATTTGGTTTGTATGAGTGGTTAGTAAAGCTCTTCGGCCCAACAAATGCACCTAGTACTTTCATGAGATTAATGAATCATGTGCTGAGAAAGTTTATAGGGAAGTTTGTTGTGGTTTATTTTGATGATATCTTGATCTATTCTAAAGACATGAAATCGCATGTAGAACATATTCGCTTGGTATTAATTGAATTACGTGCTAAAAAATTGTATGCCAATATGAAGAAATGTACTTTCTATGTTGAGGAAGTTGTGTTTCTCGGTTTTGTGGTCTCTAAAGATAGTGTCAAAGTTGACAATGCCAAGGTGAAAGCCATTAGGGAATGGCCTACACCAACAACGGCAGCACAGGTAAAGTCTATCCATGGTTTGGCGAGATTTTACTGACTATTTGTGAAGGACTTTTCCACCAAAGCAGCACCTTTGAACAAATTGTGCAAGAAGAATGTGCCATTCTTATAGGGCAAAGTTCAGGAAAACGCCTATACGGTTCTTAAGCCTGATTTCACTCATGCACCTATTTTAGCATTACCTGATTTTGACAGAGTTTTTGAACTAATGTGTAATGCCTCAAGTATAGGGATTGGAGCAGTTTTAATGCAGGAAGGCAACCCAATCTCCTATTTCACTGAGAAGTTGAAGGGAGCTGCCTTGAATGATCCAACTTACGATAAGGAGCTCTATGCTTTGGTCCGTGCGCTTGAAACTTGGTCACATTATTTAATGGCCAAGGAATTTGTTGTACATAATGATCACGAGTCCCTTAAACAATTAAAGGGACAGGGTAAGTTAAATAGACGTCATGCTAAATGGATTGCATTTATAGAAACTTTTCCTTACATTATTAAATATAAGAAAGGGAAAGATAATTTGGTTGCTGACACTCTATCTCGCAGGTATCAAATTCTAGCTGTTTTAGATCATTCTTTGCTAGACTTTGCATATTAAAGGATTTATACGCTTCTGATCTTAATTTTGCTACCATATATGAAGCATGTGAATCTGGTGCATTCCATAAGTACTATAGACATTATGGGTTCTTGTTTAAGGAAAATAGGTTATGCATCCCGTGTAGTTCCGCTAGGGAATTACTAATTCGTGAAGCTCACAATGAGGGACTTATGGGTCATTTCGGTGTACATAAAACACTTGACATGTTAAAAGAACACTTTTATTAGTCTCATATGCGTAAAGATGTATAACATATTTGCACTCGTTGCATTAATTATTTAAAAGCTAAATCTACATCTAAGCCTCATTGACTTTACACGCCTTTACCGATACCTACTTTACCTTGGACTTACATTTCTATGGATTTTATTCTAGGTCTTCCAATGACACAAAGAGGTAATAACTCTCTATTTGTCGTAGTCCATCGCTTTTCTAAGATGGCTCACTTTATTCCTTGCAGGAAATCAGATGATACCAATCATGTTATGGACTTGTTCTTTCAGGGGATAGTTGGACTTCATGGGATTCCGCGCACCATTGTTTCTGATCGAAATGTCAAATTTCTGAGTTACTTTTGGAAGACTTTGTGGTCACACCTCGGCACAAAACTCCTGCTTTCGACTACAAGTCATCCGCAGACGAATGGTCAGACGGAAGTCACCAATCGCACCATTGGCAATCTCTTTCGGGCTTTGATAAAGAAGAATCTCAAAAGTTGGGAAGAAGTTTTACCGGTTGTAAGGTTTGCCTACAACCGATCCAAGCACTCCTCGGCATGGTTCTGTCCATTCGAAGTTGCCTACGACTTCACTCCTTTGACGGTTATGGATCTAATCCCTTTGCCGGTAAAGGATTAGGTTAATCTAGACGGTGCCCAGAAGGCTGAAACCCTCAAACGCCTGCATGCCAAGGTTCTGTCGAACCTTTAGAAAACATACGCCAGAGCCCCAGACAATGCAAATCAGCGGCACAAAGCTGTGAACTTTGAACCAGGAGACTAGGTTTGGGTTCACATGAGGAAGGAACGATTACCTGCTGCGAGGAGGACGAAACTCCATCCCCGGGGCGATGGCCCTTTTCAAATCGTTTCTAAGATGGGGCCTAATGCTTACAAGCTTGATTTACCATGTGAATATGGTGTTAGTACTTCATTTAATGTAGCTGACTTGTCTCCGTTTACTTCTGAACATGATGAAGAGTTGAGGTCAAATCCTTTTCAACGGAGAGGGGATGATGAGGGCATCCCTAGTCCATTGACAAGTCCAAGCCCACAGACAAGTGAATCCAGAGAAGCTGAGGAGGTCTGGGTTCTACACAGGGGCCCTACATACAATGCTTTAGGATCCAAGTCCATATCAAAAAGATCCACTTATAGATATCATTGGGCCAATGACGCGGAGTAGAGCAAGAAGAGTTCAAGAGGATCTCAACAATCTTGTGCAAGCTTGTGCACAGGATGCTCAATTGATAGTAGAAGCCAACGCCTTGGAGAATAAAGCCTGAAAGGTTCAAATCGCAACTCTCCTTACAATTCTTGAAGAAGAGGCGCAGATCACCATTCCGAAATGAAGAGAAGGCTCTTTCTTGAAGTTCTTGAAGACGCCAGAAGGTTCTTTGACTTTAAATAGTCGTTTCTTGAAAATCTTAAATTTCATATTTTGCGGAATCTTGAATAATCTTAAAAATCTTGATTCCGAAATGATTCCGGGAGATTTCAGAAGGTTCCGGAAGCTCCCTACATCAATCCACCATGCGCTATCAACAATTGGGCCAAACCCAATCCATGGAGTCCATTCCCAGCCCAATCCAAGAAGCCCATGCGCAAGTTGCTTGCCAATTTGTTTAAGGGGTTAGGATTTGGGGAAAGGATAGGATTTGTACATGTTTCCTACCTTAGTTTGTAACAAGTTGGTTTAGTTAGTTACAAGTTTGTTACAACTAGACTAGTTTGTTAGTTTCCAAAAATGGTCCCTTCTTGATCTCCTTTTTGGAATAGGATTTCCAATTCTTTTCCTTCTTGTTTCAGTTACCAAATTCGGCCATACCTGTCCTATAGGGGTAGCCGAATTTCCTTTTCTATTGTTACCCATTGCCTAGTTCTTTTAGGGTTTGGTTTGTAAAGGGAATCAATCTCCTGATTGGTTTTCAATTCTATTTCCTTTTCCTAGTTCTTTTGGGACAAGTTTTTGAATTCCCTACTCTATAAATAAGGCCATTCGAACACTTAATTAATACAGTATTCATATCTTTAAACTATTAGTTTGAGTACTCTCCTTTTATTGCTTTATGTATTTTGCATGCTTGTAATTTATATATTGCATGAAACTTAGCTAAATAGGTTAATTGCTCTACCTAATTAATTCGCATGTTTCACCTATTTTTCTTACTTGGTTCGAATTCCTTAAGTAAATTAGCCGTTAGTTTATTTTTGTTTCTGGATTTCGGGTAAGTAAAAGAGCCTATACGAACTACGCCGCTTAATTAGACTTTCCTTGGTAACTTTCCGCATAGTGTACTTCGGTCCACATCAAGGAGTTTTTCAAAGCAATTTTACAAAATATTATATGCAAAAAAGTAATACCCCCACTTACTTTCATACTATAATCTCGTCATATATAATATTTAAAATAATATATAGTTCAAAATTTCTCAAATTTCAATATTTATTGAAACAAATATTTTACATTTCATATTTTCACAATTTATGAAAATTCATGGCTTCACACAAATTGATCCTATGCATATAAAGAATTTTCCTTTTATGTTACTTTCACAAAAGTATCAACCACTAAATTGTGATAATATTGTAAATAATTGGCTTAGTGAATGGCAAAATAATTGCAATGGAAGAATATCCATTTTAAAATATTTTTATAAAATACTAGTAAAAATCTTTTAAATTATTTTTAACGCTAAAAATGTTTTTATAAAATATTTGTCATTTTTGAAAAATACTTTTATACAAATATTTATGAAATACTTGTCCAAACAGAGTTTTAATCAGTTTTCTCATTAATTTATGAGTTGGTCTTGCATGAAACGGGTTCATGCTTGCGAAGAAAACGCGCGCATGCATATTAGTATGCATATCAGGGTGTGTTTTGTTTTTAGACCTACTCTACTTGAAGAGAGTGTTATGGATACTCTCTTCAAATATAGTAAATTTACTCTTTTCAAGTATCTACTTGAAGAGAGCCATAGATCTACAATCTTCTTCAAGTAATAGATACTTGAGAAGAGTAGTACATTTACTCTTTTCAAATAGTAGATACTTGAAGAAAGTATTATGGATTCTCTTCACGTATCTACTACTTGAAGAGAGTAAAACTGTTACTCCCTTCAAGAAGTTGATACTCGAAGAGAGTATTATGGATGCTCACTTCAAGTAACTACTATACTTGGAGAGAATCATTTACTCTCTCCTAGTGTAGTGTACTTGAAGAGAGTATCTATAATACTCTCTTTAAGTAATAGATATTTGAAGAGAGTATTATGGATATACTCTGTTCAAGTATCTACTACTTGGAGAGAGTAGTAGATTTCTCTTCAAGTGTTGAAGAGGATATCAAATAATACTTTCCTCAAATATCTAATATTAGTAAACATTACCTGTGGACACTATTCATGGGTATTGTAAAAAAAAAAAAACTCTATTCAAGATAATTTAAGAGAGTATCAATAATACTCTTTTTAGATATTTAATATTGGTGAACAGTACATATGTATTCTTTTATTCAAAGGTATTAAAAGAAGAAAAAAAAAATTTCATTCAAAATACTTGAAGATAGTATCCGTAATACTCTTTTCAAGTATCTAAAATTGGTGAACAACACCTGTAGGTACTATTCACAGGTATTAAAAATAAAAATAAAAATCTTCATTCAAAATATTTGAAGAAAGTATCCGTAATACTATTTTCAAATATCATATATTGGTGAACAGTACTCGTGAGTAATGTTCAGTGTTATTAAAAAAATGTATATATAAACAAATGTGAGAAATGCGCATCTATCGCATGAGAAACGCACGTCTCTCAAGATTCCATGAAGCCCGTGTATACATAAATCAGCTTCATGGAAGTTTTTGAGATAATTTATTGTTCTTATTGTAATGAGTTTGTTTGGTTGGTTTGGTGCAATCCCATTTTTATGAGTTCAGATTACATGTGATCTATAGTGTACTCTATCCTTGTATCGAATGAAACGGGTAAAACGGTAAAGGGAAAGTTGTATAACTATTTACTATGTTCTAACTTCTATGTGGATAAATGGAGGGATGGCCAGACAGGATTTGCCCTCCATTTTTATATAGCCACATGGACGTCACTATGCCAACACATGAACCTTCGCTGCTCCTATTTGACGGGGCTGAACGTGAATTTTTTTTTAATTTAATTATAAGCACCCACCGTATAATAAATAAACTTTGTTTATAAATACAAATGGCCTTCCAGTTCCAGCCTCCGCCAAGAATAAACTCTCACCACTTTAATTTATCAGCCATGGAAGTTCTTTCCCCATTTCCGTCGGGGTTCTTCTCTTCTCTTTAGTTCTTTCCATTTTCCTATTCGACCGCAAGTCGTCGGATCATGGCGGCCGGGTCAGGCTACCACCCGGAAGCTTTGGGTGGCCCATCATCGGAGAAACCATGGAATTCCTGTTTGGTAAGCCTGAGAAGTTCGTCGGAGATAGGATGCGGAAATATTCGCCGGACATCTTCAAGACGAAGATTCTCGGGGAGAAAACCGCCGTCATCTGCGGCCCGAATGGTCACAAATTCCTCTTCTCCAACGAGGAAAAATTGTTCACCGTATTTCGTCCACATTCCATGCTATATCTATTCCGTTCGTACCAATCCAAATCATCTCCTCCTGCTCCTCCTCCGCCGCCGCCTCCGTCGGAAGCCCATCAAAAGCCCAAAACCGGGGAAGACAAGCTCATTCGGCAGCCGGGTTTCCTAAAACCCGAGGCGCTGTCTAGATTTCTGGGAAGAATGGATTCAACATCCAGGGAACTCTTGCATACCCTTTGGCGATATTAATCACCTTAACTCTTTCTTGCCGATTTTTTCTGGGCACCGAAAACCCGGAGAGAATCGCAAAGCTTGCGAATCATTTCGATGATATTACTCTGGGTATGCATTCGATCATGGTGAATATTCCGTGGACGATTTTCTACAGGGCGAACAAGGCGGCTGCGGCTATTACAAAGGAACTTGTGGCGGGGGATTAAAGAGGGAAGTTGCCATAGTTGAAGGATCAGCAGCGCCCGTGCAAGATATACTGTCGCATTTGATCGTTGTTCCTAATCGGGCCGGGGAACATCTGCCGGAGCCTGTGATTGCTGATAAGATCATGGGATTGATTGTTTCTGGTTACAGTACGGTCGCTAGTACGTGACTTTCCTCATGAAATACGTTGGAGAAAGGCCTGACGTCTATGAGAAAATTAGAGCAGGTAAGTCAATGGTAACTTCTTTCTAAAAGTTTTTCACTAAAGCAATAGGAAAGGAAATTACATTAAAATAGGAACGTTGAAAACATATGTTTTTTTTTTTAATCTTATTTATTATTTTCTGTCTATTTATTATTTATGTGTGAAAGAGGTTTTTTTTTTTTTTAAATAAGAAAAATAACAATTAGCTAGCCACCAGGGCATGCCTGACATCAACCAGCACATTAGCGGTGAGTCAAACAAGGAAAACGGAATTATATTTTCACTTTTGTTTTTAGTGACAGTCAATTTACCAGAATATAAATATTTCACACTCAAAATGCTTGAGCATATTTGTTAGCCTATGATATCTTTTGTCAGTTTTACTTTTGTCTTTCATGTTTATTTTTTCACAATAAAAATATGAATTTATGATGTAATATGTGAATTCTACACTCGATTGTGAGAGGGTGGACAAAAAAGACAAGAGTAAAGTTGACAGAAAATCTAATTTTTTTGGTTAGTATATTTCAAAAACATGTTTTTGAAAAATTTATATTTTATATTAATATCTCATCATTCCCTATACACTTTTTACTATTTAATATATCTTATTATATTTTAATATATTTTTTACATTTTTAATACACTTTTTACATTAAAAATTATTTAATACACTTTGTCAGTTTTACTTTTTTTTTTTTTTTTTTTGGGCCAAGGCACATGCATAGGGCTGAGAACCAACACGAACGTTCACAAACAAGCTCGGATCGACTCGTTAAAAGCTCGGTTCGAAATCATTTATTTATTAATAAATGAACACGAACAAAATTTTAGGTTCGATTAATAAATGAACAAGAGAGAGTTCGGCTCGATTACGTTCGTGAACAGCTCGATAAGGAAAGACAATTTTTAAAAAGGAAAAAATAGATATATAATTTATCATTCATACATATTAGCATGAAAATAAATTTGGTGCAGTGGTAAGACAATACTAATAGAAGGCACTGCATACAAGTTTGAATCTCTTCAAAGGTAATTTTGTTTTCTTTCTCAATTTTTGAGCTGAATCTCACCCAATCCGCCCAATCCGACATTGGAAATGAGAGAAGATTTGGGAAGAAAATTCCTAATAAATTGATGAGATGACAGCAAAGGAAAGAAGGAATCTGAGCTTGGTTTTCCTAACGATCGAGCTCGAGCCCAAGATAATGGAGCCGAGGCTCGTTATCACCCCTACACACGCATATGGAGTATATTGGTCGTCGGGCCCTTAATTACAACCTCGCTATAACCCTCCTCTTAAATGCCAAACTTTCAAAATTTACTATAAATTTCTGTCCTTTTTTTTTTTTTAAGAAAAAAATTATCTAGCCTTTTCATTTTTCTTTGGTAATGCGTACTCTGAACGGATAATTAACATTTTATGAATATGTTGCGTATTGATTTGATCAGTCTTCCAAACATTTAAGATGTTTTGGCAATTTTCAGGGTCAGATGCCCGACCATATATTTATTTGTAGAGACCAAAATTAAATAGAAATGGCCAATCACCAGGAAATTACGCTAGTACAGGAGGTAGTTAGTAGGACTGTCTAAATGTGCGGCCCCGATCGCTACCCCTCCAAAACATCGGTTTCGGATCGGATTTTTATTCAAAATCGTAGCTTCACATTTTCTGTTTTTTCAAGAGTTAAATTAACCCCGCCTCCTTTAGCTTCATGAACGACAATCCGCTGGCATTTATTTTTCCTTATTATGCAGTTTGCCTTCTACCCAAACTCCGTCACATAAACTCCCGGTTCCCAGTCAAACCCTACGTTCTCAAGCTCCCAACCCACTTCTACAAAATTCTTAAAATAGGGTTTAGAACCATAACACTAAAATTGGGTTCTGAAATTGATAGGTGTCCTTTAGCTGCTGAGTTTTAGAGCATATTTGTGGCAAATCTCACGGGTATGTGCAAGTTTTTGTTAGATAAATGCAGGTTTTAGAAAGAAGAACAATTAGAGAAAGCAGATGCAAAAAGAGGAAGAAAAGAAGCAATGAGGAGAGGAATTATTCATGTCATGCATGCAAAAGGAACAAGTGGGCCAAAATTGAAGGAGCCCAAATGCAAGAGGAACAAGCAGCCCAAAGAAGTTGAAGAAAGCCCAAGGAAGAAAATAGGCCATTGCCTAATTAAGTGATAACCCGCAGGAAGAAATTGGAATGGAATCTGGATTCTTATCAGCATGGATGCTGCGCAGGGGCTGTTGCCTAATTTATTTATCCTTCTTTATTTTGGAAATTATTTTTGGTAGTATCCTACATGGAATAGAATTTTAGTAGTTTACTATTAGTTCTTCTCTCCATTCTACACCTATTTATAGGGATAGAAGGGAGAGAACAACGTCGTTCTGGACAGCAGCATATTATTCCATATTTTCATAGATAGTACAAGGAAATAGCTGTAGGTTTCGTTTTTCGCGATTTGAGAAATTCTGCCAGGAGGAGGTCTCGTTTGCCCAAACGGGAGGTCGCATACTCAGAGACTATTTTTCAGATCGTAAATCAAGTATTTCTTTCTTTTTTACTTTATTCTTTTCAACTTTTTTCAGTATGAATCATATAATAATTATGTGCGTAGTTAGTTTAATTATGAGTAGCTAAACTATTTATTCCGGCATAATGTAATAGCAATTAATCCGGGCATGTTATGAAACCGAATTGTGCTTAAATTAAATTGCATGTGTTCCTTCTTATTCTCTGCTCATAACTTTGAATACTGATATTTAATTAAGACTGATTACCTTAGTTGAATTAGGTAGAGCCAATTAATTCCCAGTTAAATAACATAATATTTATTGGGCAAGATTAATTAGTGGCAAAGTTACCTTCAGGTAATAGAGAATAAGGGGTTAGTAATTCTTAGATGTTAATTCAATAAGAATAACTAAAATCGGGTTTCCCTAGATCTTAAGGCTGTTAACTTGGTTAATAGGTGTCGATGCCTTACGGCCTGTTCCTTGTTAATTAGAGTAGCAATTATGTCTGTGCGGATTCACGGTAATTGTCGATAAAGTAAGGGGAGATTGGGTTATGTCTGATGCGGATTCACGGTAACCTATAACTGATTGATGACATGCTATTTAATATATTATTGAGTTGATGATTAACATGCACGTGATTATTGTGATTTACATATTGCTGGAATACTTTATTTCATTGATTAATTTCTCTTTCTTAATTTAAATTTGTTATTTAGTTTTCAATAATCTTTTACAAAGTCTCTCTGAGCAATAAAGGTGGTTGCGAACCAAAATTGTTTGGAATAAATAGGTTTTTGTGATTTGAAGCAGTCCGTTCCCTGTGGGATCGACCCTGTCATCATTGTGCTACTTATAGCTATTGTTTGCAGGTTTATACAGTAATTTTACTGTATTTGATAGGGCTAACGACGGTCCTATCAAATTGGCGCCGTTGCCGGGGAGCGGTTTTACGTTTTAAATCACCTTTTCCTATTAATTTATGCTTTTGTGTGTTTTATGAGCAGATCGTCGCAACCTGAATTACAGTACGATCCAGAGATTGAAAAAACTGCAAGAAGACTCGCAAAGGAAGCACGTCAAAGGCGAGAAGCTGCTGTTTCAGATTCGGACAAGGTCCCGTTTGCCCAAACGGAAGGTAGAACAGAAGCTGAATTTGAACAGAAATCTGCCCCCAAGCCTGATTCTAAGATGGGAGACAGACAGGAAGAAAGAAGAGACGAGCGATGAGTGGAAGCTCCTGTTGCTGAACCAACTCTGAAGGAACTAAGCAACCACGACGCCGAGGATGAGCCTTCAGCAATTGTAATGCCTGAAGTCACGGGTCACTTCCAACTCAAATCTAGTTGGTTGAGTATGCTACCAAGGTACCGTGGAAGGCCAGGAGAGGATCCCCATAGCTTTTTGCGTGAATACATCAAGGGGTGCAAGGTGGGCAAGTTACCAGCAGGAGCCACTGTGGAGCATCTCCGACTCGTGGCATTCCCTTTTGTCCTGACAGGCGAATCCAGTATGTGGTTCTCTTCCCTAGAGCCAAACTCCATCACTACATGGGGGGATATGAAGGAGGCTTTCCTTAAAAATTACTTCCCAGCCACGAAGACTAATGCAGTAAAGAAGGAGATAACTGGGATCCGACAAGATTATGATGAGTCCCTCCGCACCTATTGGCTCAGATTTAAGCGATTATACGATAGTTGCCCAAACCATAGGTACTCGGATGGGGAGTTGCTGCAGTTCTTCTACCATGGAATGACGGAAGCCGAGAGGATGCATATGGATTCCGCCAGTGGTGGTGCATTTCTGAATAATACTGCCACATCTGCTCGTAAAATAATAAAGGAGACGCTAGAAGCACGGAATGACTTTGCTGAACCCAGTATCCGTCTCGCCAAGCGGACAGCCGAAGTGCGCATTATTGATGATGTGGGACCCCGTGAGCAGGATGACATAACACAGAACAACTCCCAGCTGGTAGCCGAAATGAGAAAGATGACTGAGATGATGACAAAAATAGTAGCTGGGACGAATAAGGTGCAGACAGAGGAAGTTTGTGGAATCTGCGAAAATATGGGACATTTTACCCATAAATGTAACCTTGCACCCACTGACCCCCTGGCTCAAGCAAATGCTGCTGGAAACTGGAATGGCCCACATCAAAGAAGGGACCCTTACTCCAACACGTACAATCAAGGGTGGAAAGATCATCCTAGTTTCAGATGGACTGAACCAGGCAGCCAGGATCAAAGTCAGCAGCCCCAATATCAGGCTAACCAGAACCAGTACCAGAGTCAGTATCAGAATCAGGCATACCGACCACCACAGCAGAGAGGGTTCCAGCAAGGCCAAAGTTCATACCAACCACAGCGAAATGGTAAAGATTCTAATGATATAATTGCATCTTTAATGGATCAACAAAAAGAGCAGAAAGCCAGTATTGATAGTCTGGCAAATATGGTGTCCCAATTGGCTGCTTCACTCAAAGAATTAAAGGGGGACCAAGGAAGACTGACCTCACAGGTTCAAATACAGTAGAAAGAGAATGTTAGTGCAATAACTCTGAGATGTGAGAAGGTTCTGCAGCCAGAAGTGCAAAAGAATTCTACTCCGAGGTCTCGTTTGCCCAAATGGGCCATCGACCCTGAACCTGAAAGTGTGGAAACAGAGCTAGAGGGTACTGTAAAAACAGGGGAATCAGAGAGACCAAAACCCTTTTTAAGTCTGAAAGGTGGGAACCCTTACGAAGAACCTCCTTTTCCAAATAGATTGATTAGTAGGAACAAAGTGGAGGCGAAATCTGAGCAAGGCGAAGAAAATTCCATGGAATATGTGAAGTTACCGCAGCCAGAAGAGCAAGAGAGTTCTACTCTGAGGTCCCATTTGCCCAAACGGGCCATCGACCCTGAGCCTGCGAACTCTACGTCGAGGTCCGTTTGCCCAAACGGGACATCGACCCTGAACCTGAAATCGCAGGAACCGAAGAGCAAGAGAGTTCTACGACGAGGTCCCGTTTGCCCAAACGGGCCGTCGACCCTGAACCTGAAGCTGCAGAAACAGAGCCAGCGGTCATAGAGAGACCTGAACCTTTTCTAAGTCTCAAAGGTGGAAACTCCTATGAAGACCCCCCTTTTCCAAACAGACTGATCGGGAAGGTAAAGAAACCAAAAGAGGATCCTGTGGATTATTTGGCAACTTTTGAGAAGATGGAGGTTAACATTCCTTTCCTCAAGGCAATAAAGATCCCTCCTATTAGTAAGTTCTTGAAAGAATTTATGGCTGGGAAGCAAAGAGGAGCACGCAAGGTAATCATGGGCGAGAACGTGTCTGCCGTAATTCAAAAGAAATTGCCACCTAAGTGCAAGGACCCAGGTATGTTTTCTTTACCTTGTGTAATTGGAGATAAACAGATTAACCATGCTATGTGTGATTTAGGTGCTTCAATTAATGTAATGCCTCTTTCTGTGTATCAAACTTTAACTGGTGTTGAATTAGTAGACACTAGTGTTATAATTCAATTGGCTGATAGATCATGTGTATATCCTGTGGGTCTTTTGGAAAATGTGTTGGTAAGAGTTCATTCTTTTGTATACCCTGCTGATTTTTATGTGGTTGAGATGAGTAGTGATCCGTCAAAAGAGTCAGCCGGAGTCTTGTTAGGCCGACCTTTCTTGAAAACATCTAGAGCCCTAATTGATGTGTACAATGGATCTATTTGCCTAGACTACTGTGGTGAAAAGGTCACATTTAGTATGGATGATGCCATAAAAAGTTCAATGCCTATGGAAAATGTTTATAGTGTTCATATGATTGACCCTTGTGTCCAAGAGCATCTTGAGACTGATTTTTTGCAGGAAGTGAGTCAAAGTTCCAGGGCAACGTCCCATTTGCCCAAACGGGACCCAGAAAACAAACTGCTTCTATCATTAGTTCCAGCTTCAGAGCCTGAATTCAAACCACTTCCATGCTATGGTACGAAGAATGGCCTAAAATCTGCCAAAGGGTATGACAAAGCCATTGTGAAAAAAAGCAATAATGAACAAACAGGGCTTCAAACTCCCCCGCAATGTGATACTGGCCAGCAAATTAGTCAAGGAAAAAAAGTGGGTTCGTGAATTTTGAGATCAAGGGTCTACCTGGTGAGAAGAAGAAGAAGGTAAGACCACTGGATGTAGCGTCCGTCTGTTCAAGTGGAGCTGTGCAAGTTCAAAATCCCAAGATTGGAAAGAAATTCACAGTCAACAGGAAACATCTTAAACTTTTCTGTGGTGCTACCCAGGTCCAAACAGTGGAAGAAATTCCATTGTTATGTTGTCCGAATCATTGAAGGAGACATACTGCGTCTGGCCAAAGACGTAAAAGAGAGGCGCTAGTGGGAGGCAACCCACGTTTTTTTTTTTTTATTTGTTTTCCATTATTTCTATTTTTTTTGTATTTTATTCCTTCAAAAAAAAAATTAGCATTTAATTTTTGTTGCAGTGAGTCCATAACAGAAATTGATCCAGCTTCCAGGGCAACCGCCCATTTGCCCAAACGGGACCCAGAAAACAAGCTGCTTCCGTCTTTAGTAAAAGCCCCAATCCTGAATCCAAAGCCACCACCACCGAATGAGATTTGATAAGTCTTTCTTTAGTATCCCTTTTTGTTTTGTTTCATGTGTTGTTTCTGTTTTGTGTTTTGTGTTTTGTGCTGTTTTTGTTTTTGTTTCCCTGGTTGTGTTGTTTTTGTATGCTTGAGGGCAAGCATCCTTTTAAGTGTGGGGATGTTTTTGTGATTTTCTCCTGTGTCTTGTTTGTTTTTGGAATGTTGAATGTGTATGTGAAGTCCAGGATTCTGCCCAAAAGCTGAATGTTAATCAGAAATAAACAACATAGATATCTTATTAATCACTTACTATGCTTATTCTTATGGATGTGGTTTGGGAAAGATCAGTTATTTTAATACAGGTTGTGCATGAATTCCCTCTTCTAAAGCCTACTAAATAATTATGAGCCGCACTGGATGTTTTGCATGAGAATCTCTTTGGTTTGCCTGCTTGACTGTCAAAATGGTTTATTGAGTAATGCATGGTTGGATGATGGGGGACCTTTTCTAGGATAAACCCTTTTTGGCTTGAATTTCTGAACCGTCCTATACAGAAAAAATACCTCTTAGTCAGCAAGTTGAAGCCTTGACCTTTCAATTCTGAGTCAGTAAAAGTTAGCCATGGCCTGTTTTGAGTAAATCCCTTCTTACCCTTGGTGTGCATGCTGCATGTCAATTATGTGTTGATGCTGCGACAGAGAAAAGTCATGAGGCACAATTTGTGGAGTCCAGTTCTGTTTTCTTTTTGTATCTGCTGAATTTATATGAAAAATCAGTTCTGTTGTGGAAAGAAAATGAGTCCACATTTGAGGAAAAAAAAAAAAAAAGAAAGAGATGATGAAATAAAGAATAAGAGCTGGTTATGTTTTGAATACGATTGCAGAATAAGTTCAAAGGACTGGATTTTATGTGCTAAATTTTAATCATGTGCTGAATAAGTTTTTTTGTGACTGTCATTGCTTGAATAATTAAAGAAAGAGCTGAATGTTGTGGCTCTAGATCAGGAAAAGCAGGAAGTGGAGTTAATGTCCAAATAAAAAGGAGCAGCAAGTTCTATATGCAGGCACACTATTTGTTGAATTCTGCAGGTGACTTAGAACCCCATAGGGCCCGACCAAATAAATAAAAATCCCTTGGCCCCATTGCGTCCATATGAATAAAAGGTTGTTCTTAACATCTGTGTATTACTCAATCTTTACTGTGGAGATGGTCAGTTATCAAGCTTTTGAGTTCTGACTAGACTAGGGATGAATCACTCGTCCTAATTTTCTGAATTGTGAGTTGTGTGATTTACTACCCATAAGAGTGCTGCTTGGGAATTTATGCATGAACTGTGTTAAACTGACTTGGTATGGTTTGTTTGGTGGAATGGTAGAGTTTGCATAGTTTGTGATTAAAGGGTGAATCTCGTGGTGCGAGTACAATTGACATGAGGAATTTGGGCAGAATAATCCTGTGTTTATGTGGTGTCATTGTGTCGTGTGAGTCATGTCTTGGGTCTTTTGGGTCAGTGTTTGTTTTGTTTTATGTTTCTTTTGGGTCTGTTCGAGTTTTGTGTCCTTGCTGTTCTTGTGTGTGTGTCTTTGTGTTTTTGTTATATAAGAAGGGAAAGAAAATATGACTCAGTTTAATTCTTCACTTCACGCTTGAGGACAAGCGTCATTCAAGTGTGGGGATATTTGATAGGTGTCCTTTAGCTGCTGAGTTTTAGAGCATATTTGTGGCAAATCTCACGGGTATGTGCAAGTTTTTGTTAGATAAATGCAGGTTTTAGAAAGAAGAACAATTAGAGAAAGCAGATGCAAAAAGAGGAAGAAAAGAAGCAATGAGGAGAGGAATTATTCATGTCATGCATGCAAAAGGAACAAGTGGGCCAAAATTGAAGGAGCCCAAATGCAAGAGGAACAAGCAGCCCAAAGAAGTTGAAGAAAGCCCAAGGAAGAAAATAGGCCATTGCCTAATTAAGTGATAACCCGCAGGAAGAAATTGGAATGGAATCTGGATTCTTATCAGCATGGATGCTGCGCAGGGGCTGTTGCCTAATTTATTTATCCTTCTTTATTTTGGAAATTATTTTTGGTAGTATCCTACATGGAATAGAATTTTAGTAGTTTACTATTAGTTCTTCTCTCCATTCTACACTTATTTATAGGGATAGAAGGGAGAGAACAACGTCGTTCTGGACAGCAGCATATTATTCCATATTTTCATAGATAGTACAAGGAAATAGCTGTAGGTTTCGTTTTTCGCGATTTGAGAAATTCTGCCAGGAGGAGGTCTCGTTTGCCCAAACGGGAGGTCGCATACTCTGAGACTATTTTTCAGATCGTAAATAAGTATTTCTTTCTTTTTTATTTTATTCTTTTCAACTATTTTTCAGTATGAATCATATAATAATTATGTGCGTAGTTAGTTTAATTATGAGTAGCTAAACTATTTATTCCGGCATAATGTAATAGCAATT
Source organism: Leptodermis oblonga (assembly GCA_016801395.1). NCBI lineage: Eukaryota > Viridiplantae > Streptophyta > Magnoliopsida > Gentianales > Rubiaceae > Leptodermis > Leptodermis oblonga. The sequence continues at coordinate 11,670,577 of CM028756.1, read as the reverse complement.
AATCCGGGCATGTTATGAAACCGAATTGTGCTTAAATTAAATTGCATGTGTTCCTTCTTATTCTCTGCTCATAACTTTGAATACTGATATTTAATTAAGACTGATCACCTTAGTTGAATTAGGTAGAGCCAATTAATTCCCAGTTAAATAACATAATATTTATTGGGCAAGATTAATTAGTGGCAAAGTTACCTTCAGGTAATAGAGAATAAGGGGTTAGTAATTCTTAGATGTTAATTCAATAAGAATAACTAAAATCGGGTTTCCCTAGATCTTAAGGCTGTTAACTTGGTTAATAGGTGTCGATGCCTTACGGCCTGTTCCTTGTTAATTAGAGTAGCAATTATGTCTGTGCGGATTCACGGTAATTGTCGATAAAGTAAGGGGAGATTGGGTTATGTCTGATGCGGATTCACGGTAACCTATAACTGATTGATGACATGCTATTTAATATATTATTGAGTTGATGATTAACATGCACGTGATTATTGTGATTTACATATTGCTGGAATACTTTATTTCATTGATTAATTTCTCTTTCTTAATTTAAATTTGTTATTTAGTTTTCAATAATCTTTTACAAAGTCTCTCTGAGCAATAAAGGTGGTTGCGAACCAAAATTGTTTGGAATAAATAGGTTTTTGTGATTTGAAGCAGTCTGTTCCCTGTGGATCGACCATGTCATCATTGTGCTACTTATATCTATTGTTTGCAGGTTTATACAGTAATTTTACTGTATTTGATAGGGTTAACGACGGTCCTATCAGAAATCAAGGTCGCCAAGAAGAAAAGAGCAGTATTTGTTCACTTTCAATGCCAACACCAATCCGAATATGTTGGCCACGAAAGAAGAAGTTGAAACTGTTTAGTAAAGGTATGGTACAAGTCAGGTCGGTTTCAGATAATTATCCAAAATCGATCTGCATATGCTTTTCTATAGTAGAACCGAAACCAATCCAAATTTTTGGATCCGCAGATGCAAATAGTTTTGTTCACCTCTAGTAGCTAGTGGTATTGGGCCATTAAAGAAACTAAATTAAAGATATTTTCTAAATAACATACTCTTTTATTTTTCCCAAGAAAATCAATTAATCTCTTGTTCATGAACTACAAGTATAATGAATTTAATTGGATCATTGACAGAGCAAATGGAAATAGCGGCATCCAAGAAGGAAGGAGAATTGTTACAAGGGGAAGATATGCAGAAATTGAAGTACTCTTGGAATGTCATCTGCGAGACCGTCAGGCGGGCTTTGTTCTCTTGTGACTTGTGTAAGGGAAATTTTGTTAGAGGGAAGTTTTTTGTTGGAAATTTTTTGGAGGGAAGTTTTTTTTGGAAAATTGTGTAGGTGACAGATAAAAATGTGTAATGATTGTGTTATTTTTTGAATTTATGTGAGTAGGTATTTAGAGGAAATTTTAAAATTTTAATTTTGAATTGTTGAAAAAGTGAAGTTATTTCTTTGTGTAAAGTTTTTTTAAAAAAAGTGATGATTCTTGAGAAATTGTCACAAGAGAACAGAGAATCCACCTCTTCAGGGCACGTTCAGAGAAGTGTTGACTGACTTCACCTATGCTGGCTACACTATTCCCAAGGGTTGGAAGGTAAATACAAAATCTCTATCCTCCCACTATTTTTATTGGCTTAATTGTTTTTAGAAAACATGGCATCTCTGGTCCTAAAAGTTTGGTTTGTTTACACTTTTAGTACCAAATGTTTGACAAATTTTACAATTGTGTTTTCTGTTTCTAGTTTATTGTATTTTTAGTACTAAGGCTATGTTCTCTTGTGGTTTGTGTTGGGGAAATTTTGTTGGAGGGAAGTTTTTTGTTAAAAATTTTTTTGAGGGAAGTTTTTTTTGGGAAATTGTGTAGGTGAGAGATAAAAAAGTATAATGATTGTGTTATTTTTTGAATTTATGTGAGTAGGTTTAGAGGGTTTTTTTTTGAATTGTTGAAAGTGAAGTTGTTTCTTTGTAAAGTTTTTAAAAAAAAAGTGATGATTCTTGAAAAATTGCCACAAGAGAACAGAGCCTAAGACCTGCTATTGAAGGTTTTACCTAGTCAAATCGTAATTAATGGAAATTTGAGAATATTTTACAAATTTTACAAATTGTTAGAATAGTAACTGCAATCTTGCCGGTGAATCGGCAACAGAACCTTGAATTGATAAGGGAAGAAATGACCATCTTTTATCTGTTATAACTTTAGTGACAACCACAAAAATTGAGGACAACTTTGTCTTTACGGCAGCTATCCTACAAATTCTACACTTTGTTTAGAAAATCATATTTCAAACCACACAAACTTGTAGAATTTGCAAAAGATATTTTCAAATTACTGTTTACTACTGTTTGACTAGGTAAAACTTGCAATAATAAGTCTTGGCACCAAAAATGCAACAAATTAGAAACATAAAGTATAATTTTGACACTTGTCAAACATTTGGTACAAAAAATGTGACATGCCATATTTTTTGTACTAAATGTAATTTTTCCATTCCCCCTCATGTTGGTAGCTAGAATAATTTGACTTTTCTCCTTATACACTATTTAAGATGTTCTCCATTTTCCATTAGATAAGTTCAATGATACAATTATTTAAGAGTCACAATATACAATTCTAAAATGAACTATTTTATTATAACAGACAGAGTATATATTTTGGCCTCCCAAATTGCTATGGTTACTCACAAAAGGTGTTGCTAACATTAATAAACATCTGGACAATACTGGTAGTTTAAAAGCAAATAGTGACAATTTAAGAGAAGAAAAAGCGTGTTATAAAAATTTGGTGAACAAAAGTTATAATATCTTATAATTAAAGGGTGTTAGTATTTATTTTCTTGGAGGTGATAGGGCGAGACTGCCAGACTTTTACGATACTGATAAAATTCAAACTCTGGACCTTTAAAATAGGGAAAAAAGGACTTGCCTGTTTGATAAACTAATTCATCATTAAAATTTAATTAGTTAATTAATTAATAGATTAAGTTTATTTGATAACTGGTAGTCAAATGTCTTAATGAATCAAGTGTTCTAGTAGCTAAGCACTTAATCAATTAAGTCTGTTTAATAACGAAAAGTTGAACAATTTAATTAATTGAGTGGGTCTAAAAAATAATATATAAGACCGGTTTTTTTTTATTGTTTTAAAAATGTGTTTTTTGAAAATAGTTTTATAATGTAAAGAAGTGTATCAAAAATGTAAAAAAAGTATAGCTAAATAATAAAAAGTTGTATTGGAAATGATGAAAAATAATTATAATATATTAAATTTACCATTGAAACAAAAAAAAAAAAAAAAACCAAAACCAAAAGAATAGCCCATAATTGTTGGCGAAAAAAGAAAAGTGATTAGTAAATCACTTATCATTTATCAGTGAACTGAATTGTATTAATATTTTTTATTTTTATTTTTCCTCTTTCACTAGTATTATAAATGACATGTATAGAGATATAACAATTTGTGTAAGGACACAAGCAGAAATATTTCAGGAGTTTCCAAATAATATAGCTCTACACCAAGAATTAGTTTTAAGCCTTTATTTTTTGAACTAGTAATTGATGAGATTACTAAACATTTACAAAAGGCAATCCCTGAGTCGATGTTATTTGCGAAGGATATAGTTTTAATAGATGAAATAGGAATAGACGTAAATGCTAAATTAGAAGCATGGAAAGAAGCATTAGAATCAAAATGTTATACTATAAGTTAAAACTAAATATATGCACTGCTACTTTAATAATCATGTAGATAAAAATACCATAAAAGTTAAAATTAGAGAACATAAATTAAATGAATCGAAAAGTTATAAATATTTAGGGTTTATAGTAAAAGAAAATGAAACAAATTGATAAAGATGTAACACTTACATATAATTCAAACATGATGGAATAAATGAAGAACTGCATAATATATACTCTATAGCCGTGAGTGGTGCAAAAACTAAAACAAAAATTTTATAAAACGGCTATAAGACGTGCAATTTTTTTCGGTTCGGAGTGTTGAGCGACAAAATATGAACATGAACAAAAAATGATAGTGACATAACTGAGAATGTTGAGATGAATGTATGGGCATACTAGGTTGGATAAAATAAGTAATGCAAGTATTAAAAACAAAGTAGGAGTAACTCCAAAAGATGAAAATAATGAGATAAATACTTCAAAATTGGTTTGGACATGTACATAGAAGACACCCTAGATACCCAGCGGTATGATAGAAAATAGAGAGACATTAATTAATATTAAAAGGGGTATAGGAACACCTAAAAATAATTGAAAAGTAATTTTAAAATATGACATGCTATATTTGTATATAAATGATTCAGTGTCTCAGTCGTACATAATAATGATATATGGTTCAACTCCACGTAGTAAGACAAATGCTTAGTTGATGTTGCTCCTCTTTTAATTTCATCAATTTTTGCATCAATATCTAATTTCATTTAATGCTTTTCATATTATAAATTTTCTGAATTTAATTTTTTTTCAAAAATAAATTAATACTATAACGTGCAAACATAAAATATATATATTATTATCTATTTTTAAAAATATATTTAAAATATAAAATTAAATGCTAAAATAAAATAAAATATTTTTATTTTTAATACTATGAAAATTGAGAAAAACTATAGTCCCTTTATGGAACCATTCAGCCACCAATAATGGCCTATGATGTATTACTAATGCAATTACATTATATAATTGCATATGCCATTATTTACTATCTGAATAGTCCCCTGAAGAGAAAATAGTTGGACCTGATAAAATTTAGACTTCAAACTTCAGTTTTCAAATTTTAGACTTAAGTCATAATTTAAAATTTTAAAATTTTGTTTTTATCAAACAAAGTAATAAACTCAGTTTCAAACTCTAAATTTAAAATCTCAAAAATTTTGTTTTTATCAAACAAAGTAATAAACTCAGTTTCAAACTTTAAATTTAAAATCTCAAATTTCAATTTTATCAAACGGCATTCGTCCACAACGTGGTCAAAAAGTATAAGTGGGAGGTTTTGTTCCCAGACGAGGTCATTGGTGACATGATACCAACGCCAGAAAAGGGACTCCCTCTCCGTTTGCGCCCAGCTGCTTCTGCTTTGTAAATTAAGAACTTTTATTCCAACTTGCTTTTAGAAAATGGGTTGGTTCCTAAAGTTGGCTGACCCACAGAGATATGTATGAGGAATGAGTTTGGTGGAGTTTGACATGATGATAAATTTGTCTCAAATTTTATGGCTGGTGGAACTATATTTGTTGAAATACTTGTTTTTGTTTTTCCTTTTTCCTTTTTCCTTTTCCCTTTCTCCTTTTTCCTTTTTCGTTTTTCCTTTTTCCTTTTTCCTTTTTTTTCTGGGAATTTTGTATTGTGGAAGTGGAATAATACTTGGAAGCAAAAATTAATTTGGTCAAAGCACCATGAATGTTAGGCACTGTTCATTTTTATTTTTGAAAATTTTAATTTTATACTAATTTGTCATAATTTATAATACACATTTTTTACTTTTCAACAACACTTTGTATATCAAAATCTCAATACGATTTTCATATTTTAAAATTCTTTTCAAAACAATATTTTGACAATATATTTTCAAAACGAACATAACCTTACAAATTAGTATCACAATTTTAAACCCATCTTTTCCTCCAAGACCAAATGAATAAGGTCTTATATATATACATGTTGGACTAGTACAAGCGGCTGCAAAACCTCTAAGGAGAGAAGGTCTTAATACATCATTACTTCTTTGTCTCAGGAATTGTAGATTTTTAGACTTTAGTGATTCTCTCCTAGGAACTGTAAAAACTAGTCTGTGTGAAGGGCCAGTTCATTTTGATTGTTTTCCAAATTTTACTATTTCTTTAAAAGACAAAAACATATTAGATGCTTTAACTTTAAATATTAAAGTTTTTTATTTTAAAGTTTCAATAGTAAACTCTTCTATTTCAGTCCTATATAGGATACACTATATATCAAGGAATTCAGAGTTTAACACACAGGTACTATGAAACAATCAAAAAGAGGAGAAACTATTTTATTCCAAACAAATTTAACCAAATCTAGAATATAAATTCCTCTGTGTGTAGACTAGTCTCAAGTATCATTACCTAGACCTTGGAGTCTGGAACGAGCAGTTCGTAAAACTACTTATCAAATACAAATGTATCAAACATTAGACAACTTTTAAATGGAACAGTTCAAATTATCTTTGGTAGATCAAAAAGCTATAGAATAGAAGATTATCAGCCTTCTAGAAGGTGTTTTGAAGTCTAGTCTAGGCAATCACCTAGGAATTCAGTATCTTTTGTAAGAACTCAAATCCATGATTGAGATAATAATCCTCGGATATCTCGAGCCAGATATACAGTATAAACAATAGCAACCGCTTCTGAGCAAGATGAACAAAATGAACTTTCCGGATCTCCAACTTACTATACAATGACTAACAATATAGAAGAAGTGTTAGGAGAATTTTGGAGGATCATAGCTAAATTTCAAATAGATAAAGCTTTATTTAGAAATATTTTTTAGTCTAAGCAAAACAAAGCCAAACAAGAATGGTTTTTAACAAATTTTATAGAAAATGATAAAAATAAAAAAATTCAGGAGGCTTATATATATATATATATATATATATATATTAACAGAATTTTAGTTTTAGTGCCTCACTATTTCTTTTGAGTAGCTTGCAAAAAATGTCACTTTTGTTTGATTTTGTCATCGAACTTTCTCTTTCTTTACAAAAATGTGTGAACATTTTAAATGGGATTAGATCAAAAATGTCTAAAAAATGTCACTATGTCCCAATTGTTGTGTTCCTGTTGTGTCCCAACTCACATATATGAGGGTGCCACTAATGGATTTACTAATGAGCACCCTCACATATGTGAGGAGGGACACAACAATAACACAGTAATTAAGGACAACAGATTTGAATCTCTTTTAAAGAGGGGTGAAAAAGGTCATTCTTGTCGTTTGCTCGGTCTATGCCAACGAAATGGACAATCATGTACACCTCAGATGCCTTTATTCAGGTATTTTTGTCCAACCAAATTGCTATCATTTCCAATCCAAAAATCCCATCTCTATTCACCTTCTCTCACACCCAAAATTTCTATTGCCAAAAGTCTCCAAATTAGAAAGCAATAAAGATGGAACAAAAAGTAACAAAAAACAATTAAAAACCCCGAAATTTTTTCCTCTTCTCTCAGCTTTCTCCATCCTGCCCATCTCTTCGCCATCGATGAGAAATATTGGTGAAGGTGCTTACGGAATGTGGCTGTCGCGGGAGGGTTCAAGTTCGGTCCATAAAATTATTTTGGGAAATCCCTATCAAATTTGTGTTGACGTTTGATGAGTACATAACTCAAAAGAACAATGACAAAATAAGTTGCAGAAAACTTTAACTACAATATATAAAACTAAGGGAATTGATTTGAGTATTGCATGAAGCAATAACAAATGAATCTAAGGTGTGATAACACTGTCCTTAGAGAATTATTGTTCCACTAAATTGCTAAACCGAAAAATTGGCAAGATCCTCCTAGGATATAATAGATTCGTACAAGATACCAAAGTAGCAAGTTTTTTGAATATATGAACAAGAATGAAAGATTGCTTGTGTGTTGTATATCATACTAACACTCTTATTTATAGAGATAATAAGTCACTAGCCGTTAGAGTTGGTTGAGAGTAAGTTTGAACGGATTTTTTAATGAACCGTTGGCGTTGAAAAATAATAATTTAAACCAAACTTTTATTAATTAGGTAATTATATTTGTAGTAGAATTTGTTATTTGTCTATTTCCTATTTGGTTTAGTATTTATTTTGGTAACCTAGTTGTTTTAAGAAATAATTCTGAATCAAATTAATAGTAGGATTCAGAGATAGTTTAGCCTATAAATTGAGGCACTGGGTGATCATTGTAATCACAGAGAAAGATAGAGAGATACAGGAGAAACTGAAAGCCTTCCGATTGTTTCTCGACCAAGGTTCGGCTTAGGTGCGCCGCACAGATTGTGTGCGTGCGAGTTTGTTTATTGTTCGTTATTACAAAGAAGTTTTATTCCGCTATGCGTTAATCTCTTTAATATTATTTTGGATATAATATTATTTTTATATCCTACAAGTGGTATCAGAGCTAAATTAAAAGAGGCAGAAAAAAGAAAAAAAAAACTGCTTTAGTGGGACTCCGTGCGTTGCGTTCACCGCACAAAGCCATTCGCTTTGTGAATAGTCGTTCCGTAGTCCGTTGGTGGTGCTGCGGTTTTCATTAAGATTCATTCAGATTGAATTTGAATTGAGTTTTGCTTCTTGGTGTGCATGCAATTAGAAATTGCATATGCAAAAAAATAATTGGATTGAGTTTGGCTTCGGTGGCAACTATACATCAAATTGGTTTTTGCAATTTGGAGTCCAAAGAAGTTCCAAAAAAAAGGAGATTTTGAAGAGTTAATTATGGATTGGAGTGCTTATATTAGCAATATTCCAAAGTTAGTTGGAAGACAAAATTATCCTATGTGGATAAGGCTGATGGAGACTTGTCTAAGAGTATTTAGTTTGCGACGATTCATTGAAAAGGAGGTCGAAAATGATGCAGACGATGAAACAAAGGAGAATGTATGCTCGACTTTCTCTCTAATTCGTCAATCTATTGATAGTTCGATTTCTGGAAAAATTTGTCATGCGAAAACTGCCAAACAAGCATGGAATATTTTGCTGAAAAGTTATAGAAGCATGAATAAATTTCAGAAAAATAATGTTTTGAAATTGGAAAAGAAATTTAGAGATAGCAAGATGAGAAAATGTGAAACAATTAAGGATTATATTAATAGATTGGAGAAGATCCAGATGAGATGGAATCAAACGGGTATTATCTCAATAATGAAATTTTTGTGAAGCGTGTTCTCAATACATTACCTAGGAAGTTTGATTACTTTGTGGCATTAATAATTGAGACAAGAGATATTTCAAAGTTGTGTCATGAAGAATTGTTAAGTATATTGTTCTTTGATAAAGTAAGGATTAATAGCAAGCAATTAGTGATCAAGGAGTTACAAGAGCATGTATTCGAAGAAATTGCTTCAAGAATTATGAAGAAAGTGAAAAGAGAAATTAACAAGATTGTGTTAAGAATGTGGATGAAGGAACTGAAGATGTTAATTTGGTTAAAGAAGAAAAGACTGTTTGTATTATAGAACAAGAGTGAGATGTTGCAATTAATGATCGCGTAGATAAAAGTGATCATAGGATTGTTGAAAGCTCTGTTGAATTGGAGCAGATCAACTACAGTAAAGTCGAATCCTTATTTGGTGGAGCGTCCGACCAGGTTAAAAATATGACAGCGGAGCCTTGGGTTTGCAAGGACATTGTTAGGTTTGATGGCATTAATGAGATTAGTAATGTCGACGGAAAGTTCTGTTCTAAAGATAAATTGGTAGATATCAATGAATTCTTTGATCAAGATGAAAAATTTGACAAGCTGTGCTCAAAATACAAGTTTGTATTCAAATCAAATTTGAAGGAAATACCTCGAATTTGCGAGGTTGTTATTGAAATTTGCAAGGATGATTACAAGGTTAACAAGAATACTTGTTTAGATGAAGAATGGGTGGACATGACTAAGTTCTTTAATAAGGATGAGTTTCCACAGAAGATCCATGGAACATACAAAAGTGTCTCTACGAAGGTTTGGAAGTAGAGCTGAAAAACTACTACAATATGGTGTTGCATGTTGTCTACACTGCAAAGGAAATTTCAATAGAGATTGAAACTCGTGATGGCATTAGAGCTGCTTTGAACCAAGTTTGATTTAAGGGAGGCTATGTTGGAAAATAATAATTTAAACCAAACTTGTATTAATTAGGTAATTATATTTGTAGTAGGATTTGTTATTTGTCTATTTCCTATTTGGTTTAGTGTTTATTTTGGGTAACCTAGTTGTTTTAGGAAATAGTTCTGAATTAGATTAATAGCATGATTTAGAGATAGATTAGCCTATAAATAGAAGCATTGGGTGATCATTGTAATTACAGAGATAGATAGAGAGATACAGGAGAAACTGAATAGCCTTCTGGTTGTTTCTCGACCAAGTTTCGGCTTAGGTGCGCTGCACAGATTGTGTGAGTGCGGGGTTGTTTATTGTTCGTTATTACAAAGGAGTTTTATTTTCCTGTGTGTTAATCTCTTTAATATTATTTTGGATATATATTGTTTTTATATCGTACAGTTGGAACTGCTCATTCAAACTTCACACCGCAGAAAACTGGAAGAAAACTATAAAGGTTCGACACCTAACTAGGTGTCCCAACCAATAAGTAGAACTCTCAAATAACAAACTTTGGCTCAACAGCTTCGAGTCCAAGGTTCGAAGTCAAATTCAAGTTCGAGACCTTAGTTCGACAACGAACTATGTGTCTCAGACAAACAGAAGCTTTTAAGCTTCTGCAACAGCTACCCAGTGAGTTTGAGATCTATCTTCGATGCCGAAGCTTGGTCTCGAACTCACACTTCTATTTAGCAATTACAAACTATATTCAACATTCCCCACTTAGTTTGTATTAATTAATCAACACTTCACGTGAAAATCAAACTTAAATGAAAGTAACTTTCATTTTAAACTTTCACTTAGTGTAAACAAGTCACAAGTTTTTATCAAGATATTGGTGGCTCGTTTGCTTAAACCAATATTTAATAGAAATAAGACATGTCATACATTTGAGCCATCATTTGCCACTTTCAATCACATAAAGTTGTAGCACTATTATGGCCATGTGCCCATCCTAGATTCATAGTCATTTGCAAGAGTTAACCCCAAACTCTTGTTAAAAGCGGCACCACTTTATAGGTGATGATTATTTGAAGTTTTGTTTGGAATGAACAAAACATCAATAAAATAATATCATTAAGGTGCAAAGTACATCTTTCTCATTTAAGAGATACAAGTTAGCACTTTACTTGGGATGGTTTACACATCATTAGGTGCTTACAACAATTAGACAACTTGTTGTTACCCTTTTTAAACCTTTCAAACTAAAAATTTATTAGAAGAAGGTTGGGTTTCCAATGTCTAATCATCTTTGTTTGGGGGTTTTAATCCCATCTCAGATATTGTCAAACTCACTAAATATCTACCAAGAGATTTAATCAACGGATCCACCAAATTTTTGTGAGTTCTCTCAAAAACAATGAAGACAACATCATTATTCAGCATTTCACGAAAGTAAGCATGCCTCAAACTAATGTGTCTAGATTTACCATTATACACATTGTTTAATGCTTTAGACATAGTAGCTTCACTATCACAAAAGATGGTAATAGGAGGCATAGATTTAGGCCAAAAATCTATATCAAGTAATAGATCCCTTTGCCACTCCGCCTCTTTGCATGCTGCATATAGAGCTACAAACTCATATTCCATTGTGAAATGAGTTATAATAATTTGTTTCTTTGAAGCCCAAGACACAGCTCCTTTCCCCAGCATGAAGATGAAACCACTTGTAGGTTTTTGATCACTCACACTAGTCATCCAACTAGCATCAAAAAATCTCTCTAACACTTTAGGAAAATTACTAAAGTAGAGTTCTAAATCTCTTGTTTTCTTGGGATTACCAAGAACTCTTGTCATAGCTTTCCAGTGTTCTTTACTTGAACTTCTTGTGTATCTTGCTAGTCTACATATTGCATAAGAAATACCAGGTCTTGTGCAACTCATAGTATACATGAGGCTTCCAATTACACTTGCATATTCAAGTTGAGCAATTGAATTACCCTCATTTTTGCATAATTGAGAGTTAGGATCAAAAGGACTGCTTGATTCTTTCACTCTCAAATGTTGATACTTTTTGAGTTATCTTGTCAACATAATGAGTTTGAGAAAGATAGAAACCCCCCACTATATTTCCTAATCTTTATGCCCAAGATAGTATCTACTTCACCTAGATCCTTCATTTGGAACTTTGAAGATAAAAATTTCTTAGATTCAGCAACACCTTCATTAGTATTGCTTCCTATGAGCATGTCATCCACATAAAGGCAAATCAAAAATATTATATATATATTCACTAGTTGATTTGGAGTAAATGTAGTTATTAGCATTATTATATCTAAATGAAAACACAAATAGGGGATGTGAATAAATTTAATGGTTGAAAATCTTTTGGTGGTAGTCCTCTTGCATCCGACGTCTAGAAGTTCTTTTACTCTAAATTGCCTATGCAAAAACGAACAATTACATCATTTAGTCTAAGATAACGAAGAACACAATCGTTCACAACAGTTACGAGAAATAAATAGGGAATTTTTTTGGTTAATATTATCATTATTACTTTCAATGTTCTCATTAACTAATTATTGTGTTTCGGCAACCATATAATTCAAGCACAAGAACTTAGAGGTGCAGCCATATTATTTTGTTTCCGTACTTTTGATAGTGTCATAGAGGTGCGATCGGGTTAAAGGTTGCAATAAATGATGCTAATGTTTACAAGACTAAACAAATTGTCTATGAAAGGCAAGTATTTCACATATTAAGTTTTCTATTCATGTTTAATCTTTCACTCTCATTGATCAAAATCACCCAGACCATTGCAAATTTTATATTTCATGTGTTCACAGATTTGGATGTGCTTAATTTGATTGGAAATTATAAAGTATCTCATTTTGTGCGAAATAGTATTTTTACTATAGGATGATGTATCATGTAAAATTTATTTAATATTCAACTACTGAACTAATAACATTATGTTAAGAGGGCACTGTGCCTAGCCCCGTGTCAATCTTAGTAGTTATATCTAAATTCACTTGAGAGTACTACTGTTTCAAAATTTTCATGCCACTATTTAGGTGCTTGCTTTAGACCATACCAAGATTTAATGAGTTTGCACACCTTTTGTTCATGTCCAGGAAGCACAAAGCCTTTTCGTTGTTCCATGTACACTTTCCCATGTAAATCACTATTTAAAAATGAGTTTTCACATCCATTTGACGTACAATTAAATCACAAATAGAATTCAAAGCTAAAACAACTCTTATAGAAGTAATTCTACCTACAGGTGCGTAAGTATCAAAGTAATCTATTCATTCTCTTTGTTTAAATCCTTTAGCCACCAATCTTGCTTTGTAAGTTAAAATGTTCCATAGTTGCAAACATTTTTTAGAACACCCACTTACAACCAACTGGTTTAGAACATTGTGAAAGATTGACTAGAACCCAAGTATTGTTAGACAATATGGAGTTCATTTCATCATTTATAGCTTCCTTCCAAAATGCAGCATCTCTTGACTTCATAGCCTCATTATAGATTTTGGGATCTTTTTCCACACTAAATAAAATTGGAATATTATTCAGTAGATTGTCCATAGTTCCTTCAACAAGGAACACACTTGACTGAGACCATACAAAGTCTTGAGAAAGATGATTGTCTTTTCTTTGCCATTGACTTCTCCTAACTTCATTCAAAGTTCCAACTTCATTTCCTTTTTTTGTTTCATTAGGAGAAGTTGCTGCACTTTGAGATGTACTTGGTTCACTTGTTTGATTGTTGCTAACCTTAGATTTCTTAAGAAACGGATTCTCAAAGAATTCCACTTCCTGTGATTAAATTGTGACATTTGAATCAAGGTTCAACAATCTATAGGCTTTGGAATTTTCTGCATAACTTATGAACACACTTTTAAATGCTCTAGGTCCTAGTTTAGTTCTTTTAATATCTAGAACCCTATAATAGGCAATGCACCTCCCAACTCTCAACTAAGATAAGTTTGGCTTTCTTCCCTTCCATAACTCATATGGAGACACTTTAGTCTTTAGTGAAGGAATTCTATTGTGCAAATGACAAGCAGCCAACAAAACTTCACCCCAAAGATTGTTTGGCCAACCTGAACCTAACAACATGGAATTCACCATGTTATGTAAGGTTCTATTTTTCCTCTCAGCCAATCCATTATGTTGTATAGTATATGGAGCACTTGTTTGGTGCAAAATTCCATTTGCTTCACAAAAAACTGAGAAATCACTAGAGAGATATTCACCCCATCAATCATTTCTCAACACTTTGATCTTTTTGTTTAGTTGATTTTCAACAAGAGATTTATAGATCTCAAACATTTGGAATGTTTCATCTTTTGTTTTTCATCAAATACACAAAAGTAAATATAGAAAAATCATCTGTGAAGGTTATGAAATATCTATTTTTGCCTCTTGTTAAAACACCATTTAATTCACAAACATCGGAGTGAATTAATTCAAGAATGCCATTTGGACTTTTTATATTTTGGAAAAGGCAATTTAGTTATTCTTGCTTGTATGCATGTTTCACACTTGTTCACATTCTCAAACTTGCTGCACTTGATTAAGACATTTTTAGCCATAAACTTTACTATTTTATTACTTATATGTCCTAATCTACCATGCCACAAATTATAAGAAGTGCCAAGCATATAAGAGAAACATCATTTAATGCATCAATTAAGACTTAACTTGAACATGTCATTACATGAGTAAGCATTTCCTACACATACTCCATTCTTAGACAAGATAGCATTATCATATTCAACTACAGCCTTCAAGCCTTTCTTATTCAGAATGTTAACAGAGACAAGGTCCTTGATCACATCAGGAACATGAAGCACATTAGTGAGGATCAATTTTTTGCCAGGAGTAAAATTTAGATGAACATCATCTTTTGCAAGCACTTTAGCCCTCACACCATTTGTCATGATGACTTCATAACCTTCAAGATCTTCATATGTCTTGAATTGAGCCTTGTCATTGCACACATGCACTATTGCACTAGAATCATACCACCAATCCTTTGAGGATGTAGAAGAAGTCATGTGAATCTCAGTTGACACACCCAGTGTAATTGTTGCTACAATTTCAGAAATTTTAACAACTTTAGTACTAGTAGCATTGGTGGTCTTTTGTTTCTTCTTAGACCTGCACTTACTCTTATAATGCCCCTTTTTACAACAGTTGTACTACATCCGATTGTTCTTTTTGTTGTCACTGGAACTAGCATTTTCATAACTTTCTGCTTACCCTTATCATTATTAACATGCACTTTCTTTTCTTCTATTACATGAACTTTAGGATCACTTTCCACAACATCATTTCTTTGAATAAATTTAGCACCTTCCTCAATCCTTAAGTGTTTAAAAACACTTGTTAAAGTTAACCTTTCTGAAGTACGCAGTAGCTTCTTTTGGTAATCATTCCAAGAAGAAGGTAACTTGCCAATAATTTCCCCAATTTGCATAGCGTCATGAATTTTAACTCCCAAATCATTGAGTTTGTAGACTAAATCTTGCAAATTGTGAATTTTATCCATAAGAGGGTGTTAGACCGGTTGATCTTAATCCTTATTTTGATTGATGAATTAACAAATATGAAAATTAATTTAACAGTCCTTCTAAGTAATAAAATGTAGAGAAATGTTCACGGGAGAACCGACACAAACAACGGCAATAAAAAATGAGCTAAAATGAAGAAATGAAAAGCAAATGAAGAAAGAAGAAAAACACATCCCAAGGTGGGACCACAATGTTTCTAAGTCAAAAAATGAAGAGAAAAGTTCACGGCTGAACCAACGCAAAAAATGACAAAGAAAACGGAGTTAAAACGAAAAAACGGCAAAAAAACGAAAGAAGATGTCAAATCGGGCCGACAAGGGCCTGACAGCGCCGCACGGGCAGGCGCCGCGTGCTAGGCTAACAGCCACCTGCGCGCACATGTGACACTTTTGTCCCTGCAACAGCAGAAATTGTCGCTAGGCGTGCACCAAGTTGACAGCCACATGCGCGCGCATGCGACACTTTTGTCATTGAGATAGCAGAAACTGTCGCTAGGCGTACTGGAAAATGATTTTTTAATATTTTTCTTCACCAACCAAGGGCTGCCATCTTTCTATAAATACTCCCACTTGAATAACACGAAATTAACCTCTTCCCATCTAATTTTCAACATTCTCAATTGTTCAAAAAGCTCTCAAATGATCATTTCAAAGTTATGCTAGAATAGAAAATCCTCATTGTAATAGTTAGCTATTTTCATAGCATTAATTTCCTACTTTGTAAACACATTAAGGGAAGTCCTAAACACTTGAGTAAGTGTTGTAGGCATCTTATAAGTGAGGCAAAGTCCTAACCTCTTGATTAAGAGTTAGGCATGAAGTAAGGGGGAGCAAGAAGATTTGGAGAAGTCCTATCTCAAGGGGTTGAGTTTAGGCATTTGTGAAGTTCTAATTGTTAGGCAATGGGAGTCTTAAGTAAGACCTAAAATTCTTGAATAGGGCAAAAGATCCATTGCTAGCCTTAGACAAGGGAGTGGAGTCTTAATCTAGAGTTAGATTAAGCAAAGAGGTAAAGTCCTTAGTCTAGAGTTAGATTAAGCAGGAAAAAGTCTTAATATCTTGAGAAAGAGTTAAGAAAGTGCAAGAGATTGAAACACTCCTTTAAATATTTTCTAGAGGATTAAGAATCTCAAGTTGTAGAACTTGGGGAGTGGAGTAGAATTTGAGGGGAATCTGAACCACTATAAATTTGGTGTGTTCTTGCTTTGTGTGTTTAATTTCTTTCATCTTGCATACTACACTTCACACACCACACTAGTGCAAAATCGATTTTATACTTGTCTTTGAAAAATATATTTCAAAGTTTGTTTTGTAAAAGAAATTTTGTTAAAAGGTCAAGAACCCAATTCATCCCCCCTTCCCCCCTCTTAGGTTCATCTTAGGTTACTATTGACAATTGAGATTTCAATTGGTATCAGAGCTAGTGCTCAAATTTGTAGGTTTAACAACCTTGAGTTTAAGATCATTTTTTGCAACCTTTTTGATTTTTAGAATCTTATTTGCCTACTTGATTATTTGTGCTTTATTTTCCAAATTTTGCACAAAATGGCTAAACGTAAGAAAGTCATCAAGAAGGTGACCAAGCTAGCTAAGACTTGGGATGATTCCTCAAGTGAGGAAGAGAAGAAAACCACACAAAGATGCTTTATTGGGAGTGAGCCTCAAGAGGTAATAAATTCTTCCCAATATTCATCATGTGGTAGTGAAATGCATGAAAGTAATAGTGATAATAATAATGCTAATAATGCCAAAATATACAAGTATGTCACTTTAATGCATGAGAAATTTATGAATGCCTTGAAAAAGAATGTTGTGCATGAAAAGAAAACTAATTCTTTAGAAATTCATGTTGCATCTCTAAAAGAAGAAAATTCTACTTTGAAATGTGAAATTGATGAACTAAGAAACAAAGTAGATGAAATGAGTACTTTGCTTGATAATGAAAATGCAAAGTATATTGATTTAAAAATGTATTATGAAAATGCCTTACATGAAATTGAGAAATTGAATGAAAATGCTAGTTCATATGTTTTGTTGAAAAATGAGTATGAATGCATGAAAAAGAAAATTGAAGACTTGAGTGCAATTCTTGAAAAAATAACTTTAGGGAAAAACAACTTAGAAAAGTTGTTGGGCAAACAAAAGGTAGGAAACGATATACTTGGCTTAGGTTATGAAATTAACTAAAATTGTGATATGCCTTCTACTTCTACTACCTTTGTTAATGTTTCAAATAGTGATGTTAAATTTCCTCATCCATCTATTGAAGCTAAAAAGAAGATAAATCATGCATGGTTGTATGAAAAGAAAAAGAAGTCTTCTAAACTAAAAAATGATGTGAATTTGATTGATTCCTCATTTTATGTGCCTAAGAAAATGCATGTTTCCCATAGGCATAGTGAAGTTTTTTGTTGTCTTCATGAGTTTGCTCTATGTGAAGAGGGATATTTATTTGTTAAATGCTCATGCATCTCATCATGCTCCTAGATACATGGATGTGCATAGTTCATTTGAAAAAGAACTTAGGAGACATTGTTATAAGAAAATTGATTCTAGTAACTACAATGCATTATATGCTAAAAGGAATCATATTTCTCATTTGCCTTTGAAAATGCATAATGTAGTTGATTATAATAAAGTAACATATTCCTATAGGAAGTATGTTAGGAAATTTACTTCATTAGATGCACCTAGTATTTGTGATTATTGTGGTAGACATTGTCACACCTCTTCCAAATGCTTTGACAAGAAAAATGTGAAAAAGGGAAGAAAGGTAAGAAAAGTAAAGGAACAAGCTAACCTCCTAGGACCCAATAAGTGTTCGGTACACAAATCTTGTGCTTGATTTCCTTGTAGGTCCTCAATGCTACTTTGTGGACTAAATCTCAATGAAGAGATACTTGAAAGCAGCAAGGATCGTTGATTGGAGCCAACTGGTGAAAAATGGCAAAAAAAAAAAAAAAAAAAAAAAAAAAATGGCTTCAAGGATGATAATGAGCCCATGAATGCTCATTTGAGGTAACATGTATCATCTCTTCACTCACTTTGAGTGCTTTATAATTGTTTTGATAATTATATGCAAATTGAGTTGAATGTGATGAACGTATGTGAATTAAAGTTCAAAAATGATGGATATATGATATAAAATGTATGTTATGCTTGAATGAGAAAATTGACTTGTATGTTAACTTCATATCCTTGAATCATTTTGATTGAAAGCATGTTTTGGTGAATGTCTTTAAGACTCTATGAGCTTTATTGGAAAATAACTAGACTTTAGGTTGACTTTTAGACTCTTACATGCTTTGAAGATGAAAATTGATGTGATATACTTAGAATGATATTTGAAATACTCTTAGACCAAATTTGAAGTAAAAAGACTAAAAAGAAGATGATTGAGGCAAAATGTAGAAAATTTGATGAAATTTTGAAACTTGCCTTTGTTAATGAGTCTTTGAGTGATATAATTGTAGAATGCCATGTTTTAGAGTTAAAATGATGCATTAGGATCTATGTCACCTTTGGAATCTTGAAATTCTTGCATTGTAAAAGAAAAAAATTTTAATTTGAAGATAGCAAGAATTAAGCATGTTTGCATTACTTGAAATGGTTGACCGAGTGGTTGACTTTCGATTTATACATCCTTTACCTTACTTGAGATTTTAAGCATGAACTTATTAATAACTTGAAGTTGTTCACATTAGAAAACTAAGGTTATATGATTCAAAATGGCAAACTTCAATGATTGTATGCTTAAAATTGAAAAAGTTTGACCAAGTAGTTGCCTTTGAAAATATGCATGTTTTGGATTGTTTGAATCTTTATGCATAAAATACTTGAGTATTTGAAGTTTCTTGGATGATAAAATGCTTGAAAGAAACTTGAAAATAGCAATTTTCAAAATTCATAGCTTAACTTACTTAAGCTTGAAGATTGTTGACCAATACGTTGACTTTGCACATATGCATGATTTGAATTGTTTGATTCCTTTGATATGTTGCATATGTTGATTAAAATAGGCATTGCATTAGAAAAAGCTTGCCTTTTAAGAATATGCATGAAAAGTGAACATGTGAATTCTTGAAATGCTTTATATGCCTAATGGAATTTGCTTACATAAAGAAATGAAGATTTTAAACTTAAGAAAAACAAATTTCATGAAAAATTGAAAGTTTGCAAATTTGAGTTGAATTTGATATGATGCATCTTCTTTGAGCTTTGATGCATACTTATTGATCATCATTAGGGTCATTTGAAGTTGCTTGCATACTTTTCACTAGTTTTAAACAATTAGTTGATGCCATATTTCAAAAATCTTGAAAACTCATATGTGAAAGAAGGATATTTCTCAAGGATGAATTCCTTTGATCTTCATAGCTGTTCTTTGATTGAATGAAGCTTGTATGCTCCTTACTTGATTGGTTAAACTCTTTGAAATGTATATGTTTGAAATTTTGCGGAGAAATATTTGAACTAGCATAGACATTAGATGATAAAATTAGCATTGTGATTCCATAGGCTTATGATAAAAACAATGGACCTTTTAGAACATTCACTGAGGGGGAGAAAATGGTAAGATTTGTTTAATTGTCAAAATATTGTTTGATTTTGCCCTAATAATGTGTTATACTTTTTAAGTTGTTCATTTTTTACTTGTATGCAATTTTCTATGTTTATTTATGCATGCTATGTCCTTTCTGTGATGTCGGGGGAGAAATATTATGGAATTATAGAATTGAGGGGGAGAATTACTGTTGTTGATTTATAGTCAAAAATTCCATATTTGTTTTGTCATCATCAAGAAGGGGGAGATTGTTAGACTGATTGGTCTTAATTCTTATTTTCATTGATTAATTAACAAATATGAAAATTGATTTAATGGTCATTCTAAGTAAGAAAATGTAAAGAAATGTTCACGGGAGAACCAACGCAAACAATGTCAATGAAAAATGAGCTAAAACGAAGAAATGACAAGCAAATGAAGAAAGAAGAGAAACATGTCCTAAGGTGGGACCACAGTGTTTCTAAGTTAGAAAATGAAGAGAAAAGTTCTCGGGTGAACCAATGCAAAAAAGAGCAAAGAAAACGGTGATAAAACGAAGAAACGGACAAACAAACGAAAGAAGATGTCAAATCGGGCCGACAAGGGACTGACAGCGCCGCACAGGCAGAGGCCACGCGCCGCTCACTAGGCTGATAGCCACCGTACGCATGCGACACGTTTGTCGCTGCGTCAGCAGAAACTGTCGCTAGGCGCAGTGGAAAATGATTTTTAATCTTTTTCTTCACCAACCAAGGGGGCTGCCCTCTTCCTATAAATACCCCCACTTGAAGAACACAGAATTAACCTCTTCCCATTTGATTTTCAACATTCTCAAGTGTACAAAAAGCTCTCAAAAGATCATTTCAAAGTTCTAGCAAATTATTTCAAAGTTAGGCTATAATAGAAAATCCTCATTGTAATAGTTAGCTATTTTCATAGCATTAATTTTCTACTTTGTAAACACATTGAGGGAAGTCCTAAACACTTGAGTAAGTGCTATAGGCATCTTGAAAGTAAGGCAAAGTCCTAACCTCTCAATTAAGAGTTACGCATGAAGTAAGGGGGAGCAAAAAGAGAAGGAGAAGTCCTATCTCAAGGGGTTGCGTTTAGGCATTTGTAAAGTCCTAATTGCTAGGCAAGGGGAGTCTTGAGTAAGGATAGGGCAAAAGATCCATTGCTAGCCTTAGGTAAGGAAGTCTTAATCTAGAGTTAGATTAAGCAAAAGGGTAAAGTCCTTAGTCTAGAGTTAGATTAGGCAAGGAAAAGTCTTAATCTCTTGAGAAAGAGTTAAGCAAATGTAAGGGATTGAAACACTCTTTTAAGTGTTTCCTAGAGAATGAGGAATCTCAAATTGTAGAACTTGGGGAGTGGAGTAGGATTCAAGGGGAATCCGAACCACTATAAATTTGGCGTGTTCTTGCTTTATGTGTTTATTGCTTTCATCTTGCATACTACACTTCACACACCACACCAGTGCAAAATGGGTTTTTACACTTGTCTTTAAAGAAGGTTTTTCAAAGTTCTTCTTTGTAAAAGAAATTTTTTTAAAGGGTTAAGAACCTAATTCACCCCCCCTCTTAGGTTCATCTTAAGTTGCTATTGATAATTGGGATTTCAGAGGGGAACTATTAACAATTTTAAACTCAAAGTATTTCTTAATGAGGAACTAGTCTGTGCCTTGCTTCAACGTGGCATACTCTCTTTTTAGTTGGGTCCAATCTCTTGGACTTTTACTCATTGAAACAAGATCATACATGCTATCAGAGAGATTGTTGAGTATGTGTCAACGGCATAGAATCTTGTCCTCTTCTCACTTCTGTCTTTCCTTGATTAATTCTTAAGAATCATCTTCCTTTGGCGGTGGAATCGGAGGAAGATTCGGTCTCAGTACAAAAGCCTATTTTAAGGCAGTGAAGAAGAAGACGATTTTATCCTTCCAGCAGTTGTAGTTAGTGCTCATTCCTTCGAGTCTATATAACTTGACAAAATCATGCGATATGACCTTCATTGTTGCATCACCTGTGATCTATATGACAATAAGCGATAATTCTCGAATCGAAAACTTATGCATCACCCCCTTATGGTTTAAAAAGCTACCATGCACCCCCCTTACCTTTCGTGAACTATGTAAAGTGGACAAAAATAACCAAAATAACCCCCGCATATAAACTGTAATTCACAACTAGAATAAAGGCATTTTGGGGGTATTTTGGTTATTTTTTCCACTTTACATAGTTCACGAAAGTTAAGGGGGGTGCATGGTAACTTTTTAAACCATAAGGGGGTGATGTATAAGTTTTCGAAACCACAGGGGGGTAATTGTGTATTTACCCTTCTCGAAGATTGTTGACATTTGAGGAGTACAGAACTCAAAAGAACAATGAAAAAGTTGCAGAAAACTTTAACTTAAATATATAAAATTAGGGAATTGATTTGAGGATATCACGAAGCAATAACAAATGAATCTAATGAGTGATAAAACTATCTTAGAGAATTATTGCTCACACTATATTGCTAAATTGGGAAATTTGCAAGATCCTCCTAGGATACAATAGATTCGTACAATATATCAAAGTAGTAAATTCTTTGAATATATGAACAAGAATGAAAGATTGCTTGTGTGTTGTAAATCATACTAACACTCCTATCCATAGAGATAGTAAGTCACTAGCCGTTAGAGTTGCTTGAGAATAAGTTTGAACGGATCTTTTCATTAACAGTCGCAACTATTCATTCAAACTTCGCACTGCAAAAAACTGGAAGAATACTAAAAATCTTTTTTCTTTTTTTTTTCTTTTTTTTGAAGAAGGTTCGACGCTTAACTAGGTGTCTCAACCAATTAGAAGAAACTCGCAAGTAACAAACTTTTGCGCAGCAGCTTCGAGTCCAAGGTTCGAAGTCGAACTCAAGTTCGAGACCTTAGTTCGACAACAAACTATGTGTCTCAGACAAACAGAAGCTTTAAGCTTCTGCAACAGCTACCCAGTGAGTTCGAGATCTATCTTCGATGTCGAAACTTGGTCTCGTACTCACACTTCTCTTCAGCAATTACAAACTATATTCAACAATTACTGAAAAAGCTTTAAAATTAAACCGTGTGATCTTCCAAAGATCACCTACCCAAATTTTAATTGTCCAACGAATAATCGCATAAAGTGAAATTCACCAATCTTGGATTACTCGAAGCATTGCAAGTAAAAATAGGTTTCTGGGCAAAACCGTTGAACTGAATCTCAAAGAAAAAAGAAATACTAAGAGGCCATCACTTCCTTGTGACCTATCTGCTGAAGGAATTAAAATGCTCGCTTTTATAATGAACCGGTGAGGAGGGATGACAATATGTAATAACAACAAAATTTACTTAAAAAACGTTTGTAGTATTGTAAGAGTATAAAAAAAAATTAACAATGGTGTTTGGGCAAGAAAGTATAAAATCTTTTTATAATTTGAAGTAAAATGTACTTTAAGTACAGTTTCTCAAGAATACTTTGAACATATTTTACAAAATATTTTAAAAATTTTAAGTCATTTTAAGTAAACTCATGGGTCGCACTGACCTGTCTTGACCTTGACCCAAGCCCTACCCCGACCTGCCTAACCCAGACCCACCCTGACGTCACTCCCCGCCCCACCCTGACGTCACTCCCCGCCCCACCCTGACCCTTGAACCGGCCCCAACCTCACCCCAGGCCCGACTCTCACCCCGCCCCACCACAGACCCTTGAACCGGCCCCAACCTCACCCCAGGCCCGACTCTCGCCCCGCCCCACCACATGGCGACCTCTACCTTGCACCTAACCCTGACTCGATCTCCCTTGACCTCACCCCGCCTTGGCACCTACCACGAACCCACCCTTGGTCCTGTCCCCGACCCCGACCCCGACCCGACCCACCCAAAAGAAGAAAAAAAAATGTTTACATAACCTATAACATCAACATAGAGGTATAAGTAGAAACACACATCTCTTATTACGTCACAACAACACACCACTATCAACCTCGGAGACATAAGTAGAAACACCCATTTCTTATGACCTCATGACAACCCATCAACCAGCCAAAAGGCTTTTCGCTCACACCCGCAGAGGCAGAGAACCGAAAGACTTCTACATTTTTTACCTTTCAAACTCTCAACTCAACTAAAAAGTATACCCCATGGGTTCTTTATATAAACCCATAATTACCAAATCCTTTATAAAAATTTAAAAAATAAAAAAATAAAAACTAGTTTCCCAAAGCAAACCAAATCTAAATTGTACCCCAACTAGAATTTTCTAATTAAATTTGGTTTAATTTCCAACATTTGAGTGGTCAAACAAACACACAAGATTAATGGTCAAAACTCAACCTTGTCAATAATTGAGTTGACCATTGGTGTCATTTTCTCTAATAAAATATGCATATTGTATTTTTTAGGGGATACATATTGTATTCTTTGTAGCCTTCAAAATGATAGATCGCAATTTTGGTATTAAAAATTTGTCCTCTTTACACTTTTAATACCAAATATTTATCCAATTGCAATTTATATTTTATATTTTTATTTTGTGACACTTTAGTCATGAAATCAGTTGTTACATGTTTTAAGTGGTCAAACTAGTAGTCAACAGAATTTTGGGAGTCTTACAAATTCCATATCTGTATGTATCTTCAAGATTATTTTCTAATGTTTTGCCCAATAAAACGGCGATTGAAGCCTTTTAATCCCCAAAAATTGGACAAAATTGCGAAAGCTTATACATCTTTAGATTGTGCCCAAAAAAAAAAAAAAAAAAAAAAGAGAAAACCAAAAGCATCTCTATCTTACATAATGAACCAAGAACAACAATTAATTTCAATCAGAAAAATTTCGTTTCAAACCTACGAATCGAAGAAGTTCATCATTTCAATCATTCATTGTACACTCTCCGTCGATTTTAGACATGAGAATACTCTCCTTCTAGGGTTGGAATCTGTCTGAAAAGACTTTAGGCCCCGTTCTCTTCGTGATTGAATTGGGAAATTTTTATTTTGGAGAATGAAATTTTTTTTGGAGGGAATTTATTTTGGAGATTTGTATAAGAAAGAGAAGAACAAGTGTAATGATTATGTTATTTTTTGAATTTATGTGAGTGAAAATTTAGAGAGAATTATAAAATTTTGAATTTTGTAGAAAATGAGGTTTTTTTAATGTAAAATTTGGGAAGAAAAAAATGATGATTTTTCTGAAATGAAATGAGAAATAACAGAGCCTTGGTTTTGCTTCCCAACTGCGTACAACCGCATTCATGCATCCTCTTATCGGCCACTGCAAAATTGAGAGGTTGAATTATTGCTAGGCAATGTAGATGAAGTACCTTGTTTCATTTTTGACTATTTTTTTAGGGGTTAGCAAGTTTCACGTCGTCTTATTTAATTGGCAGAATATTAGAAAATAATATTAAAGGTACACACGAATATGAAACTTGCAAAAAAAAAAAAAAAAAAACTCTCAAAATACCGATGACTAATTGTTTGACCATTTAATGTTACCTATCTCATGATTAGAAGTGTTGCAAAATAAAAATATAAAGCAAATTTTTGCGATTGAATGAAGATTTGATACCAAATGTATAAAGCTGCCAAACTTTTCTTATGGTGCCAAAAATTAATGGAATTTTTCCGCCTTCAAAAAAGCACAAACAACGTGCGCAGAACCTAGTTATTAATAAAATAAATGTCGAACCAAACCATGGACCCTCTTAGTCCCCGGCCGTGGACCTAAATATTTGAATAGAGTAAGAGGGCCCCACTTTTTGTCCATTTCGACGTAGAACGTCAATTCTTAACACCTATAATGTGCATTCAAAAAAAAATCATATGCACTTTCATTCCTGTTCAATTTTTGTCTCATTTTATTTGGAAAATTACATTTCCTTTTCTGGAGCAAAATCACCACTAACCTCGAAATTGGGAGATTATCGTCACCCATTTGATTAAATATTAACATAACGACTAATCTCATCCAGAGTCGATCCTAAAGCTTCGGAGACCCCGAGCCAAATAAATAAAAAGGACCCAAGGAAAAATATAACATGATAATTTAGTAATTTTTATTAGTTTTGTATAATGTGTGCTTTCAACTACTAGAACAACAAAATAAAAGAAAGAAAAAAAAAATTCACCCTTGTAATAACCATTTTCAGACAAGAATAAAATTGGGTCTTGAGTTGATAAGAGAGTCACTATTACATAAAAAAAATTAAAACAAAAGCAAATATGGATTTTAAATGTGGGCCTTAAACTAAATTAAATAAAATGAAGACACATTTTTACATTAAAAAAATAAATATGGGCCTTAATATGAATTTTATGAGGCAAAAACATTACTACATTATACTATATTTACAAAATAATTGGGCCCCTGCAATTATCGGGCCCTGGACAGTCGCCCGGGTTGCCTAGCCCTATGGGCCGGCCCTAATATCATCTTTGGGTCAAATTATCCTTGTTCGCTTACGGTAAAAAATCATAAACACAACTTTCATATGCAAACTATTTTGGATATTTAAGAGAAATTATAGTTTTTCGAAACCTCAAAGATAATATTCTTTCGGTCCACTAAAATGTTCCCTTGAGTGAGTGTCTAAGGTCTGTTTGGCTGAATGGAATTGGAATTGGAATTCTATAAAATTGAAGTTTAGAATTAGAATTACAATTCCACCTGAATTCCATTGTTTGGTAGAATTGTGTAGAAATTGAATTGCAATTCTATTTTTTTTTTTTGGATGCTTAAAATTTTATGTAAAATTAGAATTCATTTATAATTGGAAATAGTCATATTTACTATTCCTTTTTGTGTTATTAATATAGAGATGTTTAGACCGGTCAACCCGACAAGTACCGAACGGTTTGGGTTAGACTTGGTGCGTGCCAAGAAATGACAATTCAGTTCGTTCAGTTAGGGGCGTGACCTGAATTGACTGGGTGTTTTTTTTTAGAAAAATAAAAACTTGAAAATGGTCTGCACCCAAAAAAACAAAAAACCACCCTAGCGATACAAAAAATAATGCACATACCCATACCAGAAACCCCACCCCAACCCCGAGAACGAAAAAAAAAAAACCACCCCCACCCAAAATCAAAAAATAAAACCCTGTTTCCCGCTCCCCCAGGCCCCTACTCCCCACCCCACACCCCAAACCAATAAAATAAATAGAATCTCCAACCTAGATTTTTTTTTAAATTTAAATTAAAAATTTTCACTTTTAAAATTATAAACAAAATATGTTCATTTGTTTTATTTAAGAAAATATTAATCATCATTATATTTTGTATATATTAAAATATAATTTTAGATAATTACACGCATTATAAAATATATATATAAAAATGCATTTACGATATCCTAGCCAAAACACCTTTTAAACTATTTCTCATTTTTATTTATTTATTTATGTGGTCTAACATACTTGTCCAAACGCAACGGTGAAAAAAAAATTATTTTAAAAAAAAATAACATAAGTATTTATGGGCTAAAAAAAATCAAATAAAAGAAAAAATTAATTAAAAAAACTGAACAAAGAAACACCAAAAAAAAAAAATTTGAAACAGAATAAAAAGCCACTTTGGGTCTCTCTCTCTCTCTCTATATATATATATATATATATATATATATATACATACACACACTACACAAGTACACAATACATATCAATAAAATTAGAATTATAATTCTTATGTCCAACCAAAGAATTAAAATTGTAGAATTGGAGGTATTTGGAATTGTAATTCAATTCCATTTCTTACAATTATTATACAAACAAACAATGAAATTGAAATTAAAGCTCCAATTCCAATTCCATATCCCAAATTATTATACAAACAAACAATGGAATTGAAATTAAAGCTCCAATTCCAATTCCATATCCCAAATTATTATACAAACAAACAGTGGAATTGAAATAAAGCTCCAATTCCAATTCCATATCCCAATTCTATGGGAAATAAACACACCCTAAGAGTTCCTAAGGTGGGACATCCAGGAAATCTGAATATTGATTTATAAAATGCATTAATATTTTTAAGCTATAGACTATAATAATTAAAATAAGTATTTCCTTCGTTACATTATAAAAGTCCACTTTAAAGGAGTAATTTGAGACTATTTTGTACATTTGTACCATTAACACATAAGAAGAATAATATTTTTTGGGGCATGTTACTTTCAGGACGTTTTTTACTAAACATATGACACTTTTTAAAATTTTAAGTGGCGAAAAGACAATGATATCCCTATACATTTTCACCCTCATAAATTTTTTTACCTACCCTTTTACCTACACCCTCCACCCTCAATTCCTCTTTACCTACACCCTCCATCCTCATTTTTACTCCAATTATTTCAAAATCTTCTTTCACTCATCCCTATCCTTTGTAAATTTTCTCTACTGGGCCAAGAATAGCCCCCTCTCAGGCGATTTTCTGGGCTTTGATCGCCTCCATAGAGCTATTCTTCAGGAAAAATTCGCCTATCCGGAGCGATTTAATTGGAAAAAATTGGTGTCCTGGGGCGAAAACATCCCACTTGGCTAAGGCAACTACTCATAATGTCATTTCAGACAAAAGAATGACCAATACGAACTATTCGACATATTCAATCCCAGGTATTAATGATGAATAATTTAAAGAAATTGTTATTTGCAGTAACCATTTTATTATTTACAGTAACATTCTCCTGTGAAAAGTCTAACATGCCCCTGATACAAAAAAAAAAAAAAAATGCAAAAGTGTGAAATAGCTCTGCAAAAGTCTATAAATAGACTGCAAAGGAAAAGGAAGCAGAAGCAAAGGTGAAGCTGCAGAGCTGTGTGGAGAAGAAGGAATCACAAAATTGGCTAAATCAAATAAAAGTCGAGACGAATCGGATCGGCAAAAGGTGAGTGCCTAAAAATAATATTTGTTTTGGTATTGTTTTATTTGTTGTTTTGATTAATTTGGTTGTAATATATCCGAATTTGTTAGTATTTTGCCCAAGATTGTTAATTTTTTTCCCAGATCTGCTCAGATTCGGCCGGTTGTCGCCGGATCTGTAAAATTTAGGCCGAGGAGAAGATTTCCTCAGCCCGGATGGGGATGAAATACCGCCTGGCGATATTTCCCTTCTGGACACCGCCGGGAACCGGCGGTGTTTACCCCAGAATACCGCTCGGAAAGGGGCGGTATTCTTTGAAAATACCTTGCCGACGGTACTTTCTAGAAAAAATACCGCCCCGGGGGTATTTTTCCAGAAAATGTCGCCGGTCGCCTGCAGTATTTTTTCCAGAAAGTACCGTCGGGCGACTGCGGTATTTTTGAAAAAAAACCGCCGGGCGCCAGGGGATATTTTTCGACGGTCGGCTGGATTATTGGCTGTTTTCTGCCCAAAAGGGGCGAGGTTTGAGCCAATATTTTAAATATTCGTTAACTCTAATTTTGTTCTTATTCGTTATATGTTATCAATTAATTTCATATTGATAAATGCGTATTTATATTATTGCAGATGGCAGAAGCATTTAAGAAATTGAAATTAACTAAAAGCAAAAAGGATGACAATTTGCAATTGGGTGAGAGATGCACTGAGGTGACACAGTCCTCCTCTGAGGAAGTAGGTGGCCGAATACCTCCCACTGCATCCGAGCGGCAGAGAAGGGTGGCAGGAAGAGCGCATGGCTCTTCTCGCTTATCAAATGCGATGAGGGAAAGTAACATTGATTATGGCAAAAGAAAATTTGCACCGCCATACATTGGAAATGCGGAGGAGGAGGAAGCTCGGGAAAATGCGGAAAGATTTGAGATGGATATGTCTCAGTCGCAGGGGTACATGGGAGGGAATTCGGGGCAGTTGGAGGATGAAAATGAAGGGGAAAATGCACCCAACCAACGAAGGAGCGAAAAAGGAAAAGAATTAATGGGCTCCTCGCGTAGGTCAGTGTCAGGGTCTGGGTCGGTTTGGTTCCAGGAGGGATGCCGGGTGGAAGGCTTATCGGCCTCTAGATGGTCAGATTGACGGTGGACCTTCAGATCCAGAGTTGTTACGGAGTTTTAAAGGTCATGTTGCCTACTACGTATGGCATCGAGAGGTATCGTTGTATGCTTTATTACATATTTCTTGATATAATTTTTATTTATTTCTGATTTATGATTAAAACGTTGGCTTTTAAAATGTGTTATTTTATTTATTCAATTACGTAGGAACGTGGTGCATTATTGTGCCATAATGGCCACAACAATCTGTAAAGGTGGGAGTTATCCGATGGGGGAAATAAAAAGTATAGTGGACTAGTTCGCGTTGGCAAATTTGGGATTGTGCATGCATCCAGAGTTAGACTCTGCACTCCTTAGTGACTTTGTTGAGAGATGGCATCCGAAAACTAATTCATTCCACATGCCATTCGGAGAGATGATTATCACTCTCCACGATGTTGCGTACATATTGCTGATTCAGATTGGCGGAACGCTAATTGGTTGGAAAATTAAGCCGGCAGAGATGAAGGAACTGCTGTTAAAATTGTTGGGGATTGATGAAGACCAGCTCGGGGATCGAGATTTTGCAAGTGTTAAATGTCCCTCCTTCGTGAGCATTGTGTTAGTAGACAGGTGGAGGCCGCCAATTCTGCCGCATGGTATTTGCTGTGGTTAGTTGGAAACACCATGTTCGTGGATAAGAAAAAAACACACATGCTTGGGCATTTCTTGCCTTACCTCTGCGATGTAGAAAGCGTAAGCGGACTTGCGTGGGGTGCAGCTTGTTTGACGAACCTTTATCGCAATCTTGGTAGGGCCTCTAAGGCGAACGGTGCCCAATTAGGCGGGTGTCTGACCTTATTGCAGGTTTGTAAGAATCGTTTATAAATTATTTCTATACTTTATACTAATACATTAAAATGACTAATTATTTTTCATTTTTTTTTAATAGAGCTGGATATACGAGTACTTTCTCGTATTTAGTCCGCCAAAGCTGAGATCTTGGGATGTCGAGTGGCCAACTGCAACCAAGTGGCATCGAAACTAGCAGGAAGTGCAAGCCTAACTGGGATTTGGTGTCATACAGATGTGCACTGGACGGAATGAAATCCGAAGAGGTAATTTTTCTATGTCATTTAAATTTTTGATTATTTATTACTGTAATAGCCGAATTAGTCGCTTATCCACTGACCATGTTTCACATGAACTAGGTGAATTGGCTTCCTTTTTGGCCAAATCCTGCAAGAGTGCACCCAATAACCTATACCGTGATTTTATTTATTGCCCTGCGGTTGTAGAGCCATACATGCCTGATCGATTCTTGCGGCAATTTGGATTCATTCAATAGATCCCTCACATAGTTTTAGAGCCAAAGAGTTGTTACAGAGGACCTGAAATAAAAAGGTATTATTGCGTGTACGATACGAATCTTAAGGCCCCGCAAATGTACAAGAGTAAGGTGATAAGGGGGATGCAGAGGGCTCATTGGCCCGATCAGTCGTGCCTTGAGTACCTCGGCTACTTCCATCCGCGAATGCATGTTAGTGTTAGTCCCAACGACATGGAAGTGGACGAGACACTGGACCCCAAAAAGCTATCTGCGGTTGCGGTAAGAACTACAAATTTATGCTTATTTCTGTCAATTAATTATATAATTTTGTCAATATTTTTTACTATATTTCGATATTTCTTCCAAAATGTAGCGCTTGCAATATATAGCAAGTAAAATGTATTATGCTCATCACCGAAACCGGCATACCATACCCAATGACGTGAGGGAGAGTGCCATAGAGGAGGTGGCTCGCCATTTGGCGGATTTGATGCCGGCACTGGAGTAGATTGCGGCAAGGTCCTATGTGCTTTATTCAATGTTTTTATTCGCTTTTTTATGCATTGTATAAAGCAATATTTCATTCGGAATGATATATATATTTTTTATTTACCTTCAGTAATGTTAAAATTAATTACATGCGAAAGATAAAAGATGAGAATCTTATCTTGTGAACGTAAAATCAAACCTAAATTGCAGTTAACGTGAAAAAGTTGATATGAAAAACATCTAATACTAACACTCAGCAGTCGATTTATTCCGGAATTCAACAAATTTTTCTTCCAAATGGGATTTCCAAAGCTGCATCTGTTCTGAGGCCATGTTTCTCCACGTCAGATAGATTGGGGGTAGCAAGACCTCCCCTGTCGTTAACAAAGCAATGAAATAATTTTATCTTATTAAACCCATATTGATGAAACTGTTCGGATCAGTAGAGACGCCAGCCCCCCACCACAGAAGCAGAAGGAAAGTATTACTCTGTTGGGCATATAATGTAACAACCCTCTAATACTTCGTTGTGACAAGTATTCCCAGAAGATGAGAGTCAAACCAGAATTCCTCATCTGTCGAAACTACATAACAATCTAGCAACCTGAATGCTAAATCGTAATCGACTGCCTCAAGAACCAAGGGCCAAAAAGTAGCTTCATCCCGGAGTTCTTGGTGCAAGTCTCGCGCACTTGGTACCACTGCGCCTCATCTGCATTGTGTGCGAAATAGGCAATTACCCTAAAACCACAATGTCCATCGGGTACTACATTAACGTGCCTGGTAATATATTTGAACACGAACTGTTTCAGAAATATGGGAAGGTCGTAAGGCCATTCAGAAGCGTGGGGCCTCACAACCCTTCGTCTTCTCTACCCGCCTGTGGATCGCCGACCTGCGAGTGTAAAGCATATTAAATTGAGTATGTGTATATGTATTTAACTACAATGACATGTACATGAAATGCATATATTCGTACCTCGTTGTAGTGCATTTCTTTTGGCATGCTCGTACCCTGATAGATCTCGTTGGGTTGGATTGTGTCTCGGCCATCCCCTGTGTGGCCTACTAACCGGCTTAGCTAGATCAACAGTTTTCAGATAAAGCGTCGAACGTACCACACCCATGATCCTGTATATCTCAGCGTTTAGACACGTCATTACATCCACAAACATGTCATGCAGTTGCCCTTCAGCGGTTTGCCTCTCCTCCTGAGTTTCTGGAATATCATTATCTCCCAAATGCAATGTCTTTCAGAACGTGTCAACGTCGATAGGATCAATTGGACGGTACGCGCACACCAACTGTTGCATCTCACATGCACATGGCAGACCGCAACTTGTTCGGAGTTCGTAACCACACAGCGCACCATCGTCCCTGATAAGGCCAACTCTTTTTGTATATTCTTCATCCACCATTGTAATACCAGCGAAAGACATTCTACCATTAAACCTACTATACAGTAAGTAGTCACTCTTTCGGTATATTTTGCTGCGGGAAGATTCCATTGCAGTCCGAATTTCATCGAAGTGCAATCGTATCATAATATTAATGTTGTGAAAAATACTTGAAAATGTCTTTCTATCCGTACCCATATCCTTCTTCAACTGTGCATGTGCACTCTCAACCCTAAAAGACAATTGACATTAAAATTCTTTATATAACATAAAGCATTATATAAAAGATCATGTAATTATACAATATACAAATCATAAATGAAATCAATAAATAACTTACATGTTCGTTGTGTGCCCTCCGTAATGCTTTATACTTTTCGTCCAATAAGACACAAGCTTGTCCTTGTGAGAATCCAATCATGTCTTTTTTAAGTACAGAATAACATTTCTGAATCTAAATTTATTTCCATATTTAGTATCAATATAATCCACAACTTCCGTGAACTGTTCATATGTCAAGGCTTTAACCACTCGCCCCCAACGATATAGAAACATATCCGTTGTAGTTTTGTCGTTGCCAGCCGATACTACATGTTTCTTGACATCCATTTTAATGTGTCTCCTATACAGTAGTTGGGTAGCATGTGGAATACTAGTTCCACAGCATTCATTAAGGCAAGCTCTCGATCAGTGATGACCATGTGTGTGTATTTGTTTCGCTCGAATAAATTGCTTAATTGCGCCAATCCCCAGTAATAACTTGGGGTAGTCTCATCCCTAATGAAAATGAACACGATATGAACATACTGAGCAGTTAGTACATGAGCTACTATTTGCAACAGAGGCATGTCATACCTGTTTGTCTTATACGTCGTATCCACAAACAACACGTACGGAAACAGAAAAAGTAGACGATGCGCCTTCTTGTGTGCAAAGAAGATGTGCCCTACTGCATTACTGTCGTCATCAACTGCGTACGCATAGAAGTATTCGTGATCATGCAGAAGTTTGAAAAAATACTGCATGTTAGTCATACCTCCCCTCGCATCCCTTTTACTTTTTGCTGATTCGTTGTACACCTGTCTTATGTGGCTGACTTTTTTCGGATCATCCGCTCACAATTAGGCCAATATATGCTTCGGTCTGATGTTAATACTGGACATGTCTGCAATCTTCTTCTTCTCCAATTCTGTTAACAGTGATTGCGCTGAATGCCAATTTCAAACTTCTTCTAATTCATGATTATGCTTACCGTTTATGGCCTCTAACTTCCAATTTTCCCCAGCAATTTCTCGTCCCTTCAGGTGAAATAGACAGTTTGTTATCTTGCTGCCTGTATTGCTCCGCCTGCTTTTCCTTTCCGATAGGGGTGCCTTCTCTCTAACTTTTCCTGATCTATCGCACCCTATCTCAACTCTACCTTTTCTCCCTCTTGTAAGGAACAGCCTCAATATTTTCGAAGAGGAAGTAATTTTTGATGTCATATTGTTTTCAGCTGCTCGTGCTTTAACCCATGCAATCATATCTTCCCTACTTCTGAACTTTTCGTTCGTCTAAAATACTTCGGTGTGGTCAGCATAAATGTCATCCCTCTCAATACAGAAATCCTGTTAATACAAAAAAGC
The DNA here is from genome assembly GCA_016801395.1 of Leptodermis oblonga. Lineage (NCBI taxonomy): Eukaryota > Viridiplantae > Streptophyta > Magnoliopsida > Gentianales > Rubiaceae > Leptodermis > Leptodermis oblonga. The sequence continues at coordinate 11,635,871 of CM028756.1, read as the reverse complement.
TGGTTCAGCATACTTAAACCTAAAAATTTAGATGCAACCAATAAATTGCACAATAATCTTGTTGCCGAGAGCCGAAATTCTGACAGAATTACGATTAGCATAGGTCAGAGGGATATTGTGAATGTCACGGCATTTTTGGGCGGGAAAATAGAGGGAAAACAAGCTTTTCGCCGGAAAAACCGACAACAGGCGACGATTTTTTTCCGGCGAAATACCACCGGCATCCTGCGGTATTTCCCCAGAGAAATACCGCCGGCGGTATTTCTGAAGCAAATACCGCCGAGCAGTATTTCTAGGGGAAATACAGCCGGACGCCGGCGGTATTTTCTTGGAAAATACCACCCGCTGCGCCAGGCACATGGCGATATTTCTCTGGGAAATACCGCCGGCGTCCGGCGGTATTTCCGGGAAATTCCGGCCGGGGAGACAGTCTCCCCGGCCGAAATGTTACAAAAATAGCAAAAAACGACGGGATAATCGCAGATCCGGGAAAAAAATCCCTCCCGGAAGAGGTTTTTTTTTTCCGAAAATGAAGGCGTATATAGAGATTTTTTTAGGCAAACTAATTTCAAGTAAAAAAATATATACAGTGTTTACTTACAGTGTAATATGGATCGTCCTCAAGTATACTGGCCATATTTGAATAAACGTGTCAGTGATGAAATGAAAAACAAGTGTTTCTGCAGTTTAATGTAAATTGAAAACAACTCACTCTGCAGGTGAAAAATGAATGGAAAACAAGTCACCTTACTTATAGGTGAAAAATGAAAAAAAAAAAATTTAACCAAAAAGGGCAAATCAGACTTTTCATAAAAAAATGTTACTGTAAATAGTAAAACGGTTACTGCGAATAGTATGCCTCTAATTTAATTACGACGTAGACGTTGTAATTTATGTCGCTTATAATACGCATAATTCCGCTTGTTCCCTTTGACCAGGTTTTCTTAAAAGATAACGAGGGAAATAGAATGATAGTTTAGACTTGTTCAATTTCAATCCCTTAATTAAATCAATTTGTCAAAGTCAAACCTCACTGTGATTGTAATTGGTAAGGAACAAATAGAATGGACTCTAATTTACTTGGTCATCTTTCAAAGGCGAAGCCCAAATCAATGAATCATACTCTACGTTACAAAAAAAAAGAAAAAGAATCATAGTCTTAAATTTTCTTTTACTTTTTTTTTTCTCAAAAATTGACTTTGAATTGATCGTGGAAATGGACCTTCCAAACAAAAACAATGCAATCACATTATTTTTAATAGAGACTGACATGACATGTATTTATTGATTAATAATAATTATTTTATAAAAATATAACTAATATATGTATGCAACATTATTTACTATTAAAAAATTATGATAAAATAGTTGAAATGCGTATCACTATTTATATTATATAAAGGTAGAGTACCATCTCCTACCAAAATGCCGACTGTTTTTTCAAGTTAATGTAAATAATAGTAGGACATGGAATTGGAGACTGTACCCACACAAAAAAAAAAAAAGAAAAAAAAAAAAAAGAAATTGGAGACTGAACAGGGGAAAGAATGAAAAAAACAATTGTAATAAAATCACAAATAAATCTAAGGCATGTTAAGCACTATCTTTCAAGTGTTTATTGTCTTCATTATCTTGTTAGGAGGGATTAATGCAATTAGTATATAACAGATTCTTCTAAACTACAAAGCAGAAGATTTTTGATTGTCAAGACAAAAATGAAAAAAGTCTACACATATTTGTAGAGTTGAATGGTTGCCGCAGATGACACGAAGAACATATTCAAAAGTTAAACTTACTTTTAAAGTCTTTGGGTGCATTGACCCTTTCGTAGGAGAAGCAACTTGTCAAATATTTATCAGCTAAACTCATCACCGCGATACATCAACAGCTAATTCAATACACCAAAAGCTATTTACTCGATACGTAATATATCAAAGGATAAACTCGATATAAGATATTTCGGTAACTAAATTCGATACGCGCTATTTCAACAACTAATTGAACTCATAACCACGATACATCATCATTTATGTACACTCAATACATTATAGGCTAAATCCATTGCCGGATATATCAAATGCTAAATTTTATATGCGTGGTTTCAAAAAATAACCACAATCCATCAAAAACTAAACTTCAATCGACAGACTATTAGACGCAAGCTTTTGTCTTTCTATTAATATTGATGAATGTCGTTAAAATTTTCGTTTATAATATAATGATATAATTAATGTCCTGTCACCGAATAGATACTATACGGATGCGTATGACACTAAAGTACCTCGGCAATAAAAGACAGCCAATATTTCATCCTTTCAATTTCTATGTATATTCGCATCACGACTTAACCAAGAATTGTATATAATTAATTAATCTATCGTTCTTCTTTTAATGAGTTTGTTTGGTTACAATCATAATTAAGGACTTGTTGAATTAATTAATCTCTGATCACATTTATATATATGCCATATGGTTGTCACTACGCAGTCTGCACATAGACCTTAGCTAGCTGCTCCTTTTTGACGGGGCCGAACGTTATTTTTTGGTTAGTTTAATTATCACACACCGTATAAGAGTAAACTTTTTATCTATAAATACAAATGGCCTTCGAGTTCCAAGCTCCACCTACAATAACTCTCACTTCACTAAATTTAATTGTCTTGTGAATTCAATTGAATTATCATTATCATATCAGCCATGGAAGTTCTTTCCCTTTCCATTTCCGTCGCGGTTCTTCTCTTCTCTTCTGTTCTTTCCATTTTCCTATTCGGCCGCAAGTCGTCGGATCATGGTTGCCCGGTCAAGCTACCGCCCGGAAGCTTCGGGTGGCCCATCATCGGCGAAACCATGGAATTCCTGTTTGGTAAGCCTGAGAAGTTTGTGGGAGATAGGATGAGGAAATATTCGCCGGAAATCTTCAAGACGAAGATCCTCGGGGAGAAAACCGCCGTCATCTGCGGCCCGAATGGTCACAAATTCCTCTTCTCCAACGAGCAAAAACTGTTCACCGCGTTTCGTCCACATCCCATGCAATATCTATTCCGTTCGTACCAATCCAAATCATCTCCCCCTCCTCCTCTGCCTCCCTCTGAATCTAATCAGAAGCCCCGAAATGACGAAGCAAAGGTCATTCGGCAGCCGGGTTTTCTCAAACCGGAGGCGCTGTCGAGATTTCTGGGAAGAATGGATTCGACGTCCGACGAACTTCTGCAAGCTCACTGGGAAGGGAAAGATGAAGTCCAGGCATACCCTTTGGCGAAATTGATCACCTTAACTCTTTCTTGCAGATTCTTTCTGGGCACAGATAACCCGGAGAGAATCGCGAAGCTGGTGAATCATTTCGACGATATTACTCTGGGTATGCATTCGATCATGCTGAATATTCCGGGGACGATTTTCTACAGGGCGAACAAGGCGGCGGCGGCGATTAGAAAGGAACTTGTGGCGGTGATTAAAGAGAAGAAAGCTGACATAGCTAAAGGGACGGCGCCGATGCAAGATATATTGTCCCATATGATTGTTCTTGCTGATCCGAGCGGGAAACACATGCCGGAGCCGGAGATTGCTGATAAGGTCATGGGGTTGATCGTCGCCGGTTACAGTACGGTGGCTACTACGGTGACTTTTCTCATGAAATACGTTGGAGAAAGGCCTGACGTCTACGACAAAATTAGAGCAGGTCAGTTTCGGTCAATGGTTACTTTCTGAAAGTTTTCCACTAAAACAATAAACGAAAGAAAAGTAAATAGTAGCGTTGAAAAATATGTGAGATTAAGACTAATTTAGGTTTTCTTTTTATTAAAAAAAATTAAAGAAAACAGTGTTATATTTTCACTTTTGGTTTTAGAGGCGGTCAATTTACTAGAATAATATTTTATATTTAAGATGATTAGGCAATTTAATTAAAGCTTTCACACTGGTAAATGAGGTGCCTTCAATTGACTGTTAAGGGCATGGATGGAATATTAACATCTCAATCCATATTTTATACGTTTACTACAACTTTTTTCTATTATATTTTCCATACACATCTGAAAACATAAAGAATTTACTCATATAGCATATATTCATTGGTCAATAATATAATATTAATAATTGTTTAATAAAAATATAATCAATTAATTTATCATTACTTGATTATAATTATTATTTTTTTCTTTAAGTTAGCGCTCACTCTCTCATGACACATGTATTGGCCCTCCCTTAATTACTACTCCCTCTCTATAATGAGAAGTGATCGTATGTCTCACTATTTATGGGACAAGTTTTTGGCCATCTCATATTTAGTATTTAGAATGGGACAGAGGGATAAAATGGTAACATTTCATTACAATTTCACCTTGAGTGTGTGAGGGTTGGATATATATTCCACAAATAGTGAGATAGATGATTTGCTTCTCTATTATATTATTGCTTTTTTAAACTTTTGAAGTGCCAAAATTTCCAAATTAACTATAAATTACTATTAAAGAAACAATACATCACTGAATTTTATATCATTCTATGAAATCTTTTTCATTTTTCTTTTTTAATACGGACATTAAACACAGTTCAAAACTACTTTGGCCGGACCATATATATATTTGTAGAAACCAGGAAAGTACACTAGTACAGGAGGTAGATAAGGGGGTTGTTGGGCCATTATTCATTAAAGAAATTAAGTTAAAGATAATCTCTAGATAAACTCTTTTATTTTTTCCATGAAAATTAATGAATAAATCTCTTGTTAATGAATTACAAGTATATTAAATTCATTTGGATAATTGGCAGAGCAAATGGAAATAGCTGCCTCCAAGAAGGAAGGAGAATTGTTACAATGGGAAGATATGCAGAAAATGAAGTACTCTTGGAATGTCATCTGCGAGACCATGAGACTTAATCCACCTCTTCAAGGCACGTTTAGAGAAGTGTTGACCGACTTCACCTATGCTGGTTACACTATACCCAAGGGCTGGAAGGTAAATACCAAAATTGTTTTACTAAAAGAGTTGAGTAGTACGACTGTTTATGAGTCACAATTTCAAATTAAAACTCTTCTAATAAAATAGAAAAAAAAATACTTTAATTGCCTTCCCTAATTACCATAGTTACTCACAGAAGGTATTGCTGACATTAGTAAAAGTGATGACAGTACTATTAATGTAAGCAATTAGTGACAACTGAAGAGAACAAAAAAAAGTTGTTTTAAAAATTTAGAGAATAAAAGTCGTACTATCTTATAATTAAAATGGTATCTTTTTGTTTTCTTGGAGGAGATACAACGACACTTTTACGATATTGGTAAAATTTGACATCTCGACCTTTGAAATAGAAAAAAGACTTACAATATATAACTGTATGATTTATGTATTTAGGGAAATAACTAATTTTTTTGATCCTCTATGTATAGGTTTATTGGACGGTGAGCACCACCAACATGAATCCAGCATATTTCAAGGATCCAGAGAAATTTGACCCCTCAAGGTACGATGAAGGTGAAGCTCCGGCACCGTACACATACGTGCCGTTCGGCGGAGGCCCGAGAATGTGCCCCGGGAAAGAGTACGCCCGGCTAGCAATTCTGGCATTCGTACACAACGTGGTGAAAAAGTACAAGTGGGAGGTTTTGTTCCCAGACGAGAAGGTCATTGGTGACATGATGCCAACCCCAGAAAAAGGACTCCCACTCCGTTTGCACCCGGCTGCTGCTTTGTAAATTAAACACCTTTTCTCCAACTTGCTTATAGAAAATGGGTTGGTGCCTAAAGTTGGATAATGCATGGCACCCACAGAGATATATAGGAGGCAATGAGTTTGGTGGAGTTTGACATGACATCATGATGATTGTCTCAAGTTTAAGTGCGGGTGGAACTAAATTAATTTGTTAAAATAGTTGGGGTTTTATTATTATTATTTTTGTGAGCACCTTTTTTTTTTTTTTTTACAAATTATCAATAAATTGATAGGTAAACTCATATAACGACCATTTCTAATCTCAAAATCGAAGATATGTCTTTTTCGTCAAAGAAAATAAAAGCTACTCCTCCTCCTGTTCTCATGGACGAGTCTTATTTAATCCTTTTCTGTTTTGAGTACAATTATGTATGAGTGTGACCCACAATCCACACATAATTATAGTAAGGGCATTAAAAAAAATGAAGTGAAAACTTATATTTGACTGGTCGGGACCAGGAGACACGCGAGTATCGATTTTAGCCTAAAAGCTAAGGTATTGTCTGTATGTTATAAAAAACAAGTGTATTAATTTAATCTCTGATATATTGTGTGTCGCATATAATTTCTAATGTATTGTGACTATGAGTTTATGTGCTGAAATATTGTTTATGAATATAGTCCTCTTCTTACTATGAATGTTACACTATGGCAAAAAGAGAGATGGGAGGCAGGTCCTAAGTATTAGGAGGCGGGTGCTGCAAGTGCGGGCCGAGAATGTGCCCCGGGAAAGAGTACGCCGCCCGCTAGCAATTCTGGCATTCGTACACAACGTGGTGAAAAAGTACAAGTGGGAGGTTTTGTTCCCAGACGAGAAGGTCATTGGTGACATGATGCCAACCCCAGAAAAAGGACTCCCACTCCGTTTGCACCCGGCTGCTGCTTTGTAAATTAAACACCTTTTCTCCAACTTGCTTATAGAAAATGGGTTGGTGCCTAAAGTTGGATAATGCATGGCACCCACAGAGATATATAGGAGGCAATGAGTTTGGTGGAGTTTGACATCATGATGATTGTCTCAAGTTTAAGTGCGGGTGGAACTAAATTAATTTGTTAAAATAGTTGGGGTTTTATTATTATTATTTTTGTGAGCACCTTTTTTTTTTTTTTTTACAAATTATCAATAAATTGATAGGTAAACTCATAACGACCATTCATTAATCTCAAAATCGAAGATATGTCTTTTTCGTCAAAGAAAATAAAAGCTACTCCTCCTCCTGTTCTCATGGACGAGTCTTATTTAATCCTTTTCTTGTTTTGAGTACAATTATGTATGAGTGTGACCCACAATCCACACATAATTATAGTAAGGGCATTAAAAAAATGAAGTGAAAACTTATATTTGACTGGTCGGACCAGGAGACACGCGAGTATCGATTTTAGCCTAAAAGCTAAGGTATTGTCTGTATGTTATAAAAACAAGTGTATTAATTTTAATCTCTGATATATTGTGTGTCGCATATAATTTCTAATGTATTGTGACTATGAGTTTATGTGCTGAAATATTGTTTATTGAATATAGTCTCTTCTTTACTATGAATGTTACACTATGGCAAAAAGAGAGATGGGAGGCAGGTCCTAAGCATATTAGGAGGCGGGTGCTGCAAGTGCGGGGGCCTCCCTTTGGCCCGCACCCGCCTCCCCACATCTAGTTATTGGAGGCGGGTGCACAATAGCAATTTTTTTTTTTTTTTTAGTGTCGGGTTTTTTTGTTTAAATTTCGTTTTCTTCAATTTATGTCTTCGGTAGGAATCGAACTCGCGCTTGCAGAATCACTTGACTCTTGCACATTAAATTTACCACTAGGCTACATATACTTATGTATTTGAAATTAAAATCGAAAGGATATCTTTATATATTTCTTTCTAAACCTTGTGATTTTTATCATCTACTAATTTATTGTCTTGTTCGAATATTGAAACATAGAAAATTTTCAAAACACTATTGAAAAATCGGCAAAATAATTTTGAGGTGAGTAAAAAAACAATGGAGATGCACCCGCCTCCATAAGCTTTGGAGGCGGGTGCATGCTCCAATAGATTGCAACATGCACCCGCCTCCAATAGATATCTATGCATCTGCCTCCAAAAGCGATGCCGGCCTCTTTGGAGGCGGGTGTTAATGCACCCGCCTCCAAAAACGATGCCTAACACCCGCCTCCAAAGGGTCCCCTGAGTGGTTTTGCACTAGTGTTACTAGTAAAGGTATCACAATCTTAAATCATCTTCCCTCTCCAAGACCAAACTTATAAGGTCTTTATATATGAATTAATGGAATTTCGTTATTAGTGCCCCTCCATTTCCTTTTACATATAACAAAGAAGTTACAACTTCGTCTCATTTAAAAAGTCAACTTTAAAAAATGTATAACTTGTTTAACCTTAAAAGTATTCTTGTATATATTATGATATATAGTGAATTTAGCTATTAATGTGTTGCCTGTGAAATGCATAATTCACTACACTTTGTCAAAGTTCCAATTTTTGACACTATATTTACTTTAAAAATTCTTTTTTTCATCACCGTACTTTAAAACACATTGCAAATTTTGACACTCCATCAAACTCCTCCACTTGGAAGCTAATTTTCGAAGGTAAAAATGTCTCATTATATAACCTTTATAAAATAAGTATAAAGAATAAAAACACTATAGGCTTGTCGTTAAAAGAGGATCTCATTATTTCAACTTTTAGTGACACAACACGGCTGTCGCTAAATTAGCAAAAAAAAAAACATTCTTCCTAAATGGCAATGACGATGATATCATACTTCCTTATCCTTTTTCTAAATTACTTTTTTTTTTTTTTTGTATGTTTTATAAGAGAAGGCACCATCTCAGATTAACGAAATGGTGGAGAATTTTCCTCAGTTATATCAAAAGTATCGATATATTCACTACCACACTAAATGCTTCAACAACGGGTACACCAAAACACGGTATAAGCAAAAAAAATACGGATCATTAACACCGGATTTAAAAAAGTAGTATTAAAGATTGATGGGAATAAAGTTAAATTGCAAGTCTTTACCACAGATCGGGTCTTCAACACCGGTTATCCTAAAATTATAAAATGTTTTACCAACACTTGAATGTTGCAAGGAAGGATTCAAACCCATGCCCTTAGCAATATAAGGATTGTTAAGGAAGCCTAAATAATCAGTCCACCTACTTCCTCTTTTGTTATTTGTTTCTTATTATTATTATTATTATTATATTATTATTATATAAAATACATAATTATTTTATACTACATATATTTATTAAAATAATATATAAACTAATGGTATAATAAACATTACTTATATTATTAATATAAGTAATCACTAAATTAAATTAAAGTATATATAAAAATAAATAATTATTATTAAAATTGCTTCAATTGAAGCGGAACCGAAATCGTGCCGAAATTGGAATCGAGGACTAGTGGTTCTAGATTCGTCTCAGAATTCGAACCGGCAGTTTTGGAACCGTTCCCCCAAGGTTCCGGTTCCACTTTCCATAGAACCATAATCGACGGTTCTGGAACCATGGTTATGTCTAGGTAGGAGGAGTAAAAAAATTAAAAAATATACTCTTTTAATGGAACAAAAAAATATTTTTGAAAATAGACTCTTCTAATGCAATGAAAGGAGTATATAATAAGGGGGGTGCTAAATTAAATGCAGGATGAAAAAATACTAAACGCGGGATGGGGAGAAAATACTTTACCATTTGTACCCATTTGATCACCCTTGCCCCCTCCCTCATGGCAGGAAGCCACCATTACATCGCCGAAGACCACCGGACATCCCCCCTTGGAATTTTTTTAAAAAAGAAAAATTTAAGAGATTCCTCACCAAATCTAGCAAGATATAAAGCTTCAGGAGCTGGGGAAATGCCGCCAAAAGGGCCAGTTGCGAAGTAGGTGCGCCTACGTCGAAAAACCAAACGTTGAGTTTCAGATCCAGCCAGATCTAGCGGATCTAATAAAAAGGGGGGGGGGGGTGGGGAAATTCAGAATTCAGGCAGTGGCAGTGATTGGCAATGGCAACAGCGACGTGGGGTGGCTGCTAGAAAGGAGGGGTAAACTTTATAAGGGCAGGGTGAAATGGGTATAAATGGTAAAGTATTATCTTTGCGTCCTGCGTTTAGCGTTTTCTTGTCCTGCATTAGCACCCTTATAATAATGACAACAATAACGATCAATTAATTATGTGTTATAAATATACTTATTAATGAATGTCCTACATTTCCCTACCTTTTCCACTACCCTCATTACCCCTTTAATTCACTCATGTAATTATCCTAGGGTAGGACTTTTGAGTGTCTTGTAATTCATGACATGAAACAATTCTTAAGCCAATTTATAGAGGCTTAAGCGAGGAAGAGAAAGGATGAAGAAAAGGAGAAAAATCTTGTCACTACTTTGCTCTCTACTATTTTGTATTTGTCTTGTTATTATATTCTTATACTTTTAGTCTTATATTGATATTATACTACTACTCTTAGTAGTAATTTTATAACACATTATCAGTAAGAGACTCTAGTCATTGAGATCGATTGTTTGACAATGAGAAGTAGTAGCGGTATAGAATCAAAGGAAGCTCAACTTATGTATGATTCGATATGTGATGTCCCTAACAATTGTTATGCAATTTTGAGGTATGTATTTATTTGTGTATTAATATATTTATGTATATATATATATTGACATGATTCATAGAGCCATGCAATATTATACTTTTGTGTGATATTCTATAATTTTGCTTTTTTGGTGATTTGAATTATTTTGTGAGAATTTTGAAAACTTGCTCATATATTACGTACTACAATGATTTTACTTGTGAAAGTCCTAACCGTAATTGGATATATTATTTTGATATTTATATGCCTGTTTCATTATCCTAAAAAATTATTTGTAATACATATTTTGATGTTTACATATGTATGTATTTTCTCACATAGTTGAAAATACAATTGAAATAGTAGTGCTAAAATTTGGGCACTTTTAATGCAAGATATCAATTTGTCCCGTTGACAAATTTAAAAGCGATATATGATCACTTGGGTGAAAAATATCAATTTGTCCTGTTGATAAATTTGAAAGAGAGATATACGATCACTTGATTACAAAGTATCAATTTGTCCCGTCGACAAATTTAAAATAGAGATAGATTGCTATACAACGATTATTTTGAATTATTATACATTTGACTTACTTTCTTTTTTGTTACGAATAAAATAATGAGCTTTGTAACTTTTGTTGAATATTCACGAGCCTCGTTCTATAAAGATATTCCATTTTCTGAAGTAAATGTGACAGTTATGCACCCATATTATGAGTGAAAATTTTATTTTCTGAAGTAAATGGAAAAATCATGAATATTCCTACAATGCAACAAGGTTCATTTCCTTAAGTAAATATTATAATTATGCATTTATAGAATGCACAAGTTAGCAGTCATGGGGGCAGGCTTTATATTAACTACTGTAATTATGATTACACAAATATGTTGAATTTACTACCAGAAGTGGAAGAATAATAATAAAATACAAAATTATAACTCACCACCAAAGTGGGGGAGTTGTGACAAGATGAAAGTAAAAAAAGAAATTGGATAACAAATGTCATCATGTAGGCCATTAAGCATGTACATGTTGTACACCAAAATATTTAGCTACTCTCTATCAAGATCATAGAAAAAAAATATAAAAAATAAAGCCAACTTTTATCTACAATTATGTTGCGAAATTATTTTTCAATTATGCACCCTGAAGGTGATAATATTGAAAATGTCTAATAAGAAATTTCTTACTTTTTTTTTTGTTATTAATTAATTTTAATTTGATGTTTTAAAATATTATATTTGTTGTTAATTTATGACTTTAATATTTCTCATGATTTATGAATGTTGTACTGAAATATATACATCATTTAACAATTTAATTTTGTGAGGAAAATAAACATTTCAATGGTCAATGACAAAGCATTATGTCCACAAGAAAATAGTACTACAACAAATTTCATATAAAGATAAGAAATAATGTTCTTATCTAATAATGTCATAAAACTATTGTTAGTACTATATTTGGTAGTACAAATTATTGAAAGTTCTGGAAGAGTACTATCATTTTACTTGGGGGAACAAAATATTGCACCTGATGATGCATTATTTTTTAAAATTTCAAAGAAATCTATTTAGATTTCTAGTGATATTTGCCGAAATGGGTATCATATATATTGCTAATAAAAATGAAGGGGATAATAAATACTTGTACATTACAAGTACTATGTATAAAGAAGCTTTTATTGAAAAGTTACCTTATTATTCCTCCAAGTTGTACTACACATATATTGCTGCAACTGAAATTTATGCAACAGTAAATCAAACATTTACAAATGAGTTTATCATGGCACAACCGGTTAGCCATCCCGGTTTTATATATAATGATGCAAATAAAATAGAGAATTCATATAATCATTCATTGAAGCGCCGAAAGATTTTCAATCCAATGAATTCTTGTGCAATACTTGTTCTCAAGGAAAACTGATATAAAGTCATTACCCTTGAAAATTTGTATAGAATCTCTGCAATAGAACATATATATGGTGATATATTTGTGGACTTTTTCACCCATCGTATATACCATTTTGGTAATTTATAATTTTGATTGATGCACAACCAAATAGTCACATTACATTTATTATTACAAATCGCAGCCTGAAGTTTGCAAAAATTACTTCCGGAGATAACTCGTTATTTTTCTTATTATATAAATAATTATTGCAAGTCTTTGGGATAAGTGTGGAATATCATGTTGTTTATATTCACACAAAAAATGGTCTAGTAGAATCATTTCATTATATGCATTAACTTATTTATATTACCTTTTGTTTCTTAGAATGGAACTCCCAATATATATTTAGGGGCATGCTATATTGCATGTTCCAAAATTTGTTCACATCAGACCAATAAAATTTAATGAAGATTCATTATCTCCCTGACAAATGACTTTGCTCAAAAACTAAAATATTTTTCATCTTATAAATTTTCATGATTGCTCAACCGCAATGCACAAAGATGAGACCTCAAAGGAGGTTAGAAATAGATGTTGGGTATGAATTTCCACTATAAAATATCTTAAAACTAAAGTTGGAGATTTGTACACTATTTATTTTACTGATTGTTATTTTTAGAAGTCAGTTTTTCAAACATCAGGGGGAGAAGAAAGAAGAAGTAGCCAAATAAAAATATTACTTGGTGTGAATTATCAATGATCCTCATATATAAAACTATATGAACAAGTTCAAAACCTAATTCATTTACAATTTTCATTTGCCAGATGTTTTTGTCTGACCTAAAAAAGTGTGACTAAATCACACATATTGGCTACTTATGCTCCAATTAAAATTGATGTCCCTAAAGGACCTTCTACCACTAATAAATACTTAAAGGCAACATTAAAGTGTGGTAAACTAATCGGTTTCAAATAAAAAATCTCGAGAAAAAAAGGAGCAAGTGATAAAGATGGCAAGATCGAGGTATCAGATATTTCTGAAGAATTTTGAAGATTAAAAAACTCTTGAAGAGTTTTTTCAGCATGACAGATAATAAGCTTTTGGAAGAAGCTTAGGTACCTGAAAGTTTTGATAATAATGAGATATCAGTTGTGTCATGTTTGACTGCTAAATATGGAACCTAGCTATGAACAATCGACGTCGATGATAAAATTGCTTATGCTGCAGCAGTTGTCATTATGAAAGAAAACGAAGATCATCAATCTGGACCTGTGAATAAATGTCGACATAAAAATTATTGCCCAAAAAAAATAAAGGAAATGAAAAGACGCAATTCTATCTAGTATAATTGAATTCAATGCTTCAAAAAGAAGTATTTGAGCGAATAATTCACACACCTGAAATGTGTAAATTGCGAGTCATAAATGAGTATATTTGTGAAAAGCAAAATAAAATAATGAAGACACAATTTATCGCACAAGTTTTTTTCCTTAAGAAAATGTATTGATTATGGGGCGTCATAATCTGATGTGGTAGATGCAGTAATTTTTGTTACTTACTTTATCTGGCAGCAAGGAAAAAATTTAAAATGCGTCTTATAGATGTCATGACAGCATATTAGAATAGCTAATGAAAATCTCTGAAAGATTTTAATTGCCTTGAAGGCATGATACAATTTATCATGATATTTATTATATTAAATTGTATAGAGCTCTATATCTGTGGTTTATTGAGAGATCCAGATCCCAATATATAAATATTGATAATTTCATTTAGAACTCCTGAAGAGTATCAAACCATTATTGATTATTTAAAGTATAATGTTGAATTGGAACTCCTAAAGAGATTCAAAAATGTTGTTGGATTAAAACATGAGTTTGAAATGAAACATTATGAAAAGACAACATTTGTCTTGGTTTCAAAATTGAGCACTTAAAAAATGGCATCTCTTTGCAACAATCTTCTTATATTGCTAAAGTGTTGAAACACTTCTATATGAATAAAGTACATACTTTGAGCAAAGTTATGATTGTAAAATCACTTGATGTGCATAAAGATCCATTTCGTCATCATGAGAATGATAAAAATTTGTTTGGTCCAGAAGTACCATATATTAATGCTATCGAAACAAAAAAAAATATATTGTATCTGGCAAGTTGTTCACAAGCTTTAAAATATGCTTGTAAGTCATGAACCACATAGGTTTTCTTTAGTTTGAAAGAACGATAAATATGGGTCTTATTTCAAAAATACACAAGTATGATTTTACAGGTTATATAGATGTTGATTACTTAACTAATCCTTATAATGCTCGATCAAGCCAATTATATGCTTCCATGCAACAGTACAACTATTTATGGGCTCTAAATTCATGAAAGAAATTATAGCTGCTACTTCTTATAATGCACACTAAGAGCATGTTTGGCTAAGATCAGTAATCCATTATATTCGGGAATAAAGTGGTTTGCTCTCAGATTTTTAAAGAGTTTCCACTACTTTGTTCGAAGATGATGTTACATGGATTGCTCAATTGCAATAATGATACTTCAAAGATTTATTCACTGTCAACTTCAACATTTTGAAAAGTTGAGATATAAGATCGGAAGGTAACAATTTAATGATGTCAAATGATGTGCTCATAAAGGGGAGTTATCCACTGTACTCTTTTTCCTTAACCAAAATTTTTTCCCACTGAGTTTTTGTAGGAAAAATCTATATTTAGGAATGATTCATGTAAAGCTGTAAAATAGCTATTGTGTTAATTTAGGAAGGTAGATAACAGGAATTATTCCCTGCCTATATTCTCTGATTTATTTTCCTGAATAGGGAACCCTGTAATTGCTTAAATACACGGTTAGTGTATAGGTAGAAATATATCAAAGAAAAACCTTTCTTTTAAGTTGGTATCAGAGTCACAACTCCCAACCCTACTTCCTCCTTTTTTTTTTTTTTTTTCGTATTCCCTTTCGTCATGTCAGACGTTTCCGCTGAATCCACCCACAATCCTAGCAGTGTTCCGCAGATCTCTCTAGCCAAAAACACTGAATCCCACTTTGTCCAAATCACTACCATCCATTTGAATGGTGATAACTTTTTGAGATGGTCCCAGTCGGTCCAAATGTACATGAGAGGCCGGGGGAAAAATGGGGTATCTGACGGGTGAGAAGAAGGCACCAGCAGAGGGGGATCCAGCCCACGAACAATGGGATGCTGCGAATTCCATGGTATTGGCGTGGCTTGTGAACTCCATGGAGAAAGAAATCAGCTCCAACTATATGTGCTATCCAACAGCGAAGGAACTCTGGAAGAATGTTGCTCAGATGCACTTTGAATTGGAGAATCAATCTCAGATATTTGAGTTGAATCTCAAACTTGGCGAAATACGACAATGGGAGGACACTGTTACAAAGTATTTCAATTCGTTGAAACGAATCTGGCAAGACCTGAATTTATTCGATACCTACGAGTGAAAATTGGCTGACGATGGGAAACACCATAAAAGAACCATTGAGAAAACCCAAATCTATAAGTTCTTGGCTGGACTCAATGTTGAGTTTGATGAGGTAAGGGGGCGAATTATTGGAAGGCAACCCTTACCTCCAATTGGTGAAGTGTTCTCGGAAGTGAGAAGAGAGGAGAGTCGGAGGAGTGTTATGTTGGGAAACAGGGTCATTGGAGCTGCAGTTGAAGGTTCGGCTTTGGCAAACATGGGAGGAGGTTATAATAGGAACAGCACATATCCACCTAAGTCTGATGAGAAACCACGGATTTGGTGTGATTTCTATAATAAACCTCGCCATACCCAAGAAACCTGTTGGAAAGTTCATGGGAAACCTACAAATTGGAAGAGCAAAGCAGAGAGATCAGGCCCTTCCAACCGGTCCCTTCCCAACGCCAATGAAGCCGTGACCAGTCCTTTCACTAAGGAGCAGATGGATCATTTTCATGCACTGCTAAAATTCAACTCATCCTCATCTGGTATTCCAACTGCCGCTACTGCACACACAGCTAATGAAATACATGCTCTTAATTGCCTTCTCAAATCATCTACTCCATGGATAATTGATTCCGGAGCATCTGAACATATGACCAATTCCTCTCAATTTTTTGACTTCTATATACCTTGTCCAAGTAATAAAAATATCAGAATAGCTGATGGTAATGTCTCACCTATTGCAGGAAAAGGTCTCATTAAAATATCTGAGGGGATAGATCTTAAATCTATCCTCCATGTCCCTAAACTTACCTTTAATCTCTTATCTGTCAGCAAATTATCTAGGGATTCTAATTATTGTGTGATTTTCTATGAATCTCATTGTCTCCAGGACTTGAGTTCGGGGAAGACGATTGGCAGTGCTAGGATGATTAATGGTCTCTATTATTTTGAGGATAAGACACCTAATAATGAAATTGATCAAGGCTTTAATAGCATTAGTTCTCTTTCTGTTCATGATCAAATAATGGTTTGGCATTATAGATTGGGCCATCCTAGTTTTCCTTATTTAAAACATTTGTTTCCAGCACTGTTTAAAAGGTTAAATCATTTATCTTTTCAATGTGAAAGCTGTTTATTGGCCAAGAGTCAACGCCAATCGTATGTTAAAACATCTTATCATCCTTCAAAACCTTTTTATCTGTTTCATAGTGATGTTTGGGGACCTTCAAGGGTTACCACAAATTCTGGAAAAAAATGGTTTGTGACTTTTATAGATGACCATACTGGTCTTTGCTGGGTTTATTTAATGAAGCAAAAATCTGAAGTTGAACAAATTTTTATAGATTTTTACAAAATGATTGAAAATCAGTTTTAAACAAAAATCAGTATTTTAAGAACTGATAATGGAACGGAGTATTTCAATAACAACTTGGGGAATTTTTTACTAGAAAAAGGTATTTTGCATCAATCTACATGTCCAGATACTCCTCAACAGAATGGGATAGTTGAACAAAAAAATAAATATTTGTTAGAAATAGCTCGTGCTATGATGTTTTACATGCATATACCAAAATATCTATGGGGGGATGCCATTCTTACTGTAGCTTATCTGATAAATAGGATGCCCACAAAGATTTTACAATACACTACTCCATTGGAATGTTTCAAAAAATAATTTCCTGAATCAAGAATTAATTTTGAATTACCTTTGAAAATATTTGGTTGTACTGCATATGTTCACATTCCATAACAGCCTAGGTCTAAGTTAGATCTAAGAGCTGAAAAGTATATTTTTTTGGGCTATCCTCCTAATAAAAAAGGGTATAAATGTTTTAACCCTGTTACTAAACGTGTTTACACAACTATGGATGTTTCTTTTTTAGAATACACTCCATATTTCTCCCAAATTTAGTTCAGGAGGAGAATTTTTTCAGTGGAACCCAATTTCTGGGACATTGTTGACCCTCTACCTAAAACTATTTTAGATGTTTCATTTAAGGAAACTCTGCCCATTGAGTCCGAATCTGCGATTGATCTGTCAGAAAAAGAAATGTAGCGATTGATTAAAAATCACAACAATCTTGAGCCTATGGTTATTCAAGGCGAAAGATCTCTGAGAGTAGTAAAGACCATCAAATCATCCCTGCACATGGTCAACCGGAAGCCCTGGGCAATGGTCCGTCAAATACTCCAGGTAACCCTTCTTCCATTCCTACTTCTGGTTTATTTCCAATTATTACTCAGCCTTTACAACTTGGCTTGACCTCCAATTCTGCACCTAAACCTACTCAAGAAGTAGTCCAAGGAACATCTGAATCCGATAACCTTCCCATTGCCCTTAGGAAAGGAACTTGTACATGTACTAGACATCCTATTGCCAAATACGTCTCATACAATCACCTATCCGAAACCTATAGAGCATTTACTACAAAAATTTCAGAACTTGTTGTGCCTAGAACATACAGGAAGCATTGGGTGAACCGAGTTGGAAATTGGCAGTGTTTGAGGAAATGAATGCTTTGAAGAAGAATGGGAGTTGGGAGATTGTAGATTTACCAAGGGAGAAGAAAACTGTAGGTTGTAAGTGGGTATTCACAATAAAAAAAGCAAAGCAAATGGAAGTGTTGAAAGATACAAAGCTAGACTTGTGGCTAGAGGGTTTACTCAAACCTATGGAATAGACTACCAAGAAACGTTTGCTCCTGTTGCTAAAATTAACTTTATTCGGGTGTTGTTGTCACTATCAGTCAATTCTAATTGGCCTTTACACCAACTAGATGTGAAAAATGCCTTTCTAAATGGAGAACTAGAATAAGAAGTATATATGAGTCCTCCACTGGGCTTCGAAAAAAACTTTGGAGTTGGGAAAGTTTGCAAACTGAAAAAGTCCTTGTATGGACTCAAGCAGTCCCCTAGAGCTTGGTTTGAGCATTTTGGTAAGGTGCTAAAGCATTATGGGTACACTCAAAGTCAAGCCGATCACACTATGTTCTACAAACATTCAAAGGAAGGAAAGATAGCCATTATGATTGTGTATGTAAATGATATTGTACTAACTGGGGATGATTCTTGTGAATTAGAGAGGCTAAAAGGTAGACTTGGTAAAGAATTCGAAATCAAAGACTTGGGTGTATTAAAGTACTTTCTTGGGATGGAATTTGCAAGATCCAAAGCAGGTATTTTTGTAAGTCAGCGTAAGTATGTGCTCGATTTACTCAGTGAGAAAGGTATGATGGGTTGCAAACCGGCTGAAACACCTACAGAACCTGGATCAAATTACAACCTATTTTACTAGTAAGGTTTTTTAATAAGGCAGTATTGTACTAAGAAAATGCACTCTTTTTCCTTCACTAGGTTTTTTCCCACTGAGTTTTCCTAGTAAGGTTTTAAGGAGGCATTTATCTTAAATGGACATTCTAGGGAGAGTGTTATAAATATTCTTATTAATGAATGTCCTTCTACATTTCCCTACCTTTTTCACTAGCCTCATTACCCCGTTAATTCACTCATGTAATTATCCTAGTGTAGGACTTTTGAATGTCTTGTAATTCATGACATGAAACAATTCTTAAGCCTATTTATAGAGGCTTAAGTGAGGAAGAGAAATGATGAAGAAAAGGAGAAAAATCTTGTCACTATTTTGCTCTATACTATTTTTTATTTGTCTCTCTATTATATTCTGATACTTTTAGTCTTATATTGATATTATAATACTACTATTAGTAGTAATTTTATAACATTATGTAATTAATTAATAACCTAGATATTTTAAGGGTGGGGAGCCACATTAAATAGTAAGTCCAACTTTTCACCCAAAAACATGTTACCTGGTTGGGTGCTGAAAAAAGAAAAAAGATAAATAAATAATAATAACAATGGAGAAAAATAATTACGAAACAAAAAAGGGTGAAAACTTAGGGGAGGGGGAAGTAAAGAAAGAAAATTAAAAAAGTATAGAAAAAGGGGAACCTTGTCAAAAAAGGAGGAAGGAAGGAAAGAAAGAAAAAGAGGAAAGAGGGGGACTGGAGAGTCAGAGTCGCGGAAAGAAGAAAGGAGGGAGTGTTTTGTTTCTTCCCGGCTGCACTTCAGCCATGTTACACTATCGTTTTTTTCGATGAGTTTGAAAACAGATTTTGAAAAATAATTTTATAATATAAAAAGTATATTTAAATAATAAAAAGTTATATTAAAAATGATAAAATTAATTATAATATATTAAATATACTATTGAAACTAAACAAAAAAACGTAAAGAACTTAAAGAAAATGAAAGCTGAATGAATTGGCTAAGATAGATATAAAAGAAAATGAAAAGCTGAATGAATTGGCTAAGATAGATATGTGCTGGGCCAAGAAAAATGGGAGCTGGGCTAAAGATAAAACAAAGGAGGAAAATAAGGCCTTACAAAAATAAAATTAAGGTGTGGGCTGTAAGAAAAAAAGTTAGGCTAAGGGACAGCAAAATCTGGGCTGGGAAATGAAAATGAAGTTGGGCCTTAAAGAGGGCTCTACAATTTAGCCCACAAAAAATATATTTTATTCCACTTAATTAATTAAACATAATAGTAATACTAAACAAACGCCCAGTCAATTTAAAAGGAATTAGTTCGTCAGTTAGCATAAATTAAGAATTAGATCATCCTGCAGCCTTGTGTCATGAAGAATGTCAAAAATATATTTCCTCCTATTGAGATACAAGCCTCAAGCTGATCTGGCAAGCTCTATTTCCAAAAGATACCATCTTATTCCCAAATCATTAATGATAAACTCAAAGTAAATGTGGTATTTAACTTGTTGAATAACTAATTCAGGACTCCATGTTGTTAATACATACATCATCAATATATACTTCGAGAGCCAGAAAAATGTCAGCAATAACTTTAAGAAACAAACCATGCTCGTGGGGAGAATGAATGAAACCAAATATTTGTATCTTGGCAGTGAACCCGTGGTTCCACAGTCAAGAGCCTTGTTTAAGCACATATTGAGACATTTTCAACGTGCAAACCTAATTAGAATCACCTTTATAATATCTTTTGGAAGGCTTCATGTATAAAACTTCATCAAGATGACCATATAAGAATGAATTATTGACATCTAGTTGATATATGTGCTAGGAGAAGGCAACTAATAGAACTAACAACAAACAATATGTAACAGTTTCAGCAACATGAGAAAAACTATCAAAAAAATTAACTCGTTCAATTTGATTATAGTCTTTTGCAACTAATTTCACCTTATATCTTTCACCTAGTGTAGGACTTTTGAATGTCTTGTAATTCATGACATGAAACAATCTTAAGCCTATTATAGAGGCTTAAGTGAGGAAGAGAATGATGAAGAAAAGGAGAAAAATCTTGTCACTATTTTGCTCTATACTATTTTTATTTGTCTCTCTATTATATTCTGATACTTTTAGTCTTATATTGATATTAAATATTACTATTAGTAGTAATTTTATAACTTATGTAATTAATTAATAACCTAGAATTTTAAGGGTGGGGAGCCACATTAAATAGTAAGTCCAACTTTTCACCCAAAAACATGTTACCTGGTTGGGTGCTGAAAAAAGAAAAAGATATAATAAATAATAATAAACAATGGAGAAAAATAATTACGAAACAAAAAAGGGTGAAAACTTAGGGGAGGGGGAAGTAAAGAAAGAAAATTAAAAAAGTATAGAAAAAGGGGAACCTTGTCAAAAAAGGAGGAAGGAAGGAAAGAAAGAAAAAGAGGAAAGAGGGGGACTGGAGAGTCAGAGTCGCGGAAAGAAGAAAGGAGGGAGTGTTTTGTTTCTTCCCGGCTGCACTTCAGCCATGTTACACTATCGTTTTTTTCGATGAGTTTAAAAACAGATTTTGAAAAATAATTTTATAATATAAAAAGTATAGTTAAATAATAAAAAATTATATTAAAAATGATAAAAATTAATTATAATATATTAAATATACTATTGAAACTAAAACAAAAAAACGTAAAGAACTTAAAAGAAAATGAAAAGCTGAATGAATTGGCTAAGATAGATATGTGCTGGGCCAAGAAAAATGGGAGCTGGGCTAAAGATAAAACAAAGGAGGAAAATAAGGCCTTACAAAAATAAAATAAAAGAGAGGAGAAATCCAAAATACCTAGAGGTGTATTAAACATTGTGTAAGAGAAAACAAAATCCAAACTAGTAACCTAAGAGCGGTGAGGTGAATTAGGGTTTGTTCCTCTTAACCAGGAATTTCTCTCTAGGTTTTCCCCTAGTTTCCCGTCCTTGTTGGATGTTTTCAATCTAGGATTTTCTTGCTGCCGCCGCACAGCCTACCCACTTTTCCCCCTCCTCACTCTTTTTAAAATTCAAATTGTCGCTTATGTACTTCTCCTGTCCTTAAATCTACAAGCTTTGTAAGGTTCACAAAACATTTTGTGAACTCTCTGTCGCTCTCTCGCTTCCCTTCCAAACTCGCTTCTCTGAAAACATGGCAGAAGAACTCATCAAAAAATATGAGGCAATGTCCATAAAAGGAATCCCCACTGAAACACTCGTGATCTCCGACCCTTCAAAAGCCAGGTCAAATAGATAATCAAGGTTTCTATCTAACTGCCCAGATATTAAGCCAAAAATGAAAGCATGCTGAATGTATTATTTTGACGCTAAAGCAGGTTTGACACTTCGTAGATTCAGTGAAAGCCACGATCTTAGGAGACAACAAGATTATTTTAAATTTCAATACATATTGGATCGAATGCGGGTATTGGATGGCTGCCCTTGGACCTTCGATCGGCCTGGTTGTTTTTACTGAAACCGATGGATCTAAGCCTATTTCACATATATCCTTGACTCATGCCTTTTGGGTTCACGTTGTAAATCTTCCATTTTCCTTCATGAACGAGCAAACATCTCTGTTGGTGAATTCTTATATTTTCACCAAGATACTGAGAGTACAGAGGGACCAACCATTCACATAAGAGTAAACATTAATGTCCACCAGTCACTAAAAAAACAATTTAAGATAGTCCATGCTAGCTCTGAATGTACTGTGTACTTCCAATATGAATGACTGTCAGATCTTTACCATGACCGTGGTCGACTCACCCATGCCACAAATGATTATGATATCAAATTGGAGGATTTGGCTTCAAAGAAAAATGTTGCTCTTACATTTGGTCCATGGATGCAATATGATCCAGATCTCTGGTTGACCAGTCCAAAAAGAAGTTTAAAAAAAAAAAAAACCTATGAATTATGGTCATGAAAAAGCTGGGCAAACCCAGTTTATTCAAGACCAAATGCTGAAAAAAAATTCTTCCCAATCCAGAAACTTTGAATGCTAAAGGCCTGTGTTTTTTACTCAGGACTCAGTCCTTGTTTGGGTTGGTTTTGAGTTTGAAATCCAAAACCAATCCAAACCAGTGTTCTTTAGCCTTTGGTCTCAACCCTACTCTCAACCCAAGTTTGAGTCCAAAACCAAACCCAAAACCTTAACTTCTAAGAACAACCCCACTTAGTGATTTTTTTTTTCTTCTCCTTCATCTCATGAAAACTATAGCCGAAACCCTATGCCGAACTACCCGATCCATCCACAGATTATGATGAACTGTAGGCAAAACAAAAGCTCGTAACGGCGTGGGTAGCAACGGCAACTCCTCTTTGTTAGGGTCGGAGGTAACGCCATCTCCATCTCTGTTTTTTTGGTTAAGTTTTCAAGGGAAATTAAAAAAAAAAGGGCTTGCATAGACTCGAAAAAGTGATGTGAATACATCTGCATATCTCCAGTTTGGAATAGCAGGTAAAGCAATTATCGTTTCCATATACAAATTTTGAGCATTTTCCAGTACGATTCGTTTGAGGTCTCCCATGCTCTGTTAACAATGCCAGTGCTGATAGGATTCCTGAGGAGTGGGTGTATACAAAAAACGATACCGCTGTGATGAACAACATCAAATTGTACGGTGCGTCGCCGAAGAAGAGAACACTGGCAAACCTGGACAAACCGAAAAAGCAAATTGCGAATTTCCTCTAAAAACTAAAAGTAGATACCAACTGAGAAGGCAGGGCAACGGGATTCTGGCCCAATCAAGCTATCCTACCGGCAAGGCCTCCTAAGAGGAATGTTTTGTAACAAGAGAAAACCAATTGGGGAATCGTCGTGGGTCGACCCGGGTTTGACCTGTCTATTGACGTTAGGGTGAGAGCATCCTGAGCTACCTCGCCGTCGGTGATTAAATGGATGAAGGTATTCTTTGAGATTGGCCACGGGTTTGAAACCCATGTTGTTTACCTAAGTTTCAATTCTGGTTTGAAACCATAACTCAGAACCTTGTTTCTTAAAAATGGGTTGAAACCTATTTGGTCTGAGTTCTGGTTTCAAACCAGAACTCAGTTTTGGGTAAAGAACAGGTCCTAAGCCTTCCTTAGCGGAGAAAAAGGCACCAGCTGACAAACTCATCACTCTACTAAACCAAAATTCTAACTCACTTTTACTTTCTTATGTTTAAGAAACTTGGACTTTAGCTTAACAAAGTCAAACAATCTCACGGCTGATCCAGAGATCTAAGCGCCCATCCTTACCTCGGAACTTCCTAATACTCAACGCTCTTTGCCAAAGCGCACCTCCAAAAATGAGGACTTGGAGAGCCCCTTCTTCGTCTCAGCTCCCGTTTATGAAGAAACAGCCTCAGCCAGAATTATTAAAAAATTCCAGAAGACCTCTGCCTCAAAAGTCCAAAAGTCAAAGACCTACAACAAGAAAAATCCCAAAAAATAACTACCATAAGAAAATGAGCTACCAAATACAAATCACCATTGCTCCAAAAAATTTTGGCAGATGAGTTCACTCATAATGCTGACATAAAAAATAAATCTTGCCAAGGGGTCACTGTTGGAGCTCAGTCCAGCAGCTAGAGCAACACAATGGTCCTTTCTAACCCCACTCTAATTCAACTGCAGAGGTTGGCAATGTTTCCCAGCCCTGCCAAACACCATGAAGATCCTTTGTGCGTTTACTTACTTTCATTCTTGGTTTACACAACAAAACACACTTATCACAAAATGATTGTTTTAAACAACCTAATTCACCTCTCCCCTCTTAGGTTGCATCGTTTCTCAGTTGGTGTCAAAGTTAGGACCTCAAATTAAGGTTTAAAAACCTTGAGGTAACTCAAGAATGAGAACTAAGGCTACTTCATTCAATGAGAGTGAAAATTTCACCACTAAACCTCCACTCTTTAGTGGAACCAATTTTATTGGTTGGAAAGATAGAGTGGAAACCTATCTCAAATTTGTTGACTATGATTTGTGGTGGATGTTCCAACTCTTGTTACCATTAATGATAATAGAACTATGAGGAACAAGAAAGAAATTAACTCAATGACAATGAAAATAAAAGTCTCTCGATGAATGCCAAATCTAAAAATACTTTGTACATTCTAGACATTCATGAATCCAATAGGGTTAAGGGGGGTAAAAGTGCCCATGAGATGTGGCTAAAACTTTCATGAAGGAAGTGCTAGTGTCAAAGAGAAAAAATATATATATTCTTGTTTCTCAATGCGAGTCTTTTAAAATGAACCAAATAAATTTATAGATGGTATGTTTCGTAGATTCAATGGTTTAATCAAAGACTAAGAATAGCTCAATAAGGGTTATTCTTTGAATGAGAAAAATAGAAAATCCCTCCATGTTCTTACTAAAGACTTCAATACTAGGGCTATCATCATTGAAACTTTAAAAGATTTGAATTCCCTCTCTTTTGATGAGCTAATGTCAATTAGGGATAGGCACAAATTAGTTTCCATGAATTGCGGTTTCCACGAATCGGTTTCCTCGAAGTTTAAATTTTTTTGGCCAATTCGAAAACAAAACCTAATTTGTTTTAAAACCGAAGAAACCAAATCAAATTCGGTTTGAATTCAATTTGGACCATGGAAACCGAATTCACAAATTTGTTTCCAGAATTAATAGTTTAACACAGTAAGACTTTAAAGAAAATGAAAGAAATATGGGAGAAGGAAATAGGATGAGTAAAGAAAGAAAGATAATGAAGAGAAGAAAGAAAATAGATGAAGAGAAGAAGCACCGTCCAGTTCCAAATCCACCATAGCCGCCCCTTCCCAAATCAACAACCCCTACCATCTAACAACAACAATCAACACCACCATAGCCTTCTCCAAAAAATTTGATGGCTAAGAGAAGAAAATGAAAGAGAGATGGGAGAAGGAATAGGAAGAGTAAAGAAAGAAAGATAATGAAAGAAGAAAGAAAATAGATGAGAGAAGAAGGGAACAGAGGTGGGTTCGCAGGGAGAAAGAAAAGAAGAAAAAGAAGGGGAGAGGGAGGGGGGGAGAGATGTGATGGGCAGAGGAATTAAAAAATGAGAAGTATAAAATTTTAAAAATATAAATCATATATCCCAATTTGGTTTTCGAATCAGTTTTCGGGTTGGATACCAAATTCGAATACCAATTCTAAAACCGAATCATAATTCAAATTTCATTTCAAACCAAACCTAATTCGAATTGGGTTATTCGAATTCGATAAATTCAAATTCGATTCGATTTTCGAATTGGAGACCAAACCATGCCTACTCCTAAGTCAATGCTCAAAATTCAAAAGATGATAGTTCAAGATGAAGAAAGTTCAAAAATCAAAAAGGCCATTTTCCTCAAACGTCCAGATTGAGAATGATGAGGAAGATGAAGATGATGATTTGTCTCTTGATAAGATAAATCTAATGACTAGAAATTTTAAAAGATACTTTAGAAAGAACATTTAGAAGAAGCCCTTTAAGAAGAAAAATGAGGGTCCAAAATGCAACAAATGTCAACAAATGGGTCATTTCATGGCCAAATGTCCAAGGAAAGAAAGGAAATCCTTGAGAAAAAAGGAAAAGCCATTGCTTATGGATGAAAGTTGGGACGAGGCCAATTTGGATGAAAAGGTAGCCAAAATGCAATTCATGGGTTGAATGATGGGGTAAGTATTCATAACTCCTATCCTTATCCTTTGAAGATATTTGTGTTGCTGATGAAAATAAATTGAACATGAAATAATCTTTTAAATTACATTGAGTCTTTCACCTTGAATCTAGAAAAATATTCAAAATTATGTGCAAATTTGGAAAAGAAAAATTATGCTTGCTAAGTCTTGTGTAGGAAAAGAAAGTTGAAAATGAACATTCAAGTTGAAACTACAAAATGCTCAAAGAAAAAAGAATGCTTTTCATGAAAATCTTAAAAATGAGCATGTCATTTTAAGAAATGGATAGATGATCTTAGTGATATAAGTAAATTCACAAGGGAAAAGAGAATCTTGACAAATTGCTTGGCAATCAAAAATCATATATATGGTGATAGAAGTGGTATATGATATTACACTTTTGCACAAGCATCCACTAGTTCACATGAATTGGTTGTTACAAAGCATGTTTCTCTTAATGCTATAAATGCTTCTTTAAAAAAGGCTCATCTCTCTTATAACTATTATGAAATTTTTAGACATGTATCTTCTAGATGCTATGCTATAAAATTACAAGTTGAAAATTGTCACAAGATATAGGTTATTAAGACTAATTCTCATGGACCCAAAATCAAAGGGAACCAATTATCATTTTATTAATCTTTTGTCATAGGGCAATGAAACTTTCTTGAGAACTAGGTTGATAAGGTGATAAGGCGGCGCTTGCGCGCTTGCCTTGGATGTGAAATATGTATTGAATAAAATGATATGTGAATGAATGTGCAAACTAATATGATGAAGGTAAAAGAAAAGCTAATTATATAAACAAATCATAGAATATTGTTTTGAGGCTCATGAAGCGCAATATTGCCATAGACAGCAACCGAAAGAAAGTGACTGAATAGCCGACAGAATATAATGTCAGGAAATATGCCACAACAGAGCCTAATGCCTCATACGACATCTAAAAGTAATCTAGTTTCTAGTTCATAAAATAACTAAAGAGGGGTAGGCAACAAAAGGCAGACATCAGAGGTAGTAACGTCAAGCAGTCGGAGGAGCAGGCAACTCGTTCACATAGAATGCAAGTTCGAATTTTCGTCCAGACCAGCAGGGGTGACAGGGAGGAGAGTGAAGTGTAGCATTTTTCCAATGGCATTGTCATTTGATACTGCAAGATTCTTCCAATTACCTCTTAGCCCTATATGTGTAAACCTTGCATTAGGGCATCGTTCATCGACAAATGCATTTTGAGCCACCCACGATGGCTTAAAATAGCGCATGTGTCATAGTTGTAGAGCTGGTGAATGCGAGCAAAGAGGATAATGTGTGAAAGATAACAAATGCCTAATTTATTGAACTGGAGTTGATAAGGTGATAAGGCGGCTATGGTGGTGTTGATTGTTGTTGTTAGATGGTAGGTCCCCTACCATCTAACAACAACAATCAACACCACCATAGCCTTCTCCAAAAAATTTGATGGCTAAGAGAAGAAAATGAAAGAGAGATGGGAGAAGGAAATAGGAAGAGTAAAGAAAGAAAGATAATGAAAAGAAGAAAGAAAATAGATGAAGAGAAGAAGAGGGAACAGAGGTGGGTTCGCAGGGAGAAAGAAAAGAAAGAAAAAGAAGGAGGAGAGGGAGGGGGGGAGAGATGTGATGGGGCAGAGGAATTAAAAAAATGAGAAGTATAAAATTTTAAAAATATAAATCATATATCCCAATTTGGTTTTCGAATCAGTTTTCGGGTTGGATACCAAATTCGAATACCAATTCTAAAACCGAATCATAATTCAAATTTCATTTCAAACCAAACCTAATTCGAATTGGGTTATTCGAATTCGATAAATTCAAATTCGATTCGATTTTCGAATTGGACCAAACCATGCCTACTCCTAAGTCAATGCTCAAAATTCAAAAGATGATAGTTCAAGATGAAGAAAGTTCAAAAATCAAAAAGGCCATTTTCCTCAAACGTCCAAGATTGAGAATGATGAGGAAGATGAAGATGATGATTTGTCTCTTGATAAGATAAATCTAATGACTAGAAATTTTAAAAGATACTTTAGAAAGAACATTTAGAAGAAGCCCTTTAAGAAGAAAAATGAGGGTCCAAAATGCAACAAATGTCAACAAATGGGTCATTTCATGGCCAAATGTCCAAGGAAAGAAAAGGAAATCCTTGAGAAGAAAAGGAAAAAGCCATTGCTTATGGATGAAAGTTGGGACGAGGCCAATTTGGATGAAAAGGTAGCCAAAATGCAATTCATGGGTTGAATGATGGGGTAAGTATTCATAACTCCTTATCCTTTGAAGATATTTGTGTTGCTGATGAAAATAAATTGAACATGAAATAATCTTTTAAATTACATTGAGTCTTTCACCTTGAATCTAGAAAAATATTCAAAATTATGTGCAAATTTGGAAAAGAAAAATTATGCTTGCTAAGTCTTGTGTAGGAAAAGAAAGTTGAAAATGAACATTCAAGTTGAAACTACAAAATGCTCAAAGAAAAAAAATGCTTTTCATGAAAATCTTAAAAATGAGCATGTCATTTTAAGAAATGGATAGATGATCTTAGTGATATAAGTAAATTCACAAGGGAAAAGAGAATCTTGACAAATTGCTTGGCAATCAAAAATCATATATATGGTGATAGAAGTGGTATATGATATTACACTTTTGCACAAGCATCCACTAGTTCACATGAATTGGTTGTTACAAAGCATGTTTCTCTTAATGCTATAAATGCTTCTTTAAAAAGGCTCATCTCTCTCTTATACTATTATGAAATTTTTAGACATGTATCTTCTAGATGCTATGCTATAAAATTACAAGTTGAAAATTGTCACAAGATATAGGTTATTAAGACTAATTCTCATGGACCCAAAATCAAAGGGAACCAATTATCATTTTATTAATCTTTTGTCATAGGGCAATGAAACTTTCTTGAGAACTAGGTTGATAAGGTGATAAGGCGGCGCTTGCGCGCTTGCCTTGGATGTGAAATATGTATTGAATAAAATGATAATGTGAATGAATGTGCAAACTAATATGATGAAGGTAAAAGAAAAAGCTAATTATATAAAAACAAATCATAGAATATTGTTTTGAGGCTCATGAAGCGCAATATTGCCATAGACAGCAACCGAAAGAAAGTGACTGAATAGCCGACAGAATATAATGTCAGGAAATATGCCACAACAGAGCCTAATGCCTCATACGACATCTAAAAGTAATCTAGTTTCTAGTTCATAAAATAACTAAAGAGGGGTAGGCAACAAAAGGCAGACATCAGAGGTAGTAACGTCAAGCAGTCGGAGGAGCAGGCAACTCGTTCACATAGAATGCAAGTTCGACATTTTCGTCCAGACCAGCAGGGGTGACAGGGAGGAGAGTGAAGTGTAGCATTTTTCCAATGGCATTGTCATTTGATACTGCAAGATTCTTCCAATTACCTCTTAGCCCTATATGTGTAAACCTTGCATTAGGGCATCGTTCATCGACAAATGCATTTTGAGCCACCCACGATGGCTTAAAATAGCGCATGTGTCATAGTTGTAGAGCTGGTGAATGCGAGCAAAGAGGATAATGTGTGAAAGATAACAAAGAATGCCTAATTTATTGAACTGGAGTGACTAAAATAATTAAGTGATTACCAGCTTATGATACATGGCAATGAATTCCTGAAAGCGCAATATGAAGGTTCCATGGCAATTCACCAATATTCTGAAGTGGCTCTGCTTAGATAAAAAGTGTACAATGGAAATTGATTTTAGTCATGTTGATCAATATAATGAATAAAATTAAATAAAGTTTTATAGGTGTGTTGCCTTGAAGTGGGCCAACTGGCAAAGGATTTTGTAGCTACATTTGTTCTCTTGGAGCAAGAGCCTCTTCAAGCTAGGCCAGAGTAGGAGCTTCTTCCAGCTGGATTGGAGCAGCAGCTTCCTCAAGCTAGACTGGAGCCGAAGCATCTTCAAGCTGGACTTTAGCAGAAGCATCATTAAGCATGACTTCATCGGGAACATTGGCTGGAAGGTCCGCATCTACTTCTGGAAAAAGGGGTGCTGGTACGGGCTCTGGTTCAGAAATATGATTTCTTAGTGTTGCTGGACTTCCTCAATGCTTGGTTCTTGCGGGAAATCTTAATAATGGAAACCAAAAAAAAAGTTACCAATGTCATAATATTGATGAGAAAGAGTAGTATAATGTAATACATAAATTTTTTTTTTATTAAACTATGGTGTAGGGGAAACATTACTACCATAACGGATGAAGTCAGTTGACTCCCAGCCCTCAGCGTAGTAACATTGACATAGAAATGTGCTCCTCCCAGAAATGTAAAGACCATGCGCACCCCACCGACTAATTTATGCTTGCGAGAAAAATCTTTACCTGTAAGAAAAAAGCCATTTCGATGCAGAACATTAGCTAAAACAGCTATCTCACCATTCTTTGATATGAGATAGAGTGTTTCTTTCTCAGTGAAATTGTGAAGGGACATCCTGTATGAGGTGAAATTCAGGTCACTTTTTAAACAAATGTAGCTGAATAGAATGTTAGTAATTATTTTTTTCTATCTCTTACCAAATTGTTAGCAATAGTGTTGTTCAAATTTGCCAAGAAATGAAATTTGAAACGATAATTGTCAGCAAGATGCGGGAATTTCTCATGTCCATTTGAACAGAATAAGCGCAGAGAGAACTCATTGTCTGCATTAATCACAAGCTGGATGAATTCCTCCAAATGTGCATTGATAGCTTTGCATGCTTTCTTCAGTTCAAATCCATACAACTGATAGTTGTTCACAATCATGCGGATCTTACAATCAAAAAAGCCCTTGAGAGTGAAAACCCTTTGTATTCCATCAATCAAAGAGTCATCTAGATGATGGTACCTCTTAGGAGTGGCTTTAAACAAATGAGATAAATAAGCATAACAATATTAGTAATCGTCCTGATACGAATACTTGCAAATGATATCCACAACTTAATTCTGATTCTCAAGTGTAATACAATGAAATAGCAACATCATGCAAGGTTGTTAAACTCGTATTTTGAGTTAAACTCATTTTAGATTTAGAACCGGAATCGTAGAATCGGACCATAGACTCAAAAAATAGTTTAAAAGTGTATAATTAATTTTTTAATAATTTTCTCAATCACAATATATGCACATATTTAATTATACTTAGCAAAAAACTTAAACAAAATAAAAACTGCATTATAAGTGTGAAATTAAAATTGTCAAACAAAATAATATCCTTAAGTAACCTCAAATTTCAATACATCATGATCAAATTCAAATCATTAATTCAACAATCCATAGCAAAATAGCAATAACATAACATAACATGCCCATTTATAATCATACCAATAATTAAACATCTTTCTCAAATCCATAACCCTCAAAAGCATCATTCTCATTGCCTTCTTCATTTTTCCTAACATCTTGAAAATTCACATCCGTTATCATTTGAATATCCTCGTCATCTTCATCAATCAAGTGAAACCCTTGTAACTGATTGACTTGTTTTTTCTTTCGACAACATTCTCTAGTACTAGGTCCTTCATCAGCTACATTAAACAACAACAAAATAGAAACGGAGCATACTTAACATGTAGCACTAATATATGAAAGCTAATGACAATTGATATGATGATAAATAGAAATAACATACATACCCGGATTTGTGAAGCAATGATCTCAGGTTGCTCATCATCATCTTCTTCTTCTCCATCAATTTCTTCTTCATCTAAAGCATCATAGTCTTGATCTCCAGCTAATTTCTTAGACCAACTTTTGTCTTGGACAACACAGAATCATTTTTCTCTTTTATCCACTCATCACCAGATGAAATAGTTTCTATGAGACTTTCCTTATCATTTACCACAATTAGTTTTTTTTTTCTTGAGTGAATTGCTCAGTTCATCACAAACCTTTGGTCATGTTACCCGAATCGACACAAACCTTTCAAAAACATTACAAAACATGACATTCCATCTACCCTCTCCGTTAACCCACTAATAGTTCCTCTTTTTCAAGGGCAAAATCATCTTATTTTAAATTCCTTGCCTTAACTTTCCCTTATTTTACTTTTATTATCAAACAAACCCACAATCTTTAATTTTACAATTAATTTAATACCTATTTATCAAACCATTACGTTTTTTTTTTCTTTTCATTTTTTATAAATTTAAATTTAGTTTAACATTTCCTTTTCTAAATTTTTTTAGTGTTTCATTTACTTTTAAATTTTTTTTCAAATTTCAATTTTTCCATATTTTATTTATCATATTTAATTTTTTAAAAAATAATTGTATTTATTTAATCTTAAGTAAGAATATTTAAATTTCTTATTTGGCCTAAAGTATAAACAATTTTTATTACTTTACTTATTCTCTTTATTTCCATATTACTCTAAATAATTAATGACAATTATAATCATTATCCTTCTCCACTAATTATTCCTCTACATTCTAATTCCAATTTTTTTTCCTTTTTAAATTCATTGCCAGTTGCTCATAATCATCACCATCAATCTGTTCTCCACCCCCGCCGAACCTCCACCAATACAATAAGCATAGTCATAGTATACAAGCTCAACCACCATAATCACCACTCACAACACAACTTAAAACCCAAAATCCAAAATCTATGACATAATCATCACCATCTATCTGTTCTCCACCCCCGCCGAACCTCCACCAATACAATAAGTATAGTCATAGTATACAAGCTCAACCACCATAATCACCACTCACAACACAACTTAAAACCCAAAATCCAAAATCTATGACAAAATTCTGGACCCAAAATAAATTAACCTACGCAACAAAGGAAAAAGTTGCGATCAAAGAATCTTTGCCGAAATATAAATCGATGAACGAATAAACAAAGTCAAACAAAGCAAGTTACTTTCACCGAACTAGCTACATTCATATCAAACAATCAAATACTCCAAGTCTTGAATTCTTAATTCAAAAACCAAAACCGACTAAACCAAATACACAATTCTAATATGTTATTTGATTTAATTTTCTTCGTTAAAACAATTAACCAAAAATCTTAACCTAAACAAAGTTAGAAGCATCAGAAAACAACATCCCCACAAACAAAACAAAAAATCAACACAGCAATTGTCGGCGTTGTCACTGTCTTCAACTGCGCCTCAGATCTGTTGAATGCCGTTATCTCCATCTCATCGATGCCATCTCTTCGCGTTTAGCAGGGGTCCGATTGGCTGAGGATTATCTTCCTGCAATCGTTGAGTGCCGACATGAAATTCTAGGGCAGGAACTCCGAGAACTTCAAAGAATCATGTGTTCCAGGACTTCAACTTTCATATTATTGTAATCTCTGATGAGTTCGAGGGGGAAAAGAAGGGTTATGTAGGAAGCAAGGTCGTTCCGGGATCCACCATGCAATTCAAAAAGCCATTGAATGCTTTGGCTAGTCCAAAGGTTGAGAATGATTGGCTTGTGTGAAAGTGATGGAGGAGGAGGGAGGAGTGCGGCAGACAAAGAGAGAAGGTGAAGAGAGGATATGCTTAGGGTTAGTTGGTGGAGGTGGATGAATAGTAAAATGAATTTAAAATGTAAATAAAGATTAGGGTTAATATATTTTTAAAAAAATATGAAAGAATGAGGGTTTGTTTTGTATATACAGTAAAATAATGGAAATATAAGGCAAATAAAAAGAAAATTGGACCATTTTGTCCTCAAAAAAAGGGTTATGTTTAGTCTTTAACGAAGGGACTTGACAGAATGTCATGTTTTGTAACGTTTTCGAAAGTTTTGTGCTGCAAAAACTGATTTTGGAATGGTTGTGTCGATTTGGGTAACATGGCCAAAGGTTTGTGATGAACTAAGCAATTCACTCTTTTTTCTTCCTATTGTTTTCCTTTCCAATCTTCAGTTGTACATCACATAAACCAGATCATTCATTTTCTTGTGTTCCAAGCGATTTCTCCTTTTTGAGTGCACTTATTTGTCAGTAAAAGCATACACACATTTTCAAAGAGCTTGTCCTAAATTAACACCAGTCTAAAAAATGAGATTGCATAAAAACAAAATGGACAAAAAAGAAAATCATTACCATTTCAAATGCACTCCAATTTCGTTCACATCCTGAAGACTACAAGTCAAACTTAAAATTTTTATAGCAAAGTTTTGCAATTCTGGACACTCAACCCCAAATGCATGCTACCAATGAGTTAGATTAAAAATAAAGAATAATAAACAATAGATCATTTCGATATTTTCAATAAATAGTTGATTATAACACTTAAACATGAAGAATACATGGAGATTTGTTGAATCTTGATCTAACAGCTAATTCACGTTGCAAATTTAAATAGATCAATTGTTCATTGATTTTATGTAGACCTGCTTATTAGGAACTATCCTTTCCATACATGCATAAAGCCCTTTTAAGATTGTGCTGCTTTAAAACCTGGGGTATACTGATATTGAGGATTCAAAAAAAAACCAAATGCATGCAAAGATTGACTGAGCATCTCTTCTCATCGCTTATCAATAATAGCAAAAGCTAGTTCATATCTACAATAGGATAAGAAAACTAATAAGCAAATACTCTAACGATAATATGAGATTAATAAATTAAAGATCATACCTTTTTTTGATGCCCTTCACGTATATCTTGATTTCCTCCTTTGCATTTTTCATTACTTTGTAAAGAAAACCCATAGCTTGTATAGCATCGAATCCACCAACCTCAAAACTTTAATAAGTGAATTTGCAATCTTCAAACGCTCCTCAACATTTGGTTATATACTATGAGAATAAAACATGACACTACAAACTTGTTCTCCCTTTTTTCTTTTTAGCATAAGTGCTAAATTTCCACTTCTCTGAAGGCAAAGAAGCAAAGCAAATCAACTTTCAATTCATTGAGGCGTCTCATAGTCAAATGTAGCAAAGCGTGTCATGGCAAGTCTAACCAACTCCTTGCCTTTCGTAAACTCTTTCATCCAATTAACCACCATAACCTAGGAGTAAATGTAAGAAACCACTAATTTAGCCTTAACAATGGTATCTTTGTCAATCGGATCATTCTTGTCAAAATCGTGTATCATCAAATCTAAGCAATGAGCCACACAAGAAGTCTAATACAAATTTTTTTTTTTCCATTAATAATCTCCCAGCTAACTTGTAATTAGTAGCATTATCTGTAACAATGTGCAAAACATTCTCTTCCCTTGTGTTTTCAACCATTTCATCAAGCATTTCAAATATCTTGTCAGTTGTTTTATAAATGCTTGTCGTATTGACAGAACGTATGAACACAGTTCCTTCCAAACTATTCACAAGAAAATTGCTAATTGTTCTCTTTCTTTTATCTGACCAAGCATCTGACATAATAGAGCGACTAATTGATTTCCAATGTAATTTATGTCTTTCAATTACATTCATGGTTTCATGTACTTGTTTCTTCAATAAAACTCACTCAATCTATGATATGAAGGTGGTTTATATCCCCTACCATATGCCTCTATTTGTCCAACGGTTAGAGCAAAAAGAGGATTATTTGAAACATTAGATGGAACAGCACTTGTACAGAATAATTTAGCAATTGTATCATCAAGTACAACACTTTCTGCTTTTTCAACTTCTCATTTGAAGTTGTTTGTCTTCCTCCACATTTTATTTTAGAGACAAATTTATCCATAAGGCCTTGTTCAAAGCTTTCCATTTCATCATCTTCTTCATCTACGAAATCAAATGAAGGATCAAACTTTCTTTTATTATTTTTGGAGGTCTCCAAGTTCATACTCTTAGACATCATTAATTCAAACATATCTTTCCTAACATCATCTGGAACTTGAGCATACCCAACAACATCTTTATGAGTCCAACCAAGGTGTTGTTTTAACCTATTAAAACCTCCCCAATGCTCATTTCCACAGTATTGACACTTGTCTTTTTTCTTCTTTTTTTTTGACCAATTTCAATTCCTTGTTTCCATCCAACATCTAAACGTATACAGGAATTTTGCTTCTTTGAAGATACATAAGTAGATGCCGCAGCAGAACCAGAACCAGAAGAAGATATCTCTAACTTAAATATGCAATAGCACAAAAAAAAAATGACACTAATTTTAATTAATCAATAGACAAAAAAACACTGATTTTAATTAATCTAGTAAGCAAGTTCTTGCTTTTGGCCAAAACAAAATCAAATTATGAAGCATATAACCAAAAACAAGCTCAAATTCTGAAGCAAACAATCAAAACTATTACAAAACAAGGATGTAACAGTTTTAGTTAATTAGTTAACTCATTTTCCAGCAAGCAAGTCTAGTAGCATAAACTCGATTAGCTCAGAAGCAATCAAAAAATTGAAAGAGCATAAATTAACCTTTAAAGTTCTTCAGCTCATAAAACTGAAAAATCTGAATGGTTGATTGCTTGAGCAGTTGAGCTAAAGCCCGGTCCCCCCCCCCCCCCCCGATCACGTCTCACTCTCACCCCATCGCCGATCGCTCGCAGTGTTGCAAGCTTGTAGTTGTTCAATGTTAATGTCGATCGACTTTCTTGCGACTTTCTGTCTCTGTTTCCTGAAAATTAGGGCAGTCAATATTTTCCAATTTTGTGAGATTAAATGTTTGGGTGGTTAGGGCCAAAATTGGTTATTTTGAAGAAAAAACTCATTCCAGCAGCCCAACCCATAAAAATTTACAGCACAAGGATGATTTTTTGAACTCGAACCAGACTCGTACGAGTCAACTGATCCCAGCCGAGTCTAGTCTGAGTTCAGCTTGGCTAGCAATCGTATGCGAATTTGACTCGATTTCGTGTGTTCGGCTCATAAACTCGGGGGAGTTTATGAGTCTACGGCCGAGTTTAACAACCATTATGTATAGCATCATATGAATAAATATATCAACTCTAAGTTAGGAAGTGAGCAACAATTTACATTAAAAAAAAAAACCAAATAAGGAAAGCAATAAGTTTAGAAAATTCCAAATGTTATCTTCTTCCTTGATTTCTGAACCTAAATCTCAAATTTGAATGTTATCTTTCCACAGAGTCCCCAAATATTGGTGTTCAAGTCTAAGAATCCAAACCTACACCACATATGTTGAATAAACAGCATAAGAAGCTACTAAACTTGAAAATTAGTTCACCTCATGAACATAAAATTTTCACTCTTTTCATTGGAGTCTCATTCTTTTGTAAAGGAAAAACAAAATTAAACAACCCTAGGTAGTGAATATTAAATCAGCGTCAGCTCAAAAAAGCTAAAAAAACCAAAAAATAGAACAATAAAATGAAAAAGAAAAAGAAAAAAACAGAAGGTTACTTTATGTATTTAATTTCCATCATCCTTTGAAAGGTAGTTCAATATAAGCATACAATCATCATTATTAATTCTTGGAAGGTGTAAAGAATAATGTAGGGGACATGAAAAAATTAAACTAAAAAAGTAGAGAAGAAAAGCATAAATAACAGGAAGAAAAAATGTATACATTCATAAGAAACAAAATTTTACTCTGTTTCATGCTTCTGAAGCTTAATTTCTAATTTTATTTCTATCTTTCATAATCTCTGATATCATTGTTCAAGTGAATGAAATTAAAATTTACACTAAACCTAGTAAGTAAAGAGCATCAAGGGCCTATAAAAGCTCAAAAAGAAATAATTTAAAACATTAAAATTTTCACCTATTTGACTGCATTTTCATTCTTCATATAGGAAAAACAAAATGGACAACCCTAGCTAGTGAATGCTAAAAGAACATTAGCTCAGAAAACACTAAAAATCAGAAAAAGAACATTTAAGCAAAGAAAAAATAAAAAAAATAAAAATAAAAGTTCACTCTAGAAATTGTAATGCTCATCATAATGTTTAGAAGCAGCAAAGAATAATCGTTAGATATGAAGAAAATTTGAAGATATAGAAGATGACTTACCACGAGATATATTAGGAGGTTGAGATCTTGGTGAGACAACTTTGGGTGTTCATAGCTAGTAAGAAGTTTCGTTGTATGGTGATTTCTACTCCAGATGGTTGATTTTCTTCTAAAGGAAAACCTAAAATTTATACTATCAAATTTTCTCGTTGCTTCATGTTCTCTTCTTCCTATAGGAGAGAAATTATGTCTCTTGAAACTATGAGATAAGCAAAGGAGAACGGTCATCTTTATTCCTCTGGAACAGCAAACCAAGAGTTGAAATTAATTAGAGTAGTAATAATTGTTGTTTGCCAAGAATAAATGGTCAAATCCTTTGGACATGGAAGAGACGGGATGAAGGGAGCTCTTTTTGGATTCGTTGCAGTAATAAGGTGATCTTTGTGATGAATTATCTTCCTCTATATAATTACAAATTGAAATGATTCAAGAGGGAGAAGAGTCGCTTAAGTTGCTGATATGACTATACGCCTCACCGTCAACATCTTAGGCTGGTTGAATCTTGCTGCAGTATTGATGGATTTGCTAATGGGAATGGGTGCAAATTCGTGAAATTGGTAAATGTTGAACTCCGATGTATCAAGATTCGATGGATTTTCTATTTTTATTTTTATGTTTCAGCGGGAAACAAAAAGATTGGGGAGAGATGCAATTCATTGAAGTTTTTAGGGAAGGAAATTGTAGGATGTTTTTTTTTTTTTTTTTTGGGTAGCATTCATGGTGATTATAATCAAAATTGGGGAAGGTTGTTGGAACCTAAATGCCTATCGAATATGGAAGAGAAAGAATGGATGGAGGTGCAATATATTATATTTGATCACCAACAACCTTCAATTTCCATCACCACCTCGGAACTACCTAATACTCAACACTCTTTACCGAACCGAACCTCCATAAATAAGGACTTGGATAGCCCCTTCTTCTCCTCAGCTCCCGCTTATGAAGAAACAGCCTCATGCAAAATTATTAAAAAATTTCAAAAGACCTTTGCCTCAAAAGTTCAAAAGTCAAAGACCGACAACAAGAAAAGTTTCAAGCAAATGACTGCCAAAAGAAGAGGAACTGCCAAACACAAATCACCATTGCTCCAACAAAATTCAGGCAGATGAGTTCACTCATAATGCTGACATAAAAAAAGAAAGCTTGCCAAGAGGTCACTGTTGGAGCTCAGCCCAGTAGCTAGAACAACACAATGGTCCCTTCTAACCCCACTCTAATTCCAACGGTAGAGGTTGGCAATGTTTCCCAGCCCTGCCGAACACCATAAAGATCCTTTGTGTGTTTGCTTGCTTTCATTCTTGCTTTACACATCAAAACACACACTTGTCACAAAATTATTTTCTTAAACAACCTAATTCACATCTCCCCTCTGAGGTTGCATTGTTTCTCAGTTAGTAACAGAGTTAGAAGCATAAATTAAGGTTTAAAAACCTTGGGGTAGCTCAAGAATGACAACTAAGGCTACTTCATTCAATGAGAGTGAAATTTCACCACTAGACCTCCACTCTTTAGTGGAACCAATTTCAGTGGTTGGAAAGATAGAGTGGAAACCTATCTCAAATCGGTTGACTATGATTTGTGGTGGATGTCCCAATACTTGTTACCATAAATGATAATGGAACTATGAGGAATAATAAAAGAAATTAACTAAATGAAAATGAAAAGAAAAGTCTCCCAATGAATGCCAAATCTAAAAATACTTTGTATATTCTAGACAGTCATGAATCCAATAGGATTAAGGGGGTAAAAGTGCCCATGAGATGTGGCTAAAACTTCATGAGTTAAGGAAGTGCTAGTGTCAAAGAGAAAAAATATATATTCTTGTTTCTCAATACCAGGCTTTTAAAATGAAACCAAATAAATTTATAAATTGTATGTTTTTGTAGATTTATTTGTTTAATCAAAAACTTAAAATATCTCAATAAAGGTTATTCTTTGAATGTGAAAAATAGAATATCCCTCCATGTTCTTACTAAAGACTACAACACTAGGGCTATCATCATTGAGACTTCAAAAGAATTGAATTCCCTCTCTTTTGATGAGCTAATGTCAATGCTCAAAATTCAAAAGATGAGAGTTCAAGATGAAGGAAGTTCAAAAATCAAAAAGACATTTTCCTCAAACCTCCAAGATTGAGAATGAACGAGGAAGATGATAATGATGAGCTATCTCTTGATGAGATAAATCTAATGACTAGGAATTTCAAAAGATACTTTAGGAAGAATATCAAGAGGAAGCCCTTTAAGAAGAAAAATGAGGGTCCAAAATACTACGAATGTCAACAAACAAGTCATTTCATGGCTGAATGTCAAAGGAAGAAAAAGGAAATCCTTGAGAAGAAAGGAGATGCCAATGCTTATGGATGAAAGTTGGGACAAGGCCAATTCGGATGAAGAGGTAGCCAAAATGTGATTCATGGGAGTGAATGATGAGGTAAGTATTCATAACTCCTTATCCTTTGAAGATAATTGTGTTATTGATGAAAATGAATTAAATTAAAATAATCCTTTAAATTACATTGAGTCCCTCACCTTGAATCCATAAAATTGTTCAAAATTATGTGCAAATTTGGACAAGAAAAATCATGGCTTGCTAAGTCTTGTGTAGGAAAAGAAAGTTGAAAATGAGTATTGAAGTTGAAACTACAAAAACTCAAAGAGAAAAGAATGCTTTTCGTGAACATCTTAAAAATGAGCATGTCATTTTTAAGAAAAGGATAGATGATCTTAGTGATTTAAGTAAATTCACTAAGGGAAAAGAGAATCTTGACAAATTGATTGGCAATCAAAAATCATATATACGGTGATGAAAGCGGTATATGATATCTACACTTTTGCAAAAGCATCCACTTGTTCAAATGAATTGGTTGTCACAAAACATGTTTCTCTTAATGCTAGAAATGCTTCTTTGAAAAAGGCTCATCTCTATTGTAACTATTATGAAATTTTTAGACATGTACCTCTTAGATGCTATGCTATGAAATTACAAGTTAAAAATTTTCACAAGATATAGGTTATTAAGATTAACTCTCATGGACCCAAAAGGCAAAAGGGATCAATTATCATTTTATTAATCTTTTGTCGTAGGAAAATGAGACTTTCTTGAGAATGATTAAGAAGTCAAAAAAAACCATCGGTATAGGTAGCATATATTCTAAAATCAAGATTTGTTGGAAAAATATACTTTTGATTGATAATTTAAAATTCAACTCTATTAGTGTAATTCAAATTTGTGACAAAAATCTTGGTGTTAATTATTGAAAGAATACATGCTATGTTGTTGATCCATTACATAACTGATAGTGTAATTTGTAGTGTAAGTAGAAGTGTTACATTTATGTATTAGATATGGAAACACTTATTGACCAAAATGTTCAGTGCTTAACTGCTACTTGTAGTGATACTTAAATTTGGCATAGGAGATTAGCTCATGTTAGCATGGACCATTTAAATTAAATCTCTAAAAAAGAACTAGTTAGGGGATTGCCAAAATTGAAATTTGAAAAAGATAAATTGTGCGATGCATGTCAATTTGGTAAGCATAAAAAATTATCCTTTAAATCTAAGAATCATGTTAGCCCCGCAAAACCCTTAGAGCTTGTCCAAGTGAACTTTTTTGGACCTATACAACATTCTAGTTTAGGTGGTAAAAGATATGTCTATGTGTTAGTTGATGACTATTCTAGATTTACTTTAATGATTTTCTTAGATCATAAACATGAAACATTTAATGCATGAGTTTGTTTGGTGGGCAAAAAAATTTAAAATGAGTTTAATTTGGGTATTGTAAAATTAAGAAGTGATAATATGACTCAATTTGTAAATAAAAATTTCATAAATTTTTGTAAAATATTTCGTGTGACTCACAATTTTTTAGTTGCAAGGACCCCACAATAAAATGAAGCTTTGGAAAAAAAAAAAAAAAAAAAAAACTTGCTAGAAATGGCTAGAATAAGGATTTGTGAAAATGACTTGCCAAAATATTTTTGGGCTGAAACCGCTAATACCGCTTGTGATGCCATGAATAGAGTTCTAATTAGACCACTTTTGAAAAGACACATTTTGAACTCATCTTTGATAGGACTCCTAACATTCAGTACTTTAGAGGAAGGTTGTTAGACTCGAATTTTTAGCTAAACTCGTTTTAGGCCTAGAACCGAAATCGTAGAATCGAAAAATAGCTTAAAATTCTATAATTAATTTTAAAAATGAGACATATCCATACAAATATATTTATAAAATACTAATCATCATTTGAATTTACTATAAAGGTTTTTTAAATTATTTTTTATTATAAAGGTTAAATGTGTATGTTTGAAAAAAAAATATAGGTAAAATTCTTATGATTAAAATTTGAAAAGCAAATAAATAAATTAATATTTTAAATATTTTTTACTATATTATCAACTAATTGTGAGAAATTTTTAATTTAATTGAAACACACATGTTTTAGAGAGAGAGAGAAAAAATTGGCCCTAAAAAGAAATTAAAAATTAAAAGTTAAGAAAAATATTTGAAATTTGTGGAGGTTTGAGCATGAGTCAGAAATTACAACTTTAGAAAACAATGCATTGACACTGCAAATTCTTTTGTAATACGATTATTATTTTGGTAGTTTAAAAGAAAATCACAACTTTTATAGAAAACAAATGTGATGGATTCTCAAATAGAAAATTAGTAGAGTAATAAATACTCACAAATTTTAAATGGAAATACATATGTATATATATTATCAGTTCTATAATTAATCAAATGAGCATGAATGGATTGGTGGTAGATCAGGTTGCGTAAGAGTGCAATTTCTTTGCACATGCGGGTTTGATACTTGCTGGCCGTTGGTTTTGTGAAATTTTTTACCTTCATTTGCCAAATCTCACATCACCAACCAACAAAGTTGGGGGATAAACTCCATTATAAAACCAGCAAGAATAGCAGCAAGCTAAGCACATCTTCTAGCGAGGCCAATGATACAAATTCCATGGCCAATATGCAATTAATAAATTTTCTTGGACTCGGTT
The DNA here is from genome assembly GCA_016801395.1 of Leptodermis oblonga. NCBI lineage: Eukaryota > Viridiplantae > Streptophyta > Magnoliopsida > Gentianales > Rubiaceae > Leptodermis > Leptodermis oblonga. Next base: position 11,592,331 of record CM028756.1, on the reverse strand, counting down.
GAAACTCGTAGATTCGGACAAGTCTAACGATTTCGACTGAATCTACAGAGTTTTGGTAGAGTCAAGGCTAGAATAAGATCCCAACCGAATTTAACTCAATCAGGGTGGTCGGCTCGTAGACTCGGCCAAGTCTACGAGTCTATAATCGAGTTTAACAACTATGTTGAAAGAACATGTAGAAAAATTTGACAGCGAATCCGATTAGAGAATTTTTCGAAGATATTTTCAAGTAGAAAAGCATATAGAGTTTTTAACAAAATAACAATGGTAGTTGAAGAAAGCATGTATGTTGAATTTGATGAAAATTCTATTTCAAAGATTGAAAATGAAGATGACGATTTACCTTTTGATAAAGTGTTCATGATATTTCAAGTTATTTTGAAAATAATATTTCAATGCAAGATGTACTTGATGTGTTTACTACTTCGACTCCTTCTACTTCTAACCACTTTCTAAAGATTGAAAGTTCATTAAGAATCATTCTCAAGATCTTCTCATTAGGGATCTTTCTAAACGGGTTAAAAATTAGAACAAAAGTGCTTGAAAACAACTTTGGTTTTCATTCAAAAATCATACTCCAGTTTCAAAAAAAAAAAAAAAAAGAAGAAGAAGAAAAAATCATCCTCAGTAGCCAATGGAGGAGAGAATTTGAATTTTGGCCTGGCACGACACTAAAATTCGACATCAAATCTGGGCTTCAAATCCAAAATTGTCTGACGCGAACAACGACATTTCTACCTAATTTTGGTTGTTTCTCAAGCCACCAATTGAGGAACTAACTCCCTCTATAAATACCACACTTGAAGAAGGATCAAAGCACCTCTCGTCATCTAATTTTCAATCATTCATACTCAAAGCATTCTAACAAATTGTTGTCAAAGTTCTAGATAGTTTAGAAAGAGTTTTTAGTGCTAGTTTCTTTTAGTTATTTTCATAGCAAATCTTTTATTTTGTAAAAGGGAGTTTGAGGAGTCAAGTTTTAAATTTATCTAAGATGTTAGATAAGATTTAAACAGGGGTTCAAATAGAAGTAATATTTACTTTGAGCAAACTATTTAGGTGAAACTTGGGAAAACTTGTAGGGTTTAGATTTCACCTCTAAGAAATCATTGGGTTGATTAAGGAAATCCAAATATATCAATTGGGAATGAATTAGAATTTTTTTGAGGAAGAAAATTTGAACCACGGTGTATCTTTGTGTGTTTCATTCTTGCATTACACATCAAAACACCAATTTGTCACAAAACAATTTTTCTAAATTTTATATAACAACTTAATTTACTCCTCCTCTCTTAAATTGTCTTCAAATCTTAATTTTAAAACTTTGATACATTTATAAGAATTTTAAATTTTAAATTTTATTACATCCTTAATATGATTCTTGTTTTTTTTTTTTTAAATTTTTTTTATTTGCATATATGGATTGAAGACTGCCCCAAGTCCAAATTAAAAATGTAAAACAAAAAAGAACAGAAAAAGGAAATTTAAAAGAAAGTCCCTTAATAAATAAGGAACACTTCCCCTCTCTTTCATCACCTTTGCGCAGCAGATCTAACTCATCAAAGTAAACTGACGACAGTCCATACCAAATTCAAAGCTTAACAGAAACAAAAATGGCCGCAGCAGCGATGGCAGGACCCGACCCCTTATTCGGTCTTCGGAACAACTTCTACATCGGAGCATACCAGGCCGCCATTAACAACAGTGACATCCCCAATCTCTCCGAAGAAGACGTCATCGAGAGGGATTCCATCGTGTACAGATCTTACATTGCCCTCGGCAGTTATCAAGTAATCCTAATACATCCAATCTTCCATCAGGTTCTCTTCGATTTTCCACCGAAATTTCGAACAAATTTGTGATTCGATTTGAACATTTTGCAGCTTGTGATAAATGAGATCGATTCCTCAGCTGCAACGCCCCTTCAGGCTGTCAAACTACTCGCTCTCTACCTTGCTAGCCCCGCTACCAAGGTGAATTTTGTTTCCCTTTTTGCCCTCTGTTATTTAGGGGAATTCAGAAAGGAGATGAAGTTATCTAGTTTTAGTATTGCGGGGAAGTGCATGATGTAGAATTACTGGTGGGGGGATCTAATAATTTGGGATGTGGATTCGGGTTTTTTGATTAGGTGATCTGGGTAAATTCAAGTTGACTCTGGATTTCATTGCACATTCGGAATTTGCATACTTGTGTGTGGGAGTGTTTCGAAGTTAGTGCTATGTCTTCTAATTTGTTCTGTTAAGTGCAAAGGAGATGTAGGAATCTATCTACTAAATTATCACTAGTCTGTATCTGCGTTAAGTAACATGGAAGCAAGGCCTGGAAAAAAACAAACAAACTAAAAAGGTTACGAGGAATCAAAATCAAGGTTGCCATATGTGGTACATAGTTGAAGAACTGAAGTTTCTTAACAATCTTTATATCAAAGTGGAAAGATTGCTTCAGTTTCTATTAATCATGAGTTAATGTGGCAATGTATTCCTGACGGATTCCTTTTCGAAAGATATGGGCTTGATTTTGTTTTTTGAGGTATTTCATGACTGACATGAGGCTGCACAATGTTATGTTTCTTCTCACTCTTTTTTATAAAATATTCCTACTGAGTCAAGTTGATCACTCATTAAGTACTTCAAATGCTTTGTGTCATTTCGACTCCTCTGTTGCTAGAACTATAACGATCTGTTAATTAAAAGTATTTGTTTTGCATTAGAGGGCAACTCGTATGAATAGAAGATACTATCACGATGAGTGTTCCTGAAGGGAATTATACGGAAATTTGTTAAGCATCTTTCACCAATCACCAGGAAAATTGTTTATGGGATGCTTTAGAAAGTGCCATTTGCTATAGTTGAAAGAGAGGTCTGCACAATATTTGTCCTGTTCATGTAGCATTTGATCAATGTCTCTTGCAGGACTAAATAAAGAACTGTTCAATCTAGTTTGTTTTGATGTTAGAAATTTACAAACTGCTTAGATCCTTCGAATATTCTGGTAAGCAGGGATAACGCTTTGTTTAGAAGATGGGATAGGATTTGGTTAACTAGGTTCATTATACTATAGTTAGAATCCTGATGGTAAGTAAATAATTTTTGTGAGTCTTATTGACCTTCAAACTCTTTATCTTTTTTATGGTGAATGAAAGTTTTCATTCACCAATAGAAACTTGAAGTTGTCCCTTTTTATTTCTTCTTTTGTAGAAATAGATGGTAAAACCCTCAATAAGTTGATCTATCTGTTTAAGTGGGCCTATTTATGCCAAGCATTTTGTGTTTCCATATACATACTAAAAGTGGTGGTAAAAGAAACTAAGATATGCTGAATTTAGATACTATTTCAGGTTGCATAATCTAATGTCATTAGAACGATGTAGCTTCGTAGATTTGTCTAGTTACCATCTTCATATGCCTGTGAATAGCTAAGGGGATGAAATGGATCATCTGGCCTGTGTTTTTCATGTTGAACAGGAAGCAACAATCTCAAGTCTTCAGGAGTGGTTAGCAGATCCAGCCATTGGAAATAACCCCATTCTGAGGCTCATTGCTGGAATCATATTCATGCACGAGGAGGATTACAATGAAGCTCTGAAACATACCAATGCAGGGGGGACAATGGATCTGTAAGCCATTCTTCTCTTTTATGTGAAAATACAAAATATGTTTCTGTCGATATTTTATGCAGATGCTTGCCAAGTCTTTTCTCATGCCTTTACATTCCCATCCATTGTAATTCCACAATTTCAAGGAATTTTGAGGGTTTATTGAGATGGAACATGGGGTCCTAGGCATTGCAATGATCTTGTCATGATTGTTTGTCTGCTTCCTGATGCTTTATCTTTGTGATGATCGATGATGAGTAGGTGACTAGTCATTTGAATTTTCTTAACTTATGTTTATGGCTGCTACTAGGATGATGATATTGAATTTTATTTTCAATCTTTGGGGTGGGCATCTGCATGACCTTGCATATGTACATGTATATTGATACAGGTTTATATGTTTGTTGCATATTTATGACTTATAAGAACTGAATTCTTTTCCAATGGACTTCTGAGTTTGTAAAGTTGATGGCTCTTTCTGTTTTTACAGGCATGCATTGAATGTCCAAATATTTCTTAAGATGCACAGATCTGATTATGCAGAGAAACAATTGAGGATTATGCAACAAATTGATGAAGACCATACTCTTACTCAACTCGCAAATGCATGGTTAAATATAGCAGTGGTACATACATTCTTCTGTAAACTTTCTTGCGCTAAAAAGAAAATGTCATTTTGTTGACTTACCTGTGGTCTCATTTATCAGGGTGGTTCAAAGATACAGGAAGCATATCTTATATTCCAAGACTTTTCTGAGAAGTATCAGGTGACATGTCTGATCCTGAATGGAAGGGCTGTTTGCTGCATGCACATGGGAAATTTTAGCGAGGCTGAGACACTCCTACTTGAGGCCTTAAACAAGGCAAGATCTATTATAATCCCATCAGATTTTCATTTATGTTGAGTGATAAAAAGGATTAGTCCTATAAATTGTTAGATTATCCTGTAGGATTATGATATTTAAGCTAGTCAAATATGTGGATTTGGTATTTAAGCATTTCTGTAGGAAAATCTTTTCTTATCCGGCCGTGTTTAAACACCTTACCCTGGCTTGATTGCTGCACAAGTTTTTGATCTTTTGCTTTTCCTGCTTATATTAATTGCACTTTCCTTGGCATACAAGCCCCTTATCTTTGTTAACTTATCATTTTCATCATGTGACAAGGTGGTGTTTAATATGCAGGATGCAAAGGACCCTGAAACACTGGCCAATCTGGTAGTAAGCTGTCTCCACCTAGGGAAACCTGCCTCTCGGTTCTTCAGGTAAAGAGTAATAGCCTTGTAAATAATTTGATTGAAACAATATTCACTTCAGCACAAATATGTCAAATGTGCAAATACAGAGATTATACTTATGGGATTCTACGAAAAATGTTTATGGTCCTCTATCTGGTTTGTGAGGGGAAGTGCAAATATTATTTAACTATGCATCCGATGCCTGGTTGATTAATTACAAAATATTCTAGGATTCTTAGTATGATTTCTTTCCTAATCATGATACACTTAGTATGATTTCTTTGCTAATCAGGATACATGGAAGCCTACTGTAGTGTTTTGTCACCCAAAAATTTTTGAGATTCTGGATTGCCTGCATGTTACTAAGTATGGTTTCCATATTGCTCATATTAGGCCAGCAGAGGCTGATTGGAACATTCCTGGTCAATAATTGAATGAAACTGAAAATTGGGTGTAGAGATAAAAAAAAATTTCTGAATATGATATTGTATAAAAAAAAAATTCAATGCTCATACTTCTTAAAGCAAGGGGGGATATTGTTCGTTTCTTAGTTTTATGATTGCTTGATTATTAGGTTCTTAAAGTGTGTGGAAGCCTTTTTTTTCCTGGTTAACGAGTAGCTGTGAATTAATGATTGTAGAAAATCAATAAAATCAAACATGTTTATGTTGTGCAGCTACAAATTTGTTAATATTCATCTGGAAGAAAACACAACGAAAAAACAATGCAGTAGTTTTATGAAAATGAACAAAAAAACATAGAATGCAGAAGAGAGTATTCAAATGGCAATTTAGGCATCCCTACTTTGGTTTAACTGGACAATCAGACAGGATGATACATCCACTTCAACAAACATTTTGCAAACAGTACCTAATATCTACTTGGTTTGAGGGTACTCAAGACATTAGCTTTGATTGATCCTTCATACTTGTACACTTTGGGAATACATTCCTGATGAAATCAGCTTATGCTACTAAGTGCAAAACCATCGTTTACCAATTATATGTAGATGAAAACTTATGTAGCTTGAAATTCCATAAATCTGAAGTCCCACTGAAACTATGCTTGCCTAAGATTTACTAAATTGTTCAAGACCCCTTTGGAACCTGAAATCCTATGTGGACTTGGCTTAAATTGGTGGGTTTTGATGGGAGCAAGTAAATAGTTTGAAATTTAACTATGGGCAAGGTCAGCAGAAACTTGAAAGTGAACTGCAAGAACACGTCTTTATCTTTTGAGAGCTCTACTTACAAGTCTGAATACAGCTTGTGTGAGGTCATTTTTAGGCTAATCTGGTTATATGATGTAGAAAGGGTGGATAACTAAAATATATGAGGAAATATGTAAGTTATCATTTAAGTTTGGTCGTGTGGTAGATGACATGATGCGAAGAACAATGCTAGATCTTCATTATCTGATCAATTGATTGGTCTGCTGATGCGAGGTTTGAGTTACTTTGGGGATATTTAGTTTCCAATGAGGTCTGGGTCTCTCTAATTTCACGCTCAAGATTCCTGAGGAGTCTGCCTACGCTTTCTTGATTTGTTTAGTGTGTTATTGTCTCAACCTGATGGCGAATGAAATGGCCATTGTTGGAAAATGTTATGCTTTCTATCAATCTTTGACTGCTATCTGGTTAGATATAGGATGCCTGTAAATTCTTGTCCTTGTTGAAAGTCACCTATTGGAAAATTTTCTAAAATTTCATCTTTATTCTTTTCCAGCCAGTTGAAACTGTCGCATCCAAATCACTTGCTCGTCAAACGAACAGCATCTGCTGAAGAGAATTTTGAAAGGGCAGTCCAGACAGTTGCATAAAATGGTTCATGACCTATAAAACGGAAAGTTTTTGTCTCTGGTTTTTACACACCACTATCCTGGTTTATTTCACCTTATAGCAACATGAGCATGGAAGCAAATCTTGGATGTTATACCTAAATCTTTTTTGAACTTGTTTGAGTTCCATTGCATATTGTAGTTGGCAGCACTTGTTTCCCTGGTAACTTTCAGCGGCCCTGCAGAAAAAAGGTGATCATTGTAGAAGTAGAGTCTTGTCAATTATTACATGATGTAGCTATGTTAAGAGGTATTGTGTTATGAATATGATTATTTCGTTCGTGGTAAAACGGGTTATATACAAATATTTGGATTGAATTTAATTTGAGTGAACAACGTTCTCTTCTCTTTGCCCGCTTCCCGGATATATTGGCTTATTCTTTAAAATGGGTTCATATATGCAATTAGCACTGCGTTATATATATATATAGGTGTTACTCTGTATAATAAGTTTTCATTTTATAAGTGACACTCAAATTTGATTACATATGTAATTTTGTATGATAAGTCATCATTTTACGATACATCATTTCTTGATTTAAAAGTAACATCGATAAAATTTGACAAGTATTATAAGTGTGATTGTATAATACGTATCCATTGTACAAGTATTACTTTTTAATTTAATAGTTATCACAGTTAAATTTAACAAGTATTACAAATGTGATTTTGTCTAATGGTACTTATTTAACAAGTATTACTTTTTGTTTCAATTGTAACACTTAAATTTGATAAATATCATAAGTGTTTTTTATACAATTGTAAAATGGTATTTATTTATTGGTATTACTTTTTGGTTCCATAATAAGACTTTTAAATTTGATAAATATCACGAATATTTTGTGTTATTAGTTTTCATTTTACGGCATTACTTTGTATAATAAGTATTCATTTTATAGGTATCATTTTTGTTTCAAAAGTAAGTTATGAAAATTTGACAAATATCACAAGTATTATTTTGTATAATAGTTTTCATTTTACAATTAGTACTTTTCTGTTCAAAATTAGTATTTTCAAATTAGATTAGTATCCTGTTATATTTACATTCTTGTGATTCACAAGAATAAATAAATAAATGAATAAGAGGATCAATGCAACCAAATGTGTGCTTTATCACGGACATCACTTATATCAATTTACTTCACAAGTTTTTGCAATCTTATTCATTAGGGTATTAGGAAAAATAATTTATGAATATGAAAAATCATGCACAATCTAACTTGAGAATCCTAAGAGGGTGACTAATTCCGAGTGCTAAGGTATGAAAATGTATTTTGAATTTAGTTTTTGATAATAAAAATGTATTGAAAACAACTAAAGAAAGAAATTTGTGTTTTTGAGAGAGAAAATGTCTAGTGAATGTATAGAAAGTCAAAATATTTAAAATAAATTTTTTGTTGAAAAAAAATATAAAAATGAAACGTATCCTTATTTTTATTGAGATGGAATGAGCAACTCTTATACCAATTTTGTTATGAGGTGGAAATGGCTGATGCCTCACCCTTGACAAAATAAAGCATGTTTCAAATATAATTTAGTGTTTATATATATATAATTTGTTTTTATCTATGAATGGTAAAAATAACTAATGTAAAATATAGTTTTTACGATTAATTATTAAGACGGGTTATCGAAAGTGTTGTAGAAAATTCAAACAACACTTACTCAACCATAAGAAAATTTATGTCATTTGCCTTTCTCAAAATACAATATGTGAAAAAATATAATTTTCTTATGATGCCCACATTTTAAATATGTTTAAAGGATATCGATGTCGGATATAGATTTCGATGAAAGGGGACAACAACCTTTCCACTTAATGTTGGCTACTTGGTTGGTTTAGAGAAGCACATGATGAGTTAATACTATGTTTACTGGCCCAATAATATAGAGCATGTAGATAGGGTGCAAGAAATGAAGATATTTGAAGGGCCAAGGTAAAACACCCAATGGGATATGGGAAAACATGCTCAAAAAGGCATTTTGCAATACAAAAGAGGGGAAATGCAGATGAAGAAGACAACTGTGGTGGAAGGATCGGAAAACATAGCAGCGCAAGAAGCCACCACAAATAAGCTGATCATTACAACAGATGCAACATTGTATCGTCCTCAAATAAGGCATTATCAGCTTGGTGTTTAGAACATATAGAGCAAAGTTTACAAATCATTCGTGGTTTTCATTTCAAGCTCAATCTTTTTCTTTCATACGGAGATAATGGTGGTTTATCAAGCAATAGTTTATGCAATGTCCTCAGTATTTATATAGTTGATAACTCGGTTTAATTGCCTGCAAAAAATAAATGTGTTAAAAAATTAAGCACTACATAATATCCATTTAAAATATATTTTTAAGGATTTAGTGGAAACAGGCAATAGTATGCAATATATTGAGTTTAGAAAAGTTTAGAGATTGTAGGTTTAGGTAGTGCATAATAATTATGCACAATCTCTATTGTAACCTTTTTACATTCCATGATCAATTAGCCCCACTTAGTTTTGTATAAAGAAAGACGAATTACCTTTCCCTCCCTAAATTTTAGGTATAATAACAAAATCAATCATACTATTTTAAAAATTACATTTATCCCCTTGAAATTTGAGTATAATTATAAAATTAACTTTATTGTTTTAAAAATTACAAAGTACTCATTCTCCATAGTTCATACTATAAAACAAAACACGTGAAGTATAAAAATTACAAAACAAATCATGATATAAATTGCAGTATTGTCTAACTCGATTTGACCTGCTGGGTCAATCCTCTATCATAATGATCAGTTCAATTTTATTCAAAACTTAGATTTAGTTAAACCCGATAAAAATTGAGTTGACATGTGGTTGAATTGGAAATTAAAGCGAAACTCTTAATTTTAGAACATATTTATTATTGAATGTAATATTTTCACCAATTATAGTATATTTATAATTAAAGTTATTATGACATCATCCAATTTTCCATCTAACCGGACCGAGTTGACCCTTTCCCCCTGCAGATTCGCAATTCAATCTGGTTCTCAAAATACTGATAAAGTTTACTATATTTTAATTTTTTTTTTACAATTTTTAATGTTAAAAGAGTGTTTTGTAATTTGTGAAACAACAAGATTGATTCCAAAATCACACCCAAACTTCAAGGGGGATAAATGTAATTTAAACAGCCAAATTGATTTCGCCACCACCAACACCGCCCCAAACCCCGGGAAAGAAAAAAAAATCAGCCACATTTATAGACCATATGATTGGCTATTACTTAATTCTGCTAATAATAGAGAATTACTGAACCGATCTGATTATTGAATTTTCAAATACTATCATCACGTACTTCAATTTGTTCTCTGCCGACCAAATTGTACTAAAGAGCCATGTTTCCCTGTGACGAGCCAAGGAGAGAAAAGAAAGAATAATTTAACTATACCCTCACTCACTGCTGATTATTATTCTGTAACAACACCTCTCTTCTGAATACATAATAATGGAGTGAGTAAATATAGATATATTGCCTGATTCCTAATCCTCCAATTCATGGATTTCACTCCATGGCAAAGAATGGCTATAAAAACCGGCCCTTGCTCTACACACACCCGACCTCCTCTCTCTCTCTCTCTCTCTCTAAGAGACAACTACTCAGAATGAGGGCTTAAATTAGGCTATAGATTGGGACTCCTCTGTCAGATCTGTATGCTATATCATCTCTCTACATTGCCTCAACAGTGGTGGCCGCGCTACTGTAACCATTGAGATGCGACTTCTGCCATCTCCAGGCTACCTGCAAACTCTCCTGGAGATCAGTGTGTTTAGCCGTCCAGTTCAGTTCTGTCCTGATCTTGGATGGATCACTATATACTTCAGCATAATCACCAGGCCGACGAGGAAGGTAGTCGACCTTAAGTTCTACTCCGGTTGCCTTTTTGCAGGCCTCCACAAACTCCTTGACAGATCGACCTAAAAGATTGGAATTTGGATGTCAAACCCACAAATGAGAAATTGCAATTGTGATCAATCAAATTGAGTAATATGGATGTCCACCTTTCCCAGTTCCCACGTTGTAGATTCCAACTTTTCCCGCTTCAGCCTTCTCTAGAGCTTTCACATGAGCATCAACAAGATCAGTTACGTCAATGTAGTCGCGGATGCAAGTGCCATCTTCTGTCTTGTAATCAGTCCCTCTCACCTACACAGTGAAACAGATTGCCCCTTCGTCAGTGATACCCAAATAGTCCCCCCTAGGCAAAAACAAGAGGCATCTATTTTTATGATATATATGATATTTGTTCATATATTTATTTTATGATGCGAGTTGCTTTATCCTCAATGTAATCAAAAGAAAAGAATGACAAAAAATGTACTCCCTACGGAGGGAGTATTTAAGAGTGAGCTAGAATTCATGAAAATCATAAAGTAAATGTGCAGCAACCTTAAGTCCTGGAATGATTCCACGAGCAGCATCAAAGCAAGCCCCAGATATCCTTCCATGCTCACGGAGTTCAGGTCGAGGAGCTTCTCCAAGTCTTCCCTCTGGGTCTGAACCAATCACATTAAAGTACCTGAAATTAAAGACAAAGATACAAAGAATGATGTTCAGTGTTGTAAGCAAATCAATTTGATATGAGATCACCATGCAGCACATCCTTTTCAAAAGTAGATCTTTCTCACTTTCGTAACCTGTGTCACAGATAATAAAATAACTTGCAATGTGGTTTTATCCTCAATACTGTTTCAATTAGAGATGTCAACAAATGAGACCATTTTTATCAAAAGGACTTGCTCCATTCCCCCAACCCGACACACACTATGAACAGCACAAAGGGAGATCAAATTCCAAAGCATCAAATATTGGGTCACAGTTTAACATTCCCAGGGGTTTCCAACTTACTACAATCAGACTTAAAAACCCTGCAACATAATGGAAGAATTAAACCTCCAACAGCTATTGCTGAAAGGATGGAAGACGTAAATTACAATCGGCAGTCCACACGTTGACCATGCAATTGCTATAACATGTATGCATGTACAAGCAAGAAGCAAATAAATGCCTAAGTTACCCACGGGTAAATAAGTCATCATCATACAGGAGCAATAATTGCCCAAGTTATGTCCAATCAATGGAAAAACAAGGGGATTGCAAGAGATTGCTCAAACCAACTAAGTAGCAACAAAAGTGATGTCTAATTCATACCTTAAAATCATGACAGCCATGTCTGAATTTTTATGAAAATCCAGAATAATATCCTCAGCCATCTTCTTAGCTTTGCCATAAGGATTAATTGGATTCTGCATCACACACAAGAGTCAAATATCCAATATACAGCTCCAAGAACATAAAGTAGCCATCAAATTGCCTACATTTCTGTTCAGCCTGATATGCAAGAAATTTGAGTTCATTATGCTGTAGATTAAGAAATCCAAAAGAATTATATCAATCCTTACCTGTGGTGTTACTTCTGTAATGGGCATCTTCTCCGGCTCTCCATATGTCGCACATGTACTAGAGTATATCAAAGTTTTCACACCACGGGACGTCATAGCCTCCAACACACCAAGGGTATTTGAGGTGATATTGTGATAATACCTGTATTTTCATTATCATTAGCAGGGCAAAGAAGATTTCAGTAGGAAATTCTCATCAGATAGTTATCTATAATAGAGAACGAAAAAGAACAAGTAACAGGATAAGCAAAACAGCATCATATTAAGAAGAAATTTTGGAGGTACAGAATGTTGCTTTTGCACTCTCTATGGTTACAAAACATTGATCAAAAGGAAGAGGGAGTTTAAACTTTGCTCATATTTTGCCCATTTTAGCACTAATATAATTTGTACCCCACCAGCTTTTAAAGCTGTACAATAGTTAGAAAACATTAGTTTAATTGCACCAAGAACAATCCACTTAACTAGATATTCCACATCTGAATTCAGGCAAGAAAATGACATTCAAAGCAGATAAATGTGCGAATCTTTGTAAAGATTTTCTAAGCAGGTAGCTTTTGAAAAGAATAATGTCAATGAATTTTCTTTTCAAATCAACTCATTCTGGCAGATGGTAAAAATGCTTCCCCATCCCCACAGCCAATGTGGCCAAAGGACCTTATTAAATTTGTGCCAATAATATAACAAAAGGGCTTACCCTAAATGGACCAGGCAATAACATGTAGTTTTTAAATGAATCAATGATTGCAGAAATGATAATTCTTTCCCATTTGAATTGGTCTCAATATGCATGCATTAGCATAATCATGTAGATACGAGTGAATGGTAATAAAATTATCTGCTTCCAGCACAGCATGAGAAAATGAAGAATAGATGGATATGCAAATTAACCCACTGTCAGACATTGAAGTGTACGAAAAGGTTATTCAATACGCAAAACCAACAGTTTAGTCAAATTGATTTCATCCAAACCACCCAGACTCCACACCAGAATTCATGGGAAGTAAAGAGGGGGTGAGGTGAAGAAGAAAGACTCCCCTGAAAACCACACTTACTTGAGTGGATCAAGAGTGCTCTCTCCAACATATGCAACAGCAGCAAAGTGCATCACAGCATCAAACGCATTTTCTGAAAATATTTTGTGTACCTAAATATTTGGTCAAGGTGCAATTTGCAGAAGTGAATTTGACTACATATTTTAAAAATGAAGCAATTCATACAAGTATGAAAAAAGAACATCAATCAGGATACAGCTTTTGCATCCCCCAAGTCAGCATATATAAATTGAAGCCTCCCTGGTTCTGGAAATAGTTCTTGTAGGATCTTTATGGCACCAAGGTTTCCCCTTGATAGATTGTCCTGTCAAATTGTAGCATTTATCCGTTCAGGCTCTAAGTAATTTGGATAACATTGTATACAGATTCTGCTTTAAAAATTACCACTATTGTCACTCGATATGAATCCTTTAGAAGTCGCAATGCAGCATGTGAACCAATATACCCAGCACCTCCAGTCACTAATACATGAGTGACACCATCTTCGTAACGAGAAAACTGACAGAAGAATCCAGGCAAAAAAAGGTTAGATTCATATGAAAAAGAGACACACATAGCTTGCCAAGTATCAGAAGGAATTATAATTTTTACATGGGAAGCACATCAAACAAATCAAATAAGACCTGAGTGAAAAAAAAAAACAATCACCCAGTAAAAGGCACATAGATTCCCCAAAATAAAGTTACACAACAACCATCTGGCACTGCAGAACAGACATGTACTTAACTAGTCAACAAAGAAAAAGCTCCACAAAAACATCAGTTCTGTAACAAATAAATTAATTCACAAAAACCAAAAGGAATTCATTAGCCTTGTTCTCTTAGAATCTTCTGTCAGTAGTTGATTACTTAAAGTGAACCATATTGATGTCTAAACAGAATCTGAAGCAATCCTGTTTGCATTGTGTATAGACCACATAAAGAACAATCCATAATTCAGCTCAGAAACCAGTTTTTGGGTCCATAGATCACTTTAGCATACAGGTTTCACAGTGTAATTCATCAGGTCACCCCAACCAATACTCAACTTAATAGCATTTTCGCTGGTGTTCTAAATCTAAAATTAACCTACATGCTCTTCATAATCTAAAATTAACCTACATGCTCTTCATAGTTGAGGCATACAATGTGCATGAACAATAAAAGAAAATAAAGTTATTCAAGATCCTGCAATTTGCAATAGCAGCAGCAAAATTTCAACAAAAAATACCATCCTATGCAAAGAATAAAGAGAGAAAATTTCATTATAAGCACTAGAGGATTACCGGGCTTGGGGTGGTCAAAGTTGGGGACCTTTTTAGCATAAGGATGCATAATGCAGTAAAGGCAGCTAGCACAAGAACTTTTCCTATGACATGGCTCTTTTTCTTGGGATCCGCATAGTCAATGCCTACAAAGAGAAGAAATCATTAATTTTATCCTCAAAGGTTGAATTATTTACAGGACCTTAAGTTACTTATTAGTCCATTCTAAACAAACATCATCAAGTCTGAGCAACACCTAATTGAGATGAAAATCTTCCACACACTAATGCTTAACTTGAAACGGTAAACAATCTAAAACTAAGGCCAACAACCAGCATAGGAACAAAGGGCTGGAATAACAACATCCACATATGCAGAAAATAGTTTAGAGACATGAAAAGTGCTCACCTCCCAAGGACATAGACCGATTATTCCTTGATTGAGTTCTTGTCCTGTTAAGACTTAGCATTTGAAAGAACTTCTAAATGCCAAGAGAAAATGACACTAGATTAGTTAAATTGAGGCCCTGGACATCAATTGCCACCAAATATCCCTCCTTGAAAGCAAAATTTTGACGTACCCTGCACCCAAATGAGTAAAAAAAGATCAAGTACAATGAGCAAAGCATCCAAATTTTTAAAAATATCACAACAAACCAATAACAAGAGGATCTGAAAGAATTCTTTGCCTATCCCAAAGAAATAAGCAACATGATGTACCAAACAAAGTGGACAGAATTATTTAGCAAGCTATGAAGCTAAACATACCCCCCTCGAAAAAGGACCACAACTCTATAACTTGGAGAAAGATCTACAAACAACCATGAGATGACAGAGCATTTACTCAGAATTGCAGGGATAAGACGCAAAGACTGAGATCTTACCAACAATTAATCAAAAGTCCACCCTTTATTTTATGATCAAAAACTAGGAAAAAAATCCCAAGTTAAATCTTACCCAAAAAGAAAATATAAACAATATAAGAAAAAACGACTTAAACCCACAAATATTCGTCGAAATGACAAATAAATCAAATTTTTATTTGAAAAAATAAAGAATTAACTATATCAAAATATTTATTAAAAAAAAAAAAACAAACAAACAAACAAAACCCACAAAAATAGAGCCCAAAGCCTCTACCTTCGAAAATGAACAGCAAAACAGCAAACTGTCCGTTAATCTTAACCAAATACCATATACAGATATTCAACTATGAATGACTTCTTCTGCATGTGATTTTCACTGATCACAAGATCCACTCCCAACTTAATCAATAAAGGCCAATCAAAACAGGGTTCTGACTGAATCAGTAGATTAATAAAGACAGAAACCCATAAGGGATGACATATTCAATGAATTCTTCACTGTATAACTATTTGCTAGAACCCCCTCCCCTTACCCCAAAAAACAACAAAGAAAAAAAAAAAAAAAAAAAGATTGGAGAAAATTCTTGCAAGAAAAACCCAAATTAAGAATATGATGACAAACCAAGAAAAAACGAAAAACAAGCAACCACCCCGGAAAGAAAAAAATAACGCAAAGAACAGGCGATTGATGTAACTGCAAAAGAACGGTTTCCGTTTCTGCACCACTTCTGCTGTTCTTCTTCTTCTTCTACAATGAGGCCCCCCTTTGTTTTCAGTCCGGAATTTGAAATTGTCAGAAAACAACACACAAAGAGAGAGAGAAAGAGACAGAAAAGCCGAAAGAAATAGGAGTATTAAAATAAAAGGGGAGACTTTTTCGTAGTGCTGGCACCCAAGGTATACAGCAAAGGTAGAGACTAGTAGAACCAGAGAGGAGGAGTCCACGGGAAGTGAACGCAACACAATTCGCAACGACTATTTATTTAATACTACGAAAGTCTACCAGAAAGAAGAAGAAGAGAACCGCGGAGGCGGAGGAATTTGGAATTTCTGCCCTGGCTTTCCTGTGCCACTGTGTGTGCTGTGTAGCATACGGACAAAGGCCCAACGTAGGATTGAATTATTCTTAAGGTACATTACAATTACCCACTCGAAGCCTCTTCAAATTAGTACTGTCCCTTTTCTTTTCTTTTTTTTGGAAAAGTAGGGTCACTATTGTTGGATATATAAATTTAATTGAGCAACAACATATAAATATCGTTGAGATTAGGAATGGTCAAGGCAAGACAAAGACGATGTCCCAATAATCAAATGGACCTCAAAAATTGGCCTATATTGGAGCCCGTGTAAGATGAGAGAACCTTCGAGGAGAGACACGTGTACTTTATCGATTGGTTTGGCACAACAATTTAGGAGACGGTTACTACAAGATAAGGATAGATCTTCTCCGAATTTCCTCGACAAGGCGGGGAGATGACATGTCAAGTTCATTTTTTATTTTATTATTAAAAAGTTTTGTTAATGCTAAAATAATAAGAGTCCCCCAAACTATTAAGACAGTAACTATAGTCTTTACAAAATTTTGAATAGATAAATGTAATATAATCATAGTTTTATATTATATAACGTCTTACTACAAGCTTTCATATTGTTAATGTTGTTGTACAATCTTTTGAGAAGAATTGTGGTAATAGTAGTAAGGGATGATTCTTATAATTTTGAAATTATGCGTTCAAATCTCACAAAATGAATAAAAATAACTGAAAATACATTAATATTACTCTATTAAATATAAAGTTTAGAAAGAAGAAGATGATTTTGAAGAACAAACGACCCTCTACTTTTAGTATTTTATTGAATAAGGAGTGGTGTAATAAAAATACTACTGTATAGGAGTAAAAATGTGAATTAAATTACAAAGAAATAACAAAATAAATTGAAATAAAAGAATGTCCAACGACAAAAGGACGGGGGAAGGTGACCAAACCCTGGCCCGCTCGTGACTCAAAAACTCTTCAACTGTTTACCATTTCTCGATCGCATATGACGGAAGGAAGATGATTGATGACTCCAATTATATTCGTATTAATGTTGGGTCACACCGAAATATAAAAATGTGTATTAAAAATATAAAATAATTTATTAAAAATAATAAAAAATTATTATAAAATGTAAAATGATTATAAATTATTTAGTTAAGTTGGAAACTGTTGAAATAAAGTAAGAAAGAATTAAGATTTTGGAAGAAATTTTTTTAAAATTTAATTACCTTTTTACCCCTTGTATTTTTGAGATACTTCCTCAGTTTTTAAATAAGTGTTGCTTTAGAGAAAAATTAAAATAAGAAATTCATTCCCCCTCCTTATTTTGTGTTTTTTTTTTTTTGTATTAAAAAAAAAATTATGTGCTTATTCCTAAATCCTAAGGGAACACTTATTTGGGAACGGAGAAAATAATTTGAATTTTGCGTCCGATATATTCAAAATATATACTTTGCCTCTTAATTATCATAATTGCACTTTAAAAAAGTTTCTCCTATTGATATATCAGCAAGAGTGAAGAGAATAGTATCAATTTACAAACTAATAATGACGCTTTGGGACAAAATATGTATTCTAAAAATTCGGAAAAACGAAATACAAACTATTTTATAAAACATTTGGACAAAAAGTAATTAAGTCAAAATTCTTATTTCCATTTTATTCATCATCTCTTCTTATTCTTTCTGGAACCCAAAAAATGGCCTTTAGCATAAATAAATAAATATATATGTATAATGTTTTGTCACAATTTTTTTTTTTTTTTTTGTGACGGAATTGTCACAATTTATTCTGTTTGTGTAGGCTTTGTAAGTGCTTTTGTGTTTTAAGTAAAATTAGGTAATTTAGGAGTAATGATGAAACACGATATTAAGGATCAAGATCAATTATAAATGATTGATTTAACGACGGCCTTCTTAAAGATAAGATTGAATCCAAATTACGAAAAATAGGTGTAGATATGGATTGTCACTCTCCCTTATCCTATTTATCAACGATTTTTTTAATTACTTATCTAATTTTTTATTTTTAAAATACTTTTTAAAAAATCAAAATGGTAGGTTTTTTTTTCTTCTTTTCTTTAAGTAACATGATAACTTTATTATATAAGGCAAAATGATATTAAAACTATTATACATGAGCTAACTCCCTTTATTATAATTAGGTCCTTTACTTTTAGAAAAATTATATTTACCTACCAAATTTTCTAATAATTAGAAATGCTCACATAATTTGTCCAACTTTTTTTTCTAAAATTCACAAATGAATCCAGAAATTCAAAAAAAAAAAAATTTAAGATAGGGTATCAAAAATCAAGACAAATTACAATGTATTAAATAGGATTCACTATTTGCTTTTTGATGTACTTCCTCCGTTCTAAAAAAAAGTGGTCATTATAGAAAAATTACACAAATTAAGGAGATGGGTAAATTTCTTCTTTTACCCTTATTTATGTTTTCTTGTTTAACTACATTCTAAATAAGACTGTGTGTGATGTATGTGCATTTAAAATGACATTGTAATTAATATCATTAAATGAGATCAATTAAATAAGGGGTAATATTGGAATCTTTTGAATTTTTTGTATTAAAATGTGTAAAATGACACTTATTTGAAAACAAAATCTTTATGTATAATGACTACTTATATGGAAACTGAGGGAGTATGTAACTAGAGACCGAACCAAAAAGATGGAGTATGTAACTAATTAGTAGGAATTTAGGAGTATATTTTGGGGATAATTTGGATATATATATCAAATGTGTGTCTATATATATCTGTGTGTGTATATATATATATATATGTATATATATATATATATTCTTTTTTTTTAATTATCAAATTTAAAAGTTATGTTATGAAACATTAGAATAAACATGAGGAAAATGCTAGAGTCAAGTCATTTAGTATTGACTTGTCATTAAACCATTGTTACCATGAAGTGCACCACACACAATTATTGCATTAAATACATATAACCTGCTATAGCAGGTTATAACAATAGTTAACAAGTTATTATTATTATTTTTTTATATTTGGTAACAAGTTATATTTACACTTACAACAAGTATATATTTTTGCCTAAAACAAAATGATAAAGTATTTTAACATATAAAAGTTTATTAATTTTTACAATAAAATTTTAGATTATCAAAAGGTAAGTGTGAATTATTTATTTATTACAAAAATAAGATTAGAAAATTAGTATGAACTACAAATAGAGTATGCAATGTAACCCAACAAATAACCATTGTACTCCACCCAATATATATATGAAAAAAATTAATCTTAGTAAATCAAAATATTGTGTATTAATATAGAATTGGATGTTTAATTTAGAATATCTAGGGTTTTATAATTCTTCAAAAATAACTAAGAAAATAAATAAATATATATATTTTTAATTAATATGGGGCACAGTACACCATATAAAATCATTGTATCCCAATATTAAAAATGACGTGCTCCAATTAAAAACTATTGTATATTGCCCAAAATTCTTAGGTTGAAACTTAAAATTTTCTATAGAACATCATATACTACGGTTAAATTTATCATCCCCTGAGGTTAATTATCGCCATAAATATATTTTGGAGTGAAAAATATTTTTTTACAATTACTTTGGATATTGTACCTATATAAAATGCAATTGTACCTCAATTTTTGCACAATGTGCCCAACAAAACTCTATTGTACTTCGCCCAACATATATATAGGGAGAAATTTATATTAGGAAATTAAATTAGTTTGTATATATACCGATCAAGTAATGCGTTTTTTAATTTATCACATCTCTGTGTTATAATTGTTCGAAAATAATTATGAAAATAACAAAAATTATTTTAACTAATATGGGCACAGCACACCATATAAAATCAGTGTGCTCTAATTTGAAAATAATGTTCCTCCATTAAAAATAATTGTACCCTCCCGATATCCTAATTTTGAAACATACAATTTTCTATAGAACCTCATATATAACGGTTTAATTTACCATCCCAGGGTGTTATTGCTAAAAATATATTTGGGACAGAAAAAAAATTCTTATAATTACTGTGAGCATTGTATCCTATATGAAATACAATTGTACCCTACTATTGTGCATAATGTACCCCAACAAACAACTATTGCACCTTACCCAAAATATAAAAGGAATAATTGATATTAGTAAACTAAACTATTGTGTATATACCGGTCGAATATTTAGATGTTTAGTTTAGAACATTTTGGGTGTTATAATTGTTTGAAAATAATTAGAAAAATAAATAATTAATAAAGGCTGACTTCACAATATTAAATTATTTTATCCCAATACTGGATACTTTGAAACTTACAATTTTTTTATAGACTACGGTTTAATTTACCATACCGCGGGTTAATTATCGAGAGAAATATATTTGGGACAGAAAAAAAAATTACAATTACTTTTGAGTATTGTATCCTATATAAAATGCAATTGTACCTTGCTTTTGTACATAATGTACCCCAACAAACAACTATTGTACCCCACCCAATATATAAGAGAAAAAATTTGTATCAGTAAATTAAAATATTGTGTATATACCCATCGAATATTGGGATGTTTAATTTAGAACATTTTGAGTGTTACAATTGTTTGAAAATAATTAGAAAAATAAATATATATATTTTTTAATTAATTAGGAAATAATACAACATGTAAAATCATTGTACCCAAATATTGAAAATGATGTGCCTCAATTAAAAATAACTATATCCTGCCCAAAATTCATACTTTGAAACTGAATTTTTTTTATAGAATCTCATATACTACTATTTATCTTCCCCGGGGGTAAATATAGTTTGGCCCAAAAAATAATGTTTGCAATTACTCTTGGCATTGTACCCTATATGAAATGCAATTGTACACCAAATTTTTGCACAAAGTGCCCAACAAACAACTATTGTACCCCGTCAATATATACCAATGAAAAATTATATTAGTAAATTAAATTAGTTTGTATATATACCGATCGAGTAATGAGATTTTATTAATTTAGCACATCTCAGTGTTATAATTGTTCAAAAAATAATTATGAAAATAATAAATATATATTTTTAATTAATATGTGCACAATACACCATATAAAATCAGTGTACCCTAATACTGAAAATGATGTGCCTCAATTAAAAATAATTGTATTTTGCCCAAAATCCTAAGTTAGAAACTTACAATTTTCTATAGAACCTTATATATTATGGTTAAATTTGTCATCTCTAGCTTAAGTATTACTCAAAATATATTTGGGACAAAAAAAAAATTTATAATTATTTTGAGCAGTGTACCTCATATGAAATACAATTGAACCCTGCTTCAAAGCATAATGTACCCCAACAAACTACTATTGTACCCCGCCTAATATATAAGAGGAAAAATTGATATTAGCAAATTAATATATTGTGTATACACCGATCGAATATTGTGATATTTAATTTAGAACATCTCGGGTTATAATTTTTTGAAAATAAATAAATATATTTTTAATGAATATAGGCTGAGTACACCATATAAAATTATTGTATCTCAATACTGAAAATGATATGAAATTAAAAACTATTGTACCTCGCCCGAAATTCTGAGTTTCAAACTTACAATTATCTATAGAACCTCATATACTACGGTTTAATTTAGCTTCCCCCAAGTTACTTATGACGAGAAATATATTCAGAATAGAAAAAAAAAATTCACAATAACTTTGACCATTGTACCCTATATAAAATGCAATTGTACCATACTTTTGTGCATAATGTACACCAATAAACAACTATTGTACCCGGCCAAATATATAAGAGAAAAAATTGATATAAAACTGGTGTACATAAAATTGGATCTCCATTGGGCTAGGCCCAATGGATTAAAATAAAGATAAACCGTGAAGAATAAAAAGACATATAAGGCCCAGAACTATGCTTAGGTCGGAAAGATCATCCCAGTCAAGCAGAATAATGTTTTGTTATCACCTTAGGTCGGTCAGAACCATAAAATCGATCTGGACAGTACACCTCATAAAAGGTTAGATCGGACTTTAGAATGCCTTGATCATCCCCCCACGTTTTTCTATCATAAGTGGCATAACCGATCTAATATAGCAAGACCGACCTATCCTGCTTCACTGACACAGTAGGTGAGAGTTGCTATAGATTAGGTATGTCCTCTCAATTATACGCAGGGATTCCCATATCTTCTAAATGAAACCCGGTCAAAATGGTAACGTCTACGCCACGTTAAACAGAGGGAGCAGGTGAACAAGTCAATCATGAAGGTTCAACGGACACATTTCAACTTGAGGTATATATACTAAGTCTTCGGACTTAGTGAGGTACGCAATCTTTACCATTTCAAGCATTCATCTTTACTGTTTATCTTCTTCTACAATTCTAACTTGACCGTCGGAGCCAATACAGGGGGGAAAGCCCCGCTCCTTTCTTGGATCTTTACCATTTTTCACCGGAACAGTGTGGTCGACTTCTCTTCACCAGCCTTGCTGATCCGAGCTACACATATCGGTTTCCCAACATATTCATCCTTCATTGCGGCGAAGTTTTATTCAGATTGGGCCATATTTTTGTAGAAGTTCTTACTGGGCCTTAAGAAGCACTTCCTGTATTGTATTTTTTGCATCACATCAACTGGCGCCGTCTGTGGGGAACTTTTGATCAAACTATTTCATCAAATTTTCCTCACTTTTAAAGAAATTTGTTGAAACCATGACGCAAACTCAAGATTGTTCAGGATTTGGTGCTTCTTCTTCTAACACCGCCGCTGATTTCGTTGTTACCACTGCTATGGTTCCTGTCGTCACCACCGCCACTTCTATCCCCTCCAATGATCCACCAACTACCGCCACCGTTGTTGAATCTCTCACCCCCAGCAGGAACAAGTAGAAAGGGAAAGGTTTTACCATTTATTTCCACAATTGTTTCATCTAATGAACCATATAATTCCGGTCACCGCTACTCTCAATGTGGAACCCCCTGTTTCCACTATTGCAACCACTGCCCCAGAAGCAGTTAACATAGAACCTCCCTTTAGTTCTCAGGTTATTCCCACTATCCTCCCACCAGGAGTTTTGTTCAACCCCATGTCTGATCCATCCGTTGTTTTGATGTCTAGTCTTCCCCCCCAGTCCCTTGCCATTTCGGGTTGTCCTCCCCACTCTGGGGGAACCCACCTTTTCTCCGGGTCTAATTATGTAGCTGGTTTTCCTACCCTTTCTACTGCACCTCCTGTTTACACCACCGTAGCTCATACCCAGGTCACCCTTACTTTTCCAGCTCCCTTCATGGTTCCTAACCCTCAGCTCAGTAATTACCCTTTTATGTCGAACCTACATTTTCCCATGATAGAACAACAAGTGAGTCAGATAGGTCAGCCTGGTCTTGGCCCGCAGACAAGTCAGATAGGTCAGCCCAGTTATTACCCCGGATACCAAGTTCCGTCAAACCTAGCACAGTTCCAACACTATGGTATAGGGACCAGCCGAGCCATGCAACCCCCCACAGGACACTCTCCTTTGCTTAATCCGAGTTATTACCCCGGACCCGGTGCAGGGAACTTTACGACTGAGGGACCACTACCTGCTTATCCCGGAATGGGCGAATACCCTCATGGCCAAACCGGATATGCCCAGCCCGGTCATACGATCCTCCCTGGATCGGGATATGCACAATTGGGACGAGCTGGGCCCACTTCTCGAGTATCTCATCCATTTGGTTTGGAAATTCAAGTAGCATCGTTCCCCCAGGAATGCCGAGGTTTAGGTAAGATTGACAAGTATGACGGGACTACCGACCCCACGGCTCACTGGATGCAGTGCATGAGTGTCATGGATGCTGCCAACCTATCTGATGCCAACCGGTGCATGACTTTCCATTTGACTCTCAAAGGTCAGGCTATTAATTGGTATTGTACACTACCTCGAAACTCTATTCATTTGTTAGATCAGTTCGGTGACCTGTTTTAGCTAATTTTATGGGTAATAAGATATTGTCCAAACTAATTTCACACTTAATGAACATAACTCAAAGAATGGGGGAAGGATTGCAGGCCTACATAGACCGATTTAACGTAGAATCTAGGAAATGCCATGAAAAAGACGATAGGATAATGATGGGATCATTTATTAACGGGTTAAGGTAGGGACCTCTAGCGACTAAACTCGCCATCCGACCCCCCACTCCTATTTTGAAATGATGGTTACTGCTGTTAATTTTGCTGTTATTGAGGATGCAGCAGCCATAAAACAGGAACGGGAAAGAGGTTGTTCCGACCTGTATGGTAAGAGGAAAGCTTCTTCCCCGGTTCCTCCCCCAAGAGGAAATAAGAAGTTAAAATTTGTGAATACTACTAACCCTATCCCGAAGACCGGGGTAAATGTTAACGCTGTGCAGGTGGCCGAGCATTTCTCTGTTCCACGAGCCGATATATATGCAACCATCCAACATCAAGGGTTGTTACCCCCGGCTCGCCCCATGACGGGCCCCACAGATCGGCTCAATTCGGGCAAGTATTGTAGCTATCATAAGCATATTGGTCACAACACTAATTATTGTCGAGATTTGGCTGCAGAAATAGCTAAGCTTATTCAAGCTGGAAAGCTGCCTCAATACACACAAGTAGCCCTTTTGCCCAAACCTGCAGCTTCAGCAGCCCGGGAGCGACCTACCGAATGCTACCGGTGTGGGGAACCCGGCCATTTCGCCCGCGAGTGTCCCCAACCCGACCCCCGAGCCCCAAACGCCGGGGCTGGAGCCGACCTAATCATAGCTGGGGTCGTAAACACCATAGCTGGAGGACCGACCCAGGGCGACTTGAATCGCCAAAGGAAACAGGTATATAGACAAAGAAACAACATTCTAGGTAAGCGTAAAGCAGAAACCATGGCACCAGTCATTACTTTTGATGATAGTGATATCTTTTTATCTTACAGTTGTGACGATCCACTAGTGATCGATTGTTATATTTTCAATTATCAAGTACGTAGGATATTACTAGACACGGGTAGCTCTAGTAATATCATTACAACTAAGGCATTGATGGGATGTCAGTTACATAAGGCACGGTTAAGTTCAGTACGAACTCCATTGATTGGCTTTGGCAACCACCATGTTATCCCTGTAGGACAACTGAGCATCCTGGTCACGTTAATAGCTGGTCAGCTAAAACGTACATAAACCATAGACTTTGTGGTCATTGATGAACCATCACCATATAACGTGTATCTAGGTCGGCCTGGATTAAATCAGTTCCAGGTCATTGCTTCTACCATGCATATGCTTTTGAAATTCCCCACCATGGGTGGGATAGCTGCTCTTCGCTGTGATGTTATACAGGCTAAGCAGTGTTACAGGGCTTCCCTGAGGGAGCCAACACCAGTGGATCGGAAGTCAAAAGGTGCATCTGCGGTTCTTCCGACCTCCACACCACAAGCTTCGCCACCTACCCTCCCTGGACATACCGCTCATCCCACTAACATCACCGACCTGCCAGATAGCTCAGACCGGTCCATTGAAGCAGGGGCCGAGGTAAAAATCATCCCCCTGGCGGTCGATCCAAACAAGGTAATTAAAATTGGGGCTGATTTACCCCCTCAGTTACAACATGATTTGCTTAACATTTTACGTGAGTTCGCTTTACTTGGGGGCCGGAAGACATGCCTGGCATTTCTTGAAATATCATTGAACACAGGCTGTCCATTGATGCCAACCATAGGCCGGTTCGTCAACGAAAACGTAACCTCGGAGGAGAACGCAGCAGATACGTGGAGATCGAAGTTAACGCCTTATTAGAAGTACGTATCATTCGAGAGGTAGATTATCCGGAATGGCTGGCCAACCCCGTGTTTATTCCCAAGCCCGATGGCTCGTGGCGTATGTGTATAGATTTTACCGACCTAAACAAAGCCTGCCCTAAAGATTGGTTCCCCCTACCGTTGATCGATGTTTTGGTCGATGCTATAGCTGGATTCCGTTTCCTTAATTTCTTGGACGCTTACAAGGGCTACCACCAGATCTTCATGGCTAAAAAAGACGAGGAAAAAACATCTTTTATCACGGATAAAGGTACTTATTGCTTTATTACTATGCCTTTCGGTTTGAAGAATGCCGGAGCTACTTTTCAGCATTTGATAAACAAAATTTTCAAAAATCAGTTAGGTCAGAACATGGAAGCATATATTGATGATTTGCTTGTTAAAAGTAGGGATTAATCTGCTTATTTGCTTGATTTACGTGAAACACTTGAAACCCTTGTCCAATATCAATTAAGGTTAAATCCGAAAAAATGCGTTTTTGGAGCTACTTCAGGAAAATTCTTAGGTTATATGGTTTCTGAGGGGGGTATCTCGGTTAATCCAAAGAAAGTAGAAGCTGTACTGCAAATGCACCCACCTAGATCAATTCGCGAAGTACAACAATTAACGGGTAGACTAGCGACCTTGAATCGATTTTTAGCTCGGTCGGCAGAACGAGCCTTACCATTTTTTAGCATTTTAAAGAAAACAGATAAATTTGTATGGACCACGGAATGCCAAACTGCTTTTGAACAATTAAAAACATATTTAGCTTCTTTGCCGTCTTTAACTATGCCTATTCCTGGGGAGCCATTATATATGTATATAGCTACCACTAAATCCATGATTAGCTCGGTTTTACTTCAAGAAGATAACCGGGTTCAAAGACCCATCTATTTTGTTAGCAAAGTTTTGCAGGCAGCAGAGAAAAACTATTCTAACCTGGAAAAACTAGTCTTGGCTCTAGTTCACTCCACACGGCGTCTCCGACCTTATTTCAACTCCCATGGAGTCACCGTCTATACCGATGCACCTCTCAAAGCTATCCTACAAAAGGCAGGAGTTTCTGGTCGTCTCACCAAATGGGCCATCGAATTGGGGGAGTATGACATCACCTTTGCCCCTCGCACCGCAGTTAAAGGACAAGTATTAGCAGATTTCATAGCGGAAGGAGTGTCGGACACCCAGGAAGACATCTTTGGCCCGGCACAAGAAACCGATCTTCTTTTAACCATGGCAAAGGGTGACGACTCGTGGACACTCTATGTAGATGGCGCTTCTAGCCAGTAAGGATCGGGTGCGGGGATCATCCTCACCAGCCCTGTTGGAGAGGTCCACACTTATGCTCTACGATTCTGCTTCACGGCCACAAATAATGAGGCAGAGTACGAAGCCATGATAGCCGGTCTAAAGTTAGCTCGGAAATTCGGGGTCGAAAATCTAAAAATTTGTTCGGACTCCCAGCTCGTAGTCAAACAAATTTTGGGGGAGTATAAGGCTAAGGATCGGCAAATTGAGGAATATTTAGCATTGGCACAGCAGCAACTACAATTTTTTCCAAAATGGACCATAGAACGGGTCCCACGAAGTAAAAATACAAATGCAGATGCCTTGTCCAAATTGGCTTCTTCGGTTTTCTCTCATCTGACTAAAAGCGTCCTAGTGGAAGAAATACAGAACAGAAGTACAGCCGAGCCAACAATCTTGTCAATAAGTGAAGGTCGGGATTGGAGATTTCCTCTATGGCAATACTTACAAAATGGTACTTTACCGGATTCACGGAAGGAAGCACAACGAATAAGAAGGAAGGCTGAACACTATCAAATAATCGGGGAAGATCTGTATAAAAAGGGTTTCTTAATGCCCTTGCTAAAATGCTTGGGTTCGGGAGAAGCAGAAGCCATGCTGAAGGAAGTACATCAAGGAGATTGCGGGTCTCACATTGAGGCTCGGAATTTGGCCAAGAAAATAATTGGGGCTGGGTTCTATTGGCCCCGACTATTCCAAGAAGCAGTAGAATATGTTCAACGGTGTCCCGGTTGCCAACACAACGCGACCATTCACAGGTTGCCGGCCTCCAGTTTTACGGGGATAATTGCCCCTTGGCCTTTTGCGGAATGGGGAATAGATCTCATGGGGCCGTTTCCTAAGATCGGTTCTTGCCATTATCTTGTTGTAGCCATAGACTATTTCACGAAATGGGTAGAAGCCGAGGCATTGACGAACATTACCGGGCGAACTGTAGCTCGATTTCTTTGGAGACAAGTCATCTGTCGGTTCGGCGTGCCCAACTCGGTTATCTCGGACAATGGGACCCAGTTCGAGTCCAAAGAGTTCACAGCCTTATGTTCAAAGCTCGGTATCACCCAACGTTTCGCATCTGTAGCTCATCCTCCAGCAAATGGGCAAGTGGAACTCACAAACCGAACTTTGTTGCATGGGTTGAAAGCCAGGTTAGAAGATAAGGGCAAGAATTGGGTAGAACAGCTGCCTCATGTACTATGGTGCCACCAGACTACGCCTAAATCGGCTACGGGGAAGACCCCTTTCGAGCTAGCCTTTGGGGTCAATGCTGTTATCCCCCCGGAAATACAAAATGGTGCCCCCCCGAGTCATGCACTTCGAAAGGAACCAGAATCAGAAAAACTTGGAGCTCAACTTGGACTTGATGGAAGAAGCTCGGGACACTGCCTATATACACCAACTAAATTATAAAAATTTAGTTCGGCAACACTATGACGCTCGGGTCAAACATCGGACCTTTGTACCAGGAGACTTAGTTTTACGAAACCGAGCTATCAGCAAATCGCAAGAACAAGGCAAGCTAATATCTAATTGGGAAGGGCCTTACCGGGTGATCGAAGCCCGATCTACTGGAAGTTATGTTTTGGAAGATTTACAAGGACAGCTGATTCCGAGGGCTTGGAATGAGCACACTTAAGGAAATACTATCTATGAGGCAGTCAAGTTAAAGACGGGGAAAGCATCAAATTCAAGATGACGAGATTACGAAAGAGTAAGACTTCATTCAATAAACGAGCTCAGATACAAAGCCGATCTAAAAATTACAAAAGTTCTTCGAAAGGGACCAGAATCAGAAAAATTCCTCAAGATTACAAAAAAATGTCTAACAGGAGAGTTAGGAAGGAAGGTCGGCGACATGGTCATGGCCACCGTTAAGAAGGGTAAGCCCGCGCTAGGAAGGTCGGTGACATGGTCATGGCCACTGTCAAGAAGGGCAAGCCCGATCTTAGGAAGGAGGAGCTTGAGATGTCGCTTCATTTGCTGCCTCCTGGGGGTCGGCCTCAGGATCTTCTTCGGCATTCTCCGGTATAGGAACACCGTTGGCTCGGCATTCTTGCTTAATCTCCTCCACCAGATCGAAAGGATCGCGTCCCTCTGGAAGCAAAGAAGTTTGGGCCATGGAGTCCGCAGGAACATCTTCTACCGACCTGGAACCTTTTAGCTCGTCCCAACACAAGGTATACCCGCACTGGATCAGTTCTAAGAAGCGCTGGTTCATCAGATCCAGCAGAGGGCCCTCTTTAAAGGTTTTTAACTCAGCACGGCGTGCTGCTTCAACCTCCACCGGGCTAAGCAGCTCGGTAGCCTTCTCTGCCGCCTCCTCCGCGGCTTTCACCAGGTCGGCCTTTTCTTTCTCCAGGGCAGCCTCCCTTTCCTTCAGGGTAGCCTTTTCCTTTTCCAGGGCGGTCACCTCAGCTTCCAAGCCCTGAATCTTGGTCTCCAGCCGGCTGGCCTTTGTGCACAGCTCCTGGTTTTCCCTAAGTTGCTCAGTTTTTGTGGCCTCAAGCTCCGATACTTTGCTGCGCTCGACCCTCAGTTTCAGCTCCAGAGCTTCAATCGCCTCGGTCGGATTCTTCGACCTTTCCAGCTCGTAACTTTGGGCCAAGATATCCAAAGCTATTGTCCGTTTGGCCGTAGCAGCATAATTAAAGGCAACCTGCAAAAAGTCGATCTAGGGTCTTGTGAAAGTGTCATACAAGGTAATCATTATTTTTCAAAAAATTAACTAAGTTTCGAAGCTCACCCTTTTTATATGCGAGGCAAGAAGGGCCTCCTGCTGCACCATCTGGTCCATATTCTTCCGGAGCTGGTTGCTCACTTGAAGAATCTCCTCGAAGGAGTTCCGAGACTCGGCCGCCAACTCCTGGTATGGCCTAACATCCTCAGGCGGGGGCTCCGGTAAATGGACCTGATGTATGGGCCGAGCTAGGGAGCTCGGTCTCTCCTTTTGGACCTTCAGCAAAATGACCCTTTCTTTGGTTAACGGGTCCACGGGTCCCAAAAGCTCATCAGGCCTCGGCAGTTCGGCTCCAGTGGTGGGGCCCGTCAGCAGTTGCGTAGCTTTTGCAGCCTTAGCCGCTTGAATTTCTGCAGGGGTCGACCTGTTCTTTTTCGTAGCCCGAAGTACTAAATCCGAGCAGGGAGGATCAGCGACCTCAACTTCTTCCGTGAGGTCGATTTCGGCCGGTCTCTTGGAAGACCCCGAAGCTGCTGTTGGCTTGCTAGCCTTTTTCTTCCTGCCAAATCCACCGAGGCCACCTGAAAACAAACAACATACAATGATCAGAATCACCGATCTAGGAAAAATGAGATGACGATAAATAAAAGGTTAGAGACAGGTATTTACTTTC
Source organism: Leptodermis oblonga (assembly GCA_016801395.1). NCBI lineage: Eukaryota > Viridiplantae > Streptophyta > Magnoliopsida > Gentianales > Rubiaceae > Leptodermis > Leptodermis oblonga. The sequence goes on along the minus strand of CM028756.1, from coordinate 11,561,567 downwards.
TTCTTCTACACCGGGGGCTTGGCTCAGCCCGGCCCAAACCAGAAGACCCTCTGCAGGGAACTTAGCCGAATATTTTACCGAGCTGGTATAATTTCTTAACACCTTATAGTCCGACTGCACTATTGGGTCAGACTTATCTCGGGTTTGGTCAGCCGGGATTATAAACTGTGACCAACGGCAAGGAAGATTTGCTTCATCGGCCTTCACAATAAAATACCTAGCCCTCCAAAATTTGTTGGTATCAGGGGAGTCGGTAATAAGTATGGGCCCGTTTCTACGTTTTTGGAATGTTACCCACCCCTGACCATAAGGATATTGGCGAACGGTGTAAAACTGGAAGAACAAATCTACCGTAGGTCGGATTTCAGCCCCAAAACAAACACACATAAACCCTACCAAAAACCTAAGGGCGTTAGGTACTAACAGACTCAGCCCGATGTACAAAAAATCACACATCTCATTTAAAAAATCCGGGACAGGGAACCTTAGCCCGAACTTTAGGTGATACTCATAAATACCGACCCAACCCCCAGAAGTGTTAGTTATCCTTTCTACGGGTGTGTGTAAACGGATCTGGACGGATGGGTCTATAAAATGGTCCGATGTTAGGGTTTCTAAATCTACCCTAGTGAGCTCGGAAGCTATTTCTTCGGGATTAAATTCAAAAGTGGCGGCCGTATCTACAGAAAGCATTAAAGAGGTACCAAAGTCATGCATAAATCCAAATAACAGATTCTATGGAGGAATCATGCTTCAAACATGCCAAAAATTGTAAAAAGAAAATCAGCGGATCGATCTTATAAGAAGAAAGGAGAAGAGCACACTAACCTGAGGCCGGATTCTGGCGTGATGCTCCGGTGCCGGAACTTCTTTCGGAGGCCATGGACAGTCGAACAAAGGAAAGCGGCACGGTGATAGAACAGTGGCAGCGGCGAAGTGACGGCACGAACAGAAACAGCGGAACAGAAAAACAACACCGGCAAGACGCAACAACTCTGGCGGAAGGAAGGAAAGCAAAAATTTTTTCTCTCTTTTTTCAGGAAGCAAATAGCATAATGGTGCCAAGTGCCTACGTCTACGGGTTTTATAGGGAAACCTCGGGGAGACCAAAGGGACACGGGCAAACCAATCGCTGCCCGCTTTAATGCCACCTCAAAGATGATAAAGGCATGGGAAGTCGTACCGGTCGCCTCGAAAGTCGAGAGGACGTGTCCAATCACGTCCCGACTATTCAAAATCCAGACTTTGGATAACGCAAAGGTATGCCTTTATTACCGCATTCATTAATTTGTCCAATAGTCTGTTCAAATTCTTTAGATCGGTACTGCAATTATTACTTATGCATCGGTTGACACTATTCTCTGTAGGTCGGATTTCATAGTCATATTTCATGTTTTTATCATATTCGGTAAACTATAAGTCGGATACACTATAGGTCGGATGAACACTTGATAAATGCCTTAGTCACACTTTCGGCTTAGTAAAATATAGTATCATGCTTAGCTCGGAAGAATGGCTCGGACTGATATCGGAGAATCCATGATAAGTGCTTTATGCTAAATTTCAGCTCGGAAAAACGCAAAAAGTATTAAGTTTTAGATCGGTAAAACCTAATACTGGGGGGACATGTTGGTGTGCATAAAATTGGATCTCCATTGGGCTAGGCCCAATGGATTAAAATAAAGATAAACCGTGAAGAATAAAAAGACATATAAGGCCCAGAACTATGCTTAGGTCGGAAAGATCATCCCAGTCAAGCAGAATAATGTTTTGTTATCACCTTAGGTCGGTCAGAACCATAAAACCGATCTGGACAGTACACCTCATAAAAGGTTAGATCGGACTTTAGAATGCCTTGATCATCCCCCCACGTTTTTCTATCATAAGTGGCATAACCGATCTAATATAGCAAGACCGATCTATCCTGCTTCACTGACACAGTAGGTGAGAGTTGCTATAGATTAGGTATGTCCTCTCAATTATACGCAGGGATTCCCATATCTTCTAAATGAAACCCGGTCAAAATGGTAACGTCTACGCCACGTTAAACAGAGGGAGCAGGTGAACAAGTCAATCATGAAGGTTCAACGGACACATTTCAACTTGAGGTATATATACTAAGTCTTCGGACTTAGTGAGGTACGCAATCTTTACCATTTCAAGCATTCATCTTTACTGTTTATCTTCTTCTACAATTCTAACTTGACCGTCGGAGCCAATACAGGGGGGAAAGCCCCGCTCCTTTCCTGGATCTTTACCATTTTTCACCGGAACAGTGTGGTCGACTTCTCTTCACCAGCCTTGCTGATCCGAGCTACACATATCGGTTTCCCAACATATTCATCCTTCATTGCGGCGAAGTTTTATTCAGATTGGGCCATATTTTTGTAGAAGTTCTTACTGGGCCTTAAGAAGCACTTCCTGTATTGTATTTTTTACGTCACATCAAAAACCATTAAAATATTATGAATATACTGATCAAATATCGGTATGTTTAATTTAGAACATATTGGTGTTATAATTGTTTGAGACTAATTAGAAAAATAAATATATACACTATAATAAAGGTTGAGTACCCAATATTAAATTATTGTACCTCAATACTGAAAATGATGTGCCTCAATTACAAATAATTGTACCCCGCGCCCAAAAGTTTTAGTTTTAAACTTATAATTTTCTATAGAAGCTCATATACTACGGACAGTTTAATTTACCATCCCCCGGGTTACTTAACGGGAGAAATATATTTGGGACAGAAAAATATTTTTAATTGAGAATATTTCGGGTGTAAGAACTTGGAAAATAAAAATATATTTTTTTAATTAATATGGGCACAGTACACCATATCATAAATTTCACCATTCTATGTTACGGCACTGGTTGGAATTTTTTTCAATATGTTTATGGATATTTAAAAAAAAAAAAAACTTTAATACAATTTCATGGCTTAAAGGTATTGCATATATATGACATTTTTTTTAATCTTTGTCATGGCTATAGCAATGGCTCAAATTCAGGACATTTATACTAATACCGTATCTTAAGTAATGATAATTAATACAAAAGATATTTTAGTTTTGAAGGTTTTTTTTTTTTTTTGGCGTGTGATTTTACTTTCCAAATTAAATGGATATCAAGTAACCGATTACCATTTATGATATCAAGTAATCGGTTAACAATTATGTTGGTTATTATTCCCTATATCTATACCCCATTAAACCTTATTTGCACCTTATTTACTTTCAACCATTGATTATTGATCTAATGGTTCAAATTAAATCGACTTAACAGCAAGTCAATTTTAGTGATTTGACTCTAACATTTTCCTAAACATGGTAGTCCTTTGACCATTGGTTTAACGTATTTCCTCTATTCCATTAGAATGGTCCACTTTGATCAATGTACAACTTATTATGAATGTCAATGTACACCACCTAAAATAACCAATTTGACATTCTTTACTATATTTAGGATATCCTTACTTATTAAGTATGGGATGATTGTGGACCACGCATGATCATATTAATAAGGGTAGGAAGAGTAAAAAATTTGAAAGTGGACTATTCTATTTAAACAAAAAATATTTATCAAAATGGACTCTTCTAATAAGTGTTTAACAAATCGGATCGGACCGACCGATTCGACCGGGTTAACTGAGAACCAGTCCCGGTGTCCGGTTCTAGCTAAAATATGGTATTTTGAAAAAAAAAAAAAAACCCCAACTACTTGGGTCAAACTCAAAATTTAACTGTCAAAATTTATATCATTACTTTTATATGAGAATTTATTTCTTTCCACAACAGATGTGGGAGGTAAAAAACCTAAAACAAATGTAAAAATTAATTGCACCTAGTCAGAATTTGAACCTCTGACTTCAAAAGGAGGAAAACTCTTATAAAAAAAAGTGGTTAGCCTAAATTAGATGTTAGATAATATTTATTATTATTGTTCATTTTAAAAATTATCTATTTTAAATATATTTATGTCATCATAATGACGTTGCCGGTTTGACTCCCGATTCAAACTCTGAACCTCGGTTAAACCCCAACCGCTGAGCTCAGTCGGTTCAGTGTCTGATCCGTTTTGTTAAACATTGCTTCTAATAGAAAGGAGGGAGTAATTAAACCAAAATGTCAATGGATATCCAAAACCGAAGAAAATATAAGACCTGAATTCTCAAAGTAGTTGACTCGTCCAAGCTAAGGGCTTACTAGCTAGATGCTACACTTTCAACCTTTAATTAAAGTCATTTGAATAGAAGATATTTGATTGTCATGAACTAATGAGAAGTCTTAATTTATTACGTAAACTATATTTAGCTTTCGGTATTTTATTATAAACTACTACTTCCTTCATTAAACTAGGAAAGTACACTTTGACTGATATATAATTTATTATGAAGTCAAGGTACAATACTTAAATTAGCTAATTTAACACATCTTATTTTATTTATATCCTTACTTATTACTAAGTATGAGCAAATTGTGATTTGTGAACCACATATAATTATAATATTAGTAACGATAAGAGCAGTAAAAAGTTTTAAAATGAGCTCTTTCGTTGAAAAAATATATATATATTTCAAAAATGTTTAAGAAGAGTGACTATAATTTGTTAAATCTTTGGTGGTAAATTGATAACAGTGAGTTGTTGAAACTTTAGGCCAAATGTAATCTGCACTAGTAATTCATTTTCTGTTGCCGCCCAAATCAGTAGTAGTGCATACTAGTGGAGTACGTATTTGTTAGATTTTCGCGAAAATCCATCACAAATGATAAACTAATGACTACTTAAGTATATAACCGTGAATTAAGTAACATAATTTAAGCTTAAGAATATGGGCGCCAATTACAGTGCAACATTATAGTACTACGTAATAGTACTAATTAATTAGTACTAATTGTAATGAAAAAGCAGGATCTTAGATTGATTATGAAGGGGACGTGCAATGTGTGTACTAATGACACGCCACAACGTTGCTTGCTTTTATTAACAAGGAGAGTAAGTGCGCTTTACTCTCTAGTCTCTATCACTCTATTGCTTTGTTTTTGTTTTGTTTTGTTTTGTTAAAAGTAGATAATAACTATGCTAGTTTCCAAACTTACCCTTATGTCGCACTTTCATGCATGAACCTGAAACCATTCTTTCCAAACTTCAATTTTTTATCTTTATGTAATCCATCGCCCAAATTTTGACTAAAACCAACATAACATTGACAAACTTGGAATTGTCAATTTGTCAATTTTTTTGTTGCAAATTTGTCACCACCTACATTATATTTTAATATTCTATGGGGTGTGTTCAAGTTTGGGGACGAAAGTGCGACATAAAACGAGTAATGATAGTCTTAGCAACAAATCATAGCAACTTTTTGATAGCAACTCATGTGGCATGCTTTCATTGGTTATATTTTTATTAATATCAAATAATTGGCCAATGAATGCATGCCACATGAGTTGCTATCAAAAAGTTATTATGATTTGTTGCTAAGACTATCATTACTCAAAAGCTATTATTATTATTTTTCTTTTTCGGAATGAGTTCTATATGCTTTGTTGAACATATGTTACATATGTATCTACTTTTGTTTCTAAATAAGTGTCTGATTTAAAAAGTTTTTTTTTTCTCAAATCGATGCCTCTTTAATTACACATTTTAATGCAAAAAAACTATAATTTAAAAAATCAATTTAATCCCTTATTTAATTGATCTAGGTTGATAGTATTAATTACAATTTCTTTTCAAATGCTTGTATACATTACAAAAATCTTCATTTAATATGTAGTTAAACATAAAAATATAAATAAATGTTAGAGAATAACACTACCACAAAATGTATCTTCAATATTGGTGGATTGCACATTGTTCAATGCCCGAAAGCTTGTCTTGGAACTAGGGGCGGTCCGGGCGCCTGTATTGGTACGGGCATCACAGTTCCTTACAGTTGTAGTGATTCCGAGATGGGCGTACTGGAAGAAAAAGGAGGTTCAGATAGTTGCGTGGGAAGGGCCAAGGAGAGATATGTACAAGTTAAATGTGGATGGATCGTCGTTGGGGAACCCGAGGCCGACCGAAGCAGGTGCAGTATTACAGACAAGCACGGGAGAAGTGGTCTTTGCTGCCAGTATCTATCTGGGATACTTTTACAGCTTTCCAAGCTGGGCACGAGCCTTACTATACGGGTTAATGACCTGCAGTGAAGACCAAGAGGGGACCATAGCAGGTGGTGTGCCAAAAAGTGGGTGAGGTATTGGGTCTGGCCCAATAGGTACCTATAATCGGGTTAAAAGGTTATACGTCGGTATAAAGACACATAACCGGGTTATGAGGTAACAAATAGGGGATGTGGGTTCGGCTATTATTGCTGGCAAGAATTATGCAGGGTAATTAAGGCAAATGAGCCCGGCCCGGGTCATAAAGAGGGAGACAGATCAGGAAGGCATTAAAAACTGGAGCCGTCATTAAGAAGGAGGCAAGTCAGGAGGGCATTAAAGGCTAAAGCCGGAAAAGACGCAACGGGAGGGGCAGCAAGTAAGGCTATATATACTTGCATTCTAAACCAAAGGAGGTACGCAAGTTTCTTAGAGCTTTAGCACTTGGTCCATATCATTTTCTATCTTATTCTTTACTGACTTAACCGTCGGAGTGGAACAGGGGGATAGCCCCGCTTTGTTCTTGCTTTTACCCTCAGGTTGGCCTTACAAGTGCTTATTGGGTTAGAGACGGTTAAATCTGGGCTACACAGTTCACGTACCTTATCTCTTACCGGGGTATCTGTCCCTTGAGCATTTTGTGTCACATCAGTAGGCTACAACAACATTCTTTAAAATTGGCTCGTTGATGGAGCAGTATTCCTTGCGCACATATACCGGGAATGAAATGCAGTGGCAGACGCCTTAGCCACCAAGGCAACGTTCTACTTTATGGGAGGACATCCCTCTCGCGCCAGCTGAAGGGATTAGTTCTCTTAAATGCTAGAAATTTCCCCTACCTCAGATTGTAGGTAGTTACTTGTCGAGGCAGAGTTTAGGCTTTAAGTCTCCTCTGTTTGTAATTGCTATTTTTTCTTCGATAAATAAGGACCTTTGAGTCCATCGGCCTCATGGTTGTTTCACCAAAACTAAAAAAATCATAATATTTTTACATATTAAATTATTGTTATCCTTTTCTTTTACGAATCATAATCTTTTTATATCGTAATTATTGATTCCCTTTTATTCGTTTCCTTAATTATAACCACCATCACCACTATCGGACTTCCACCATTGCCAAACATTCACCACCACCACTCCAATTAGACTTCTAACAAAACTACCATTGCCACCACAATGAAAAAATAAATAAATTATAGTTTAAAATATGAACAAATTTAAACAAGATTGATCATCATCCTTCATTCAATCCACACATTAAGAAGAAAAAAAAGCCATTGCTAGTTTATTTGTCACCGCTCTCGATCAGACTCATAACCATCATTGACATGCGCACCGTTGTTGCTACTATCGGTTATTTATCACCGTCCACCTTAACTATCCCGATCTGAATATATATATTGAATTTTCTAATAAAATTGTATACGGAGTCTATACTTTTTTTTACTAAAAACTTTTTGTAATTGATCCTTTTTTTTCTTAAAATATCACGTTTAAATTTGAATGAAAGAGTTTTCGATTTCTCTTTCTCATAACTCAACTTCAATGGAGGCTGTTATCTCCCACTAAACAAAGTTAGTGAGAGCCCATCAATCATGAACCAAGTAAATTAGATTTTTTTTTCCAACAAAAATTAAATTTAATGCTAATAGGTAGTCATTCAGAGCATCTCCAACTGTTGCCAAAATGGCAACGGTTGTGTCTAACGGTTGGGGAATGGACCGTTGCCATCATAGCTGCGGAGGTGGTTTTCACGCTAGAAAGCTGGAGCCATTTCTGGAATATTATTATTTTATTAATTTTTTTATACTTTAAAAAATGAATTTTTTCTTTTGTTTCTTTAATTATTTAAATAGATTAATTAATTTATGATAATTAAATAATTTTAACTGTTAAATTTTTTTATAATTTTATTTTTCAAATTAAATTAATTTTCTAATAAAAATTATAAATGTTAATAAAATAAAGTTATTAATATTCGTGTGTGTTTTTAAGAAATATTCCAATGTTTTATTAAATATTTATTGAATTGAATTATTATTTACTTTCATAATTAAAATTTTTTTAAATTTTTTTTTTATTTTATGACAATCGAAGAATAAAATTATAATAAGAAAATTTATCCAAAAACAATATTATTAACAATAAATATTTAAAAACATTTATTTAATTACATAAATAGTTTTAAACTATTAAAATAATAATATTTATAAGTGACATTGAAAATGGCATAACCATTGATCTCTCATCATGGTTGATGCCATTTTAGCACCAAAAGTTTTGGCATAAAATGCTAAAAATGCCTTCAACCAATGGAGATGGTCTCATTCATAAATTGCAACTATTATGAAAGCTGCCAACTATTATGGGAATCGTCCTGCCACGATGGGCCTATCGGGAATGGAAGGAGGCACGGTTTGTCTGTTGGTGTCTGCCTGCTGTGGGCCGTTTTAAGTTAAATGTGAATGATTCTTCCCAAGGAAACCGGGGCCTACGGGAGCAGGCGCTGTCCTACAGGATTCATATGGTAGGGTGGTTTTTGCAATTGGCGCTTCCTTTGGAGTGCTCACGAGCTTTCAGGCGGAAGCACGCACTCTTCTCCTTGGGCTTGGCAGTCCAAAGCGGGGACGATCCTTGGCTGTCAGCCTCCACTTTGGCCGGAATCTTTGCATTACGACATACTTATGGGTCCATTACACACCTTTATCGCGAAGGCAACGCTGTGGCAGATAGTCTGGTTCAAACTTCCAGCTTAAGTGGTCTCACAAGTTCTTTGTTCACTCCACCCTCCCCCGGAGGGTGAGAGGGCTGGTATCCACGGGAATAAGAGTTTTTGAATTGTATTTTATACTTGTTTTGTTTGCATCTGCATTCTTGCATTTTTGTATCTCTAAGGTAAGACGTATTACGTCATCCTTAAAACATTTTTTGGCGTTTTGCCATTGATTTTTAATAAAGGGTCCACAAACCCTCCAGCTACTTAATCGGATGTTATCCAAAAAAAAAAAAATGTAAACTTGACAAGAAAGGACTAATTGAATTTTATCATCTATCTCAGACGGACTTATCATTCTAAAATATTTGCTTCGTTACGCACACAAGTTATATTTTTAATACTACAAATAATATTAATTAATAACAACTCAAATAAGAAAAATTATTTAGGTTGTGTTTGTACAAGTACTTTAAAAATGTTTTATGTTTTACAAGTTTAAAAAACTTAAAATTGTGTTTTGACAAAAAAAAAAAAAAACTACATAAATTTGAATTAAATTTCAAAAAAGAGTATACTTCAAATACAATTTTTAAAGTACAAATGAAATATGTTTTATAAAATTTTAAAAATTATTTTCAATTTAAAGTTTTTTGTCCTTTTACATTTTTCCCATTTTCCCTTAAGTATAGCTACCATCCATTTCTACCAACCTTCAAGCCGCCCTCACCTAGACCTCTCGACCCCGACCCCACCCCCAATCTAGACCCCAGCCCCACCCCCGATCTTGCCTCGGGGCAAGGTTTATATAAACCCCGTAATACGTCACACTTGTTTGAGCATTTGCTCGTTACTGAAATAGGCATTTTATACCGTTATGTTTCTAATGGCGGGGATTGCAGGGACATGAGCATGCCATGGCCCCCACAATTTAATTTTTATTTTTACTAGAGACATATAATCAGTAAAAAAGAAAAATTAATTAATTACTGGCCTCCACAAAAAGAAAAGATTAAAAAAAATACAATGTAGGTGAAACTTCTAATTCTATCCTAATTCCTTATTTTATTACTCCTTATTGTATTCAACCAAATATTATTGAGACTCCTAATTCCTTTCTTTTAACTCCCCATCAACCCATAATCTCCCTGTTTGGAAATGTGATCCAAATAATAATTTGCTTATTTTTATTTTAAAATATTAAACGTGCATTGGGAATGCAAAAAATTATATTGAAAATGTAAAAAAATATATTAAAACTGTAAAAAAGAGTATTGAGAATGATGAAAAATTATTATAAAATGAAAATAAGATCCAAATCATGATTTTGATCACGTTTCCAAACAGGGCCAGTTTTCCATTCTTTTTTTTTCTTCTTAGGCTTCAACAGTTCAGATACAATCCTCCAGTTTTTCCATTTCCTTTTTTTCATGGGTTTCAACACTTCCGTCGTTTCCCTTTTTTTTTTTCCTTTTTTTATTTTTTATTTTTTTCTCTTGACAATTCCTTTGCTTTTGGCTTTATATAAGTTTGCGTAGTGGAATTTTTGGGTTGTCCACGTAGAGAGAGATTATTGAAATTTTTTATTTTTAATCTATTATAGATGTCTATAAATCTTTGTAACAAACGCCGACCATCACTTCAGTGTAAGTGCTTTTTTCTTTCTTTAAACCTTTTTTAATTAGTTGAAAATGATATTAATATGTTGTTTTCTTGTATGAATTGTTAGACCTTTTAGTTAACATTTAATTATAAACTTGATAACGTATTGTCATTGACCCCTCCACTTTATTGAATCAAGTTATGCCACTAACTGTTTCACTTAAATCATATCTTACCCGTGGCCATGACCATCCCTCGTAACCTAGTTATACCGTAATTTCTAGAAGAACATTGATAATTTGAAAGAGTTTTTACCATTGTCATCACTCAATAAATTGACCAACTACTATTATCTCCCACAGGCAAAGTTAGGTGAGAAAGCACATGAATAATGAGTAATGAATAATGAATGTGAATGTAATTGAAACATCAATCAGAAAAATATTGTACAACTATTAGTAATGGCACTCGAACTACCAAGTAGGCAAGGACCAAACTCAATATATACTACTTATTCTTATAAGTTATGGATGGATGGTAACAATGATCCATCTTCCTTAATATCAGTAAGGTGGGTGGATGAATTTTAATTATTTCGGAAAAATCAAATTTACCTTAATTTTTATTTAAATAACCAAATAAACCATATAGTTTTGTGAAATTATCGAATGAACTATTGACTAGACATACCTTTTTTTATTAATTTTTTTAAGAGTAATAATACACTCCTCAAATAATCTTCTCAACTTTCTTAACTCAAGTGAGGTATCATGCTTTCATTGGATACACTTTTATAAAATAATTATTAATACTACATTATTGACCAATGAATGCATGACACATCATTTGAGTTAAGAAAGTTGAGAAAATTACTTGAGGAGAGTATCATTACTCTTTTTTTAAATTTTGCCTTCAGAAAAGCTATACATCAATTATTAATATTAACCCAGTTCAAATGAAGTACTAATGGCCTGCTTATTTGAAAATTTTGCAGATTATGAGTTTCAAAAATTATTTTGAAACTCAAATTTTGTTTAGTACGGGTTTAAGAGTTTATTATCCAAAACCTTATTTGAAAACAAATTCTTTTTCTTTCAACACCAAAAGTTATTATTCTCTAAACTAAAAGTTTTAGGGAAAATTGTGTTTGATGCCTAATACCTTACCAAACAAGATTTTCTTAAAAAAATTATCTCAAAATTCTTTTACTAAACATGATTTTTGAAAACAGTTTTTTGTCATATGTTGGTTTGCTTGGTTTTGAAAACATGTATCTCCCTTCAAATCCTCTAACGAAGAGCATTGATGGGGGTCATTTGATCAAATGCACGCTAAATGAACATTAAAACCTAATATATTTAGGCAAAGTTCATTTCAATGTCTTATTAATGAGAACATAATGATCCACATAATGCTAATTAATTATTATATTATTATTATTATTATTATTATTATATATGTAAGTGTTTCTTCTGAATTGTTTTAATTCTATATACTTATCAAAGCACAAAATTTATTAAGTAATTTACCAAAAGGGTTCGTTTGGAACTTTAGACAAATTGGAGGATGGTAAATATATAGTTAATGATATTTTCAAGTGTTTTTCTTTTAATGAGGATTATTGCGCACAAATTAATTTTCAGTACGTGATTGCTTTGGACTTAGTAACACTTCATTGGTTGAACCGAATATTGCTTGCTACTTTCGTTGCTGAACAAAAGTTTGAATCAAAGTAAGGATTTATTTGTTTTCCTCTTTTTTCCATCGTGGAAAATATAAAGAGTGTACTAAAAATATTAAAAGTTAAACAGTAGAAAATATATTGAATATAGTGAAAAATTATTGTAAAATTATAAATATAATGTAGAAATAAGAAACAAAAGGCTGAGATAAGGAACAAGGCCCTGGTCCAAAAGTGATCCATAGCTAGTAAAAGTGTCTCTCAGTTTGGTGGTCATGATATTATTCAATAATCAAAAGAGAATTGCTTTCTTTAATAGCAAAATTAATTTTATATCGTCAATTTAAATGAGATGAGATTTTTTACTGTACAAATTTGTACAATTGTGAAGGAAACTACACAATATGAAAGGGAGCAGGTCACATGCACATTTATTTAAAGTTGCAATTTATTAAAATTTAACAGATTAGATTGAAAGAGAAAATAAGTATTTCAGTAGAACAAATAAATAATACAAACTAAATATATACCACAAGAAACCCCAATCACATTCAATCGAAGTTGTGAGCTTCGAACCTGTCGATGAATCACCACCGTGAGCTTCAATCACCACCAATCACCAAGTAAAATCAATTTACATTCAAACTAGATGTGATCACCACACGCAAACCCACGGAGCACTTTGCTCTCTCATCAAAATCAAAAATTAAAATCAAAACCAAAACGAAAGAGAAAAAAAAAAAAAAAAAAAAACCAATCTAAAATCGGGCCCACAAACAGCAACAAACCACACTAAACCCACAATCTTCCGAATTCAAGTTAGCATCCATAAGCAACCGGCCGGAAAGCTCTCCTCGTAATTTCGCCGCCAATGTCCACACAACAGCAACCTTTCAATTTTTATTTTCTTTTTCTTTTCTTTCTTGATTTTTTCTATTTTTACACCTGTCTCTAATACCATGTTAGAATTTAACATATTAGATTGAAGATAAGCACTTCAATAAAACAAATAAATAATACAAACCAAATCATTAACAATTCAATCCCCAAATAGAAGTAGACATATATATATATATACTAGATGTGAGAACCGTGCATTTGCACGGTAAATGCCCAATAACATTATTACCTGATAATATAAAAAATAATAATAATTATAAATAGTAATCAATTTGTTATACATATAGAGTTAAGAAATATATGTTAAATGTAATATAAATACTTGACACTTTTTCTCAAATTTAGAATTGGCGCTCCTACTCTATTCTCTTCCTTTTCCCCCGCATTTTCACCTTGACTCTAGTCAACTTCTTCAATCTTCTTCTAAAAATTAATAAAGTTTGTAGAATTACGATGCGCATTGTAAGTAGACGCCGACAGCGTGAGAAGCTCCATTATCATATGAGGTGTACTTGGAGACATATTTTGTCGTTTTGAATAGGGAAATCATGCTTTTCATTAGAGTACGTAGAACATGCACAAACTTGCAAATTTGAAGAAGAGACTGAGAAAAAATAAAGAAAAAAAAATACATTTTAAAATTTCTCTAAACACAAAAATGTTCTAAATGAATGTATGTATATTACGAAAAATTGCTCCGTTAACGTGAATTAGACATACACATAAGGATTCTAAACAATAAAAAAGTTGTTTTTTTTTTTACATTGGATTCGATGTACATCGATTGTAAAGTGTCTAGTCATCGTCTTTTGTGTGAATTACCAAGAGTTTTTATATAATTCATTATTTACTAATGGTTTATTAAATAAAGAAAGTTGATGTGAACAAATGAAATAATCATAATATTATTAATAGTCTTTAAAGATATTTGAAACTTACAGTATAGGAAAAGTCACAAAATTAAAATGAGATTAGTTAAGGACAATGATAAATAGTATAGAAATTTTTTGAAATTAACTAATAATAGTATTTTATTCATCCTTACATAAACACAAGCACGCATCACATACAAAGTTATTTATTTATAATAATATATTTATTAGTAAAAAAAAACTTATTTATCATGATAAATGTTTCGTATTTTACAAATATGCCTAACTAAAGTTTTATATTAAGTTATATACATATAGGTAAAATGGGAAACATATATATGTACGGATTATTTAAGTAGATTGATATATAATATATAAGCTGTAAATATATACACACATACATTATATATATATATATATATATTCATATATGTGGAATATGGAGAATCTAATGCTAGTAAAATATAAAGGTTAATCTAATGTAGAAATTTGGAAAAAAAAAAAAAAACTTAAGAAGTTAAAAAGACAAGAAAATTAAAAGAGTGAAATAAAATTAATGCATTCAATACAACTATTAAATGTTAATCTTATGTGTCATTCATGTGGATAGTAAAATTAAAAGTCTATATGGCAGCCTTGTCACCCTTAACATAATTAAATATAGGGTAGATGTGGCAGCCACATGTCACTCTCATAGAGTAGATATATTAATTTATATTATATAGGGTAGATATATATAAACTAGTCTGCCATTTCTCAATAACGAAACTTAAACTAAACTAAACCTAGCTATATATATTTCCATATATCTAACACAATTGAGATTGCAATGCTCAAGTGGTCTAGGTGAAGTATTTCAGGTTTGGGCATGTTCTTTTCTTTTTCGTTTTCGTTTTGGTTCGGTTTCAACAGTAAATTTAATATATTATAATTATCTTTCATCATTTTCAATACAATTTTTTACTATTTAGCTATACATTTTTACATTTTCAATAAATTTTGTACATTATAAAACTATTTTTCAAAAATATGTTTTCAAAACGGGTTTTAAAACATCATAAAAAACACTTCTAAGTTAACTAAGGTCCTGTTCGTTAGAATGTTTTGAGAGAGGTTTTGAAAAATAGGTTTTCAAAAACATATTTTCTGTTAGACCCGGTTGGTCTTAATCCTTATTTTGATTGATGAGTTAGAAAATATGAGAATTAATTTAACTTTTTTCTAAGTAATAAAATGTAGAGAAATGTTCACGGAAGAACCGACGCAAAAAAGGGCAATGAAAAATGAGCTAAAACAAAGAAACGGCAAGCAAATGAAGAAAGAAGAAAAACATGAACCCGAGGTGGGACCTATGGTTTTTCAAAGTAAGAAAATGTAAAGAAATGTTCTCAGAAAAATCGACGCAAAAAAAGGCAATTAAAAACGAGCTAAAACGAAGAAATGACAAACAAATGAAGAAAGAAGAAAAACATGTCCCGAGGTGGGACCCATGGTGTTTCTCAATCAGAAAATGAAGAGAAGTGTTCACGGGTGAAACAACGCAGAAAACGGAGTTAAAATGAAGAAACGGCAAGCAAAAGAAAAAATGTCAAATCAAGGCCCGACACAAAACTGATGACGCTGCACAACGTAGCGCCGCGCACAGGGCCAGGCGCCTGCCACAGATGCGGCTGTCGCGAGGCCTATCATAGGTGCCTCAGGACGCCTCATTTTTTACCCTTTTTTCCACCTTTTGAAGGGTTCTCTCCTCCTATAAATACCCCCACTTGAAGAACATCAAATACACCTCTTCCCATATGATTTCCAACATTTTTAAGTGTTCAAAAAGCTCTCAAAAGATCATTCAAAGTTCTAGCAAATTATTTCAAAGTTAGGCTAGAATAGAAAATTTTCATTGTAATTGTTAGCTAATTTTCATAGCATTATTTTCCTACTTTGTAAACACATCGAGGGAAGTCCTAAACACTTGAGTAAGTGTTGTACGCATCTTGTAAGTGAGGCAAAGTCATAAGCTCTTGATTAAGAGTTGGGCATGAAGCAAGAGGGAGCAAGAAGAGAAGGAGAAGTCCTATCTCAAGGGGTTGAGGTTAGGCATTTGTAAAATTCCTAATTGTTAAGCAAGGGGAGTCTTGAGTAAGACCTAAAATCCTTGAGGAAAGATAGGCCAAAAGATCCATTGCTAGCCTTAGGCAAGGGAGTCTTAATCCAATAGTTTGGATTAAGCAAAGGGGTAAAGTCCTAGAGTTAGATTAAGCAAGGAAAAAGTCTTAATCTCTTGAGAAAGAGTTAAGCAAGTGTAAGGGATTGAAACACTCCTTTTAGTGTTTCCTAGAGGATTAGGAATCTCAAGTTGTAGAACTTGAGGAGTGGAGTCGGATTCACAGGGAATCCGAACCACTACAAATTTGGTGTGTCTTGCTTCTTGTTTATTTGCTCTCATGTTCTGCAAATCACTAATCACACACCTCACTTAGAAATCTAATTTTAAATTAGTTTTAAAACTTGTCTTGGAAAATGGTTTTTCAAAATTTTTCTTTGTAGAAAAAATATTTTTAAAGGGTAAAGAACCTAATTCAGCCCCTCCCCCTCTTAGGTTATTCTTAGGTTGTTAATTAAACTTGGGATTTCAATTGGTATCAGAGCTAGTGCTCAAATTTGTAGGTTTAACAACCTTGAGTTTAAGATCATCTTTTGCAACCTTTTTCAATTTTTAGTCTTATTTGCCTACTTGATTATTTGTGCTTTATTTTTCTAAATTTGCACAAAATGGCTAAAGGTAAGAAAGCCACCAAGAAGGTGACCAAGCTAGCTAAGACTTGAGATGATTCCTCAAGTGAGGAAGAGGAAGAAACCATAAGAACATGCTTTGTTGGGAGTGAACTTCAAGAGGTAACAAATTCTTCCCAATACTCTTCATGTGATAGTGAAATGCATAAAAGTGATAGTGATAGTGATAATGATAATGCTAATAATGCTAAAATATACAAGTATGTCACTTTAATGCATGATAAATGTATGAATGCCATAAAAATGAATGTTATGCATGAAAAGAAAATTAATTCTTTAAAAATTTATGTTGCATCCTTAAAAGAAGAAAACTCTACTTTGAAATGTGAAAATGATGAATTAAGAAACAAATTAGATGAAATGAGTACTTAGCTAAAAAATAAAGATGCAAAATATATTGATTTGAAAATGTATTATGAAAATGCCTTAAATGAAAATGAGAAATTGCATGAAAAGGGTAAATCATATGATTTATTGAAAAATGAGTATGAATGCATGAAAACGAAAATTGAAGAGTTGAGTGCAAGTCTTGAAAAATTGACTTTAGGGAAAAACAACTTAGAAAAGTTGTTAGGCAAACAAAAGGTAGGAAACGATAAACTTGGCTTAGGTTATGAAATTAACTAAAATTGTGATATGCCTTCTACTTTTACTACCTTTGTTATGCTTCAAATAGTGATGTTAAATTTTCCTATCCATTTATTGAAGCAAAAAAGAAGACTAATCATGCATGGTTGTATGAAAATAAAAAGAAGCTTTCTAAATTTAAAAATGATGTGAATTTGATTGATTCCTCATTTTATATGCCTATGAAAATGCATGTTTCCGATAAGCATTGTGAAGTTTGTTGTCATCTTCATAAGTTTGCTTTACGTGCCCCAAAGAGGGATATTTGTAAGAAAAATGCTCATGCGTCTCATTATTCTCCTAAATACATGAATGTGCATAGTTCATTTGAAAATGAACCTAGGAAACATTGCTATAAAAAAAAAACGATTCTAGGAACTATAATGCATATATGCTAAAAAGAATCATATTTCTCATATGCCTTTGAAAATGCATTATGTAGTTGATTATAATAGAGTGCCACATTCCTATAGGAAGTAGTATGCTAGGAAATTTACTCCATTAGATGCACCTATTATGTATGATTACTGTGGTAGACATGGCCATAATTCTTCCAAATGCTTTGATAAGAAAAATGTGAAAAATAGAAGAAAGATATGGAAAGTAAATGAACAAGCTATACCCCTAGGATCCAGTAAGTGTTGGGTACCAAATCTTGTGCTTGATTTCCTTTGTAGGTCTTTGATGCTACTTTTTGAACTAAATCTCAATGAAGAGATGCATGAAAAGTAGCAAGGATGATTGATTGAAGGCAATGAAAATAAAAATGCAAAAATTACAAAAATGGCTTCAAGAATGATAATGAGCCCAAGAATGCTCATTTGAGGTAAAATGTATCATATTTAACTCATATTTATTGCTCCAAAATTAATTTGATGATTATATGCAATATGAGCTATTCATGATGAACATGTGTGATTTAATTTCAAAATAATGAATATAGAATGCATAATTTAAATATGCTACCTTCTTATGTTTAAATGATAAAGTGAACTTGTTAGTTGACTTTACATCCTTGACATCATTTTGAATATTGAAAGCATGTTTTGATGGAAGTCTTTACAACTTTATGAGCTTTATTTAAAAATAGCTAGAAGTTTGATTTTAGTTTGACTTTCAGACTTTTACATGCTTTGAAGTTGAAAAATTGGTCTAATGTGTTTAAAATGATATTTGAAATATTCTTAGGCCAAATTTGAAGTAAAAAGACTCAAGTTGATTGAGACAAAATGTAGAAAATTTGATGAAATTTTAAAACTTGCCGTTGTTAATGGGTCTTTGAGTGATATAATCCTAGAATGCCATATTTTAGAGTTAAAATGATGCATTAGGATCTATGTCATCTTTGGTATCTTGAAATTCTTGCATTTAAAAAGGTTAAAAATTTTAATTTGAAGATAGCAAGAACTAAGCATGTTTGCATTACATGAAAATGGTTGACTTTCGAAATATACATGCAGTAGCTTATTTGAGATTTTAAGCATAGATTAATTAATGGATGATTTGAAGTTACTTGCATGAGAAAATTGAGGGTTAATGCTATAAAATTGCAATTTTCAAAGATTGTATGCTTTGTATGCTTAAAATTGAAAAGGCTTTGACCAAGTAGTTGACCTTGAAAATATACATGTTTTGGATGATTTGAATCTTTATGCATAAACACTTGAGTAATTGAAGTTTCTTGGATGATAAGAACTTGAAAATAGCAACTTTGAAAATTCATAGCTTAACTTGTTTAAGCTTGAAAAGTCTTGACCCATAGGTTGACTTTGCCCATATGCATGATTTGAAATTTTTTATTCCTTTGATATGTTGCATATGTTGATTAAAACTTGCTCATGTGCTTAGTTGTGATTTACATGATGAAATTGACAAGTTTTAAGAAAATAGGCATTGCTTTAGAAAAGGATTGACTTTTAATTGACTTTCATGAATATGCATGAAAAGTGAATTTTTAGATTCTTGAAATGCTTTATACGCCTAATGAAATTTGCTTGCATAAAAAAATGAAGTGTTTAAACTTAAGAAAAGCAAATTTCATGAAAAGTTAAAAATTTTGCAAGTTTGGCCAATGAGTTCACCTTGACATGATGCATCCTCTTTGATTTTAGATGCATACAATTGATCATTAGGGTAATTTGAAGTTGCTTTTATACTTTCAACTTATTTTTAAACATGAGCTGATGTTATATTGTACAAATATTGAAAACTCACGTGTTAAGAAGGATAATTCTTTAAAAAGGATGAATTATTTTGATTTTCATAACTTAACTTGTTCTTTGATTGTTTGAATGAAGCTTACATGCTTCTTACTTCATTGGTTAAGTTTTCTATGAAAATGTATGTGCTAGAAATTTTGGGAGAAAAATTTGTACTAGCATAGATATTAGATGTTAAAATTAGCATTGTCATCCTGTAGGCTTATGAAGTAAAATGGACTATTTAGTACATTCACTAAGGGGGAGAAAATGCTAAGAATAGTTTGATTGTCAAAAAAATGGTTTGATTTTGCTTAAAAATGTCGTACGCAAAACTTCCACATGTGAGAGCAAAGCTAAATGTTCAACTCATGCACTAAATAGTTTTTACAAATTTTGAGTTGTTCATTTTTTTACTTGTATGCAATGTTCAAATTTTCTTACGTATATGCATGCTAAGTCCTTTTTATGATGTCAAAAAGGAGGAGAAGTATAATGGAATTATGGAATTGAGGGGGAGAATTACTTAAACTATACTTGTCGTTGATTTATTGACATGAATTACATATTTGTTTTGTCATCATCAAAAAAGGGGAGATTGTTAGACCCGGTTGGTCTTAATCCTTATTTTGATTGATGAGTTAACAAATATGATAATTAATTTAATGGTTTAGGGTTTAGGGTTTAGAGAAATGTTCACAGAAGAACCGGCGCAAAAAACGGCAATGAAAAATGAGCTAAAACGAAGAAATGACAAGCAAATGAAGAAAGAAGAAAAACACGAACCCGAGGTGGGACCCACAGTTTTTCCAAGAAATAAAATGTAAAGAAATGTTCACGGAAAAACCAATGCAAAAAAAGACAATGAAAAACGATCTAAAACGAAGAAACGGCAAACAAATGAAGAAAGAAGAAAAACACGTCCCGTGGTGGGACCCGCGACATTTCTTAGTCAGAAATGAAGGGAAGAGTTCACGGGTGAAACAAAGCAAAAAACGGAGTTAAAACGTAGAACGGCAAGTAAAAGGTCAAATCAAGGCCTGACACAAAACTGACGACGCCGCACATGGCAGCGCCGCCCGCAGACAGGAGCCTGCGACATCTGCGGCTGTCGCGAGGCCTGTCGTAGGTGCCTCGGGATGCCTCGTTTTCTACCCTTTTTTCCACCTCTTGAAGGGTTCTCTCCTCCTATAAATACTCCCACTTGAAGAACATCAAATACAACTCTTCCCATCTGATTTCAAACATTTTCAAGTGTTCAAAATGCTCAAAAGATCATTCAAAGTTCTAGCAAATTATTTCAAAGTTAGGCTAGAATAGAAAGACTTCATTGTAATTGTTAGCTAATTTTCATAGCATTATTTTCCTACTTTGTAAACACATCGAGGGAAGTCCTAAACACTTGAGTAAGTGTTGTACGCATCTTGTTAGTGAGGCAAAGTCATAAGCTTTTGATTATGAGTTAGACATGAAGAGGGAGCAAGAAGAGAAGGAGAAATCCTATCTCAAGGAGTTGAGGTTAGACATTTGTAAAAGTCCTAATTGTTAAGCAATGGGAGTCTTAAATAAGACTTAAAATCCTTGAGGAAGGATAGGCCAAAAGATCCATTGCTAGCCTCAGGCAAGGGAGTCTTAATCCAAGAGTTTGGATTAAGCAAAGGGGTAAAGTCCTAGAGTTAGATTAGGCAAGGAAAAAGTCTTAATCTCTTGAGAAAGAGTTAAGCAAGTGTAAGGGATTGAAACACTCTTTTAAGTGTTTCCTAGAAGATTAGGAATCTCAAATTGTAGAACTTGAGGAGTGGAGTCGGATTCACAAGGAATACGAACCACTACAAATTTGGTGTGTCTTGCTTCTTGTTTATTTGCTCTCATGTTCTGCAAATCACTAATCACACACCTCACTTAGAAATCTAATTTTAAATTGGTTTTAAAACTTGTCTTGGAAAATGGTTTTTCAAAATTTTCTTTGTAGAAAAACTATTTTTAAAGGGTAAAGAACCTAATTCACCCCCTCTCCCTCTTAGGTTATTCTTAGGTTGTTAATTAAACTTGGGATTTTATTTTCAAAGACAACGAACCGAATAGATTTTTAAAAAGGGTGAAATGCACCAAATACCACTTAACTGTCGGCTTTTGCAAAAACCACCACTTTTCTTTAAAAACTCCAATTACAAGCACTTTACTTTCAAAACGTGTGCCCAATACCACTCTGTTAGTCAATTTCATTAAGTGGCTAACAGTCAAAAAAAGACAGGGGCAAAATCATTCACACGTTGTGCGCTAAAGATGCTGCCATTGATGATTTGAGGAGTAGACCCGATTTAATGGGTCTTCATTTTGGCTCAATTTGGGTCTTCATAAGAAGAAGAAGAAGAAGAAGAAGAAGAAGAAATTTGGCCATTAACAGTGCCAGAAAATCGGCGATGAACGGTGTCAGAAAATTTTTGGGGAAGATGATGAACAGTGCCGCAACATGTGAAATGACCATTTTGCCCCTGTCTTTTTTTTACTGTTAGCCATTTAACGGAGTTGACTAACAAAGTGGTACTAGGTGCACGTTTTGAAAGTAAAGTGCTTGTAATTGGATTTTTTAAAGGAAAGTAATGTTTTTTGCAAAAGTCGATAGTTAAGTAGTATTTGGTGCATTTCATCCTTTTAAAATTTGTTTTCAAAAACTATGTTTGACTCTTAGGTGTCAGTTTTTTCCAAATCTTGTGTGGTAAGGTAGCAGGTAGCAAACAAAATTTCTCTCAAGGTTTAACTTTAGAAGAAAAAAAAAGAAGAAAGTTTTTGATGTTAAAAAAAAAAAAAAAAAGTTTTGTAGAACAAAGTTTTGAACCAGTGCTAAATAAGGTTTTGATTTTAAAATAGTTTTTTGAAACTCATAATCTTGCAAAACCTCCAAACAAACATGCCCTAAGTAAACCAAGTCCGCTTAGTTGAGTTGGTCATCAATAAAGGGTAAAACACTTTTTAAATCTAAGAACTATTGTTTAAGTGCACGTTTATGATTTCTGTAATTGATGGTTCTAAAGTCATAATTCATTATTTGTAATATATTGTAGTGAGAATATATATATTTGCCATGTCAAAAAATTCTTACCCAACTATTAAACTTTTTGAATTGCTCAGTTTTGGCTACTATATTTTAGCTCAGGAAATTGGCTACTCAACTTTGTGTCAAATGGAAGATCTTCAAGGAATTTCCTAATTTGTACATATTAAGGATAAAAATTCATTGAATGAGCAAAGCTAATTATTTAAAAATATTAAGTAACTAATTTATTGAACCAAAATATTTAAATAAAAAATGAAATATCCAAATAATTAACAATTGGGTGATCTTGTATTGCAACTAACCCTTAAAATAAAAAAAATTGAACTTTAATTTAGCAATATGTATCATGTGAGAGATGATTAACATAGTCATCACATGAAACAATTATTTAAAGAGGAAAAAAAAAGAAGGTTCCCAAAAAAAATTCATTAAAGAGTCGCGAAACTATTAAATATTACTCTCACTAATTTTCTCAAGTACTAAATTACAAGCGAAAATCAACTCCGAAAGTTTGTACAACATCATTTTTTAAGGGTGTATTTTTGTAATTGATATGAACAATATTACGATGTTGTTAGAAAATCATCTGTTATTTAGTACGTAGTGGCATTAAATACTTATATGTAACTAAAGTCATTACAAGGATCATGATATTAGTAATGGCTAAACTCATCGTAAGAGTCATTTGGAAGCCATATGATTGATGATATAGTCCAGTTCATGAAGATTCTAAATTTCAGAATTTACAGAACATTCTTCCTGACAGCTTATGTAATTCTTTTCACAACTTTGGTTATATATATATTAATAGTTGACCATATTAACAACATAAGTATGAATTATTATGATAATAAGTATTTAAATTGCCTCACCTGGAAACGCCTAGCTAGCATCAATAGGGTTCCTAATTTTGCTGCTGAATTCACTCCTTAGTTAATGAAAATTTAAAATGTCGGTTTCCTCCCTGGTATGTAGAATCTATTATATTGAAGCCTTGAAGGTATGAATTGTAAAGAAGAGGAGGAAACAAGTGGGAAGTCATGAGCAAAGTCTTATGAGTCAGAAATTGACGGAGATAAAAGTCAAATTTTCGATATTTGAAAGCTTATTCGTTGGGAATTTTGCAGGATATTTTTCTTTAATTCATATTTGAAGGCTTGTTCGTTAGGAATTTTGCCAGATAATTTTGTTTGATTCCTAATTTCAGTTTTCTTTAAAAGCTCAAACCTTATTTGGTATGGACACAAAATTTGTTTTCCAAAACCTAGTTTAATCTTTTTTTTTTTGTTGGGATGTCAAAAATCAATTTTCCCAAAATCCAAACTTTAATGGGAAATCTTATTTTTCGCAAACTCTTTTACCAAACAAGATTTTCGAGAAAACATCTCTAAAAATTCTCCTATTATTAAACATGATTTTTGAAAATAATTTTTTTTTCTGCAATCTGTTGGTTGCATGTTTTTAAAAACCGATTTTTGAAACCAAAATTTTCGAAACTTCCGTTAAAACCCCTAACCGACAAGTCGTCAGTAACCATCTATATATCTTAACTGTTGGCTACCGACTCACTCCTTGCATGTAAGAATTATAAAGAAGGAAGTAAAAGAAACTGGGAAGGTAACATGTTGCTGTGGGAAAAGAAATTAGTCGCAGTACTACCCAACGACGGTGTGACAGGTGTGCGTGGCAAAAAGTGGTCGACTGCAGAAGGAAAGTTGTATAATTGGACCCACATGGGATGCCGCTCTTTTATCTTTGTTTTTGATTCTACAAGGGAAAGGGACTGGACCACCTTTTTTCCTACTTTAAAAGTTTGTCAGAGACTCAAATCCATGTGGGGAGCGTTTCCATATCTTCTCCGCTGTTGCCCTTTCATTGGCTGTAAAATTGACCTTCTTTTTTCAAAGAGTAAATTATTTTATCGCCTTTGACTAAATTGCTGAGCGGCCTTTGAAGTTTTTAGAAATTACAAAATAATCATTGAGTATGATGAAAGTATAATAATTAAAAATATATTGATTGATAAAAATACCCATACTAGCATAAATAACATTTGCATTTTTATTAATTTTTTTATCGTTGTATTTTCAAGATTCGAACCCATTACCTCAAAGTTACGAGTCCCTCCCACTTTCACCCCACCCAAACACTATTTATAGTAACTTCATATTCTTAACTTAACCTCATTTTAATAACAAATTACACATTATGAATATAGCTTACTTTAAATTACACTCCAATTATTCACTCATATTTAATTGTAAATGAGGATTTAAGGCTATATTGGTCTAATAATTTGCTATTTCAACAGTTTTTCAATATTTATCCGTTTCAATCCGATTTTAAGGGGTGTAATTTTGAACTCTTATCATATTCAAAAAGCGTTTCGTACTTTTAAAAACATCAGGACTGCTTAGTAATTTGAACAAAGTTATATGGTAAATGTAATTTTTACTCTTTTTCAAAAAATCTTTTCACTCTTTTTCAAACGTTTGATTGAACTGTTGCAGCTTACATTATTTTGGTATCATTTTCCACAAAGCTACCCATATTATGTTAGGAAGTAAGGCCCCATTTTAGATGAGCTACTCATATCAGACTAGGAAGTAAGGCCCCATTTCAGATCAGGATCAGCCCATTTACATTGGTTTGAACTTTGTTACCATACTGTTTTATCTCCCATTAGAGAACATAGTTTTTAATGAAACAAAAAAAATAACACTTTAAAGAGTCAATTTTATTTATTTTTTAAATCTAAATAAAAGAATCCAGTTTAATTGTTTACATTGCATACCCTTATTTAAAAGTCAAACTGCCACATCATTCATTGAATTTTTTTTCATGAATATTTTCACTCCCTAAATCATTTTTCATAATAATATGTAGTCCACAATTAATCCTTACTAAGGAATATAAGTAAAAAAATATTGTATTAAATTACTTATTTTATGTGTTGTATATTACAATTCATAATAAATTATATATTTTTTAAAACTGAACTCTCTCAGTGGGACGGTGGAGTATTAAAAACAAGGAAAATGATTGGGATAATGTTGATTATTCACTTACTAATGTGATAACAATAGCCAATTCGTAGTTTTAATTTTAAAAACCTAATATTTTCTTTCATGTGATTATCACGGCAGTCACTGTGAAATTCACTATACATCTTCACTGCATGTATCATCTGTGAGGCCCCGAAAAATAATGGGAAATTGCGCTTCAGTATTATTGTTAAGTTAAATTTGATTTTGGGTTCAATTGAGTATTTACTAAAATTTTAAGGTCAAATTCAAATTAAGGGATTTTAATTTTAGGAAATCGGATATATAATTTTGGAAAATTAAACTAAAGTAATTATAATAAAAAGAAAATTTAAAGTAGTAACGGAGCTTTTAATTGTGGAATGGAGGAAGATGAATTCAGCTACAAATCTGGTACCGGTGAGAGTCCAAATTGAGGAAGGACACAAGATACTGATTTCACCATGACAACTAGTGGAGATATCTCCTTCATCTGCAATTACCAACAGTGCACTCAGCTCACGTTTCCCTGTCTCTCGCTTTTCTTGTTCACATACCTTATCCTATCCCAACAAACTACCGCTCCTCACTCGTACGTTTATGCTGAAGACGTAGAACGAGGGGAGGTTTTAAGGTCAAAAGGAAAGATAAATACGATCACTGCACTATCCCTCCCCCTTAACCACAAAACAAACGAAAACCATTCTCATATCGGGGATGAATTGTCCCTCTATTTCTCTCGTTCGCTGGACTACTGCCGCGCATGAAAAGAAGGATAAATACTCTGAAGGAGAAGGAGAAACCGTACACCACTATCATCATAGGAAAAGGTAACCATTCTTAGAAACTCGATTGATGCTGCATGACAATTTGAATGATGCGCTTAGATGATTAAGTGACTGATCGGGGTGCTGTTGTTAAACAAAAATGTTACTGCAGACTGTGCTCGTCAGAACGTACGGCGCATACGACATCGCAAACGAGTTGCGGAGGGGATCACTTCACAGGTGAGGACTCAATACCTTGAAATCGTTAATGTAGGAAGGTAGTGAGTTAGTCCTGTGAATATTTAGGCATGCACAGAGACAACCTACAATTGATTTCCGTGGTTCTTACTGGTGTACTTGTCGTTGAGTTACATCGGGATAGGGAGTGAATTAATATATGAGTCCATGAGGGTTGCGGTTGTTTGTTCTATCGATAGACGGAGCCGTCTTGGGTATCTACATATTTAGAAGCATACAGGTGTAGGGTCGGGTCTTTGTTTTAATGGTTAAAACAAGTATATTTAGTTGTTTCCTTTGAATTCCAATCTCTGGAGTCACTGTGAGGAGAATAATTCAGAACCTTCGGGGATGTGTGCATCTGAGTAGCAGCCACTTGGCCATATAAACTGGTAGTTCCGGATAATTCAATGGGAGAATAAAAAAAAAAAAAAAAAAGGAAAAGTTAAGGGTCTCTTCAAGTTAGGAGGTTTGGGTAATTTGCATGATTGTGTACATAAACACTTAATTGCATAGGCTGATCGGGCATAGTTCTAAGCACATGTATGTATATTACCGATCGGGATTGGTTCGTTTTGTTATTTATGGTGCTGAAGGATAACAAGAATGCTAGTCCTTAACCAAGGAAAAGGGGAAGATTCAGGTAAATAGAAAGAAAATAAAACGAAAAATAAATAAATAAAATAAAAAAGGAGAGGGACTTTTGCATGATTGAGTATTAGGCTCTGTGTGGTATGATTTCCAAAACATGGTTTTGAGATTTATTTTGATTTTATAATATTAAAATTGTATTGAGAATGTAAAAAGATGTATTGAAAAATGTAAAAAGGTGTATTGAAAGTGATGAAAAATTATTATAAAATTAAAACTTTTCTCAAAACCATGTTTTGAGAATCAAAACAAACAGGGCCTTAGGAGCTGAGATCAATGCATATAAATATATATACACCTATAATATTTATCTAGATATACGCATGCATGCCAAACATATGGAAATTGATATGAAGCATACACACATACATGTTTTTAGGATCAATTGATTAATGACATGCCTGTAATAATGCAAATTGGTGGAGTAGCTTAGCTACGGGATCTAATTAGGGGCATATGGATGTATCTATAGTAATGATGCGAACAGGTTTTGTAGTCTAGTTACAGATTCTAATTAGAAGTACGTCAATACAGGTATATATATGTTGTCCACATATGTACATATATCCCCGACTGTGAGGTTTATCGATCTGTCTGTGGAATTATAGGGGTGTTGGTACATAGAGACAAATCGAGAAGTTTTAAATCGAAGATTAATTTATTTCTCCCATGATAAAATGTGCAGGCTTGATTGGAGAGAAACTCTGACGAATTAAATTAGTGAAGGTGAGAATTCCTCGCTATTTTCACTGCTTTCAAGTACATATATAGTATATATACATATATATAGATTGGGATCGACCCGGTCACTGAGGTTTCAAAATTAAAATGTTTTCCTTCAATGGGATTTTTAAATCTAAAGATTTCCCTTTTACTGAAATTTTGAAATTCAAATATTTTCGTTTACTGTGTTCTCAAAATTTTCTGTTTGTGTTTTGGTTTTTTGATTGTTTGCGTGATCGGAGCCGTACTTTATCGCCCGGTCACTTTTACTGAGATTACTGTGTTACTGTATGTATTGTGCATGCTGTATGCTATTACTGGTCGCCGGAGGCGTACTTTATCACTTCGGTGACATTGGGATCCCAAACCCCGGTGATTCAAACCGGCGAGGTCGGCGTTGGGCCTGATCGCTTGGCTAGACTCTGTGGGTACTGCAGGTTATCTCGAGATATACCACTACTGAGCCGGCTATACTGATGTACTATTGGAGATGTGGAATTGAAGAGCTGAGAGTGTCTGTCGGGGACCCTGTCCTTATATCCATAAAAGGACACCCTCGACGACCTCACCCGTATCCTTATACTGCAACTCGTTACTGAAATGCTTGTTGCATTGCATTACTGATTTTGTGCTTTGAAAAATTATGGTTACACTGGTTTCCAAAACTAATGTTTTCAAGCAAGAACGTTTTCACACCTGATTGTCAACAACTTGAGATTTCTCACTGGGCTTTCTAGCTCACAAAACCAAAATACTATTTTCTAAGTTGGGTTTAGGTGGAGCGGTTCATCGTACCTGACCAGGAAGAGGCCGTGCAAAGGAGCAGACATCGCCACTCGCAAGAAGGACACGCCTTTGCGACTCGAGTAATTAGGAGTTACACTCTTTTTATTTTGATAAAAGAGTGGTTACCATATCTCTTCGGTTGACCTTAGTATACTGTTAATTCAGTTCTATTAAATTTATTTATGGAACGTTGTCGAATCATTGGATTTACTTTACTGTACTTTGGGCGAGAGCCCTGATGACGCCTAGTCGACCGCCTTTAGGAATGACTCTACAGGGGGGTCGGGGTGGGGTGTCACATCATCACTCTAAAAGAAAATCCTTTTAGTGAGGTGAAAGAAATACTCTTTCTTTTCCATTAGAAGAGTCAACTTTATTCATGTACAACTTTTTATGGATGTCGATTTACAATACATAAAATAGCTAATTTGATACCATTTGCTCCATTTATGTCCTTACTTTTATGTGAGTTAATTGTGAATCATACATAATTATATTACTAAGGGCAAGAAGAGTAAAAATTGTGAAAGAAAACTCTTCTACTAGAATAAAAAATAATTTTGAAAGTGGACACATCTAATAAAACGGAGGAAGGAGTATTATATTTTCAGTATCATTAGTACTATATTAATTATGTATCATAATAAATAATAATTTATATTGGGCCCTTTTTTTCGTTTTGGTTATTTTTTTTGTCTCAACAGTAAATTTAATATGATTATAATTATTTTTTTATTATTTTCAATAAAAAATTTTACTATTTAGCTACATTTCCAATACACTTTTTACAGTAAATAATTATTTTCCAAAAATATGTTTTCAAAATATCATAAAGAACAAGTCCATTATGTTAAGAAAGATTTGAATGAGTGGTGAAGTGTAAATTTTTTTACTGTTATACTATAAAATTGACATCTTTAATGATGTAAAAGATCTAAAATAGATAATCCCTCCCATTATTCTTGTTTCTTGCCAGAAATTTAATGGCAGAGGTGTAATATGTTCTAAAAACTGAGCAATAGAAGAGTCAGGTTTATTGATATTTATTAAAAACATAAATTTATCAGCTATATTAATAAAATTTCCATTCCTATATGTTTTATTTATTTATTTATTTATTTTTCCTACCTACCTTGTGGTTTCTGCTTCATTTTCTACAGGACATAATTACTACCTTTATAAGAAGATTCAAGATTGGGGACTCCCAAGTCAATTAAGTCATAACTCACAGTTCCCCCTAAATCTAGAATAAAAAGTATCCTAACTAATCTTTATCAAGTAATAATTGTGGTTATATTCTAATGCTGTACAATCATTTAATATTATTTGTATAATTACTTATTGTTTAAGTTTCATTAATAATGATGGGATAATTAATCTTCTAAAAAGTTAATCCTTCTATTCTATTAGAAGAGTTTATTTTTTACCAATGTACATTTAATTATGAGTATCAAAGTACAACACCTAAAATAGCTAATTTGGTAAGATAAAAGAAAAATCATAGGATAAGATTCTCATAATACAAATACACATTCTAATTAGTGATGAAAACATTGAGGAGATAAGATCACATTTGAAAACACTCTTATCTATAAAATAAAGTAAACCCACATTTTTGGTACTTTTTTAAAACTAGTTTATATAGTTTCAAGTGGTTAAATTGGTAATCACAAATATTTTGAGAATTTTTTAGAAATTTTAAATTCTTGTGTGAATTTAAAAATATTTTCTAACCTTTTGCCCATTAAAAAGGACGATATAAAAATCAGACTGAAATATTGAGAATGTTTTTGTAGAGGGAAAATGAAGTCACCGTACTTTTCTGGTACACAAGAATTAGAACAAATTTAATGGGTCACGTTGAGTGAAAGAAATATAGTAATATGAAAATAAATAAATAAATATTTTATCTGTTTCATTAAAAAAGTTTAGTTTTAAAATGTTATTATGTTTCATTAGAAGAGTCGGTTCACAATTAATCTACAAAGTGCCAGTCTTAAAATTTCGGAGGTCCAGGACAAAATAATTAAAAGGGCCCAAGGATAAATATAATGGGATAATTTTGTAGTTTTTATTAATTTTTTTTTTTTACATAATACGGCCTCTGAGTTATGCAAAAAGAAGAAAAAAAATCACTCTGATATCAACTTCTTTCAAACAAAAATAAATTTGGGCATTGAGCGGAAGGAAAAAAAAAAAAAAAAAAGAAAAAAGAAAATCTTACATCAACTTTTTTAAAACAAAAGTAAATGTGGACGTTGACCTAAAAAAATGTAAAGACTCATTCTGTACTAATTCATTCAAACAAAAATAAATATGGATCTTAATAAAAAAAAAGTTTACCAGAAAAGAAATCCTACAACATTATACTAATTTATGCAAAATTTGGGTCCTTATAATTATTGGGCCCCTAATGGTCGCACGGGCTGCCCTTGCCTATGAGCTAACCTTGAATATACCTTTAGAAAAGGATATTAGTGACAAATATTAACAAATTACTTATTTTAGGTGTTGTACTTTGCACTTCATAAATGTTGTACATACTCTAAATTGGATTTCTCTAATGAAACAAAGTGAGTAAACTCAATGGGTCACGTAAATAGGTGGGTTGAGATGGTGCTACCGTTTGGAAGCTCCTTTTGAGATGTGTTTTTTGAAATGAGAATGGTGAACCCCAAGCCTAAAAAATGTCGGGTAAATTACATTTACTTCCCTCGAGATTTGTGAAAACTACCAAAATCCCCTTGTGATTTCATAAAACTACCAATAGTGGACCGAATTAAAATATAACAATTATCCTTTTCTGGCATCGTAATATTACATTTGCCCTTTTGTGAGTCAAAAAACTGAACTCAAAACTCAAATTTTTAAAATTGGATAATGCAATATTTCTTAAAGGAAAAGTAGTGCGTGTTAAACCATTTGACATATTGAATATAAGTTTTTGCCAGGGAGTGTTGGTAGTTTCATGAAACTACGCCAGTGGGGTCTGGGGCGGGGCGGGGTGGGGGGTTGGGGGAGGAGGAGTTTGGTAGCTTCCACAAACCTCGAGGGAAGTAAATGTAATTTACCCAAATATGTTTGGAATGTATTTTGCAATATCTCAATCTAAAATGTGTTTTAAAATATTTTTTGGTAATGTTTTGAGATGCAATTTTGAAAAACAATTTCTTAAAAATCATTAGCCGGGCCACCACCTGCAGCCGCCGGACAACCTCCCGCAGCTGCCGGATCGCCACCAGGCCGCAACTCATGAATAGTACCACGGTGTCTCAAAATGTATATTGGAATACATTTCAAAATGCATTTAAAAATGTGATACTAAACAAATCTCAAAACATATTTTGGAATCCAAAAGATGTTTTGAAATGAGATACCAAACCCGAGGTCATGGGTTCAAATCATGTGGATTGTAAGAATGAAAAAAAAAAAAGCTAGCAAAATGTGATCTACAGATTCTAGGGTTGCAGCGCCATGCAGGCAGAGGGTTAAGAATTCTGTTTCAGGTAGAGAAAAGGAAAGGGATTGACCACAAGGAATGTAGAAACTAATCCTGAAGTAAAATGGCGAAAACTACCGACTACAGTCCTGTAACAATCATAATCGCCAAAAGTTAAGAGCTCAAACCAACAACTCCAAAACCCTGATAAAGAACAAGTTATGCACAGCTGAATTGAATGATCTACCAGGAAAACTCATCAAATCACAGACAGACAATAAAAAAGTGCAGGCAAATTTCATTAACACACCAAAGCTGTTTGGCTGGGGGTTCTAGCAGCTTCGGTTTCTAATGAATCGTGCTCATCGAATTTCATCTGCTTCATTAACAATTCCTGACAACATATTCTAAGATTCTGAAGAACTACCTTTTGGGCGCCGGTTCTAACAGCCAGTGCATCCACTGCGTACATCAACTTGACCAGACTATGCTTCTCAAACAGATGACTATTCTCCTTGAAGAACTTTAACCACCATTTCTTGGAAAATGCCTCCGAATCAATTGAAGGATTGCAACCAAAGCAGGATAGAGCTTCAATTAAATCACCTTCTTTCAGTTTTAAGCGAAACATTGGCGCTATAAGCAGAAAGGGAGGGACCTTATCTCCCTTAGCCAGGTGCTTCCAGGTTTTCTCCATGAGTTCCTCCTAAGAGAATAAAAAGCACTTATAAATGAACCATTCTTCTTTAGTGAATTACTTGAGATTATTGGAATCAGTTATTGAAGGTTATTTAACCAAAATAAACCCTCAGGTAAATTAGTCAATGCATTTGCACAGAAGAAATACCCACAGCAGAGGAATGAAACTCTACTGTATTTGACAAGCGAGCTCGAGTTCGTGCATCCCTAAATCATCATTAACCAACTACAACTACAAACATGTAAATTGAACTAGAAGGAGAATCCAAGCGGTAAAGGTCCTCGGACCACACAACCAGCTAATATTATCTCCCATCATGGTAAACAAAAAATACCTGCCAGATTATAAATCAGTTCATAATTAATTTAATCAATAAGGGCCAGCTAATGCATCAAAGCAAATACCTTTCCAGCAGTAGATGCATCCAATACTATCCGTAGGTGACGTTTAGCATTGAAGTGGTGACCATATTTCAGCATATTTTCATAAGCAAACCAAACATCTTCCCACTTCTGTTCTGCAGCACATGCATCCAGCATCACATTGAATGTATAAATATCTGGCATAACCGTCTTGTTTCCCAATATAGTTAGAAACAACTCCTTTGCTTCTTCGAACTTCCGATTATCCAGGAAAGCCTTCAGCATGACATTGTATGTAACCAAATTCGGAGAGCAGAAGTTCTGCATATGGTTAAAGATGAATGCCGCATTT
The DNA here is from genome assembly GCA_016801395.1 of Leptodermis oblonga. NCBI lineage: Eukaryota > Viridiplantae > Streptophyta > Magnoliopsida > Gentianales > Rubiaceae > Leptodermis > Leptodermis oblonga. The sequence goes on along the minus strand of CM028756.1, from coordinate 11,527,937 downwards.
TCAATGTTACCAGAATCAATACATGCCTGAATCAAACCAGTATATGTCACCACCAGAGGTTTATTAGCCACTCTACATAATTTGTCAATCTGCGGAGAATGTGAAAGAAGAAAAGAGAAATAATCAGTCAGCACATTCATTCTCCCACATATTAAATACTAAAATAAACAATCGCTCAACTTAACATGACCTCCTACTGGCTTAATGAGAACAATAGATGAGCAGAGCAGAAATTTGGTAAGAAAAATTAGCCAGACAACCTACTTAATATCTTGAGAAACGGTACAAATGGAAAACTGTCAAATAATGACACATCACAAACAGGTTATGTAATATGACCAGCATCAGTTCAATAGCACAAGATAAAATATAAAAAAAAATGCTATCAAGGTGACACATATATATTAAACCTATCCGTGTATCAGAAGATGTAAACCAAAGCAATGGCTCTCCATTTTGTGTATCCTTTTACTTTCTCCACTTCTAATCTCAGTCAGGGTCTTTCCAGCCTTCATTCCCACCCCGGATTCTATTTTCCTCCCCTACCTTCCCTCTCCCACTCTCTCTTCTTCTTTCCTTCCTCATTTTGGTGATTCAAATTGGCGCCCCGTGACACATAGGCAACAACCTCTCACCTTTCTCTTCATAGACACCACCCAATCTCCCTTTTGTAGGGGCTATCTGATAATGATCTTCAATTCATTGCTCATCGTTATCTTGGTTGTTACATGTCTTTGATTGTGCCTGCTTTCACACTTCAATTGGGCTTTCTTCTACTTGCTTCATTCTCCCAGTTACACTCACATAAATCTCTTAAAGGGCGAGTCAGGAAAAGGTTCGTGCAGCCTGGTTTCTGCCTCACTTGTTATTAGTATGTTGTCTCTAACTACGGGGATAACATGTAAAGATGCAGGCAGTAGTTAGCTTGATAAGAGCAGCACGTTTTGGAAGCACAAGGCAAAAATGCAAGAAAGGACACTTTCTGGTTTACATCAAAGTAACCAGCTATCCAGTTTTAGTAACAAGGACTCCGCAAGTTTCTTTTTTAAATGGGATTTTTTTTTTCAGAATAGGTTTCTTAGGAACTTTTATAACTTACTCCCACTGCTCTCAAATGTCTCCTTAGAGATAAACACGCAACTTAAGGATGCGAGTAAAATTCTACTTTTACCCCTATTTATATTTTATTCTTTACCTACATATTAGAGGAGAATTTGTGTAATGTATGTGCATTTGGAAAAATAATGTAATTAATACCATTAAATGTGATAACATTAATAAGGGGTAAAATTGAGACTAATGTAATTTTTCGCATTGAAATGTGGTGTAAAGGGACACTTATTTGAGAACAAAAGTATTTTCTAAGGGGACACTTATTTGAGAATGGAGGGAGTAAAATATTTGATCCAGACAACAAAGATCAATAAAGACATATGTTTTTGCCGTTATTGGCATAATATTATTAACTAGCAGTAGCAACTAACAACTATCACTTATACCATGATCTAGCTCATAGCGTTTCCAGGTCAGATCTTTATTTTATTTATTGATGCTGCAATAATATTATGCCCAAGAAGAATAATCTACTACTCTTAACCCCAAGAGTAAAGCTCAGATCTTTATATGCTTTATGGGCAAAACAGTATTGACTAGCAGTACCAACAAAGATCAATGAAAGAATTGAAATAGATTATTGCCGTTCTGATTTATTTTCCAGGCAAATTCAGGAAAGGGGCTGGAAAAACTGAACTTATTCTTAAGCAATGCCACTAACTGACTCACACATACAATGAACTGATGCCGAAGTTTGACTTTCAAACTTCTTCATTTCTTCTCTCCCATGCACTTAAGTGGTTTCATCTTCTTCACATCTTATTACCCAAGCCCTTCACCCCCTGCCCCCTTGTTTCTAAGGAGTGCCATTAACTGACTCACATATACAATGAACTGATACCCAAGTTTGCTTTTCAAACTTCTATATTTCTTCTCTCTTAAGCACTCAATTGGCTCCATCTTCATATCTTTTTACCCAAGCCCTTCCGGGAAAAAACAGGACAGGATAGGACTGGATAAAACTGAACTCAGTCTTAAGGAATGCCATTAACTGATTCACATATACAATGGACTAATAACCAAGTTTGATTTTCAAACTTCTTCATTTCTTTTCTCTCACTCAAGTGGCTTCATCTTCTTAACATCTTCTTACCCAAGCCGTTTACCCCCTTCCCCCTTGTTTTTCTTCTCTCTTTTAATGTAAGTTTGTTGTTATACCAAGAATGCATGCTAAGAAAACCAGACTAGGTTCAAAGAGAATTCAATAAATGACAAGCTCAATCTCAGCAGAAAGAATTTCAGGATAAATTTAACTTCTTATGCACTTTAACCTTCAAAATTAATGATATCCATACGCTATCTCTAGATTTCAGGAGAATCAGTTTCACAAATTTTCAGGCAGGTAAATTCCAGGCATTCATGCATCTTGACAGCAGTAGAACAACAAAATATCAAAATATACAACATATGGACCTACTTGCAAAAGTGCCTCTTCGCATCTTCCTGCACTGCAAAGGCAACGAGCTAGGTCATAGTATAAACTAGCAGTACCAACTATTCCTCTTCTTTCCATGTCTTGAACAGCCAGTATTGCCTCATCAATTTTATCTTCCCTCGACAAAGTGTTAAGAAGAACTGCCAATAGGAAAAAGACTCAGTAGTACACCTAATAAACATCCAAAGTTCAGAAAGTAGTAAAACACACTCATATATTACCTTTGTAAGTCAAAGCATTTGGAATACTAGTTTTTTGCACTTTCCTGAAGAACTCATGAACCAAGTCATATTTTCCGCATGCCAACATTACCTGCTCCCCAATAGCAGCATTAGCAAAGCTACAAGAAGACATGTTCTAACAATTACATTGCAAATGTATCAGGGGTCAAAATTAAATTATATCTGAGAAGACATCTTTCATAGAGCTAAATCATTTCACCAACACCATTGATAACTTATCAACCTAAAAAATACCAAAAACATGAATTATTGTTTTTCAATCTGGATTTGCCAGAAGACATATCATGGCTTAAAAGTTGAAAGAAATATTTATCAAATCGTTTTCATAAACTACCCTTCCGCTTATATTCTAGTAAAAGAAGCTACTTAGTTTTGAATTGAAACCAATGGAGTTGCGGAAGTGCTTAGTTTTAAACAAAAAAAGTTGTATTTTTGCCTCTTACAACGTCTAGGTAAAGCTAAACAGGATTGTCAGGCAGTAAATTATTACAGAATCTATCCACCATCCTCACCGGATATTACACCTAGATTAAATCAGTCTTCTTACATTGACTTAATTGTGCTAACTGGAACTTTTATCCGTGGATGATTTCCGGTCATGCATTACTGATACAAATATTTCTAAGAAAAGGTGCTAAAGAAGTTACAAAAACCTCTATACCATCTCCAAAAAGTAACTCGTCTACTTCAACAACTCCCATCCATAGTAAATCGGAAGCTAAATTTGTATTTTATCTCATTGGTGAATAGATTCAGACCATATCCAGACAATGTGATGGAGCAATAGACCAATTAACTTCAGCTCTATCCACAAATTCTAATTACTACCATTCATAACCAGCTAAGAACTTACCAAAAATTCTTACAAGAAAAAGTCAATCAATTTCACTTATGTAGGTGACAGACCAGTTCTTTGGCACACCTGAAGCTTGAGGCCAAATATACCGAGCCATCGAATGCTTTAGCAGGTTCATAGAGTGAATTTTCGGTAAAATACTCTTTTGTTGTCCTCAAAAAAGAGTCGTGTTTCTTTTTTTGTTTTTTATTTATTCATTGCAATTCCCACATTAACATGATTATATGCGGTCCACCACTGAAAAGTAAAAGGTAAACGCAAAAAAAAAAAAAAAAAAAAAACTTGTAATAAGTAGCCTGTTTATGTGTAGTATCTTTGACTCATAAAAGTTGCATACTTTCAGAATTGAAACCTTTATGGAAGGGAAGAAGTATAATATATGTAGTAAGTTCTTTGGCACATTTTTCCCTGATAATGAAATTAGAGACAGATTACCCCATTAAGAAAGACAAGCACATTAAAAAAAAAAAAAAAAAAAAAAAAAACAAAAAAAATAAGGAAGAAGTGTGGCTTGCGCTGAATGCTAACTATTCAGTTGCTGAATGGAAACATTTCACCGAATCAGTCATAGTAGGCAACAATTTCCATTTGAAGGAAGTTAGTCACTGCCTAAGAGAAAATGTTGAAACAATGTTAGCAATTTGTTGTGATTTCTCATCCCTAAATAACTCTCCTAATCTTCCATTCCATAATTAGTGAAATGAAACCCATTTCAAAGCTTTGTAATTGCCAGTATGGTTGCCCTGCCTTGTCCAATAAAGCATAACACACATAGCCCATCCCTGGCAGAATTAATGAAAGGCAAAACTAAATCCAGTCCCATTCAGAAAAATGATCAGTGCCCCCCCCCCCCCCCCCCCCTCCCCCAGCCCCATAGTGCAAAAAACAGCAGCTAAAATAAAAATCAATTCTCTTCTATCATGTTTTGATAGTAAGTATAATGTATCTTTTTTTGCAGCAGTTGCCCCGCAAATAGTCGCCAGGAGAAGATTCCTATTCCCAATGTTCCAGTTTTGTTGCCATACTTGCATAAATCAACCCCCTTCCACTACAGCTGAAGCTGCTTAATCTATTAATCAAATCTTGAAAGGATGGCAGTATCTTCTAATCTTGAGGAGAGCTAATGAACCAAATATTCCATGCTGCAGCATAGTCATCAAAAGCAGCAACATGTCCCACTACTAAAGCTATCAGTTCTAAATGTTAAACAGGTGGGAAATTAATCTTTTATTGTACAAATCCCACCCTGAGAGGAATTCAAAACTTATCTCTACAATTATTTCCAAAACAGAATTGATTTATCCTGAAAGAGAGTTTTAAACTTAAGACCATGGCTCAGATATAGGAAACAAATGAGCTTTGAAGAGAGGACTCTACAAAATAGTTGAATAACCAAGTCAAAATGGAGCTGTTGAACCTATCAAAACTGGGACTTAATAATGAACACAAACATGTTTCACAAACTAAACAAGGTAGCTAAAGAGCAAACATCAGTATAGTACCTCCATGACCAGACCATATGTTGTGGTAGATGGCTTCTGGCCTTGTTCCTTTAATTGTTGCAACACCCAGAAAGCGCCTTCCCATTTTTTACGATGCACACATGCATTTAGAACCTAGGTGCAAGCATAAACAAATATTCTCAGAATGGTAAACACTTAAAGGACCTTGCTTTGACCTTATTGGAAATAGCATTTGAATCAACAGTGGCAAAATCAAGAAACCAGAGTTCTTCAGAAAGTAGATTCTTCCAACTTAGAGAAAAGGTAAACAAAACACTTGTGCACTTCCTGTAACATTAGTTGAACAATATGCATAGCAAACTCATCATAAGGTTTGCAACAAACTACCGAGGCTGCATACACAATCCTTTAAGTTTAAGTTTAGCTCTACTGTGGACCACATTTACCAATGTCAACAATCTATAGAATCTCGGCACTCTCTGACCTCTGCAACTGATCAAATATGCCAGAAAGAACTCAATAAGGTTCTACCACATCCAAGCTTTTACAAGATAGAAGAGCAGACTTTTTATGTGTAACTTAAGCCTCTGCAAATGGATTTATCAATCATACTGGATCTTGGCTTTTGTTTGAACATGGCTAACCAGCATCTAAGGTCATTGAGCACCATCCTTCATTTCATGATAAGATGACACTGAGAATCTCGATGTTTAGACATATTGTGTAAATTAAATTATCAAGCTAAGAAAAAACCAAAAAAGTCTTCTGCCACAGCTTTTTATGCATCATATAAGAAGGCTGTTTCTTAAATTTCAAAGGTTTGTATTTATGCCAAAAATCCTTACTGCATTGTAAACAACAATATCTGGTTCCACTCTCGGATCCCATCTCTCAAGAACCCCAGTCTTTAACTTCTTTTTTGGAGGAGACCGCATGGTATCAATGACATAAAAAAGTTCTTTCATGTGTCCTGCTTGTCCAAGAGTGACAGCAATGCGACGATAAGCTACAAGGTCAGGATATGAGGACATTTGTTGCTGACAGAAAAAATGTCAGATTGCAAAAATTAGTATAGCTGGGGAAAAAATTACTGATTGGTGCAAATTTTCACATGTGCTACCTGCATTAAGTTGAATAGATTCAGCGCCTCCACGGGCCTCCTTGACTTTCCAAGAACATCAAGCGCAGCTGTATAAATATGTCTGGCAAGAGTAGCAATCAAGTTATAAGAGTGTAACAAAGAAAATTTTGACAATTATGATTTACCCATTTACACAACCACATCATGTATAATAGAAAATAAAAATTTAGCTTTCAAGAAATTGGAACAAAATACAGGATTTAACTCCAGATAGAAAGTCAAGTAGAAACTAAGTCTTCATGTTGACGTTGGCACTGGAACATGCTATCAGCCAAAAGCAAGTTCCACTGCTCCAAGATTTACATCTATGACCGGCCCCCGGCATAAACTCCTTCACCACTTCTGACAATTATTCTCCCAAACCTATAAAACCTAGAGCAATTGTCATTTGAAGAAGTTTCCTCAAAAATATTGTTTTTTCATTTCACTCATTTTCTGTCCCATTCATTGATAGAAATCCTTCTTAAAGGCATGAGTGGTAATTAAGGCAAGAGTTGACGCCTTAAAATAATATTTGAGAAATCTTCCCAACATAAGAGTAGTATTATATCTATTCTATACTAGAGCTGTAAACGAGCCGAGCTGGGGTCTAATCGAGCTAGGTTTAATAAAGAACAGTCAGAAAGGATATGTACCTAAGAGAAGCCTTGGTCAAAAAGCATACGTAATTGGACATTGTGTCTCCTAGTGTCCACTTTCATTTTTAAGCTAGTTTTGATGATTAAAATATGTTCACTCAGGTCTTAAACCTAGAAAGCACTATTAAGGCTGAACTGAATTTCAAATCTGCGAGTAAAGGGTTATTGTTTCAAACACCAAAAGATCCATTGTAAACAGACTCATGTTTTCTTGAGTCTGAATCTGCTGTTAATGCTAGAATAGGTAAGAAATTTTGGAACTGGAGTTTTTAGTCAAACTAAATCTTGAGTTTAGTAAGGACAAAATTACTGCTAGAGTTTGGCTCCCTAGTTATCTTTGCTTTTACTTTCCCTAAATATCACATTATTTTCCTCAGCTAGCAAATCCAATTGGATCTAAAGAAAAGATGTAGTCTTCAAAGTCTTGTTTTGTGATAAGTAAAAAATCATTTCAGGGTCAAATGGGATCAAAATTATAGTTCACAGTTACTAAAGCAAAAAAATAATGAGTGAAATAATCTCTTCCCAGCTTTACAACACTGTATATGCAGCCAGTCACAAATCCATTATCAGTAACAGTAAATAAAGTTTAACACATCAACTTCCCACCAGCTACCTCACTTCTTCAGTAGATTCTTATTCATAAACATCTGTTGCATATTTACACAAATGATGAAAAAGATATCTAAATCAATGGCACTGTCTAGCTCTTGTCGCCAGAATAGGTTCAACACAGACATACCAAGAACACAAAAAGGTGCCCAACAGACAAAACAAATGCAAAGCTGTATGATCAGATTTCACAAACCCTTCAGACAAACAGCTGTAAGTAAACTAACATACACCACCACAAACACCCACAAACTACATAGAAACACTTCAAACTTTAGTTTCTAAGAGTTTAATAGCCAGTGACATGGTTAGGATCAGTATACCTTAACTTGTGTGATTTGAAGCGCTCACGTAATTGAATCCACTCAATGACTTGGAGTACACGTCTCCAGTTTCCAAGCTTACCCAGGATCTGAAGGAGCCTCAGCATTGAATAATCAGAGATTCTAATCTCAGCACTTCGCATGGTCTTAGTGAACATCCACTCAGGTATGTCAATGTCTGCACCATTCAGACTGTAGAAGTGAATTACTTCACTAGGAATCAGAATAAACAAACCTACAGTAAATGTACACTATGAAGTTCAATATTCCTGGTTTTGAAGTCATCAGGTTATACAATGACTGACAAATGCCACTGTGTGGGGCCAAGAGAGAGAGAGAGAGAGAGAGACACACAGAAAAAGAAAGGAACTGAGTTTGCATCATTTTGTGTTTGAGAGTGGAGGGAGTGCAACATCCATTTGGTTGTTCATTGGTGACACAGTCAACATATGATTGCTACTAAGAATAAAGATCTCATGCAACACAGCCCCAAGGCTCAATAAAGCCCCAATCAGATAAAGAAGGAAAGACGTTTGAAGATCTTTTCCAAGACGAAATACTGAATAATGCTTATAGTTTCTATTTACGAAACTGATTATTGCTTAAATAATTCAAATTCAAGTAGTCTGAATTCAACTTTTAACAAATAAGTTTACTATAGGGTAGAATAAGAGAGCACAAATCTGCTAAAGACACAATACCCCAGCAAATTCAATCCCAATAACAATCTGACATTACACAGGTGAACCTCATCTGTAACTCCTCAGGATAGGAAAGACTTGGTGTTTTGCAACTCAGACACCATGACACAATCAGCAAAAAATAAAAACTCAAAAAAAGTCCACAAAATATTTCTCCAGGTGCTACATTTTTTAAAACCATGGCTCAACCAAAGTTCTCAGTTAGATAGTCGAAAACAGCCCAAGAAGCAAATAACACCAAGGATGTGATAAACTAGAATCTGCAGTTCATCAAAACAAACAGAAGGTCCACCATAGAACAAGAGAAATACAATATGAAATAAAATCAATATTACAACCAAAAGAAAGTTGCAGTTCATAAATCATCAAATTCATACTGCCAAATGGTACGCCCCTAGAGAACAATGTCAATTTTGCAACTTCTTGAAATAAAACTGGAGTAAAGGTCTATTTAGACTATTCAAATAACCTAAGATAGCCAATATAAAAGTCCAAAAACACTCTCCTAATAATGATCAACAAGGATTAAAAACAATCAACTAAAAGTAAATCAAAGTCTTACCACTTCGCAAGTTTCTGAATTCTCTCTTCCATCTCTGCCCTGGCTATTCTTGGCTTGGCATAAACATTTTCAAGTTCCTTCAATGGTTTAAATGCACCTCTTTCCATATCCAAATCCTCTTCCTCAATAATGTCATCATCAATAACAGTCTTCCCAGTAAACTTCCTGACATTCTCCTTTTCAATAATCTTATTATCAATAATCTCCTCATTTTCCGCAATAACATGCCCAAAAACGTCATCCTTCCCTTCTTTAATCATAACCTCATTAGAAATTTTACCTTCAGAATCCCTCAGTTCACCATTTTCACCATCCTTTGCTCTCCTTAAGCCACCATTGTCTCTCCCATTTTTCAGGGGATAATCATAAGAACTTCTCCCTCCAAAACCCCTCAAGTTATCATTTTTACCATCTTTTCGGCTCCACAAATCACCATTGTTTCTCCCTCCTTCCTTCGACACTGACCTAGTTTCTTTTCGTCCATAATCCCGCAGCTTACCATTCTCATAATCGATTTTGCTCCTTAAACCAGCGTTATAGCTCCCTTCTTTCATCAGAATCCTACCAAAACTTCTCCCAGGAGAATACCTCTCTTCATCATCTTTAACATCTTTTCTGGTACGCAAACCACCATTGCTTCTCCCTTCTTTAATCACAACCACAGACGTTCTTTTCCCTCCAGAAGCCCTGAATTTACCATTCCCATCATCCTTTTTATTCTTTAAGACATTATAATCTCCACCTCCTTTCATCATAACCCCAGCAGAGTCTCTCAATTTGTCATTTCTAACATATTTTGAGCTTCTCAAACCACCCTTGTCTCTGCCGTCTTTCATCCCAATCAAACTAGTACTTTCCTCTCCAGAATCCCTCAGTTCATCATTTTCGCAAGTACTACTACTTGAACTAAGGGACCCCTGCTTTTCTCCGTCAGTTCTCACAGATTCCATGGCCTTCAGATACTCATCAAACGAGGGCTTGAACTGAAAAACTTTTTCGCCAGCAACATCATTCCCCAAAGAGGCACTGATTTTGGCAATCTTCACCTCCCGCCGCCTCAATGCAATTCCAAAAATGGGCCTCCGGGTTATGGATACAGATACCCCAGAGTGAAAATATGAAATTTGGGCAAAACTTGGTCTAAAAACTCGAGAATTTTCGGTCATGGAAAGAACCATGGCAGAAGCAGGAGCGCAAGTTGCGTAACAACCATTTGGCTAAGGAAGATTATCGATAGGGGATGACATAGCCAGTGGGGTTTGCATATCTGGTACATCGGTCGGCTATTCGGTAGTCGGCTATTCGGTAATTTTCTTTTTCAGATAGGTTATTCGGTAATTTTCTTTTCTAAATCACAGTTACTCCTCAAAATATTGCGAAACTACTATTAATATCTCAACGTTCAAAAAAATTCTAGTAACAAAAAGAAGTTAAGGTTTGTGTTTATGTAAAACCTTGTATGAAGCAGGTTCATATACAGATGTGAGGCCCTATACGGCTTTTTTTCTCGTGTTCACAATTTTTTTACTACTATTAATATCTCAATGTTCAAAAAAATTCAAGTAACAAAAAGAAAGTTAAGGTTTGTGTTTACGCAAAAACTTGTATGAAGCAGGTTCATATACAGATGCGAGGCCCTTTACGGCTTTTTTTCTCGTGTTTACAATTTTTTTAAAAAAAATTTCAATATGATACTTAAAAAGAGTATTTTTGATACTCGTGAACAACACCCGTGGTACTATCACTTTCTTTGTTAAGTGCTACAACATCATAGTAACACTAATAGTCTTCTGAAATATCACTTATACCCTTCTTAAGTGCTACTCTAGAATAGTAGTCTCACTTATATAATCATAAACCTATCATACTCTCTAACTTAATCAAGTGACAAATGCAGGGAGGGTTGGAGTGAATGGTACCAAGGAAAGGTCTAGTAACCTTAAAATTACTTTAAAATTTTTTTTAAATCTAGTAACAAAATTTTGAAGGAAAAAAAAAAGTTAAGAATTTCAAACATATCACTCAACATAAGGGCGTATAACATGCATTAAGTTAAGGCATCGTTTGGTATCAAGACTAGATATCTTAGTCTGGATTGTGATTTTAAAATATTAAAATTATATTGAGAATGTCAAAATATGTATTGAAAATATAAAAAAGTTTATCGGGAATTATGAAAAATTATTATAAAATGCAAAATAAAGTTCAAACTTTGGTTTAAGTCATGTAAACATTTTTTTTTTTTTTGGTGGTAATTGTTATTTGCAGGTACAATTTTATTAACTGCAGGTGCAACTTAAAAAATTTCATGGATGAAATGACATAAATGCCCATGTTGTAATTTTGAGAATCCAACAGTAAAACTAAAAAAATAAAAAAATTGCAAAAGCTTCTCCCTTTGGAGCTCTTACCGAAAAAGCTTGTCCATTTGTTCTGCCCATCGAAAAAGCTTGGAGCCTTTGTTCTAATCGTAAAAGCTTCTGCTTGAAGGAAAAGCATATCAGAACATTGGAAAAGCGGAGGTGAACGGCACAGGGAAGCTTGAAGGATTCCGTTTGAAATGTGAGATGTCCTTCGAGTTTTGCTTTTGATCTACTCCACCGGAATCTGAAATTGCTGGTCTGTGGTGACGAACGGATAAACAAGAAAAAAAAAATACAAGACAAAATAAAACAAAAAAATGGAAGGAGGAAAATTTCGCCACAGGTCAACTGAACTTTTTTGAACCCAGACTATTGATACTTACTCCGATCAGGTTTTTGGGAGTATTTTTTTACAAGATTGATGATGATTCTGCGATACAAAGGGAGAGAAGGTGGTCGCCGGCAACTAAAATTGTAGATCTGTGACCAACGGATAAGACAAAAAAAAAATGGACAGAGGGAAACTTTTGCCACAGGCCGGAGGAAGTTTTAAAATCTTTAGCGGGCCTGTGGCGTAAGTTTTTAAACTTACGCCTACAAACTTACACCAGAGGCTGGCGTAAGTTTTTGGCTTTCGATTTTTCCATCAGTAGCGGGGTTTTGGTTTGAAGATGATCGGTCGGCAGAAACTTTTTCAATAGCCATGGAGATTTTCCGAACTGGAGCTGCTAGATGGAAATTTTTTTACTTTTGGTATCTCAAAATTACAACATGGGCAATTATGTCATTTCAGTCATTTAATTTTTTAAGTGGTATCTACATATAATAAAATGGCACCCCTAAATAACATTACTTTTTCTTTTTTTTTTGGAAAGAAAACATTCTCATTAAGCATAATTCAAGATTACATGATTTGATGCCTTAAGCGACTCCGTCACCATTACATGTGCCTCCTACACTCTAGATCTGTCTACTTTTCTAATCAGTAAGCCTTTATAGGCGCTGCAGTATAGTCTGATATCACCTAGGATAGTGCTGGTTTCTTTGTGAGCTATTTCAGGTCTTCCTAGTTGGGACACCAGAAGAAGACTATCCGTTAAAATTAACGGAATTCATCCTTTTAGTACAAAGAATTGGTTCACCTGCAGACATGCTAAGGCTTCTACTTGGAGTGGTGATATCCCCGCCACTTTCCTACTTGTCTTGTTTAGCATTAACCCATTACTGGTCTTGATCACCCAGCCAATACCACCCCTGGCCTCACCCTGTTTAAAAGCACCATCCACTATGACTAACACATTATGACCTTCTGTTGAGTTCCCATCTTCCTCCATTCCCATTATTCATTGCCGTCCCGCAACTACGTTGGATGCCTGCAATTCTCTGGCTTCCCTCCCTCCTGTGCAACTTTTCATTATCGCTATGTCCTCCTTAATCAAACCCCATCTTATTCCTGGTGGAATATATTCATTCTCCCATATTATTGTATTCCTATCCAACCAAATTCCATAGAGTATGTAAATTGATAATTGGATGGCATCCTTGTCCGGTGCTTCCTTCACCCACTTATAAAACCACTCGAAGCTCATCGGTGCCCCAGCTCCAAAGTCAAACCCTAGGGACGATACTCTCCAGAGTCTCCTTGCGTGCTCACATTATAAGAACATGTGTTCTGTGTCCTCAGGCGCCTCCCCACATCTAACACAGTTTTCCAAAATCTGAAGACCTTTTTTTCTTAGATTCAATGCGGATGGGCAAGCATTTTGGATTAGTCTCCAAACAAAAGAATATCATCTTCCCTGGTATCTCTAGTTTCCACAACTGCTTCTACAGATGTTGTTGATGTGAATCCACCAACTGAGAAATGCTCTGGTGCTTGTCTCCATTGAGAATATCTGCAACGCCTTTTTATATTCCAGTTTAGCTGAATATTCCCCTGTGCTCGCCGGGTCATACCACTGCTTGTCTTCCCTATATGGCCAAGGAGACAGGTAGATAGATCTGATCTTTTCTTGAACTTGTATAGGAAACAACACTTGCAACAAAGGTTCCCGCCATTTCCTCTCTGAATCAGTTAAATGCTCAACCCTCAAGTCTGTTCTTTGGATTGCCGCGACTGTGGTGGATTCCCTCTGCGTTATCCATTCCTCCCATAGCTTGATCTTGTTGCCCCTTACCACCTTCCATTTTAAATCCTTTCCAATTAGATCTCTACCCCAGAGTATACATTTCCATCCCCAAGAGCCACCACTCCGCATATTACATCCATGATATCCTTCCCCTTATAGTATTTCCCTTTCAAGAATCGAACCAGCAAAGAATCCTCTCCCTCGATTATCTTCCACGCAATTTTATCCAACATAGCTCTATTTACCGCCTCTGTGCATCTCACACCTAGGCCCCCCTGGCAAGTTGGCCTATATAAAAACTAACTTGATTTCCAATGGATCCCTTTCCCTTCGACATCTCCCTTCCAAATGAACCTACATATTGCTTTATCTATCTCTTCTGTTACTGTTTTAGGAATCCTGAAAGTGCCCAGAGTGTAAGTGGCCATTGATGATAGGACGGACTTAGCTAGTGTGATCCTACCCATAACCGGCAAAGAATCCACTTTCCAAGAATTAATTTTGCTGAAAATTCAACTTTTTAAATCCGAGAACAGGTGCCTCTTATTCTGTGCAAAGTCCAGGTTGAGTCCCAGATACCTCCCATCCTTAAATATTCTATGCACTCTAAGTGTGTTCCTAACCAAATCCCCTTGTTCCTTATTCACATTAGGGTTGAACATGATTGAGCACTTATCAAAATTTATCCTCTGTCCCGACGAAGCAGCATATTCATTTAACACCTTAGCTACACACATCACACTTTGCATGTTGCTTTTGAAAAATAGTAGACTATCATCCGCAAACATTAGATGGGAAATCATCGGGGTATTATCTGTTTCCTTAAATCTTGTACCCCCCCCCCCCCCCCCCCCCCCGCGGCGCAAGCTCTCATTATGTTTCAAGACTTCCGATAGCACTTGTTGACACATTATGAAAAGGAACAGAGATAAGGGACACCCCTGCTTCAAACCTCTAATAGGATGAAATGATTTGGAGGCCCAACAGTTACAAGTTACTTGGAATGAAACTGTTGTCACACACTTCTCCAGCAGACTCACCCATTTTCCAGGGAACTCCATTCCCCTCATAACTCGCAGAAGGAAGTCCTACGATACCCTGTCATATGCTTTACTCATGTCCAGCTTCATTGCTATCCATCCTTCTTTCCCCTTTTTCTTTTTCCGTATTGCTTCCACTAATTCATGTGCCAGAATGACATTGTCTGCAATTTGCCGGCCTGGGACAAGCCCATTTTGATTCTTATTAATTAGCCCCTCTATCAGTTTCTTCAGTTTGTTCGCCATTACTTTCGCCACAATATTATATGTGACATTACATAGACTAATGGGCCTGAAGTCCGACAGTCTCCTGGGCAACTTGACTTTGGGAATCAATTCAATATCTGTCATGTTCCACTTCATATCTACTCTACCCTCATTTAACCAGCCCAAAACTTCTTGACAAACTTGTGAACCCACCTCCTTCCAATAAGCCTTGTAAAAACCTGCTGAAGGACTATCCAACCCTGTGATTTCCAGGAACCCATCTTTTTAAGTAACTCCCATACTTCATTCTCTGTAAATAGCTCATTTAACCAATCATTTTGATCCGCCCTTAATACCATTCCACTGCGACCCATTATTAATTCCACATCTAACCTCCCTACATCTGGTGGGTAGCTCTCTTCCTGTACATACACGCTCTTAAAGAGCTCCTCCATTATCCTATTTACTTGACTTTCCTCCATCGCCCATTTCCCTTGACTATTCTGAATTCCTGTGATCCAATTCATCCCATGTCTTTTAGTTGCCCATTTGTGATAAATTTTTGTGTTCCTGTCCCTAAGTTTTGCCCAATTCCCTTTTGCTCGCTGCTTCTAGTAATCCTCCTGACGGTCATTAAATACTCTAATGTTTCTCGCGATTCCCTATCTTTTTCCACATTTCTTTCTGAAAAGGGTTTGGACTGCATTATCTCCACTGTCTGAATCAGAGTTTCTATCTTCCTGTCCATGTCCTTAAATACCCTATGATCCCAATCTTTGGCTTTTCCTAGAGTTTCCTTCAGCTTCTCCGCTACTGAACTCTCCATTGCAATTGCCAGACATCTCCCTCCCAGATCAATACCCCCCCTTCTTCACCCATCATTTCCCCTCTCCTTTGTCTTGCATCTAGCCTCCCTTCCGACCATCTCTCCGGCAATGACCCCTGTCTTCTCCTGTTACATGCCTGCTTCTCCTCCTTTCCCTCCCTCCATATCGATCTGACGAGCTCTGCTACTGGCCGATATCGTGTCCAGTAAGCTTCAAATTTATTCTTGAAATTACCTATCCTCCATTGTTTACTTGTGTCCAGTAAACATGCTCCGTGATCAGATCTAATGATTGGAAAGTTCCTAGTCATTGCTCTCTGATGTTGCTCCAACCAATTGCCCGAAGCAAGAGCCCGATCTAATTGCTGGTAGACTGCTTGATTTCCCCTCTGGCTTTTTGTCCAGGTAAACCAATTTCCCTCTTGCCTTATTTCCTATGAGTTATTTCTGTGTAGAAAGGTCTCAATCTCCCCAACCCCTTGTACCTTCTAATTTGCTTCAGGCTATCTATCCTCACTACTCATAACTTGGTTGAAATCACCTACTATCATAACTGATAAACCCTCATATCTCATTATGTTATCAAGTTGTTGCCAAATGCTAGATATGAATTTAACAATAGGATGACCATACAACAAAATCATGATCCACTCATTTCCAGCTTTCTCTACAACCTTTATACAAAAGTAGTTTAGAGACTTGGCAACTTCTACCATACTTACACATAGATTCCATAATACACACAAACCACCCCCTCCCCTACTACATTCCGGCGATACATAGTCATATCTGTCAAAAGAAAGATATTTACAATAATCTTTCATTTTCTCTGCAGAAGACCTTGTTTCCATCAAGAACACTAGCTCCAGATGCCATTTCCGAAGATTTCTGGTGATGAACGCCTTCTTCGACATTTCTCCTAGTCCTCTGTAGTTCCAACTCCATACTCTCATTGCGATGACTGTTTTGGTACAGTCGTCTCAAACCCCAGAATTCTTGCTCCTTCCACACCACCCTATTCCAACCTGCTCAGTAGGTCTTCAGAATACTTCTCCACCAGTTGCCTTGATTCACCAACTTTCCTAAGTGAGGTGGGTAGTCGATTTCCATTAGTGCCACACTCTTCTGCGTGATGACTCCCTCTGATCCTCCCTCGATTGGGTTCTACCCACTATTCCCAAATCCTTGTTACTGTTTATCCTTCTCTTCTTTTTTCCCCACTCCACCCTTATATCTCCCAAACCCTTGTTACTGTTTATCCTTCTCTTCTTTTTTCCCCACTCCACCCTTATATCATCCCTCTCCCTCTTTCCCTCCCTTATCTCGTTTTCCTTTTTATCCCCAACTCCAATACTACCCTTCTTCTCCCCTTTCCTCTCTATACTCTCCTCACCTTGTATTATGCAGCCATCCCCATCTCATCAGCCCTCTCCATCTCATCAGACACAAAACAAATTAGTCATACCTAATTCCTTTCTGACAAGGCATTGCCCCGAATTACCCGAGGAAACACACTCACTGCTCTGAACAAATATCCTACCTGTAGGCTTCCATCTTTAATTATACCCTTTCATCTGTGTATTACTGTTATTTCTTGTTCTCTTCTCGTTTCTCTTTTGAAATCCGTTCCCATTCTCCCACTGCTCTTCTGATATTTCTCCGTCATTCCGATGAAATTCACCACTAATGGAAAGAGTAATGGTAATTGAAATCACCCTCCTTTTTCTTTTGGTTAGGAAGAGAACCTCCATATTGGATTAGCCACCCGCCAAAGGATGCAAAAGAAGTATCTTGCTAAAGATCATCAATATGTCGTTTGATTATCTCTACTATCCTCACAGTCTTGTATACTGCCATACCCATCGCTTTAAAAGCAACACTCCCATGGCATTTTACCCGAAACAGATACAAAGCATAAGATATGTACTTTCCCAGCTCCCCTCTATTTGTTGTCCGGATCTCATTTCCTTGAATTGGAGATGATGCCTTTGATTTCCACCCTTGTTCAAACTTTCTGTCCTTCATTCCCACAGCTTCCAACAGTATAAAGCACCATAGAACTCCAGCTCCAAACAATTGTGTAACAACAAACTTGAAAACTCTTACAACAAATACAACTGGTGCCAATAATATTGCCACACACTAATAGCAAAGACTCCAAGGGACCTATACAACTTACTCAAAACACCTAACTCAAACACCTATCTCAAAATACCACCCATGGAATACATAAAACCAGCCGTACTTCAATCATATTATCTCACTATTCATTATAAAGCAATTAAACATCAGTGGAAAATCATATGGAAGTTTTCTTTGTTCTCAGAAGCTTACCTTACTCCCTGTACAATTGCAGAGACAAAAGGTCGAACAGATATGGTGCATATTGAATTTAGGCTTTTCTTACCGATGGCGATCTTCTCAGCACACTACTATCAACGCCTCACCGTGAAGATTCCACAGAGCCCAACTAACTGCATCGATTAGCCCTGATCAGTTGTTCGCAACCTTGCCTCCTACCCAATTACTCATTGAGTTCGACGGAGTTTGGCCTCCGATGAATTCGTCTTTCCAATGAACAATGAAGTTGTCGCAGAAGTGCGTGAGGGAACAAGAAACAATAAGTCCCTCAAAATATAAAGAAAGGTGAATCACAGATGCTTGAATTCCAGAACCCAAAACTCCAATTGGCTTTACCCGTCAAAATCCACTTCCACAAAGAAACCCACTTCACTCTTCCTAATTAATTGATCCCCTTTCCCTTCACTTCGTACTGAGATAGAATGAAACATCTTTTTAAGAATGTTATTTACTGCACCAAATTGGTTCACGATTTTGTGTCCCAAAAGGGCATTTTATGGGGCCACAAGTTTTACTTTCCATATTTGGCCTAGGGGTGTAAAAAAAAACCCATAAACCCAAATCCCGCCCAAACTCATTGGATTTTAAGCCAAAAAATACCCATTCATAAATATGTTGGGCTTGGGTGGGTGTGGGCTAAAAAAAT
The DNA here is from genome assembly GCA_016801395.1 of Leptodermis oblonga. Classification (NCBI taxonomy): domain Eukaryota; kingdom Viridiplantae; phylum Streptophyta; class Magnoliopsida; order Gentianales; family Rubiaceae; genus Leptodermis; species Leptodermis oblonga. The sequence continues at coordinate 11,509,279 of CM028756.1, read as the reverse complement.
AATGGGTGGATTTTGGATAACCCATTGGGTACCCAAAAACTAGCTCATCATGGGTACCAAAAATACCCATCCAAAACTACCATCAATAGTATAAACAAAACCCAACAACTCACCTATTTTATTGTGCCCAGTTTTGTTGAATTTAAAATATAAAAAAAACTTTGTTCTTTTTTTACTATTATTATTATTTTTTGTATCCTACAATTACTTTGCGTTTTTTTTTCCTCATTTATTCTTTATAATATTTTTAAATTACCCACTTATAAATACTAATTCAAGATTGGTCCGGGTCCTAGGTCGGGCCTCAGTTCGGATCTGTGTGCCGAGTCGGGCTCGGGGTTTGGGTCAGGTTCAGGTCCCTAGTTGGGTTTGGGCCTTGGGTTGGGGTTGGGGCCTCGGTTCAGGGTTTGGGCCCCAGGTTGGGGTTCAGACATCGGGTCAAGGTTCGGGCCCTGGGTCGGGGTTCAAGTTAAGGACCCCGGTCAGGGTTTGGGCCTCGGGTTAGGGTTCGGGCTCTGAGTCAGGGTAGAGAGCGGTGTTGGGGTTCGGGTCCCGGGGTCAGGGGTCGCATCCTGATCGGGGTCGAGAGCATGGTCTAGGTCGAGGGTCGGGGCAGGGGTGAGGCGCGGGTTTTATATAAGTAAAGAAAAAAAATTAAAAATTGTGTTTGGACCAGAAAAATCTATATACGATTAAATATAAAAGTATACAATATATAATATTTCAAATTTTTTTTAAAATAGATTAAAAGAATTAAAATGAAATTAAAAAATTTTGAAAAAAATTATTAATAAATAATTTCAAATATTATAGACGATTTATTATAGCTACCCATTATGGGTATTCGTTGGGTACCCGTCATAATACCCATTAAATAACCATTACATTTGTACAATGGGTATTATGGGTAACCATTACCCATTTAAATTAAGACCATTAATTGAATGGGTAATGGGTACCCATTACACATTAACTTAATTTCCGCTCAACCCGCCCGTTTGACACCATTTTCGCCCCACTCTTTTCTTTTTGGTAATCCCCCACTCTCTTTTCTAGCAAGTAATAGAGACGTTTTTCTCTATTACTCTCACCTCTCTCTTTTCCATAACTTTTACTTCCTCGTCTTTCTTCTTCTCTTTCTTTTCTTTCGGTTTTTTCACTCTTGCTTCCTTTATCTCTAGTTTTTTTTGATGAAAGAATATTTAAAAAAGAAAAAAACAATAAATTTAATAAATAATAAATAATAGATAGTAAAGTTACGTGTAAGGGAAAATTTTGATTAGGAGCAGTGGAACTTATAAAATTATTAAAATGGTGTAAGTTTTGCATAATTTTTTATTAAGGGCGATGGATTATTTACTTAATAATAAAAAAAATTACACTTTTATATCCTTAATTACCTAAAAAATTTACCCTTACATTAAAAAAAAAATGAATTGCCTTGTATAAGCTTGCTCTCCGTGACCATTGCTTCATCTCGATCTGCCGCCTTCACCTCTCCGTTTTTTCGGCCGTCGTTGACATTAATACGTATCGGAACCAGACTAAACAGAAAGTGTGATTATTCAGGGGGGCCTTAAATCGCCCTCCTCCTCCTCCTTGGATATACATTCAAGTAAACAAAAGGTTTACTTAGTCCCATGTAAGTTGTCAATAACCAGATGAGCGACACAAACTCAAAGGCTGCCTCCTGTGATTTTCCATAAGCAATTAACTGATCTGCAAGCAATTAATATACCATATATGTATGCAGGAATGCCAACAAACACCAACCAATTAAGTGTGAAAAAAATACTACAGAGTATATATTTATTTATAACATCCAACAAAATTTCCCCTAATTAATTAATAAAACCTATGATGGCTTAGTGTAGTACTATTCCGGATGGAAGCGGGATTCTTGAAATCTCAAGCTGCTGTCTGCATTTCCCACGTCTCTGTTTCAAGATTTCATTAACATCATAGAAAATATGGAATTGCAATACATATTAATGACGACGAAGGACCAGAAAAAATGGAGTGGTGAAGGCGGCGGAGATGAAGCAATAGCCAGGGCAACCAAGCTTATCTTAAGCCTCAAGGCAATCCAACTTTTTTAATATAAGGGCCAATGTTTTGTGTAATTAACGATATAAAAGTCTATTTAAGTAATATATTATTTTGTTATCATTAAGTAAATAATCACCGCTCTTAATCTAAACTATGTAAAACTTACACCCCATTTAATAATATTAAAAGTTCTACTGTCCCTAGAGGTGCCAAAAATACTCCTTCCCATTGTATGTATCTCCAATGAGATCGACTAGATTAGATTGGGAGGAAATTCCCAATATAACTTTCCATTGGGTACAAATGGGAATGGAAATTTCAAGGATGAAAATTTATTGGGAGGGAATGAGTAGGGGTGGGCACGAATCGGTTTCCACGAATCGGTTTCGTAGAATTTTAAATTTTTTTGGCCAATTCGAAAACCGAACCTAATTCATTTTAAAACTGAAGAAACCAAATCCGGTTTGGACCGTAGAAACTGAATTCACAAATTTGTTTTCAGAATTAATAATTTAACACAATAAGGTTTTGAAAAAAATGAAAGAGAGATGAGAGAAGGAAATAGGAAGAGTAAAGAAAGAAAACTAATGAAGAGAGGAAAGAAAATAGATGAAGAGAAGAAGCACCGTTCAGTTCCAAACCCACCATCGCCGCCCCTTCCTAGATCCACAACCTCCACCATCCAACAACAACAATCAACACCACCATAAGCTTCTCCCAAAAACTTGATGTCTAAGAGAAGAAAATGAAAGAGAGATGGAAGAAGGAAATAGGAAGAGTAAAGAAATAAAGATAATGAAGAGAAGAAAGAAAATAGATGAAGAGAAGAAGAGGGAATAGGGAATATAGGTGGGTTCGCAGGGAGAAAGAAAATAAAGAAAAAGAAGGAGGGGGGGGGGGGGGGGGGGATGTAGTGGGGCAGAGGAATTAAAAAAATGAGAAGTATTAAATTAAAAAAATATAAATCATATATCCCAATTCGGTTTTCGAATTGGTTTCGGGTTGGATACCAAATTCGAAAACCGATTCTAAAACCGAATTCATAATTCGAATTAGGTTTCAAATCAAACCTAATTCAAATACTGAATTCGAATTGGGTTATCCGAATTCAGTTCGATTTTCGAATTGGACCAAATCATACACACTCGTAGGAATGAGTTCCCATTGGGACCCAATGGAAAAATACTACTGGGTATTTGATGGGTGCCCAATGAGAACCCATTTCCTTTCCCATAATTTTCCATTTTACTTTTTCAACATTAAAAAAAAAAACTATTAATTTCTCTCTTTCTCAAATAATAATATGATTTGTATGTGTTTGTGTGTTGTGTGTGTGTGTGTGCGCGATTGATTGTGTGTGTGCGCTACTATGTGGATGTGTGTGTTTATATATATATATATATATATAGCGGCAGATTTAGGGTGGGGGTCTTGGGGGCACGTGCCCCCACTGACCCCACCCTAATCCCTTAATATAATTATAAAAATTTAAAAATATTAATTTTATTTATTATGTGCCCCACAAATAAAAACAAATATTAATTAATATTAGTTCAAACAGTAGTAAAAAAAAAAAAGGAAAGAAATAGTACTTGTATGATATAAAAATAAGTTTTGAATATTTGTTTTAAATTTATTCTTTTAATATAAAATATTAAATATACGTATTAAAATATATTACAGTATATATATTTAAGTTAGGGCAAATTCTTTAAAATCCCCTTGTAGTTTACGAAAGTTATTAAGAATCCCCATGTGGTTTAAAAAGTTCAAAAAACCCCCCTGTGATTTTTCGATATCCGTAACCGTTAGGTTTTTGGTTAACTTTAACGGTGATAGGGTCATTTTCGTAATTTTATACCTTTTTAAAATGGTTAACTTCTTAGGTTGACCGTTAAAGTTAACCAAAAACCTAACGGTTACGGATATCGAAAAACAACAAGGGGGTTTTTCAAGCTTTTTAAACCACATGGGGATTCTTAATAACTTTCGTAAACCACAAGGGAGTTTTAAGGAATTTGCCCTTTAATTTATCTAGTTTTATTATGTATTGTAAACATAAACGTGCCCTAACTAAATTATTTTTCTTGCTCCGCCACTGTGTGTGAATATATACATATATATTATGATATGATTATAATAATTGTGAAAATTTTATTTTTTAAATCAAAATTAATATATATATTTTTAATTTCTTAATTTATTTGTTCGCTTATTTACACGTAAATATTTTCATGTAAATTAATGTAAAAATAAAAAGGCATTAATTGCAAGTAATAATTTTAATTTATTTATAATAAAAAAAGTGGTTGAATTTACAGGTAATGAATCAACTCGTTGGACCAAATAGATCATGACCTAATGACCCATAAAGTTATCCAAATCGCTCATATAAATTTAATTATGGAAATATTTAAAAATCAAAATCATATATATTTTAACAAATATGAATAACAATTATATGTATAATTAATAAGTAATTACTCAAAAACTCAAGAAAAGTAAGGCCCAACTCGTTCATATAAAGTTAATTTAAAATATATTTATCAATAAAATTAAAAAAAATATTTAAATAATATATATATATATATATATATTTATATATATGCAACGTGAGGGATTGCTATGGCATAGTGGTTTTTGCGTTTGAGGCGTCTCTCGGGATCCTCACGAGTTTCCAGGCAGAAGCTCGAGCTCTTCTGCTCGGTCTTCTATCTGTGATCAGCTGGGGCTGAGTCCTTTAACTGTGGAGACTGACTCTATAGTCTTCTTAATGGCAGTTAAGGAGGGTACTGGCCCATGGCGATCCGCGCCCACTTTGGCTCGGATCTCAGACCTACGACAATGTTATCGGTGCATTTCACACGTATATCGTGAGTGCAACGCATTAGCTGATGCTTTGGCTTAAACTACTAGTTTAACTCGTCTCACCGAATTCTATGTATAAGCCACGCTTCCTAGGAAAGTGCGGGGGTTGGTAGTGTTAGATGCTAGAGGCTTTTCCTATTTGCGGGATTAGTATTCCATCTTAATTTTGTTTTAGTATTTTGTATATGCTACATTAACATTCCTGCATCTTTGTAATCCTAAGGTAAGACTCATTATGTCCCCCTTAGCTTTTTGGCATTTTGCCCAATAATTTTTAATAAAAGGTCCACATGCCCCCCAACCACTTAATCGGCTGTTCACAAAAAAAAAAAGTATATATATGCCACAAATTATTAAAATATGGTAAGAAAATTTAAATTATTTGATTGGGTAATTAATGAGAATTAAAATGGAACTTAATGGGATCCCTATAATTAAATTCTCAATGGGTCTTGGGAATTTTAAATCTCATTCCTTCCTAATCCCTCCCACCACTTAAATTATATGGATAATTAATTACGCTTACCCAATAATTTCCCTCCCATTAGATTCTCTCCCAATTCTCTCCCTTTCCCTCCCAATTGACACCTCTTCTAACTGTCCCTAATAAAAAAATTTCCTAATAATAAAACAAAACAGAGTAGGAACAATGGATTGGGAAAGAGAAAGACTTGCAAAGGATAAGCTTAAACTTTGTCTAAATACAAATAGAAAGTAACATTTAAATTTTCACTTAATCGGTTGTTACCAAAAAAACATATATTTATTAAATTTTATAAAACTACAATAAGGGGAAAAAAGAAAAGTGATCGTTCTGAAATTAAAATAGTAAAAAGAAAAATACAATTCAAGATACGTATAAATAAAACAAAAAAATATATGTATCAACGGGAAATCTAAATTTCTTAAACTAAAAAATAATATTGAGGTTTCACAAGATAAATAGAATATCGTTTCCGTTAAAAAAAAAAAAAGATAGATAACTAGAATACGACTCAGGATCTCCCGTTACACTTTCCTGTTACACTATGTGTTACACATCTTAATAACTCAATGTTAATATTCTTTTTTAAATTAATTTTTTCACCAATGCTATTCATTGGCAATCTACATAATTTTAAAATAAATATTTTATTTTTTTACATTAATCTTGTATTTTAATATAATTTTATCGTATTTTTTTGATTTTTTAATCTCAATAAATTAAAATAAATATACCCTAAACCAAAATGGGTGAACCCTTAATCCAAAAATTTATTATAATGCTAATTAATATCATTGGTGAAAAAATTAATTTAAAAAAGAATATTAACGTTGAGTTATTAAGATGTGTAACACATAGTGTAACAAGAAAGTGTAACAGGGGATCCTAAGCCCTAGAATACCCTAAAAACTAAGGGTAAGGAAAAGACAATGAACGAAAATAAGAAATAAATGGTGATGTTATTTAAGATAGAACAAGAAAAGAAAAGAAAAAAAAACTAAAGTTAAAGGAAGCAAGAGTGAAAATAAAATTTTTAACAATGGCTTTCATTAATTTTACTAGTTTGTATATGCTAAAATAGATATATTTGATGTACTAAAATCATAACAGTGTTTGTGATGCATTTTCAAAATTACAAAGTTATAAGAGAATATTTAGTACTTAACCCTTATTATTTATAATTTATATTTACTTATATGTTATATATGTAGAATCATTCTATTGTTCTTTTATTAATTAAGGAAGATAGGTTGTTGAAAGCAATCAGGCATCTGTATGTTGTGTAAAGGATGGTTAGGGTCCACCCCGTTGTTTGCCGTGGTTAGGCGTTTTAAGGGCGTTTTACCCATTTGATCTCCTTTATTCAACTTATCAGGTTGACAGATTGAATTCAGTGTAATGAATTCCTTATATTTCCTTGATTAATACTTGAATCGTGCATTTGATTCTCCCTTATGGTATCAGAGCCATTATGGTTAATGATGATAACTGGTTTTGTGGTTTAACACTATTTTTTATTATATATAATTTATATTTACTTATATGTTATATATGTAGAATTATATAGTAAATTAGTTTTATGTATACTAAAAATTTGTATATGCTATATAGGTGTGTATATATATATATATATATATATATACTCTAAATATATATGTAGAATTATATAGTAAATTAGTTTTATGTATACTAAACTTATAACTTATATATAAATTTACTCTAAAAATTTGAATATGCTATATAGGTGTATATATATATATATACTCTAAAATTTGTATATGCTATATAGGTGTGTATATATATATATATATATAAGGCCACATTGTGTAGGTGGAAGTCTGGCATGGATGCCCTCCTGTTTATTATAGTAAAGATTGGAAAAAATAAGTGAGACGGAGGGAGACATAACGAGCTTTACCCCCAATATTATTATATATATCTTATGACTAATGTTATTGTCAGAGCAAAATTTAGTATCCGGAGTAATAAACTACCTTTGTTCCTAAGTTGCCGTTCATCAGTCAAACCCTGTCTCTTTTCTCTCAATTCCACCGTCGTCCTTTGTTCAATGATATAATTCATCTCCGCCATTACTAAAAGGACAATGCCACCACCTTCACCAATCACTCTACTGAATTCAAAAATCCTGAGCTGCACCTTCTTCAACATCTTTTACTCGATTGGGCAGCTACTGTTTGCTACACAGTAAAAATCTCAGTTTTTCAAGGAACCCATCCAACAAATTCTGGAGCAGGTGTAGGAAGGTAGAAAGGTGGAGAGTTCTGAGGTCAAACAGAAGATAAAATTGAGACATTACAACCATATGCTTTTTTTTCCTCGCTTTCTTCTGTGTAGATCTTGAATAGTTGAATCTGGGATATGTCTCTTTCTTTCTTAACATAAAAAATGTCATCTTTTAGGAATTCCGAAGTTGGTTCGTTAGAGTTAGCCTTTAAATCTATCAATAACAATGTCTTTTTTTTTTCTTTCGAAGTTCTGCTTGATGAACGATTAATGGAGTATCAGTGTTAAAGATAATTTGAGAATATAGAGTATTAATTTCATGTTTTGCAATACTGCTGGCTGAAGAATTCCTTTTATAAGAATCTCCAATAATTACAATTAATAGGGTTAATAACTCTAACCCCCATGGTATACGAAAGTTATGGATGATCCCTATGCTTCAAAAAGGTATAAATGACCTTCCCCCTTCCTGTGATTTTCTAAAATTTGTACCCGTTAGCTTTTCCATCATTTTTAACAGTCAAACTAAAAAGTCAACTACTTTTCTTAATTTTTTAAATAAAATGACATATTTTTCCTTATAAATAAAATATTATATTTAACATTGATGTAAATGACATATTTACCCTTCATAAAAATTATAAACAAATGTAAAAAGTACTAAAAAAATTAAAATTTACTTTTAATACTGTTATACATTTATAAATTTAGTTTTTTTATTAATTAATTCTTAATTACTGCTTAATTTTTCCAAATTCTTTTTAACACTCATTAACATCAGCAGCAACTGATTTAACACCGTACAACATTTTCAGCTGCATTAATCAATCCCAAACAATATTTTTAGCAGCAACATTCAAACCCAAATACCTTCAATAGCAATTTTTAGAACTCAGCAACATTCATACTCAATTAATATTTTCTAACTTTGATAATACACAAAACTGATTCAATCGCAAATACATCAGAAACCTGTTTCTAGGTCGAGATTGTCAATTCTGACAAAATGCAAGTCTACAATCCAATATATTATTCTCATTATTCTGATAATAATATATGTATTATTTATAATGCCAAGTTTAGAAATAGGCAAAGCAAGGAAGAAAAAAAAAACTTTCTCAGTCAACATCAGTCACCAGTCACTGTGCTACCGCCATCACTTTTCACCAGCCACTGTGGCAGCCGCTGCTCCAGACTTTTAGGCCCTGTTTGTTTTTATTCTCAAAACATGATTTTGAGAAAATTTTTAATTTTATAATAATTTTTCATTATTTTTAATACACTTTTTTACATTTTTCAATACACATTTTTACATTCCCAATACAATTTTAATATTATAAAATCAAAATAAATCTCAAAACCATGTTTTGGAAATCATACCACACAGGGCCTTAATTCCTTCTGTCATTGTTTCCGTCTATTCCGGTCAGCCCAAATCTAGCCGCAACCTCCAACATCATCGTTCTACTGCCGCCAAGTAGATCTGAAGCCATATTTCTCCTAGATCTGAAGCCTTCTCACGGCTATCACTTCAGGCCCACATCTATTTCATCAATTGCAGTTCGAAGCCTTGTCTCTTTTGTCATTCATCCTCATATCTGGGTTTCATTCAACTGCTACTGCCATCTCCTTCCTCATGCCGCCATTGCTAGGTCTTTCTCGCACCCCCGTGACTTATTCTCTCTGACGCCGCTTGCGTTTCTAGCTACCGCTGGAATCTTGAACAACTACACCCTAAACGTGATGTGTGATGTGAGGTGAAGATATGTGGTGCGTGAAGGTGATGAAGTGAAGTTGATGACTTGAAGAGTGAGTTGTCCTGAAACTTCTCACGTTGAAGAAGACTTTGCAAGGAAAGTCGAGATCTTGAAGGTCACAAACTTACTCTCTTGAAAACTCAAAACCTTTGGTTAATTTAAGTGAGCCTAACTACTTTTATTCTTAAACTAACTAGAAGAATTAAGAGATGAACAAACAAAAATTTAGGCGGAGCAAGTAACCTAAATTCTTCTAAGTTTGGAACTTGCAGAATTATCAATATATGAAAATACACAAGTTCAAAAAGTAAACAATTGAAAATTATAAAAGTAAAGGATTAACCTCACAATTTTTAACCAAACAAATCTGAATATTATTGATGCTGAATTCGCCTATTTATAAGCATATGGAATCTGAAAAATGCAGAAAAAATAGAAAAGGAATAAAACTAGAATTGGAATCCAAACAAGAGTTGGAAACCTTTTACAAACCAAACTCAAAATGAGCATGAATTTGGCAAGTGTAATTTCGATTATCTCATTATATAGAGATCCAAAAATACATAAAAATAATTAAAGAAACAGGAAGTTTGAATTTGGTATCTTGAAGAGAAAATCCAAATTCAAGTTGTAAAAAAAAAAAAAAGGAACTAGAAACTAAATAGGAAACTAATAATTAAGTTTTGTAAACAGTTTTGGAAAATTCACTTAAATTACAATACAAACTAGAAAAGGAAAAGAAAAACATGCAATTTCCAAATCCCTCTCGGATTAGGGTTGACTTGCGATTTCCGCAAGTGGAACTTGTGTGGATCACGAGTCGGGCTTGTGCACGCGGTCCGTGAAGAAGTGGGCTGCAATGGGCCGCGGCTTGATGTAGCTTGCTTCTGATTTGTGTTGGGCTAACTTGTGAAACTTGGATGTTGTATGCATTGGCCCAAAATGAGATGGAGCATGAGTTGTGGAGTAAGGTTTCGCAGAGTCCATAGACTCTACGAAACAGGTCGCCTTTTGATTGGGCTAAGCTCTGGGTCACGATCATCTTCTATTTCTGTGATCACAATTGAACTGGGCCTCCGACTATGAAACCTGCGAAATCGTGGGTCCTGCTGCGTGGGTCCATCTTTCGGATTAAGAAAGCCAATGATGACCTTATTAGGGAGGGAGAGGGGGAGAGAATCGAGAGATCTGTGAAAGTAATGGATGAGGAGGGGGAGGGGGAAAGGGAGGGAGAGTGCGGCGAAAGAGAGAAAATGCGAAAGATATAATTTAGGTTAATTCTTAGAAATTGATTAGGATTAAAAGAGGTAAAAAAAAAGTAAAAAGTAAAAATAATATTAAAATGACAAAACTAACCTTCTGACTGTTAAATGTGACGAAAATTTCTAACGTTACCGATTCTGAAAAAGTACAGGGAGGTCATTTGTAGCTTTTTAAAACATAGGGGGCATATGTACTTTTCCCAAACTATAGAGGATTATGTGTAATTAACCCCAATTAATAAAAATAAGGAAATTGATTCAGTAAATTCGGGCTAACAACTGAATCTTAACAAGAAGCTAAAGACCTGGATATCGCAGCGGGTTTCCTACGCCACAATCCTATTCCATTTCCTATGCCACTAATAAAACCTGTCATAGTACATCTCTAACCCCCAATAATCTAACAGCAGTTTAATAGCAAACGTCCATTAACATTCATGAGACTTCTCCCACAACTCTCTTAGATGCGCATCAACATCTCTTCTCCCCCAATATGAAATTCCTTGTTTGTAAAAGAACAACAGCAGACCTTGCCGCCGGGGATGTAGTTCTCTTATGAACACATGGATTCACTTCTTAAATCATGAGTTCAAACTTAACAAAACCCAGCAAGACCATACCAAATATGCCATTGAAATTTAACCAAAGAAAATTTGTATGCAGAAACTTAACTCGTATATTGCAATTACACAGCAGGAGGCATGTTTCCAATTGGTAGATAAAATACTCCATCCTTGAGAATTTAGGCTTTGCAGTTGCTTTCTTACTTTCTTAGCTTTTTTCTCCTCATTGGCTTCCTGAGTTGCCAAATCCTTGGTCTGGCTTCCCAAGTTAGCAACAGAGCACTTCTCTAATCATATTTCTCATTCAACTTCTCATATCCCTCCCCATTTATGGAGCTCGGAGCTCTGAAATTGATGGCACATTAATTGGATAAACAAAACAGCTTTAGCATGGATACAACTACAAGAAACTTATAATGTCAATCTGTTTTCCTTGCCAATTGTCTCTTCTTCCTTCCCATTGACAAATGCAAAGGAGCAGCTTTCTACTTGTAGCCAAAAACTCCACAGCTTGCAAAGGATTCAATATGCTTACAAAAAAACTCCTTAATAGTATCAAACCTTAACATATCGGCTTCTTTATTCAATCTAAACATAATTTTTGCAGGATTATCAAGGTCCTCATCCGCATCCTGATCACTGCATTCCCAGCCTGTTGGGTCTGCGGTAGTGTTTTGTTTCTATAAATAAGGAATTTCGAATTGGGAGAGAAGAGATCAGTTGACTTAAATTACATATACAAATGAATAAGAGTAAGGATTGTAGGAGAAGTCTGATTGCTAACGTCTTGATCTTTCTTGGATTTTACTTCCTATCTTCTACTTGTTTTTTCTAACCTATAGAACTTTTTTTACCTGGTCGACTAACGCCACTTCAGATCACCTGTGCAACAAGTTCTGTGCCATCTGTGTGCTTTTAATGGAATGGCGTTGTTTCGCTTTTCATTTCCTCTATCCCACTGAAACAATTTGTGCCTTTTCTTTTCGTGTTTTTCTTCTTTCTTTTTCATCTCCTTTTCACCCCTCTCCAAATTCCAATATTCTAGAGTCAACTTCAAAGAGACCATAAGAGACATTCAATTTGTTTCTTCCCAAAATTTCCAAATCCCCTTAAATAGGTTTTCAAAATCTTCATCAGCCTTAACCCACCGAGAAATCACAACTTCAAAACTTGTTTAGTACTCCAAAAGGATTCATGTAATTGATGATTTTATTCAACGAGTTCACAAGACAGCTTCACTTTGATATTCAATTCACAACCACAAAACAAACTTTCCCAGCGGATTGCCCTGTGAAGTGCTCCCTGTTCAACAAATCTGACTTCACAGATCTCACGAAAAATGGTATATTTCTTTTATTTTCTGCTGATTTGATTCTTATGGATTTGCATTGTGGTATGATTGCTTGATCATTGTGTTTGGACTGAACTCTTAGAACAAAAATTGGATTTTTATGGTAGTTTACATGTACTATTGTCAGCACGGTTGTATTGATCTTATGAATGCTACTTTTTTGTGGTTTTAGACTTCAGATGGGCTTGACTTAGGAGTACTAGTCTTTCTAGCTTGAAATCTATAGTAAAGTAACCAATTTGAAGATGACATTTTGTTGAATCACTTGGTAATCTTATATGACTGATACTAGGTGATTAGTAATTTGTTTAAATTGGTTATTTCTATAGAAGTGGTATATTTTTGAAAAGGGAATTTTATACCTTCCATGAAAGTAAAAATGAATAGAAATGACAGATTTTGAATATTGTAGGGCAGGTGAAGACAATGCCATTGTTCATCATCTTAACTAATAGCTACTGTGTTGGTACTTATCATTTATAGAATAGGAAAAAGGGTGAACAAACAAATTAAGGTAGGATGCCAAAAGGCTTCTTTTTTGTGCTTAATATTATTACTTACCTATAATTATGCATTTGATGATCAAGTTTATGATGATTCTTGTAGGCTGCAATAATGAGAATATGATTGAGAGAAATGAAGGCCTTTCTCGAAGCTATTATTCCCTTCCCTCAAAGACAAAACTTTCTTTGAAAGCTGCGGTGTGGCAGATCTAACCACAACTTGCTTTCAGCAACATCAAAGGAGTAAACAAGCAACATCAACTTAGCTAACTTAAGCTGAACCAATTATGAGGTTTAGCTGAATTGAGCCTAACAAGCCAGCTAGCTAGGGTGACAAAAGACTTGTGTTGATGATAATAGACACCAAATTCAGTTAGAACAGTTAGCTTGTGTTGCAGTTTGTTTGTACAGCTTTGTATTAGCTTAGTTTAGCAAGATCAACTCAGCTTAGCAGCTTAGGTAGTGTAAGTTAAAAACCATTGTACTTATGATATCAGATTAACATAATTTCCCCTTTCAGAAATTTTGTCTCAAATATTACTGCTCTTGAAGGAATTCCTCTGTTGTAGAGATTGTGCTTGTTGTTAATCACTGTGTTTCTATTCAGTTAGTTGTGGTGTTGATTTTTTACATTTTGTGTTATAAAACTCTTTTCTAGTTCAGATATTAATATTGTATATGGTTTGCTGCAGATTATTGTTCATTGTCTTGCTTGAAAATTTACGACCTGTGGATTGCAATGAAAGTAATACGTTTATCCAAACCATGTTAATGTCTCATTGGGATGAAATGGATTATCCACTATCAATCACAATTGAGAAAGAAAAGAAAAATGACCAATAACACATCCCTTTTATCCAAACCAAGTTAATGTCATCTTGAGGCTAATTGTAGTTGGAGATAGTTGTTCTGGATATTTCACTCGAAATCACATGGTTCCTGTTATTTTTCAGTCTCCAGTAAGTCCATCCTTCAACAATTCCATCAAAAAGAAAAGGCTTTATCCACCCTTCAACAACTAACCAGCCATCCAACTGATCATGCAAAAGTGAATAGCAACCAATAGAGAAGAGAAATGCTCAAATAAGCATGCAACAGGGAAGAGAAGCCAACAAGAAAGGAGAAATGCTCAACTGAGCATCCAACAGAGAAGATAAGCCAACAAGAAAAAAGTAATGCCCAACCAAGCATGCAACTGAAAAGATCAACCAACAAAAATAGAGAAATGATGTGCAAGTTCTGTAGAGAACTCAGAATCAATCACTTCATAGGATGAAAGATAATTTTCAAGAATCTATCTACAGCAGAAAGTTACAACCAAAATAAAGTGACAAAGGTAAAAGTATTATTCCAACTTTTCAAAACTTTATATCAGAATTGTTAATTGGAGAACACTTTTTAAAAAATTTAGACTTGAAATTACTTTTTTGCCCTTCCGGTTTCTACTTCCTTATGAAGTAAAATTGGAGATTTTACTGGGGCTTTCTTTTTCAACTCCATTCGCTCCATCTCCATTCGCCGAGTCCATTCCATCTTCATCGCCATCTCCATCGCTCCATCGCCGGTTCCATCTCCATCGGCTCCATCTCCATCCGCGCATCTCCATCGCCGATTCCATCTCTATCTCCATCGGTTAGTCAATTTTTTGCTTTTTAGAGTAAAACTAAAATTGCAATGTTTTGTGTGTTGTAAATTGTATGGGTACTGTGTTTAGGAATGTTTTTGGATGTTTCTTGCGTTTTTCGGCTGTTTTGTGCAAATTTTATGGTAAATTCTCTATTAGTTCACCGAAAAAATGGTTTTCCGGCGAACTATGGGGATAATCTCTTGGACGAAGCGATTTTTCCTATAAAAAATCACCAGAGAAAGGCGAAAATTGCCCCCCTTTGGCAAATTTTTTTGGAAAAATCGCTTCGTCCAAGTGATTTTCCCCGAAAACAATGTCGTCTTTTGGCGTTTTTTCGGGCATAAGTCGCTTGGACCAAGCGATTTTAGTCAAAAAAAAATTGCCAAAGGATGGCAATAGGTTCGCATTTAGTCACTTGGGCAAAGCGATTGACGAGGAAACAATCGCCTGGTCTTGGCGATTTTTTCTCCTACAATCGCTTTGCCCAAGTGATTGTTCCAAGAAAATTGGCCTTCCTTTGGCGAATTTTCCATGGAAAATCCCTTTGGCCAAGCGATTGAAGAGGAAACAATCGCCTCGTGGGCGATTGTTTCCTCTTCAATCGCTTTGGCCAAGCAATTCTACGAGCAAAAATCACCTGGTCTAGGAGATTTTTCTGATAAAATCGCATATACCGGGTGATTTTACTAGCTTTAATCGCTCTGCCCAGGTGATTTTTCTATGTAGTTCTTTTTTCTTTTTCTTTTTTTTCTATTTTGTTAACTTTGATTATATGTATTGTAATTCTCTTGCAATCTATTAATTTCAGGTGGGAGATAGAAATTAGGGATGGCCACGGTTCCGAAACCGCCAGTTACGGTTCCAAAACCACCAGTTACGGTTCATAAATTAGTGGAACCGGAACTGGAACCTTGTGGGGACGGTTCCGTGCCGGTTCCAGAACCGCCAGTTCCGGTTCCAATTCCGATTCTGTCACGGTTCCGGTTCTGTCATGGTTCCCGTTTCGATTCCAATCTTTTCCGTTTATTTAACAATTTTTTTTTGTTTATTTAAAAATTTTAACTTATAAAGGTTATTTTATTTTGACTCAATTAGTAACTCGATTATTTATAAATAATTAAAATTACAAAAATAAAATAAAATCTGTAGCGATGGTACATACATTTAAACAATTAAATGATTTATATAATAAAAGATACAAAAATAAATTGTGAAAAAATATATATACAGATGACTAATACCTCAATATATTATTTTAAAAAAATCAAGAGAGTGATGCCTTGTTATAAATCGTGAGAAATCAGAGTTTGAACTTTGAAGCATTGAAACTTTTACAAAATAAATACATCTTGAATATTTAATATAATTCATCTTCATCATTTGCGGAAGTTGCGGTTGGATATAATTTAATTTAATAATTAATTAATTTTAATTTAATTTAATGCTTATTTATATTATATTAATAATATATATAGAAATTATACTATTAATTTATATATTATTATAATATATATTTAAAAATGGTTTATATATATTATATGTTAAACTTATAATATAATTATAATTAGAAGAAAGAAGTTCAAAAAAACCAAATAGTTGAAGTGGTTAATCAACTTTGCTTAAAGCCTTTCAATTTTAACAAAGGGTCGTGTGTTCGAATCTGTGCAAGAGGAATGTAAAAATTATTATTTTTATAGTTCTCACATTAGAACCGGAGGGTTGGAACTGACAGTTCCGACCCGCCGGTTCCTGGTTCTCAAACAAGAGGAACCGGAACCTTAACCGCTAGAGGTGGGTCCGGTAATAGTTCTGGAACCAGGGGCCACGATTCCGGTTCAGGTTCCAAAACCGGTGGTCCGGTTCCGGGTCGGTTCCAGTTCGAACCGGAACCATGGCCATCTCTAATAGAAATCCAGAGTATATAGTTAAATTCTGTAGGAGAGACCAATCCAAAGCCGGAGGGAGTCGTAATCCGCCAGAAGAAAATGCTCCTCGTGTTCTGCCCATGGCGTTTGAGCGTATGAGAAAGGTTGTAGGAAGATCACGAACATCTTCCACAAGTGCGAATAACAATGCTCCCATTATGGAACAACAATTCGCACCATCCTTCTCTGGAAATGAGAATAAAGATAATCTCATTAGTCAACAAACATTCGCACCTCCCTTTTCTGATAATGAAATAGAATATGATGATGGTGACGGTGAGAGGGATTGCGGAGGAAGTGACAATGACGGTGAAGGGGCCAATACAAGCAGCCAACCAATTAGGACAGGAGGGAAACGATTAATGGGAAGTAGGGCTGAGAACGAACACGAACGTTCACGAACAAGCTCGGGATCGACTCGTTAAAAGCTCGGTTCGAGATCGTTTATTTACTAATAAACGAACACGAACAAAATTTTAGGCTCGATTAATAAACGAACAATAAATGAACAAATGGGAGCTCGGCTCGATTACGTTCGTGAACAGCTCGATAAGAAAAAACAAATTTTAAGAAGGATAAAATACATATATAATTTATCATTCATACATGTAATATGAAAATAAATTTGGTACAGTGGTAAGACATCAAAAGGAGAAGCAAGGGAACTAGGGTTCGACTCTTCACAAGGCCAAATTTATTTTATTTCACAATTTTGAGGTGAATTTCACCCAATCCCACATCGGAAATGAGAGAAGATTTGGGAGGAAAATTCCTTATAAATAGATGAGCATGACACTTAGGGCTGAGAACGAACATGAACAAGCTCGGCTCGGCTCGATTAATACATAAACGAACACGAACAAGATTTAAAGCTCGATAAATAAATGAACACGTCAAAGCTCGGCTCGGCTCGGCTCGATTAATAAATAAACGAACATGAACAAGATTTTAAGCTTGATAAATAAATGAACACGTCAAAGCTCGGCTCGGCTCGGCTCGTTATCACCCCTAATGGGAAGTGAGGCTAGCATAGTGATTGTTGGGTGGAAGGCTTATAAGGAGGTAGATCATACGCTAGACGGTGGAATAGGATGTCTAATCCATTTTAAAACTTTATTAAGAGGTTTATAATTTATTACCATTCTGGGTATTCCTCTTTCAATCTCACTATGTTTATTAACATAAAATGCAGTACATGACCATGGAGATTTTGAAGGTTGTATTAATTCTTTTTGTAAAAGAGATTGTATTTCTTTCTTACATAATTCTAAATATTCTGAATTCATTTGTCAAGGTCTGGCCTTTGTCGGAATTTTCTTTTCATCAAAATCATCTTTATATGGAAGGCTAACAATATGCTTTTTTCTATCCCAAAAAGCATTTGGATGATCATTACAAATTTCTAATGAAAAATTATTAATTATTAATTTTATTTTATCCTGTAATTTAGGATTTTGAAGTTTTTCTTCAATTGTCAGAATATTTATTTCCTATTTTAAAAACATTAATTGATTCTTTTTTCTAAGAATATTTTCTTTTATAGTATTTAATACTTTTGAAAATGGTTCCATTATAAATTGGAAATTAATTTGGTTATTTTCATAAGTTCCTAATAATCCTTTGGAATAAAGTTTTAAAATGGATTAGACATCCTATTCCTAATAAAAAGGATTTATTAGATAAATTATATGATTCAATAATATTATCAAAGTTTGATTTAAAATCAGGATATTGGCAAATACAAATTAATAGTAAGGATCAATATAAAACAGCCTTTACTGTTCCAATAGGACATTATGAATGGAAGGTAATGCATTTTGGTCTGAAGAATGCTCCTTCAGAATTTCAACAAATAATGAATGATATTTTTATTCCTTATGTTCATCTTCCAACCTTTGTCATCTTCGAATTTATTACATTGAATTCAATCTGTCAATCTGATAAATTGTCTAAAGGAGATCAACAGGGTAAAACGCCCTTAAAACGCCTAACCACGGCTAACAACGGGCTGGACCCTAACCATCCTTTAAACAACATACAGACGCCTGATTGTCTTCAACAACCCATCTTCCTTAATTAATAAAAAAAACAATAGAATGATTCAAGCTATAGAGTCATAAACATTACAGGAAAATCAGATAACTAGATTTCATGGTTTAACACTAAGTATTTAGCCTGCAATTATAAAAATTGTGATCAGCCATTATTCAAAAATTCTCTAGTCAAGAAATCTAGAAGACTATTATCTTCACCCTTTTTATATTGAATATCAAAATCAAATGGGGCTAAATGAACCTGCCATCTAGCAAACATTTGCTTAGAGACATCATGCTTAAAATCTTTATTAAACATGAATTTTGCAGATTTGTAATCAGTTCTTATAATAAACTTTTGATTATAAAGATCATCTTGAAATTTTAATACACATTTAACAATAGCTAAGATTTCTTTAGCTATCGTAGCATAATTTTTCTGGCTATCATTCCATTTTCTAGAATAATATCTAACAAGAAATTCTTGTTTACCATCTTTAGATTTTTGTTTGAGAATTCCACCATAACCTATATCTGAAGCATCTGTTTCTATTATTTTCTCCAGATTAGGGTTTGCAATCATTAAACAAGGTAGTGATTTCACTTTAGACTTAATTCGTCTAACTGTCTCAGTATGACTTTCAGACCATGGCTTAGGATTTTTCTTTAATTTATCATAAAGAATCGCAATATCTTTATTAAGATATTTATAATAGGAAGAAATATAATTTAAGCTTCCTAAAAATCTTTGTAATTGAGTTTTATCAATGATTTCATCTGGAAACTTTGAAGCGAAATCTATGCTTCTGTTAATAGGAATAATATTTCATTTTTCAATATTATGACCTAAGAATCTAATTTTTGTTTGAAACAAACTCATTTTTGATTTCGATATAACTAAATCATTTTGAATAATTAATTTCTTGAAAATTTCCAAGTGTTTGAAATGAGTTTCAATATCTTTGGAAAATACTAAAATATCATAAATATAAACAATGATAAATTCACTATAAGGAATAAAAATATCATTCATTATTTGTTGAAATTCTGAAGGAGCATTCTTCAGACCAAAAGGCATTACTTTCCATTCATAATGTCCTATTGGAACAGTAAAGGCTGTTTTATATTGATCCTTACTATTCATTTGTATTTGCCAATATCCTGATTTTAAATCAAACTTTGAGAATATTATCGAATCATATAATCTCCTAATAAAATTTTCATCAAAATCATCTTCATATGGAAGATTAACAATATGCTTTTTTCTATCCCAAAAAGCATTTGGATGATCATTACAAATTTCAAATAAAAAATTATTAATTATTAATTTTATTTTATCCTGTAATTTAGGATTTTGAAGTTTTTCTTCAATTGTCAGAATATTTATTTCCTGTTTTAAAAACATTAATTGATTCTTTTTTCTAAGAATATTTTCTTTTATAGTATTTAATACTTTTGGAAATGGTTCCATTATAAATTGAAATTTTATTTGATTATTTTCATATGTTCCTTTTAAATCTTTAGAATCAATATGATAAATAGGATATAATTTTTTCAAAAAAGGTGTTCCAAGTATAACTTGATTTGTAATGTTTTTAACCAATAAAAAACTTTCTGGAATGCAAACTTTATTTTTGCAAATATATGCTTTGGGGAGTTTAAACTGAATATCTAAATTTTCTCCTCCAGTATGTCTTAAACTATGAATAGTTTTTTGAAAATATTTAGTAGGTATTATACCTTCTTGTATTACACTACTATCTGCACCACTATCAATTAATGCAGTTAATTCAATTTGAAAATTATTATCACTTAAAAGCATAATTTTTGTGTACCACTTTTGAGTAGTAATAATATCTAAAGAACTTAAAAATTGTTCTTCACCATATGGTTGTTTTTCTTGAAAAGTAATTATTTCTTTTCCTTTTCCTGTCATTTCTAATTTAGAAATTCTTTCTTCAAAACCAATATTTTCTTTTTTAAGAAATTGGATTTCCTTTTGAAGGATTTTGATTTCATTATTTAAATAATTTTTTGTAGTATTAGAAGTTAAACTATTACTTATTTCTTTCATTAATTTTTGAACTTCTGTCATAGAATATGGTTCATTATAAATTTTAAAATCATTTTCATTATTCCTACTAGTAGAAGGAAGATTTTGAATATCATCAATTATTTTTTATCTTAATTCAAAATTTTTTATTTGTTTCAAAAATTCTAACAGGCTGTTATCTGATAAAACATTTATGTCTTTATATTGAGACATTATGTTATAAAATTCTTCATTTTCAGAATTATTATTTAGCTATTTTAAACAAGATCCTTTAGTACTACAAGCACAATTAGAATCTGACTCATTTGATAAATCATTTTCTGAAAAATTTATTTCATTTTCTTCATCTGAAGATTCAGAAGATTCTGAACTAGAACTTGTTTCTAATAATATCTTAGAAATTTTGTCTTTTAACTCTTCATCTATTTCTAAAGAATTTATTTTCTTTTTTAATTTGCATTTATTTGCATAATGACCTATTTTTCCACATTTAAAACATTTCATTTCTTTTTTATCTTTCTTTCTAGCTATTCTAGCATTTTTTCTTTCTAATTTCTTTTCTCTTTTCTTTTTAGAATATTTTTTCTTTCTGAAATTTTTTCAGGTTTTTCTATCTATGAGGCTTTTTATTTGGAAATGGAATTTCCATTCCAAATTGACTACAGAAATGTCCGAATTGACTTAATGACTACTATTACTTTAAGGCAATTCCATGACCCTATTAAGGAATGCATCTTTATACCATCTAAATTCAGAAAGTGTTTTACACCTAAGATTCTGTAATAAAGTATGGATATTTTCACTATTATCTGAAATTCTACCCGTAAAATGATCAAGAATTGTAACAATTAGTGTATAAACAGAATTTTCAACCAATTGGTCACTTTCTTGTTTAACAGTTCTATAAACTTCTTCTTTATTTATTGGAGATAAATAATTATCCCACCAGCCTTTTAATTGGCCAGTAAACCCTGCAACTATAATTTTTGCAATATTACTATCAGAGTTACCATTACACTTACAAATAGTACTATACATTAACATTCTATGAACAATATTATAAATTTGTTTTTCTGTATAACCATCTATATTCCATTCATAAATATTTTTACTACTATAACTATTATTATTAATATATTCTTGTTCCTCATGAAGAACATCCATCGGAGAGGGCCTATTATAATAATTTATTATTTGAGTTGGCCTATCAGCATATTTATACATTTCTCCTATTTTATTTATTTCATCTTTTATTACCTTTTTATATTCTGGATTATTTTCAATTTCATTTGAAAATTCTTCTTCAATTGTGGTTATATTTAACCCTTTAAAATTTTCATTTATTAATTTTTCCAATTATGGAGAAATAGTTTTAAACTTAAAATTTTTTATTTCAGGTGGAGGCTGAAGACTGGGAGCAGCTAAGACACACTACTACAAAAAGGGCTTTTAATGGCGGTTTTTAAGGGCTTTTAACAGCGGTTAAGGGCTTTTACCTTTTTGAACCGCCATCTATCTGGCAGCCGTAGTAAGTTAGCGGACTTTCTACGGCGGTTAGCCCCGCCGTAGAAAGTGTAGACTTTCTACGGCGGTTCAAGGTTGAACCGCCGTAGAAAGTGTCCACTTTCTACGGCGGTTCAACCATGGACCTCCGTAGAAAGTCTACACTTTCTACGGCTGTTTAGTTCTAAACCGCCGTAGAAAGTGGCCACTTTTTCAGACCCAAACCGCGTTCAAAAGAGAAAATTAATCTGGTTTAAAGCAAAACCTGCTGCTAAAAGTTGAAATTTAATACAAATATCACCAATATACAAATTAAAATCGCTATTATATTACAGGGGCATATCCAAAAATATTTGTACAACTATAATATGAACAAGTTTAATTAGTATCCTTCAACTACGGCTAATGCTCCAAAATATAACTAGCGCATATTTTTCTCACTGCATCTATATCCACATTGCTTAATGGATTGCGGTCGAGCTTGAAGTGCTGCAACAGAGTTTTTGAAATTAAAAAGTAACTAAGTAGCAAAATGAAATACAGTCAATTAAGTAAGTTATGAGAAATCAAATACCTTTTCGAGTGCCAATGTGTCGGCTTTCATTGCTATTTGGTACATGTAGTGCATTACATAGTACCCACACTCCCAGTTAGACGTTTGCTTTTTATGCTAATGAATATTAATATACGAGTTAGAAGATCATATAATTAATTGTATACAACACAACGTTGAGTAAAAAATTTAATAAGAACCAATTTTACCTTAACTACTATCCACTCAGGTTGCATATGCACATTTCTGGGCAATCCTAAGAAAGCTTGATAATTAAACATCACCCTATAAAAATGAAAGCGGAACGAAAATAATTAGCAACATATGTATATATATATGATTGGCATTAGAAATTATATAGGCATTCTAACAGTTGTTCAATAATTTTATTGATATTTTTGACTGTTATTGTCAAAGTATCTTCTTCAAATAATTTTGAAAAAGCAGTAAAATTCATAGAAATTTTATCTTTTATTATTATGAAAGATCCTTGAGGAGGAAATTGACTCTTCAAGATATTACTATTAGGTAACCTATATTCTCTTTCCATTACCAAGATACATGGTTCAACATAATTATGAATAAACCATGGAACAAAAGGAAACAAAATATTTTTTTCTCCTAAGAATTTATAAAATTCATCTTGTAGATTATTTCTTTCTTCTAGAGAAAAAGATTGAAAAAACCATTTTCTGAATACTTCCCATCTGGGTAATAAGAATTCATTTCTTTTTTTTTCTCTAGCCTTAGATCCTTTACTAAAATCTATCTTAGGTTTATTATTCATATTGAAAAATTCATTTCTATTCGGTTATTTCCAACTCTTTTCTATCAGAAATATCATGAATAATATTATTCTTTTTCTTATATAATAAATCAACATGAGGAATTTTCTCCTCACTTACAAGAATATGATCATCAGCAAAATTTCTAGGAGGATAATATGAAGTAGAAGGATTATGACGGTTTATTCCATCACGTAATAATTCTTCAGATATTAAAGCATTATGATGGGTTATTCCATCACTGGAATTTAAATGACTATTATTTAAAGCAGTATGAAAGGAATTTAAAGAACTATGGCGATTATTCTCACCACTTGAATTTAAAGAATGTAAAGACAAGTTTGGGTGATGTTTATTCACATCACCAATGTTAGTAGCAGAATGTCTATGAGACATTTGAGTATCATCATCAAAAGGGGAAATAAATGATCTTACAGAAGAAGATCTGGATATTTCATGAGTATTACTCACCTGTACATAAACATCTCCATCTGGAGTCTGGATTATATTAGAAATCTGATGTTCATTTCTAGGTGTAATATGAGCAACTTTTGTCATCTTCCAATGTTGAGGAATAGGAATTTCATCCCATTTAATTGTTCTTCTTGTCGTTATATTCGACTTATTAAAATTTGATTCTATTATAATTGTTTCATTCAAATTTTTATCTTTTTGTTCCACTTTATAACATGGATTCAAAGTGTATAACGGCTTATAATAAATTCGATAACATATACACATAATTTCTGTGCCAGGTTCATAATTATAACCTTCAGTTTTGATGTTCAAAGTTAAAGCCTTACAAATATTTTTGTTAGTCAAAGATAATTGAAAATTTGGATGAACATTAAAATATACTGGACCATGTGGCAGGCTAGATTGTATAACTCCAATTATAGATTTTCTCCATTATTTATTTCTACCATCTCTTAAAGTTGCTATGAAACTTTCTGGTAAATTATCCAGAGTTAAAGGTTTAAAAGCAATTTGCACTAAGCCAATATGTAAAAATTTATGACTAAAGCGATATGAATCCAAATCTTCTTCATTAAGAAGGGTTATAGCTGTATCAACATCTTGAATAGCTAAGGATTGTTCAGTTCTTTTACAAATCTGTTTCAATCCAATTTTATTAAAAAATCCTTGATGATAAATCAATTTTGGTTCCACATATGGAATTGTCCATTTGGATAATAAATCTAAATCTAAGGGTAAATCACTCTCAGTTTTCATTTTATTTTTTATATTATCTTTTTTCTAAAATATCTTCAGTTTTTCCATATTAAAAAGGAGCGTTAAACATAATGGCTCTGATACCATAAGGGGGAATCAAATCCACGATTCAAGTATTAATCAAGGAAATATAAGGAATTTATTACATTGAATTCAATCTGTCAACCTGATAAATTGTCTAAACCAAGAAACCAGTTATCATCATTAACCATAATGGCTCTGATACCATAAGGGGGAATCAAATCCACGATTCAAGTATTAATCAAGGAAATATAAGGAATTTATTACATTGAATTCAATCTGTCAACCTGATAAATTGTCTAAAGGAGATCAACTCGGTAAAACACCCTTAAAACGCCTAACCACGGCTAACAACGGGCTGGACCCTAACCATCCTTTAAACAACATACAGATGCTTGATGATAATATAAAAAATAAAATGAAAACTGAGAGTGATTTACCCTCAGATTTAGATTTATTATCCAAATGGACAATTCCATATGTGGAACCAAAATTGATTTATCATCAAGGATTTTTTAATAAAATTGGATTGAAACAGATTTGTAAAACAACTGAACAATCCTTAGCTATTCAAGATATTGATACAGCTATAACCCTTCTTAATGAAGAAGATTTAGATTCATACCGCTTTACTCATAAATTTTTACATATTGGTTTAGTGCAAATTGCTTTTAAACTTTAACTTTGGATAATTTACCAGAAAGTTTCATAGCAACTCTAAGAGATGGTAGAAATAAAGAATGGAGAAAATCTATAATTGGAGTTATACAATCCAGCCTGCCACATGGTCCAGTATATTTTAATGTTCATTCAAATTTTCAATTATCTTTGACTGACAAAAATATTTGTAAGGCTTTAACTTTGAATATCAAAACTGAAGGTTATAATTATGAACCTGGCACAGAAATTATGTGTATATGTTATAGAATTTATTATAAGTCGTTATACACTTTGAATCCATATTATAATGTGGAACAAAAAGATAAAAATTTGAATGAAACAATTATAATAGAATCAAATTTTGATAAGTCGAATATAACGACAAGAAGAACAATTAAATGGGATGAAATTCCTATTCCTCAACATTGGAAGATGACAAAGGTTGCTCATATTGCACCTAGAAATGAACATCAGATTTCTAATATAATCCAGACTCCAGATGGAGATGTTTATGTACAGATGAGTAATACTCATGGAATATCTAGATCTTCTTCTGTAAGATCATTTATTTCCCCTTTTGATGATAATACTCAAATGTCTCATAGACATTCTGTTACTAACATTGGTGATGTGAATAAACATCATCCTAACTTGTCTTTACATTCTTTAAATTCAAGTGGTGAGAATAATCGCCATAGTTCTTTAAATTCCTTTCATACTGCTTTAAATAATAGTCATTTAAATTCCAGTGATGGAATAACCCATCATAATGCTTTAATATCTGAAGAATTATTACGTGATGGAATAAACCGTCATAATCCATCTACTTCATATTATCCTCCTAGAAATTTTGCTGATGATCATATTCCTGTAAGTGAGGAGAAAAATCCTCATGTTGATTTATTATATAAGAAAAAGAATAATATTGTTCATGATATTTCTGATAGAAAAGAGCCAAAAATAACCGAATCAGAAATGAATTTTTCAATATGAATAATAAACCTAAGATAGATTTTAGTAAAGGATCTAAGGCTAGAGAAATAATAAGAAATGAATTCTTATTACCCAGATGGGAAGTATTTAGAAAATGGTTTTTTCAATCTTTTTCTCTAGAAGAAAGAAATAATCTACAAGATGAATTTTATAAATTCTTAGAAGAAAAAAATGTTTTGTTTTCTTTTGTTCCATGGTTTATTCATAATTATGTTAAACCATGTATCTCGGTAATAGAAAGAGAATATAGGTTTCCTAATGGTAATATCTTGAAGAGTCAATTTCCTCCTCAAGGATCTTTCACAATAATAAAAGATAAAATTTCTATGAATTTTACTACTTTTTCAAAATTATTTGAAGAAGATACTTTGACAATAACAGTCAAAAATATCAATAAAATTATTGAACAACAAAATTATACAAATGTGTATCTAATTGTATTAGGAGAACAAATTCTCTCTTTACATGATAGATTAGATAAATTAATAGAAAATAATACAGGAGCTAGTATTAGTAATATACCTAGCACTAGCAATATAAAAGAAAATACAGGTGTCTTAGCTGCTCCTAGTCTTCAGCCTCCACCTGAAATAAAAAATTTTAAGTTCAAAACTATTTCTCCAGAATTGGAAAAATTAATAAATGAAAAATTTTAAGGGTTAAATATAATCACAATTGAAGAAGAATTTTCAAATGAAATTGAAAATAATCCAGAATATAAAAAGGTAATAAAAGATGAAATAAATAAAATAGGAGAAATGTATAAATATGCTGATAGGCCAACTCAAAGAATAAATTATTATAATAGGCCATCTCCGATGGATGTTCTTCATGAGGAACAAGAATATATTAATAATAATAGTTATAGTAGTAAAAATATTTATGAATGGAATATAGATGGTTATACATAAAAAAAAATTTTATAATATTGTTCATAGAATGTTAATGTATAGTACTATTTGTAAGAGTAATGGTAACTCTGACAGTAATATTGCAAAAATGATAGTTGCAGGGTTTACTGGCCAATTAAAAGACTAGTGGGATAATTATTTATCTCCAATAAATAGAGAAAAAGTTTATAGAACTGTTAAACAAGAAGTTACCAATTGGTTGAAAATTCTGTTTATACACTAATTGTTACAATTCTTGAACATTTTACGGGTAGAATTTCAGATAATAGTGAAAATATCCATACTTTATTACAGAATCTTAGGTGTAAAACACTTTCTGAATTTAGATGGTATAAAAATGCATTCCTTAATAGGGTCATGGAATTGCCTGAAAGTAATAATAGTCATTGGAAGTCTAAATTCATAGATGGTATTCCCAGCTTATTTGCTGAAAGAGTAAGGAAAGCCTTAAGAAAAGATAGAATAACTATCCCATATAATGAATATACATATGGCAGACTGATCGCAACTTGCGTTCAAGAAGGATTATCATTATGTAATGAAATAAAATTGAGTCAACAAATTAAGAGTCAAAGATTAACAGAAAGAAGTCAATTAGGACATTTCTGTAGTCAATTTGGAATGGAAATTCCATTTCCAAATAAAAAGCCTCATAGGATAGAAAAACCTGAAAAAATTTTCAGAAAGAAAAAATATTCTAAAAAGAAAAGAGAAAAGAAATTAGAAAGAAAAAATGCTAGAATAGCTAGAAAGAAAGATAAAAAAGAAATGAAATGTTTTAAATGTGGGAAAATAGGTCATTATGCAAATAAATGCAAATTAAAAAAGAAAATAAATTCTTTAGAAATAGATGAAGAGTTAAAAGACAAAATTTCTAAGATATTATTAGAAACAAGTTCTAGTTCAGAATCTTTTGAATCTTCAGATGAAGAAAATGAAATAAATTTTTCAAAAAATGATTTATTAAATGAGTCAGATTCTGATTGTGCTTGTAGTACTAAAGGATCTTGTTTAAAACAGCTAAATAATAATTCTCACAATGAAGAATTTTATAACATAATGTCTCAATTTAAAGACAGAAATGTTTTAACAGATAACAGCCTGTTAGAATTTTTGAAACAAATAAAAAATTCTGAATTAAGATAAAAAATAATTGATGATATTCAAAATCTTCCTTCTACTAGTAGGAATAATGAAAGTGATTTTGAAAATAAAAATGCTTTTAAAATTTATAATGAACCATATTCTATGATAGATGTTCAAAAATTAATGAAAGAAAGAAGTAATAGTTTAACTTCTAATACTACAATAAATGATTTGAATAATGAAGTCAAAATCCTTCAAAAGGAAATCCAATTTCTTAAAAAAGAAAATATTGGTTTTGAAGAAAGAATTTCTAAATTAGAAATGACAGGAAAAGGAAAAGAAATAATTACTTTTCAAGAAAAACCACCAGATGGTGAAGAATAATTTTTAAGTTCTTTAGACATTATTATTACTCAAAAGTGGTATACAAAAATTATGCTTTTAATTGATAATAATTTTCAAATTGAATTAACTGCATTAATTGATAGTGGTGCAGAGATTAGTGTAATATAAGAAGGTATAATACCTACTAAATATTTTCAAAAAACTATTCATAGTTTAAGACATGCTGGAGGAGAAAAATTAGATATTCAGTTTAAACTCCCCAAAGCATATATTTGCAAAAATAAAGTTTGCATTCCAGAAAGTTTTTTATTGGTTAAAAACATTACAAATCAAGTTATACTTGGAACACCTTTTTTGAAAAAATTATATCCAATTTATCATATTGATTCCAAAGGATTAATAGAAACTTATGAAAATTACCAAATTAATTTCCAATTTATAATGGAACCATTTTTAAAAGTATTAAATACTATAAAAGAAAATATTCTTAGAAAAAAGAATCAATTAATGTTTTTAAAATAGGAAATAAATATTCTGACAATTGAAGAAAAACTTCAAAATCCTAAATTAGAAGATAAAATATAATTAATAATTAATAATTTTTCATTAGAAATTTGTAATGATCATCCAAATGCTTTTTGGGATAAAACAAAGCATATTGTTAGCCTTCCATATGAAGATGATTTTGATGAAAAGAAAATTTCGACAAAGGCCAGACCTTGTCAAATGAATTCAGAATATTTAGAATTATGTAAGAAAGAAATACAATCTCTTTTACAAAAATAATTAATACAACCTTCAAAATCTCTGTGGTCATGTACTGCATTTTATGTTAATAAACATAGTGAGATTGAAAGAGGAATATCCAGAATGGTAATAAATTATAAACCTCTTAATAAAGTTTTAAAATGGATTAGACATCCTATTCCTAATAAAAAGGATTTATTAGATAGATTATATGATTCAATAATATTCTCAAAGTTTGATTTAAAATCAGGATATTGGCAAATACAAATTAATAGTAAGGATCAATATAAAACAACCTTTACTGTTCCAATAGGACATTATGAATGGAAGGTAATGCCTTTTGGTCTGAAGAATGCTCCTTCAGAATTTCAACAAATAATGAATGATATTTTTATTCCTTATAGTGAATTTATCATTGTTTATATTGATGATATTTTAGTATTTTCCAAAGATATTGAAACTCATTTCAAACACTTGGAAATTTTCAAGAAATTAATTATTCAAAATGGTTTAGTTATATCTAAATCAAAAATGAGTTTGTTTCAAATAAAAATTAGATTTTTAGGTCATGATATTGAAAAAGGAAATATTATTCCTATTAACAGAAGCATAGATTTCGCTTCAAAGTTTCCAGATGAAATCATTGATAAAACTCAATTACAAAGATTTTTAGGAAGCTTAAATTATATTTCCTCCTATTATAAAAATCTTAATGAAGATACTGCGATTCTTTATAATAGATTAAAGAAAAATCCTAAGCCATGGTCTGAAAGTCATACTGAGGCAGTTAGAAGAATTAAGTCTAAAGTGAAATCACTACCTTGTTTAATGATTGCAAACCCTAATCTGGAGAAAATAATACAAACAGATGCTTCAGATATAGGTTATGGTGGAATTCTAAAACAAAAATCTAAAGATGGTAAACAAGAATTTCTTGTTAGATATTATTCTGGAAAATTGAATGATAGCCAGAAAAATTATGCTACGGTAGCTAAAGAAATTTTAGCTATTGTTAAATGTGTATTAAAATTTCAAGATGATCTTTATAATCAAAAGTTCACCATAAGAACTGATTGCAAATCTGCAAAATTCATGTTTAATAAAGATTTTAAGCATGATGTCTCTAAGCAAATGTTTGCTAGATGGCAGGCTCATTTAACCCCATTTGATTTTGATATTCAATATAAAAAGTGTGAAGACAATAGTCTTCCAGATTTCTTGACTAGAGAATTTTTAAATAATGTCTGATCACAATTTTTATAATTGCAGGCTAATGCTTCCAAGGGGAAGGCTTCAGGCCCTTACTGTGGACGTGGAGGACGAGGAAATATCCTCGCTCAACATGGTGGAAGAAGGCTTGTAGTAGAAAATGTTTCTGCTAGGAGGAGTATGTCTCCTAAGGATCCTTTATACGAGGAATTCATAGAGTTTATATCACAAAAAGAAAAGCACGGTAATACTGCTTCATCATTATCCTCTTTTTCAAAAATTGTAGGAGAAGAAGAAAATGAAGATCATATGGCTTCATATCATCAAAATAACCACAAAGAGGTAATAATCCTCCTGGAAGGAAAAGATTTGCAATGGGTCAATGATCCATGGATGCTAATGCAGAGATATTTGGACAGCTCATCATATGCTGAACTGGCTTATAAGCCAAGATCTTACTTCGAAAATATTTTGAAGTCTTCAGGGAATTGTGAAATAACACATTTTACAGGTGCTGGTAGTTCTCAGAATGTTTATAATTTCAGCAAAATCATAATTAAGCAGATCATATCCGCTGAAGAATGGGGTTTATCAACCATGAAGGATAGAGAATACCTCTTGGTTTATATTGAATCTCTTACTAAAGTATTCCTTTATGAAAATCCAAGAAGGAAACACTCTTGGTTTATAAAGATCTGTGCTGATGTTTATAATAGGCAAATACCAAATTGGTTTGTTAAATGGTGGCTTAATTTTGGCCCATCAATCCAGGTCCTACCTGAGCCTTTCAAAGCATTATATGCTGAATGGGTGAAAATTTCACCAAAAATCATGAATCTGGATAATAATCATCCCTGGAATAATAATATCGCTCCAAAGTATTTCTTTATTGAATTTTCAATACCTTGGATCTGGAAATAGGTTCCAGAAGTGGGTTATACTTTAGAAAAGATCCAATGTTTAAAAAGAATCGGTTATACAAAATTTTGGGACAAATTAATAAAGATTGATGCTGTTACTGGTATTATTCAAGGCCAGGAATTAGTTGATCAAATCAAACAGAAGCTGCAGGAATACTAGCAGAAGAAGCAGTCAGCTCCAAGGGATGAAATCAGCCCCTTCCAACAAATTCATAAGATGCTTCAAAGGCAGAAAGGAATCGTTTCTAGAGAAGAAATAATAGCTTCATATATGGATCTTTTGAAAAAAGATTTATCCCAGAACCTAGAAGATTCAAAATCAGAGGTTTCTATGTCAAGCCAAGGACATTGCCTTGCAGGAGAATCTCAAGAAGAAGATGAAGAAATCGACATCGACATTGATGAAATGCTGCTCGCAATAAAGAGTTCAGTAACCGGTTCTACCAGTAAAAGTCCCAAAAATAATTAACATAGGCGGTTGCGGACTCCACCGACAATATTACTGTAGCGAACTTCTAAATTGATAATTTGGAATCCGAAAATACTGTAGCAGATTTAAAATTTAAAATTTCAAATCCGTAATAGTTGTAGGCAGGGTCTGCCTATAAATATGTTTTAGTTTAGTGACAAGAGGCAGAACTCGGAATCACGAGTATTCCTCTTCCCTCTCTTGTAAATCATTCATCCCTCCTTTTGTAATTTTTATCTCTTTTAATATACAACTCCCTTCCTCTTCAAGATTTGAAGATTTGAAGACAATTTAAAGAGTAAGTCTTATTTAATTTTCTGTCTTTAATATTTTTATTTTCAATTATATTTAGCCTAATGGCAGGCTAAATAATTAGTGTAAAACCATAACATATAGTTATCTGATTTTCCTGTAATGTTTATGATTCTATAGTTTGAATCATTCTATTGTTCTTTTATTAATTAAGGAAGATGGGTTGTTGAAGACAATCAGGCATCTGTATGCTGTTTAAAGGATGGTTAGGGTCCACCGTTGTTAGCCGGGGTTAGGCGTTTTAAGAGCGTTTTACCCATTTGATCTCCTTTAGACAATCTATCAGATTGACAGATTGATTCAATGTAATAAATTCCTTATATTTCCTTGATTAATACTTGAATCGTGGATTTGATTCCCCAGGATTTGCTTTTGAGTTTCAAAGGACATACTGCCTACTACATATGGCATGGAGAGGTAATTAAAGTAAATTGCATAATTGTATTTAGAGTTCTTTGAATTCTTATTTCTTTACAAATAAGATATGCTCTATTACTTATATGCAAATATGCTTTAATACAGTTTTTTCGCTTGTTAATTTTATTAAAAATATGACGTATCCCTTGTAAGCATGTGTTTTAATACAATTTTTACACTTGGTAGGAACGGCCCACATTGAAATGTCATAGTGAGGCTGATCGCTTGAAAAACTGGGGAGGCGATGGTGAAATGAAAATGCTTGTAGAGGGGTCTGGTTTAGCATAGTTGGTAGACTGTAGGCATCATGAGTTATACGCTGCTCTGCTCAGTGCCTTTGTGGAGAGGTGGTATTCGGAGACCAATTCATTCCATATGCCATTTGGGGAGATGACAATATCATTGCATGATATTGCCTACATACTACGCATCTCGATTGGGGGTAAGGCCATTTATAGGAAAACAAAGCCTGCAAAATTAGTGGTGGAGGTTGCAGCTATGTTGGGAATATGGGATGAGAAAATGGATAAGGCTGGATATGTGAAGTTGACCAGCCTTGGGAGAAAATGTGCCAATAGATACAATCAAGTGAATGTTGCCTCAGGGTATTTGATGTGGCTGTTAGGATTGATCCTGTTCGTGGACAAAATGAAAACCCATGTCTCTGGGCATTTTTTACCTTTCCTTCATGATATTGAGAAGGTAAGTGAGTACGCATAGGGCGCAGCTTGCTTGGCAAACTTTTATCGCCATCTTAGGAAGTCATCTAAGGCAGAGAGTGCTCAATTTAGAGGTTGTTTGACTTTACTGCAGGTTTGTATAAAGCATTTACCTTTCGTTTAAA
This sequence comes from Leptodermis oblonga, assembly GCA_016801395.1. Lineage (NCBI taxonomy): Eukaryota > Viridiplantae > Streptophyta > Magnoliopsida > Gentianales > Rubiaceae > Leptodermis > Leptodermis oblonga. The sequence goes on along the minus strand of CM028756.1, from coordinate 11,475,552 downwards.
TCTTTCTATATTTTATGGTCCATTGTTTGATTTATTTTTCTGGTTCTTCTTATTAGAGCTGAATCTATGAATACTTCCCAACTTCAGCCCTCCAAAGAAAAGATCGTGGAATAATAGCATACCTTCTGCAATGAAATGGCACACTGGTACCAGCAAGAAGCGTGTCGCAATGAATGATTTGGATGCATACAGGCGTGCACTAGATGCACTAAAGCCAAACGAGGTAATACGTTTGTTGTATATAATTACGGCATGTACTTCTCTTCCTTTCGATTCTTAGTTGATTCGGTTTAATGTCTAACAGGTCAATTGGATACCATTTGAGCCCAATCCGGCATCGGCCCATAAAATTTCATTGTATAGGAGGCTCATCCATTGCATTAGTATTGCAGAGCCCTATATGGCAGATCAAGTATTAAGATAGTTTGGGTATAGAGGTCCAGAAACTAGAAAATATGTTTGCAATTACGATGCTGATATCCAGGGTTGGCAAATATATCATACGAGGCTTATCCGGGATATGAAAAGGATCGATGCAACTAACAAAGCATGTGAAGGTTACCTTGATAGATTGGCGTCCTGTGGCAAAAAAATCATGTTTGTCCGCCTATTGTGAGCGGACAAACAAGATTATTTCACCACAGGACTCCAATCTATTATGTTTTAATTGCCCTGGGGAGGCCATTTTTTATTGATAGATCACCTGGAATGGGCAATTTTATTATCTAAAATCGCCTCCTTCGGACGTTTTATCTGTGTAGATCAACCCTTCTAGACGATTCTATGTGCAGTAACAAAAAAATTTAAAAAGGTTTCACCTTTCACCTAAAAAATGTGTATTCATACGTGCTATAAAATATAGATAGTCTTCGGAGTTATCGTCCATAATACACATGCAAAATTCTTGTATTCTTGATTCAATGGTATGAAAGTGGAGTGGGATGGAGATGAGTGAAAGAAAATGTGAAAGAATGGGAGTGAGTTAAAGAGGAAATTAGGGTGTAGGTAAAAATGGTTATGATTGTAGAAATGTATAAGGATATTATTGTCTTTTCACCACTTAAAATTTTAAAAAGTATCCTGTGTTTAGTAAAAAGTGACATGTGATTAACATGTCCCAACTTTATATATATGTGCCAATAGGAATAAGAAATAAATCCTCTATTTTAGATTACTACAAAGCAAAAGAGAAGAGTTAGCATAGAGATACAAACTTATTAAATCATCTTCATCAACTTGGATGGCATGAAAAAAATTCGGATCATCAAATTGCATCTTCTGCAAATATTCTAAAACACCTCATGTACCCTTTTTTTCACATCTCTTGTTCTTTTGGACCGTAAGTAATTTCTATAGTCCTCTGGGATGAAACCTAAATTCTCTTGACCACCCACTTGTCTAACCATGAGATCATAATATGCCTTAGGTGGAATTCCTACAGCATTTGCCATTTCAATTTGTAGTGCTGCAGTTGAAGTTATCTTTCGGTGAGCTCTGAGTAAATGTGTCTTGCTTGGACTTGAGAGATAGTGATTGTGCTCCTCAATAAACTGAACTACACAACGCTTTCCATCTCCTCGACTACTGATTTTCATTCTAGCTTCACAACCAAACCTTGTTTCAGGACGTGGACTTTTACATATATACTTCTCTCATCTTTTTCCCTTTTACCTTCAACACTATAGCAAAACAATCTATCTATCAAGTTTCCAGATTTATCATTGAGAATTCTACTTCTTCGGACTGAAACCCCATACCAATTTTTGGAATGAATTGTTTGGTTACTAATGAACAAACACTAATCAAATTCTTATCACTGTCCAGATTCACGGCATCTATCAGCTCATTTTCGCTAGTGTCACTCTTGCCAACTTCTATAATGTCTTCGAAATTCAATTTACGACAAGACGCAGATGCACCCGCCATTAAACTGTTAGTTTTACTCCTACAAAAATTAAAATTATAATATTGAGCAGATGATCAATTCCTTACTTCTCAGACGATAAAGAATACCCTGTGATAAAAAAATTTTAAAAAAAACACTATATTCTTCCACTTGCAATTGCAGAGTAGCAGTCCTACCCCCAAAAATGTAAAACATTATTATTCAAGAAAGGTTGGCATCGATCTACAGATATTTTTCACTTGGCAGACAAAAAACAAAATCAGAAGCAAAACAAGATAAACACAATATCCTAAATTTTTTATTTTTTTAATTAAAAAACCTTTTCAACCTAACAATGAATACGTGAAGTTGAGCTATACCCGTGTGTTGATCTTGTTGAGCTTTCCTCTAAGATACTTCTGTTCAGCTTTTCTTCTTGAAGAAAGTAAGAAAGAGAGATTGAACAGAAAGGAATTGCAAAATACACGTTTTCGTTCTTCTTGTTTAGCGCCAACTGTGATGGCAGTTTTAGGCGGCAAGATTGGAATTTGGGGAGGATGAAAAGGAGCCAAAAAAAAAAAAAAAAAAAAAAAAACACGGAAAGAAAAGGCGCAAGTCGTCTCCCCTTTTCTCTTGAATCCATATTCCGCTAACTAAGCCGGCTAAACCTTTCCCACCTTCCTTCTGCTTTGCTGCTTACTCTTTGAAAACAATCATTTTAAGTAGCTTGTACTACTGAGCTTAAACCCCAGAAAAAAACAACTCTCTCCCGGGAGTGCTTTCTTATTGAAGAAAGACTCTCCTCTTTTACCGCTTTGGATCGCTTTAAGAAGGGGAGGTTGAAAGGCTTGCCTTCGAAGCGCAATCGACCCTCTTTCTTCTTAATATTGGCATGAGATCTTTTCTCGGTAGGACCAGGCGAAGTCATTCAGGAGCGTTGCCTTTTGAATCACTCGAAGCGCCTCGTTATGAGAATCTAGCTTCGCTAACGCTCGGCTAAGTCTTGAACCTTCGCGCTGACGATTCGCTTTCTTAGTAGCAAAAGCGCTTCTCTTTGCCTCTTAAGTATAAGGCCCGAAAAGAGAATATTCGTTTTCTTGCTTCCGCTTCCTCCTTATCTGCGCTCATCAAGCCAACTTTGCTCTTTGGAAGGTGAAAGAGCGGTTAAAGCGGACATGTCGAAATGACAGCATCGAAGATATGAGGATATAAATATATATATATAGGCGGTTACGGTTAGAATTGTAAGAGAGTGGTTTTTTTTTTCTTTTTTTCCTCAGGTTCATTTAAGCTGAAGTCTTCGCCAGGCCGTTCGTGGGTAATAGTAAGAACGAAGAGTTAGAACTAGAAGATGAGGCTTCTAGTAGAGTAAGCGCGGACGGCACTCTTCCTTCTTTATTTTATTTATTCTCGATTTCTATTGCAACAGAGGGAGGTAATATAATAATAGAGTAAAAATCACTATTAGAGTCAGTCCGGATAAAAGAATCCAATCCGCAGCTAGTCTTGGGATCAAGGCTTCTTTCCTTTGCTTTGCTCATTTTATCTTGATACGCTTCCCTTGCCCCAACATAAAGGAAGGCCCGGCTGCCTCCGACTGGCCTCCCACGGGCATCGTTTGAGGAAAGACAGGCACATCGGCTTTCGCGCAGCTTGCTCATAGCGCAGGTCCCACTTGTATATTGTATTTGGCCAAAAAAGCCTCAGACAGGTTGGAGTTCTTACCTTCTTGGGACGCTGTTCCAATTAAAAGCACACAAATGGCATAGAACCTATTGCACAGGTGATCTGAAGCCGACTAACGCTAACAGTTGTTGTTAGATTATTGGGGGTTAGAGATGTACATGTGGTAGGCTTTTATTGGTGGCATAGGAAATGGAATAGAATGTGGTGTTGGAAACTCGCTGCTCCTGGATATGGCCTATTGAACTTCGTGAAGACCAAGTCAATCACATTTGGGCTGTTTTCGCAATTGACAAGACTTCTGTGATTAAAGAATGTCTTGGATCAAAGCATTAACTTAGAGAGGAATATCTATAGCTATCTTGCTGAAATTCTTTTCAGGAGGGAGCCTAGGAACAAAAACATATTGACTTTGATTTTGAAGGGGAGAGCTCAGAGCCTTCAGCAGAAACAAAGCGTGAAGATATTAAAGCTCCGCAGTAAGGAATTGTATTTCGAATAGAGTTTAGTCGAGAAGAAACCGAAAGAAGATGGAGATGCGATAGTAATTGAAGAGATGACGCGTGGGTTGTTTGATTCATAAAGGGCATTTTGGAAATAAAAATAATTTATTGCTCTTGGATGTAAATTTTGTTATGACAATAACAACAGTCATATCTTATATTGCAAAAACTTCTAACATTTGTTTAGATAGATATAATGGATTATTTTTGGTGATAATATCAAGAGTTCTTTTCACTATACCAATCACCTTCCTTTTATCTCTCTTCCATTCTTATCCCACTCTCACTCTAACTAACATTCTCTCGTTAATATCCCGACTTATTTCTCAAAATATAATGTTATAACTAAAAAATTATATACTTAATATAATAATAGATCATTTCAATGGAATATTTTATTATATGTGTCGTAATTATTATATTTTAAAGTGCGAATAATACTTAAAAAAACCAATGTAATACATTTCACACAAAAATTAATATGATTAACAAAAGGTTGGAATACATGCGTTGTAATTTTCATGTTTTGAATTAAGAATAATATAGTTATATAAATAATTTATTGTAAAATGTTTATTTGTAATTCTCAAAAGTATTAAAATATTGTTTTACTTGTTCAAAAGTATCAGTGATACTTTATAAAATAAATTCTTTATTTTAAAAATGTTTCTAAAATTTAAAATATAAGTGCTATTATATATATATAGACACACACACTGGAGCGGTTTGTCCCATCATTGTCATATAGTTAAAATAAATTGATTATGTCAAGTTACATTAATAAAGTGAATTCACATGATAGTTTAATATTTAATTGAAAAATATAAAAAAATTGAGTGAATTGCTTAAACTAGCACGAACCTTTGCCTGAGTGCGATAAATACAACAAACATTTTGAGATAGATTTTTACCATAAACCTTTCAAAAGCGTGACAAAACCCAGCATTCCATCTAAGTGCTCCGTTAGAAGCTTAACGGAAGGCTTTTTTGAGGGCAAAATTGTCCAATTTTATTTTCCTTTGTCTTATCTTTCTATTACTTTACTTTTTTGACAAAACAAACCCTAAATCTTTCATATATTTTCGTCCCTCTTCATCCCTCTTTCCCGACCAGAAAAAACACCCACTCACACGTTGAAAGCTGCAAAGATCCTTTCAATTCTTTATCCTTGCAGCCCCCTTTTCTTTTAGTTATGTTGGTTTTTTTTTTCTTGTTGTAGCCATAAGTTCAGCAACTAGAACTGTTTTTGCCAGACAAAAGGCTAGAACGATTCAGGCCGGTGAAAATTTTCTAGCAGAGCACTGGGAAAATGATGAATAGTGTCAGCGTTGGAAATTTAGCTGACACTGTTCATCATATTTACAAATTGATTCATTTTATTTTATTTTTTTTAAATTATGGTTCAACTTATTTTGAAAAAGGAGAAAAAAAAATAATTTTGGAAAGGAGATAATATTTATACTTTAGTAATATATAATAATATTAAGAATAATTACTATTTTAGTGATATTAATATACAACAAATTTTAGTTTTGGACGAAAATGTAAGAAATTGAAATATTTGGGGCTGGTTTGGCAAATGTAAGAAACTGAATAAATTTATTAGATTGGACAAATATGTGAAAATAATGAAAGATTGTGGTAAATATATAAAATATATGAAAGATTTAGGGTTTATTTTGTAAAAATAGTAAAGTAATGGAAAGATAATACAAAGAAAAAGGAATTTGGACAATTTTGCCCTCAAAAAAGGCCTTCCGTTAAGCATCTAACAGAGCACTCAGACGGAATGCTAAGTTTTGTCACGTTTTTGAAAGGTTTGTGGTACAAAAAACTATTTCAAAATGTTTGTGGTATTTATTGTACTCAGGCAAATATTCGTGCTAGTTTGAGCAATTTACTATAAAAAATTACAAAAAAAATCTCATATTCCCAATTATATATATTTCAAATATATGAAATTCAAACTCGAGTTTATGAATATAATAAATAGCAGTTTGGCCCATCATTGTCATATAGTTAAAATTAATTGATTATATTAAGTTGAAATAATAAGGTGAATTTACATGATATTTTAAATTTAATTGAAAATATAAAAAGTACAAAAGAATTATCATATTTCCAAGGTTATATATTTCAATATATCTAAAATTTAAACTCAATTTATGAATATATAATCAGGCGGATTATATTAAGTTGAAACAATTAAGTGAATTTACATGATATTTTAATATTTAATTAAAAAATATAAAAAGTATAAAAATATTACCAATTATATATATTTCAATATATATATATATATATGAAATTTAAATTTGATTTATGAATATAATATAATTTTCAAGAAAAATACTTCGATGAAAAAAAAGAGAATAAATTTTTTAAAAATTATTGAATATGTCAAATCATCATAAGATGTCAAATGAAAACCAATAAAGAAAAGCGCGTGGATGATTTTTATGGTATAATAAATTAAATTAATTGGAATGAAAAAGTAATTTAGTTGATAATTTATCTCGATTAGACTTTTATTATAGTCAGAATGGTAAAGAGTTGAAAAAATAATTAGAATAAAAGAGTTTGAGTAATAACTAATTTGTGTAGTATTTTTTAAAAAAATAAAAGCAAAAACATATTTTACATGATTATGTCATGTGGCAATAAAATAATTATTCTCTTAATTTGTGCTTTCTGTTATATATATATTAAGATGTTAAAACTATGAAAGTTATTTTAGAGGGTTCATTGTCACAAATTTAAAAATAAAACAAATAGAAAGTGAAATAGATATACTAAGTATATTAAATACTATAACATGTTTTTCTTAGAAATTCTTGAGAAGATGAGAGGCATATATGAGAACCAATAAAAGTATATATCTACATTAGGGATATCCAACTAAGTAATATTGCTTAGTGATGATGAAAGTATTATCAAATTAAAAAGTATGAGAAATGAATTGGTTTCAAGAAAGTAAAATACTAAATAGGAAGAAATCAAAAAAAAAAAAAAATCAATCCAACTCAAATAAAAGTAGATAAGAAAATATTCCCTCTGTTCCACTATACTAAACAAATACTCTCTATTTCACGAGAAGAGTCCATTTTGTTGTACTAAAAATAGTACAACAAGGTGGACTCTTTTAATGAAACAGAGGGAGTAGTAAGTAAACTTTACATATTGATATTCTAGTAAGAAAGTATATGAGTAAGGAATAACACTCGAGTAAGTATGACAAATGGTACCTAGTACCATCATTTATCAAAAAATAAAATAAAAGGTTTGTATCTGCTTCAACCAAAATGGAAATGGTTGTCATGGATGAAAATAAATAAATAAACATATACGGATAAAGATGAAGTTTCAAAAAAAACAAGTAAAAAAGATAGGGATTGATGATGTGTTAAAATTAATATATGTAGCATTTGAGGTGTCATGTGCAACATGGCAAAACGGGAGTTATACCTCTTAAATGTAGTTTTCTTTTCTAATATAGTGAGATATTTTCTAATATAGTAATATATATACACTACTACAAAATGGAGCTTTAACGGCTGCGAATTAACGGCGGAAAATAGAAAACCGCAGTAATAAAAGGAATGCGGACTTTCTACGGCGGTCTAAAAATGAACTGCCGTAGAACGAGACTTTCTACGGCGGTTTAAAAATGAACCGCCGTAGAAACGGACTTTCTACGGCGATTGGGACAAACCGCCGTAGAAAGGGGACTTTCTACGGCGGTTTAATTTTCTCCGCCGTAGTATTGACGTATATATATATTAAAACCTAAATAACACCGTGTATTCCCATATCGCGGCCGAAAGTGTCTGTCTCCAAATTTCTACTACGGTTTTGCACGTTGAACCTAAAGAATTGTCATTTGGAGCTAAAATTTACCACCTAAAGGTTAGAAACTTGTAAAATTTCCCAGTAATTGCTTATGCTTGTACTTTAAATATGTCATCCTATAGCATTTATTTTTATTTATGGTAGATGCATGGCTGAAAATTAAAGTTGCATATATTCCATGTATGTGGCGAACCTTAGTATTGTGGAACCCTATTTAGTTATACTATGTAGTTTTTGGGTGATGTAATTTGATTTATAGTGTTTGATTTTTAATGGATGATGTTCATATAATTAGCACTACTTAGAGTGTATTATTTTTTTATGCATTTTATGTGTTTGACGAAATGCATAAATGAAAAACTTAGAGTTTCTTCTTCATTTGATTATGTCTATTGCACATGTGTTGTCATTGCATATTTTTTTCATTGAGGTATTATAGTAGTTTTGATTATATATGACTAACATAAGTATTATGACATGTGCTAAGACAAGCATGCAACTTGATACTTTGTACATTGTTTTGTTGAATTATTATTTGGTATTTTTAATTATTTCAAGGTGTTAGTTACACATGGATCGAAATATCTTGTTCTGTGGTGATCGGACCTCCGATTCTTATGCGAGAGAAGTTGAGAATTTCATTCAATTCGCTTATAAGAATACAAAGTACGTTCATTGTCCGTGCAAAGCTTGTAAAAATGGGGCGCGGTTTGATAACTCAGATACAATAAGATTCCATTTATATCGGCGCGGGTTTGATCCTTCTTATAAACTGTGGATTTGGCATGGTGAAAGTATTGATGGTTTACCTGAGCAAAGAAAATCTCATGCAAAAGGAGATGATGCGATTACTAGAGATCGATTAGATGCCATGATTGAGGATGTGGGCGAGGATTTTGCTGATAAACCGGAAGTTCTTGCTTCCATTTTGGGTAACAATGAGAAGCCTCTATACAAGGGTTGCAGTAAATATACACGATTGTCTAGTGTTTTGAAGTTGTTTAGTTTGAAAGCGGCAAATGGGTGGTCAGATACTAGTTTTACAGCCTTATTGAGGGTATTGAAAGATATGCTCCCAGAATATAATGAACTTCCAGATCGAATTTACGAGGCGAAAAAAATGTTGTGTCCACTGGGTATGGAGTATAAGAAGATCCACGCTTGCCCAAATGATTGCGTCCTCTACAGGAATGAGTATAAGGATTTATTGCTTTGTCCTAAGTGTAAAACTCCCCGATACAAAAACAAGCAGCTATGTGATGCTGTTGAAGACAGTTCTGATGCGCAAAAGAAGGGGTCGCCGGCTAAGGTTCTGTGGTATCTTCCTATAATACCGAGATTTAAACGGTTGTTCGCTAATGAAAAAGATGCAAAACTATTGACATGGCATTCAGATCGGTGTATTCCCAGTGATGATGACAAGGTGATAATGCATACATCAGACCAGATCAGTGAAAAAATATTGATTCAATGTATCCTTCTTTCGGGGGAGAAGCCAGAAATTTGAGGCTTGGTCTGTGTACTGATGGAATGAACGTTTGGCAGTCTGAGTAGCACACATAGCTCATGGCCGGTGATGTTGGTTATTACAATTTGCCGCCTTACTTGTGTATAAAGCGCAAGTACATACATATGTCTCTAATGATTTCAGGCCCACGGCAACCAGGAAATGACATCGATGTGTATCTTGCTCCTCTTATTGAAGACTTGAAAATTATGGGATGAAGGCGCACCTGTGTTTGATGCCTACCGTGAAGAAATGTTCACATTACGTGCCATGTTGTTCTGTACCATTAATGATTTTCCTGCTTATGGAAATTGTCTGGGTACTCTGTAAAGGGCATAAAGCATGTCCAATATGTGAGCAGAGTACAGATTTTTGTCAGCTTGCACATGGGAGGAAGACAGTATACCTGGGCATCGCAGATTTCTTCCCGAGACTCATCCGTATCGCCGTATGAAAAGAGCATTCAATGGATTCAAGAGTTCAGAAAAGCTCCAGACCCTTGAGCGGGCCAGAGGTGAAAGCTCGTGTGACGGACATCAATGTGGAGTTGGTAAAACTTCAGAGTCCAGCAATAATGATACAGGTTGTTGGAAGAAAAAATCCATTTTTTGAACTTCCATACTGGGAGAACTTGGATGTCAGACATTGTCTCGATGTTATGCATATTGAGAAAAATATTGCGAAAGCCTGTTAGGTACACTCTTGAACATCCCTGGTAAAACTAAGGATGGTTATAACGCGAGACTTGATATGGTTGATATGAACATAAGAGCAAATTTAGCACCGGTAACTCGAGGACAACGCACATATCTACCCCCTGCCTGTCACACTTTGTCCAGAAAAGAGAAAAAACAACTGTGTTCAAGTTTGCGTAGCATCAAAGTCCATCCGGATATTCTTCAAATGCAAGCAGACTTGTTCCTTGAAAGATTTAAAACTGGTTGGTTGAAGTCTCATGATTGCCATGCCTTAATGCGCAATTGTTGCATGTAGCTATTCGCTCGATATTGCCCAAGCATGTTAAGTCCAGTATAACAAGACTTTGTTTCTTCTTCAATGCTATATGCAGCAAGGTTATCGCGCGCGAAAGACTTGATCAGCTACAAGATGAAATAACTGTTGTCCTTTGTCAATTAGAAATGTATTTCCACCCGCCTTCTTTGATATTATGGTGCATTTGGTGATTCATTTGGTTAGAGAGATAAAAATCTGTGGGCCTGTTCATTTGCGATGGATGTACCCATTCGAGCGATATATGAAAGTATATAAGGGGTATGTTAAGAATCGTTGTCGTCATGATGCTAGTATTGTTGAAGGTTATATAGCTGAGGAGGTAATTGAGTTTTGCACTGAGTACTTGGCCGGGACCGCATCAATTGGAATATCTAAGAATCGGCACGATGGAGGATTACAGGTATGGGCCCAAGGGGAGGAAAAAACATTTTGCCGTCTAATGTTGAATTGATGAAGGCGCATCTCATTCATTCTACGCAATTCTGAGAAGTTGCGCCCTATGTGACAGACCACATACGTCAATAAGAACGTCTTATCCTGCTTGGACGAATCAACGTGTGCTCAATGAACATATTCGGACATTTGTCTATTGGTTTGGTAATGCTGTCCTGGGCAAAGACGTTTCGGAGACATTGAAATGGTTGGCATTTAGGCCCAGCCCTGCGGTACGATCATTTTCATGCTATGACATAAATGGATATTCATTTGCTACTAAGAGACAAGATGAGAAGAGTACGGCACAAAACAGTGGTGTTACATTAATCTCAGAGGCTTTACATGTTTCTAGCAGGAAGGATAAAAATCCATTGTATGCAAGCATGGCTTATTACGGGGTTGATCGAAGATATTTGGGAGCTTGACTATGTTTGTTTCAAAGTAGCTGTATTTCGCTGCAAATGGGTTGATAACAATAGTGGGGTTCGAACTGATGATCCATTGGGTTTTACCTTGGTCAACCTCAATCGGGAGGGTTTCAAGGGGGAACCATTTATACTTGCATCGCAGGCGAAACAAGTTTTTTATATCAACCGATCCTTGCGACGAACATTGGTCTGTTGTTCTTCATGGTAAACAACATCACGGTGTGGAAGGGATTGATACAGAAGAAGGGCTTCATGAGGCTGGCCTTTCTCTAGTGGGTTACCTGAGCCGAGAGCAGATGAGGAAGATAGGGAACTTGATAAATACATACTTCGTGATGACCACAGCGAAGGATTATGGTTCGAGGATCAAGTGTCCCATAAGAGAAAGAGAATAAGTTAAGAATCATTTTCAGGTATATTGTTTGTTTTTATTAAACTTCAATTCCCGTGGTGTGTATGTGTGTGTTATTTGTATATGTTTCTTTGATTTTAATGAAAAGCGGTGGACATAAATTTATAACAACATTTATTTTTATCCTTCGTACTGTGGGATTGAAACAGGTCACAACTCGGATGAAGCCGCGCAATCAAGGGACAAAATTTCCAGGGACTTCATATGCGGAACTGTTTATAAATGAATATGTTATTGTTTGAAATTGTGTGAAGCTTCTGTGCTGATCTTAAATTGCACTTGTGTTTTGGTAAAAAACAAGCAGAGGAGATTCTGTCTAAAGTGATTTGAAACTGAATTACGTATTATTCAAAATAGTTGGAATTTTAGTGAAGTATTTAAGTATATGTGTGCATCGAACTTACAGGGAGTACGTTACATTTATAGGGGAGACTTTGTCAAATTTTTGGAAAATAGATTTCCTTGTTTTCATTTATGAATAAATGTTTCTTGTATTATTATTATTTTCTTCCAAGGAGTAGTACTTGGTAAAATTTCCAGGGGAATCTATACGCAGTTCATTTTGTTGTTATTTTATATTTAACTCTTTATAAATTACTTGTCAGTGGGTTCGGGAAACAGGGGAAATGCAGGGGAACAAATGGGAGAGGAGAGGAAGAGAATGACGGAGGAAAAGAAGTTCAAAAATTTTTAACTTTAAGTAACCGGGTCGTCGATTCAACGGCGGTTCAACCGCGAACCGCCGTTGAACAACATTTCCACTGCGGTTCAAGAATGAACTGCCGTTGAAAGTGGAACTTCAACGGCGGTTCAACATTGAACCGCCGTTGAAAATCCACTTGCAACGGCGGTTCAATCGTGAACCGCGGTGGATTCATTTTTCAACGGCGGTTGGAGATTGAACCGCCGTTGAAAGTCCACTTGCAACGGCGGTTCACTCGTGAACCGCGGTGGATTCATTTTTCAACGGCGGTTCGAGGTTGAACCGCCGATGAAAGGTCTCCTCGTAGAAAATTGGAGCCAATTCCCGCGCGGGCATATTTTAATATTAATTTGTTTTTTCCATTTTCAAAAAACTAAACCCTAAACCCTAACCTCTAAACCCTACTCTCTATTAAGTTTTTTTTCTCGATTTTCATAAATTAACCGGGTGACTCTTAAGATTGAAATAGATATAGTGAAGCGCCACCCTTTTCCTGGATTTTCGCTTTGACATTCAAAGGAATGAAACATTTCAAATCATGCATATGTGCAAAGTCAACCTATCGGTCAACGTTTTTCAAGCTTAAGTATATTAAGCTTTGAATTTTGAAAGTTGCTATTTTCAAGTTTCTATCAAGCATTTTATCATCCAAGCACCTTCAAAGGCTCAAGTAGTTATGCATAAAGATTCAAACAATCCAAAGCATTCATATTTTCAAAGTCAACTACTTGGTCAAGTTTTTTCAATTTTAATCATACAAAGCATATATACAATCATTGAAGCTTGCCATTTTGAAACATATATCCTTAATATTCTCATGTGAGCAACTTCAAATTATCATAAGTTAATCTTAAACTCTCAAATAAGCTAAAGCATGTATATTTAAAAAGTCAACCACTTGGTCAACCATTTTTATGTAATGCAAAATTCTTGCTATCTTCAAATGAAAATTTTCAACCGTTTTAACATGCAAGAATTTCAAGATACCAAAGATGACATAGATCCTAATGCATCATTTTAACTCTAAAACATGGCATTCTAGGATTATATCACTCAAAGACTCATCAATCAAAGGCAAATTTCAAATTTTCTCAAATTTTTCTCTATTTTGCCTAACTCATCTTTTCTTGAGTATTTTAACTTCAAAATTGGTCTTAGCTAGCATATTTAAAATATCATTCTAATTTAATTTGACCAATTTTCATCTTCTAAGTATTTAAAAGTCTAAAAGTCAAACTTCTAGCTAATTTCAAATAATGCTCATAAAGTCCTAATGACTTTCATCAAAAAAAAATTTCGGCCACTTAAATTTTATTAATTAATTTTTATATTACTATACGTACCTAATGCATTTGTGGATTTGATTTTTTTATCCCGTTCGCCAAGTCGAAAAAGTAGGAATTTTAGGGAACATAATGAAACTTATTACTTTCTTGGCTCTTACATGTATTAAATTTACGAAAATTATTAATTTTTATCTTTGACCTATAATTATTGTACGTATAGTAGCACGCGCGGGAAATTTAAATGCAAATATTTGTTCAATTAAAAATTTGAAATTTAATTATGAAATGGTTAATAAAAGTCGAGATTGTGTACATAATTAATAAATATACAAAATCTGGGTATGTATTATTATATTTACAAAATTGTGGGAATAGTTTTTTGAAAATGGAAAATAAAAAAATTTAATATTAAAAAATGCCCGCGCGGGAATTGGCTCCAATTTTTTCCTCTACTTAAACCGAGAAAAAGTGCGGACTTTCAACCGCGTTCAACCCAACCGCGGTTCAACCGAACCGCAGTTGAAAAGAGAATCAACTGCGGTTCAACCTCGAACCGCAGTTGAAAGTACACTTTCAACTGCGGTTCGCGGTTCAAGGTTGAACCGCAGTTGATTGTTGGTTCAACCGCAGTTGAAAGTACACTTTCAACGGCGGTTCAACCTCGAACCGCAGTTGAAAGTACACTTTCAACTGCGGTTCGAGGTTGAACCGCAGTTGATTGTTGGTTTCAACGGCGGTTCGTGGTTGAACCGCCGTTGAACCGACGCCGGTTATTTATTAAAATTCAAATTTTCACACTTTTTCATTTCCTCCCTCATTCTCTTCCTTTCTTCTCCCTTCTTTTCCCCTTCACTTCCCCTGTTTCCCGAAGCTTCTCTCCCGCGCGGCCGTTCGTCTTCTTTGCCGCTTCTCCCATCGCCGGCGAGCTCCTCCACCCTCCGATCACCCGTCGGCTGCCCAAGCATTCACCGATTGTTCGGCTGGACCACGCAAGGCCTTGTTCGGCTCTCCATTTCCACCCTCCCATATAAACTTAAAGCTTGGATTTTTTTTAGTTCACCCAAAAGGTTCCACCTTCTATGCTTTCATTTTAAAGCTTTTGTGTATTTAACCTTACATTTTCTAAATGCTTCCCATTGCACTAGGATTTTTTTGGTTGATATTTATGAATGATTTCGGTTTAATCCTTGTGATGAAAGCTTGGAATTTTTTGGATTTATTCATTGTTTGTAGCATTTGGTTTGGTTGTTGAATTGAGTGTTTTGTCCTACATAAGTTTGGAACCTAGGGTTTCGATTAATGTTCCATTAGGTACCCTTTGAAATTCGGGTTTTTTTTTTGAAAATGAGAAACTCAAATGATTATTTAGGTTTTGCTTGATTAATTTTAGAACATTGGTGTTTGATTTCGGTTTTTATTCGATTTAGTGTTCCTCCTTTAGTGATAATGAGGAAAATGCTTTGTTGTTGATTCCACTTTGTGAAATTTTATTCCTTTAGTAGAATGAATGATTGTTCTCATTAGTTGTTGGTTGTGAAATGTGAAGTACTTTATCAATGGTACCCTTGATAAGTCCACTTTTTTTTGGCCCTCATTTGGTTTATTTGGATAATGGTAATTGTGGATTTTTAGGAGTGAATTTTGCGAATGTACATTGCCTTTTTTTCCACATTAGTTGTTGGTTGTGAAATGTGAAGTACTTTATCAATGGTACCCTTTATAAACGGACTTTTTTTTTGCCCTCATTTGGTTTAATTTGGATAATGGTAATTGTGTATTTTTAGGAGTGAATTTTGCGAATGTACATTGCCTTTTTTTTCAACATTACAAGCATTCTTGTATTTGACATTAAAGCTTTTCTTTAATTGCTTATATGTTATATTGAATTCTCTTTCTATGTAAATGAAGTTTAAGGTACTTTCAATGGCCCGAAAAGAAAAAGCAATACGGAGCATGGAGATGGTTCTTCTACTACATCTAGTAGAGGTAGAGGGCCCACAAATTGCAATGATCTATTGAAATGCGAAAGAATGGAAAAACTCTTGACATTTCTTTTAATTCCAAGGGGGAGCCTAAAGTGTATCATGTAAAGTGGATTACCTTTGTGGCATATACGGCCCGGAGCAAAGTGGACCTAGTGGAATATGAATCATGGCCGAAAGTTCCCGAGGAGCTCAAGAAGAGAGTTTGGATGGAAATACGGGTATTTTCTTTAATTATAATGCATTGTTTGTTTCTTAATTTTTCCATACACTTTAACTCAAATTCCTCACTAAATTTTTACTCCTAATTTTCACTGTAGGCATTATTTGTTTTCGAGTCAACCGAAGAACTCGAAACAAAGTGGATTTGTTATGCCGGTAAACGGTGGAAAGATTTCAAATCCTATTTAGGGAAATATGTACATGGTCCCATGAAGGGTAGGGACCCATGCTTGGAATATAAATTTCTCCCTAGGGAGACATGGAATAAGTTCAAGGCTAGCCGCGAGACAGAAGAATGGCAGGTATATTTTTTTTAAATTGATTTCCTTCTTCTTTTTGGATATTTGAAATTGCTCAGTTTAGGGATAATAATTTTTCATTATATTTCTCTCTAGGCAATTGTGGAAAAGCGCAAAAGAATGCCAAATTTAAATGCTTTCTACCATAATTTATCTCGCGGTGGCTACCGACTGCTGAAGCAGCAGTTGCATGACGAGGAGGTGAGTGCATCCGGAAAGAAGCCTTCAGAGGAGGGTCAGTCCGGAGAAGACAGCGAAGATTCTGATTCAGGGCCAGGTCATCACCTTTGGAGACAGGCCCACACGAACAAAAAAGGGAATACTTCACGCCAGAGGCTGGGCGTGTAGCGATGGAAATTGTAAGTTTTGCACCATACATTTTCTTATGTTTCAATTCTTTTAATATTTAAAGTCTATGTGTATAGATTTTTATTATAACTGATTATTTATTACTAGATATCTATGATGAAATGCTAATAAATAATTTGGTTGTCATTAAATGTTTATATCGCAATTATAATTATCTAGTTGTCACTGTAAAGTAAATAAATGACTAATTTGTATATATGTGTATTTATTTATATTTTATAATTATGGTTATCAATTTTATATTTAAATTTATATACATAAATGAATAATCTCTGTATATGTGTATTTATTTATATTTAATTGATCTATTTACATTTACTATATTTGGCAAAATGTGTAGGAAAATCTATGTTCCCGCGAGTCCCAAGGGAGACCGTTGCAGAGGGTAGGAATGACATTCTTGTCATTGCAACGGGAAAGCGCGATCACCCCGGTCGTTATCGCGGCCATTCTACCAGGGCACGTATCACAGAGGTTTTCCCACAGAAAACAAAGCCGTCGCTTAAAGAGGAACTTGATTTAACTAAGCGACAGCTTCAGAAAACCACTGCCCAACTAGATGAATGTCAGACACATCTGAAGATGATGATGGGTTTTTTATGTGGTAAGATGGGAACCGACTATGATACATTAAAAGCCACCGTCATCAATAGTGCCAAAGATGAGAGCTTGCCCCCCGAGACCTCCGGAGCGGTCCCCGTATCCCCTGTGAGCCCTGTTTCTCCTCTGATACCTACAAGGTTGCCCGATTTGGAGATGCTACATGTTGCACCTACGGACCCGATCAAAGCCTCTGACGGCGGTGCTTTAGGTAAATACAAGGTAAATAAAATTAGACGGCTTCTTTTAATACTTCAAATTTTTTTTTTTCATTATTACAGTGCTTTGTTAAGTTAGACTTAATAGTTGACTAATGTTCATTCGCTTGCCTATTATCTTAGGACGGGTGTGAATGCCATCTGTTCCTCTCTGAGGATTCGCAAAAGCGACGTAAGCTTGTGGCAAAAGGAAATATTTATAAGCAAAGCAAGCACCACGGGCGCGAGGTTAGGAAAGGTTGCGCGAGGGTCACAATTAAAATTTCCTATGATGACTGTGTCCCGCTACCATTTCCTGAGGAAGAGGCTGCAATAGTGGGAATGGCCAAGTCCTTTTTCGTGGAATGGCCTAAAGAGTTGATTGGAATTATTCAGCCGGCTCCGGTAACAAAGGTATATTCTTTCATTTATTTGTGTATTACTTAATACCGTTTTGTTATTTAATGTTATTTCAAATGATGTTAGGTGGATAAAAGTGCCCAAAAGAAAAAAGGCCGGATGAGTTCTATGGATGACAAGACATCTCCTTCGGCGACGGTTCCTACTGAGGAGTCATCCTCATCGACATCTGATCCATTGCAAGAGTTACAGCTCCGAATGGATAATGATTCGGACTTCAATGGCTTCTTCTTTCAAATGACAAGAGAAGTCATAGGTTTGGACCTGCCTAATCTGATAGATCGAGGGGATCTCACAGAGTTATTGACCAGAGAAAGCCAGGTCTCAAACAGTTTGATGCAGTTGTTCACCAAGTGAGTTTCCACTTAATTTTATAACCTATTTCTGATTATTGTTATATATAGTATGCATTCCATGTGCATAGGCTAACCAATGAAGCCCTTTTTGTAAATTCTTTAGAGCTTTACATGAGTTAGTTGAAAGGAATGGGAGAAAGGGGATAGGTTTCCTCTCGGCTGATCATGTCACACCCGTAAAAAATACGCTTGAAGCTATGGTAAACTACATTGCGCGAATCTTGAAGGATAGGAATAACGAAATGTATCTGGTGCCTTATCTTCAGGGGTAAGTGACACTGTAAGCGATTCTCTAATATTTAAGAAACACTGATATAAAGATCTGACGTACGTCATTAAATTTTTTGTTTGCAGTGAACATTGGATGCTAATGGCCATTAGACCAGTAGAAAAGGTTGTATACTGGTTTGATTCTTTACAAAATCCACAGAAGGAGGAGGCGGTGGTGCTTATAGACGAGTGAGTTATATATATTAACAACTGTTAGAATGCCTATATATCCATATATTGCTAATTATTTTCGTGCCGCTTTCATTTTTATAAGGTGATGTTTAACTATCAAGCTTTCTTAGGATTGCCCAGAAATGTGCATATGCAACCTTCGTGGATAGTAGTTAAGGTAAAATTAAATTGGTTCTTATTAAATTTTTTAATTACATCCGTGGGTCTAGTAGCCTAAGCAATAGTAGTGTTAGTTGTTTTAATTAAATTCGTGAGTCTAGTAGCATAAGTTAGTAGTGTTAGTCAATTAATATATTAGTTAGTCACGTCGTTATTTATTGAGGGATTTGATTTATGCATGCAATCCGTGAGTCCAGTACTGTAGGTTAGTTAATATATGCATGCAATTGCCTTTTCGATCAGTAGAAATTAGTGAGTCCTAGTTATTTAATTAATTAGATTAATATGAGTGAAGTTATGAATATTTGTAGAAATTTTTTACTCAACGTTGTGTTGTATACAATTAATTGTATGATCTTCTAACTCGTATATATTAATTCATTAGCATAAAAAGCAAACGAGCAATTGGGAGTGTGGGTACTATGTAATGCACTACATGTACCAAATAGCAATGAAATCATCCACATTTGCACTTGAAAAGGTAAATATATATTTCTCATTATTACTTACTTAACTGATTGTATTTCATTTTGCTTACTCGGGTACTTTTTAATTTCAAAAACTCTGTTGCAGCACTTCAAGATCGACCGCACTCCATTAAGCAATGTGGAGATAGATGCAGTGCGAAAAATATGCGCTCGTTATATTTTGGAGCATCCTCCGTAGTTGTAGGATACTAATTAGCTTGTTCATATTAGTGTTGTACAAATATTTTTTGGATACGCTGTATTATAAAAGCGATTTCAATTTGTATATTGGTGATATTTGTATTAAATTTCAAGTTTTAGCAGCAGGTTTTTAATGCTTTTAATGCGGTTCGGGTATAGAAAGTGTACCCTTTCTACGGCGGTTCAACCTTGAACCGTACCCTTTCTACGGCGGTTCAAGGTTGAGCCGCCGTAGAAAGGGTACACTTTCTACGGCGGTTCGACCCGCCGTAGAAAGTCCGCTAACTTACAACAGCTGCCAGATAGATGGCGGTTCAAAAATGCTAAACCCCGCCGTTAAAAGCCCTTTATAACCGCCAATAAAGCTCTGTTTTGTAGTAGATATATATATATATATGAATTTTTTTAAAAAAGTTACATATATAGGAGTTATATAGGCATGCATTTCATATACCTATATAATATATGAGAAATGACAGGAAGAGTGAAAATGTAGAATGAGAAAATTAAGTGACTAATGTTGTAATGTATGATTGGAGCCCTATTGCAGTTATAATCTTAGGTATCCAAAAGTATCATTTTATGTGGTTGTCACTTGTCACAAGACACCGTGAGAATTTACTATAAAAAATTTCCTTGGTGCATCGTCGCCATAGTATATATAGATTTATGGGTAAAAAACATTTACCCCCCTTGAGGTGTTTGGAAACTACAAAACAAATCCTGAGGTTTTATAAAACTGCAATCACCCCTTTGGTCGGGTAATAATATAACAATTACCCTATCTGGTTTGGTAAAATTATAATTTCTCTTTTGTGAGTGAAAAATTGAACTCAAAACTCAAATATTTTATTATTTGTCAAAAAGTTTGAATGAAAATCCCTTATCAGAATGTCTGATGGTTCGACATGCGATACTTTCACTCTGGATATGCAATACTTCATATCATATACATGATACTTTTGAGGTTAAACTCTATACTTGTGTGTTTAAAAAAGTATCATAGGTTTGAAATAAAAAAGTGTTTGTTGAATTGTTCGGCATGTCAGATGCAATTTTTTTGTACACATAAAGGTATTGGTAGTTTGATGAAACCTTTGGATTTATTTGATAGTTTCCACAAATTTCAACGAGGATAAATGTAATTTACCCTAAATTTTTAACGTAAATTTATATAGGGTGAAATGCATGAGATGACACTTAACGATAGCGTTTTGCAATAAATGACACTTTCAATAAAAATGCTCTTTTTTAGACACTTAACTTGCATTTCGCTCAGAAATTGACACTCCGTGAGTGTCAGATGTTAAATCACTAACAGGGCAAAAAACTCAGGGGCAATTTCATCATTTCGCACGTCGCCGGCACTGTTCATCTTCCCAAAAAAATTTTAATTTATTTTTTAAAAAAAGAATCTGAAGAAACCAAAAGAAAAAAAATGAAGAAAACGATTTCCAAGAAATAGTTTTCTTCAGAAACCGAAAGAAAAAAAATATGAAGGAATCCAAAAGAAAACAAATATATATATATATATGATGAAAACGATTTCCAAAAAATCATTTTCTTCAGAAACCAAAAGAAAATTGATGAAATCGCTTCAGCTTCCTTGGGCGATTTAGCCCTGAATAGGGGATCTGAATTCCAGGCATTTGACCCAGAAGGTTCAGATGGATCTCCTTAAGCCGACGAAGAGGAGAGTAAAAGAATCAGAAGTGCACATGCTTACCATCCTTGTTGGTTCGCGGGTAGACTCTTTCTGGAAAGTAGAGCATCAGGCTGGGTTGACGATTCTGGTAAGCCTCCAAAAATTGGGGATTGCTGATTACTAATTGCTAAAACTTGCAACATTTGCACAGTGCCAGTTGCTTGCTCGGAAGCCATGTGAGACATTCAATCAATAACTCATCTGGTAGCATCATCATCGGCTTTGAGGCGGAGATCGGCATTTTAATTAAATGGGATGATCCAATTGCCCAATGCAAGTATCAATTGGGATGATCCATTTGAACCTTCCGAGTCGAATGCCTGGAATTCAGATCCCCTTTTCAGGGCTAAATAGCCAAAGGAAGCTGCGCCGATTTCGTTATTTTTCTTTGGTTTCTGAAGAAAAAGATTTTTTGGAAATCGTTTTCTTCATTTTTTTTCCTTCTGGTTTCTGAAGAAAACGATTTCCTCTTCATATTTTTTCTCTTTTTGTTCTGAAGAAAACGATTTCCTGGAAATCGTTTTCTTCAGTTTTTTTTCTTTTGGTTTCTTCAGACTGTTTAAAAATTAAAAAAAATTTTGGGAAGATGAACAGTATCGGCAACGTGCAAAATGAAGAAATTACCCCTGAATTTTTTGCCCAATTAGTGATTTAACGTCTGACACTCACGGAGTGTCACTGTTTGAGCAAAATGCAAGTTAATTGTATGAAAAAGAGCATTTTTTTTTAAAGTGTCATTTCTTGCAAAACGCGATAGTTAAGTGTCATCTCATGCATTTCACCCATTTATATATAGGGTATATTACGTGAAATTAATTTACTATATATTCTATGTATAATGCATAAGTAAATATAAACTATATATATATATATATTTTTTATCTGTTCGAAATCTCACAAATACCAGCACATGTAGGAACAGCGAGAGGACTTTCTGTCTGTGATCAGGACCAGCTGGGCTCAGCAGTGTGACGGCTGTGGCATCCTACATTTCTCCCTAAAGCTTCGCCGGTTGAAGTGGATTTGAGGGAATAGAACAAAATTCAGTTTGGAGACGTTGCGTCTAATGTCAAGGCCGCGGAGATAGAGGTCAGTAGATTTCAGGGGGCTTATGACTCTGATGGAGGGGTCTCAGAATTATGTGCTCTGCGATGGGGGGAAACACTGCTAACACAGAGATTGCTTGAGCAAGAAATCTTTTGGCGCTAGAAATCTCGTATTCGATGGCTTAAGGAAAGGGAGCAAAATAACAAATTTTTCCATGCCTCTCTACATAGTAGACTAAGTAGGGCAGTGATTTTTTCTATTAAGTCAGCAACCGGGGACACTGTAACGGGACAGGAGGGTATTGGAAGGGAGGCGGGCATTTTCTTCCAGGACCTATTTTCCGCAGAAATTGAGGATGCTGACTCGATGAGAGCCATACTGGAAACAATCCCGTAGTCGGTAGAAGACCCCACCCTGCTATTGAGAATGGCATCTCTGGAGGAGCTAAAGATTTTGGTTTGGGATCTAGATCTGGACAGTGTCTCGGGAAGCGATGGCTTCTCTGGATCTTTCTATCGCTTTGCTTAGTATTATTCAGGTAGACTTGTTGGGAACAGTACATGAGTTTATGGTAGGAGTTCCCATTCCTCGTGCCATCGCCAGTACACTCATTACTCTGCTGCCAAAAAAGAAGAACCCGGTGTCCTTTTCTGATTATCGGCCCATCAGCCTTTGTAATTTTCTAAACAAGATTTTAACAAAGGTTCTATGTGCTAAGTTAAAGCCACTGCTCCCAAAGATCATTTCGCTATAGCTGTCTGGCTTCTTGCCAGGATAGAAAATTGCGGACAATTTACTCCTTATGCAAGAGTTGGTGCACTCTCTCAATAGAAAATGTTGCGATGGGAATATCATGTTTAAGCTGTATATGGTGAAAGCGTTTGATCGAGTGTCTTGGGCCTTCCTGGTTTATGCTTAAAATGGGTTTTCCCCATCGTTTTGTGCAATTAATACTTGGGAATCTTTGAGCAGCTTGGTTCTCAGTTCTCATCAATGGAGAGCCGCAGGGATTTTTTTAGGTTTCGAGGGGAATTAAGCAAGTGACCGCTTCTCACCATTTCTCTTCATTTTTTTGGGAGAGGCTTTTACCAGGGGTCTTAATGCGTGTATTGATGACCAGACCATACGCCCTTATTCCACGCCCAGGGGGCCCCTGAAGATGTCGTACTTGAGTTTTGCGGACGACTTATTGATATTCCTTGGTGCATATTGAGACTCTGTCAGGGGGTTCATAGACTTTTTTCAGGTATATGAAGGGGCAACGGGCCAGAAGGTCAATGAACATAAATGCTCCTTTTATCTTCCTCGGACTCTCCAACATGCCGAGGGTTTAGTTCGCCAACTCACTAACATGAGGGCTGTCACATTCCCATTTACATATCTGAGTTGTCCAATTAGTCAAGGAGATGTACCATGTCAATGTTCTAGCCCATGCTTGATAAGATTCATGCACGCCTGATAGGTTGGCAAGGCAAGTTCTTATCACCGGGAGGGGGAGAGGGGGGGGGGGGGGGGGGTAGGTTGTTGTTAATAAGTCACGTTCTGTCGACAATGCCATTACACTATAGGTTGCTCTTAAACCTCCGAAAGGCATTGTGGCGAAGATTGAAGCGATTTTCTCAAACTTCTTTTGGGGGGCTCAAGAGGGGAAGAATAAGAGACATTGGAGGGCTTCGAACATGGTAACATATCCCATCTCCGAGAATGGTGTGGGGGTTCTGGGAGATAGCGGATGTCAACACGGCGTTCTCCTGTAATCTATGGTGGAAGTTCCATAACTCAAAGGTCCTATGAGCATCCTACATAAAGGCACTGCCTAAATCTGCAAGTACCTCGCGGGTGTTGAAGAGAATGAAGGAAGTGGGGACCATTTGGAGGAACACACGAGGCTGATAGTGGGGGATGGGTCCTCTCTTTTTTGGGCTACGAATTGGACAGGGGTGGGCTGACTTGCTGATTTTGTGCAGGTTGGGGACATCCCCAACCCTTCTCTGTCACTCAGGCACTATTGGTACACAAGGAACTTGTTGCAAGAGGAGTTGCATGAGCTCTTTTCAGAGAAGATCTGGGTAACCATTCAGGGTATTGACCTGGTGTTTGAGGGGATGCTAGATAGAATGACCTAGGAGCTGGAGGTATCGGGTACTTTCACTATTAAGTCAACATACGAGGTAATTCAGAAAAAAAAAAGGCGCTAAGGTGGTCTTTGACCTATGGCTCAGGCCCTTGCCACTGAAGCAATCTGTGTTCATGTGGCAACTGCTGAACGGGCTGCTACCTATGGATGATGCTATGCGTGGGTTGGGTTCCAATCGTATCTAAATGTCCATTTTGTTTGAATGAGAGCTCAATATTATATTACACGATTTTTATGACTGCCCTTTGGTGTGCACAATTTGGGGCCAGGTTGCCACGCTCCTACTGTGGCCCCTTGGTAGTCAGGGACTTATGGGACATACTGGACTTCTATTGGCTACGAGATGATTTCGAGGTGGCTCGACTGCCCAAGGAGCTTACTTCTATTGTTCCCGTAGTTGTGTGTTTGGAAATTTGGCCTGCACTGTGAGGCCCCGAAAAATAAGGAGATATTGTGCCTAGTATTATTGTTAAGTTATCTTTAATTTTGGGTTCAAGAGAGCGTTTATTAAAATTTTAGGGGTTAAACTTTAATTAAGGACGGTTAATAAATAAGCAGAATATATATATATTAAAAAAAAATACAAATAAATAAATAAAATAAAATAAAATAAAATAAAAAGAAGGAGAACGCATCAGCGTTAACTCCAGCGCCGCAAGAGTCCTAAGGCTAGTAGGAGATGATTTGTTTCTGGAGGGATAAGGATAGCTGAGAATCCGGAAGGGATAATTATGCAGAGAATACTCCGTGGGTTGTGATTTTCATGAACCCATGTTATAAATCGCGCGAACGCATCGCTCCCAATTATCTCGATCACATCGTAAACTACATCGATCACCCATTATAGCCGCCGTAACTTGGCTACTTAGTTGCAGACCAAAAGGAACCAAGAACTCGTGAGGAAGAAGAGGGAAGACAACTTTGGAGAAGGAAAAGGTAATCCCCTAGTTTCATCGTTTCGGTTAAGGTCGTAAACGTCAAGAAATCGTTTAGTCTATCAACTAATTGAGTTGTGTTGCAGACGAAATTGATAACGAGTATTTTCCACGTTCGGACGGGCTGTGCGTACCCAAATCCAAAACGAAACTGTTCATCGTGATCGCGCCAGGAGGGAAGGAAATCGCATCGGAAGAAGGGAGAATCATCGTACCGTATCGTAAGAGAAGGTAACACTTTTATCCCGATCGTATCGTTTACGGTGGTACGACCACTAAAAGGATTCCTTTAGTTGAGTAACTAATCGATTAGAGCGTGTGTCCTACGGATCATCTTACTGCAGCCATTCGTGGTCGGAACGTGCGACGTAAACGAAGGGAGCGAGGGCCTAGAGAAGTTGTTCTCGCTGCTAACATAGGTAATGATGGTCTCTAAATCGTGTAGACGTAATCTTAGTTATGAAACCATAGTACAGTGGAAGCGCGAATGTATAGTTAAGAGGCGTTCATCCAGTCGGGCCTTTCAGTTGCATATAGTTGAGATAGATGAGTATATGCATATGTGGCATGTGTAGAAATGTATATTTACATGGGATTAAGATTGGCACGTAGTCAGATCTATTGATGGGTTATATATATATGTATATATGTAGATATGCATGTATATATATATATATATACACACAATCAGGTCATACGTATATAGATTAATTACATGCATGTATTGGCTTCGGTTGCGGGTTAGAGAAGCAAAGGATTGATTAGATCACTGGACAGTGAGTACAAAATATATATATATAGTAATAATAAATAAATAAATAAATAATATATATATATATAGATATCTATATATATATAGGATTAAGAGTTGTCTGCAGAAACATATATACATATGCATATATATATAGTAATACAGATATATAGTAATACGGAGGAAAGGATCATGCATGCATGCACTGTGAGCCAAAGTATAACTCATATATATGGAAAGGGGTTGTATCCATTGTGGATATAAGAACTTGTT
Source organism: Leptodermis oblonga (assembly GCA_016801395.1). NCBI lineage: Eukaryota > Viridiplantae > Streptophyta > Magnoliopsida > Gentianales > Rubiaceae > Leptodermis > Leptodermis oblonga. The sequence goes on along the minus strand of CM028756.1, from coordinate 11,449,265 downwards.
GCAAGCCATACTTTCACATGCATGTGGATTCGGGTTTGGGCTCTAGTGTGGAGAAGAAAGTTAAAATATTGATATGGGCCACTAGTTAATGATTAAATTAATCATGTACGTATACCTACATGTCGTAGGTAGGCTATGGGTCCTGAATATGTAATATATATTATCATGACACGTGTAGACAGAGCGAGTCCAAATGTGAGGTTATTTATCTAATTTTGGAAAGCGGTGTTTGTACGTATAGACAGACCGAGAAGGTATAAACTAGAATTTAATGAAGGCCGTTTTAATATAATTTGCAGGCTACACTGGAGAGGGGGTCTGACAAGGGAAATTACTAAAGGTGAGAATTTCTCGCTATTTTCACTGCTTTCAAGTACACATAGTATATATATAAATATATATAGAGTGGGATTGACCCGGTCACTGAGATTTCAAACTTAAAATGTTTTCTGTCACTGAGATTTCAAACTTAAAATGTTTTCTATCACTGAGATTTTTAAATATAGAGATTTCCTTTTTACTGAGACTTTGAAATTTAAATGTTTTGTTTACTGTTTCTCAAAATTCTCATGCATATTTACTATTTACTGTTCGGTTTGTGTTTTGGCTTTTTGAGTGTTTGCGTGATCGGGGCCGTACTTTATCGCCCGGTCACTTATACTGGAATTGCTGTGTTACTGTATTTACTGTGCATGCTATTACTGGTCGTTGGAGGCGTACTTTATCGCTCCAGTGACATTGGGATCCCAAACCCCGGTGGTTTAAACCGGCGAGGTCGGCGTTGGGCCTGATCGCTTGGTTAGACTCCGTGGGTACTGCAGGTTATCTCGAGATATACCACTACTGTGTCGGCTTACTGATATACTGTTAATGGTGTGGATTTGGCAATTGAGAGTGTCTGTCGGGGATCCTGTCCTATGGCCATAAAGGACACCCCGGGCAGCCTCACATGTATCCTTTCTACTATGCTTGTTTACTGAACTGTTGCGTTAAGTTACTGGTTGCTTTGCTTTGCAAATTAAAGATTTTTTGACAAATCGGTGTTTTGAACGAAAGCTTGGCATAAATGATTTGCAACACTTTGAGAATTCTCACTGGGCTTTCTAGCTCACAAAACAAAAATATTATTTTCTAAGTGGGTTAAGCGAAGCGGATCTTCACCCTTAGCAGAAGAGTCCCAGGCAGAGGAGTCTCGTACGTCGTCATTCACGAGTAGGGCTACAGTGGCGATTGGAATAATTAGGAAATACACTTTATTTATTTTCGCTAAAATTTATCCGATATTTACTTCCGTTTGAACTCAGTAATGTAGTGATTCCCAGTGGGACATTACTGACAATTTTTACATCTATTCGAGTTATTTATGAAACGTCATTCAGCGACAAAAATTTATTTTACTGTTACTGTGGGCTGATGATGCCTAGTCGATCACCCTTAGGAATGGCTCCTAAAGGGGGGTCGGGGTGGGGTGTCACATGCACACTGCAAGGCAGTACATGAGGGTAAGTTGTTTGGGTAGGCTGACCTGTTGAGCGACACTCTTAAATCCCTTTGGGATCTGATGGCTATTAAGTCCCCGATGTATTGCCCTACTGCTACTTTCCTAAAGGGTAGTGTACTACACTAGTGGGTTGATCGAAAAAGGAGATAGAGGAAGTTTGTACAGTGGGCTCGGCCTACTCCATGCCATTTCAAGTTGAATGTAGATGGCTCCTCCAAGGGGAATCCAGGGCCTTCAGGGGCTGGGATAGTATTACGAGATGTGGAGAGGAGAGTGGTGTACGCAGTCGGGGCTTTGCTCGGGTTTCTGACGAGCTTCCAGGCGGAAGCTTGGGTCTATATCATGTACATGTGGAGACTGATTCCATGGTCTTGGCAGCGACGGTTAAGGAGAATCGGGCCCCCTAGAGGGCCGCACCGACTCTTATGGGAATTTTAGACTTACGGCACTGCTATGTATCCGTTACACACCTTTCCCAGGAAGGTAACGCGGTTGCGGACGCGTTGGCCCAATTAGCGAGCCTATCCAGCTGCACTTATTTTTTTGTACACTCCACTCTCCCAATGAGAGTTAGATGTTTGATAGTTCTAGATGCTAGGGAGTTCCCCTACATGTGGGCTTAACTCATTTAACACTAGTATAGGTTGCATATGCATTGTTGCATTTTTGTACTTCTAAGGTAAGACTCATTATGTTCCCCTTGGAATATTTTTTTTTGGCTATTTGGCCTTCTGGATTTTAATAAAGGGTTTCCATACTCCCAACCACTTAATCGGTTATTCCAAAAAAAAAAAACTATGTATATTATATAATATTAATTTAAGTTATAATTACAAAATTAAATTTTTTTTTATATTAAAAGGGCCCTTTTAATAAAGGTTAAAAACAAAGTCGTGTTTTGCCAAAATTTTCAATTGACAAAAACACTACCATGGGAGTCTATTAATAATTTAATAACAATTCATACAGTGAATTATAAACTTTAGGAACAAGTTAGTGTAACAATTGTGATGCATAGCGAGTCACACGTAATAGATAACTGGATTTGAAATATAATGATAAATTTAAAATTAAAAAAAAAACTTTTGCATACAAGTAAATACAAATCACACACATTTACATTAAACGTTGGGTTTTCAAGACTAATATAAAAACTGAAAAATAAAAACACAATTTTCGATACAGCATCCAAGAATTAAAGTATTCTCCCACCATCCAATGACTCCAGTAAACATTAAATGAAAATCCACCTAAGGGGTATTTTGGTATATAACTAATAGTGGCCCACCATTTTCTGCTCCATAGTTTATAAAATCGCGATCCTACCTGAGACCAATTTGAGTGCATGATCGATATCGATAGGACTATTACGATTCTACACAAAATGTGTAAATATAAAATTACTGATAAATTATAAAAATTATTCTTATTTGATTCATTTTAACAAATTTTTATATGATTGGATAGAATCGGAAGTATGATCAATTTGAAATTTTGTAGTGTTTGACAAATCGAATTGGACCGACCGGTTCGACTGAGTTAGTCGGGAACCGGGCTGGTGTCTGGTCCTGTTCTAGCTGAAAAATGGTGAATGATAGAAACCGAACTATTTGGGTCAAACCTGGGAACCGAAAATATTGGTCCAAACTCAGTTTTCCTTCTTTTTTGGGTGTTTTTTTCTTTTTTAAACTTTTGTTCATCATTTCTCCTTTTATATGTGAACTTATTTATTTCAACAACCGATGTGGGATATGGAAAACTTGAAAAATGGTAAAATTCTTATAGAAGAGTAAAATTCTTATGGAAAAATGGTTAGTAATTAGGCTAAGCATACTCATATGATTAATTAGACGTTAGATATTTATATTATTATTGTAGCTTTTAAAAATTATCTTTTTGATATTATAAAAATTAACTATATATTAGTTGTAGGAAATATAATATTTTAAATATATTTATGAAATCATAGTGACATTGCCGGTTCGACTTCCAGTTCGACCCCTGATCCCCGACCTCTGAATTCATCCTGTTCCACCTCATATCCGATTTGTTAAACATTGGTCTGCACCAAACATTTTCCATCTTGAATCTTGATTGTTCAGAAAAGATTCGAATTATAATTTATTATATTGGAATGGCTCCCTAAACTAAACAAATAAAATCGTAATTGGTAGATTACTGGGTCACACAGTCACGTGCCCAAACAGCCAAGAGCCAGCCCACACGGATCTCCAAGTTATGGTCATCGATTCGATACTTACAATGATCGCTATTTTTAACCTTATTTTAATATTTAAAAATGCTAATTTATTATTTTTCAAATGGAAAATGTTTATTACACATATTATGTGCAAAAAAATATGCACATAAAGTAATTTATGTGGGGTCAATTAAATGTTATTTTACAAAAATATCTTTATTGTATTATACTTATTTCTTTTCTTCTGTCTTGTCTTCCTCCCTCCTCTCTCATCTCTCCTGCAATCAATTTTTCTCAAAATCTCCTCTACCATTATTTGTTTTACAACTTAGTTTCCTTCTTCTTACACTAATTAAATTTTTTTTGTTTCAGTTTTGACTTTCTCTAATATTTTTTTTAGCTTTAGAAATTGCATATGTGAAACTCATTTCACTACAAAACGAATCATCTAATTTTTTCTCTTAATTTTGGATTCTAATTTATTCATTTTTCTCATAATAATAATAATAATTTTATTATGAAAAAATGGGTTTGGCAAAAAAATTTAATGAATAAATTTTAATGGCGAAAAATATAAAGGTTAAGTTCTCTTTTGTGTTTGGCGAAAAAGAAAGTAAGAAAAAAAAATTAAAATTATTATTATTTTAAAAAATTGAATAAATAAGAATACTAAATATTAAGTTTAATGGGTTTTTAAATGCTTAATAGTGAAAATGATAGGGTAATTTTTTTTTTAAAAGAGTTGTCAAAAATAAAAATACCAAAATTAAATTAGTTAAAAGAAAAATATTTAAGAAAAAGGAAAAACAGAAAAAGAAAAAAGAAAAAAGAAAAAAGAAGAAGAGCAGATTGGGTAAAGAGAGAGAGAGGAGAGAGAAGAGAGGAGGAAATAAAATGTTATAATACAATAAAAATATTTTTATAAAATAATATTTGAGTGATCATATAAAATACTTTTTTTTCAAATATCTGTCACTATTGCACGATCTTTTCACCACGTGCCATGTGGAATCTACACTATTTATAACACATTAATTAATACGTAAACAGCCCCCACAAAATGACAACTTGGAGGAGTCTGGTTAGATTCAAGGCAAATTGCTGCTAAACACAACTAATATTATTTTATTAGAGTGATGAACACGCAATGGAATTTTCATAATTAGCGCATCTGCTTTATTAAAATAGTACATTTTTAATTAATTAATTTTTTTTAAATATAAGAATTTATTTTAAATTTTTTATTATTTTTACTCTTATAAATATAATAATATAGTCTATAATTAATATATACTTAAATAATAAGAACATGAGTAAAATAAGTGATAACAAATGAGCTAGTTCAAGTGTTATGTCTTGAAATTCATACTAAATTGTATATTTTTTAAATTAAAATTTTCTAATGAAACGGATAAAGTATTTAATACGTTAAATTATAACCAGCAAGTAACTCTATCATATAAAGATCACATTAGTCAATGTGTTTTTTTACTCTATATTTTCACTCTTTCAATTACTTTTCAACATTGTTAATACTCCCTCGGAGGGAGTATTAATTTTCTTTTTAGGATATATGAGTTCATAATTCTTTGCACTTCACAATGACTGAATAAGATAAACATATTAATATATTTTAGCTCCAAGACGAAGAATAAAAAGTGACTAAGAAAAAATGTTGAATAGTAAATATAAGTTTGTTTAATTATTTATTATGAGTAATCTTTTCTTTTTTTCAGTCTTAAACTTCTAATATCACTTGATTTCAATCACTTGAACAAAAAGCAACATTTGTATTCGGAGCTCGAGGCTTGGTTTAGTTTTGGACATACGCATAAAATTGTGAATTAATATTTATATTCTATGATGAGGATTTCTCGCTTATTAAAGAGGAACTTATTTTTCCATTTTAACGATTAAAATTAATTTCATGGTAAGTTTTTTTTTTTCCCTTTCAGATGATCTAAATTACCATTAGTAGAAAGCTTAGTTAATATTTTATTTTTAGACAGTTAATAATTAATTTCCTAGGATCAATGACATTAATCTATTTGTACGATTGTATCAATGTTAAAAAAAAAGTGTCATACATTATGTCAACACAAGGAAGACACAAAAGTGAAGAAGTATTACACAAATATTAGGCAAAAGACATAAAGTTATGGAGTGGTTTTTTGTGAAGCGGCTTGCGGTGTGATCACCTCTTTGTACTATTCAAGTGAACGATATGATATTGTTCATATGAATAGTATAAATCTTTTTTTTTTATTTATACTTTCAGGTTGATACAAGAGGGAAAAAAATTATATTTGCAAACGATATTAGGGATGTTGTAGTCATACTTTTGAAGCCTATCAGTTAAGTGGAAAAAAAAACTGATATTCAGGGACAATACAAGTGTCTTTCATACTCTTGAAAAGTATTATTTAAGTATAATAATAATAATAATAATAATAATAATAAATTACTACTTTTGAAAAGTAACACTCTACTCTTGAAAGAGTGATATTTGAGACTAGAGCTCGTTCTTTATGATGTTTTAAAACCCAGTTTTGATTTTTGAAAAATAGTTTTATAATGTAAAAAGTATATTAAAAAATACAAAAATATATAGTTGAATAGTAAATAATTGTATTGAAAATGATAAAAAATGATTATAATAGATTAAATTTACTGTAGAAACTAAAATCAAAACCAAAACAAAGAGAACAACCCCTATATAGTTTCAAACTACAACAGTATCACTAGGGCTTGTTTGATAACACCACTTAATGCTTAAAATTATTAGATTAAGAGATAATAACTTTTGGTGTGTTTCATAACAGAAATTCAAACATTTTAATCGTTTAAGCACTGCTTATTTCCTTTACAAAAATTTAAGCGAAAAAATTCAGTTTATTGTTTATCTCTTAATGCTCCAGGTAACAATTCATTAAATAATTCATATTCATTTTCTGAAACTACCCCTTTTATTTTATTCATAAATATTTAACTATAAATATTTATTTTTGAATAAATTATAATTTATTTTTTTCTTCATTAACATACCTCGTATTTTAAACTTTTCATCATAATATTGTCAAATAAAATTTGATTTATTTTTTATTATTGTATTTTGGTACTAGAAATTTATTTAATAAATTACATCATTACATGTTTTTATAAATCTCATTCTTATGATATGTTTTATATTGTTTATATAATTTTATTAATTATATGAGTTTTATTGTAAAATTGTTAATTTCTTTTAGACTACAATAGTGGATTTGTTTTTCATTTTTTCGGAAATTTAATAAATTGTAAGATTTTTTTTTTTGTATTTTAATCATTCAATTTAATGTCTTTTATCTTATTTTGTTTTTTTATATTTTTTTCATTAATCATAATTTATGTTTCTTATTACATTTGATATTTTGCGTATAAAAATACAAAAAATTTCAACGTAAGGGTAAAATGATATTTTTTTCAAAATTTCAGCATTAAGATTAACATATTTATCAAACAAGATCGAGTGATTAAGCATTCTAATTCAGAGGTTCGAAAAATATATTTCAACAATAAGATGTTAAGTACTTGTTAAATTCAACATTATGATTTTAACATTAAATATTTAGATATAAACATTAATTTTTATCAAACGGACCCTATAAAAACAAATGAAACTAAATCTAGAGGTTGAAGGGCGTCTCCGTACACCTAGCGAGTGACAGAGACGTGCTTGTCCAAACCTTCTAAAAAACTTCCGTTGCATATGAAAATCGGTTTTATATGAATTTTGTCTGAATTTTTATTTTTATTTTTATTTTTATTTTTAAAGAAAATGCATTCTCATTAATAAATACTTGGGGCTACAAGATTTGATCATTTAAGGGATTCAGTTTCCAATATGTGTGTCTTGTACAGCTTTAATCTATCTACTTTTTAAATTGTAATACCTTTAAAATATTTACAATAACGTCTAATATCTTCTAGAATAATGTTGACCTCCTTGTGGGCAGTATATGCTTTCACAAATTTGGACACTAGAAGAAGACTAACTGTAAGTACCTGCGAAATCCATCCCTTAGCTATAGAAAATTGAATTGCCTTCAATCATGCCAATGTTTAATTGCAGCAGAGATATACCAATCACCGTCCTCCCAGTTGTTTAACACTACTCCACACTCATCCTTTATCACCAACCAATTGCACCCTCGAACTCCCTCGCTCTGAATGCTTCGTCCATTTGGACTGTGACCTTGTAACCTTCATCCGTGTTCCTAGGGTTCTCCATTTCTAATTGTAACGGTTATTTTTATCACTAAGGCAGTGTGAACAGTGAAAGAACTTTAATTTATCATATTTTTCTCCCTTTATATTGTCCATCTCTTTTTCAATAAATAGAAATTAATTTTCAAACTAATTTGGTTGGACCATTTTATGTAGAATAATCTACTTTGAGAGGTGAATACAATAAATATACCTACACATTTTTTTTCCTCAACAAAAGAGTTTCAGCCTATCCAGAAAAGTGCTACACATGAGAAATACTCGTAAATCAGAATTTGCCATTTTAATTCTTTCATTATTCATGTTCATAATTTCAGTGACAAATTAAAAGTTTCACGGCAAGTTGTATTTGATTGTGTTACCTTACATGATTCAGTAACTGCACATAAAATCTTTGCAAATGAGTACATGAGGCCTGTATGGTATGAAAATATATTTTAAATGTATTTTTAATATTAAAGATGTATTAAAATGTAAGGATGTATATTGAAAATTTAAAAATATTATAAAATAAAATATCAACATCATATAAGCTTAGATATTTATTCCATGAGATGATAGGACAATAGGATTCACACACCACATGGAAAGGTAGATTTGATTATTTATTATTTGTTGTCTCCCACTGTTCGAAAATATTATATTTATATTGCAAAATAGTACTCCTTCCGTTATATTAGATGAATTTAGAAATAACTCATGTAGTAGTATAAAATGATAGAAATAATGATAAATACAATGAAATTATTCGATAAATATATAATGATAATTCTACATAAAAAATATAATGAAATTATTCATTGAATGTATGAATGAGGTGGCATAAATAAAAAAGTCGTACTTATTTTTTTTTTTATAGTTTAATCACATAAAACTTCATATGTTTTAAGTATTTATACTTTGTTTTATTTGACTATTAGTAAAAACTTTGAAGGGAGAAAATCATGAAAAAATAATTTGCGTTCCAATCAAATGTAACATTATACAGAACATAGTTGTTGATTTTTGAGTGTTTCATAGAAAATCATAATTAATTTTGTCATATATATATATATATTTCCTTTCACTAAAGGTCAACTATTAAAATACATTTTTTAATATTAAAAAAGTAAATTATAAATAAATTAGACAAAAAAAATAAAAATTAGACCCCATTAATTTTGACATGATTTTAAAAATATGTTTTTAGAAAATTTTATTACATACAAAGTATATTAAAAATATAAAAATATGCATTTTTTTTTTTACCAAATAAAAGTTAAATGTAATAAGTTGTATGAATAATAATGAAAAAAATATCATTTGACATTATATTTACGGTAGTTAAAAACACTGTTTATTACAGTTTTCAAAGAGTGTAATAAATAAATTTTGTCCCTTATACTTGTCCTGTTACGTTACACTATTTATTTATTATTTGATGCGTCACAATTCCTCAATTTCCAACGATACCCTTTTTTCTACGGCTCTATTATTTGGGTTTTCCCCTGCTTATATACGGCCTTTGCTCCGCACTTAAGTCCCATCCTCCGAAGTCTCAACACACAGTCCACTCCACTCCGCCTAGTCTCTCTTGGAGGTTTCGGGAGGTATGTTTCATTACTCTTGTTCTTGTTCTCTTTTTTGTTTTCCGACAAATGTTGTTTTATTTCCTGTTTTTGGAACAAATTCTGACTCTGCTTTGGATCTGCTATGTCTTCTGGGTGCCGCTCATAGCTGTTTCTGTGCATTTTCTTGCTTTATAAATCCAACTTTTTTTTTAATTTTTTTATTTTTTTGGGTTTTGTTTTGAGCTTGATGATTGCAGAGAAGGTGATTTTTTTTGTAGTAAAGATTGCTTCTTGGGAGTCTTGGATTTGGGATTTGGTTGCATGCATTATGTCCTTGCCAGTGTCCATTTGTGGGGATTTCATGTATTTCTACTTGTAGATCTGAATGAATACTTAAATTTGGTGGTAACTGTTAGTGTAACTTGTGCTATTTAAGTTTGGAGTGCTTGATTTTGATTTAATCAACACTGTTGTATTCTTCTTGCCTTTTGGATTCCTTTGTGATCTTTTCTCCCTGGATCTGATACTGATTCCTGCTTTCTAAGTGACAGTATTGGAGAAGAAAAATACTTGGCCTTGAGGTCTGAAGATGCTTAATTTAGGTTCTTTTTGGGGTTTACAATGGTTTTTCAAGTTTCAATTTCAGAACCCTTTTGAAAGCAAACAACTGTTTGCTTATGATGTCTGAAGATGTTTGATTTGAATCTCCTTGCTGGAGTTCACATTTATTTTACAAGTTTAGTCAAAGTTGTGAATCTTAATGATTAACATACTGACTAAGAATGTGGCTACTTTTGTCGTGATTATTCACAGGTGGATGATACTTTTTGTTTCTTTATTCAAAAAATAAGAATGATAAACCATCTTTTATTTGGATGTGTATTGGAAAAAGTTAGCAGTACCTTTTTAGCTGCACCTCTGAAGCCGTAAAATATGGAAAGTTTTGAGCACCATACGAAATGAATGAGAAAAGAATACTTACTTACTCCACTATCTTTTTGGTTCCAATCCAAATCACGTGAATCTGCTTTTGGTTGATTATCTTATGAATGGTCCCACAGCAATCTGAATAAATAATTTATAAACGTGAATAGTCAGGGATCTGTGAATGTTTTGTTTACTAAAACTCTGTTAAGCCCTTTCAACTTTCTTGAATGGTGGGTGGATTTGAAATGGTTGAACACTTTGATGATGCATAAAGTATTTTGTGGTTATGCAAAAGCCATGCTTTTTTAGAGTAGATCTAGTCATTCATTGTCTCAACTTATTCTTCTAGGAATGAAGATGGATCAAGTTATATTAGTCGCTGAAAACCCTTATCAGATGTATTAGGGGGTTACTAAATCTCTGTTTTGATGCATCCACATTCTTTACATGTTCATGGGGTGTTCTTACAGTTTATATTTTTGTTTCAACAATATCTGAAAATGTGGAGGGGATAAGAGTCCGTGTACATCTTTCTACTTGTATCTTTAATTATTTACTTTGATTGGTATGTTTAATCTGCTGTTTGTCATTTCTGGACTTTACATTGAAGACTTTGTTTGGACTTTACAGGGGGTGTAGCGATATCAATTTTCCATCATGTCAGATCTTGAGGCTCCACTTCGTCCCAAGAGGAAGAAGATCTGGGTGGACTATTTTGTCCGGTTCAGATGGATTATTGTTATCTTTGTTGTTCTGCCAATCTCTTTCATGATGTACTTCCTTACTTATCTCGGGGATGTAAAATCTGAGTGCAAGTCCTTCAAGCAACGTCAGAAGGAGCATGATGAAAATGTTAAGAAAGTTGTGAAGCGGCTCAAGGAGAGGAATGCAGGAAAGGATGGCCTTGTTTGCACTGCTCGAAAACCATGGATAGCTGTGGGAATGCGCAATGTTGACTATAAGCGTGCACGGCACTTTGAAGTGGACCTTTCGGCTTTCAGAAACGTACTTGACATTGACAAGGAGAGAATGATTGCCAGAGTTGAGCCTCTGGTCAATATGGGTCAGATTAGCAGGGTTACCGTCCCAATGAACCTATCTCTTGCAGTTGTTGCGGAGCTTGATGATCTGACTGTTGGTGGCCTGATCAACGGTTATGGAATTGAAGGGAGCTCCCACATTTATGGCTTGTTCTCTGATACAGTTGTGGCTTATGAAATTGTGCTATCGGATGGGCAGTTGGTCCGAGCTACCAAGGACAATGAATATTCTGACCTTTTTTATGCTATTCCATGGTCTCAGGGAACACTGGGGCTTCTTGTAGCTGCTGAGATTAAGCTCATTCCTGTGAAAGAGTATATGAGATTGACCTACAAACCTATCATCGGGAATCTTCAGGAGCTTGCTCAGGGATACATTGACTCCTTCTGCCCTAGAGATGGGGATCAGGACAATCCTGCTAAGGTTCCTGATTTTGTTGAAGGCATGGTTTACTCTCCAACAGAAGGTGTTTTCATGACCGGTACCTATGCTTCAAAAGAAGAAGCTAAACAGAAGGGAAATAAAATAAACAATGTTGGTTGGTGGTTCAAACCATGGTTCTATCAGCATGCTCAAACAGCTCTCAAGATAGGCGAATTTGTGGAGTACATCCCTACGAGGGAGTATTACCACAGGCACACGAGGTGTTTGTATTGGGAAGGAAAGCTTATTCTTCCATTTGCTGATCAGTTTTGGTTTAGGTATCTTTTGGGTTGGCTGATGCCCCCCAAGGTCTCTCTGCTTAAAGCTACTCAAGGTGATGCTATCAGAAACTATTATCATGAAATGCACGTCATTCAGGATATGCTCGTTCCCCTTAACAAGGTTGGAGATGCTCTTGAGTGGGTGCACTGCGAGATGGAGGTATGACCATATATATTTTGTTTTGAAACTGTGATACAAAATAAATTTGTGTTTGTTTCTTATAATCTATGAATTATGCAACTTGCTAGTTATGATTTTTCCTAATAGCGCACTTTCATAGTTTGATATCTCAAGGTTGAGCTCTAAGTAAAGGTTTTGTGTCTTTAGGTATATCCTATTTGGCTTTGCCCACACAGACTGTTCAAACTACCAATGAAAATCATGGTGTACCCTGAGCCAGGATTTGAGCATCAGCATAGGCAAGGAGACACAAATTATGCTCAAATGTATACAGATGTTGGAGTCTATTATGCTCCTGGGCCAGTCTTGAGGGGTGAGGTATTTGATGGGGTTGGGGCTGTTCGTCGTATGGAAGACTGGTTGATTGCAAACCACGGATTCCAGCCACAGTATGCCGTGTCAGAGCTCAATGAGAAGAGCTTCTGGAGGATGTTCGATGCTGGGCTGTACGAGGAGTGCAGGAAGAAGTACAGAGCCATCGGTACTTTCATGAGTGTGTACTACAAGTCAAAGAAGGGAAGGAAGACTGAGAAGGAAGTGCAGGAAGCTGAGCAAGCTATCCTTGATGTTCCTTATGCCGATGCTGATTGATATGTAGGGGGTGCCAAATGTGATTGTGGTAGAGGACTCCATCCATTTTGATTGTTTCTTGAGGTTGTCCTTGTTTGTGTTGGGTCTTTTTTATTCAGCTCTCTGATCATCAGATGTTGTAGTTCATACATGTTGGGATATTTCAGGTTTTCTAATGAGCTAGATTGGACTAATTCCTTGCTCTAATATTCTGATTTTCCTGAACATGATGCTTCATATTAATCTAATAACCTGTATTTGTTCAACTTTTGATGTAGGCCTACTCCATGTTTCTTTTATGGAGTTTTTTTTAAAAATTTTTTTTAATTTTTTTATCTTCCTCAAAAAATTGGGTTTTTAAAGTCAAAATTTTCGAAATATTGAGGAAGAGGGTTTTTTTTTTTTTTAATTTTTTTTTTTATAATTTATTTATTTATTTTTAATATTTTGGGATTATCATTGGGTAATTGTAATTGTCAAGATCAAGGGTGATAATTTGACCAATTTTCAAGGAGATGAGTTTTATGAAGGTCTAGACTTGCCCCAGCAGGATATGTTGATAATCCTTTCATAGCCATCCTACATTCTGAAAGTGGGGAATAGGGCAAAGTACAGTTTTGGCACTAACGTTTTTCTCAAGGTTTAATTTTGTCACTTATGTTTTTTTAGGTCCAAAAATGCCACTGACGTTTTTAAAATGGTCTAATTTTGCCACTAATGATTTTTTAGGTCCAAAAATGTCACCGACTTTTTAAAATATTCCAACTTTACCCCTGTATCTTCTTCTTATGAGAACATTGGTTCTGCAATTTCCGGCTCTGGATTCGCCGGAAATTGCAGAACATTGCAATTCCAAAACTGGAAATTGCAGAAGGTAAATTGCAGAACCTTCTGCAATATCCAATTTTGGAAATGCAAGTGGGTTTCACATTTGCTGGGCACCTTTATGATTGAAAAATCGTGAAACCATATGAAACCACTTGCATTTCCAAAACTGGAAATTGCATAAGGTTCTGCAATTTACCTTATGCAATTTCCAGTTTTGGAAATGCAATGTTCTGCGATTTTTGCAGAACCAATGTTCTCATAAGAATAAGATACAGGGGTAAAGTTGGAATATTTTAAAAAGTCGGTGGTATTTTTGGACCTAAAAAAATATTAGTGGCAAAGTTGGACCATTTTGAAAACGTCAGTGACATTTTTGAACCTAAAAAAACATAAGTGACAAAATTAGACATTGAGAAAAACGTTAGCGGCTAAAATGCACTTTTGCCCGTGGGGAATATATGTAAACGATCTTGAAGAACTAGGGAAAAAAAAAAAAAAAAAACTCCTCACCTAGAAAAAATTGTTATTTTTAAATTTTCATTTTTGATATTCATAATATATTACTGTATATAATATGATTTAAAATGGAATCATTAATGAAAAGTAATAATATGATTGAGGTCGACTTATTTATGAGATTGCAAGGAATAATAAAATGAATATTGTAATTTCAAATGTAACAAACAAATGTCAATATTTTTTATCATTTTTTTTAAGGAAAAATTATAAATGTTTTTGTTATATTTGGATTTTTTTTTTAAATGACAAAGGTTTATTATTTATTTATTTATTTTGTTGATTTAACTGTAAGATTGGTTCTATTTTTTTTGAGTGCATACACGAAATTTATCATCGTTGTTTCTTGGATTGTCGTACAAAATGTGAATTATACACCTACATTGTTAAAATTCAGATCAATGAGAATATTACCCCGTATTGTGTACAATACAAGTAAATCAAGTGATTGATTAAGGTAAAAAAAAAAAAAAACTCATTGAAACGTTGGTACAAGATTTAACTTTAGAGATGCCTCCCAAAAGCAGAAGATTCATTTCAATAGGCCAAGCACTTGTGGCAGGTTTACCTTTCACCGGACAACAAGTACTTGCTTAGCCTCAATGAAATAATCGGACCGTTTTTACTGAGACTAAGCATGATCTATTTGTATAATGTGGTGAGATATGATTTGTATAATTGATCTCACGTACAAATGTTTGTTATTGTTGTTTGTTGTTGAAGCAGGACCCAGGGCATTCGTCACCACTCTCCTGGCTTTCCAACGTTAAAGTTTCCTTTTTAAATTTTATTTTATTTTAAATATTTTAAACTCTTGACAAAGATGGCTCCGCAGCTAGCCCATGTGATCTAGCTGATAGGCATAGGCCACAACCAGACTAGTCGTTACAAATTTAAACGTTAAAGTCCGCCAGTTGGATTTTTCATTACTAGTATTAATTCAGAACTCCTCCTTGGGGCCATCAACCCAATTCACACATTTATTTATTCCGGCGCACGCACAACACACATAAACACACACAAAAGAAAACCATCAAGAATCAAGATCGATCTTGCAGAAATGGGCATGGTGGTTGTGATTTCTCTGCCATTTATTTTGTTCTCGATATT
Organism: Leptodermis oblonga; assembly: GCA_016801395.1. NCBI lineage: Eukaryota > Viridiplantae > Streptophyta > Magnoliopsida > Gentianales > Rubiaceae > Leptodermis > Leptodermis oblonga. The sequence continues at coordinate 11,433,871 of CM028756.1, read as the reverse complement.
TCTGGGTTTCGGGTGTTATTTTCTGGGACGAGCCAGAGGGAGGCAAGATTTGCGGACAAATGCTCAGGTTTACGGGGTCCCTGCTCCGCCGCCTGGTTCTGGTTCCAATGTCGCCGCCGGTGGCACTGGCACTAGCAGCCCCGCCCCCGGTGCTAAATACGCTTCTTATCCTCCTGATAATCATCAACCCCTCTCGAAGGATTCGGATAATTTGAGCAACATTGTATGAGTAAAAATTATGTTCTAAACTGGAGTTATGATCTGTGCATTCATCTGGGATTCTGAAAAGGCGACTTTCTTGTTTATTGGAAAATGCATTTTGTGCTATTTTTGTACTTATCTGTGTGCTGTATATCTGTTATTATTGTTGTAATTCTTTCATTATTTCATATAAAGTGATATTGATTAATTTGTACGACTTGTATCAATGATTAATCAATAATTCCTTTTTCCTTTTGAATTTACAAAGATGAAGACGTTTGTTTTGCTGCATTTTTTGTAGATGTGAAAACTTGACGATTCTGCCCTGCAATGCCGCAGAGAATAATTTGAGAGAAACCTTAAGCAAAAAGGGAACTTGGGATTGTAATTTTGGTCCTTGTTCCTCCATCCAGAATAGAATTCAGGAACTTTACTCATTCGTTCGGCTGAAATCTATCCTCAAAAAGGGAAAACGAAGGAGAAACGGAGAGATGAATAAGGGAGGGGAAACAGAGGTTAAAAGGGGAGGGATTTACGGACAGTTTAAACTCATAGCCTTTACTCTTTATTAGGAAAATTATAAGATCCTTTAAAATGGGAAAAATCGCAGTTTTAGTTCATTATCTATATCTCATTACACTTTTAGTCTTTCTTCTATTGAAACTTGCATTTTTAGTCCTTTAATTATCGCTTTTTCGTCATTTTGGTTCCTTTACCAACAAGTACCAGTTTACAGGTCACTTGGGATCAAAATAAAATATTTAAAAAAGTTTCGACTCCTTTTTATAAATTGTAGAAAAGTAAAGAGATCTCTGTTTTTTCTTCGCAAAACAAGTGAAGATTTTCATCATAACCTCTTAAATTTCGACCCATTTTTATAAATTGTAGAAAAGTAAAGAGATCTCTATTTTTCTTGGCAAAACAAGTGAAGATTTTCATCATAATCTCTTTCAAAGTCATCCAACAATACAGATTTTAACTCTGTTTGCAAATGAACTTCTGTAGGTTTCTTCTACATCCAAATACCAAGTTCATGGTTTTATGGCTGGTTTCATATTTACAAGTTTCAATGTAAATCAACTCCAGAAGGAACTATCTACAAGCCACTTTGGGTCAACTCACAAACTAATCATCCAAGCTTGAACCGCGGTCGTGAGATTATCCCAAAACTTCCATCCATAGAGCAAAAGTGCACTTGTAGCAAATAGGCGCCGACCACCCTTCTCCCTAAGCCCAGTGAATCGTCTCCCTCACCCTCTCCGCCGCCGTCGATTTTCTCTCACTTCAACAAATGTAAACAGAAGTTCCAGAATCCTCAAAGCAGCAACACAAAAACTCACTTCATCTCAAGGTAAAAACCCAATCCGGCGTTCAAACACAAATATCCGAGAAATAGGATGAGCCCAGTTCACAAAGCCTCAAAATCAGGGGAAAAAAGGGAACTCAGCAATGCAAAGAGGCGACCCACCAGAAAAGACTTAAACTTTAACCGAAAATCTTCCTGACAGAGACACAAGAAAGCAATATCTGGAAACATCGACAGAGATTGAAGAAGATTATTAAGAAACCTACGAAAGTACAAAAAAAGTCGGCTCCCTGAAGGACGAGCCGAGCAAACCGAAGCTGAGTTTGTAAACGGCGACCCAACTCAGAATCAGACGCACAATCAATGTTCCTCTGGCGATGTACGCGCTCGGTTACACTATGCTTTGGGCTTGGAGGAACTTTTGGATCGGGAACTTCGCGGCGTAGGCAAAAATTTGGGGGATTAGTCCGTAGACGAATGTGGCCTCTGCCGATGAGATTTCCGGCAATTGGCCGAGGAAAATGAGGATTGGCTCGCAGAAAACGTAGATCAAAGTCATGATGATTCCTGTTAAAGTGAGGAGGAATGTTGATATTTGGAGTGGGAGGAATATAGATCGGATTTCTGCTCACAAGAGGGAAGAATCGTGCCTTTGTCTTTTTTTTTTTTTCGAATTTTTTTCTTCTTTTTTTTGTTTATTTTTTTAAAAGAGTTTTGAGTTATTATGATTTGGCCCAAATATTTTATAAGTGTTTCAAAATGATCTAAATTACCGTTGATTTCGTCAATCAACCAGTACCTTGCCAGTAAAAGGGACCAAACCGGCGAAAAAAATGATAGCTAAAGGACTAAAAGTGCGAGTTTTAATAGAAGAGAGACTAAAAGTGTAACGAGAGTATAGATGATGGACCAAAATTGAGATTTTTCCCTTTAAAATGTATGGAAGCACTTGAACTAAATCCTAGAAAAATGAAAGGAGAGGTGAAGGCTAGAAATAAAAGAAGGCCGAATTACATTTACCTCCTTGAACTTTAGGTATAATTACAAAATCAACCATACTATTCAAATAAGTTCATGAGATTCTAAAAAATTCTTGATAGTTTCTTGAGAGTTCTTGAAGGTTTATGAGAGGTTTTTGAAAATTCAAAAATGATAGTTGCTTGCTTCTTGAAGACAAACAAGGTTCATGACAAAGAATCTTGAAGTTCTTGAATTTCATCAAAATATTTTCTTAATAAATCTTGAAATTCTTGACAAATATTGATTTTCTTGATTTCCAGACATTTTGAAATGTTTTAGAAGGGTTTGAAATATTCTAGAAGGTTTTGTGATGCAGAATTCCTAAGTCAACTTCTAAAGTTCGTGAAGAGGAGAAATCGACAAGTGGTTGACAATGAACAAAATCACTATATGAGCTATAAGTCAAATGAAAAGGACTTTGATCCAAAGAAAGAGAAATGAGTCTTTCAGAAAGGATGAACACAAAAAAAGAAAGAAGATCAATTTCTACAAAAAGAACTTGAAAAGAGGAAGCCAAAAAGGGTTTACAAATGGGTTCCTTGAATTGAGTTTGTTTCTAGAAATTCTTGGAAATGTTCTTGAACTTCTTGAAATAATTCTTGAAGTTTTTGAAAGGATTCTTGAATTTCTTGAAACTGTTCGTAATAAATCTTGAAAGAAATGAAGGATCTTGGTTTTTTTGATTCCGGCATTTCCAAAGGATTTTGACTACATCATTTTTTATCGCAATCATGCTACGCCATCCATGGGGCCGAAACCATCCAACATCCATGCACCATCAATTTGGCCAACCCATTAGAAGGCCTATAGCAGAAACCCTATTCCTGTTACGGCTAGGCTAGGTTTTGAGGTTTTTGAATTGGATTAGGATTTGTGCATATTTCCTAATTCGTTTTGGGTTAATATTTGTTTATTTTATTTTAATTGGTTGTTTAGTTTCCTTTTCTAGAAAGGAATATTCTAAAGCCAAAAACTAATAGGATTAGTAGTAGTAGTAGTTGCTAAAAGGGTTTCACTTCTTGAAATCCTTCTTGCAATAATTTTAAGTAGTTTCCTTATTTATTTTGAGGTTAATTTCGTTCTCCCTATTCCTTGTGGCAGCCAATAATTAACCAACGTAAATCCACACTTCTTTTGGATTTGGCTTTGTGAGGAATACCAACTCTAGTTGGATTTCACCTTTTTATTTTCCTACTTATATTTGTAAAAGGTGCACAACCCTATCCTTATAAATAGGGGCGCTCCACAAAATTAATAAGAGAGAATTGGATTAATATAGATGATATTTTTATCAAGAAGTTAAGGGTTAATTTCGTGTATTAGCTGTGAGCTAATTAAACCTCCGGGTTTGGATACATTGTTCTGTGGAAACTTGTTATTGTTCATTAGTGAATTATCTTCTTTTAGATTTAGCTAAAGGTAGCTTTACTTTAAGGGGGTTTCGAAAATATTAATCCAAGTTAAGTGTTCAACTTAGATTGAAGGGTTTTTTTTCAATTAAATCATTAAGTTCTGACTTCATTGGTGAGTTGAAGAAGGTGATTTAAATCAAGGGCATCAAGCTAATTTCTGACTTGGCTGATTTTGGGATTCCTCAACGTGAAGCATCGCCGTGCTCACATCATTTTGGAAATCTTTAGAAGCTTCTGACCTCATTAAGGCTTTGTTATTTTCCATTCCATTTTAGGAAAATCATTACTTTTTCCTCCAAAATTTTACACAAAGAAACAACCTCATTTTCTACTCAATTCAAAATTCAAATTTTAAATTTTCCTCTAAATTTTCACTCACATAAATTAAAAAAATAACATAATCATTACAAATCCCCAAATGAAATTTTCTCCATACAAATATTCCTTCCATAAAACTAAATTTTCCTAAATGGATCATCAAAAGAACGGAACCTGAGAAGTTTCTAACCAAATTAGGGTTCAAAATAATTTAGGCTTCTCAATGTCCTAAGAAACAACCAGCAAGGAGTATATTACTCTCCAATTCCAATTGGGAAGCAAGGTGTGAAGATTATCCAAGCCATTGGATTAGGAAAGTCAAATCAATTCCTTAGGGTGCGCTTGGCGCGCGGGAAAGGGAATGGGAATGGGGGGCATCTCATATCAGGAAATCGATGAATTCTTCATTAAATGAATCTTAGATTGCCTTTTAGAGAATATATTAGTTGAAATTATTAGATTCCTATACTTACCTAGCATAGAAATTTCAATCATAGGAATCAGATGTTTATTTCCTCCATACCCATTCCCGGCGCGCCAAGCGCACTTTAAAGCAATCAAAAAGGGGAGGCGCCACTTACATTGCCAAAACCGTGTGCATTCTAGCAAAAGTCATGCTTTTGGTAACTAGTTAGTTAGTTACTTAGATAGTTGACAAAAGGAATCTTGCATGTTTTCCTTTAGGATTAGGATATATAGTTAATTTCGTCCATCTGTAATACAAGGACTATATGGACAAATTTCTTAGCCTTTTTAGTTATGAATTGGACAACTATCTATACATCTATAAATAGAGCTGCTACCTTCATTATTTTTTAGAGATTGAAAATATATTTGAAGTTTATTCTTAATTAAAGAAAAATGAAGGATTGGCCTTCATGAAAATGTTGTCTTTGTCCTAATGTGGAGCTGTGTGTTCTTATGTTGAACATTTATTTTTTGTGAGGGTTTATAATTCTCTTGTGAATTGTTTGTAATAAGGCTTTTTGTGAGTTTATAAATTTTAAAGAGAGAAAATTGCGAGTAGAGTTTCTTCTATTTGAAAAATTGAAGATTATTATTCTAAGTTAAATTGCTCAAGTTAGTTTGTTGGTATTTTCAAGACCATTCATCAAGTTCAAATCATAATAATTTGATTTCTGAAGAAGGTTTTGTGGATCAAGAGCGTTCATTAATCAATGACATAGCAGATTTTAGAAATTCTGCATTGTGAATCATTCACAGGTTCACATCAATATAACACACACACACACACACTCACTCCTCCCACCCTACTTCCCCCGCCCCTCTTCACTAAATAACTCCGGCTCTCCCTTTTTTACCATTATGCTTTTTGCCCCTCGACTAGCCCAGTATTTGGGGGGCGACTTCACACCCATCGACCACTTTTGTGCCATTTAGATTGCAGAAGAAGCAGCCGCCACCCTAGGAAGAAGAGTGACCCAGATTGAATAGCGGGTCGAGAGAGGCAATCAGAGGAGTTTCTTTTCTTTTTTTTTTTTTTTTTTCAGGTATTGTTGACACTACTACAAAATGGAGCTTTAACGACTGCGGATTAACGGCGGAAAATAGAAAACCGCAGTAATAAAAGGAATACGAACTTTCTACGGCGGTCTGAAAATGAACCGCCGTAGATCAGGACTTTCTACGGCGGTTTAAAAATGAACCGCCGTAGAAACGGACTTTCTACGACGGTTGGGACAAACCGCCGTAGAAAGAGGGCTTTCTACGGCGGTTCACAGGAAACCGCCGTAGAAGTGGACTTTCTACGGCGGTTGGAAGGTAACCGCCGTGGAAAGTGTGGACTTTCCACGGCGGTTACCTTCCAACCGCCGTAGAAAGTCCACTTCTACGGCGGTTTCCTTCCAACCGCCGTAGAAAGCCCTATTTCTACGGCGGTTTATTTTGAAACCGCCGTAGAAGTCCATTTCTACGGCGGTTTAATTTTCTCCGCCATTGTATTGACGTATTAAAACCTAAATAACAAGGTGTATTTCCATATTGAGGCCGAAAGTGTTCTTCTCCAAATTTCTACTACGGTTTTGCACGTTGAACGTAAAGAATCGTCATTTGGAGCTAAAATTTACCACCTAAAGGTTAGAAACTTCTAAAATTTCTCAGTAATTGCTTATGCTTGTACTTTATATATGTCATCCTATAGAATTTATTTTTATTTATGGTAGATGGCTGAAAATTAAAGTTGCATATATTCCATGTATATGGTGAACCTTAGTATTGGGGAACCCTATTTAGTTATACTATGTAGTTTCTTGGTGATGTGATTTGATTTATAGTGTTTGATTTTTAATGGATGATGTTCATATAATTAGCACTACTTAGGATGTGTAATATTTTTTTATGCATTTCATGTGTTTGACGAAATGCATAAATGAAAAACTTAGAGTTTCTTCTTCATTTGATTATGTCTATTGCGCATGTGTTGTTTATGCATTATTTTTTTCATTGAGGTATTATAATAGTTTTGATTATATGAGTAACATAAGTATTATGACATGTGCTACGACAAGCATGCAACTTGATACTTTGTACATTGTTTGTTGAATTATTATTTGGTATTTTTAATTATTTCAAGGTGTTAGTTACACATGGATCGAAATATCTTGTTGTGTGGTGATCGGACCTCCGATTCTTATGCGAGAGAAGTTGAGAATTTCATTCAATTCGCTTATAAGAATACAAAGTACGTCCATTGTCCGTGCAAAGCTTGTAAAAATGGTGCGCGGTTTGATAACTCAGATACAATAAGATTCCATTTATATCGGCACGGATTTGATCCTTCTTATAAACTGTGGATTTGGCATGGTGAAAGTATTGATGGTTTACCTGAGCAAAGAAAATCTCATGCAAAAGGAGATGATGCGATTACTAGAGATCGATTAGATGCCATGATTGAGGATGTGGCCGAGGATTTTGCTGATAAACCGGAAGTTCTTGCTTCCATTTTGGGTGACAATGAGAAGCCTCTATACAAGGGTTGCACTAAATATACACGATTGTCTAGTGTTTTGAAGTTGTTTAATTTGAAAGCGGCAAATGGGTGGTCAGATACTAGTTTTACAGCTTTATTGAGGGTATTGAAAGATATGCTCCCAGAAGATAATGAACTTCCAGATCGAATTTAAGAGGCGAAAAAAATGTTGTGTCCAATGGGTATGGAGTATAAGAAGATCCACGCTTGCCCAAATGATTGCGTCCTCTACAGGAATGAGTATAAGGATTTATTGCTTTGTCCTAAGTGTAAAACTCCACGATACAAAAACAAGCAGCTGTGTGATGAGGTTGAAGACAGTTCTGATGCGCAAAAGAAGGGGTCGCCGGCTAAGGTTCTGTGGTATCTTCCTATAATACCGAGATTTAAACGGTTGTTCGCTAATGAAAAAGATGCAAAACTAATGACATGGCATTCAGATCGGTGTATTCCCAGTGATGATGACAAGGTGATAATGCATACATCAGACTCAGATCAGTGGAAAAAGATTGATTCAATGTATCCTTCTTTCGGGGAGAAGCCAAAAATTTGAGGCTTGGTCTGTGTACTGATGGAATGAACCCGTTTGGCAGTCTGAGTAGCACACATAGCTCATGGCCGGTGATGTTGGTTATTTACAATTTGCCGCCTTACTTGTGTATGAAGCGCAAGTACATACTTATGTCTCTAATGATTTCAGGCCCACGGCAACCAGGAAGTGACATCGATGTGTATCTTGCTCCTCTTATTGAAGACTTGAAAAAGTTATGGGATGAAGGCGCACCTGTGTTTGATGCCTACCGTGAAGAAATGTTCACATTACGTGCCATGTTGTTCTGTACCATTAATGATTTTCCTGCTTATGGAAACTTGTCTGGGTACTCTGTTAAAGGGCATAAAGCATGTCCAATATGTGAGCAGAGTACAGATTTTTGTCAGCTTGCACATGGGAGGAAGACAGTATACCTTGGCATCGCAGATTTCTTCCCGAGACTCATCCGTATCGCCGTATGAAAAGAGCATTCAATGGATTCCAAGAGTTCAGAAAAGCTCCAGAACCCTTGAGCGGGCCAGAGGTGAAAACTCGTGTGACGGACATTAATGTGGAGTTTGGTAAAACTTCGGAGTCCAGCAATAATGATACAGGTTGTTGGAAGAAAAAATCCATATTTTTTGAACTTCCATACTGGGAGAACTTGGATGTCAGACATTGTCTCGATGTTATGCATATTGAGAAAAATATTTGCGAAAGCCTGTTAGGTACGCTCTTGAACATCCCTGGTAAAACTAAGGATGGTTATAACGCGAGACTTGATATGGTTGATATGAACATAAGAGCAAATTTAGCACCGGTAGCTCGAGGACAACGCACATATCTACCCCCAGCCTGTCACACTTTGTCCAGAAAAGAGAAAAAACAAATGTGTTCAAGTTTGCGTAGCATCAAAGTTCTATCCGGATATTCTTCAAATGTAAGCAGACTTGTTTCCTTGAAAGATTTAAAACTAGTTGGTTTGAAGTCTCATGATTGCCATGCCTTAATGCAACAATTGTTGCCTGTAGCTATTCGCTTGATATTGCCCAAGCATGTTAAGTCCAGTATAACAAAACTTTGTTTCTTCTTCAATGCTATATGTAGCAAGGTTATCGCGCGCGAAAGACTTGATCAGTTACAAGATGAAATAACTGTTGTCCTTTGTCAATTAGAAATGTATTTTCCACCCGCCTTCTTTGATATTATGGTGCATTTGGTGATTCATTTGGTTACAGAGATAAAAATCTGCGGGCCTGTTCATTTGAGATGGATGTACCCATTCGAGCGATATATGAAAATATTTAAGGGGTATGTTAAGAATCGTTGTCGTCCTGATGCTAGTATTGTTAAAGGTTATATAGCTGAGGAGGTAATTGAGTTTTGCACTGAATACTTGGCCGAGACCGCATCCATTGGCTGACATGTTTCTTGAGGAATTGACAACTTTACCTCCTGAACGCAAGGTAGAGTTTACAATATAATTAGTACCGGGGACTGAACCCTACTCCCGCACTCCGTACAGTATGGCTCCGGTTGAACTGAAGGATTTCAAACTACAATTAAAGGATTTGTTATCACATGGGTACAACCGAGTACCTCTCTATGGGGCGCTCCGGTTTTGTTTGTGAAAAAGAAGAACGGAATAACGAGATTATGCATTGACTACCAGGGTGCAATGGTGTGAGCATCATAGGCAGAAAAAAAATCTACGGGGTTGGATGTTGAAGAAGGTGGGTGTCTGTTGTGCCGCTGCCATGCTGTGGTAAGGTACCCACATCTAATGTTGGGATCAGTGATTACAACGGCCTTCTCCTAGATCACATTGCTTTTGCCTAACTTTAAGGCTGACATGATTGGAACTGCCAACTTGTTTTTCGTACAATTGTTATTTTTCTTTAAAAAAGGGTATGATTGTAACTGACAAATTATTTATCCTATTTAAAGTATTTTTATGCCCTTAGTAATAACTTTAAAATTATTCACCCCTCTAAAGAATTTAGCATTTTTTTTAAGGTCTGAAATTCGTCCCACAACGATTGACACTTGTTAATCTCTTATTTTTTGATAACTTTTCACTCACTTTGGGGTACCTATATACAATCCTTATGCGCCACTATACTATTACACTACTATCGGGGACTGGCAAATCACGTTGGGGGCTGTGAGAGGTTTGTACTTCACACGTCAACACACCATTACCTGAGAACAATCCCTAAAGTCTTGTCAAAAGAGTTTGATGCAAAATTTGCAACTCTTACCAGATGTGCGGCTCGAAACCTCATAATGTGTGGACCAAGGATTTTTACCATTTGAGTTAAAGATTTACCATCTTATTATGCCCTTTAAGACTTAAAAAGAATTTTCCGATTATTCTATTCAATTTTCGTACATCAATCCGTAACCAAACTAGCTCCACGCTCGTATATCAAATGCCAATTTTGATCCAATTTGATCACTTTCAATAATGCTAACCCGTCCATCAACTTGATCATAGGCTTATTTTGTCGGCCTCAATTAAAATGATTCTGACTTTGACTTGTGGGCTTCAATAATTAATTTCCTTGGTCCATTTTAGCTAATCTTGATTGATTCTAATCAACTTCAAGTTCAACCCTTAGCTAATCTTTTAATTCATGAGCTTGGGCTTTATTTTGAGCTTCTGCAATTCCTTCAAAGCCTCTTGGTGGAGACTGACTAGAGTTTTACTTTGACCACCAAATTGACTTTTGAAATGATTTTGAATTTTCACATCACTTTTCATCTTGACATTATTATTATTACGATTGCTCTTAAAAATACTGTAGATTTCCCCAAAAGTGGGGGCAAAGTATCAATTTTGTTGAAATAGTGATAATTGAGAGAACTAAAGATGTATTTTGAAAATGACAAAAGTCAAGCAATTTTATAAATAAAGGGGAAAAAGTAAGGGAATACTACACTTGCCTTCAGAATTGCTAACCCTATCTACGTGAATGTACATGTCATCTGCCATTTAAAAAAAAATCCAAAAGGAAAAATAACTAATGAAAACAATGCACAAATCTCAAGCTTATCATTAAAACTAAAAGGATATCAGCCTCATAATTGAAGCTAGGGGCACAACTCTCGAAACAAACAACTGCATTCCATTATAAAATTTTTGCGTGTTCGATTAGCACATTTTCTGCTTTCAAACTCAAAGTCAAGCTAATAAAACAGTACTCTAAATTACAATTGCATGTTCGATTAATTCCAATGTATAGCATTTTAAGCTTATATGTAACATTTTAAATTAAATTAATTGTCTTCAAATTAATTTTAATTGTATATATATATATATATATATATATATATAGTTCACTAGATCACTACAATCAAAACATAAACAGAAATATGCTAGTTTCAGCCCTTAAATTTTTTTTTTTCCACTATCGGCAATTTGTATAAAAAATTTAAGAAATAGGCTATACATTAATAAGTAAACTCGATACATTAGAGACTATACACGAAACTTTAACCCTTTTATGATTGATACTTTTTTGTTTTCATTACAAGAGATATTTATTTGTTTATTAGAAACAAATGATACATCAATATTAAACTCGATATATCAGATGCAACGAGTGATACACAATACAGTACATTAGAAGTTATACATGGTTGACACTGCTTTATAACATAAGCGCAATACTCTTAAGGCTAAACTCGATACATGCATCTTTAGAAGGAAAAAAAATTTGTTTCTAAAATTAAAATAAAAAATGTGCGTCAAACAATTTTGCAGGCACAATACAAGTTTTTGCGATGTAAAAAATTGTCCTTTAAAATGAAAATCTCCATAATCAATAGAGTTCAACTATGATAATTAATTTCATATATATAATATGAAATTAGAAAATAAGAACGAAAAAAATTAAATTCATTAGTTTCTTACATAAAAACTAGTAATTGACAAAATATTTGAGGTTCGATGCCCTGCGCAATGGCTCCTTAGGCCTAGACTAACCTTGTGTATAAACATAAAAGTATATAAAATAAGTACTGTATTAGTAGTATTAATTTTTTTTAAAAAATAGTAGTATTATATTTATTTTTATATAAGATGCTCGTCACTTTTACGAGGAAGTCATATTTTAAGTTGTACATTGATATTATTGTGACTCATAAATAATTGTATCACTATAATCCTTTTATTTAAATGGCTTAATCACTATTTACCCCCGTGTTATTGGCTTCTCACTACTTGCCTCCCTGTGTTTATAAAACAAACTGGTTGCCCCCGTGTTTCTAAAACCAACTGTTTGTCCCCCTCTTACCCGTCAAACCATAAAAATTTATGAAAAAACAAAAATACCCCTTTGAAATGCTGACATCACACTTTTAAGTTTAAGTAAAAATTTCATATGAATATACCCCCAAGCATTGGGAAAAACGGCCGGCAATAATTTTTTTCCTGAGAAAAACGATTGACTCGGAGAAAAGGTAATGCAGCGAGTTCTTTGTGAGAACCGTGATTGGAGCGGAAAAAGTGCAGCGTCGTCAATAATGGAGTTCGTGGCTCGACTCCCGAAAAACGATAGCGGCAGCGGTTTGGAGCAGGAAAATTGCAGCGCCGATTGTGTATCGGAGAAATCTTTACTCGTTTTTTTTTTTTTTTTTTTTCTTTCTTAAGTAATATGCAGTTAAAACTTGGGGTATATTCGTCTGAAATTTTTTACTTAAACTTGAGAGTGTGATGTTAGCATTTGGGTATTTTTATAAATTTTTATGGTTTGACTGGTAAGAGAGAGAGAGAGAGAGGGGCGTGGGGGTTAAATAGGGCACTGGATCCTCTGTTACTCAATTTGTTACACTTCCTGTTACACTGCTTAAATGATTGACACGTGCCATCTTTCTTAACCCAACTTAAATATTTAAACTCCAGTTAAATATTTAATTAATTAAAGATAATTATGATAATAACTAATTTTTTAAGGAAAAAAAAATTTCTCACAATTCCTTTCCTTTCTTTATCTCCTCTGCTTCTTCATCTACCCCTCTCCCTGCCGGCGGCTTCACCTTCTCACTGGCAACGGCAGCACCATGGCTTCCTCATCCCTTCAGTATCACCACACCACCAACTCCAACATTTTATATTCTTCCAATCGGTTTCATCAGAGAGCCTTCTCTGACTTATTTTCCTCAACTCATTAGTTTCTCTCAATCTTTCTCTATTTCTCCATCTTCATTTAGCTTTTGCCCTTCAAAAAAATAGTGTAAAATAATTTGACGAATTGGGTTAACTCATTGGGTGGATTGACTGGATCATTGGATGATGCAGTTGGTGGAATCTTAAATAATTTTTTTTTGTTCAGTTTGAATAATGCCACTTCCATGGATTTTCAGAACGCATTGATTCAAACAAACTCAATTGTTTGGATTCATGATAGGAATATCCCTTCTTATCCCTTAAGGACACCCCCAAGTTTTATGCACCCCACGTTTAAGTTTTTCATTATCTGCCTTACATTAACTTTTTTCTTACATTAGGCGGCACTTTTCTGATGCACAGATGTAAAAACTGATACCAAAGATGCACCCTGACAAAGAATTAAATTTATGCATAAATCAGTTTTCCTTTCTATAAATTTTTTATTAACACCGATGCCAGCGAGAAGTTGCTGCCGACGGGAAGGGGAGTAGATGAAGGAGAGAAGATAGGGAAAGGAGAGGAATCATGGGAGATTTTATTTCCCATAAAAATTCAGTTAATATCTTAATTATCTTTTAATTAAGTTAAATATTTAAGGTGGGTGAAGAAAGATGACACATGTCGACCATTTAAGCAGTGTAACAGGAAGTGTAACACAATTGTGTAACAGAGGATCCAGTGCCGGTGGTTGGACCCTTGGAGCCTTCCTATTTCCTAATTTTATTTTTGTGGCTAAGCCACTGTAAATATGATCTACAGTAATATATAATAACTTCATCAGTGTATTGATCTTTGATAGATTCTTAAACAAAAAAGCGGAGACTAATTGTGATAGATCTAGAGCATTACTGGAAATTCAAATGCCAAGTTGAAGTTTGAGTTTCAAATACAAAACTCGCCTATAAATAAAGGGAGAAGGGGTGATGTGCACGGAACTGCACGAATACCGAAAATTACCAAAGAAAGTTTATCGAGTTGATTACGTTTAACACCTCTTGAGATCTTCAAATTCTTACATACTACAAGAAAAACATGCTTTAGTGACGAAACTACTTTTGTCGTCAGTGGAAATCGTCTGTAAAGACCTTTATTAGTGACGAAAATCAAAGTCGTCATTAGAATTTCGTCAAAACAGGGAGTTTTACTAACGATATTTAAAAGTCGTCACTATATGGTTGGCGCCAACCCTTCCCGCCTATTTCATGACATTTAGTGACGAAATTGAGTTTCGTCGGTAGTTTGAAGACATTTAGTAACCAAAGTTTCTGACGAAAATTATTTTCGTCAGTAAAAGCATGTAGTTAGTGATACTTTGACAACAATTTATCGTCACTAAAACACTTATTTATAGTGACGACAAATTATGGTCAGTAAAAGTACGTTGTATTGTCAGAGAAAAATAGATCCATCAATTTTGGTTGAAGTGAGATTCGAAACCAAGTACTCATAAAGAGATACATATTGTTTTACCACTGTACCACTGTCTAGTTTTAGCCATTGAAGCGTTTCAACTACACTTAACTCTTCATTTTGATTTAATAATCCAAAAAATGGCTGAGATAAGCCTCCCGATCGAGACCACATAGTGATACATAGGTCATGTTTGGTAAAGAGACTCAAACCATGATTTGAGTTTCATTTAGATTTTATAATATTAAAATTACATTGGAAATGTAAAAAGGTGTGCTGAAAATGTATAAAGGTTTATTGAAAATGTAAAAATGTTTATTGAGAATGATGAAAAACTATTATAAAATCGAAATTAGACTTAAACCATTGTTTGAGTTTCTTTACCAAACAGGGCCATGATGCCTTACCAAGACAACATAATGCCTTACAAATAATTATACTTTATTTTTTAGTCCATAACTTTTAACAATGCCACTAAAATACCGTTATTTTTTTAGTCCATAAAAATTTTAATAATGTCACTAAGGCACCTTTATATTTTTCTTTTTACTCATAAGATTTGACAATGTCACTAACACACCCTTATTTTTTCTCTTATAGTCTATAACTTTTAAGAATGTTAATAAGGCACCCTTATATTTTTCGTTTAACTCATAAATTTTAACAATATCACTAAGAGTTACACTTATATTTTTTTATTTGCCCGTAGCTTTTACACTTATTCTTAGTAAGACACCCTTATATTTCTATTTTAACCCATAACTTTTAACAATGTCACTAAGGTACTCTTATTTTTTTTTCTTATAGTCCATAACTTTTAATAATGTAAAAAAGAAACCTTTATATTTTCTTTTAGCATATAACTTTTAATAATATCACTAAACACCATTATATTTTTCTATTAAACCATAAATGTAAAAAAATATTAATAAGACACCCTTATATTTCTCGTTTAGTCCATAACTTTTTACAATATCACTAAACACTCTTATTTATTTTTTCGGTCCATAAATTTTACCATTGTCACTAAGACACCCTAATAGTTAGTTTTTGTCCACATCTCTTAATATATATATTTGAAAAATAATTTCATATAAACAGCCAAACTAATTGAATCTACTAAAATTATTTTAGTCTAAAAACATTTAACATTGTCACTAAAACACCCTACTATTTTTGTTTTGAGTTCATAAACATTTAACGTCATTAAGACACTTATATTTTCCTTACTATATTACTTGTAACAATGTCATTAAGACTCTCTTATATTGTTCTTTTAATCTATAACTTTTAACAATACAACTAAGACACCCTTATATTTTCCTTCCAGTCCATAACTTTTAACAATGTTACTAAGGCACCCTTGTCACTACTACAAAATGAAGCTATCGTAACACCGCAAAAGTGTTGCTTTAGGACATTTTTTTGTTGCAACAGACCTAAGGAAACACTTTTATGAGTATTGCATTATGTCCTGTTTCCTTAGGTCTAAGGAAACACTTTTTGCGCCTAACGCAACAATTTTACGAAGTATTGCTATAGATAGCTATAGAAACACTTTTGTTTATGCAACACTTTTCTCTTTTCTACTGCAACAGATTATGTACGTCTCCTTTGAGTATAGGCAACACTATTTAGTGCATAGGCAACAAACATATTTGTGTTTCATTCTTGAAAGGTAACACTCATGTACACCAATCACAACACTTTTCCACAAGGCATAATAGTAATATAAAATGCTACTCATTCATTACCATCCACTTAAATGCAAATATATAAATTACACATCTAAAATAATAATCATATTACAAAAAGATTTATAGTGTTCAATACTAACTAACTAATGTAATGAAATTAGTGTCACACTATATAACCTATGGATTATAACAAAATTTAACCGAGTTAATGGCACATTCCAAAACTAACACTATAAGAATATGGATATTTCTACTTGTAGCTAGTATGAGAACTTCAAGAATGTCCACAAAAGCTTCCGTACATATAGGAATAAACATACTTGATCAAAAGTGTAATAATTTTCTGCAACACAAAAAACAAAATATAAGAATATGATTATTTGGACAAACTAAATATATGAATTCCAGCACAACCAATATATATATATATATATATATATATTCATATAGAAGTAGAGTAGGACTAAACATACTTGACCAAAAGTGTAATAATTTCTTGCAACAAAAAAATGAAAAAATAAGAATAGGATTATCTAGACAAGCTAAACATATGAGTTCAAGCACAGCCAAAAAAATAAAACATATATAAGTAGAGTAGTTGGTAGTGAAAGAAACAAAGAACTTCTCTTAAATTATGTGAAAAAATTCTTACGTACACAATTAACACTATTGCAAGCAATGATTATCTGGACTAGTTAAATATAAGAGGTCAGGCATAACCTAAAAAATAAAATTCAAAAATATCAGCAACCAATATCATAAACCCTTTTCATCAATCAATGGTGTCCCTAAAAATGAAAAAATATCAACAACCAACCTCATAAACCCTACTCATAAATCCATGGACTGTGATCGTATATAGAAAAAAGAGTTGATTAATTGTTGTATATAGTTAGTAAAAGTAGTGAAATTTAGCACTAGAAAGCATCAAGAAATTTTACAAATGAAGGATTTTCCCTAGTAGTGTATCTCAGGGAAAAGAAAGAGCATACAAAAACAAGTTATGAACATAAGAAATCTGTCCCTAGACAAAATCATTATTCTACTTAAGCTCCTACCAGAGCTCCAATTCACAGCATAGCAAAATCAGATCGTGCTGGCAAAGAGAAGAAATTACAATGGAACTCCATTATCTGGTATTCCACTGTAACAAGCAAACAATTAAAACTTCTTAGTGCCACCTTTGACTAGAATTAAGCTTTGCAAAGATGGACCAAGTGAATCAATTTGAAAGGTCAAGCTAGTGCTGTGATACTAGGCAAGGAATTATGTGGTATTCCAGTGCATATCAAGCAAATAATTAAAAATTCTTAGTGCAGCCTTTGACTAGCTAGAATTAAGCGATTGCAAATATGGACTAAATGAGTCAATTTAAAATAGCCAAGTTGGTTCTATGGTTCTAGGCAAAGAGGTATGAGACTAAAGCATTGAAGTGCAGTTATTTTAGTAAAAGCAGCACCGATCTTAAAGGTAACCAAGCCAAAAAAATAAAATCTCTTCTAAAATGTTCAACAAAGGATTTGAGAATTAGTTAAAAGAAATAAATACCAAAAGCGTGCTGAACCTCTTGTCATTTCTTCGAAAACCGCTATGGACAAAGCAGGGCCCTGCATTCTGTAGGAACTTTAGAAATGCATTTTTAATGTATGTAAGCAGATTAAACATTTAGTCATCATTCAACCTTTAAAAATCTGAATTGGCTCAAATATGCATCACAACCTTGGTGGTAAAAAAGTACTAAAAATACCTTATCTAGCTTGAATATTGAAGACAACTTCTTCAATAGAGAGCTGCTGCCTCCTTAGCAAATTGAAAGTGTGGCAGAAACTCTAATAGCACAAAGAATAGGAGCTGTAAAGGTAGAAAAGTAAGTTTAAAACCACATAAACATATAGAAAGGGATAAATGATATTGTGGAGAATGGAGAAATCATTCACAGGATAGAAGACTCTGCATATAATAAGTGGACATCCTCTAACATAACTGGCACAGACATTCACCGACCTGAGTTGTACATTAAATCCCATTCATTCAACAATTCTAAAAGATAAAGAGGACCAATTTATTTCCGACCGAAGGCACTAGATTAAGGAGTAAGCCAAGATTGAATATTTGTTATTTTATCTAAGTAACTATCCTACATTACATAACAAAAATTTATAAAGGCAAGTCATTCTTTTCTCTTTGACATGTTAACTACTTACAAGTCCATCCAACTGGATCATGAATATAATTTATCATATTCTGGTATAGAGCATAGTACACCACTTGTACCTGCACTTATAAGCACTTCCGATCCAACATCAAACCAAAGTATTGACAATAAGAATTCAACACCTTTGCTTGTCAAAGGAAAATCATAATTGAAGGGCAAACATAAAAGTCAAGCGTCAAGCATATATTATGTTATTTTAAAAGTTGCTTATTTCAGGAGTTTTTTCACTTAAAAAGTAATTTTTAGTCCCTAACTTCTTTTTTTTGACTTCCCAATCTATGAAAGCCAATAATGGCATTTTCAGTTTTAAATATAAATATGCATTTCTACAAGAACAAACTTAAAGAATATATATAAGGGTTTACTGCCTTCAGAAAGTTTGTTTAACTTCTTTCTTCTCAATTTCTCTGCATAAGTTTCTGCTTCACTTTCCTGATATTCATGCAAAACAAAAATGTATACTTTCTATGAGGCCATGAATTTCAAACAATACTAATGAAAATTTTGTTTTGTAAATTTGATTTAGAACATACCTAGGAGGCAAAGAAATTAGAGGGCTCAAGCTTTGTGCAAGTTTGACAGCTTCTTCCTTAGTATTCACAATTTGATTAAAGCAAAGATATCTCCCAGTTGTGGATTTATCCTCAAAAGCTCTAATGTGAACATCAGCAAGAAAATCAACATCAACAAAAGCAAGGACACCATCCTAATACATCTGTGCCGCTCCTGTTTATTCAAAGCAAAGTATAGAAATTAGTACATAATGTATGGGTGGTGCTTATTTAATTACATGACTATAGAGTCTATATATATGCCTTGAAGATATGCCATTGTCACACCATGGTTCTGCTGAGCAACCGCAGGACCAAGAACTAGTCCAGCGTTAATCGAAACCATGTTAAGCATTCGGTCCATCGCCAATGCCCAAGCAGCTTTTTCAGAGAACGTTTTAGAAGGCATTGATGAGAAGAGTTACTGTTGCTAATTATTAGTTTAGATAATTAGTTTTAGGCTGCTGATGTGGCAACATTAGTTAGTATATTTATGGTCTTAGACATCTGTATATAAGCAAGATATGTACGCAATACTCGAATGATTTTTCAGTTTAACAGAAAATATCTTCTTCAGATAATTCTCTCTCTTCCTTATCTCATATGTCTGCCATTGTTGCTTAATTCTGAAGCTTTTCATGGTATCAGAGAAACAGGTTCTGCGATCCTTACCGTAATTGACTGAATTCTTTACCGAATTGATTTCAAAGCCTCTGAACATGGAGAATCTCCAACCCGATCATGAACCTCTGTACCAGACTGGTTCCGGAGCGCTAATTCCCAAAATCGGAGCAGACGATCCGTTGTAGGTTCATAGTTCCGACAATCCTGGACTAGCCTTGGTTTCGTTTCCACTCACGGAGAAGAATTACATATCCTGGAGAAGAGCTATGATAATTGCTCTTGAAGTGAAGGTGAAATTAGGGTTTGTCACCGGTGAATATCCACCACCTCCAGTCGATTCCCCAACCTATAAGTACTGGAAACGAGTTGATTCCTTAGTTGTATCATGGCTGCTCAATTCCATATCCAAGGAAGCCAATCGTGGCTGTTTATTCACAGCTAGTGCTAGACATCTTTGGGAGGATCTGCGAGAGACATTTGGGGAATCTAATGGTCCGCTGCGATATGATTTGAAGCAAGAAGTGAACTCCATGAGACAAGGCAATCAATCTGTGACTACTTATTTTTCGCAAATGAAAGGATGTTGGGATGAATTGGCTTGTCTTAGACCAATTCCCCAATGCAAATGTGAAGCAGCTCGTGAGATTCTGGAATTGGATTGTGAAGATAAAGTAATGCAATTCCTTATGGGACTCAATGAGTATTTTGCACCTATTCGCAATCAGATCTTGGTTATGGAACCCATGCCTAGTTTGAATAAGGTTCACCAAATGGTACTGAAAGTTGAGAGACAAAAAATGGTGCACAATTCCTAGCTACAGTGAAGTACTGGAAGGAGGTGCTCTGTTAGCACGAACTGGAGCTGAGCCAAAATCAAATGTTGGAAAAGATTATGGCAAGAAGAAAGAAGTAAAAAGGCCTGACCTCAAATGTGAATTTTGTGGTGTGCAGGGGCATGTCAAGGACAATTGTTTTAAGCTTCATGGCTACCCTGAATGGTGGAAAGGCAAGAAGGAACTTGTTCAACCCGTTCAGAAAGACAAGCCGAGAGTAATGGTTAATGCAGCTATGGTGAATGCAGATACACCACTTGATTCAACTCCATCTCCTGACTCTAATTGGCAGCTGGTGATGGCAAATATGATCCAGCAGGAAGTTGGAAGGGTGCTCACAGCCAAAGGCAAAGCATCACAGGAAGGCAACTTTGTCAACATGGTGCATTTTAATGACTTTGCTGGTATGAATTTTTCACTATTCTCTGGCTCATTTAATGAATTAAGTTCAGCAACATGGATTCTGGATAGTGGTTCAACAGGGCATATGTGTCATGATTTGAGTTTATTCCATTCTTATACACCTGTCACCAAAGTAACTCCAATTTACTTGCCAAATAAATCCATTCAATTTGTGCGACATATAGGCCAAATTAAGCTCTCAAATGATATTATCCTCCATGACTGTCTTCATGTTCCTTCATTTCGTTTTAATCTTCTATCCATCAGTAAAGCTTCTAAACTCAACAAACTTCATGTTGATTTCCTTCCCACTGTTTGCTTCCTGCAGGACCTAGTGACTAACAAGGTCCTTGTAGCTGGCCATGAAGCAAAGGGACTATACTTTCTCAGCCCCAACTCCTTTCATACTAATGTCATTCAATCTTCTCTCTCTACTTGTAGTACTGTTGCGTGTAAGAATGTCCATTCTGTTGATTGTATTCCTCTAGCAAATGTTGTTCAAGTATCTGATGTTGAATTGTGGCATCAAAGGCTAGGACATCCTTCGTCTAATGTACTCAGTCATTTACATTCTTCAATAAAATGTCCTTCTTACAAACAGATACTAGCCTGTGATATTTGTCAATTTTCCAAACAACAGAGATTGTCCTTCCCACTTAGCTCTTCGCATACAGACCAACCTTTTGATTTAATCCATGTTGATATTTGGGGGCCCTACAACACACCTACTTTAACTGGTTCTCAGTACTTCTTGACTGTAGTGGATGATTTTAGTCGGGCTACTTGGACATTTTTTATGAAATATAAGAGTCAAACACTCTCTATCCTTCAATCCTTCATTCAAATGGTTCTCACTCAGTTCAACTTGAAAATCAAAACTCTCAGGTCCGATAATGGAGCTGAATTTCTTAGCTCTGCTTCTCAATCCCTGTTCCAATCCCTTGGCATTATTCATCAATGTACTTGCACCTACACTCCTCAACAAAACGGTATTGTTGAACGCAAACACAAGCACCTCTTACAGGTAGCTCGTGCTCTCATGTTTCAGTCCCACCTCCCTAAGAAATTCTGGGGGGAAGCCATTGTCACAGCTACACATATCATCAATAGACTTCCCACCTCAGTCCTTAATTGGAAAAGCCCATTTGAAATGTTGTATCACAAACCCCCTTCCTTGCAGCATTTTAAGATTTTTGGGGGTCTGTGTTATGCCTCTAATACACTACCCCACAAAGACAAATTTTCTAGTCGCTCTCATAAGGCAATTTTCTTGGGCTATCCATCGGGCCAAAAAGCCTATAAATTGTTTGATCTAACTAATCACACAGTTTTCATTTCCAGGGATGTGGTTTTTTATGAATCATCCTTTCCTTTTTCTTCAATCTCCCTTCCTGCTCTTGGTACTCCTTTACCTCATATTCCTCCAGATACAGTGATTCCTGATGTTTCACCTCCTTCCCCTAACTGTGACCCAGAACAGCCTCCTCTGTGTACACCAGAAACTCCTCACCCGGATCAATCTGCACCATCCACTTCATTCCACCACACCTCTACTCATTTATCTCCTTCCGCTCCTCAGCCTACTAGACGCAGTACTCGTCCTACTCATCCTCCCTCTTGGTTGCAAGATTATGCAACAAATAATGTCATTAGCCATCCGACTTCTTCCTACTCCCCTCCTACATATCCGTATCTCATTTCACCACGATTCTCATCTTCCTATTTGGCCTTTCTAGCTCAAATCAGTACCCTACATGAGCCACAGTTTTATCACCAGGCCAAGAAGTATCCTGAATGGATTCAGGCTATGCATACTGAACTTCAGGCCTTAGAAGATAATCATACTTGGGATATTGTTTCTCTTCCCCCTGGCAAGAAACCTATTGGATGCCGGTGGGTCTATAAAGTGAAATGTAGGTCCGATGGCTCTGTTGAAAGGTACAAAGCTAGGTTAGTAGCTAAAGGTTACAATCAAATTGAAGGCTTAGACTATTTTGATAGCTTCTCTCCCGTGGCGAAAGTCGTCACTGTTCGTCTCTTTCTTGCTATTGTTGCTATCAAAGGTTGGCATTTGCATCAAATTGATGTCAACAATGCATTCCTTCATGGGTCTTTAGAGGAAGATGTTTACATGACCCCCCCCCCCCCCCCATTGGGTTATTCCAAAGCTCTGCCGTCTCAAGTCTGTAAGCTCAAGAAGTCTTTATATGGCTTGAAACAGGCCAGCCGCCAATGGAACTTGGAATTCACCAGAAAGCTGAAACTTTATGGGTTTTTACAATCTCCCCATGACCACTGCCTGTTTATTAAATACAGCTCTCCTGATGAATTCATTGCTTTATTGGTTTATGTTGATGATGTTCTCCTTGCTAGTAATTCCTTATCAGCCATCACTGCCCTCAAGAAGTTCTTACATAACAGTTTCACCATTAAAGATTTGGGTCCTGCCCGATATTTTTTGGGCATTGAACTTGCGAGATCCTCTTCAGGTATCTATCTTAATCAGCGCAAATTTGTTCTGGATTTACTACATGATGCAGGTCTTACTGGTTGCAAACCTGCTGCCATTCCTTTGCCAAAGACCTTTGATCTTGCTGATCGTACTTCTATTCGCCTTTCTGATCCTGCACCTTTCTGACGGTTGGTTGGCCGCCTTCTCTACTTAGGGTTCACACGTCCGGATATTACCTTTTCTGTTCAGCAATTGAGCCAATACATTCATGCTCCTTGTGAGATCCATTGGGATGCTGCATTACATGTTCTTCGCTATCTAAAAGGAGCTCCGTCTCAAGGTCTTTTTTATTCTGCTCACTCGCAGTTTCAGCTTGCTGCTTATTCTGATGCTAGTTGGGCTTCTTGTCATCTCACGAGAAGGTCTATAACAGGTTTCTGTATCTTCTTGGGCAAGTCTATGGTGTCATGGAAATCGAAGAAACAATGTACAATTTCCCGTTCTTTTGCTGAAGCAGAGTACCGCAGCCTTGCCACAACTGTCTGTGAACTACAGTGGATCATTTATATTCTTCGAGACTTTCACATAACACCCTCTTTGCCTGTTCCTTTGTGGTGCGACAATCAAGCTGCCGTTCACATTACAGAGAATCCGGTATTCCATGAACGCACCAAACACCTTGATATCGACTGCCACTTGGTTCGTGATCAATACAAAGTTGGTCTGGTTCTGCCTCAACATGTTTCCTCCATCAATCAGCTTGCCGATATGTTCACTAAACGCCTTCCAGCTCCACTGTTTGCTTCGTTCCTTTTCAAGCTGGGCTTGAAAGATTTCTTCCAAGCCTCACCTTGAGGGGGGGCTGATGAGAAGAGTTACTGTTGCTAATTATTAGTTTAGATAATTAGTTTTAGGCTGCTGATGTGGCAACATTAGTTAGTAATTTATGGTCTTAGACATCTGTATATAAGCAAGATATGTACGCAATACTCGAATGATTTTTCAGTTTAACAGAAAATATCTTCTTCAGATAATTCTCTCTCTTCCTTATCTCATATGTCTGCCATTGTTGCTTAATTCTGAAGCTTTTCAGGCATGCCACAACTACAGCCTTCTGATGACTTAAAGAAAACCGATCATGCCATTTTCGGTTTTCCTAAAACCGAAAATGCCATTATCAGTTTTCATAGACTGGGAAGTCAAAAAAAAGAGTTAGCTTATATGGAATTTTGGGGGCTTTAACGGGGAAAACTCTTATTTCAGAACTACACTAGTAACCAATTTAAGAAGTTAAGGATTGTAAAGGTAACACCCAACAAAAAATAAATAAAATCAAAGTATCTGTACCAATTTTAGCTGCAGTACTCACCGGTAATACTGTTACCGGCCATTAATTAAGAGCTCGGGAGGAAAGAACTGAAATTCACCATTTCAAGTCCAATCCATGTTTAATGAGGTTGATAACAATCAAAAAAGCAAAACCAAACTACAAAATCATACTCTTTCACAACTTTCTAACCTGGAGAAAATAATAATAATAAGTTAAATACTTACTATTCTTGAGGCCGATTCAAAGGTAGGACCAGGGGTTTAGCCAACTGTTCAACCTCATGTCTTTGCAAGGGCAACCCGCGCCTCTTGCTTCAAGTCAGTTGAATTCCAGATCCCCAACTCTGTAGTGGCAGAAGTCGATGATGTAGGCAGGCAGCGGATATCTCTGAAAACGGCCGGTAGCTGGAAATATTGAACAGAGGGGCGGCAGAAAAATCAAAAAGTGTGATGGGAAAGCGTTAGTAGGATGCAGGCAGCCGCAGGACTTCGAGACTGGGAGTTTGCCCTAATTTCTTACCTACAGACATATTTTCTCTATTCCCTTTCTCCTTTTTTGTATTATACAAAAGTAGTCCTAAATTCTGCAATTTTAGTACTGATATGGAAAAAGGGTGAGCAGTAAGGAGAAAGATGAGGCAGAAACGGAGAGAGGGTGAGCCGTGAGGAGAAAGAGGCAGAGATACGTAACAAGAAAGATGAGGAAGAAATGGAGAGGCCCCAAATTCTTTTTCTCTTTTTCAGCAAAAAAAGTAGCTCCAATTTTATCCCGCCTAACTTTTAGTCTATAGGAACACATTTTCACAAGTGTTTGCAAGTTTTTTCTGATTTTGGTCTATTAGAACACTTTCTACATGTGTTACCTGCAAAGTGTTATTATAGTTTCATTTTGTAGTAGTGTGTATTTCTCTTTTAGCCCATAACTTTTAACAATATTACTAAAACACCTTTAGATTTTTCTTTTAGTCCATAACTTTTATCAATGCCACTATGACACCCTAACATTTATCTTTTAGTTTGTATCTCTTTATATATATATATATATATATATATATATGAGAAGTAATTCTATATGAATAACAAACCAAATTGTATCTACTAAAATGACTAAAATAATTTTATTTTACTCCATAACATTTAACAATGTCACCAAGATTCCTTTATATTTTCTTAATATATAACTTTTAACAATTTCACTTAGACACCCTTATATTTTTCTTTTAATCCTTAACTTTTGACAATACTACTAAGACACCTTTATATTTTTCTTCCAGTCCATAACTTTTATTAATGTTACAAAGGCACCCTTGTATTTCTCTTTTAGCCTAAAACTTTTAACAATATTACTAACTTGTAATTTGCAATTTAGTACATAAAATATCAACTTCTTTACATTTAGTCTTTATAAACTAAAAGTTTTTTTTTTTTTTTTTTTGGTATATTTGCATGAATATTAGTTGAGAATCATGGTTTATAAGTTTATTTAACTTATAGAGACATGAAAAGACTACAGTATCCCTAAAGTTTATTGTAAATTGTAATTTAGTACTTAAAAAATCATTTCTTTGATTTGAGTCCTCATTAACTGAGAGTTGTCTTTTGTTGTTGGTATATTTTCATGAAATTAAGTTGACATGCACTATTTCTATGTTGAGTTAACTTAAAGAGACATAAGATTATGTCTGTAAAGGTTATTGTAAATTGTAATTTAGTACTTAAAGTATAATTCTTCAATTTAGTCCTTATAAACTAAAAGTTTATCTTTTTTTGGTATATCTTTTTTGAAAATCAATTGAGATGCAATATTTCTAATTAAATTGAATTAACTTAAAAAGACTCTCTCTTCCCTAAGTTTATTATAAAATAAAACTTTAGTACTTAAAGTATTATTTTCTTTCAATTTAGTCCTTATTAACAAAAAGCATATATTTTTTTAGTATATTTTCATAAAATTTAAATGAGATGCATTGTTTCTAAGTTGAATTAACTTAATTAGATGTAAAAGACTCTTTTGTCCCTAATATTTCTTTTGAATTACAATTTAGTACTTAAAGCATCAATTTCTTTCAATTTAGTCCTTATTAACTCAAAGTTTATATATTTTTTGGGTATTTTAACGAAAATTGGTTGAGATGCGCTATAACATCCCTACAATTTATTGTAAATTATAATTTAGTACTTTAACTTTCAATATAGCCCTTATTAACTAAAAGTTTATATCTTTTCAGTATATTTTCTTGAAAATCGGTTAAGACACTATTTCTAAGTTGAATTAATTTAAAGAGACGTAAAAAGATGATTACGTCCTTGAAATGTCTATTTAGTACTAAAAGTATTATTTTCTTTCAATTTAGTTATCCTAAACTAAAAGTAATTTCCATTTTTTTATCTACATTCATGAACTAACCCACTAACAAATGCAAGCAGATTATTCTTTTAAAAATTCGAAACATATAAAAAATTTCACTAAAATGTTTATAGGTGTAAATTATGAAATTTTCACAAATATTCAAAAAAAAAAAAAAACTAATAACGAGAGAAATATAGATTTTAGAAATTATATTTGCCAAACCATAATCATAATTGGTTCTAATAAACCCATAACAATAAACATTTACCCTTGAGAGTCAAAAAAGTTGTTAATAAAAATTATCATAATAAATAATTAAGAATATTTTCACTGGTCAAAAGAGGAGAAAGAAAAGAAAAAAAAAAAACTTTGACAAACAAAGGAAAGGGCGGGATTAAAGTGATAAAAAAATGGTGGGGGAAAACTAAATTATAACGGAATTGTTATTCGCAGTGACGATTTTACTATTTGCAGTAACATTTTTAAGTGAATTGTCTAAAATGCCCTTAAGACTTAAAAAAAATGTTATCATATTAAATAACTCTATAAAAATGTTGGATGACAACCAATAACCTGTACGATATTTTTTGCCTATTTTCACTATTCACCTACAGTAATTCATTTTTTATTCACACGTGTATTCAAATATGGCCGACAGACAAGAGGACGATCCATATTACACGGTAAGTAATAACTGTATTCAATTTTTTAATGAAATTTATTTTTTCTTAATAAAAAATATCTGTCTGCTTTTTGATTTAGACCCGGATCTGCGATTTTCCGGCCGATTTTGGCCGGAACTGTAAAATCCGGCCGAGGAGACTGTCTCCTCGGCCTAATTTTGACCAGAATACTGCCGGTCACCGGTGATATTTTCGGCGGAAGTACTGCTGGAGACCGGCGGTAGTGGTAGGGAAAATACCGCCCGGCGAAGGGCAGTATTTTTCCCCAGGAGGACCTCCAGTAACCTGCGGTACTTTCAGCGAAAATACCACCGGTGACCGGCGTTAGTAGCCGGCGAAATACCGCTTGGCGGACCGCTGTATTTTTAGGCCGACCACCATCGGCGGTGTTCCGACCAAAAGTGCCGCCGAAAGCCGGTGGTCTTTTACCGAAAAAGCCGCCAAGGTGGTAGTTTGCTGCGGAAGACCGCCGGATTCCGTGCGGTCGTTGCTGGAAAAATACCGCCGGCGGTCGGCGGTATTTTTCCAGCTAAAGACCGCCGGTTTCCGGCGGTATTTCCGGTGAAATATTGCCGGATTCTGGCGGTATTTCTGGTGCGGTGTGATGCCTGAAAAAATCGCCGGTTGCGTGTTTTTTTTTTATCGGCGGCGGGCGGTAGTTTTTTCGATTTCTCGGCCAAAAAGGGCCAGATATCCCGCAGGGGGCGAGATTTACGAAATATCCCCCTATGTATGTAGAATTTTGTCACATTCTCACCTGTCGTAGATGAGATTATTCCAAAATTTAATGGTTCCCTCTAAATTTTGGGTTTAAGTATGCTTACCCATCGTTTTGTATTAACAGGATATCCGTTTGGAGAGGGATGACATATTTTCTGACCACACGGAGGTATTTCAAAGGAACGAAGAGTTTAGAAGTAAGGAAGATTTGGTTGCATGAGGTCAAAGCTACAGCATCTGAAAATAATATGACTGCAAAAACTACGTCTTATTCGAAAGCGTTGGGCCTTTTCCTTACAAGAGGGAGAAAAGGGCGAGTTGAGATAGGGTGCGATAGATCAGGAATAGTTAGAGATAAGCCACCCCTACCTGAAGGGAAGAGCAGGCGGAACAATACAAGCAGCAAATTGACAAAATGTCCATTTCACCTTGTGGGACGCAAAATTGCAGGGGAAAATTGGAAGTTAGAGATAAAAAATGGTAATCACAATCGTGAATTACAGCAAGTTCAAAATTGGCATTCATCGCACTCAAAGCTAACCGAAGTGGAGAAGAAGAAGGTTGCAAAAATGTCAAGTATTAATATCAAGCCGAAGCATATATTGGCTCAGTTGCAAGCGGATGATCCGCAAAATGTCAGCCACATAAGACATGTGTACAATGAAGCAGCAAAAGGTAGAAGGGAGGCGAGGGGAGATATGACTAACATGCAGTATTTTTTCAAACTTTTGCACGATCACGAATACTTCTATGCGCACACAGGTGACGATGATAGTAATGCAGTCAGGCACATTTTCTTCGCACACAAGAAGACCCCTTCTCTACTTGGTTTGTTTCTATACGTTTTGTTTATAGATACGACGTACAAGACAAATAGGTATGACATGCCTCTTCTGCAGATAGTGGCTCATGTCCCCACATTTCATTATGTTCATATTGCTTTCGTTTTCATGAGGGACGAGACTAGCTCGAGCTATTTGTGGGCCATGATTCAATTGAGGAATTTATTCCAGGGCAACAAATACCCACATGTGGTCATCACTGATCGGGAGATTGCCATAATGAACGCTGTGGAAACATTATTCCCACATGCTACCCAACTACTGTGCAGGAGACACATTGAAATGTATGTAAAGAAACATGTAGTAGCGGCTGGCAACGACAAAACTACAACGGATGTATTTCTATATCGTTGGGGGCAAGTGATGAAAGCCTTGACATATGAACAGTTCACGGAAGCTGTGGAATATATTGATACTAGATATGGAAATAAATCTAAATTTAGAAATGTGATTCCATACTTAAAAAACACATAGTTGGATCCCCATGCAGACAAGTTTGTATCTTATTGGACGAAATATATAAAGCATTACGGAGGGCGCACAACGAACATGTAAGTTAATTATAGCTTTAATTTATAGTGGTTTATGTTGTATAATTATATGATACTTTATATAATGCTTTATGTGAGAGTTTGATTTTCAATGTTAATTGGCTTTCAGGATTGAGAATGCACATACACAGTTAAAAAAGGCAATTGGAAAGGATAGAAAGGCATTTTCAGGTCTTTTTCAAGGAATTAATATTATGATAGAGGCACACTTTAATAAAATTCGGACTGCAATGGAATCTTCTCACAGTAAAACATATAGGAAGAGCGACTACTTACTGTATAGTAGGCTGAATGTTAGACTGTCTTCTGCTGCTATTACAATGGTCGAAGAAGAATATACAAAAAGAGTTGGCCTCATCGGGAAAGATGGTTCGTTGTGTGGTTGCGAACTCTGAACAAGTTGCGGCTTGCCATGTGCATGTGAGATGCAACAGTTGGTGCGAGCATATCGTCCAATTGATCCTGTCGATGTGGACCCCTTCTGGAAGACGCTGAACTTGGGAGATAATGATATTCCGAAAACTGCAGAGGCAAGGCAAAGCGCTGAAGGGCGACTACATGAAATGTTTGTTGAGACCATTGTGCGTCCAAGCGCTGACATATACAGGGTGATGGGTGCCGTGCATGCAGCTCTTCATCCAAAACTGTTGATTTAGCTAAGCCGGTAAGTAGGCCACACAGGGGACGGCCGAGACACAATCCGACCCAGCGAGATCTATCAGGGTACGAGCATGCCGATAGGAATGCATTACAACGAGGTGCATATATTACTTTTCTTGTACAGATCATTATGATTAATTACTTGTCGATATACTAAATTTAATATCAGTTGCAATCGCAGGTCGGAGATCCACATTAGGACAGAGGAGAAGAAGGGTTGTGAGGCCCCAAGCTTCTGAATGGCCTTTCGACATGCCCCTATTTCTGAAGCAGTTCGTGTTCAACTACATTACCGAGCACGTTAATGTGAAGGCCGATGGACATTGTGGTTTTAGAGTAATTTCTTATTTCGTACACGATGCAGATGAGGAATATTGGCATCAAAGTGCGCAGAGACCTGCGCGAAGAACTGCAGGATCAATCTACCCTTTGGTGACACGTTCTTGGGCCAGTAGACTACGAGTTAGCATGCATGGTGATAGAATGTTATGTAGTTTTGGCCTTAAGATGCATTTTGGTTTGATTCTCATATTTTTGGATTACTTGTCGCCACGAAGTATTAGAGGGTTTTTACATTATGTGACCTGCAGAGTAATACTTTCATTCCCATTGAGTGGCGGGGGGCCGGCGTATCTAATGATCCAATTAGTTTCATCAAAATGGGTCTTATAAGATAGAATTATTTCATTGCTTTGTTAACTACAGGGGAGGTCTTGCTACCCCCAATCTATCCAACGTAGAGAAACAGGGCCTCAGGACAAATGCAGAGTTGGAAAACTCACCTAGATCACCGATTTGTTGAATTTATTAATAAATCTATTGTTGAGTGTTAGTATTACATGTTTTTCTTATCCAATAGTTTCCCAATATAAGTAAGTATCTTATATGTAAGTTTCATTTGTAATTAATTTTAACATTATTGAATGCAAATACAATACATATATAGCAACCCAAATGATGTAGTACTTAATGCACTACATCAAAAAGTATATATACGACATCACAATAATTTAGAAATGGAGATGATATAAATTTTTCATAATATTAATCAATATCTTTAGCCAATAACATAGCACAGATGATTTTGCTGCAAGTTATTCTAGTGCGGGCATCAAATCTTCCAAATGTATAGCCACCTCCTCTATGGTCCTCTCCCTCACGTTGACGGAATGCCTTGTCCGGGGATGAGCTAGATACATTTTGCTAGCTATATATTGCAGACGCTACATTTGACAGAAAAATGCAAGTTATGTAAACAAATAGTGACATAAAAATAATAAATGTACATAAATACACAGGAATCACATTTACGTACCGCAACCGTTGGTAGCAGCCTAGGGTCCGATGGCTCTTCCACTTCCATGTCGTCCGGACTAACACAAACGTGCAATTGTGCCTGGAAGTAGTCGAGGTACTCAGGGCACGCCTGATCGGCCCATTGAGCCTTCTTCAGCCCCTTTAACATCCTACTCTTGTACATTTTCCAAGCCATAAAATCTAGATTGTACACGCACAAATACTTACGAATTTCAAGGCCTCTGTTACAGTTCTTTGGCTCAGAAACCCTATCTGGGATCAACTGCGCGTATCCAAATTGTCGCATGAACCGATCAGGCATATAGGGCTCTATGATCGAAGGGGAATAAATAAGCCCCTGAACAATGTGATTGGTGCACGCGTGCAGGCTTTGGCCCAAAAGGAAGCCAATTTACCTAGTTTATTTGCAAGAACGTTAGTGATTAATCGGCCAATTAGGATATGACACTAATTAACTGTACGGCATTTAAATGATATAAAAATATGGATTATTACCTCATTAGATTTTAATGTATCTAGGGCGCGGCGGTAGGACAGCAAATCCCGTTTAGGCTCACGCTTCCGCCCAGTTTCGATGTGCCACTTCGTTGCAGCAGGCACGGAAACATCCCATGCTCTCATCTCTGGAGGACTAAACATTGGGAAGTACTCGTATATCCAACTCTGTTTGTATGAAGAAAAAAAAATTTAATAATGTTAATGAACCAGTATAAAGTATAATAATTTATAATTGATTCGAACAAACCTGCAATAATGTCAGACACCCGCCTAATTGGGCACCGTCCACCCTAGAGGCCCTTCCAAGATTGCGATAAATGTTGGCCAAGCAAGCTCCTCCCCAAGATAGTCCGCTTACTTTATCTACGTCGCGGAGGAAAGACAGAAAATGTCCAAGCACGTGGGTTTTCTTCTTATCAATGAATAGGATATTTCCAACCAACCATAACAAATACCCTGAGGCAGAATTGTCGGGGTCCACATGTCCACTGACACAATGGGCACGAAGAGAGACATTTTCACACTTGCAAAATCTCGCTCCCCGAACTCCTCTTCCTCTATCCCCAGCATTTCTAAAAACAGTTCCTTCATTTCTGATGGCTTAATTTTCCAATGAAGTGGAAATTCATCAATCGAAATTCCCAATACGTAGGCCACATCGTGAGAGTGATACTCATTTTTCCAAAAAGCATATGGAATGAATTGGTCTCCGGATGCCATGTCTCAACAAAGGCACTGAGGAGCGCGGAGTCTAACTCTGGATGCATGCACCAGACCAAATGTCCCAACCCGGACCGTTCCACTATACTTTTCTTCTCTTCGGCATCAAATTTTGATTGTCCTCTTCTCCCGACCATGATTCATCTTATTCTACTGGAGGACTGGGTTGAAGGGAAATTATTAACAAGGCTCATCTACTTTCTTTAGTAATTAGAAGTGAGAGAGAGTTAAAGAAAATAAATATATGAAAAAAAACAGAGCATCAAGAAATCACATAATTTTATCTTCATTGTGCGAGAGAATGGACATAGAGAGGGATGGAGACACAGATATGGAACTCCTTGAAATATTGGAGAGAAAACGTGAATGGAAGAAAAAAGAAAGAGATAAAGGAGAGAATAAGATATTGAGGGAGAAGGATCCGATAGGAAAAGAAAACAGAAAACTTATCATTAAGGGCAGTTTGGTAATGATACAAAATATTTATTCTGTATGCTAAAAAGTGCTCTTGTAATAACACTAGCCTTATCCAATTATCCAGAACATACAAGCAGTAAAACACAAAAAGTGACCGTTTTAAACTTTAACAATCAGTCAATCACAAAGTTTTTTTTTCAAAATAATAGTCCAAAATAACAATCGGTCAATATATTATATATAGGGAAAATTCTTTTAAAGGGCGTAGTAGGATTCAAAATTCCTTAAAAGAGCGTAAAAGTTTTGTAATTCTTATAAAGGGCATAAATTTCTTCTAATAATTTAATGAATTTGTAAATAACTATTTTGCCCTCTTTCTTTCTTTTTTTATTTTTCCTATTCAAGTCTTCTCTCCCTGCTCTTTTTTCCCCCGAAAAATCCTCCCATGTTCAATTTTAAGCTAACTTCCTCTCTTCCATGAGTTTAATGTAGAAAGTAAAAAGTTTTTTCATCCACGCAAAAGTTTCAATATACGTTTGAGTATTGCAAAATATACTTTCACACTCGATGCAATGATTCAAAATCTAGAGGCTGATGGTTTCTCCACCCCAATACAGACTAGAAGGGCCTCCTCTACCTCAGCCTTCTCGCCCTAGTATGCCTTCCCCGCCTGGTGGTGTGTATGGCCCTCCTCGTCCGGGAATGCCCCATCCTAATGGCCCTCCTCAAAACCAGTAGTAGTAGAAGAACTTGAATTATAAGGATGTCTTAATTTGGTGCTGAAATGCGGTGGAGATTCAAGTGACTATCGGGATAGGTTAACGAATATTTTATCCTTAAATAAGAGGCTTCCTTCCTCTTATTTGTTCAGGCACAACTTTCTTGTCTACTGACTTTAACTTGCAATATACACTCCAGATTCCATTGCTATGAATACCTCAAAACTCAAAATCATAAGTCATGGCCAAACCATTATCTCGCAGATAGACATCTCCTGCCATGTTGCGGTGTCTTTGTAAATTATTCCTTTATAGGCAAGTGACAAAAGAGCCAAAAAATAGAAAGCCCGACCAACATTAATCAAACCTCAAAAACAAAATCCATGGCCAAAGGAAGCATTGTTTCACCACTCTGGCAATCCCACTTCACATGATCTCTTCTCTTAATATTTCGCACTCGGTGTCAAATTCCGATGAACTTTCAAATTGAACCAGAAAACCCCATCTCTCGACGAGGATGACTCCGATTCATAAGCATCATCAGAAAATTTGCCGCTGGTGATAAAAATTTTAGTTTATTTTCTGATCAAGTCCGTCATTAGGTTACAATCGTCTTTCAATCAGTTGTGGAGTGCTAAGTTGTTTCTTTTCTTTCTATATCATATACGAACTAAGAAGGAATACAAACATGATCCAAAGGCAACATGCCAATTTCGGAAATTTTCCATAAAATTTCAGTGCCTCCATATGGACAATCTGACCAATGAATACAAGTTAATTTTCCTTTCATTTTCCAATCGATTAGAAATTGGAAATTCTGCTAGAACATGGATTTGTGGGTTAAAACTCAAATAATTTGGTTTGAATGGAAGAATTCATATTTTCTAGATTAAACTCATAGAACATAGAGTGGGGAAGACG
This sequence comes from Leptodermis oblonga, assembly GCA_016801395.1. Classification (NCBI taxonomy): domain Eukaryota; kingdom Viridiplantae; phylum Streptophyta; class Magnoliopsida; order Gentianales; family Rubiaceae; genus Leptodermis; species Leptodermis oblonga. The sequence goes on along the minus strand of CM028756.1, from coordinate 11,399,009 downwards.
TCTACTTGAACAGGGAGATGATAATGAGAAAGAAGAAGGGTAAAATAGTTATTTACAAATTCAATAAATTATTAAAAGTAATTATGTACCCTTTATAAGAATTACAAAACTTTTATGCTTTTTTAAGGAATTTTGAATTTTAATATGCCCTTTAAGAGAATTTTCCCTTATATATATATATATATATATATATTCTATCTATATGTAAAAAGACAATTCCTTCTATTATACTTGCCTAAAATACTGCCATGTGGCAGGTGACACAGCATCTTAATCAGCAAGTTATTGACTACATGGAAGCGGCAAAGAATTTATTAAATGGAAGCCAGAGTGGCAAAGAATTTATTAATTAAATCTGATGTAATCTCTTTCTCAAATAACACAGCCGATTTCTTTGACTTCCTCCTCCATTCTTCTTATTCAATTTTTTACGTTTCCGTCAATGTAGTGGAAGAAAAAATGACAAAAATATTACTCTGTAATTAACATGGTTTGCCCCTTGAGTTCCAACAAACAACTATGGCACCACAATTGTTGATAATCGAAACGAATTATTCATCCGAGGCTCAAGTTTGAGGCTCAGGCAAGGTTTTTCTCAACGCACCATGATCACTATGGACAATAGAGAAGCCCTCTTTGTGGGGAAGGCCGACGGCGGCAGGAGGATGAAGACAATGGATATATTAAAATATTATGGTAACTGTAAAAGTGGACTTCATGACTACGCTCAGTTACCTATTCTTCCTTATAAGCTATCCCACTAATTGAGACAATTATGGTATCTAATTGATTGACCATGATATTGGATGATTATGATTGATTGAGGAAAATCAGGGAGAATTATAAGTTGATTATATTTGATTACGATTGACCTCTGATGGGATAGGTCACAATTATATATACGTATCTCCCTAGTCCCTCTCTCCACTCAACCAACGTACGTAGTGTGCACCCATCAGCATACACACGACTATAGTGAGAGAGAGTTTGGAGAGGGAAGACCGGAGACTTCGTACGTGACTCTATCAACACTCTGATAACATCAATGGCTCAAGGTAATATCTTACTTCGTATTTACAAATTATAGCCAAAGATCCCCTCATGAATTCTAACATGTGTTATCAGAGCCAGGTTAAGGTTATAATCTGTAAATCAATTTATGAATTGTATATCGATGGATGCCTTTGTCGATTTTATAATTTTAATCTTTGGATTCCGATATAACTCATTGATTTCTCTACGGTTTGACAAGAATCAATGGGTTTAAATTTTATGGATTTAAGTTGATATGAGTTTTATTGATTTTATAATATCGATTCATGTGGAGTATTTAATTAATTGATGACTTATGGACGGATTTGGTTTACATGAACGGATCACAATTTTGTGAAGTCTTTGTAAATCAATTAAACATGATAAAGTAATTGATTTGTGACCATTCATCATTAGTATTACCCAAATCCGACGTCATAAAGGAAAATTTGGTTCAGTATTTGACTAAAACTTAAAGCATTTGTTAAGCTTCGTTCCGCTGTTTTCTGCTGCCTTCCTAACCAAAGTATCAAAGAAGTCTTTTAAGGACTTGTGCTGTTTTGGTCAAAATTTACTGTGTTGATTAAGGCCAGACTGGAACTTGTATACCAGTTCTATGACAACCCAATTTAGTTGATTATAATTTGATTTACTGCTGCTGGAGCTCTTTGATATCTAGTAGTACTCTTCAGTAAATTTAATTTTTATTTATTTATTTATTTTTGCTTGTTTTGATGTATAATTTGTTATATGCTAAATGTACACTTAATTGGAAATATTATTTTCCAATATGTAAGTTACGTGTACCTAATGAGATCAGCATAACTGGGCTGGTTCTAAGTTGAAAATTATTTTAAATCATCATGAACAATATTTCTATGATTATGTCCTCAAGGATTATTGTACATATCATTGGATCTTTTAAAATAAAGCAAACAGTGACTTCGGGACACTATTTTCTAATTTTGAGAACAAGATCATCATCCTTAATGGTTCTGGTTTCCCTGGTTATTTTATTAAATCATATTTAAGTCTATTATTGATTCTCTAAATGTATGCCCGTGAATGTTTATGTCATATCTTTAATTTTGAAAACATTATGTAAATTCATTTTTTTTCTACTGCCTAATGTTTGCTATAATTATTGGGCATTGCCAAAGCACCCTGATAATATATGATCAAATCACATAATGTTTAGTGATTATATATATAAGGTAGAAAAATTAGCAATTTTCGTCAATAGTTCAATTGATTGACAATTACTGAAATTGAGCTCACATAATTGTAAAAGTTGAGCACTAAAGCAATTAAGCTCTATGAACATTAAAATTAACTAATTAGTTTTCACCAAAGTGAGCTAATTATAACGTTCATTGGGTTAATTATGATTATTTATTATGAGTATAGAATTAAAATTTGCCCAAAGATCTTTATATCTTTTATTTCGATACTCATAAGGAGTTACTATAATACCTAAAGGAAATATAGTTTCTCCACTTTACGAAAAATAAGTGAACTACTTAATTGTAATGTTCATTGGGCTATTTATTATTATGAATATAGAATTAAAAGTTGCCCAAAGGTATTTTATTTCTATATTCATAAGGAGTCATTGTATTACCCAAAGAAAATATAATACCTCCATTGGTTGCCCAAAAATAAGTGAATGATGTCTCTCAGTTATTTAGTAAATCTATAGCATGTCGTTATTCAAACCCAAAGGTGGAATGCGATGATGCACTTGATTTATCTCTTAGGTTAATGATGTCAACTTTAAAGATTTAGTTGACTATATTATGAAATTCTTTAATGTTCTTTGCAGCTGGGACCAATTAAACTGTATATCCCAGATTTTAGTATGCAAATAATTATTTAATTCACATAAATCATTGTAATTAAAGTAATTATGATGTGAAAGGAATATTAAGGAGTTTTAGTCACCACAATGATTTGTTGGCATATTAACAAATTTTTTAATATTTTCCTTGTGAATTCCCTATAAAAGTAATTTTAGTCACTTGAATTTTTTAGTGATTAAAAACAAATGAAATGAGGGAAAAATAAAATTTAATAATTATGTCAACATAATTGTATTGGTTGGCATTTAAAGGTTGATGGATGCCTTAAATAAAAGTGTATCATATATTTGAGAGTAGCAAAAGCACCTCAAGTATGTGGTGTAAATTATTTTCTTGGTCACATTATTGATTGTCGGTGATAAATTTAAAGAAAATAAATCAACATTACGACGAGTTGATTTATTCAAGAAATAATATATTTTTGTGTACTTAAAATTAGCCAAAGCAGTTTAAAGCAAATTATTTCTACTATTTTATCACATTACTAGTAATCAAGAAAAGCTTATAGTATACCATATCAAGGCATGTGTACAACATATGTAATTAATTTAATAAGTTAATTGTCGGCCCCAAAGGGAGGCAATTATCTTTATTAAATTAATTTGAAAGTGGGGAGTTAAACATTAACTTGGAAAGCCTTCCTATACAAAGGTATGGGCTATTTATGTCATTTAATGTTTAATTTTTCATAGCATCAATATTTGTATAAATTACCATTCGAGTATTATTTGATTACTTGATAATTCATTCACTATTCCAATGATTATTGATAGTTTACTAGATTGTTTGGATAATTCTTCCTTGATGTTTGGGTGCAATTGACCAATGATAAGTGAATATTTACATTCACCTCCATGGAATTCTAGTTTGACACTAGAAATTAAAGAATTGTGAATAATTTAAAGAATTTAAAATAAATCTCATAGTTGAAGTAGAGATTTTAAACCTTTTTATGGTACATATTTTCAGTTTTCTCATGACAGTTTATGTTTTGACCATTTCAGCTTTCTTAAATTACATATTAAGTTTTATGGTTAATCATGATTTCTTTAACCATGTGTGTTTAAGAAATTAAAGGTGTCAAAAGTTAGAGAAATTGAAAAAGAAGACACTTTAATAGCTTGTAGTGTCTCATTAAAGTAATATGTCATATGATAAAGCATTAAAGACTACATGAAGTGGACAAAAATAAAAATGTTTTTGAGCATAGAAGTCGAAGAAGACTACTTTTCCTCTATTGTAAGAAATATTTAAGAGAAAATCAAAATTAAAGGGTCTTAGTGAATTGATTTTGGATCACAATTCACGTTTTTGTATAATTAAAGAAACTCGTAACAAGTGAATAAAACATCTCATAAAGTAAATTTGAGATATTCACTTATTTTTTAAATATGAGTTATATTGCTTAATTTATAAATAAAATTAGTAAATTATACATTTACTAATTGTTTACTAGATTATACTACAAACATCATATTAAAAAGTTGAATATACCAAATGAGTTTTCTTTTATCTAAACGATGTCATTTTCTATCTTATTTTGAATAGTTTAAAATATGTCGATTGTTTATTCAAATTTACACTTCTCATATTTTGTTTGAGAATAAAGAATGGTTTTAAAATCTCAAACAAGTGTGGGGGGGAGGGGGGGGGGGGGGGGGAGAATAAGAAGTGATGAAAGGTAGAAAATATAATTGAACTTACTTAATATATGTTTCATCCCCACTCATTGAATAATTATTGATAAAAAAATCACTTACTTGTGATTGCTATTGATGAATTGGTAATGAAGCATTAATTGTGTGTATCTTGATCCATATCACATCAAACAATGAAATCATTGAGTGTAGTTTTTAATGATATGTTTCTTCTCATTGTTGTTTAAAACAACAATTAATTTGAAGTGGGTTGAAACTATATTTAGGATACTTACACATTAAGATGCAATGATTCAGTGCTTTAACAGTTGATTTGTGGATGGATCAAGAATTTGTTAAAATTTTCACTGCTCGAATTTTAAATAATGAATGTGAAAATTTTTGACAATCTCTGTTTTGAGAAATTACATTCACTATTTGTTATCTCACTTATCCAATTACTTTGAATAGTGAGAGTTTATGACTTCTAGTAAACATGGCTTATGAAATTATAATAGATTGAACATACAAATGTTCTTGCACAATTTTTACAGACCTATCACTGACAACTTGCTGATTATGATTAGAGCTAACTAAGTATGTGAAATGATTTATCTGATGGGATGTTTTGGCAATTGATAATATATTAATTTTGGATAAAATATATTATCTATATGAATTTTCAACTCCCATTTATGGTAAATAAATTTAACGATGTAATTTCTTTTCTTCATTTTGTCAAGAAGAATATTATTGTGAATTTTATATACATTAAGCTTAGTTGGAGTACAATATTCTTAAGTCTATATATTGTGTATATTAAAGTTTCTAGTAAACTATGTGTTAGTTGATGTGTGCAACTTTATTAAGGTGAACAAATTAGTTATGTTCACATTATGTATTGGAATAACTATTTTGATGCTATGACTTATGAATGTTTGGTTTGGATCTGAAATGTTAATTTTATACTGATGGTTTGACTTGAATATTCTTCATTATGAAGTAGAGGAATAGTGGGAGTTAAAAACCAATAAATGAATATTAAGAAAGATGGCAAACGATAGCAACGAGTCAATAAAGTATATGAGTATAAAGTTATGATGATCTTTTGCCGGCATAATTGTTTCGATCATATAACTCATATTCAACTTATTAGCTATTATGAGTTTGGCTATCATACATGGCTATCTAATAATGAATCTCTTGGTTTCCAAACCAGAATGCATTATGAAGTTTTCGCTGCTCTTGTCTAATCGAGAACAACAAGTGCTTAAATGAAATAAAGCGCATAAGTGAATGTTGTTCAAAAGAAAATTTATATTTTAACGGGTGTCCATAGAGCATATATAAGAGTCGACTTTATGTTTGACCCATTAAAGAATGGCGCTAAACAAATTTTGGAACATGATGATTCCATGAGGTCTTATTGATTAAGTGATTGCGCTCTTATGTTTGGACACATCATAGAAATATTAAACTTCTGTTTGTGCACATAATTGTTATTTTTTCGTAACAGGATTTAATGTTTGGACCACAAATGAACATTTTGTTGTTAGTTCATTTTCCCTCATTAAATTTATCTATATTTAGTTGCTAAAATTGTGATACATGGAAGGGAGCATGTTGGTAGAGACATACAACCGCCATGATCCATTTTAGTAACGATGTAGGATAAATATACAATTATTGTGGCCACATTACTGAAACTCATCCATTTACGTGGTCATTTGTCCAAGTGGGAGAATGTTAAAATATTATGGTAACTGTAAAAGTGGACTTCATAACTATACTCAGTTACCTATCCTTCCTTATAAGCTATCCCACTAATTGAGACAATTATGGTATCTAATTGATTGACCATGATGTTGGATGATTATGATTGATTGAGGAAATCAGGGAGAATTATGAGTTGATTATAATTAATTACGATTGACCTCTGATGGGATAGGTCACAATTATATATACGTATCTCCCCGGTCCTTCTCTCCACTCAACCAACGTACGTAGTGTGCACCCATCAGCATACACACGACTATAGTGAGAGAGAGTTTGGAGAGGGAAGACCGGAGACTTCGTACGTGACTCTGTCAACACTCCGACAATATTAATGGCTCAAGGTAATATCTTACTTCGTATTTACAAATTATAGCCAAAGATCCCCTCGTGAATTCTAACAGGATATTCATCGGAAAGAGTTGGACGGTGGCAATGGATCTTATTGTGGTGGATCCAGAAGAGGAACTGCACACATTAATATTCCATTAAATTTCACATCCTGTTCTTATTTTTGGGAAAGAACAGCCATGGATTTTCTTCTTGTTCCAGGTTATTTTGTTTCTGTCTGCATCTTTTTATTTTTTACCTTTATTTGTATGTCTTGTGTTGAATTGAGTTAATCAGATAGTTTGATTCAGATAATTAATCTGTAATCTTCATTTTCTTTATAGTGTTTTGTTTTTATATGAATTCTTATTTGGCTATAAGCAGAGGCAGATTTACAACGTGCCCTTAGTGGCTCTGCGCCCCTTGTGTATATTTAATATAATTTTTTAAAAATTTATTAAATTAACCTAACGTGCCCCCACTAGTTTTTTGAATTATTAATAAAACATAAGTAATACATAACATATAGCTACTTATATTAAGGTTATGATTAATTTTTCCCCTAAAGTATTATTAAGATTCACAACACATAGTTAAACTGTATTAAGATTATGTTTTTTGTTTTTTTTTTTCTGGAGTATTAGTAATATTGATATTGATTAAAACTAAAATTACATTCAAAGTGAAAATCTAAAGAATTACTAAACAATTTTTTAATTAATTTTCTTTTATTATTGTGCCCCCACTGGCTATAAGGTAAATAAGTTTGCTTGCTGGATATTGATTTCTCTCTTCTAATGGTGGTTTGGAGTTTGGAAATCGATTGTTTTGGAAGAATAGATTGGCCAACCACCAAAGGCTAACAAATCCCACAAGCCTCCTGCTAGCTATATAGGACTTTGTTTACTTTGTTATCGCGTAGGAACTCTTTGTCGAAATCCAATCTTTGTAATCTCCAAGCCTCCTGCTAAGCTAGCTGTAATTGTTTAGTTCTGACTATATAAGGTTACTTCTGAAATCTTGCATATCCTTTCAAAGTATTTTAATGAAATTACTAGAGGTACAACTTAAAAGGCAATGCTGGTTTATATCACTAATCATACATGAATTATTTTTCTATAAATTTGCTGATCCATATTGTTGACAATTGTACTTCATTTACAAGTGGAGTTTTTTTTTTACGGCAATAAGGTAAATCATGTGAATTATTTTGGCGTTCCTTTTACCATTGTCATCAATATTTCCCTGATCTCAATACACTCTCGTTTATCATGGCTCTAAATCTGTTCTTTGGGATGTGTAGGTGGGTGAACTCACTTTTTTATTGACCTTTGACTTGGGTTCGCTAAAGAATATTGTCAGTGAAAATGTATCAAGAGACCGTGGCTTTAGAGCGCTCAATGCGGCAACCTACCCTACGTTGAATAAATGTCAGGTTATATTTATGCTCAATTGCTTTGCTCATTTTTGTCTCTGGTTGAAGGGATCTGCTTGAATTATGCCTCTGTAACAGCTTATGTATAATAGCCTAGATAAATACATTATTTTCATTTTATCTTTCTATGTTCCTGAATGACAATGATATTTTTGTTTGGGAAACATTTAGTATGTAGCTTCTCTGCCTCACAACTATGCGCAACTCCTTACATACGTGAGCCTTTTTCAATTTCTCTAATAGGCCGGTTCTTGGGACCATTTGCCTCCTGTTTGTTTTGTCTACTCAACTTGCACCAATCCTTGGCTTCCTAATGCTTACTGTCAAAGATTTTGCTTGTAAAATTTCTAGAAATTTTGCTTCTTGTGTTCTTTTGGGTCTGACATTAATGAGGAGCTTGCTTATGCTTTACAAAAAATAAATGAGGGAAAAGAAAACGGATGATAAAGAGTTTGAAATTTTTTTTGCCAAAGGCTCTTGAAGTAAAACGCAATATATGGATGTGACATATAGAAACTCTTTGAAATCATCTGGTAATATTCGTTGTCTTGGTGGGTTTGGTCACATTTATCCTAAAGGTATGTAGAATATGGAGACATTTGTAGCCATTATCCAATTATTTCCATAGAATAAAACTACTTTTTTGTTGATAGTGAACATTTTTTATCGTCATGTATCACAACATAATTAGGTTTCAGTGGTAGTTCTCATGTTCAATGACTTGAAATGCAGAGTCTTTAAGGAAACTCCATGTTTCTGATTTGCTGTTTGGAGATACTCCCTTTTCAAATTCTCAAAAGTTTGAACTAACTTCATTTTTTCCCATCGCTTTATTTACCCTTTCACTTGTTTGCCTTTGAAATATGAGATTGTGAGCACCCTTTTCCCTATAGTTCTTGATAATGTGAGAAGAATTATAGGATATAGGAAGAAATGGTGATTGTTCTTTTCTTTATTCCTACAGGTGTTTACTTCTCTTCTCCATTGATTATGCATCTTTTTCTCTAGCTTATTGCTTTTTGCATTCATCTTAATTTGTATTTTCCTTTTTAGTACCTAATTAATTTGGTCTTCCTTCTGAAAGAAATAGTAGTTGGGGAATTTGGTGTTGGTGCCACTTCTTCTTGGGTCAAGGTTGTTCACCCTTTCTTTTCTTAATTCTTTATAAAAATTTAGGTTATTTTGCACATGTGGCAGCGATTATGTCATTTACACTGATTTGAACTGCTATCATGGTCAATGTATGAATCTGTAGAGCTTTTTTCATTCACAAAATATGGGACTTGGGCTGGCATTTGGAGGAAATGGTGAAGAATGAGGATGTTTAGAGGTCAAATGAAAATTGAGTATAGGCAGGTTTCTTCATCAAGTGAAAGGCGATAATGCATAGGTCCCTTGCAGTCATGTTGATTGGGATGAGAGTTTCCAGAAAATGTCAGGTTTTATAGTATATACGACTGTTATTGTTGACAATTTCAAACTACACTATATTTTCTCTCATATGTTAAACTAGAAGCAATTTGTAGATTACTAACTTGAATGATGCATCTTTCTACAGCCTTAGGCACTTGGCTTTCAGCAATTGAAATTGGCTAACCTAATGTGATGTTGCGCTAAAGAATTGAAGAAATTTGCATGTGCAGAATTGTTTATTTGTTCCAGGTTATCAAAGTGTGTCAATCCACAAGATGATAACTATATTTATAATAATGAACAAAAAAAAAAAAAACTCAACCAAACAATAAACTGGGCCATCATCGCGCCTTGCACGACCTGGCAATTAGAGGTGGCAATTGGGAGGGAAAGGGAAGGAATTGGAAAGGAAATTAATGGGAGGGAAATTATTCGGAAGGGATAGTTAATTACCCATCTAATTTAAATGATAGGAGGGATTGGGAGAGAATGGAATTGGAATTTCCCATTACCCATTGGGAATTAAATTATTGGGATCCCATTTGAGTCCCATTTTAATTCCTACTAATTACCCAAATCAAAATTAATTGCTTTTCTTTTACCATAGTTAATGTTATATTATTATTTGTAATTTTAATTATTAATTATTTTTAATAAATCATTTAAACTATATATTTTTCATTTAAAATTATGCACACAATACGTATATAAATACACACATACATATTAAATAAAATATATATATATATTCATATTTAGCTTATATATATACATATATTTATATATAAATATATATGCGTGTAATGTATGTTACGCACATACATTACATGCAAATATATAAATCGGCAAATACTTCAAAACCCCCCTGTGGTTTTCGAAAGTTACACCCTCCCCCCCTCCCCCCCCTCTGGTACATAAAAAAGCTACTCATCACTCCCCATGCTTTTAGAAAGTTACTCATCACTCCTTCCGTGCTTTTTTTTACTCTGTGAAGTGACATAAATGACCAATTTACCCTCACATTAACTCTCAAACTACCCAAAACTTGAAAACGGAAGATGAAGAAGTTAATGGTTTTTGAAAAAAAAACTTTTTTTTTTGGTAATTTGGGTAGTTTGAGGGTTAATGTGAGCGTAAATTAGTCATTTATGTCACTTTACAGAGTACGAAAAAAGCATCGATAGGGTAATGAGTAGATTTTTTTTGTACAGGGGGGTGATGTGTAACTTTGGAAAAGCACCGGGGGGGGGGGGGGGGGGGGGTGATGAATAGCTTTTTCTTGTACATGGGTGATGTGTAACTTTCGAAAACCACATGGGAGTTTTGAGGTGTTTGCCCTATATAATTATATGTATATAGGCTATATATGTATGTGCATACAGTGGGTGTTCAAAAATTATATTTTTTAAATAAAATGAGTAAAATTATTTTATTTTTAATTTTTAAAAGTAGAAAATTAAAACTAAAATTTGAAAAAATGAACAAATAAAAAAATTGGGTTTGGAGCCTGGTGGAAAACCGAAAGGGGTTAGAGAATTTATTTTTATTTTTGGTTTTGGGGGGTGGGGGTGGGGGTGGGGGGTGGAGGATGGGGGTGTGTGTGTGTGTGTGTTGGTGGGGGTGGGTGGGGTTTGGACGGACGTGGGTGCTGGGGGGAAATCAATCGGGAGGAGAGGGGGTGGGGGAGGGGAGTGGGAGCTGGGGGAATGATAGGGTGGGTACGGGTTTTTTTTTGTTGTTGTGGTAGTTTATAGATATTACCATGTGCAGTGGGGATTAAAAATTTTGTGTAGTTTTTTTTAAAAAAAATTATTAAAGTGGGTCAATTAGGATCGCGATTGAACCGACCCTAAGTAGATCCGGACCGAACTGCTCCTCTAGGGACATGGCCCGAATCTGACCCGAACCTCATGGTTCGGCCCAAGTTGGTCCGGATAATAAGATTGAACACCCCTACTTACCGAGAATAAAAAAAAAAAATTTTAAAAAAAGAGTTAAATTAAGAGAGTTAATATATAAGTCAAAGAGAAAATAAGAGTAGAGAGAAAAATTATGACCGGAGAACTTACTAGATATATAAAGATGAAAAAATAATTTAGATGAAAAGATATGTAGAGAGAGAAAGAAAATTGAATGAGTAGATAAAGAAATTTGAAACAATGACATAGAAAAAGAAAACAACAATAATATTAAAACAGAAAGATAAATTAAAAGAATTATTTTATAAAAAAAATGAAAAAAGGGAAATTACGGGAAATAAAATGGGTTCCCATTTAATACCCAAAATATGTTCCCGTTGGGTCCCAATGGGAACCCATTCCCTCCCATCAAATTCCATGCCTCACTATTTTCCCTCCCATTTGTACTCAATGGGGATTTTTATTGGGAATTTTCCTCCCAATAAATAGGGTCCCATTGGGTGCCCAACGAGAATGAAAAATATTGCCACCTCTACTGGCAATGCTAGTGTGTGTGTGTGTGTGTGTATATTATCTTATTTAGCTTATTCTGGTCCTTTATTTGGATTGAGACTCCAATCCAGTCCAAACCATTTAAGAATTCGGGTGCAGGCATTCACCTTGTCTGAAAACCAAATAAACCAATCCGTTTAAGTTACATGGTTTATATTAGCCGGCTTATTTGGATTGGCCGTTTAATGAACACCCATAGAAGGAAGAAGAGTAAAAAAAATTTTCTTCTTTTCTATAGCATTTAAAAGAAAAATTAGAAGAAAAAACGGAAAGAGAGATAAACGCACGTAGCAGCATGCAGCATGCCTGAAGAAAGGCAAATGTTTTGTTTGAAAAATAGATGAAAAGGATTGAAAATTTTTAAACGGACCAAAGCTTATTTTCTCCCTCCTTTCTTTACATTTAAGGACTTGCCTTTGTAATAATTAATTTTCTTTCTTGTTTTCATTTTCAGTTTCTCTTTTAATGCTCTTTACTGTATTTATTATATTAACCAATAGTAGTTGATTTAGAAGTTAGTTTATCTTTTCCAATATTTATATTTTTTATTAAATGTATGTTTAAATTTGTGATTAATAAATCAATTTTGGTTATGTGAGTTGAATTGAAATTGATATTTTGCTAATTTTTGTTGTTAGTTTGAGCATAAATTAGTTTTGGGGTTTGAATTACGGATTTATAAATTATAATTGAAAAACTAGAGATTTAAAATTTAGATAATTAATATTGAATAAGAATTTACACTAGAAATTTCAAAATTTGTTAAAAATTTACATATTGAAAATAGCATATTGGAAAAAGAAAATTGCGCATGTTAGCAATTAAGACACAACTTTTGTTAAATCAATGGCAAGGCAGTGGGCCACTTAATTGTATTAAAAAAAAAAAAGAGAAGCAAACCAAGTAGATACTAATCACCCATATTTATACTAATTACTTATTTTCAGGAACATATTAGTTTTCTTATTTATTTTTGTTTCCAAATTGTCTTTGGGTGTTTTGCCTCTATGCATTCTCTTGAGACTTGAATAATAGTCATTCAGTGTAGACATTAGTCCATTTTTATTTGTTAGAATTTGTTAATTGTATGTTTACATTTATATATTATTAAATCAGTTCTCCTTGTTTGAAAAATGAGATTTATACTTGTCTTATTAATTCTTATTTTTTAATTTGAAATGAAATGAATGATTTTAGTAATTGGATTTAAATAAAATACATATTTTAAATTTTGGTTAGAAACTTTGAACATGAGTTTATAACAGAAACAAATTCAAATAGGGATTTAAAAGATTGTAATTAGGAAATTAAGGATTCTAAATTTATATTAGGAATTTTAGATGTGAATTTACATTATAGGTTAAAAAATTCAACGAAGTATTTTGAATTTATTCGAAATTTTAGATATTATATTATTATAATAAGAGATTTAAATTATAATTCAAGATTAAGCTAATTTTTTAATTAATTCTAATTCTTTAGTTTCTGATTAATATTGTCGCTTACAAAATATTATTGTATTAAATTTTATAAAAATTTTGATACTCACATTGTAATTTCTTATCTTGAAACCTAATCACTACAATGAGCATATTAACATGATACATTTAAAAAAAATATTTAGTACACATTTAAGTAATTTGTTTAATACTAATAAAACTAAAAATTATTATTTAATGCAACAATTGTTATAATAGTAAATTATATGTTTAGACAATACCAATACACAAGATGAACAACTTAATATGTATTTGGATTTTGGAAGATAGTTTTTTGATATCATGTATATTTTAGATGATTCATAGGACCGATACACTTCATAAATCTTAATTTTAGCAATATATTAATTATTATTGTTTTAGTATTGATGAATAGGGATTTTAATGTATATTAATTTAAAGCATATTAGAAAAATATGAAATAAATATTTAAGTGACTTGTGTGATAACAAAATATTTTTTATAAGGATGTTTAAAATTTTAACTATTCAAATTTCAAAATTCTATATTATAATAATAAGATATTTAAAATGTAATTCGAGCTAAATCTAATTTATTTCACTAATTATAATTCTATTGTTTCCTCTCATTATTATCACTATTTAATATTATTGTAGTAAATATATGAATATTTTGATACTCACATTTGTAATTTCTTACCTCGAAACATAATCACTACGACGTATAGAAATCATGCATTTAAAGGAAACCTTTGATACATTCCATATAAGTCATTTGTTTAATACTAATAAAATTAAAACTATGCCTGTTATAGTGCATGAGTTGATTTGTCTTATGTTTAGACAAGACACCGATAAACTTGCTTAACAATGTAATATGCATTTGGATTTGAGAAGGTTGCTTTGTGATCTCATGTATATTTTAGATGATTCACATGACCATTGGGAACTGGATGATAAAGAGAAAGTTTTTCAACTTTTATAATTATCATATAAATCTTTCAAGATTCTCAACTTAAGTTGTCTTTCCATTAAATGAATTGACTTAAAAATTAATTCTCATAATTTTTTATTTTTTTTAGAAAGTTATAATGTAATACAAGCTTACAATTGTTTGATGTATTACTACTCAAAGTATATAATTGATAAAAATAGATACATAAATATATATAAGGACAATATATACAAAACATTTGATTAGCCAAAAGAAATAAGATATTCCAATTGATTTAGTTATTAAACTAAAATTTACATCTCTCCATAAAAATAAATTATATTGTTGTAAAATGGCTATCACATACACCTTAAAATGATGAAGACAAAGTGCGTATTAGAATGATTCATTTAAAATAGACATTTGATACAATGTGCATATTAAAATGATACATTTAAAACATATATCTGATACAACATGCATATTATTTGAATTAAACATTTGATACAACGTGCATATTAACCTGATATATTTAAAGCAAACATGTGAATTGATCGTTTATGATAAATTTGTTGCAATCTTTTAAATGATGCGGCGGATGGATCCAACAACGAACAAGTCAAAACCATAAGAGAAAAAAAAAAAAAAACAAAGAAAAGAAAACAAGCTGTCCTCCGCCACCACCACTATTACCATCATTGTTGTTCTTATAACTGTCATCGTGGTTGCGGTCTGAGCCACTAGAGCCCGTAGAGTCTTTACCGCTGCTACTTTCTCTTTTCTTCTACTTTTACTAGCCATCGTCCCTTTGTGCCATTATCACAAAATTAGAAGCCACCACTAAAGACCCACCCTCCACCATCAACAATCGATGAAGAGTTTGGTGGCTTGTGTTGAAGAAATTAGGGGAGAAAAAGAAAGAAATCAATAAGCAAAGATGAGGAAAGAGGAGAGAAGGTAGTCTGATGTGGGTTTCGTGTATTGAATCTAAGCGTGTGTAGACACGTATTCTGCTGATAAAATGAACATAAATAGATGGGGACCCTGCACAGTGTCTCAGTGCTAGACCGATTCTGGCCAAAAGGTATTTCTCAAAATTTATTAACTCCCTTAATCTACCCAAAAACAATATTGTCACACTAAACGAGATTTCCCAACTTGAAACGTCAATTTAGCCCTAATTCATGTTGGATATTTCTGAACAATAATGGGACCTTACAACACAAAAAACCAACTAAACTAGAAATGTGTATTTCTGAATAGAACTAATCTAACACAATGGTAGAAAACAGTAAATGCCTCTTCAAATCGTGCAAATGCACTTTCCTTTAGGCTTTATTAGTCCCCTTATGTGTGCAAGGAGTTCAGGACTAATATCCTTTTGAGATAAGATGAAGATGATCGTTAGAAGTCTTCACTGACTCAAACGAACTACAGAACAAGTGTGAAAAGTGCAAGAATAACTTGTAAGATGAGAATGATTCGTGTGTCTAAACCATCATCCTAAGGATTTTATTTATAGACCTCCAAAGGGTGCTATTCAATAGTCACACCTCTTAGAAAAAGGTAGGAAGAAACGGAACTCAATTCAGATAAGAATTGAATCCAGAATCACATTTTTCGTGAAGAGGTACAACACTTCAGGACAGGAAAACCTCACTGGAGCTCGTCCGAGTACACGTCTGAATCTCTGTTCAAATTTGACGGATTCTCGGACCCCCAAACCTTCAGTTATTCCTTAGCTAATTATTGGAAAATCTCCAACAATCCCCCGCCATTTTCCAATGATTTGGAAAATTGCCTGCCTCTCAAAATCAAGAACTTTTCTTGATAACTTATGCATTAGCTTTCGATTGAACCAACACCTTAGTGAAAACACCTTGCAAACCTGTCGAACGGTAGACAAGCTTTGAACCAACAGTTCATTGACAAGCCTTAATGGAATCACACACAAGTTCGCTTTCCCGCAACATGTTATTAACAACACATAACAACTATGTGCCTCAATCTCTTTCATGTATGCTTCCAAGGTTCATCAAAGAACCTTTTATGAATTTTCATATTGCATACACATAGGCAAGTTTAAAAATACCCCCGCCATATGAGAATTTCCAGCATTATTGCATTTCTCATATTTGGTATTAACTTGAACTTGTTAAGAACTCAAATGTTCACCCTAAACTCACTGGCGAGTATTAATTAACACTAAACTGTATAGTGTTCCTAACATTGTGCAATGTACTTTTCACTACATTGAATTCAGAACTAGTAGTTAAACTAGTAATGAATTGAGGTTTCCATTGCGAATGGTCTAGGACATGTTTCTTGATAGAAGTTAATCGTTCCTATCAGTCCGTAATACATTTTTTGGTTTGCCTAATTGGCTTAACCAAACTCTTTTATTGAGTGCTCAACATCACTATTCCAATAGTTACTTCATCTCATAGATTAAGATCCTACCATTTAGTGACTTTAATCTGGATTTTTAATCCACTTCTATTGATGTTTTGTACATCAATCAATAGACGATTCCATACCAAAGGATCATCCCCTTAATGTGATCATACAAACAATCATTAAATCATACCTTTAACGAATATGTCACAAACTTATTGCATATGTAAAAGTTCTACAAAATTTGTACTTTACAAATTCACATGAAACTTTATATCTTACCTTTATGTATTCTGAACTTGATTAATCAAAATAATCATCCATTCATTTGCAACATATAAAACACACATGTTCATGTTACTTCTATAAACATGCTTCGTATAATTTCATACAATCATATTTCATTACATATGAAATCTCACATGAACTAAGAATAATGCAAAACAAAGCACCTAAAAATTCTAGTTCATCAAGGTAAATACTTATGTTAAATATTTTCTCATACATTATTCATGTATCAAAATTACATAACATGCTACTTGATTCATACTTAGCATAATATTTTGTTTAAGTTACTTGTTGTTCCAAATTTGCAAAATGGAGCTTTTAAGAACTAACCATAAGAACAATCATAATATTGTGTTTTTAGTATGAAACTAACATGCATGAATCAATTCTAATTTCTGAAGGATATCATGCACTTAAGCAATTAATACAAATGATCACATGTTTCCACAAAACATATATTAACATGAGGTATACTTACATAATTTGAGCAAATCATGTAATTATTAAATCACAATATGCATTCCTTTACATTCAAGTTATTGTAAATTTAAAGTTTCAAGTTAAACTTCTCAAATTTATCCATAACTTAATCAAACTTTATGATTCATACAACATTTTTGCTTACATAAATTCCTCCCTTCATATAAAATACACACTTGTCATTTTTCTAAAGACAAGTTTTGATCAAAACTGATGCTTGACATCTTGGCCACAGGTGCTTCCACATGAAAGTCCTTAGAGGATTTTTCCTCTTTCTTTTGCTTCTTTAGCAACTGACACTCATAATTTTAGTGTCCGACTTCATTACAATGAAAGCACTTGCCTTTCCTCTTTTTGCTTTTGCCAAAATCTTCAGTATCTTTGATCCTTGTTCTTGACTTGTTCTTTTTTCCTTCAATGACATTGACTCTTGATTCCCTACCTTTGTCATTGACATGCACTTTCTCATTTCTTTGAGAACTTTCCTGCATTCCTAACTCTTCTTCAACACAAAGCGAATTAGCAAGACTTTCGAAAGTAGTCTCAGTTTTTCCACTTTTGAGATATCTTTTGAAGTCATTCCAAGATGGGGGTAATCTATTAATCAAAGCATTCACAACAATTGATTCTTCAATAATAATGTCATGTTGTGCAAACTGATTAATCATTTTTTTTATTTCAGCACACTATTGCATTTTAGGCATATTATCTAACATTTTCAGTTTAGAGAATGTAGATAACAAGAATTGTTTAGTGTTAAAATTCTCTTGCATGTACCTTGCTTTCAGATTGTTCCACAATTCCTTAGCCGTAGAATTGAATAGCAGAAATCATACAACTTGTCACCAACTGCATTTATGATGTGTCATCTACAGATTGCATCATCTATCTCCAACTTTCTTCTTTTGCGAGAGTGGTCCAGCGATTTTTCATCTTCATTATGTGGCTTCAGTGTCTTCAACACATATGCAAGGTTCAAGGAACTAAGATGAAGATACATCTTTTTCTTCCATCTTAAAAAGTTCCCTCTATTGAGCCGATCCAACTTCACAATGGATGATGTCAAGTCCTTCACGTTGGCAGCCATTTGTGTGTAATAAAGCCTAAAGTTTGTTGGATATTTCTGAACAACAATGGGACCTTACAACACAAAAAACCAGCTAAACTAGAAATGTGTATTTCTGAATAGAACTAATCTAACACAATGGTAGAAAATAGTAAATGCCTCTTCAAATTATGCAAATACACTTTCTTTAGGCTTTATTACACACAAATGGCTACTAACGTGAAGGACTTGACATCATCGATTGTCAAGTTGGATCGGTTCGATGGAGGAAACTTCACAAGATGGAAGAAGAGGATACACTTCCTTCTAGTTTCATTAAGGGTGATGTATGTTCTTAACACTCCCAAGCCACAACTTGAAGAAGAAGAAACATTGATGCATATGAGAAAGCACCACAAATGGGAAACAGACGACGAGGTTTGCTAAGGACACATTCTAAATGCAATGCACGACAACTTGTTTGATGTCTACCATACAATTCCCACAGCAAGAGAATTGATGGACAAGTTAGAGGCAAGGTACATGAGAGAAGATGCTACAAGTAAGAAGTTTCTGTTCTCAACTTTCTTTAACTTTAAAATGGTTGATAAAAGACCTGTTATGGAACAATTCACTGAATTGGAAAAAATGTTAAATCATTTTAATCAACATAACTTGGTCATGGATGAGGCAATTGTTGTTTCGGCAATAATTGACAAACTTCCCCCATCCTGGAAGGATTTCAAGAAAGATCTCAAGCATAAAACTGAAGAGATCACACTTGAGGGACTTGCTCATTCTCTTCGTGTAGAAGAAGAGTTGAGGGTGCAGGATTCTCATAACAATAAGAAGGACAAGGCCAATGATGAGGTCGAAGAATCTGCCACAAAGCAGCATATTGTTGAACAAGGACAAAGCAGCAAGTCCAGGAAGAGAATCAAAGATGATGATGATCATGGCAAAAGCAAAAAGAAAAAGGTCAAGTGTTTTCATTGCAATAAAAATGGACACTACAAAAATGAGTGCCGATTGCTGAAGAAACAAAACAAAGATGAAAGTTCTTCAAGCGATGAAGATGGAGAAGCACTTGTGCCCATGATGTAATCGTATTTGTTATGTCCTAAAGGAGGGTTGTATGTAGGAAAACTACATATGTAATGACATGGGGTTTTTATTAATATTATTCGTTGTAATATTAGAATTGATTTGGAATAAAGTTATGATAGATGTTAGTTATAATTTGATGAAGTTATAATTAAGTTACATGGTATATAATTTAATATACATTAAGATGAGAGAACTTGATTGTGAAGTATTTTGCATGCGTATTCAGAAATTATAAGTACATGATTTACTTAAATTATGTAAGTAATGTGTATGTCAATATGTATTTTTTGAAAAACATGTGATCATTTATAATGATTGTTTAAATGCACGGTTTACTAAGAAAAGAAAGGTTGGTTGATGCATGATCTGATTAAGTATATATTATGAGTAATATATATGCCATACTTAACATGATTACTAGTTTTAATGAACTAGAATTGTTAACTGCAGAATGTTACATGATTTCTTAGTTCATGTGAGATTTCATATATAACAAATATGATTGTATGGAAAACATGTGTGTTAGGTGACAAAGAAATAACATGATTATGCTTTGCCGTATGAATGGATAATTATTTTTCATAATTAAATTCATGATGCATGAACTGATGTTTTAAAGTTTCATGTTAATTTGTGTAGTACAAATTGTGTCGAAGTTTACTTATGCTATGAGTTTGTGACATGTTCATTAAATAGTGTTTAATGAAATGAATAAATGCAATTTGATTGCTTGTATGATCACGTTAAAAAGATAATCATTTGGTAAGGAATTGTCTTGATTGATGTACAGCAACATCAATGGAAATGGATTAAAGTCCAAACTAAAAGCACTAAATGGTGGAGTCTTAATCTATGAGATTAAGTAACCATTTGGAATAGTGATTTGAAAACTCAGTAAGATAAAGTTTGGTTAAGCCAATTAGGCAAACCAAAGAACGGATTAAGAACTGATCAGAACGATTATCTTCTATCAAGAAATATGTCCTAGACCATTCGCAATGGAAACCTCAATTCATTACTAGTTTAACTACTAGTTCTGAATTCAATGTAGTGAAAAGTACATTGCACAATGGTAGGAACACTATACAGTTTAGTGTTAATACTCGCCAGTGAGTTTAGGGTGAACATTTGAGTTCTTAACAAGTTCAAGTTAATACCAAATATGAGAAATGCAATAATGCTGGAAATTCTCATATGGCGGGGGTATTTTTAAACTTGCCTATGTGTATGCATTATGAAAATTCATAAAAAGTTCTTTGATGAACCTTGGAAGCATACATGAGAGAGATTGAGGCACATAGTTGTTATGTGTTGTTAATAACATGTTGCGGAAAAGCGAACTTGTGTGTGATTCCATTAAGGCTTGTCAATGAACTATTGGTTCAAAGCTTGTCTACCAAATTAGTTCGATAGGTTTGCAAGGTGTTTTCACCAAGGCGTTGGTTCAATCGAAAGCTAATGCATAAGTTATCAAGAAAAGTTCTTGATTTTGAGAGGCAGGCAATTTTCCAAATCATTGGAAAATGGCGGGGGATTGTTGGAGATTTTCCAATAATTAGCTAAGGAAGAAAGGAATAACTGAAGGTTTGGGGGTCCGAGAATCCGTCAAATTTGAACAAAGATTCAGACGTGTACTCGGACGAGCTCCAGTGAGGTTTTCCTGTCCTGAAGTGTTGTACCTCTTCACGAAAAGTGTGATTCTGGATTCAATTGTTATCTGAATTGAGTTCCGTTTCTTCCTACCTTTTCCTAAGAGGTGTGACTATTGAATAGCACCCTTTAGAGGTCTATAAATAGAATCCTTAGGATGATGGTTTAGACACACGAATCATTCTCATCTTACAAGTTATTCTTGCACTTTTCACACTTGTTCTCTAGTTCGTTTGAGTCAGTGCAGACTTCTAACGATCATCTTCATCTTATCTCAAAAGGATATTAGTCCTGAACTCCTTGCACACATAAGGGGACTAATAAAGCCTAAAGGAAAGTGCATTTGCATGATTTGAAGAGGCATTTACTGTTTTCTACCATTGTGTTAGATTAGTTCTATTCAGAAATACACATTTCTAGTTTAGTTGATTTTTTGTTTTGTAAGATCCCATTGTTGTTCAGAAATATCCAACATGAATTAGGGCTAAATTGAAGTTTCAATTTGGGAAAATCTTGTTTAGTGTGACAATATTGTTTTTGGGTAGATTAAGGGAGTTAATAAATTTTGAGAAATACCTTTTGGCCAGAATCGGTCTAGCACCGAGACACTGTGCAGGGTCCCCATCTATTTATGTTCATTTTATCAGCAGAATGCGTGTCTACACACGCTTAGATTCAATACACGAAACCCACATCAGACTACCTTCTCTCCCCTTTCCTCATCTTTGCTTATTGATTTCTTTCTTTTTCTCCCCTAATTTCTTCAACACAAGCCACCAAACTCTTCATCAATTGTTGATGGTGGAGGGTGGGTCTTTAGTGGTGGCTTCTAATTTTGTGATAATGGCACAAAGGGACGATGGCTAGTAAAAGTAGAAGAGAAAGAGAAAGTAGCAGCGGTAAAGACTCTACGGGCTCTAGTGGCTCAGACCGCAACCACGATGACAGTTATAAGAACAACAATGATGGTAATAGTGGTGGTGGCGGAGGACGGCTTCTTTTCTTTTCTTTGTTTTCTTTTTTTTTTTTTTCTTTTATGGTTTTGACTTGTTCGTTGTTGGATCCATCCGCAGCATCATTTAAAAGATTGCAACAAATTTATCATAAACGCTCAATTCACATGTTTGCTTTAAATATATCAGGTTAATATGCACGTTGTATCAAATGTTTAATTCAAATAATATGCATGTTGTATCAAATATATGTTTTAAATGTATCATTTTAATATGCACATTGTATTAAATGTCTATTTTAAATGAATCCTTCTAATACGCACTTTGTCTTCATCATTTTAAGGTGTATGTGGTAGCCATTTTACAACAATATAATTTATTTTTATGGAGAGATGTAAATTTTAGTTTAATAACTAAATCAATTGGAATATCTTATTTCTTTTGGCTAATCAAATGTTTTGTATATATTGTCCTTATATATATTTATGTATCTATTTTTATCAATTATATACTTTGAGTAGTAATACATCAAACAATTGTACGCTTGTATTACATTATAACTTTCTAAAAAAAATAAAAAATTATGAGAATTAATTTTAAGTCAATTCATTTAATGGAAAGACAACTTAAGTTGAGAATCTTGAAAGATTTATATGATAATTATAAAAATTGAAAACTTTCTCTTTATCATCCAGTTCCCAATGGTCATGTGAATCATCTAAAATATACATGAGATCACAAAGCAACCTTCTCAAATCCAAATGCATATTACATTGTTAAGCAAGTTTATCTGTGTCTTGTCTAAACATAAGACAAATCAACTCATGCACTATAACAGGCATAGTTTTAATTTTATTAGTATTAAACAAATGACTTATATGTAATGTATCAAAGGTTTCCTTTAAATGCATGATTTCTATATGTCGTAGTGATTATGTTTCGAGGTAAGAAATTACAAATGTGAGTATCAAAATATTCATGTATTTAATACAATAATATTAAATAGTGATAATAATGAGAGGAAAAAATAGAATTATAATTAGTGAAATAAATTAGATTTAGCTCAAATTACATTTTAAATATCTTATTATTATAATATAGAATTTTGAAATTTGAATAGTTAAAATTTTAAACATCCTTATAAAAAATATTTTGTTATCACACAAGTCACTTAAATATTTATTTCATATTTTTCTAATATGCTTTAAATTAATATACATTAAAATCCCTATTCATCATACTAAAACAATAATAATTAATATATTGCTAAAATTAAGATTTATGAAGTGTATCGGTCCTATGAATCATCTAAAATATACATGATATCAAAAAACTATCTTCCAAAATCCAAATACATATTAAGTTGTTCATCTTGTGTATCGGTATTGTCTAAACATATAATTTACTATTATAACAATTGTTGCATTAAATAATAATTTTTAGTTTTATTAGTATTAAACAAATTACTTATATGTTTAATGTACTAAATATTTTTTTTAAATGTATCATGTTAATATGCTCATTGTAGTGATTAGGTTTCGAGATAAGAAATTACAATGTGAGTATCAAAATTTAGCTTTTTCTCCCAACAGGCCATAGCCATTTTTTCAATCCTCTTAACATTAACACCTAGTTAAAGACAAAAAGGAGAAAACAAAACATCAATTACTTTAAAATGTTCTTCCACCGAAGTTGTGCGAATTTGTAAAATAGTTGAAAAGTGAGGAAAAGGAAAAAGATAAAAAAATAAAAATAAAAACACACACACACACACATACACACACTTGTAGTGGCGCGGAGGCAGAAATATAATTTAGTGGGGGCACATTTATATTTACAACACATAATAAAAGTTTTTTGTAAATTATATATATATATGTATAAAATAAATTTTAATACATATTTTAAAAATTTTTAATATCGAAAAAATAAATTTAAAACAAATCTTCAAAACACATTTTTATATCATACAAGTATTCTCTATATTTCTTCTTTCTTTCTTTGTATACTGTTTGAACTAATATTTATGCCTGCTTTTTTCTAGGGGAGGAGGGGCACATATATTCTACAAATTAAATAAAATAATATTTTAAAAATTTTTATAGTTATATTAAGGGGTTTAGGGTGGGGTTGTGGGGGCATGTGCCTCCTGGCCACCACCCTAATCCGCCATTGCACACATGATCGAAATGAGTCCAGAAATGATGTATCGATTTAAACATTTAGTAACTCATTTTAGCGTGGTATTTAATATCATGATTCGATTTTCATGAAGTTAAACAATAAACAAATACCAGAAAATAGTAAATAAAGTATTTGTTGTACTTACATTCTTGAAGAGTGAAAAGGTTAAGAATTATTAAAATGAAAAGAAAGCACTTCATAGTTGAGTTAGCAGTTGACATGGTTTTTTAAAGAATTTCGTACGGTTAAGGATTTGAGAGAAACCTTGGCTATTACTTATAGTTTATGACTATGAAGTTAGGGAACCAATTTATATAGCTATAAATATATATATATATATATATATATATATACACACACAAAATGGGAGAGAAGTAAGTTTAGTAACTAAGGTCGCATATGAAAATTTGATTTTTCACTTCGAGTTTCCATGTTCTTTTTGAGAAATTAATGATTTTCAAAATCTTCTTAATTGAATATGCATTACGAATTTTAGAAGTTCTTGATTGAATAGTCATCCTCATACTTCGCTGATCCCTAGCTATGTTCAACCACACAAAAAATAAAAATCTAAATCTAAATCTAAATAGTAACTAACAAGAAGAGAATAATATAACAAGTTGCCTTCTATGCTAGAAATTATTTTATATTCTTGGCATAATTTATTAATAACTGATGATTTGTTGGCTTGTTATCTACATATTCCATCATAGATGATTGATATTCTTAAAATATACTCGTATTTGATTTAAATTTGTTTATCAATTTAAGAAATTAGTTAGTTATAATATATTTTATGGGTATTTTTTTAAATTTTTTTGTGTGGTTGGGGCACATGAATACGAATTAGTTAGCACATGAATTAGCTAGTTATGCAAAGGTTGTATGGAAGTTTGGAATATTATTCGGGATTTCATTTCTCATTCGTGGCTGGATGATTTCCAGCAAATGAAATTTTGTTTTGCCGCTAGACCACGGAACTCCTTTGCAAAGCACTTGCTTCATGAGTTCTGCTATGTCCATATAAATTGGAGGGCTGCAAACCAAAAAACAAGGTGAATAGAGCCATCTGTCACCCCAGATTGAAGTTTGGTTTCCAGAACCGATAAAACTGTGGTTTGGATGGTATTTGGACTTTATGAGCTAGTGTTAAAAAAGGGGCAATTTAGGTAAAAATTAAAAGTTTGCTTTCACAACTAAAAATTTCTCTAGCATTATAGCTAATCAATGTTTAATACCAAAAAAATATTATAGATACAATTGCCTCTTCTAATGAGACCAAGAGAGTAACATTTATATAAATTTATAAAAGTATCTACATGTAGACACCAAAATATATAATTTATGCTTAAGCTAACAACTTTAACAATTTATATAAGACAAAAAAAAATATAAGGTACTATTAAACAATAAAAGTACACTAACTACTATATTATTATTAATGTTAAATAAAAACCCATACTATATATTAATAAATTTTATTTGGAGTTGCCAAAGATATTAACACTAATTTTTATTTTTTTTTACTAAAATATATATAGGTATTAGATTTTTAAAAAAAGTTTTGTAGGGGCAAAACCTATCTGGGCTCCCATTATGTCATTGTCCTTTTCAAATCAATATAAGAAGACAAATTTAAATATCAAACAATATTTAAATTAATATTAATAAATATATATTTAGTAAAGAAAATCAATCCTTCAAATAATGTGTATATTGCCAACTCATATACAAGTGTTCTGGAACACTAAGGGTTAAAATAAAATGAAATTTAAGTTGGCACACTAAACGCATAAAATGCGCACGGAACTTGCACATAATCTGCACATTAGTTTCATTGGATGATAGTTGTTCGTGATGGTTCTTCCTTTAGCATTTCAGATCTTCCTCCCCCACTACCGTTTGAATGCAACACTACCAACAATTGCATCTTTAACTGGCGAAGAATTTAGAAAAATCAGCAAATCCAGGACTACTCAAGAGAGAGAAAACTACAGTGGTAAAGAAACGTGGCCTTAGCCATGATGAAAGCCAAAAGGCCATGGCGTTCATGGATAAACATGGATGTGTCAGAAAAACAAGAACTCATCGATCAAGAAATGGTGAGGGAAATTCTGTGATCAGAAAAACATGTCATGTGCATTTTTTATTTTTATTTTCTATTAGAGCATTTTGATAGATAAAATAATTAAATTGCATCCATTAATTTGAATAGCTCAGTTAAGAAATTAAAGAAAATCCAACAAAATCTATAGTTGATTCTGATGATGATTCCGAAGAAACCACAATGAAAAGTGCCGTCCGATAAAGGTAAATGCAAAGCCAGAGGAATCATTAATTTGATAGCATGAAGTTAAAGTTGACGTTTTGAAAACTGACAATGTATGGTTTACATATATCTTATGATTTATAAATGTATGGTTTACATATATCTTATGATTTATAAGTATTGTACTGAAACAAATACATTATTTGAAATTTTGATTTGTGATGAAAGTAGAAATTTTATTTGGAAATGATAAAACCTTTATCCATAATACATCGCTACAACAAATTCTTATTTCATATAAGGATAAGAAATAATGCTCTTATCTAATAACGAGATAAATTACTGTTAGTACTATATATGAATACAAACTATTGAAAGCTCCAGAAGAGCAAATATAATTTTACAATATTACACTTTTGATGCATTATTTTTTCGAAAGTTTCAAATAAATCTATTGAGATTTTCAAAGATATTTGCCGAAACGGATATCATATAACTAATTAAAACGAATGTGATAATAAATAGTTGTACATTACAAGTGCTATTTATGAAAACAAACTTTTATTGAAAAAGTTACATTTTAATTCCTCCAGGTTGTACTATACATATATTACTGCAATTGAAATTTATGCAATAGTAAACCAGAAGTTTACTATTGAGTTTATTATTTGGCATAACCGGTTAGGCCATCCCGGTTCTATAATGATGCGAATAAAATAGAGGATTCATTGAAGGGCCGGAAGATTCTTAAATCCAATGAATTCTCATGCAATGCTTGTTCTCAAGGCAAACTGATTGTAAAATCATTACCTCTTGTGAAAATTTGTACCGAATATCCTGCAATAACAGAACATATATATGGTGAAATATTTATTGGCTCTTTCACCCACCGTATAGACCATTTTGGTATTTTATAATTTTGATTGATGCATCAACCAATGGTCACATTACGTTTATTATTACAAATCGCAAACTAGAGTTTGCAAAATTACTTGCGGAGAAATTCAATTATGAGTTTTCTTACTATTTAAATCGTTATTGCATATCTTTGGGATAAGTGTGGATATCATGTTGTTTATATTCACACAAGAAATGGTCTATTAGAATCGTTTCCTTATATGCATTAATTTATATACATGATCATTGTTTTTGATAATGAAACTCCCAAAATATATTTGGGGGCATGCTATATTGCATGTTGCAATATTAATTTTTTCGTATCATGCTAATAAATTTTAACGAATTCATATTGCATGTTGCAATATTAATTTGTTCGTATCATGCCAATAAATTTTAATGAATTCTCTCTCCAACAAATAGTTTTGGTCAAAAACCAAAACATTTCTCATCTGATAATTTTCTGAATGTGCTGCTTATATTATAATTGCTCTACCATAACACATAAAGATGAGACCTCAAAGGAGGTTAGAAATAGATGTTGGGTTTGAATCTCCACTATAAAATATCTTGAGACTAAAGTTGGAGATTTGTACACTACTGGTTTTACTGATTGTCATTTTGATAAGTTAATTTTCCCAACATCAAGGGGAGAAGAAAAAAGAAGTAGTCAATTAAGAAAATTACTTTGAGTGAATTATCAATGATTCTCGTATAAAATTAGATGAGCTTGAAGTTCAAAAGATAATTCATTTAGAGCTTGCATTTGCCAGATGCTTTTTCTAACCTTAAAAGGTGTGACTGAATCACACATATTGGCTGCTAGTGCTCCAATTATATTAAATGTCCTTGCAGGACTTTCTACAACTAATAAGGCAACATCAATGTGTGGTAGACCAATCGGTTCCAAAAATAAAATCCTCGAGAAAAAGGAGCCAGTGATAAAGATGGCAAAATCGAGGTGTTAGATATTTTAGAAGAATTTTCATGATTCAAAACTCTTGAAGAGTCTCTTAGCATGACAGATAATAAGCTTCTAGAAGAAGTTTAGGTACCTGAAAATTTTGTTAATAATGATATCTCAACTATGTCATGTCTGACGGCTAAATATGGAACCTAGTTATAAATAATCGACGTCGATGATAAAATTGTTTATGCTGCAGCAGTTGCTTTATGAATGAAAACGAGGATCATCAATATGGGCCTGTGAATAAATGTGGACATAGAAATTATTGTCCAAGAAAAATGAAAGAAATGAAAAGACGCAATTCTAGCATAATTGAATTCAATGCTTCAAAGAGAAGTTTTTGAGTGAATAATTCACACACCTAAAGATGTGTAACTTGCGAGTCATAAATGAGTGTATTTGTGAAAAGCGAAATGAAATAATGAATTGACACAATTTATCGCAAAAGTTTTTTTTTCAGAAGAAAATGTATTGATTATGGGGCGGCATAATCTCATGTGGTGGATGCAATAATTATTGTTACTTGCTTTATCAAGCAGCAAGGGAAAATTTTAAAATGCATCTTATAGATGTCATGACAAGCCTATTAGAATGGTTAATAAAAATCTCTAAAAGATTTTAATTGCCCTGAAGGCACGATACAATATATCGCGATATTTATTATATTAAATTGTGTAGAGCTCTATTTCTATGTTTTATTGAGAGATCCGGATCCCAAATTTATACTGGTTATTTTACTTATATCTCCTGAACATACTCAAACTATTATTGATTATTTAAAAATTTAGTTTTGAATTGAAACTCTTGAAGATAATCAAAATGTTATTGAATATTTAAAATATAAGTTTGAAATGAAATAATTTGAAAAAGACAATTTTTTTTGTCTTGGTTTCAAAATTGAGCACTTAGAAAATGAGATCTATTTTCATCAATCTTCTTATTCTATTATGGTGGTGAAACATTTTTATATAAATAAAACACATAGTTTGAGCACAACTGTTATTGTTGGAACACTTGATGTGTAGTTTGAGCACAACTGTTATTGTTGGAACACTTGATGTGTATAAAGATTTCTTTTATCATCGTGAGGATGATGAAGAACTCCTTGGTCCAGAAGTACCATATTTTAGGGCTACCGAAACATTAATACATCTTGCAAGTTATACACAAGTATGACATTATAGATTATGCAGATGATGGATATTTTACTGATCATTTATAATGCTCGATTAAACTAGCCATGTGCTTTTGTGCAGTGGTACAACTAGTTCTGGCCGTTAAATTCGTGAAAGAAATCATAGCTGCTATTTCTTAAAATGCAAGTTGAGAGCATTTTCTTGCTAAGATTAGTAATCCATTATATTCGGGAATAAAGTGAGAGTTCCCACTCTTTTGTTTGAAGAAAATACTATATTGCATAGTTGAAGAAATGGTACATCAAAGATTTATGAAGATCAGAATGCAACGATGGAACTATATCAAATGATGTGCTCAAGAGGGGGAGTTACTTACTGTACTCTTTTTTCTTAACCAATTTTTTTCCACTGGATTTTTATTGGTAAAGTTTTTTAACAAGACAGTGGTGTATTAAGAAAATGTACTCTTTTTCCTTCAATAGTTTTTTTCCCACTGGATTTTCCTAGTAAGGTTTTAACGAGGCATTTATCTTAATAATGGACATTGAAGGGGGAGTGTTATAAATATTTTGTTATGAATGTCCATAAGTCTCTTAAATTTTCCACTTCCCATCATCCTAATTATCCTATCATTTACACTACCCCTTTATGTCATTTACTTCATAAACTTTTGGAGTTTTGTAACCTTTAGATATAAGTTTATAAATAGATAAAATGAGATGATGAAGAGATGAAGAACTCTTATCTTTATTTCTCTCTTATTTTGTTCTTGTATTTTTATATTTTATCTTACTGCATGCTTTTATAGTTATAGTTTGTAGTAATTTTGTAACAATTAAATCATTGCCTTAATTATTTGAAAACCATTCCTCATACTTTGCCACCATTTAAAAGCTAATTCAATATTATAAATTAGTTTCACAAAATATTAGCATGTAACAGCATTTTCTAATTAAATTGATTATGAGTTACAATATGCATTTACAAGAAATTCATTATAACATGTAACTTACACGTTTAATATAATAATAATAATTATATTCATTATAATTATTTTATTAAAATACTCCAACAATCCCCCACTTATTTTAATAAAATAAGTTAAGTATAATCTATAGGCATTATCTAATATGGCAAGAAAGGACCATCACGCATTATATAGGTAGCAATGCCTTGAACCTATATTTAGTGTAGATGCAATCTCCCATACCAGAGCCAAAGTGAACTTCGGTTAGATGCAATCTCCCATACGAGAGCCAAAGTGAACTTCGGTCTTGAACTTTGGCTTAAAGATAGAGGATATTGCATCACACGTATGGTTATCCAGGTGTCTTCGTTGAGCTTTTATAAGCTGGCACATTTATGGCCTTGTGCTCTAATCCCATTTTTTCATGAGTGCATAAGTAGAATAAGTCTGTATTCCCTTTGGGCGGCCAAACCCTACACTCATATAGGTGAAATCTATCAAGAGTACTCCTGTAATTCTGACACCCCACTCATATAGAGCTATAGACTTCATTAAGGGCAATAAGCCACAACCCTCAAAAATTCATTGCAGGATGTATGCACATGTACTATAGGTATGAACAAAATTGATTTTGTGCATACTATTACACTCACCATGTAATTCATTTTTTCCTCTGAACCTAACTCTTGGGATCTCCAATCATTAGGTTGGGTATCCTTACACATGATTTTTGTATTTTAAATGGACTTGCGTCTCATCCCTCTCAAGGTACATCTATGTCATTGCACCAAGCTTGGATTTCTCATAATAGCAAAGACATGAATTTTTGACATTTAGCACTCAATGCAATGTAAAATAAATTGCTAAATTTTAGCATCTCAAGTTATTCACCAATCACATAATGGTGAAATATCTCATAAAATTTTAATCACCTCGAGATATATAAATATTTATATATCCCTTCAAATTTGATCTCCGGATCACCAATAATTGGCAATGAGTATCACCAGTAGCCTCACTACTAGGAATCATCGTAAAGATCTCCAGTAGTTTACTACTATTACTGGCAAATGAGCATAACCAGTAGCCTCACTACTAGGAATCATCATAAAGATGACCAGTAGTCTACCACTAGGAGCTATTAATTTATTTCTTTGCATTTTTGAAGTGTTCAATGGCCAATAGACTCTATACTACTATGAGCCATTTTGTCAATCTCAAACAACTTCATACTGCAAGAAAAATGTTACAACAACCTAAGTGCGTTTATCAAACTTTTTCAAATATGATAATTCCTCCATTTAAGCACTTAGCTAATTAATTTAAGTGAGTCAAATATATATAATATGATCACAAAAATAATTCTCAAATTAATATTGCAAACAATGAATTCTTTTCATTCTCCAAATTCTCAAACATTTAAGTATTTGCAATAATTTCATAATAGAAGTTTTCTAAAACCATTTGCAAAATATTATGTGCAAAAAGGTAACACCCCCACTTATTTTCACACTACATTACTATATAAAAAATATAATAATTCTTTAATAAAATTGAGCACATCATATAATCCTCAAAATAATACATAGCTCAAAATTTATCAAATCTCAATATTCATTGAAACAAATGTTTTTCATTTCATATTTTCACAGTTTATGAAAATTCATGACACCACACAAATTGGTCACATGGATAGAGCATTAATTTTCATTTGTATCAAATTCTCAAAATTATCAAATACTCAATTGTGATAATATTGTGAAAAACAAGATGTAGTGAATGGCAAAATAATTTCAATAGAACAATATCTATTTTCTCAATTATTATTTTTAGGATGCCCCCACTAGTCACTACAAATTTATAATCTCATAATTCTTTCACAGTGATGACTTTAAATCATATAAATCATGAATATAGCATACTCATAGCATATATAAATTCATGATCATAATATTTCATGAAATTTCAAATAATTTTAAATATTTCCATTTCATGTTCAACATTATATTTTCACAAGAGAAATTGATAAATATAAATATGTGCAAGATGTACCCCACTATTTCTCATCACAAATAAAAATTCTAAATTTATATAGTTTTGACATTTAGAATTATAAAGTGGTATATATGGTACATGTTACAAACACATATATATTTTATTAATGTATATGCATATTATATAAAAGTATCTCAAAGCGTAAAACATTTATCTCATGAATCTAATAAGATTTTAGGCTTAGAAACACAAACATGCATAAAACATATTTATGTGCATCTTACTCATGTACACAGTATATGTATTTTTTCAAATAAACACATACCTCAAGGTTGACAAAAATTCATTTAGAAGTCATACCAAAATCATCGAGTGTATTTACGACTTCATTGATTTCATCTTTTTCGTTACTAGTTTTCCACGAACCCTTAAGCAACGTACGCATGAGAGATTTGATAATCCAAGGATCGTGACAAGCAAAACAAAATAATGATCATACATTAGAGAATCAAAATCTTGATTCTCCACAAAGACTGCATCACCTAAGATTGTTGTTCCTGCTCGAACAAAATCAAAATATTAGTAGAAATAATACAATAAAATAAATTAAAGTAAAGAACAATAATTTAGAGAAAACTAGTGTAGCATGGGCTGAGGCGCGTAATCGCTATTCTTAGGTGATTCAAGCACCTTTGTGGAAGAATTCGGTGCAGCAGATCACTATCTTTTAGCTTGTCACTCCAGGATTCAACAGGCCAGCACACTAACTGTACACCTCTCATCAGCAAGGTCACTCGATTTACACCATGTGGTCTTGCCATATCTCTATAATACCATAGATTAACTCTTCTAAACATATCTCAAAAATGTAAAGTAACATCTCTCAAAGAATATATGAATTAGTTTAGGAAAAAATAACCTCTCTCTACTTGCAAAATTCACACGCCATTGCCAACCATTAAATAATAATGTTGGGTGAATTTGTTTAGGCTAATAACTGACAAACCAATAACTAATAATTAAATCATTGCTTTAATTATTTGAAAACCATTCCTCATACTTTGCCACCATTTAAAAGCTATGGCATATATCTTGGAAAGCTAATTCAATATTATAAATTAGTTTCACAAATTATTACCATGTAACAGCATTTTCTAATTAAATTGATTAACAGTTACAATATGCATTTACAATAAATTCATTATAACATGTAACTTACACGTTTAATATAATAATAATTATATTCATTATAATTATTTTACTAAAACACTCCAACATCATGTTTTACCTAAATCGATATCCTAAATTATACTTGACAAAATTGTTGGCATTGGCTTCTTTCTAAGAAGATCTTCTATGCAATTCTTATTATTCCTTTTTTAAAACTTTTCATTGGTATTGATAAAATGTGTATAAACTTTTCATTCATGTTGATATAAAACGTTTTTTTCTTATATCATAGTATGTACTTATTTACTAATGTCGCAATGGCTTGGATATAAACGTAGTAATAGAATAGATTTAAAGCCTTTTTTCTAATAGTGTCGTAAAGAAGGAGGAGGGTTGTGTTAGGTCAACAGCCAGCGTAAAAACTGTTTGTCAAATTTCATGATATAGATCATATAAGAAATCGGGTAAATGTTATGAGACCCCCGCTTTATAGAGCACGTCCCAGAGTCCGACTGTGGCATACCATCAAGGAAAGCTGCACCTCCATGTGGACTTGGGTGTAGTGAAAAATGAGCAAGAGTTCACACATACAATTGGGAGGGAAAATAAGGAAAACGATATAAAGACTAAAACTCATAGAATTGGTGGTTGGAATATTTGAACTTTAACAAGTAAAGTGATAGAATTAATAGAAAATATGAGGAGGAGGCACATAAATAATATGTGTGTTCAAGAAACTAAATGGGTAGGTGAAAAAGCTAAAGTTTTAGATACCACGGGATATAAACTTTGGTATACTTGTAAAGATAAGAATAGAAATGGGGGTGGGTATCATTGTAGATTCATTGTTGGTAGAACAAGTAGTGGGGTGGGAGTAGTTAGAAAAGGAGATGGAATTATAGCTATAAAAGTTATTATAGGAAATGAATCTATAAACCTACATAGTGTATATGCACCACAAATAGGACTAGATCAATCAACTAAATTTAAATTTTGGGAAGATTTAGAAATTTTACTTCAAACAATTCCACATAATGAAAAAGGTAACGAAGATTATGACCGGGTCCATGGGGGTATGGTTTTGGGTTGCGAAACAATGAGGGAAAAACTATTTTAGATTTTCCATTAGCCTATGATTTAGTTATAGGTAATACTTTGTTTAAAAAGAGAGTGGAGCACTTAATTACATTTAAAAGTAGTTCTAACAAAATAGAAATTGATTATTTTCTAACTAGAAAAATGATAGAAAATTGTGTAAAAATTGTAAAATAATACCAGGAGAAAGTCTCACAACCCAACATAGCCTACCAGTTTTTTATATAAAACTTAATAACAGACGAAAAGGAAAAAGTCATCCACCATACCTAGGATTAAGTGGTGGACTCTTAAAAATAAAGACGTAAAAGATACTTTTGTAAAAACCATATTAGAATATAGTAATTGGACAGTAGAAAATGACTCTGAAAGCACGGGGAAATGTAACTGAACAATGAGAAGAATTGAAAAAGCGTCTTAGAAGAGTCGAAAGGTAATAAATGGAATGAGGAGTCATGGTGGTCGAATAAAGATATTCAAGAACTAAAAGTAAATAGAGCGAGCTACAAAATGTTATATATTTGTAGAAATGATGAAAATATTGAAAAATATAAAAATTCCAAGAAAGATGTGAAAAAAGTAATAAATGAAGCGAAGACAAAAGCTTTTGAAGAATTCTATAAATAAAAAAAAAATTAGATACTAAAAAGGGTGAAAAAGATAATTATAAGATATCGAAAGTGAGAGAAAAGAAAAAAGAGATTTGACACAAATTAAATGTATAAAAGATGAATAGTTGATCGAGGACGAAGTAATAAAATAGCGTTGGAAAATTTATTTTGATGAATTTTTTAATGAAAATAATAATAATGAAATTCCATTAGAAGAGTAGGCCCATTCAGAAAAACATAAGAATTTTACATATTTTCATAAAATTCAACCCTTGAAAGTAGAAAAAGCACTAAGAAAAATGAAAAATAGTAAGACAGTTAGTCCCGATGATTTTCCAATTGAGGCGTGGAAGTGCCTTGGAAAAATTGGTACATGGCTTAGAAACTTATTTTACATAATTATGAAAACTAAAAAGATGGCTAATGAATTGAGTAAAAGTGTATTAATTCCATTGTATAAGAATAAAGGGAATATACAAAATTGTTCAAAGTACAGTGGTATTAAATTAATGAGTCATACTATGAAATTACGGGAAAGAGTAATAGAAACAAGTTTAGAAAAAGCATATGATTGAGTAAATAGAGATATAATGTGGCGGGTATTAGAAAAGAAATGGATAAGGGTAGCGTATATAGAAACTATAAAAGATATGTATAAAGATATAACAACACGTGTAAGGACACCAGTACGAATTTCTGGTGATTTTTCAAATAAGATAGGCCTACATCAAGGATCAACTTTGAACCCATATCTCTTTGCTTTACTAATTGATGAGATTACTAAGCATTTGCATAATGTGATCCCTGAATATATGTTATTTGTAGATGATATAGTTTTAATAAATGAAACGGAAGTAGGGGTAAATGCTAAATTGGAAGCATGGAGAGAAGCTTTAAAATAAAAATTTACACAAAGTACAGTTAAAAGTGAATATATAGACTCACTTTAGTAATTGTATAGATAGCAATACTACAAAAGTTAAAATTGTAGAACATGAATTAAATAAATCGAAAAGCTTTAAATACTTAGGATCTATAATAGAATAAAACGGAGCAATTGATAAAGATGTAAAACATAAGATTCAAGCAGGGTGAACTACATAGAGAAGTGCGTCATCTATACTTTGTGATCAATGTAAAGTACGGCAAAAACTTAAAGGAAAATTTTATAGAACGAATACAAGACTGGCGATGCTTTACGTTCGGAGTGTTGGGCAACTAAATAAGAACATGAACAAA
Source organism: Leptodermis oblonga (assembly GCA_016801395.1). Classification (NCBI taxonomy): domain Eukaryota; kingdom Viridiplantae; phylum Streptophyta; class Magnoliopsida; order Gentianales; family Rubiaceae; genus Leptodermis; species Leptodermis oblonga. The sequence continues at coordinate 11,362,219 of CM028756.1, read as the reverse complement.
AAATGGGGATAGCAAAAATTAGAATGTTCAGATGGATGTGTGAGTATACGAGGTTAGATAAAATAAGTAATGTAAGCATTAGAAATAAAAGTAGGAGTGGCCCCTATAGATGAAAAAATGAGAGAAACACGCCTAAGATGGTTTGAACATGTACGTAGAAGACCCCTAGATACCCCAGTAAGACGGGTAGAAAACAGAGAATCACTTAATATTAAAAGGGGTAGAGGAAGATCTAAAAAGAATTGAAACACAACTTTAAAATATGACATGTCATATTTGAATATAAATAAATCGATGTGCCATGATCGTATACAATGGCGAGATGTGATTCATATAGCTAACCCCACATAATGGGACTAAAAAGGCTTAGTTGTTGTTGTTGTCTTATGTTTTATTATGTCATAATATCTTTAAGTAATGATGTAGTAATACATATATGTAATCCATAATGTCAAAATCACCCAAGTTATGTGTTCTTACTATCATTTCAGAAGATGTCTGGTTCTTCTATTAAAAAAAAAAACACACTTCATTAGAATAAATTTTAGAAATTTTATATATTTTCAATAAATTTTTTTTTTTAGGCAGGGTTGTCATATGTAGTTGACTTAATAAAAGATTGGAATCTGGCATAGAGTTTTGTGGAAAAATCGGAGCGGATTTCTAAAAGACAATTTAGTGATTTCTTTTAACTAAAATTCCACTAATTTTGGAGAGCTAATTTTGAAGTTGCTATTTATTTGGTCGCTTAAATTTTCACCAAGTTGAAGCTAATATTGGAGTGAACTTCCATCTAGCTATGAGAAGATTGAAGGGCATTGAATTCTTCAAGTGGATTTTTGAAGTGTTTGGACAATTCAATTTCGATCAAGAAAGCAAGCATTTGGGTGATTCAGCACAACTCTCAAAAGACATGCATGCATAGGAGCTTTTTTCTAGACTAACTTCATTCATAAAAGTATTTGTTAAAATAACACAAACTCAATTTATATTCCTTTTAATACCAGTTTGCCCGGAGAAAGATGAAGGAAAATATGAAAATGGGCGGTTCCAGGGCACCTTAAGTCTATTACTGTTAATGATTTGGATGAGAATGAAGGAAAATATGTAAACAGTTCAAGAGCTACCTAACTAAGGCCAAATTGGAGATCAAGATAAGAAACTATCATAGATTGTAATAGAATTTATAACATTTTTTGTTATATGTACTACAAGTTTAATCTAAAAACCAAATTCGTAAAATTGAATTGCATTTCTGAACTATTTTTATATAGTTCACAGTTTTAAAACTATTTTTTTAATGTAATTTTCACTGTTTCTTTCTCTTTATTTTTATTTAGCAATGATACGTAAATTTTTATTTTTTTCCCAATGTTCACACCAGTTTTAGTTAACTTAAAATTAATATTTGTTGTTGTTCTTTTGAAAATTTTGTTTCAATTATATATTGAGATAATGCTCCTGAGTTTTTATATTAATTATTAATGTTTTATTACTGTGTCTTGTAAAATAGACTTAACTTAATTTGTAAGCAATACATATTTATGGAAAGAGAATATGGCCGCCCTCATTAACGTAGTTGAGCTTCTGCATTAATATATGCTATAAAGAAAACCAAGGAATAATCAACGAACAGATTTTAACAAAAAGAAATCAACACCCATAAAAAAAAAAAAGAAAAATAAAACGAAGGAATTAAAAATAAACCTACATAACGAATTAAAGAAACCAAACCTCTCTTCGCATTAACACGTGCAGTACGCGAGTCTGATAAGATGTTGTGATGATTCCGTGCAGCACAAGAAAGGCTTTGGGGTTGTTCTAGTAATGGTTTCCAGGTTTTCTGTTGTTGTAAATTATAACTTGTATATCATTACTATTTGTTTTATAATCAACCATAAATTTAAGAAAACCTCGATACTTTATCACCAAAATTTTGCCATTTTTCATCACTAGTTCCTGCTGTAAAATAGTTTCAAGTATGAGTTACAGATCACTACTTCTTCTTTTATTTTTTACTTTCTGATCACAGCTATTTCCATTAATGAGGATAAGCATGAATTGCACTAGTCATGCATGTACGTGTCACGTACATTTTTTTTTTTCTTTCTATTAGAGCATTTTCAAAAACAAAATAATTAAATTGTAGTATTAATTAATTGAATAGCTCAATTAACAAATTAAAGAAAATCCAACAAAGTATATAGTTGATTCCCAAAAAACCACGATGGAATAGTGTCGTTCCATAAAGGTAAAGGCAAAGCCGGAGGGATCATTAATTTGATATCATGAAGTTAAAGATGATGTTTTAAAAACTGACCATGGTTTGCAAAGAAAATTGCACAACATTAAGGTGCCAAAATAAAAATAAACACCTAGTGGGTTGTAGTGGAGCGACATTTCTGGTAGGAGCAATTTCTCAAAAAAAGGAACACTTCATTAGAATAAATTTTAGGAATTTTAAAAATAGTTAAGTAATTGCCATACAAAAAATAATACCCTACACACTGTTATATTAGTAAGGGTATGTAATGTAAATATGTTCAAAATGGACTCTTTAAATGGGACAAATTTTTTTTTTTGAAAGTGGACTTTTTGAGTGGGATGGACGGAGTAATAATTAGGGAATTTTTTCAACCTTTGTAGATTTTTCCAACAGAAAAAAAAGGTGTATTTTTAAAATTTCGTATGCTTCTTTAAAAATAAAAAAAAAATTTTGTCATAAATATTTGTCCTTCCTAATATTGAGATCTGACTTCTCCACAGGCTATGGGTTAACCATATTGTCGGTGACTATTAAGTCTGGGATTCCGAATCGGCAACTGATGGCCCTCCATTGGAACTGCGAAACACTATGGCTGGTCATCGTGGTTAGAGCCTTTGCTTCCACCCATTTGGTGAAGTACTCTACTGCGACTACACTACAAGAAAAAAGGTCTTTGGTGACTGACGGTAAACGGTCACCTTATGTAGGTTTCCGGTCACCAAAACGTTTTGGTGACCGGAAACCCGCGGTCACCACACAGTCATCATAGGACAATCGCTAAAGGGTCCGGGGTGACTGAATTTTGGACCCGGTCACTAGAAAGTTCATTGGTGACCAGCGTGTTAGGTGGTCACTAACATTTGGTGACCAAGAATATGGTCACTAAAACGGTCACTGAAACTGTCCAACTCTGTCTCCAAATGGAACGCCATGAACGGTGTTTAGTGACCAAATAAGTGGTCACTAAATACCAACGGTCAACGTAACGTTAACTTGAGTTGAATGGTGTTTGGTGACCAAATAAATGGTCACCAAATACTAACAGGCAATGAAACGTTGACTTGAATTGGTGACCAAATGTTGTCGGTCACATAACATAGGTTGGTCAACAGTGATGTTGACCTTGTAGGGAGACTAACAATATTGGTCACTAAAAATGTATGGGTCAACTCAATGCTGACCCATATTAGTGACCAAAATATTGGTCATGTATTGGTTTGGGAAATAGTGACGTCAGACGAAATGGTGACCAATTAACGCGGTCACTAAAATAAGGAGACTATTTAAGTTAGTCACAAAATGTTAGAGTTTGGTGACCAGAGATTTGGTTACTTTATGGTATGAAACTAATTTTTACATTTTATTATTGGTCACCAATCGTACAGTTATTGGTCACCAATCGAACAGTTATTGGTCACCAATTAGTAGTTTGGGTCACAAAAAGTTAGTTTTCGGTCACCAAATAAAAAAACTTGGTCACCAAAGAAGCATTCTGTGGTCACCAATCGTGATGTTAATGGTAAAAAATGAACCCAAAATGCAATCACCAATTATGGTTAAAAACACAGGTTATTCAATGAAATTTCAAACTATAAAGAGCACAAGCAAATGCTCCCTGTTTACCCCAACAATACTATGCCATTACATAAAAAATTTAACACAATCAAGTGCCCTCTATGCGCCACAACAAGACCATAAATAAAATACCAACACAACTCAAATGCTCACCTATTTGCACAATAAGATTGGACCATAAACCATGTATCCACATGAACACAACACCATGAAAATTAAACACATCAAAGGTTGGAAGGAAAAAATATCACTTCCACTATCAATAAACCATCATTCATAAGGCACAACCCTACATCAAATTAAATAACAAACATTCCAAGATTTAATCCACACCCAAGACAAGAACATTTCAGTCATTTCAGTGGTTCCAACATTCCGCTGAAATCCACAAAATCAACACAAAAGAGATTAACCATTCAGATAGGCAAAAAAATACCTATCACACACAATCCACCTGCACTGAATTAATCAAACCCAAATATTCATAACCACCAACTTAAAAACAGTAATGATATGATATCCTTCAACCAAAATAGAACATTCTGTAAGAAGCAAACTAAATGGATGAACAAGCAAGTCACGGAAGGAACTATGTTGCAATATTCTCCTCGCCCGAGTACCTATATTCCAAATGTGCTTCATTGAAATTGAAAACAACTTGTTTAAAAATAATTCCCTTAAATTCAAAACAATTAAACTTAATTATTGTTCACTTACATTTCCATTTGACTCTTCATCAGAAGCGTCACCTTGAAGATGATCAATTTTTTCAGCCAAAATTTGGAACTGAGCTTGTAATTGGGGCTGACTTTCAACGAGAGAAGCAACCTTAGCAGCCAATTCTTGATTGCGGGTTTCAGCAACAACCACTCTCTTCGTTTGCGTATCAACTTCAGTACAAAGTCTATCACGAGCAATTGCGGCTTTTGATCACTTCTGCCCCACCTATCAGCCCTTCAAGTTTATTAATGACAATCTCGCGAGGGGTAGCAGACGAAGAAGCCTCCTCCTGTCTCATTCCGCCTTACAATAATTACAATCAAACTCTTAGTTTGATGTGTAATCTGAACCGATAAAGTGATATACGAAGGAACTTACCAAAACTGTTTTGGCTTGATCACTTATCATTTCTCCCTTACTAACCGAAAAATCTGCCAGTTCATAATCATCAATGGGAGTAACAGTTTTGCCCTCCCGCTCAAGCTGGGAAAGGGAACGACAACAACATAACCAAAATAAATAGATGCATAGTGCAACTAGGTATTTAAGAACCTCCTTAACATGCCTAGCAATAGAAACAGAACCAATTGTGGATGGAGAATTGTTCGCTGCTCGGTTCTGCTTGGCTATCTCACTTTTTTTCTATTACTTGCAGAAAAAATGGCTATGTTACTATAAGTAAAAACAGTAAATGCAAATGTGCATTATAATAATATTATAAGGATGAAACTTTAAAACTGAAGAAAAAATTAAAGGGTTTATATAACCTTGAATTCTGGGGAGTAGAACATCTCACACAACTTTACCCAATCAGCTTGCTATGTAATACTGGATGGGCAATTTTTAATAGCCTCTTCCTTAGACTTGAACTTCTTGAAATGATTGGGGAGTCTATACTGCCTATTTTTATGACATTTCCCAGCTTGGCTGAGCACAACATTGTCAACCTCGACATCTGATTCGTAAGTGACGTTGTCCTGGTAATATAGAAATAACGTGAGAAATTAAATTAAAAACATATTAAATACATTCAATCATAATGCATAATCTGAAACCTATACCATGCACTTGAGCACTATGTTGCTCTTCACATCTTTATCTTTCTCCTTCCATGTTTTCCCATCAAACTTAGTTCTCGAACGAGTGCCCCTGTCCTTGTGATCAAGGACTGGCTATCTTTACCAACAAACTTGTCACCGTCATCATTAAGTTCTACCACAATTGGAGTACCAGACTTGCGCCGCTTAATTTCATTAAGGCATCTCGTGAGTCCTCTCTTGGCTAGTCCCAATCATCACATATAAACAATATATTTAGCAAAGACAAAAAATATGAATACCTAGATAAGACATAATACTAATTCACTGTTGTTGTTCACTTGGGCAGTGTCTTCATTTGTTTCACTACCTTCATTATGAACATCAGGCTCTTGTGTGGGTCCCTTATTTGAGTTGAAATCCAATAGCCACTTAGACCTCAATTCTCTCTGCGACTCTACTGTGGGTGAGGCTGTACTCTTCTCTTTATGAGGCTTTTTTCTTGCATCTTATTAGCATGCTTAACAAAGTGCTTCTTACGTTACTTTTGAGGCTATTTCTGAACTTCTTCTGAAGGCTGACTATGAAGTTGATCATCAGCTTCCTTCTCAATCCGCTGCTCAGTTTCCTTTTCAATCTGCTGCTCAGCTTCCTTCTCAAGTTGCGGAGCTGGCTGTTTCTCAATTTAGATCTCCGATTGCATCTCAGTCGGAGAATCTTCATCTCGGAGTCTGAATCCAATTGATGCTTTGGAAGGAGTGAGTCAGGCACTCCGTCTAGTAGTTACAGGTACATCATTCTTGGCTCCCTTATTTGCCACAACTTTATGTGGTGCAAGTTTCTTGCTTGGCTCAGGACCCATTCCGTGACATAGAAAGATAGTAAAATAGTTAATAAGGACCCATTCTATGACATAGAAAGACAGTAAAATAGTTAATAAATAATAGTTAAAATTTAGTTACTTAACATATAAGTACAAACATAGCACCAATGACACAGAAAGTATTTTCAGTTTTTGAAATATTTAATCACTGAAATAATGGCTAAGTAACACAGAATATAAAACCAATCATCATCAGTCGAACCAAACAAACATAATTCATCCATGAGAAATAAATTTTGATTAATGAATATCCATAATGAAAAAGAAACAAAAATGGGAATGAGATTAAACGCAAATATGAACAAATAAAACATAAACAAATGCAGCCCTAATTATTCAGAATCCGTTGAGTCTTGGTCACATATGTCAATTTCTTCATCGGATGCGGATGTAATTTCAGTATCGCAATCACCATAATCATGTATAAATGAACCTTCTCCTTTTTCATCAGCTGGGGAACGCCGCCTTTTACTCGATGGATTAACTAGAGAAGCATCGATGAAGTGTAAAGGGTTGCATCTCGGGACAGATCTGAGTGGCCATATCTAATGAGCCCTCAACAACCAAGTTAGAAGTAGGATGTTCCTCTTGGTACACATCATCCGGTATTTTGTAATCCGACATTTCTAGCATATCATACAACCTTTTGGGGCTACACCCTTGCACTACATGACAATTAGTTCCGAACTTCAGGTCAGGAACATAATATACTTGCTTAACTTGAAATGCAAATACATATGGCTAGTCTTTATACCACTTTCTTGCAAAGTTAACACTTATTAGCCCAGATTCTCGATCAACCTGAATTCCAACCCTATCGACCTTGAACCAGTCACACTTGAACACAATCACTCTTTTATTACTCCCAGAATACTCAACCTCTAGAACATCTTGAAGCAGCCCATAAAAGTCTATGACATTGTTTCTGTGCTCAGCTTGGACTACGACTCCACTATTTTGGGTTTTTATATGTGTCTCACGTGTGTGTATGGAATCTATACCCATTTACCATGCAGCCACTGTACCGGACAACCTTGTAAACGGCCCCCGAGATAGAATTCGTGTATCACATGAATACAAATCTTTATGGTCAAGAACCACACATATTATTCCAATTATATTAGAACTTTTTTTCATGTTAAAGTATTGAAATTATTAAATAATTCATTATTGCACTCTGCCCGATTGAAAATAGTTTCAGCACACTTCAAATACATCAGCAGAATGTTAAACATTCTTGATCTAGGTATCTCTCAGCAATACATACTTCAGGCCTAGCCTTGTTGTGGACATTACCCTTCAAGGTTCCCATTTTTCTGGCAAAATCAAATAAATGTTCAAGAATTAGTCATTTAACAATAGTAAAATAACAAAATTGAATAAGAATATATACTCACCTTTCGAATGGAAACATCCACTTATATTGTGCTGGTTCACATAATAATGCCTCATTCTGAAGATGAAGAAGTAGATGAACCATAACGTCAAAGAATGAAGGAGGCAATATTCTCTCCATTTTGCAAAGAAGTACGGCTATTCTGTCTTGTTCGGTCTTAATTACTTCAACGTCTATTACTCTAGCACACAACTTTTTGAAAAATTCACTCAATTCATACACCGTCTCTCTCACATGCTTTGTTAAAGAACCCTTGATTGCCGGTGAAAGCACACGTTGAACAAGTACATAAAGATCAGGCTTTTCAGTCCAGATATATGCAATCCATTTGATTTTATGCACCAAGAAATGTTCGATGGAAAACTATTTGTGAATTTCACATTTTTTATGAAGGCTGAAATCTTTTTTTTCTCATCTTGGTTCAAATTATATGCTCCCATCGGTATTTTGAAGGCACTCCCACTTGGTTGTAGATGTAATTCCTTTTTCCAACATAGGTCCTCCAAGTCCTTACGAGATTTCCAAGTATCCTTACTCTTACCGAGAATGTTGAACATAGTTCCAATCAAACTATCTGCCACATTTTTCACAATATGCATTGTACCAATCAGATGCCTTACTTTATGACCAGCCCAATATGGTAGGTTGAAAAACATGGACATCTTACTCCATCCAGACTATTCATTCTCCATATCCCTTTGTCATTTATTTCGGTCATTACATTCCAGTCCATATGGCTTAAACTCTAATGCAAGCAGCGATTGTGCTATTTCTTCCCCAAGTTTGGGAATTATGGGGTCCCTTTTTTCTACTGTCCCATCGAAGTTGTTTTTGTCTCCCCGCCATGGATGGTCTTTGGGCAAAAATCTCCGGTGTCCCATGTAACATACCTTGAAGCTATTGTAAAGGTATCATGAAGAGGTATCCTCTATACAGATTGGACAACCAGTGTAGCCCCTCACACTCCACCCCAAAACCATGCCATATGCAAGAAAATCACTTATAGTCTACATAAGACATGCACGCAACAAGAAACAAGCCTTTACATGATAGTCATATGGCTCTACACCAGCCCACAACTCATTCAATTCTTCTATTAATGGCTCTAGGTACATGTCTATGTTTTTACAGCTAGATTTGGGCCCAATAATTATCAAAGACATAAACATGAATGGATCCTTCATGCATTTCCACATAGGCAGGCTATAAGACACAGCCTAAACCGGCCAAATACTATAAGAATTGCTCAGATTTCCAAACGGGTTGAAACCTCCTGTGGAAAGTCCTAATCGAACATTTCGCGGGTTAGCCCCGAAGTTGGGATAGACCCTATCAAAATTTTTCCAGGCCTCACTATCCGCAGGGTGCCTTAGTGAATCCTCATCATCAACTATTACTTCTTTATGCCATCTCATATCACGTGCTACCTGCTTATTAATGTACAACCTTCTCAGCCTTGGGGTAATAGGAAAATAACAGAGAACCTTTCTAGGGATATTAAATCTTTACTAGTGTATCAGGATTCATTACAATTTTTATTAGGACATGATGTAGGGGTAGCATTTTCTTTTCGGTAACCAACACAGTTATTTACGCAAGCATGTATTTTCTCTCCCACAAACCCCAACTCCCTAATCAACTTTTTGGCTGCATAAATTTTTTTAAGGATTTTGGCTATTTTTGGAAATGCAAGAGGAAGGGTTTCTAGCAAATTATCAAATGATTTAATTGTCCAACCCCTGTTGTTTTATGGTGTAAAAGGGTAACAATGAATGACAAAGTTGAGAATGATTTACAACCATCATAAAGGGGCTGTTTCAATTCATCTAGTAATTTATGCATCCCATCAACATTACTAGATGACCCACTAAAGAATTCTGGCATATGGTCTCATTTTTCACCCCAGTTGATACCACCTATGTCATTTATCATATCCTCAAACCCATCATTCAAGTTATCTCCCTCGTTATCAGACCCACCCCCAATATCAGCACCTTCCATTTCAAAGTTGCACACCTTACCATGGTATATCCAAGGATTATAGTCCTGAATTACTCCATTTTCATAATGTGGGTGAACACAGAATGTCGATCGTAATGCCGGAGGCTATTGCAAGATTTACAAGGGCATGGAATTGAGACACTATCTTCCTTTCTTGATAAGCATATTCTAGGAACTGATTAACACCCTCTCGATATCTCCTATCTTGTGTTCGGTTCAATATTATTGTCCAAGACTTGTCCATAATATTTTATTAGGGGACTGTAAATAAGTTGTAAATTATCAGTACAACACATAAAAGGAATTACTATCTAAACACATTGGTGGTCTACTAGTTTCAATGAGATAAACAAGCAACACACGATTTAAACCAGCTAAACAAGATATGTCTACACTCCATTTTTAGTAATTAAGGACTTATTGATCAGAGAACACATAAATAACATGGTATACAACAGTAGCAAACATGTTGTCCATATTCAGTTTTGGCATACCTTTCACACTATCAACTACTACATATACAATTAACATGAACCCAAAAAAATAAAATCCACGATGAAACCAAACACAGTTTTAAGTTCCATATAGAAAATAATGTTATCATATCACATCAATTACTTACTGTTTTGAAGTTGTAGTGCTCACCCATCAATGGATTATATCGAACAATAGTATAGCTCACCTTCCTGGATTCTTAAATAAGTAATGTGGACGACTTCTTGATACTCCTCAAGGTAGCAACAACTGATTTGTACTAGGCAGTAATATGGTTAACATTAGTAAGCATCCCCAAGGGTGAAAGGTAAGAATTTCACATAATGTCTATATCAATAAAGGTAACTAATCTGACTCAAACTCACAGAATTGAAGTCATTAACATAAATCACTTTTAGATCCCATATAAATTTCAACAAAAATAGGAAAAAAAAACATACTTTAATTTTGCAAGCATTGGTAAAATCAAGTTATAGTTCATGGTTCAATGAAAAAAGAACAAAACGACATCAGATGTATAACACAGTAACAGGAAATACACTTGTCTTTTAAATGCTGGTTTCAAACTTAGTTCAATTTCATGCTTAATAGCTTTTAAATTATGTATTCAAACTTAGTTTAATTCTGGGTTCAAAAAGCAATTTGCAGAGATATTAATAGCTTTTATTAGTGGGATCAGCCATGAAGAAACTCTCAAAATATAACATAACATTTATTACTAGCACCAAAAAGGGAAATAATTACATATCACATGAAATAGTTTGAAAGAGTTAGCTATATTAACAAGTGTAATATAGACAGATATGTGATGGAAACCACTCCTGAACCCTAGACATTCAAAAAGTTCGAAAGAGTTAGCTAGATTAACAAGTTTAATATAGTAACACATAGTTGATATGCATGAAAATTCCCCACCAGAAAAAAAAAAAAGGATAGAAAAAACACAATTTGAATTAGTACATGAGGAAGCAATCAAACCAAAGTTGTTCAATAGAAAGCATAGCAACAGACCTTGACACTTATCTTTTAAATTCTATTTGTGACCTTAGTTCAATTTCATGCTTAAGCTAAAATAAACAAAGCATTTAACTCCTAATCATACTTTAAATCATGATTGGTTTTCAACATTTACAAACAAGGTGCCTAACGTGTGGTTCAGTACAAATGAGATTAATTTCCTTAGTACTTAACTGTTTTAAAAACAAGTACTATTCTAAACTGAGTTTCCAACCCGAAGCAATGAGAAAATTGTAAAAAAAGTCCTTAAATCAGTAAATAGAGCTATAACTATGAGACAACATTTAACTTCCATTGCTGCAGACATATGGGACAAGTATGTGGGAAAAAGCAGTTTGAAGAGATATGTCAATTTCGAACAATATTCAGCCACAACTAAGGCACTTTTCTAACATTAAGTCTACTACAAAAATTTATCACACATTTCTCAGAAATAGTATGAAGAATATGTATGTTATACAAGAAGCAACCTAACCAAAAAAGGCATATCCATTACTTGTACAAAATTACACACACAAGCAAAAAACACTAGATTTCGATTTTAACAAAACATACGAATTGGGAAATCACTATTATTAAAGTTTCATGGTGATCTAATACCAAAGATGATCATGTACTACCAAAAAAACCCCTAAACCCAGAATAAATTCAACATTGATTGAGTCGGATACTTCTATCCGATTAGGGAGACTTGTGTTAAGCATTGATAAACATGCATAAATGCCATCCAATCGTTAAATTAGGGCATTGAAGGGTTAAGGGACGAGGTAAGAATTGAAAAAATTAGAGCCCATCCCAAATCTAACCTAACCATATATATGAAATTCAATTCGGAACCCTAGAATTTGGAGAATAAATTATTGTAGCCATGGAAAGTAGGTCATCAAATTTACAGCCTTATCGTTGATGTTACCGGCGCTGTGGTCGATGCGTCTTCTCTTCCCGTTGAGCTGAACCCTTTCTATTTCGTCGGAGATGGTAAATTGAGTTTTGCTGAAAACATTTCTAAGTGTTGGTGTGACTCATCTCCCCCTTAGCTTTCCCCTTTTTTTGCCAACGTGACTCTAAGGGCCAAAGTAGATTTTGGCCGGGAATTTCAATTGAACGCCAATTCAAGCACCCAATTTTCCCCACAATATTTCCCTCTAACCTTAAATTTTTTAAACTCACTTACCTTTTATTCAAATTTTGATTTTTGAATAAAAATAAAAACTTTTCAGTTGTATTATATTAGTACATTTTACTATGAAGACAAAATATTTAAAATTATTTGAATTTACGTATTTTTGGATTGTACACAAAATTTGAATTAATAAATCGGAAAAGAAAAATCACGCTTTTACAAATCTAACATACTTAAATATTATGTAATACTTTATTAACCCATAAGCTGATATTAATAATCGTACGATCAATGCATGTCATATCCACTGAATCGTCACATACAAAGTAATCTCTAGTTGTACTACTGAGAATGTCGTTCGCTATAGTACAGAATACTAAGTCATTTATCATGTTCTTAAAATGTGAATGAATGTATGTTTAGTTTAAACACATCAAAGCAATACAGTGATGTTATTCATCAAATCAGTTGACTAATAAGTAACGTATAACTAACTAACTAATCTAAGTACTTATACTAGTAGGAGGTAGTTCTGAAATTGTTCATTATAGTATGTGAATGCTAAAAGTATTTTGGAAAAATAAATAACAATTTCTTAAATTGTCTTACATTAGATCATGTTTATATCCAAATTTATTAGGTATAACTATTTCATAACAGTTTTGATAAATAATTATAAATTTTGGGCAATACAAAAACATTAGGGTGTTATGTTTTAGAAAATTTTAAAGTGTTTAGGCAGATAAGATAATAAAAGGGTGTCATAGTGTAATTAAAAAAATATGTGTCCACAAATTTTATTTTCAAAACAACCTAAAAAGTTTTTTTGGACTGGATATTGAAGAGAAATTTTATTTTTTCAGCCCCAATTCTCATAAAAATGGACCAGCCTATTCTATTGACCTAACCATTTAACCCAAGTGCACAATTGACCCAACCAAGCCCAAAAAATTTTCCCCAATTTAATGTCAAACCCTAACCCAACCTGTCAATCTCCCACAACCCATCATCCTCTTTGTTCGACAGCGACGAACGATAACAGAAATCCTCACCAGAAATCCATTATCGCAGTGGCACTTTTTCAAATCTGAACAATATTTGGTCGATTAGTAGTATGATTAGGATATAGTTGCTATTCTCCATTGAAAAAATCCGCATTTGGTCCGTCTACGAATGTAATTCATTTGTGTGGTTTCTGTTAAGTTTTTGAATATAAGTGTAACTAAATTTCCTTCATGGATGTACTTTTCTTCATTTTTAATCATGAAGAAGTGATACATATTTGTTTTATTTCATATACACGAGATTGATTGCCTTGTGCCGAAAATTGTTTATTTGTCACTTTTTTCGGTTATGTAGAGTAATTGTGTTTCCCATCACTTCGATACTTTGTGACACTCTTGAAATGATTCCTTATGGACTTTTGAAGGGGATATGATGCAACTTTAGTTTTAGAGGCATGAGAATGAAAATCGTACTTGTTGAGTTATATTTTTCCTCTTTCCCCACTCTCCCGAGCCTATTACCCAAGTCATATATGTACTGAGAAATTGATACAAAGAGTAAGAGAAACAATGAAGGGAGAAACTTGGATTGAGAGAAGGAAATAGGAGGGACTGAGAGTTACAAGGGGATGTTTTCCCTTTGAATAAATACTAACTTTCCTTTTACATAAACTGGAAAACAATCAAACCCCTTATAGCTAAAACTAATTTGAGGAGGGTCAGTCAAAATGTAGAAAAGTGTCCTCAGGAAATAATTTTTTGTTTTGTTTTGAGGGTTGGGTTGGCTTTGCGCATTTCGATAATCATTTCTTATCATTGATCTTTGTTCTATGTTTTTGTTTTGTGTGTGTGATTTTTTAGGTAAAAAAAAATAATTTTCATCCCTTAATTTCTTCATTCTGTCTATGAATGCTCATTTACTTTCCCCTTATTCTTGGTTGGAAAAGATTATATTTTTCATATTTAAGCATAACCAATTTCACCGTGTCGTTACCTTAATGAAATGTATTTGTATACAAACATTATATATAAATGTTATGGGTATTGAAAGGATATTAGCTGGGTGACATTTGGCCAAATTTGGGTGAGTAAAACATATTTTTGTGATTTCACCTATTTGACTATGTAGATGTAATGTAATTCAAGGGTTATACTATTTTTTAATTAATATTCCATGCTTTTGAATGGGCTGTATATGCGTCATGTTGGTCAAATATGAAGTTTCCATAACTAATTAGATTTCTGTATGGTTTTTTATACGAATTATTAAATTTTTCCATAAATCAATGATTGTCTTATTAGTTCTAGATTTCAGCTCACTACAAAGGTCAGAAGGGAATGGGATTTTTGTTTCATTTCATTCTTTCTTGGAATACTTGATTGAATGATTAAGTCTAACTGAGTATGAATGACACTACAGTGCATTTTTTGTATCTTGATTTATATAAAACTGGAGTTTCAAATTTAGGCCATCAACATTTTTAGTAGGGATTTATTTTCTAGAACTGAAATTTGATGCAATCAACATATTTATGTAAACACTTAGTACAGTAATAGTGGTTTGGGTACATTTGCTATAGTTTGGCTATTTCAGACAGAGATGACATACCATATTCACTAGTTGGTTATCTTATTAACCATATGTGAATATGATTAAATGATTTGTAATTATGTCGTTTTCAGTTGATATTTACTTTGCACATAATTGTTGAATTGTATTGGTAAGGTTTAGACTTATAATGATGTATGTCTTTCTTATGGCTTTGTTTATAACTTTTCTATAATTGAAACTATCATTACCTTTGTAGATGCATATAAGTGCTGAGTCAAATGATGGACACATTAGATATCGATACAAGTTATGTTATTGTAATCGTAAAGATACTTTAAAGATTGTTGACTCTGAGGGCGATTGTATTTCAATTGTGAGGGTAAACAAAGTGGCTTTTGGTCTTGGTGTTTTCCTTTGAGCCATGAAGGGGACAACAACTACGGAAAAGATCACAACTATAGTCCCTCACTCAGCTCTACAAGGGCACCGTTTGGACATGAAGAGGTTTCAGACAACCACGTTCATTTAGGCCGTTCACAAAGCCATAATCATAACATAGAGAATTCCACTTGGCAGTTGACTTTCTGTGTTATAGCTTTAACCTTATTACCTGTTATTATTTGTATTACCATATGGTTGAAGTGAATAACTAATTCTGGATTGAAAGTTTTTCCAACCTTTGTATTTTGGAATGCATTATTAAATATAGGGGAATATGTTATGGACATCCATGATTTTAATTAATTGATTAATGTACTAATTACCATTTTCTTTAATTATGTGCATGGACCACTTGGATGCAGGGAATTGTTATTAAATTCTTGTCTAAATGAATGATAGCCATAGAGGAAGTTAGTGAGAATAAATGCAAATTATTTTTTTGGTGACAGAATTATTCAGTCACAAAAAACACCATAAGTTATACTACTATTTGCAAGCATGTTTTGGTGTCCAATATCGGTCACTAAAATTATTATTTCACCGGACAAGTGTCACTTACATCTAATCTACATTTAATTAGTGACCATATAATATAATGGTCACTATCCGTGGTCACTCCCTTTTAAAAATTGCCACTTCGTCGGTTTAATGGTTCATCCTACCTCATTAGTGACTATACACAAATTTTGTCACCCATTACAATTACAAAAGTTGAATAAATGTGTGGGACCCCTGGAAATCAAAAAAATACGGTGACCATTTACGTTCGGTCATCATCGTGGTCACAAAAAGGTAACATTGTTTGTGGGCCCTAACGGACACGTGTACTTTCCATTTGGTATATTTCTCATTTAGTAACCGTCTAACAAATTGGTCACCATTTTTGGTCACCTATTTCATTCTGTTTAAGGGGGCTCACTAACAGTAATTATTTAATGTTACCATCACGTGTAATCTTTGTAGGACATCTGGAATACTTTAGTGACCAACACAAAATTTGGTCACCTATCACATGCACCAATCAAAAATAACGCTTGGGACCCATAAATGGGAAATTATTACCGTGACCAACGTATTTTTTGGTCACTAAATTTGTCGCCAAACGTGGCCCCAATCAGTTTCGTGACCACTACATTTGGTCACCGATATAGTGACCATTTGTTGGACACCAAAACACTAACGGCTGGCAACTTCGCGACTCAAATTTTTTCGGTCACTAACATTGGTCACCAATTAGCCAAAATTTGGTGGGAATTTCTCCCGCCAAGGCTTTGGTGACCGATTTGGTGACTGACTATTTCAAATGATCACCAAAAGCTGCACCGAATGTAGTTTCAGATGACTAAGCAAAATATGGTCACCAAAGGGTATACTTAATGACCCCTAAAATTCTGATCACCCCGAGTCCGGTCACCAAAGGCCTTTTTTCTTGTAATGCTACTAGATAATGGTACCCTCCTTTTGCGAGAGGGAGGAGCCCAAGGAGGTTCATTCCCCACCGTGCAAAGGGCCATGGGCTCTAAATAGCCGCCATTGGAGTAGCTGGCGATCTATCTTCGCGTGGATTTGGCAACTCTTGTACCTTTTGATAAAGTTTTTGGCATCATTAGCAAGTAGTATCCTGATAGCATGGCTATACATACCAGTTTTCTAGGCCCTATGTGGGTTCCGCAATGTCCTTTATGAATGTTTTCTATCACACTTCTAGCTTCCCTCTGACCTCCTCGAAGTGGTATCAAATAGCTTATGTTGGAATTTAATTATTTCAAAAGATAATTAAACTTATTTACTGATATAAGAGTATAGCAAGTCAACAGTTACTCTCTTAAACCTGGTCAGTTATTCAACGTTGAGAGATTTAGACAGAAGAGAAAGAGTCAAACTCTCTGAACATTAGTGGAGAACTGTTCGCAAGATTTTCTGATTATATCAATAATCTCCATCTATAAATACCTCACATATTTTCTACAATCGAGAAAACAGAGTTTTCCTGAAATCCAATTTTCTCTGTTAAAACATTTTCCTCTCTTTCCTTCAACCTTTTGGCTTTGCTGTTCATAATCCCTCTGTTAAGAGGAAGAACTCATGTAATCCTGCTGAAATATTTCTACCCTGAAATAATTTCTTGAGTACAGTGTTTTGCACGACTTGAGTTATCTATCGTTTTATTGCTTAGGCCTATTTTTGCCATCAGCTTATTCCTGACTCGTTGTACGTCCTATTGTGACTCTAGAAATCACCCATTTTCCCAGTACAGTATTCCCATATTTTGTCCCTCCATTGGAGCTCTTTATCCTCGACGATTAAGACTTCCCCTCTGTTAATGCTTCAGGTCCCAACTTTTCCACTAGCACCAATTTGGTTAGGTGGGAGTATACGAGGAGGCCAACTTAGAAAGAGCATCATAATTGGCATTTTGGCTTTGAGGAACTCTTTTCAATTCTACTTTTTTGAACTATCGAGGCTATGAAGCACTCTTTCTAGGTATTTTTTTCATGACGGGGTCCTTAGTTTCCTATGCTCTATTGATGTGATTGACTATCTTCAGTTTTTTTACTCCTATGCCTCCGGCTAATTTGGCTCCTACCAGTAAGGCCTCCTATTTTGCTTCGTTGTTGATGGCCTAGAATTCAAACCTGAGGGTATTTGTGAAGTTTTCCACTTTGGGGTTGGTGTGCATTGAGCCTTCCTGCTCCAACTTCTTGTTTAAAGTTCCATCTACAAATAATGTCCATTCCCCTGCTTGATAGTAGTATCTAAAAGCACTATGACCGAATATGCCTCAAAGTATGGTTAGAGTTTCCTTAACATTATTATGATGGCGAAATGAGTTTTTCTACTACCGAGTAGTTCTTTTTTGTAGCCTGTAATACTCGGCTGATATAGTATGATGGCTTTTGCTGGTCATTTTCTTCTTTGTACTACACCATGCTAACAGCCGTCTGGGAGGCCACCCACCACGTATAGAAAGAGTGGCTCATCTGGGAGAGGCATGGCAAGGCTTAGGAACTCGACTAGTTATTTTTTTAAATTCTTGAAAGCTATCTGACACTTCTCACTGAAATTGTCTCATTTTATCAGTACTACAAAGAAAGGTAGAGGTCTTTCTAATGATTTGGAGAGAAAATGGCTAAGCACCACTAGCCTACTGTGAGTTTTTGGACTTTTCTCACCGTAATAGGTGTTTGTATATTTATGATTACCTCCACTTTTTCTTTGTTTTTGATCACCACTTTTTCTACGACCATGTAGCCTAAAAACTTCCCCGAGGTAGCCTTGAAAACACACTTTTTAGGTTTTAACCTCAGTTTGATCTTTCTGAGTATCTCTAGCACTTCCTGAAGTTGCCTATTAAACTTTTCTCATCTTTCCCTTTCACTAAAATGCCATCGTTGTATACTTCCATAGTTCGCAACAACTAATTTAAAAAAAAATAAAAATTCGCTAGTCGCTGGTTGGTGGTCTTCTCGTTCTTTTGGCCGAAGGGCATAGTAGATAGCAGTACATGTCTTTATATGTTGTGAATAAGGTATTCTCCTCATTTTTTTAATTTTAAGAAGATATGATGGTACCTTTTGTATCCGTCCAGAAAAATCAGATAATTGAAGCCCACTATATAGTCCCTTAAGATTCAATCCTAGGGACATGGAAGTGATCATTCAGATAGGCTTTGTTCAGATCTGTGAAGTCTACGCACATCCGCCAACTTTTGTCTGGTTTCTTTACTAGCACCAGATTTGTTAGCCATTCGTGATATTCAACTTCTCACACAATCCTTGCTTCATGTAGCTTGTCGACTTCAGCCTTTACTACGATGCTTCTCTCCTGTCCGAACAATCTTTTCTTCTACCTGACTGGCTTATAGGCTGAGTAGATGGAGAGCTTATTCTCGATTATTTCCTGAAGGATCCCAGGCAAGTCATCAGGGGACCATGCGAATACGTCTCGTTATTCTTGTAATAGCATGACTAATTGTTGTTTTAGAGAACTTGGTATTATCTTGCTTACTTGTATGGTCGAATTGGGGTGATCTTCTGACAAAGGTATGTCATCCACCTCGGTTTTTCCCTCCAAGAATCTCTCTTCGGATTCCACTCATTGATTTATGTTTAGCCCTTATTGGACAGTCCTTTTTGTCTCGGCCATTTTCAAGGTAGCCACATTGCATTCGTGGGCCCTTTTGGCGTTGGCTCGTAGAATGGACTCTCCCTACTTGGTAGGGAACTTGACTACCATGTGCCTCGTGCTAGGGATGGCCTAGAAACTGTTGAAAGCTTGCCTGCTGAGAAACACACTGTAGCCCAAGGTATGATTGTGAACTCAAGGCGTTGAGTTCTAAGTCTTTCTCTGCATGATAGTGTAACGGGAAGATTTGTCCTTGCAACAAGGTGTGTGCACTGGCCGCCGAAACCTATCAGTGGGGCTTCGACTGGTCTCACTCCCTTGCTATTGAGTCTACCTCTTTCCAACGAATCATGGCTTATGATATTTTTCAATGACCCATTGTCTATCAACACGCTATGGATCTTTAAGTCAGCTACATAAACTTCCACTACTAAGGGGTCATAGGTTTCTTCCTCTCCCCAGCAGTCATCTCTTGTGAATGTGATGAATGATCTGTCCGGGTTTGAGTTTAGTCCTCCCTTGGTACCTAGGTAGAGGTTTGGCACAACTCCTCTTCCTGGGGTTTAATGACACCCTAAGGAGGTCTCATCCCTCCTGGTAGAGTGTTCCTTGCTGTTGGGGCCTTGAACTTTTTCCTAGGGTGAGAAGGGTCGATCGGGGAACCCATGGCATTCTGGATTGCCTCTTCATCAGATTAATGATAGGGTGATTGTAGAAAACCTTAAGAAACAACGTGCTTATCTACCAGAATAGTTCCCACAGACGGCGACAGTCGATGCGCCCTGATATGCGGGCCCACTAGATTGATGACATCTCTGGCTATCCTCGGTGGTTGAGGTTGAGATCTTGCAAATGGTGGGGGTTGGTTCCCTTACAATACTCCTATGCCTAAGTCAATAAGCAGTGTAGAGTAAATATATGAGTAGGGTTGCAAAATATTTTGTACCTTATAGTTTAGATATCGTTCTATATATAGCCGAGAACCTTGTATGGCAAGATAGGAGGATATCCATGTAATTCTTCCATATTTGATATATGAAAAGTAAATCCTCCAGATCTTGATGATGATCTCTTCTCACTTGAATTAGAGTCTGAGGCCTTTCATTTACTTCTTATCTTGTTTGGAGTTCTTTGGGCCTATCTGGGTAAGGCTTTAGTTAAGGCCTAGGACACGATATGTGGTGGAGTTTCCTCCCCAAAGCTCCGAATGTGATTTGAATCGAGCCAAGTGATTGGATCAACCCTAGGATGATTGGGTTGTGTTTTGTCCAATCTTGTTCCATAAGGGTCATTTAACTTAAAGATCCTAGGATAGTAGAAACATGGATTATCATAAATATTGAGGATAAAGAAGTTGGCCATGGAGTTTCAATTGTTTCCAACAATCTCGTACAATCTGAATATTCAATGCCTGTTTATTTTTCCAGTGTGCAATCTTACGGTGGAGAGATCACATTTGAATTTTTTGTGGGTTAGAAGAAAAATCCAAATGAATCAGAGTTAGGCTTTAGATTTCAAAATTGAAAAGACGAGGATGGGTGGAAAAATAGAATTTGTTTGACAACTAATTACAGATAGTTTAAGAAAGATAATAATAATTCGTTCTGACAGTTAAAAATTATTTTGGTATTAACAGTAATGCTTAAAAGCAAGTCTCATACTCTAGAGGTTATTAGTCCATGCATTATCACCACCTCCACGACCTTTATTGTAAAGTTAATATGCATCCAAAAAATATATGAAAATTACAAATTTCATAGAATGAAAAGTGGTAAAAACTCACTCACACTTATATAGGAAATTAAATAGTTTGTAATATATATAGTGGACTAAAATCTGGTCCACAATTTTACATAATTTGTAGTATTACAACTATTAGTATAATTAAAATTTTCACTAAGAAGCGACTTCAGCTTACGATCAAGCATTAATTATTGGTTGCAGGAGTATCTTGGCAATGACCACTACACTCCTCATGTGTATGATAACAAACATGTTTACTTAGACAACACCAAGTATAATCTTCGTAATGTGGATAGTTTGTTTTTACGCAGTGATCAATATTTATCTTTTTCTCCCAATCGGCTACAGCCATCTTCTCCATAATCCGAACATTAACACCTAGTTGAATATAGAAAGAAGAAAACAAAAGATCAAATAATCTAAAATATTCATCCAACTAAGTCATGCAAATTTCTAAAATCATTGAAAAGTGAAGGAAAAAAACACATAAAGATAGAGATTGAGAGCGCATTTTCGATATAGAAATTGCTACTGGAGTAACAAGGAAAAAATATAAGGGGTCTAATAAAAATAAAAATAAAAAACTCTATCAAAAGTAAGTAAATATATAGATATAGAAGATGTGACGTGGGAGTTGGAGGGGTCTTGAGAGCTCTATGGATCTCCTAAAACTGTTTATAGTGTTGTTTTATATTTTATATAGATGAGTTTAAAAATGACGGAGCTATTAAAATATTTAAGAACTCACTTTAACGTGATATTCAACCTCGTGATTAGATTTTCATGATAAAGTCAAAACAATAAATAAAGAAATAAAAGATTTTGTTGTACTTACATTCTTGAAGAATGAAAAGGTTAAGCAATAGTAAAACGAAAAGAAAGAACTTCATTGTTGAGTTAGCAGTTGACAAGGGTTTTAAGAGAAATCTCGTACAGCTAAGGATTTGATGGAACCCAGCTTGGCTATGAAGTTAGGGGAACCAGCTTCTTTATCTACACTGAATACGAGAGAAGTAACTAAGGTCGGATATAGAAAACTGACTTGCCACTTCTTTTTTCATGTGTTTTTTTTTTCTTTCTGGAAACTTATATATGAATGATTTGCAAATCTTCTTATTGAATATACATTGCAAATTTTAGATGTTCTTGATTGAATATTCATCCAAAGTATATGTGAATGATTTGCCAAATCTTCTGAATTGAATAATCATTGCGAATTATAGATGTTCTTGATTGAACATTTATATGCTCGATCTTGCATTCCTATAATTGTAATCCCTCTATTCAACCACACAAAAAAAGAGAGAAATAAACCATATTTATTGTTTCTTTTTTAATCTTTTTTGGTTTACATATCAGATATTGGCTATTGTAGGAAAAAATTAAATAAAATAAAAAATAAGAGAAAAAGAAGAAGGGCGAAACAAACAACTAATTATAACAACGAAAAATATTCCACGAAGCCAATTATGTATACACCATATTCATGGAAGCTTGATAGACGCGTGCCTCGCGCGTCTCACAGTTGTTGTTTTTTTTTGTTTTTAAATCGTCATGAACAGTATCTGCGAGTACTGTTAACAATTATTTAGATACTTGGAGAGAGCATTCCAGATACTATATTAAAGTATATACTACAACCCCTTTTTTTAAAAAATTTAGTAACCATGAATAGTACCCACAGTACTATTCACCATTATTTAGATAAATGGAGAGTGTATTCACGATACTCTATTACTATTGAGGCCATCCCTAGTTCAAGCCAGTGAAGTCAGCATTTGCCAACTCAATCAAAAGGCTAGGCCTTGGACCAACGTATTAAGAAGGACAAATTGGTACACCTCTTCACTATAACTGGAGTCGTGCGAACTACAAGTTCCTCACAACAAAGTTCGAGGCATTTCTTGAAGTTCTTGAAATATTTCTTGGTCAATCTATAAGTTTTATACTTCCCAGTTTATCAAAAAAATGTTACTTATTATGAATATTGAAGAAAATGTATAAATTTCGATTTTCAACATTTCCGACGGGTTCCAAAAACCTCTCAAAATCTCCATAATGTTACACACTATTTGGTGAAGTTTTCAACGACATCCTCAACTTATGCATCCGCAGCACCTTTTGGGCCTAACCCAAAGGCCTCCACAAGCCTGCTCCATTCGCCCCTCCAAAGAAGCCGAACCGATTTCACAGTTTCAGAAAATAATTAGGATTTGTGCATGTTTCTAAATTTTTTCCCTTGTTTGTTTTGGATTAGTTAAGATTGTTACAAGTTTGTTACAACTTGACAAAATCACTGAGTAAGTAGTTTTCAAAAAGGTTTTACTTCTTGAAATCTTTTTTGTAATAGTTGTAGACGTTCTTTTTATTAATTTTTAAAATGTCACAAAATTCTCTCCAATTCCACACTTCTTTTGGATTGAGTTGTAAAAAATTACCAATTCTGATTGGATTCCACCTTTTTCAAAAATATTTCACTTCTTAAAATTCTTTTTTAGATAGTTTTTTGTAGTTCTTTTTAGTATTTAGAGTTTTAGTTTCCGCCAAACACAAGCCCCTTGGCAACCAAAAGTTCACCAACCAATTTCAATGTTCTTTTGGAAATTACTTTGTAAGGAATACCAACTGTAGTTGGATTCCACCTTTATTTTATTTCCTATTCCTTTCTAAATTCAACTACTAAAATCGACCATATCCCTCACCTTCCTATATAAAGGAATGACTAACCATTCATAAAATTAGAGGATTCAGATTAATCATATCTTGGGTAAGATTTAGTCCTTAGCTTAATAATTCTTTCTATGCACTTGTGTATTTTGCATGAACTGTTAAATAACATAAGCGAAACTAAGGTTAAATTTAGGTTACTTACTCCATCTAAATTCTACTTGTTTCAAAGTCTCCTCACTAGGTTATAGCTAAAGTAGCTTGTCTTACTATTTCTTAGCCTATATTTTTGAAATTAACAAAGTGGGTAATTCTATGACCAGCAATGCGTTCAACCTTCCTTGACACTTTTCGCATTCATAAGGAACAACTCATATCAATTACTCTCTTCAAGTAAGGCTGCTTTGTGTGCTTTTGTTTTTTTTTTTTTTTTTTTTAAATACTCATGAAGATCACTGTTCACCAATATATTAAATACTTCAAGAGAGTATAATTACTTGAAGAGATTAGTATATTAGATATATTACTTTTTTTCAAGTATCTACATAAAGATGGTAATATAGATACTCAAAAAAGGAGTCAGAAAAAGGTGAGCAGAAGAAGCTACTGAATCATCTCATGAAAGAAAACATGATTCACTGGAAGTGAAGTTTGTTGACGGGCCCAGTCGCACTCTTGGGCAGAATCATTGGCACGGCCGGTGTCGCTCACTTCCTATTCGTCGAGAACTACTGGTTCTTAAAAACTTATCTAAGGAAACAAGAAACGACACCTTCTTCATCCAAGTGAAAAGAGAGATCAGATGGTGGTTTGGTTGTAATCAGTTTTAAATTTACATGTTACTCAAGAGAGTTTCTAGTTTCTATAATTGATGTTTTTTTTAAAATACTCATGAACAGTAACAATGGATTTTGTTCTCCAATATATTAAACATTTGAAAAGAGTAATATATTAGTATTCACTTGCAGAAATGAAAACAGAAACGAAACTACAACGTCCTATTCAAAGTAAAAATTCCCAAATTACTAATTACCCAAATTTGCATGACAAGAGTTAATTATTGAAACCCACAAGTCAAAGAAATTATTGAGTACAATGGATGTATGCATGTCAGCCCCATGAAGTGGTATAACCATCTAATAATTCTTTGGCACATGTGCAAAATTGACACCTAATCAAATTATTAATTAGAAATTTATATTAATAATTTCATCTTCCTTTTTTGAAGGATAATTTCATCTTCCTTGATTATAAGAATTCCTTTCTCTCCCCTTCCTTGTATAGGAATTCCTTTTTTCTCCATCGATAACCCTTCACGGCTCCACCCATACCCAGCATTCCCCATAGTCATACATAAATCTCAAAAGAAAATTATCCATCTCTGCAGAACTCGGGCCAAGCTTGTTAAAATTCTAATCCAAGTGTTTCATCTACTTCCTTGGGCTTCCATCACATCTCCAATGAGTTTTGCTGCATAAAACTATGATATTTTTATTTTCTTTATCAGGTTTAGAGGCTTCCCATTTTGTTTTTGGGGTTTTACATTTTCACCGTGATAGGTTATTTGGTTCACCATAATTACTTTCATTTATTTTTTCCATTTTCTCTGACTAATTAAGTTGTGCTAATAAAATACTGAAGAAGAAGATACAAAAGAACATTTGAGGTGCTTCTCCGCTCCATGCTCATCACAGGTCACAATCCCTTAATTATTGCGATTAACAACTATCTCAATTGCTACCATTAACAACTAGCTAGATCATTAAGAAGTTTTTTTCTTTCTTTCTTTGAATACCCGAAGACTTAGTTTGGGAAGGGAAATTTAAAAAAGAAAGATTAATTGTTAATGGTGATGTGTGAGTTGTACAAATATGAAGATTTCTTCTAAGGTGTATGATATTGATGATGTTGTAGCCCTTTTGGGTTTGGGTGGAGCCGTGAGGACTTGGAACACCATTGTTGGATAAGATAGGAATTTCCATAATCAAGCAAATGAAATTATCCTTCAAAAGATGAAGATTAAATTATTAATATAAATTTGTAATTAATAATTTAATTAGGTGTCAATTTTGCACATGTGTCAAAGAATTATTAGATGGTTAAATAATTTATCCACAAGTCAGAGTCGAAATAAGCATTTAGATTGTGGCCCACAAAATGATCCTATGATCAAAATTGATAGACGGATAAGCATGATTGAAAGTGATCAAATTGGATCAAAATTGACAATTGATATATGGGGAAAATTATGTTTTTGGCCATTTTTATTTTGGGATCATTACACTTTTGACCATTTTCATTTAAATTGTTGTAAAAGAGTCATTTTTATATGTATTATGATACACTTTTGACAATTTAACCCTTTTATAACATATTTGGTAATAAGGGTTTTATTTACAAACTGAAAAACTTTTTAGAGGCTGGTATTGTAACATTTGTTTATTGGGATAAAATTTTGGAATTCATAATTAGCCCCTGAAAGTTTTTTATTTTCTGGAAATAACCATTAGTACCGTTAATTGGATGTTAACTGTTGAGAACAAATAATAATTATTAAAATTTCCATTAAAGTGTAACATTATACATATAAAAATAATTTTTCTTCAATGACTAAAACAAAAATGACCAAAAGTGTACGAACTCAAACAAAAGTGGCCAAATATATGAATTTTCTTTTGATACATGTGTGTGTTAAAGATAAAGGAAAATATTTGTAAATTACTCAACCAAACCAGAAAAGAATCGGGAAAGAAGAACAAGAAGAAAAGAAGAAAGAGATTTTTTATTTTTTATTTTTTTGGAGGAACGTGGATTTACATTAAATAGTAGTTTGAAGTACATTGAGTGACTCTCTAATGACCGTAGTGTTGAAGATAAAACTATGACTTAGTTTACATGACTTACTCTTGGTATTATCTCTTAGTTGGTGTAACAAGAGTTTAGCTAGCTGTTAATATCCTTTGCTTAGAATGTGTATACGGTTGCTGCAGATTTGGTAGGATTAGATTCTCATTTCAGCTTCCCCTTGTATTATAAATACCTGTACTCCTCATCAATGCAAATTATCACTTCCTTAAACCTTACATGGTATCAGAGCAGGTGTGATCCTTATAAATTGTCCTTCCTTTTTCTTTCTTTTTTCTTTTCCTCTCCTTTACAAAGCATATCAAATCTCGATCATGACTTCCCCACACACAATTCCGAACGAAGTAGATATCGACAATCCACTTGTGGTAGTAATCCTCCCCAATATTCTGAAGCTTAACTCCATCAATTATGTCTCATGGAAGCTTCAAATAGAGGCTATCCTTATTGGGTATAATCTCTTCAAATTCCTAGATGGAACTCACTCAGTGCCTCCTCCCTCTATCACCAAGGAAACAACATCCCAACCCAATCCTTCTTACCTAACATGGGTACGCCAGGACAAGCTTCTCTTTAGTGCACTCATTGGTACCTTAGAGCCTACTCTTGATCCGCTCATATCTCGATAAACCACCACTCAAGAGGCTTGGCACACCCTTGCTAACACTTTTGCTCAACCCTCATGTGGCCATATCAAACAGTTGAAAGAACCTTTAAGGCTCTAACAAAAGGACCTCAATCCATTACTGAATACATGCACTCAATTAAAGCTTGTACTGACCAGTTAGCCCTTCTTGACAACCCCATAGATCCCGAAGACATCACTGACAAGGTCCTTGAATCTCTTAACTCCACCTTTCAAAGAGTTGTTGACTTTGTTCATGCTCGCAATACGCCCATTTCATTCGATGAGCTCCATGAGAAGTTGCTTAACCGTGAAAAAGGCACAACCTATTATACCTACTTTCCTTGCCTCTGCTCACGCCACTACCATCAGCCGCAATTATAACAACCCAACTTCAGCTCCCACCAACAACTTCTGCTGCAACTCCAACCATAAGAACACCTATTCCAACTCCAAATATCCAAATCAAATGGGATCTCAAGGTTGTCAAGGCAAATGCCAATGGTACCACACCCCTGGCCATTCACTCCATTTATGCCCCATATTTCAGGAAAAATACCCAACCATTCACCCACCCCCAGACCAGCCTACAACTAGACCCAACCCCAAGTCCATCTCGCCACAACATCAGTGTCATTCCTTTCCTCCCCTTGGCTCTTGGATACTGGCGCATCCCACCATATTACTCACGGCCTATCCAACCTCTTCCTCCATCATCCTTATGATGGCACAGAAGATATTGTAATTGAAGACGGCACGGGTGTCCCTATCACTCATACTGGTTCACTCTTAATTCCTACCTCCTCTTCTAAATCTTTGTGCCTATCTGATATTTTATGTGCACCCTTCGTGCATAGGACTTGATGCCTCCAAAAGATCATTGCAATCTTGCCAATCGCAAGTGGGTATTTCGTACCAAATACAAATCTGATGGAAGTATAGACCATTATCGTGATCGTCTTGTTGCAAAGGGGTTCCAACAAGGCCCAGGTATTGATTATACGGAAACCTTCAGTCCAGTTGTAAAATCGACCACTATCCATACTCTTCTTAGTCTTGTAGTTACAAACAAATGGAACCTTCGGCAACTTGACATTAACAATGCATTCCTTAATGGTACACTCTATGAGGTGGTATATATGTCACAGCCCCTAGGTTTTGTGGAAGCTACCTTTCCTACTCATGTTGCAAATTGCGCAAGAGAACTTATGGGCTTAAACAAGCACCTCGAGCATGGTACACAAAGCTAGCTAATTTTATTCTTGAGTCAGGATTCAAAAGATCAGCTGCTGATGCTTCCTTATTTATCATTCATCATTCAACTTCGCCTATTTATCTCATTGTGTATATGGATGATATTATCGTTACTGGTCCTAATTGTATTGATCTAAATGCTTTCATTAAAAGTTTGGCTAGCAGGTTCTCCTTGAAAGAACTTGGTGCCCTCTCTTATTTCTTAGGTGTGAAAGTCACACCTACCTCTCATGGTCTCTTCCTTAGTTAGAAAAAGTACATTGTTCATCTCCTTGAGCAAATGCATATGCACCATCCTAAGCCAGTTTTGACTCCCATGGTGGTCAACAGTGATTTAACTCTTACTTTTGTGGAGTTACTGGACACTCCTATAGATTATAGAGCGATAATTAGGAGTCTCCAATATCTCACACTTACTCAGCCTAATGTTGCTTTTGTTATCAATAAGCTATCTCAGTTTATGCACAAGCCGTGCACCACTCATTGGGATACACTTAAACAGTTTCTTTGTTACTTTTGTGGAAATCTTGAGAAAGGCTAAACAATCTTTCGCCAATCTCCACTTAATTTGCATGCTTTCTTAGATGCCGATTGGGCAGGAAACATGGATGACTGCACTTCGGTTACATAATTTTTCTTAGTCGAACATCGATGACTCAAAGCTCCAAGAAACAAATGTCTGTTGCCCAGGCCTCTACGGAAGCTGAGTACAAAGTTGTTCCTTCAATCACTGCTGAACTCATGTGGATTCAAAATCTCCTTGGCGCGATTGGTATTCAGCTCACTACTACTCCGGTCATTTACTATGATAACTTAGGGGCTAAACATCTCAATGCTAATCCAGTTTTCCATTCCTGAATGAAGCATCTTGCACTTGCCTATTACTTCATTTGTGAACAAGTGCAAAAAAGGACTCTGAGTGTCACTCACGTCCCATCAGGTGACCAACTTGTGGACTTTCTCACAAAGCCTTTGGCTCGCTCTCAGTTTGAACTGTTGATATCCAAGATTGGCCTCTCTGATAGGCTGTCCATCTTGCGGGGACATGTTGAAGATAAAACTATGACTTAGTCTCCATGACTTAGTTTTGGTATTATCTCTTAGCTGTTGTAACAAGAGTTTAGCTAGCTGTTAATATCCTTTGCTTAGAATGTGTATATGGTTGCTGCAGATTTGGTAGGATTAGATTCTCATTTTAGCTTCCCCTTGTATTATAAATACATGTACTTCTCATCAATGCAAATCATCACATCCTAAAATCTTACACGTAGTAGCTACAACATGTGATTCATGCACTAGAGATCTGTCGACCTTCTTAATGATGATATCTCTAAACGTCCTACAATACCTTCTGATATGTGATGCTTTCCTGTTCCCCAATTAGGATACCAATAGAAGACTATCCGTGTAAACCATCGGAATCCATCTTTTTGCTAAAGAAAACTGGATCGACTGCAAGCATGCTAATGCTTCCATTTGAAGAGGCGACATTCCCACCATTCTCCTTCTTGTCTTATTCAGAATTGTCCCTGTCTTATCTTTAACCACCCATCCTATTGCGCCCACAAATTCAGCTGGCCGGAATGCACCATCCACTTGTATTGTTAAACTCCCAAGCTATCTCCATCTCTACTAATCCTCTCTGATACTCGGACTCGAATTGTTCTCTCACATTACTCTTTTCTTGATCAGCATAAACTCCTCCCATATTTTCTCCCAAATAACACATAGTTGAATACATTTCCTCTCCCATACCATTTTATTCCTGGCCAACCAAATTCCATACAAAATATAGATAGATAGCTAAATTTCCTCCTCATCTGGAGCCTCTCGCCGCCATTTCCAGAACCATTCCTTGAAACCCACCAGTGTTCCAACTCCGAAATCAAACCCGAGAGATGAGGCTCTCCATATTCTTCTTGCATATTCGCACTCAAGGAAAATGTGATATGCATCCTCTTCTTCTGAGCCACATCTCATACAGTTCCCAGAATCTTTACACCCCTCCTTCTCAAATTCATTGCCGAAGGGCATGCATTTTGGAGAAGTCTCCACTCAAAGAACAACATTTTCTCTGGGATCCCTAGCTTCCATAATTTCCTCCATAATCATCTCTGCAAAGATTCTATGCCCTGAAGATCAATCTGGTTCCTTGCGTTGACAAATACCCCTTGTAAAGCCCTCTAATATCCCAATTTTGCTGAGTATTTCCCCGTGCTTGCCGGCTCATACCAAACCATTTCCTCCCCATCCGGCCATGGGGATAAGTAGATTTCCTTCACTCTCTCTTGAATCTGTGCCAAAAAATGGTATTTGTAGCAGTGGTTCCCTCCATTTCCTATCTCGATCAATCAAGTGCTCAACTCTCAGATTAGTTCTTTGAAGTGCTTCTGAAGTGACTTGATTAGCTTAGCACTTTATAGCTAGCCAGCTTCACTCTCACCCTTCCCAAGTAACCGAAATCCAGGTAGCAACAAGGATTTAGTGTAGAAAGCAATGCATCGAAAAGTCCCTTATGTCCCTTAAATTTGGCTAAGTCCTCAAATGGTAAAACAGAAAACAATCCACAAGAAACATAAAATTTACGGTAGCCATTAAATGGCTCAATTTGGGACTGAATCGAGGCACGTGAGTGAAATTCTATGTCAATGTCTCGGTCCAAATTACTTGCCCTCACATGTGAAGTTAATTTTCTCTCCTATATGGATATCTAAGAACAAAAACCTCTTTCCTCCCTCATCTTCTTTCCTCTTTTTTCTCCTCAACTTTACCCCTTCTTCCCTAATTGTCTCGGCTTTCTTTTCCTCTCTCTCCTCACATTTCTCCTCTTTATCATACTGGAAACAAGAAGAATGATCGGTGTTGACTGGCGGCTGAAAAAGGAAGATGGTTGGAGAGTGAAATCACCAGTTCATCAAAATAGTCATGATTGCCATAAAAAAACATACAGTTGTATTGCTTTTGTGGCTCCACTATACAAGTTTTGACTGAAATTGTATTGTTTTTGGACCATTCAGTTCTTAGGCCCCGTTCTTCATTTTTTGGTTCCATTTTTTTTTCCTCTCTTCTTTTGGCATTCTTATTAGGCCTTGGTTTTTTTTTTTTTTTTTTTTGGATATTGGTATACACTGTAATGCTCCAAATTGCTTTTAGATTCAATTTGTCTGGTCGATGGTCTGGTTCAGCTCTGCATTGGTAAATTTGCTTCAGGGATGACTTTGATATGGGGCTCTGTTTTCAGAGCGAGGACATAGTGATTTTCTTGGGTGGCGACCACTAGTGGATTTACAATGGGGGCACGTGCCCCTAGTGGCCCCCACCGCCTTTATTTATTTAGTTGAATATTTTTAAAAAATTGTGTTAAATTAATATGTTGTGCCCCCACTATTTTTTTAAAATTATAAATTAAACATAAATAATACACAACACATAGCTAAATTATATTAAGGTTATAATTTTTTTTTTTTAGAGTATTAGTAAGATTCACAACACAGTCATATTGTATTAATGTTGTGATTATTTTTTTCTGGAGTATTAGTAAGATTTGAATTGATTAGAACAAAAAATGCATTCAAAGCAAAAAAGGTAACGAATTACAAAATAAATTTCATTTTCTTTCTCTATTATTATTTTTGTAATTTGTTTTTATAGTTTAACCCGATTTTGTAATTTTTTGACCGTACAATATATATTATGCCCCCATTAAAATAAATTTCTGGCTCTGCCACTGGCGACGACCGGAGTTGGAGCTCTAGTGTTGGTGGATCTTCGACCCTTCAGGCGGGGTGATGCAACGCTGCTATCTTTAGGAGGAGAAGATTTACACCTGCAGTGTGCTGGGAGGAAGAACACTCGATTTTCTTTCTTCTTTTTTATAGCATTTAAAAGAAAAATCGGAAGAAAAAAAAATAAAAAATGGAAAGAGAGATAAACGTACGTAGCAGCATGCCTTTTATTATTTTTTTTTTTCTGGTGAACAGCCGATTTAGTGGCTGGGGGGCTTGGGGACCCTTTATTAAAATGAAGACAAAATGCCGCAACATTCTAAGGGGGACATATTGAGCCTTGCCTTAGAAATACGCAAATGGAAGTGTGCACATGAAACATATACAAACCTATAGACGACATAATAATAAAGGGGGGGTTAACCCCGCAAATAGGGGAGACCCCTAGCATCTAGTACCACCAAACCCTTAACTCTCTTAGGGAGCGTGGAGTGAACATAAAATTCTGTGTGTCCGGTTAAACTCGCATTTTGTGCCAATGCATCCGCCACCGCATTCCCTTCGCGATAAATGTGGGATAAGCTCTCATAGCAATGCTGCAAATCCAATATCTTAGCCAAAGTGGCAGCCGAACGCCATGGACAAGAACCTCCCTGGACTGCCATCAATAGTACCATAGAGTCTGTCTCCACTTCCAGATGACGTAATCCAAGTCGATGGCAGATACGAAGACCAAGCAAAAGAGCGCGGGCTTCTGCCAAGAAGCACGTGAGTACGCAAAGGAAAGCCTTTATTGCAAAAACCACCCTTCCATATGAATCCCTCAAGACCGCCACTGCCCCTGAAGGGCCCGGGTTTCCGCGGGAAGAACCGTCCACATTTAATTTAAAATGTCCCTGCGTGGGCATCCACCAGAAAACTATACGCTCCTCCTTCCTTTTCCTATATGCCCACCTTGGCAATATTGTGGCCTCAGAACTCCGATACACAGGTAGTTTGTGAGCCAGAACATCAGAGACTGATTTTAAAACCACACTTAAAAGTTGAGGTAATTCCACTGTCACACCCTCATATATCCCCTTGCAGTGTGCGTGCCAAATCTCCCAACACACTACCACAGGGACAATCGCAGTCACTTCTTCCCGGAGGCGTGCTACTTCAAAGTCTGCCCTGTGCCAAAAGAAATTCAACAAATCCCATAAATCTGAAATGGCCAAAGGAGTAGTATGCAGGAGTGCCCCAACATGTGCCCAAATCGCACGAGCCAGATGGCACTCGTAAAATATATGCTTCAGTGAACTCTCGGAACAACAAAGCCAACATTTTGATGCAAGGTGAAAGCCCAGCCATCGCAGTGCATCGTCCATGGGTAAAAGCCCATTCAAGAGCCGCCACATAAAAATCGAGTGTTTCAAAGGCAAAGCTCGGTGCCATAAGTGAGACGCAACGACTGCCCCTCTCTGCAAGACCACCTCATAAGCTGACTTGATCGTGAAATAGCCGTTGACCTCCGGCTTTCATATCCTTCGATCTGGGCGGCTATCAAACTAGAGCTCAATCCCCTCAATAAAATCCCAGACCTCATCGAAAAACAGAGGATGTAGATCCCTACTCAACAAATCTCGAGTGTTCCAGTAACGTTGTAAAGTTAAACGAGGCTCCACTATCTCCTCTGATTCAACAAATTCCAATAGAAAATCCCTCCTTATCCAGTTGGAATACCAGAATAAAGAGGAACCATCTCCTACCAGAATGCCCGTATGGTCCGCCATAATATGCTCCACCTCCCCCAGATGCTTCCACACTCGAGAAATCTTGGCCGATTTAGGCAAAGCATGCATATAAGATGCCCATAAAACCTCTGCATTATGGAACTTCCACCACAGCTTGCATGAAATGCTGTAATAACTTATGCCATGCACCGAACCCTAAACCATTCTCCTCTACTGGAAAGGTAACCCGATTCTAAGATCGCCAATGCCTTTTCTTTTTCCCTTCTCTAGTCCCCCAAAAGAACAAACAAAGGATTGCTTCAATCTTCGCCACCTACCCCCTTTGGCGGCTTGAGTACAGCCCAGTAATAAAGAGGCATAGTGGACAACACATGCTGGATCAATAAAAGTCTCCCCCCAACGAGCATGTATCTTATGCAGCATAGGCTGAAAAAGGAGCATGGTATTTCGCCCTTGATTTGTAGGACAACCTAGATACGTAAAGGGAAAGGTCCCTGCTCTCATTCCTATTAGTCGTCAGACTAAACCTTCATTGTCCCGCATCCTCCTAGTCAAGTAGAAAGAGCTTTTAGGCTCACTGACCTTTTGTCCAGTAGACCCTTCATAGACGCGTAGGAACTCCATGAAAGCCTTGATAGAGTCATTACTCACATTCAAAAATATCAGCAAATCATCCGTAAAACTCAAATGGGAAATCCGTGGAGTCTCCCTCGTTGTGAAGTAAGGTCGCAAAGTCCCTCGCTCAATGCGAGCCTTAATACCCCGTGTGAATGCCTCTCCCACCAAAATGAAGAGGAACGGAGACAGAGGATCACCTTGTTTGATACTCCTCGTGGCCTAAAAAAAACCCGTGGGGTTCCCCATTAATTAAGACTGAAAACCAAGCTGCTCGGAGATTCCCAATGATCAATTGTAGAAAATGGTAAGGAAACCCCATTTTCAGCAACAATTGCTCCAAGAAAACCCATGACACCCTATCAAAGGCTTTAACCATATCCAGTTTAAATTGCCTCCATGACATTTCCGATTTAGGGAATGGACCAACTCCTGAGCTAGTAAAACATTGTCCGCAATTTTCCTGCCAAGCAGAAACGCAGACTGCTCCGGAGAGATACTGTTCGGAAGGAATGGCCTCAACCTAGCACACAATACCTTTGTGAAAACCTTGGTGAGGAAATTACAAAGACTAATGGGTCGGTAGTCTGCAAAGGAAATCGGGTTCTTCTTCTTAGGCAGCAGGGTAATGATTGTGGGAAATATTTTTATTCCTGTCTCTCAACTCTTGTTTCAGACAACGCAATTTCAAAGAAAAATGCAACATTCCATAAGCCTCAATCGGCTTATCCCAGGTAGACCGAATTACCTCAAGAAAGTCCTCTCTTCTTTCCCACATCTGCTAATATTTAAATGACCTACGGACCCCAGGCATCGATGTAATGGGTTGGAAAAGTAGGGGAGCATGATCGGAAATGGCCCTGCTAAGCACTTTCACTTCATATCCCAAAAAATTATTCAGCCACTCTTGGTTCACCAGAGCCCTATCCAGACGCTTTTGGATTTTAGCTCGACTCCATCCAAAGGATCTATAACCCACCCTGGAGAATTCTGCCCCTGAAGTGGACATATCCGACAATCTTGCAGAGCTAATAAAATTTGCAAACTCCTAAATGGCCAACATGTCAGGAACGGCCGAGCCCTTATACTCATCAAGGGAGGCAATAACATTAAAGTCCCCAACACATATACCAGCACCTCCCATCCTGCAATCTCAATAAATCCTCCCACAGCACGTGGCGCTGAACTTTAGTACGCAAACCATAGACAAAAGTAGCCACACACGGGATAGCCAAATGCGGATGCAATAATTCAAACGACATGCATTGCTCGAAATTGTGCAATAAATTCATTGTATAATCAATACTAGACAGAACCCAGATTTTCCCATTTAAATATGAAAGAGACACATGGTACCCAAGCCCCACACTAACCTCTTCCAAATTTTCCTGTGTAATCATAGGCTCTAAAATAACCAACAAAGTGGCATGATGCAATTTAATAATAGATTTCATACGATTAAATGAGGCACGTGATCTGATGCCCCGCGCGTTCCATTTGAGCCACGCCATACGGAAACTACAAAAAAATTAAGAATCTGACCTCGGGCTGCCGTGTAACGACAACCCGAGACACCTCATGATATTTGTTACGTGGTTGCGAGAAATCCCTCGTCCCCAAAGCATCAAGAAGACTCTGCTCACCCGCTGAATTGGGAGAAAGGGCCTGGAAAGAGTTGCTAAAATTCAACCGGCCTGCTTTAAAAGGGGTAGGAGTAGCAACAGGCTTCGAGGCCGATGAAATTCCATCTTTTCGCTTTACAGATTGATTCCCCCTTCTCACTTCTTGGAATGGGGCCTCATCCGGTGAAGGATCATTTAGAGGAGTGCTTTGTAAATTGTCCCAACACTCCACCATGGCCTGTCGTATTTTAGTCTCCGATACACCATCCGCCCTAGCCACAGCCACAAAAGCTCTTACCTTAGAATCGGTCACCCCCCTCCTTTCTCTATATTCCGGGTACATGGGTTCGGGATCTCTATTGCCCACCATTTCAGTGTCGGGAGCAGCCAAAAAGCACAAAGCAGTAAAGGGTTCAACACCATGCATGCCCACGTCTTGCTGGGCTGCATTTGTAATTGCACCTTCCATGCATGCTGGGTTGTATCATGCATGCATGCTTGCAATTGGGGCTGCATGCATGTAGTCCACTGAGATGCTTCATTCATTACATCTTGATGGAGCTGCAAATCTGGGCGTATGCATGAAGGGTGCGAGGAGTCAGCACCCATTTTTGCGCCTAACGGGCTGCATACTTGAATGGCGTGCGAGATTTCAGCGAGTTGACCACGCTGCATGAAATTTGGATCCACGACTTGCTCAGCTGGAGTTACGCCATCCGCATCTGTAGCTTTCACAACAAGATTTTCTCCACCATCCGCGTTTCCGATCACCGCCATCGTTCCGTTGTCGTTATCCGTAACATCTAACAATGGCTGAATTTCGGGAACTTCAAAAGGCACTACCGTGAGTGCCCCCGATAGCTCCTCCGTTCGAGGGACAACATTCTTCACCGAAGTAACTCCAATTTCCTGCACTCCCTCCGTCATTTTTGGGGGACCTCACTCAGCCTTGCCAGCATCCCAATCCAACCTTTCCCAAACCCCTTTCCTTCCATCCACCTTATCACGAAACGCCATATTCCCATTTCCGGATTGCTGCCCCACCAAACCACCAGGAGCATTATCTTGCCCCGGTAATTTGTTTTTGCCCTTGCCCAAACCTGATAGACCCCCCATCGCCTCCTTTTGTCCATGGGTTCTCCTCTTCTCACGCGATTCTGATTTATTCAGTCGGCAAGTCACATTGGAGTGGCCAACCTCGAGACAAGTAGAACAATAATATGGCAAACGTTCACATTCAATTTGTTGGAGGACTTCCTCCCCCCTCAATTCCAAATAAACCGACTTTGTTAATTCACCCAACAAATCGATTTTCGTACAAACCCGAGCTTCCCGCAGCCGTGAAAGAGTTGTAGAGGCACAGTCCGCTTTCAAAGATCGGCCAAACATGTTGCCTATTAAAAGAAGGGACCACTCATTGTATAATTGAAAAGGTAAATAGGGTAACCGGATCCATACCGGAACAATAGATGACTCAGCTCTAGGATTGAAATTTGGGGTCCATTTCACGATCCGTAGAGCATAACTCCCGAAACTCCAGACACCGTGCATGAAACACCGTTGATAATCTGAATCCTCCTCAAATCGAATAAGCGCTTGATTTCGATCAATGAGGCCGATATGGTAGCCTCCTGTTGGGTTTATGTCCTAAAGCCAATTAAGTTGTGGAATTATAATTTATATTTATTGCCAACGTATTTTAGGAACCTAAAAGGTCACACACATAAGAATAACTGATTGGGTTAAAA
Organism: Leptodermis oblonga; assembly: GCA_016801395.1. NCBI lineage: Eukaryota > Viridiplantae > Streptophyta > Magnoliopsida > Gentianales > Rubiaceae > Leptodermis > Leptodermis oblonga. The sequence continues at coordinate 11,323,987 of CM028756.1, read as the reverse complement.
TGATATAGTATGGGTTAATTTGTTTCCAACAATTAACTATAATGACTTATTGATAAATATCTAATAATGGTTTCCTATTTATGTTAAATTTCCTATTCTATTAGGTTTCCTACTGGTAATAGGTTTATACTTCTGATATCTATAAATATAGCCCTAGTCATTGGAATGAGATACAACACCTTGTATACAATGAATGATCTAGCTGTCAATCCTCTGACTGATCAATCCTTTGGAAGGATTCCAATTATGGTTATTCATGTGGATACCGTTAGAGGCCGGACAATTGTGCGGCTCGTGATCAATTTCATTTCCATGCATATTGTTCGTGGATCTCCTAAATATTGCTCATGGATTTGCTTTCGAGGTAACATCTAGGGTTGATAACGAGCCGAGCCGAGATTTGACGTGTTCATTTATTGTTCATTTATTAATCGAGCTTAAAATCTTATTCATGTTCGTTTATTTATTAATCGAGCCGAGCCGAGCTGAGCTTTGACGTGTTCAGTTATTGTTCATTTATTTATCGAGGTTAAAATTTTGTTCGTGTTCGTTTATTTATTAATCGAGCCGAGCTTGTTCATGTTCGTTCTCAGCCCTAAGTGTCATGCTCATCTATTTATAAGGAATTTTCCTCCCAAATCTTCTCTCATTTTCGATGTGGGATTGAGTGAAATTCACCTCAAAATTGTGAAATAAAATAAATTTGGACTTGTGAAGAGTCGAACCCTAATTCCCTTACTTCTCCTTTTGATGCCTTACCATTGCACCAAATTTATTTTCATGTTATATGTATGAATGATAAATTATATATGTATTTTATCCTTCTTAAATATTATTTTTTCTTATCGAGCTGTTCACAAACGTAATCGAGCCGAGCTTCCTTTTGTTCATTTATTGTTCGTTTATTAATCGAGCCTAAAATTTTGTTCGTGTTCGTTTATTAATAAATAAACGATCTCGAACCGAGCTTTTAACGAGTCGATCCCGAGCTTGTTCGTGAACGTTCGTGTTCGTTCTCAGCCCTAGTAACATCTGATATATTATATTATTCATATGAATGCAAAGTGATCTTGGCATGTTCAATCTATATTTATTTCGCTGTGCATAGATTGATTAACTTACAGTGGTATCAAAGCCTACTTTGTTTATCTATGTTTAATATGAGTTTATATTTAATTATCATGGATGAGAATTGTGTCTCTCTCTATCATTCTTGATTAAGATTATGAGAAGTATAATTTGTAAGGGATTTAGACTGAATATTTGATTTGTGGAAATCAGAGCACAGTTTGCCGAAAAATTGTTTTGAGATAGCAGTTTTCAAAACCTTTTGGTTTTGGATTGGGCTTGAAAATTAGCAGTCAGAATCTAGGAGTAGATCTCACTTTCTGAACTTTTACTACAAAGAGTCCATAGGTGGTTGCTATTTTTCTTCAAAACAATTAGGATGTTTTCGGGAAAAGAAAACAATTTTACAGTCAAAAGGTCCTGATCTTCAAAAGAGTAAGGAATTCATATTTTTCAAAACGAAATTTGAAAACGCTGCGGGATGACGAAATTGGAAAACAATTTTTTCCAGATTTGATTATTCTTCCCGTGTTCTCTGCAATTGTAATTTTCAGATATGATTACTGCAATGGTCGGGTTGTGATTGGACCAGAACGGCGCACCGCTAGCGCTTGGCCACGACCAGATTGGATCTGGTTGCGTGGCCAAGCAAACGAAGCAGACAGATCTGGTCGCAGACCGTCGGTGACGCTGGTGCGACCAGAAGGTTCAGAACCGTTCTGGTCGCGGTTTCGGCGGGGCACCCGATTTGTTGAAAACAGCTCCTTCGTCTACCGCGCCTATTTGTATTGCTACAATCATGCTGTGCGAAAGCACCAGCAGCAACGCTGCGCAACCAGTAAAATCTGGTCACGAGTGATGACATCCGAAAATGATGCGATCAGAACTTTCCTGTTTGAGTCGTTGATGTCGGTGCTGCCGGAGAGGCAATGTGCGGGATAGCCAGAGAAGACGGCTCCTTCAACGCCGGTGATGCGGCTCAAAGGAAGGCCTTTCCTGTCTTTGGCACAATTGGGCTAAGGGAAACCCTAGCCCGTTTATGCCCCTAGGCTGATAGAGAATTGGGCCATGCAGCCCAGTTCTGCTGCTTTCATTTTTTTTTTTTTTTCTGTCTAAGCTCCTTCAAACTTCTGGGCCAAATTTCACAAATGATGGCTGGGCTGATTGTAAAATAGTTTTGCCTAAAGAAAGGTATTTATATTTGGGTCTGATTTTAATATTGGGCTCATTTACAAATTTCAAATCAGTTTTAATAAAATTTCAGCCTACTTTAAATACTTGGTCCATTTTTCAAATATTATTTGATAAGATTTAATTATTGGGAGCTTTAAAGATTTAAATCTGATTTTTTTTTGTTGTAAAATTATTTTACAAAAGAGTTTTAATTATAAAATAAATTAAATTAAGTGTTATATTTTAATTGGATTAAGATATAACTAGTGATTAATTTGATTGTTTTATAAGGTTTAAATTTTCTAAATTAGATTTTGAAGCATTTCAAATTTAAATTACGGGTTAATTTTAATTTGAGGGACATTTATAAATTTCAATTGGATTGAAATTTAGGAATTTATTGATTTTGGAAATTAATAATTTAAATGTCATCTAATTTCATAAGTGTTCAAGTCAAATTACGTTTTACATTTATTAAATAATAAGATTGTAATTTTGATTGAAAATCTTGTGAATTTGTCAATTGTCGATTAGATTGAGGTATTGACTTTATTTTGGAAACTCGTAAATTTTAAATTGGATTGAAAATTTTGAGAGTTGTTTTATTTAGAAAAGTTCCATATTTTAATTGGATTAATCTTATGGAAGAGGTTCTAGATTGATATTCCAAAATAGTTTTGATTAAATCAAAAAATGGGAGAAATGAGTCTTAGACGATGAGAGTTTAATTTCAATTTTGGAAATTTTAATTTTAACTCTCAACCTACTTTATTTAGATTTAATTGAAGAAAAACCCCCCAATGACTTCTCAAAATAGTTCAAGAATAATGTTATTTCTAATTGGATTAGAAATAAGTATACACATAGATCCATGATTAGATATTAAATATGCTTATGTAATTATTAATTGCATAATTTAATTACATGTTTATGTGCAACATTTAATTAAATATTTGATGTGATAATTTGTTCATTTACTGAGTTATATGATTGCATATGGTATGCCAAATTTGTTAATTATTTATATGTTGCATATGATTGATGCAATTTTATAATTGTTTAAAACAAAATCCCTTAAGTTGTTGCCCCATTAACGTAGCAAATTATGACATCATTGTTGGAATTAACTTGTTGGGATTCCCCAAGGTTGTTCTGTCCATGATTAATTTTTTGACTTTTGAGATTGGATCTCAGTAAAATGGATTTAATTATTGAAACATATAGTTTGTTGAGAACCCTCAACATTTTATGTTTTAAGGCAACAGATATTAAGTTATAATATCTTCCATTATTATAGCTCGGCTAAAATTCTTTCTTCAGATTAACTTGTTGGGATTCCCCAAGGTTAGTTTGACATCGAATTTGTCGAAACTATGAATGATGGATTTGACTTAACAAAAATATATAATTTGTTGGGATTCCTTAAGGTTATATATTTTTGAAGTAAGGGTTAGGTTTCACATAAGATGTGTATACCAGGGTTGGTAACCTAACGATAAGGAGTTGCAAGAGTTGCAATTGATAAAATGTATCTACCTTGCAAAATCATTTTGATTTGTTGAGATTCCTCAAGGTCAAATAATTAGTGGGGGTCATTTTCTCACTAAGAATTATGAGATAATTCTCGAATCAATATTTAAGGGTTATTGATTTGAACAAATTAGTGGGAGCAAAACCAAAATTTATTCATTATCCATATCTTTTATACTTTGGTTTTGTTAAATGCATAAATAAAATATTCTGATTTATTTATTTAATATTTATGTTGTAGAATTATATGAGTATTCTTTTAGAATTTACTAATTAGATGGCCTAAATTTTCTTGATTATCGGTTGGCATAAATTTTGAGAATGTCTCTCAATCTAAAGTTATTTGGCTATTTTCATTTTATGGCTAAGATGATGTCTAGACAATTGGAATGTTTATGGTAAGCATTAAGTTTGGAATGATATAAGATTTATATGAGGAAAACTTTTAATTCTAAATTGTTGACACAGGCAAATAGTTAAATTTTCTTGCTTACTTAAGTATCTTAAGTGATACATAGTGAGATTTGAAATTTAATTTGCAATCTTAATTGGGCAAATGTTCAAATTTTATTTGATTATGCAGTAAATCATTATTCTTATCAGACAAAGAATAAGATATGATAGTTCAGTCATTCAAAAGGATGTGAGCAATCATTGATTCAAATAAGCCAAAGTAATTGAAAAATGACTGCAAAAGTTTGTACTTGGAATCAAAGAAATTGTTGAATTTCTTTTGTAGTACAAATGAAATGGATATTTATCTCTCTATTTGAAGTTTAGACCTATGATATATATGATATCAACTTAAATATATATTTGGAATATATATTGTCTAAAATAAGTAGACTGATAAATTAATATGAAATAAATAATTATAGCTAATAAATAAAACAGGTATTGCAATATTGGCTATGAGAATTATTGTATTCCATTTGGATTTGAAATCAAATCATTGAATGTTTTAGTTGGACTAAAATAATCCTACATCATGTTTATCGTGTAAAGATGGATTGACTCATATATAAGTGATTTTATATTGGCGGAGTCCAGTTTTAAACTGTTCCTTAAATTCAATGATTTTTTTAATTCTAGAAAAGTCAAATTTAGATAACACAATTTATTTGGTTGTGTGACTATATTTACATATATTCAAATTATATCATTATAATTTGAGACTTTTGGTTTGGAATCAATTGTGATATGTAAATTTCATGCACTAGTCAAATTGACCAAATTACCTTTTCTTCGGTAAAAGGTAGAAACATTGTAAATTATCTTAAATAATACATTCTATGTATGTAGTTTTATGATAATTTTACTAAATGTGATTTTCTTAATTCATTTTGTCTCAAGTTTACACTTTGCTAAGTGTTTTGGGATTTTAATTTGTTCAAAAATAAAATGAATTTTGAAAACTTTGATAAAAGTATTTTTGCAATGACAGTGCAATAGTATATACTTTACTCAAATGCGATATTATCTAAATAAAATGTGATTTTCTTATAATTTATAAACACTTGATATGTATATATATCTGGTGTTATATAAATTAAGATTTAATATATTGGATATATTTGATCAGTTGTAAGTTATGCAGTTTTCAATCAATCCATTTATGCCATTATACTTATCTCCTACTTGTTATACCATGTTTCAGTCGACAAGTTGATACCATATGTGAAAAAGGTTATCAGTTAATCAAATTTTGAAAAATATTTGAGTTAACACATTCACATGAAATGGTTAATTACTATTAGATTGTATTATGACTAAATCTAATCAATAATCTATTTGTGGGAGTATCCAAATTTGATTTGATTATAGATATTATTTCAGGAGCCCAAGCTTTATTATGACAAATTATCTTTCTAGTGTAAATCATTTATTCTAGAAAGGTTAGTGGGAGAAATAATATACAAATGAATTATTCATAACCCCAAATTTGTAAAATTAACTTATGGAACAATATGTTTAATCACATGATGGTATGGTAGATCTAAATTTTCACATAAAAGAGTGAATAGTGGTCTCATGTTATGATCAAAAGATATAAAATTGCATTCGGCTTAATGAATTATATATTATAATTCAATTTTATATCCAATGATCGTAATAAGGTATACAATATAAAAGAAATTTTATATGGATTCTAATATTTTGAGTAAAATTCAAAGCATTTGATTTTGTCAAAATGATTACGAATCTTATGTATACAAATCAATTAGTGGGAGAATAAGTATTTTCCATTATATTGTGTTGGACACATTGTATGCGGAGAAGGAATACCTTTAAAGTCGTTTTTATTGGTATGATAGTTCAAGAAAAGTTTTTGAATTACGGAAGCAATATAGACTTTGGAAGTCAAAATCTAGTAACATAGATTGTAAATATTGCTCGATGTACATACGCAGGATGCTAAGTGTAGCATGCCACCAAATAATATACAATTGTTTCCATACACACTAATGGTTGGATTATATTGGTATATTATCGTATGTAGGCAACTATGCTATGCTCTAATTGTTGCGAACAAATTGAGCAGGTTCAAGTGAGAGTCACTTGATGATGATAGTTAAGAATATTATAAATATTTTGGAAATATTATAAAATAATTCTTTTTATCATAGGCCAAACAAACTTAGTCAAACTTTATGCAATTTTATTTTTGCGAAGATAAAAGAAATTTGCATACATACTCTTTATAATAGTGTTAAATGTTGGAATACTTCCATGCCAAACACTATGACTATTCTACAGCATATGCCATAATACATTAAAGAGTTTTGGAAACTATTTGGATCTAGTTCTTCATTGAATTTAGCATAAGAATTTCAATTTTGAAAATGGAAATTGAAGTCTCATCAATGATCCAATTATGTATTAGGCATTGTCAGTTAATGTTGATCAATGACAGAGTTGATATTCTCTTAAGATAAGTTTGTTTATCAATGGACTAAAACAATTATTAGAAATTGATCTAAGTCCAAGTGAGAGAGTTAGTGGGATAGATAAAAACTAATTGATTTTATCCTACACTTTGTTTATATTTTCAAATTTATGCAAAATTTGATGATATGGAATTATTTATCATTTATCTTATTTATTTTATTACATTAAGTATATGAAAAAGTTCCTAGAATAATATTTGTATGAAAGAAATCATAAGGGTTATGATGATGAGATTCTTTCTATACTTATATATTGTTCTTAAATAATCCCTAGTCATAGTATTAATAAGATGGGACATTGTTAATACGGATAGACTAGCACATTTTATGCTTTCTTCCTAAATGAGGAAATAGTTGATCTCATTGACTATTGTGTGGGACACAAAAACTAATATGTGGATGCTTGTTAAGAGAACAAGTTCATTGGATTGACCCATATAGAGATTTTCATGAGGTGATCTATTTGAGTGCCAATGAAATAAATCTCTACATAATGGTAGTGTAAATAAATCCTTCGTCTTGAGATCATAAGTGTATCCAGAGTGTAGATTATATACTTTCACTCTTTTGGTCCTTAACCTTAGTTAGTTATGTGTGCTTTAAGAGTTGAGTATAGTATGAAACATAGATGGAAGTTTATGATCAACAAAGAATTCACCACTTCCAATAGTAGGAAGAGTATATCCAGTTATGGCCACTTGTTGAAGTATAACTTAAAATATTTGCGCAAACTAGAAGTGATTTTAGAATAGTTCTAAATTCGACTTCAAGGAATTATATTTCGGGAACAAGCAAAGAAATAATTAGTTCATTAAGAGTTGGCACAGATCCTTACTCTTGAGCTAATTTGGATATGGTATGGTGAAAGGATGTTAATTACACGGAATCTATTCATAGAAAGGTGAAGTCGATCACATGACTTTTTCTTAGCACTTGGGTGGTCATGATGCCTGGCTAGAGGCCAATCTTGATCTATAAATATAAGTAGATTAATTCCAAAATCACATGGCCTATTGTCTTTAGGCCAAGTGGGAGTTTGTTGGGTTTATGTCCTAAAGCCAATTAAGTTATGGAATTATAATTTATATTTATTGCCAACGTGTTTTAGGAACCTAAAAGATCACACACATAAGAATAACTAATTGGGTTAAAATAATATATTATGGGTTAATTTATTGGATAAATTAACTAAAATGACTTATTGATAAATATCTAATAATGGTTTCCTATTTATGTTAGGTTTTCTATTCTATTAGGTTTCCTACTGGTAATAGGTTTATACCATTCTGATATCTATAAATATAGCCCTAGTCATTGGAATGAGATACAACACCTTGTATACAGTGATCTAGCTGTCAATCCTCTGACTGATCAATCCTTTGGAAGGATCCCAATTACGGTTATTCATGTGGATACCGTTAGAGGCCGGACAATTGTGCGACTCGTGATCAGTTTCATCTCCATGCATATCGTTCGTGGATCTCCTAAATATTGCTGATGGATTTGCTTTTTAGGTAACATCTGATCTGTATATTATATTATTCATATTTTTTCAAAGTGATCTTGGCATGTTCAATCTATATTTATTCCGCTGCGCATAGATTGATTAACTTACACCTCCTTCAAAGCCCGTTGTTAAGAAATCCGTCCGTAAATTATCAACACTTGTCAGTCCCTTCGAAAACTTACCAATCAGTGCCCGCTTTAATGGAGCCTCTAAATCAACGAGTTCGTCATCACTGAAAATATGGGCTAGTTTTCCCTTACGCTCAGTCATCGGTTTCAATGGTTTTGTGATCGGATGTGACGGCGGAGGCAACCTATGTTTGGACGCCACTGCCGCTGCAAAGTTGAGGGGGGCCAGAGGTTTCCGGCCTCCCTCCATTGCAGCAACCGGTGGTGGCCGGCGATCAGCCCGATCAAGAAAACCAAAAGCAGTACCCAAGGCAAGAAAGAAGAATTTTTCCCGCGAAATGGACGAATTTAGCTAGAATTCTAACTGCTCATTTACCATTTAATCGTGCACGTAGCAGCATGCCTTAAGAAAGGCAAATGTTTTGTTTGAAAAATAGATGAAAAAGATTGAAATTTTTTAAACGGACTAAACCTTATTTTATTCCTCCTTTCTTTACATTTAAGGACTCGCTTTTGTTCTAATTAATTTTCTTTCTCGTTTTCATTTTCAGTTTCTCTTTTAATGTTCTTTACTCTATTTATTATATTAACTAATCGTATTCAATTTAGAAGTTAGTTTATCATTTCCATATTTATTTCTTATATTTTATTAAATGTATATTTAAATTTATTGATTAATAAATCAATTTTGGTTATTTGAGTTGAATTGAAATTGATATTTTGTTAAATTTTGTTGTTAGTTTGAGCATAAATTAGTGTTTAGGGTTTGAATTAGGGATTTATAAATTATAATTGAAAAACTAGAGATTTAAAATGTAGATATTTAATATTGAATATGAATTTACACTAGAAATTTTTAAATTCGAATTAAAAATTTACATATTGAAAATAGCATGTATATTAGAAAAAGAAAATTGCGTGTGTTAGCAATTAAGACACGAGTTTTGTTAAATCAAAGGCAAGGCAGTCGGTCACTTAATTGTATTAAAAACACAAAAACAAAAAAAAAAGCAAACAAACACTACTACATAATTTGGCTTTAACACCAGTTTTTTGGAGCCTTTAACACCTGTTTTTTGAATTTTTGAATAGCTATGATAACTCTAGATGTTAAAAGTCAATAACAGGTGTTAAAAGTTAGTTAAAAACAACACCTATTTTGAAACAGGTTTTAAAGGTAGAAATAAAACCATATTTGAAATAAGTATTAAAAGTATAAATAAATTCTGTCCTAGAATAGGTGTTAATAATATAATTGAAACCTGTTTTTTAGATTTTTTGCACTTATTTTGGAATAGGTGTTAAAAGTATAAATGATATCTGTTCCAGAACAGGTGTCAATAGTATAATTGAAACCTGTTTTTAGATTTTTTGCACCTATTTTGGAAAAGGTGTAAAAAAATAAAATTTAAACTAGCTCAAATGCCAACAGGTTTAAAAGGAACATTTACTTTTAAAACCAGTTTTGTTTCAAACTGGTTTTAAAAGTGCTAATTTTTATTTTTAATTAAAATTAATTTCTTACCAAAACCAATATTAAGAGGATTAATTCTTTTACTAATTCACTATAAAATTTACAAATTTCACTTTCAATGATAATATAAATATATAGAACATACGAAAACAACAAATACATAAACACACACAAAAAATAGCCAAAAACATCCAAAAATTATATACCAACGACTATATATTTTGAGGATGCAAAAAGTATTCAATACATTAGTTACTTTAATGTATAATTTATTTAAAATAATGACTAAATTAACCTAGAGAATGTTAAGACGTAAAGCATAACCATCCTAGCTTTTCTGTCCTTACGCAACCATAGCAAAACTGTCGCGGCAAATTGTGTCTTTCTCCATTGCATTTTTCTATGAGCACCATCTTTACTATCATTGTCACTGGTGTGTGATCGCATTTGATGTAGCTAACCCAATTTAAATGGAGCTTAGACAACAAAAAAAAAAATCAGTCTACAAAACAAAATACAGTACAAAAACCAGTCCTGAAAAACAAAATTAAAGTGCAAAAAACTTTGTGAAAGATTTACATGCAAGAACCAGACCAGAAAACAAAATACATCACAAAAAAATAGTCCAAAAGAAATTACAGTGCAAAACTAATCCACAAAATAAAATACATTCCAAAAGACCAGTCCAGAAAGCGGGAAAAAAAAAAAAAAAAAAATAGCCACAAAAACAGCAGTCCAGGAAAAAAATACAGCACAAAACCCCAGTCCAGAACAAAAAAAACACAAAAAATACAGCACAAAACAGCAGTCCAGGAAAAAAATAATTACAGCCCAAAAAACTATCTAAAAGATTTAGAGTGCAAGAACCAATCCAGAAAACAAAATACATTCCGAAAGATCAATCCTGATAAAAATTGCAACGCAAAAATCAGTCCAGAAAAAAATACAGCACTAACACCAGTCCAGAAAAAAGCTACAGTGCAAAAACCGTCTAAAACATTTACAGTGCAAGAACCAATCCAGGAAACAAAATCCAGCACAAAAAACTATTCCAAAAGAAATTACATTTCAGTGCAAAAACTACAAACCAAAATATCAGTCCTGTTAAAAAATGTAGTGCAAAAACCGGGAGAGAAAAAAAATACACCACAAATACCAGTAGAAAACAGGGACAGAGAGGTGAGCAGCGGCCAATTATTCCCATGATCGGGTGAGGAAGAAGAATGTCCAGCAGTGAGAGTTATAAGCAGCATTGAATACTGTAATTCGATTTTCAATCAAATAGAAGCCAACAACAAAGCACTGAAAGAACGAAATTGAAAAAAAGAAAACGAAGAGGAGGAAGGATGGGAAGCGGCTTCAAGTGAGTAGAGGTGGACGCAGCGGCAATCGGTTGATGGGTCGCCGTGGTGGTTTTGTGGCCGCCGCAAGCCTAATTCCGGTGGATCTTGGTGGGCGACGACTGCGCCATTCCGCTCGGAGTCGCACAGCATTAGGAGAGGCGGCAACGGATTGTAGCTGCGCCAGTAGTGCTGGTAAGGCCTTCGGATGGGATGACGGAGGTCAGTTGGTGGATAGGAAAGTGGGCGGCGGCGGCAGGTTTTCAGAAAATCATAACCGCGCCTAAGAGAGAATTGGGGATAAAAGTGGGTTTTCCTTTTTAACTCTAAAATTAAACTAATATTCCCATAAGAGAGTAAATCGATTTTGCCGTGACAGGTACAGAAAAAGGGAGAAAAAAAAAGGAAAAAAAAAAAAAAAAAGAAAGAAAGAGCAAAACCTGTTTGCGCGAACAGATTTTGGGGAAAACAAAATTAAAAATAACAGAACCTATTTTATCTCAACAGATTTGGAAGAAATTTTTTTGAAACAAAACCTATTTTATCCAAACAAGTTTAGAAAATATATTCAGAAAATCTTCAAAACCTGTTTAAGTCAGACATGTTTTGAGAAAAAATTAAAAAATATTCGAAACCTATTTTTTTGAAAAAGGTTTAGATTTCCAAACCTGTTTTAGTAAAAAATGTGCAGAAAAAATATTTATCCAAAGTTTAGAAATAAATAAAATAAAACTTTGATTTTCTAGAACAGGTTTAGAAAATAATTTCTAATCCTGTTATCCTAAAACAGGTCTTGAAAAAAAATAATCAAAATCTGTTTTTTCAAAAAAAGTTAAGAAAATAATTTTTAATCCTCTTATACTAAAAAAGGTTTTAAAAAAAAAATAGAAATATGTTTTTCTGAAATATGTTTAGAAAATTATTTCTAATCCTGTTATACTAAAACATGTTTTGAATAAAAAATTAAGAGAAATCTTTTTTTCTTGAACAAGTGTAGAAACTAATAGTCAAACCTGTGTTGGTAAAATAGGTTTTAAAGAAAAAAATTAAAGCAATATCTTTTTTTCTTGAACTGGTGTAGAAAATATTTTTCAACCCTATTTTGGTAAAACAGGTTTTGAAGGAAAATTTAATGAATGTCCTTTTTTCTTGAACAGGTGTAGAATTGTTTTTGGGTGTTCTTGCCTCTATGCATTCTCTTGAATAATAGTCATTCAGGGTAGACATTAGTCCATTTTTATTGGTTAGAATTTGTTATTTGTATGTTTACATTTATGTATTATTAAATCAGTTCCCGTTGTTTAAAAAATGAGATTTATGGTTGTTAAATTAATTCTTATTTTTTAATTTGAAATGAAATGAATGATTTTGGTAATTAAATTTAAATAAAATACATATTTTAAATTTTGGTTAGAAACTTTGAACATGAATTTATGACATAAACAAATTCAAATAGGGATTTAATGGATTGTAATTAGGAAATTAAGGATTCTCAATTTATATTAGAAATTTTAGATGTGAATTTACATTAAGGGAGAATCAATCCAACGATTCAAGAATTAATTAAGGAAGCATAAGGAATTCTTTACACTGATTACAAACTGTCAACCTGATAAATTGTCTAAAGGAGATAAAAATGGGTAAAACGCCCTAACAACGCCTATCCACGGCTAACAACGGGCTCGACCCTCATCATCCTTTAAACAATAAACAGATGCCTGTTTGTATTCAACAACCCATGCATTCTTTAACTAATTCCAAAACAAGAGGATGACTCAGACATATAGAATCATCATCATTACAGGAAAATCAGATAACTAAGTTTCATGGTTTAACACTGTGTATTTAGCCTGTCATTAGGCTAAATATAACTGAAAATAAAATATTAAAAACAGAAAATTAAATAAGACTTACCCTTAAAATTGTCTTCAAGTCTTCAATTCTTGGAGGAAGAAAGAAATATGTATATTAAAAGGAAAATTTACTAAAGAAAGGATGGATGGATGATTTACAACAGAGGGGAGAGGGAAGAGGGAAGAGGGAAGAGGAAGCCTCTGGATTCCGAGTTCTGCCTCCTGACATAAAACTAAACTATATTTATAGGCAGACCCTGCCTTTCACTATTACGGATTTGAAATTTTTAAATTTTAAATCCGCTACAGTAATCTCGGATTCCAAACTATCAGTTATGAAGTCCGCTATAGTATTATTGTCGGTGGAGTCCGCAACCGCCTATGTTAATTATTTGTGGGGCTTTTACCGGTAGAACCGGTTACTGAGCTTTTTATTGCCAGCAGCATCTCATCTATGTCGATGTCGACTTCTTCATCTTCTTCCAGGGATTCTCCTGCAAGGCAATGGCCTTGGCTTGACATTGAAACCTCTGATTTTGAATCTTCCAGGTTCTGGGCTAAGTCTTTCTTTAAAAGATCCATTTAAGAAGCTATAATTTCTTCTCGGGAAACAACCCTTTTGCCTTTGAAGCATCCTATGAATTTGCTGGAAAGGACTAGATTCATCCCTTGGAGATATTTGTTTCTTCTGCTGGTATTCCTGCAACTTCATCTTGATTTGATCAATCAATTCCTGGCCTTGTATTACTCCATTAGCATCTGTTTTGATTAATTTATCCCAGAACTTGGTATAACCGATTCTTTTTAAACATGGGATTTTTTCTGGAGTATAACCCACTTCTGGAACCCATTTCCAGATCCAAGGAATTGAGAATTCAATAAAGAAATACATTGGGGCGATATTATCGTTCCAGGGATGATTATTATCCAGATTCATAATTTTTGGTGAAATTTTCACCCAATCAGCATATAAAGCTTTGAAGGGTTCAGGTAGTACCTGGACTGATGGACCAAAATTCAGCCACCATTTAACAAACCAATTTGGTATTTGCCTGTTATAAACATCAGCACATATTTGTATAAACCAAGAGTGCTTCCTTCTTGGATTTTCATAAATAAATACTTTAGTAAGGGATTCAATGTAATCCCAATATTTGAATTTAATCAAAACTTTCTGTTCAAGATGGAGATATTCTCTGTCCTTCATGGTTGATAAACCCCATTCTTCAACGGATATGATATGCTTAATAATAATTTTGCTGAAGTTATAAATATTCTGGGAATTACCGACTCCTGTAAAATGTGTTATTTCACAATTTCCTGAAAACTTCAAAATATTTTCGAAGTAAGATCTTGGCTTATAAGCCAGTTCAGCATATGATGAGCTATCCAAATATCTTTGCATTAGTATCCATGGATCATTGACCCATTGAAGATCTTTACCTTCCAGGAGAATTATTACCTCCTTATTATTATTCTGATGATATGAAGCCATATGATCTTCATTTTCTTCTTCTCCAACAAATTTTGAAAAAGAGGATGGTGATGAAGCAGTATTACCTTGCTTTTGTGTTATGAACTCCATAAATTCCTCATATAAAGGATCTTCAGGAGACATACTCCTTCTAGCAGAAATATTTTCTGCTACAAGCTTTCTTCCACCATGCTGGGCGAGAATATTTCCTCGTCCTCCACGTCCACGGTAAGGGCCAGAGGCCCTACCTCTGGGGAGCATTATCCTGCAATTATAAAAATTATGATCAGCCATTATTCAAAAATTCTCTAGTCAAGAAATCTGGAAGACTATTGTCTTCACCCTTTTTATATTGGATATCAAAATCAAATGGGGCTAAATGAGCCTGCCATCTAGCAAACATTTGCTTAGAAACATCATGTTTAAATTTTTCAGATTTGCAGTCAGTTATGATAATAAACTTTTGATTATATAAATCATCTTGAAATTTTAAAACACATTTAACAATAGCTAAGATTTCTTTAGCTACGGTAGCATAATTTTTCTGACTTCCAGACCATTTTCCAGAATAATATCTAACAAGAAATTCTTGTTTACCATCTTTAGATTTTTATTTTAGAATTCCACCATAACCTATATCTGAAGCATCTGTCTCTATTATTTTCTCCAGATTAGGATTTGCAATCATTAAACAAGGTAGTGATTTCACTTTTGACTTAATTCGTCTCACTGCCTCAGTATGTTTTTCAGACCATGGCATAGGATTTTTTTTTAATCTATCATAAAGAATTGCAGTATCTTCATTAAGATTTTTATAATAGGAAGAAATATAATTTAAGCTTCCTAAAAATCTTTGCAATTGAGTTTTATCTAATATTTCATCTGGAAATTTTGAAGCAAAATCAATGCTTCTATTAATAGGAATAATATTTCCTTTTTCAATATTATGACCTAAAAATCTAATTTTTGTTTGAAATAAACTCATTTTTGACTTATAAATTACTAAACCATTTTGAATAATTAAATTCTTAAAAATATTTAAATGATTAAATTGAGTTTCAATATCTTTAGAAAATACTAAGATATCATCAATATAAACAATAATAAATTCACTATAAGGAATAAAAATATCATTCATTATTTGTTGAAATTCTGAAGGAGCATTCTTCAGACCAAAAGGCATTACCTTCCATTCATAATGTCCTATTGGAACTGTAATGGTTGTTTTATATTGATCTTTACTATTAATTTGAATTTGCCAATATCCTGATTTAAAATCAAACTTTGAAAATATTATTGAATCATATAATCTATCTAATAAATCTTTTTTATTAGGAATAGGATGCCTAATCCATTTTAATACTTTATTAAGAGGTTTATAATTTATTACCATCCTAGGTATACCTTTTTCAATCTCACTAGGTTTATTAACATAAAATGCAGTACATGACCATGGAGATTTTGAAGGTTGTATGAATTCTTTTTGTAAAAGAGATTGTATTTCTTTTTTACATAATTCCAAATATTCAGAATTCATTTGACAAGGCCTAGCCTTTGTAGGAATTTTCTTTTCATCAAAATCATCTTCATATGGAAGACTAACAATATGTTTTTTCCTATCTCAAAAAGCATTTGGGTGTTCATTACAAATTTCTAATGAAAAATTATTAATTATTAATTTTATCTTATCCTGTAATTTAGGATTTTGAAGTTTTTCTTCTATTGTCAAAGTATTTATTTCATGTTTTAAAAACATCAATTGATTCTTTTTTCTAAATATTTTCTTTTATGGTATTTAATACTTTTGAAAATGGTTCCATTATAAATTGGAATTTTATTTGATTATTTTCATAAGTTCCTTTTAATCCTTTTGAATCAATATGATAAATAGGATATAATTTTTTTAAAAAAGGTGTTCCAAGTATAACTTGATTTGTAATGTTTTTAACTAATAAAAAACTTTCTGGAATGCAGACTTTATTTTTACAAATATATGCTTTGGGGAGTTTAAACTGAATATCTAATTTTTCTCCTCCAGCATGCCTTAGACTATGAGTAGTTTTTTGACAATATTTAGTAGGTATTATACCTTCTTGTATTACACTAATATCTGCACCACTATCAATTAATGCAGTTAATTCAATTTGGAAATTATTATCAATTAAAAGCATAATTTTTGTATACCACTTTTGAGTAGTAATAATATCCAAAGAAGTTAAAATTGTTCTTCACCATCTGGTGGTTTTTCTTGAAAAGTAATTATTTCTTTTCCTTTTTCTAAATTGCAAATTCTTTCTTCAAAATTATTATTTCTTACTTTAAGAAATTGAATTTCCTTTTGAAGGATTTTGACTTCATTATTCAAATCATTTATTGTAGTGTTAGAAGTTAAACTATTACTTCTTTCTTTCATTAATTTCTGAACCTCAAACATAGAATATGGTTCATTATAAATTTGAAAATCATTTTTGTTTTCAAAAACATTTTCATTATTCCTACTAGTAGAAGGAAGATCTTGAATATCATCAATTATTTTTTATCTTAATTCAGAATTTTTTATTTGTTTCAAAAATTCTAACAGACTATTATCTGTCAAAACATTTATGTCTTTAAATTGAGACATTATTTTATAAAATTCCTCATTTTCTGAATTATCATTTAATTGTTTTAAACAAGATCCTTTAGTGCTACAAGCACAATCAGAATCTGACTCATTTGACAAATCATTTTCTGAAAAATTTATTTTATTTTCTTCATCTGAAGATTTAGAAGATTCTGAACTAGAACTTGTTTCTAATAATATTTTAGAAATCCTATCTTTTAATTCTTCATCTATTTCTAAAGAATTTATTTTCTTTCTCAATTTGCATTTATTAGCAAAATGACCTATTTTTCCACATTTATAACATTTGGTATTTTTTGTATCTTTTTTTCTAGCTATTCTAGCCATTTTTCTTTCTAATTTCTTTTCTAATTTCTTTTCTTTATTCTTTTTGGAATTTCTTCTTTTTCTGAAAATTTTTTCAGGTTTTTCAATCCTATGAGACTTTTTATTTGGAAATGGAATTTCCATTCCAAATGGACTACAGAAATGTCCTAATTGACTTCTTTCTGTTAATCTGTGACTCTTAATTTGTTGACTCAAATTTATTTCATTACATAATGATAAACCTTCTTGGACGCAAGTTGCGATCAGTCTACCATATGTATATTCATTATATGGGATAGTAATTCTATCCTTCCTAAGAGCTTTTCTGACTCTTTCAGCAAATAAGTTGGGAATACCATCTATAAACTTAGACTTCCAATGACTGCTATTACTTTCAGGCAATTCCATGACCCTATTAAGGAATGCATCTTTATACCATCTAAATTCAGAAAGTGTTTTACACCTAAGGTTTTGTAATAAAGTACGGATATTCTCACTATTATCTGAGATTCTACCCGTAAAATATTCAAGAATTGTAACAATTGGTGTATAAACAGAACTATGTTAATTAGTTGTTAAGGCGTTTTACCCATTTTTATCTCCTTTAGACAATTTATCAGGTTGACAGTTTGTAATCAGTGTAAAGAATTCCTTATGCTTCCTTAATTAATTCTTGAATCGTTGGATTGATTCCCCTTATGGTATCAGAGCCATTATGGTTAAAGATGATAACTGGTTTCTTGGTTTAACACTCTTTTAAAATGGAAAAACTGAAGATATTTTAGAAAAAAGATAATATTAAAAATAAAATGAAAACTGAGGTAGATATACCTTCAGATTTAGATCTTTTATCCAAATGGACAATTCCCTATGTGGAACCAAAATTGATTTATCATCAAGGATTTTTTAATAAAATTGGATTGAAACAGATTTGTAAAACAACTGAACAATCCTTAGCTATTCAAGATGTTGATACCGCTATAACTCTTCTTAATGAAGAAGACTTAGATTCATATCGTTTTACTCATAAATTTTTACATATAGGTTTAGTGCAAATCGCTTTTAAACCTTTAACTTTAGAAAATTTACCAGAAAGTTTCATAGCAACTTTAAGAGATGGTAGAAATAAAGAATGGAGAAAATCTATAATTGGAGTTATACAATCCAGTCTGGCACATGGTCCAGTATATTTTAATGTACATCCAAATTTTCAATTATCCTTAACTGATAAAAATATTTATAAGGCTTTAACTTTGAATATAAAAACTGAAGGTTATAATTATGAACCTGGCACAGAAATTATGTGTATTTGTTATAGAATTTATTATAAGCCGTTATACACGTTAAATTCATGTTATAAAGTGGAAGAAAAAAACAAAGAGTTGAATGAAACTATTATAATTGAATCAAATTTTAATAAGTCCAGTATAACGACAAGAAGAACAATAAAATGGGGTGAAATACCAATCCCTCAGCATTGGAAAATGACCAGGGTTGCTCATATTGAACCCAAAAATGAACATCAGATTTCTAATATAATTCAGACTCCAGATGGAGATGTTTATGTCCAGATAAGTAATACTCATGGAATATCTCGATCTTCTTCTGTAAGATCATTTATTTCCCCTTTTGAGGATAATATTCCTATGTCTCATAGACATTCTGCTTCTAACACAGGTGATGTGAATAAACATCATCCTAAATTGTCCTTACATTCTTTAAATTCAAGTGGTGAGAATAATCGCCATAGTTCTTTAAATTCCTTTCATACTGTTTTAAATAATAGTAATTTAAATTTCAGTGATGGAATAACCCATCATAATGCTTTAATATATGAAGAATTGTTGCGTGATGGAATAAACCGTCATGATCCTTCTACTTCATATAATCCTGCTAGGAATTATACTGCTGATTATATTCCTGTAAGTGAGGAGAAAAATCCTCATGTTGATTTATTATATAAGAAAAAGAATAATATAGTTCATGATATTTCTGATAGAAAAGAGCCAGAAATAACCGATTCAGAAATGAATTTTTCAATATGAATAATAAACCAAAAATAGATTTTAGTAAAGGATGTAAAGCTAGAGAAAAAATAAGAAATGAATTCTTATTACCCAGATGGGAAGTATTTAGAAAATGGTTTTTTCAATCCTTTTCTATAGAAGAAAGAAATAATCTTCAAGATGAATTTTATAAATTCTTAGGAGAAAAAAATATTCTGTTTCCTTTTGTTCCATGGTTTATTTATAATTATGTCGAACCATGTATCTCGGTGATAGAAAGAGAATATAGGTTACCTAATGGTAATATCTTGAAGAGTCAATTCCCTCCTCAAGGATCTTTTAGTATAATAAAAGATAAAATTTCTATAAATTTTGCTGCTTTTTCAAAATTATTTGAAGAAGATATTTTGACAATAACAGTCAAGAATATCAATAAAATTATTAAACAACAAAATTATACAAATGTATACTTAATTGTATTAGGAGAACAAATCCTCTCTTTACATGATAGATTAGACAAATTAATAGAAAATAATACAGGGGCTAGTAGTAATAATATACCTAGCACTAGTCATACAAAAGAAAATACAGGTGTCTTAACTGTTCCTAGTCTTCAGCCTCCACCTGAAATAAAATATTTTAAGTTTAAAACTATAAGTCCAGAATTGTAAAAATTAATAAATGAAAATTTTAAAGGATTAAATATAACCACAATTGAAAAAGAATTTTCAAATGAAATTGAAAATAATCCAGAATATAAGCAAGTAATAAAAGATGAAATAAATAAAATAGGAGAAATGTATAAATATGCTGATAGGCCAACTCAGAGAATAAATTACTATAATAGGCCATCTCCGATGGATGTTCTTCATGAGGAACAAGAATATATTAATAATAATAGTTATAGTAGTAAAAATATTTATGAATGGAACATAGATGCTTATACTGAAAAACAAATTTATAATATTGTTCATAGAATGTTAATATATAGTACTTTTTGTAAGAGTAATGGTAACTCTGACAGTAATATTGCAAAAATGATAGTTGCAGGAATTACTGGCCAATTAAAAGGTTGGTGGGATAATTATTTATCTCCAATAAATAAAGAAGAAATTTATAGAACTGTTAAACAGGAAGGTTAACAATTAATAGAAAATAATGTAGGGGCTAGTAGTAATAATATACCTAACACTAGTTATACAAAAGAAAATACAGGTGTCTTAGCTGCTCCTAGTCTTCAGCCTCCACCTGAAATAAAACTAAACTATATTAGTATTACCTTGCTTTTGTGTTATGAACTCCATAAATTCCTCATATAAAGGATCTTCAAGAGACATACTCCTTCTAGCAGAAATATTTTCTGCTACAAGCTTTCTTCCACCATGCTGGGCAAGAAAATTTCCTCGTCCTCCACATCCTCGGTAAGGGCCAGAGGCCCTACCTCTGGGGAGCATTATCCTGCAATTATAAAAATTATGATTAGTCATTATTCAAAAATTCTCTAGTCAAGAAATCTGGAAGACTATTGTCTTCACCCTTTTTATATTGGATATCAAAATCAAATGCGGCTAAATGAGCCTGCCATCTAGCAAACATTTGTTTAGAAACATCATGTTTAAAATTTTTATTAAACATAAATTTTGCAGATTTGCAGTCAGTTCTTATAATAAACTTTTGATTATATAAATTATCTTGAAATTTTAAAACACATTTAACAATAGCTAAGATTTCTTTAGCTACGGTAGCATAATTTTTCTGACTTCCAGACCATTTTCCAAAATAATATCTAACCAGAAATTCTTGTTTACCATCTTTAGATTTTTGTTTTAGAATTCCACCATAACCTATATCTGAAGCATCTGTCTCTATTATTTTCTCTAGATTAGGATTTGTAATCATTAAACAAGGTTGTGATTTCACTTTTGACTTAATTCGTCTGACTACCTCAGTATGTTTTTCAGACCATGGCATAGGATTTTTTTTAATCTATCATAAAGAATTGCAGTATCTTCATTAAGATTTTTATAATAGAAAGAAATATAATTTAAGCTTCCTAAAAATCTTTGCAATTGAGTTTTATCTAATATTTTATCTGGAAATTTTGAAGCAAAATCAATGCTTCTATTAATAGGAATAATATTTCCTTTTTCAATATTATGACCTAAAAATCTAATTTTTGTTTGAAATAAATTCATTTTTGACTTAGATATTAATAAACCATTTTGAATAATTAAATTCTTAAAAATATTTAAATGTTACTTCCCATCTGGGTAATAAGAATTCATTTCTTATTTTTTCTCTAGCTTTAGATCCTTTACTAAAATATATTTTTGGTTTATTATTCATATTGAAAAATTCATTTCTGATTCGGTTATTTTCGGCTCTTTTCTATCGGAAATATCATGAACTATATTATTCTTTTTCTTATATAATAAATCAACATGAGGATTTTTCTCCTCACTTACAGGAATATGGTCACAGCAAAATTTCTAGGAGGAATATAATCAGCAATATAATTCCTAGCAGGATTATATGAAGTAGAAGGATCATGACAGTTTATTCCATCACGCAACAATTCTTCATATATTAAAGCATTATGATGGGTATTCCATCACTGAAATTTAAATGACTATTATTTAAAGCAGTATGAAAGGAATTTAAAGAACTATGGTGATTATTCTCACCACTTGAATTTAAAGAATGTAAGGACAATTTAGCATGATGTTTATTCACATCACCTGTGTTAGAAGCAGAATGTCTATGAGACATTAGAATATTATCCTCAAAAGGGGAAATAAATGATCTTACAGAAGAAGATCGAGATATTCCATGAGTATTACTTATCTGGACATAAACATCTCCATCTGGAGTCTGAATTATATTAGAAATCTGATGTTCATTTTTGGGTTCAATATGAGCAACCCTGGTCATTTTCCAATGCTGAGGGATTGGTATTTCATCCCATTTTATTGTTCTTCTTGTCGTTATATTGGACTTATTAAAATTTGATTCAATTATAATAGTTTCATTCAACTCTTTGTTTTTTTCTTCCACTTTATAACAAGGATTTAACATGTATAACGACTTATAATAAATTCTATAACAAATACACATAATTTCTGTGCCAGGTTCATAATTATAACCTTCAGTTTTTATATTCAAAGTTAAAGCCTTATAAATATTTTTATCAGTTGAGGATAATTGAAAATTTGGATGTACATTAAAATATATTGGACCATGGCCAGACTGGATTGTATAACTCCAATTATAGATTTTCTCCATTCTTTATTTCTACCATCTCTTAAAGTTGCTATGATACTTTCTGGTAAATTATCTAAAGTTAAAGGTTTAAAAGCGATTTGCACTAAACCTATATGTAAAAATTTATGAGTAAAACGATGTGAATCTAAGTCTTCTTCATTAAGAAGAGTTATAGCGGTATCAACATCTTGAATAGCTAAGGATTGTTTAGTTGTTTTACAAATCTGTTTCAATCCAATTTTATTAAAAAATCCTTGATGGTAAATCAATTTTGGTTCCACATAGGGAATTGTCCATTTGGATAAAAGATCTAAATCTGAAGGTATATCTACCTTAGTTTTCATTTTATTTTTAATATTATCTTTTTTCTGAAATATCTTCAGTTTTTCCATTTTAAAAGAGTGTTAAACCAAGAAACCAGTTATCATCTTTAACCATAATGGCTCTGATACCATAAGGGGGAATCAATCCAACGATTCAAGAATTAATTAAGGAAGCATAAGGAATTCTTTACACTGATTACAAACTGTCAACCTGATAAATTGTCTAAAGGAGATAAAAATGGGTAAAACGCCCTAACAACGCCTATCCACGGCTAACAACGGGCTCGACCCTGTTTTGACAGATAATAGTCTGTTAGAATTTTTGAAACAAATAAAAAATTCTGAATTAAGATAAAAAATAATTGATGATATTCAAGATCTTCCTTCTACTAGTAGGAATGATGAAAATGTTTTTGAAAACAAAAATGATTTTCAAATTTATAATGAACCATATTCTATGTTTGAGGTTCAGAAATTAATGAAAGAAAGAAGTAATAGTTTAACTTCTAACACTACGATAAATGATTTGAATAATGAAGTCAAAATCTTTCGAAAGGAAATTCAATTTCTTAAAGTAAGAAAAAATAATTTTGAAGAAAGAATTTCCAATTTAGAAAAAGGAAAAGAAATAATTACTTTTCAAGAAAAACCACCAGATGGTGAAGAACAATTTTTAACTTCTTTGGATATTATTACTACTCAAAAGTGGTATACAAAAATTATGCTTTTAATTGATAATAATTTCCAAATTGAATTAACTGCATTAATTGATAGTGGTGCAGATATTAGTGTAATACAAGAAGGTATAATACCTACTAAATATTTTGAAAAAGCTACTCATATTCTAAGGCATGCTGGAGGAGAAAAATTAGATATTCAGTTTAAACTCCCCAAAGCATATATTTGTAAAAATAAAGTCTGCATTCCAGAAAGTTTTTTATTAGTTAAAAACATTACAAATCAAGTTATACTTGGAACACCTTTTTTAAAAAAATTATATCCTATTTATCATATTGATTCAAAAGGATTAAAAGGAACTTATGAAAATAATCAAATAAAATTCCAATTTATAATGGAACCATTTTCAAAAGTATTAAATACCATAAAAGAAAATATTCTTAGAAAAAAGAATCAATTGATGTTTTTAAAACATGAAATAAATACTTTGACAATAGAAGAAAAACTTCAAAATCCTAAATTACAGGATAAGATAAAATTAATAATTAATAATTTTTCATTAGAAATTTGTAATGAACACCCAAATGCTTTTTGGGATAGGAAAAAGCATATTGTTAGTCTTCCGTATGACGATGATTTTGATGAAAAGAAAATTCCTTCAAAGGCTAGGACTTGTCAAATGAATTATGAATATTTGGAATTATGTAAAAAAGAAATACAATCTCTTTTACAAAAAGAATTCATACAACCTTCAAAATCTCCATGGTCATGTACTGCATTTTTTGTTAATAAACATAGTGAGATTGAAAGAGGTATACCTAGGATGGTAATAAATTATAAACCTCTTAATAAAGTATTAAAATGGATTAGGCATCCTATTCCTAATAAAAAAGATTTATTAGATAGATTATATGATTCAATAATATTTTCAAAGTTTGATTTAAAATCAGGATATTGGTAAATTAAAATTAATAGTAAAGATCAATATAAAACAACCATTAGAGTTCCAATAGGACATTATGAATGGAAGGTAATGCCTTTTGGTCTGAAGAATGCTCCTTCAGAATTTCAACAAATAATGAATGATATTTTTATTCCTTATAGTGAATTTATTATTGTTTATATTGATGATATCTTAGTATTTTCTAAAGATATTGAAACTCATTTTAAACATTTAAATATTTTTAAGAATTTAATTATTCAAAATGGTTTAGTAATATCTAAGTCAAAAATGAGTTTATTTCAAACAAAAATTAGATTTTTAGGTCATAATATTGAAAAAGGAAATATTATTCCTATTAATAGAAGCATTGATTTTGCTTCAAAATTTCCAGATGAAATATTAGATAAAACTCAATTGCAAAGATTTTTAGGAAGCTTAAATTATATTTCTTCCTATTATGAAAATCTTAATGAAGATACTGCAATTCTTTATGATAGATTAAAGAAAAATCCTATGCCATGGTCTGAAAAACATACTGAGGCAGTGAGACGAATTAAGTCAAAAGTGAAATCACTACCTTGTTTAATGATTGCAAATCCTAATCTAGAGAAATAATAGAGACAGATGCTTCAGATATAGGTTATGGTAGAATTCTAAAATAAAAATCTAACGATGGTAAACAAGAATTTCTTGTTAGATATTATTCTGGAAAATGGTCTGGAAGTCAAAAAAATTATGCTACCGAAGCTAAAGAAATCTTAGCTATTGTTAAATGTGTTTTAAAATTTCAAGATGATCTATATAATCAAAAGTTTATTATCAGAACTGACTGCAAATCTGCAAAATTTAAACATGATGTTTCTAAGCAAATGTTTGCTAGATGGCAGGCTCATTTAGCCCCATTTGATTTTGATATCCAATATAAAAAGGGTGAAGACAATAGTCTTCCAGATTTCTTGACTAGAGAATTTTTGAATAATGGCTGATCATAATTTTTATAATTGCAGGATAATGCTCCCCAGAGGTAGGGCCTCTGGCCCTTACCGTGGACGTGGAGGACGAGGAAATATTCTCGCCCAGCATGGTGGAAGAAAGCTTGTAGCATAAAATATTTCTGCTAGAAGGAGTATGTCTCCTGAAGATCCTTTATATTAGGAATTTATGGAGTTCATAACACAAAAGCAAGGTAATACTGCTTCATCATCATCCTCTTTTTCAAAATTTGTAGGAGAAGAAGAAAATGAAGATCATATGGCTTCATATCATCAGAATAATAATAAGGAGGTAATAATTCTCCAGGAAGGTAAAGATCTTCAATGGGTCAATGATCCATGGATACTAATGCAAAGATATTTGGATAGCTCATCATATGCTGAACTGGCTTATAAGCCAAGATCTTACTTCGAAAATATTTTGAAGTTTTCAGGAAATTGTGAAATAACACATTTTACAGGAGCCGGTAATTCCCAGAATATGTATAAAATCAGCAAAATTATTATTAAGCAGATCATATCCGCTGAAGAATGGGGTTTATCAACCATGAAGGACAGAGAATATCTCCATCCTGAACAAAAAGTTTTGATTAAATTCAAATATTGGGATTACATTGAATCCCTTACTAAAGTATTTATTTATGAAAATCCAAGAAGGAAGCACTCTTGGTTTATAAAAATATGTGCTGATGTTTATAACAGGCAAATACCAAATTGGTTTGTTAAATGGTGGCTGAATTTTGGTCCATCAGTCCAGGTACTACCTGAACCCTTCAAAGCTTCATATGTTGATTGGGTGAAAATTTCACCAAAAATTATGAATCTGGATAATAATCATCCCTGGAACGATAATATCGCCCCAATGTATTTCTTTATTGAATTCTCAATTCCTTGGATCTGGAAATGGGTTCCAGAAGTGGGTTATACTCCAGAAAAAATCCCATGTTTAAAAAGAATCGGTTATACCAAGTTCTGGGATAAATTAATCAAAGCAGATGCTAATGGAGTAATACAAGGCCAGGAATTGATTGATCAAATCAAGATGAAGTTGCAGGAATACCAGCAGAAGAAACAAATATCTCCAAGGGATGAATCTAGTCCTTTCCAGCAAATTCATAGGATGCTTCAAAGGCAAAAGGGTTGTTTCTCGAGAAGAAATTATAGCTTCTTACATGGATCTTTTAAAGAAAGACTTAGCCCAGAACCTGGAAGATTCAAAATCAGAGGTTTCAATGTCAAGCCAAGGCCATTGCCTTGCAGGAGAATCCCTGGAAGAAGATGAAGAAGTCGACATCGACATAGATGAGATGCTGCTGGCAATAAAAAGCTCAGTAACCGGTTCTACCGGTAAAAGCCCCACAAATAATTAACATAGGCGGTTGCGGACTCCACCGACAATAATACTGTAGCGGACTTCATAACTGATAGTTTGGAATCCGAGATTACTGTAGCGGATTTAAAATTTAAAAATTTCAAATCCGTAATAGTGAAAGGCAGGGTCTGCCTATAAATATAGTTTAGTTTTATGTCAGGAGGCAGAACTCGGAATCCAGAGGCTTCCTCTTCCCTCTTCCCTCTCCCCTCTGTTGTAAATCATCCATCCATCCTTTCTTTTGTAAATTTTCCTTTTAATATACATATTTCTTTCTTCCTCAAGAATTGAAGACTTGAAGACAATTTTAAGGGTAAGTCTTATTTAATTTTCTGTTTTTAATATTTTATTTTCAGTTATATTTAGCCTAATGACAGGCTAAATACACAGTGTTAAACCATGAAACTTAGTTATCTGATTTTCCTGTAATGATGATGATTCTATATGTCTGAGTCATCCTCTTGTTTTGGAATTAGTTAAAGAATGCATGGGTTGTTGAATACAAACAGGCATCTGTTTATTGTTTAAAGGATGATGAGGGTCGAGCCCGTTGTTAGCCGTGGATAGGCGTTGTTAGGGCGTTTTACCCATTTTTATCTCCTTTAGACAATTTATCAGGTTGACAGTTTGTAATCAGTGTAAAGAATTCCTTATGCTTCCTTAATTAATTCTTGAATCGTTGGATTGATTCCCCCTTATGGTATCAGAGCCATTATGGTTAAAGATGATAACTGGTTTCTTGGTTTAACACTCTTTTAAAATGGAAAAACTGAAGATATTTCAGAAAAAAGATAATATTAAAAATAAAATGAAAACTGAGGTAGATATACCTTCAGATTTAGATATTTTATCCAAATGGACAATTCCCTATGTGGAACCAAAATTGATTTATCATCAAGGATTTTTTAATAAAATTGGATTGAAACAGATTTGTAAAACAACTAAACAATCCTTAGCTATTCAAAATGTTGATACCACTATAACTCTTCTTAATGAAGAAGACTTAGATTCATATCGTTTTACTCATAAATTTTTACATATAGGTTTAGTGCAAATCGCTTTTAAACCTTTAACTTTGATAATTTACCCGAAAGTTTCATAGCAACTTTAAGAGATGGTAGAAATAAAGAATGGAGAAAATCTATAATTGGAGTTATACAATCCAGTCTGGCACATGGTCCA
The DNA here is from genome assembly GCA_016801395.1 of Leptodermis oblonga. Taxonomy (NCBI): domain Eukaryota; kingdom Viridiplantae; phylum Streptophyta; class Magnoliopsida; order Gentianales; family Rubiaceae; genus Leptodermis; species Leptodermis oblonga. Next base: position 11,295,806 of record CM028756.1, on the reverse strand, counting down.
GTATATTTTAATGTACATCCAAATTTTCAATTATCCTTAACTGATAAAAATATTTATAAGGCTTTAACTTTGAATATAAAAACTGAAGGTTATAATTATGAACCTGGCACAGAAATTATGTGTATTTGTTATAGAATTTATTATAAGCCGTTATACACGTTAAATTCATGTTATAAAGTGGAAGAAAAAAACAAAGAGTTGAATGAAACTATTATAATTGAATCAAATTTTAATAAGTCCAGTATAACGACAAGAAGAACAATAAAATGGGGTGAAATACCAATCCCTCAGCATTGGAAAATGACCAGGGTTGCTCATATTGAACCCAAAAATGAACATCAGATTTCTAATATAATTCAGACTCCAGATGGAGATGTTTATGTCCAGATAAGTAATACTCATGGAATATCTCGATCTTCTTCTGTAAGATCATTTATTTCCCCTTTTGAGGATAATATTCCTATGTCTCATAGACATTCTGCTTCTAACACAGGTGATGTGAATAAACATCATCCTAAATTGTCCTTACATTCTTTAAATTCAAGTGGTGAGAATAATCGCCATAGTTCTTTAAATTCCTTTCATACTGCTTTAAATAATAGTCATTTAAATTTCAGTGATGGAATAACCCATCATAATGCTTTAATATATGAAGAATTGTTGCATGATGGAATAAACCGTCATGATCCTTCTACTTCATATAATCCTGCTAGGAATTATATTGCTGATTATATTCCTCCTAGAAATTTTGCTGATGATCATATTCCTGTAAGTGAGGAGAAAAATCCTCATGTTGATTTATTATATAAGAAAAAGAATAATATAGTTCATGATATTTCTGATAGAAAAGAGCCGAAAATAACCGAATCGGAAATGAATTTTTCAATATGAATAATAAACCAAAAATAGATTTTAGTAAAGGATCTAAAGCTAGAGAAAAAATAAGAAATGAATTCTTATTACCCAGATGGGAAGTATTTAGAAAATGGTTTTTTCAATCCTTTTCTATAAAAGAAAGAAATAATCTTCAAGATGAATTTTATAAATTCTTAGGAGAAAAAAATATTCTGTTTCCTTTTGTTCCATGGTTTATTTATAATTATGTCGAACCATGTATCTCGGTGATAGAAAGAGAATATAGGTTACCTAATGGTAATATCTTGAAGAGTCAATTCCCTCCCCTTAATTCTCAATTTATATTAGAAATTTTAGATGTGAATTTACATTAGGGTTGAAAATTTCAAAAGTATTTTGAATTTAAATTAGAAATTTTAGATATTATATTATTATAATAATATATTTAAATTGTAATTCAAGATAAATCTAATATTTTTAATAATTCTAATTCTATAGTTTCTTATTGATATTATCACACACAAAATATTATTTGTATTAAATTTTATGAAGAATTTTGATACTCACGTTGGATTTCTTACCTCGAAACCTAATGACTACAATGAGTATATTAAAATGATACATTTAAAGAAAATATTTAGTACATTACACATATAAGTAATTTGTTTAATACTAATGAAACTAAAAATTATATATTTAATGCAACAATTTTTATAATAGTAAATTATATGTTTATACAATACTGATACACAAGATAAACAACATAATATGTATTTGGATTTTAGAAGATAGTTTTTTCATGTCATGTATATTTTAGATGGTTCATAGTACCGATACACTTGATAAATCTTAATTTTACCAATGTATTAATTAGTATTGTTTTAGCCTTGATGAATAGGGATTTTAATTATATTAATTTAAAGCATATTAGAAAAATATGAGATAAATATTTAAATGACTTGTGTGATAACAATATATTTTTTATAAGGAAGTTCAAAATTTTAACTATTCAAATTTCAAAATTCTATATTATAATAATAAGAGCTTTAAAATGTAATTCAAGATGAATCTAAATTATTTCACTAATTCTAATTCTATAGTTTCTTCTCATTATTATCACTATTTAATAGTATTGTATTAAATAAATGAAAATTTTGATACTCACATTGTAATTTCTTACTAGAAACATAATCACTACAACTTGCATATAAAAATGATACATTTAAAGGAGACCTTTGATACATTACATACAACTTATTTGTTTAATACTAATAAAATTTAAAACTATACATTTAATGAAACAATATATTGTTTAGTATATGAGATGACTTGTGTTTGACCAAGTGGTCATAACCCTTATTTGATTGATAAACTAACAAATATGAGAATTAAGTTAATGGTTTTTCCAAGTCAAAAAATGAAGAGAAAAGCTCATAAGAATACCCACGCAAAAAATGGCGAAGAAAACGGAGTTAAAACGAATAAACGGCATGCAAAAGAAGAAAGAAGCAAGCTGCCCAGAAAGTGTCTAACCCGAGTGTAGACTGGCTCTCGACTTTGAAGCTAATCCCAGAAAGTGTCTAACTCAAGTTTAAATAGGCTCTAGATAGCCTTTTAGGCTACTGGAGTGAAGCTTCTAACCCGACCTTTGAGCTCGAACCTCCTGACGGGCAGAAAAATATAGCCGTTATGTGACCATTTGAAGTGATTATGTCACTCCTATAAATAATCCCATGCTCAAAATTGAAGACCAATCATCCCCCACAAGTCTCCTACACTCAAGCATCATTCAAGAGCTTTATTTCACACATTAATTGTCAAATTAGCTTGTGAGTTAGGATTAGAAAGAGGCTTTCATTCCCATTTGTCATAGTTTGTTGTAAAATCCATTTGTACGATTCTCACCATTGTAAACATTTTGAGGAAGTTCTAAACACTTGAGTAAGTGTTGTAGGCACATTGTATGTCAGGCAAAGTCCTAAAATCTTGTTTAAGAGTTAGTCTAAAAGAAAGGGGGAGCAAGAAGAGAAGGAGAGACCCAACTCAAGAGGTTGAGTTTGTGAACTTGTACAAGTCCTAATTTGAGGTAAGTTGGGCATTGGGGTTAAAGACCTATCCAAGATGACGCGAACCGGCTTAGACACACCCGTCTGTTTGCCCAAGAGATATAAATTGACTTAAGTGGTGATTAAATTTAAATCATGACTAGCCCAAGTTCCCAAGTCTTGTTTAATTTTAGCCATGGGAGCTAAGGCCAAACCAATTGTTTGATTGATTTCTAAAGTCCAAAATTGATGCTGAAAGTTCAAGAGAATTTCATCCAAGAGGTGCAACATTGGGCATAAGTTTTACAATTTCAACAACTTGGGGAGTTGTTGGAATGTACATTGAGCCATAAGGAGTAAATGAAAGGCCTTCCGGCTTTAATTTCAATTAAATTAAAGGCCATTTGATTGACTTAAATGATATGAAAAAGGGCAGCATTTGTTTGGGATATGCATTTGGCCAAAGCAAATTCAAGGAAGGGAGATCATTTTTCAGAATTAAAAACTAGTCAATGCATCGGAATTGAAGAGGTGATTCAAGTGACAAAATTGATTAATGCACATGGACTACTAAGAGATTAATGCATGGGAGTTGAACAGGCAATTCAAGTTACAAAATTTATTAAGGCATATGGGGTGCTAAGAGATGCTATTTAACTCTTACCTTATCTTTGTAAATTTAAGTTTTAGATTAAGTTTGTAGAGTTTTCATAACGGGCCTAGAGGTATTTTCTAGGATATTTTGTAGCCTATAAAAAGGTGCTCTTGTAAACCATTTAGGAACTTTTTTGAAATGTAATTTGTGCATTTTTAAACTCTTGGTTCTTTTTAGAACTTTCGAACTTATCAAGACTTCATCTTGGGGCGTTCAAACACTTATCGAACAATCTTTTGGTGAGTTGTTCGTGGCGTGTTTATACCGAGGTTCTCAACATTGCATACTCGTGGGTCAAGGTCATCTATACCGAGGTTCCGTTTTGTCCATTTGTTGGCGGGTCGAGGTTTCACCAACCAACGGAGCAACCCTTAGAATGGTCATTTCCATTGTGTTTTAGTCCATCCCTAGTTTGGATCACATCAATTGGTATCAGAGCCATCTCTAACGGTTGCTACGGTCTCTTCTCATCCACTCGATGTCTAATGGTTCGGAGGCTCATGGTCTGGTAGTGGGTCTTGTCACAGGATGGCAGGGTTCTTATCACTGAGTTTACTTTTTCTATTTTTTTTAACTTCGTGAGGAGTATATCCTGTATTATCCGTAAAAAAAATATACAAAAAAATTGGACGTTCCTAAAAAAGAAAAAAAAAAAAGGCATCTTGAATTTTTGGGAGATTAAAGGTTTTTTTTGCTGAAGGCAAAGAGTCACGGAAATTCAAAAGGTCATCGTGGAAAATGAAAAGTCATCATGCAATATAAAGAATCACTTGGAAGACGAAAGGTTTTTAGATTCTTTTGACTTGAGTTTCAATTTATTTGCTTTAAATATTTTCAACTCTTGTAAAACACTTGAAGATTGGGGTGTAAGTTTTTGAATTCCTCAAGGCCACAAGCTAGTCTTGTTGATCTTTTAGTTCGATTAGAACTTTGAGTTTGAAGAACAAGAGTGGTAAAAGGCAGTGTTGTGAGATCAATTGAGGAAAAAAAAGCCTTATTGTGCGATACACGAGGGAAAGTGGTAATCTTTTGAGTGAAACACGTGAGGGAGTGTTTGTGAGAAAATAATTTTCTTTGCAGGTACAAAATGTCTCACAATCAAAGGTACACCACCGAAGAGGCTCAACGACAATATCTTCATACTTCTAGTGTGAAAGCTTTCATGAAAGAATTTCAAGAGGTCGCAAAGGAAGTGATTCGTGAAGAGTTGTAATGCCACAAGAAATCTTATAAGTTTGATTCCAAAAGGGCTATATATAGTTTACACTCACAGAGGCCACCTTCTTCTAAAAGAGAACATCTATCAACAAGCACCATAAAAGCTAGAACCAAACCATGGAGTGATCTCGAGAGGGCGTGGACTGCACTATGTGTAGCAACTCCAACCTCTGCACCTAAGGTTAAAATTCCTAGTCACGGTTTATCTTTAAAGTCTAAATTTCTAATCTTGCCAATCATGGTACTAAGAATAATGGTGTGGATGTTGTTGAAAAAGATGTTGTCCTTAAAAAATATAATGTTGGAACCCAAGAGGAGGGGTTCATATATGATAACGTAAAAAATGGTGATAACTCACCTGAGACCTTTTATGTTTGCCCCAACAGAAGCCTCGATACAGATGACAATGACATCCAACAAGTCCAAAGAGTGGAGAAAAAATTTCAAATGGTTTGTAATCTTGATGAAGTTGATCCTTTTGGCCAAAATAATTATTTGCAGGTTGATGGCAAAGAATTTTTTGATTTGAATTCAACTCAACCTTACAAATATGAAAAAGATGAACTTGTTGCGGAAGGAGAATGACTTGTTAAAAATGATTATTTATTAAAGACTATGAGTTTACAAGTCAAGGAGAACAAGGGTGGACAAATGGAGAAACTTTTTCTCTATGGAGTCTTTCAAGAGAATATATTAAAGTGCCTTTTCCAATTAAAAGTTACATCAATGGAATTTTCTATTTGTTTGTTCCAAAGTTCGTTACTCACTTGATGTTGGGACGCTCATGGATTTTTGATTGGCATGGTGAGTATACTTGTATACTCGATGGAAAATTTGAAATTATTGTACTCATGCCACTGAGGCAGGTTTTTGGGAAAAAAAAATGTGAGTTTTGAGAGAAAAGAAATTAAGAGATAAAAAGAAAGTGAAAAAAAGCAGAGAGAAAATGAGCTTGAAAAAGAGTTGAGAGAAAATAAGGTGAAAAATTCTGTTTTGAATGAAAAAGAAAAGTTGAGTGAGAATGAAAGCAAGAGTGAGGATTCCTTGGATGAAAAGAATTTTCTATCCTCCAAATCTCTAGCCGGTGTTCTACCGAGCAAAATTGCGTTTATTGTTTTGCAGGAAGGTGAACTCTTTTTGGTTCAAGTGCAAGACATGTGGCAATACCACTTGTGGTTCCAAGAGTTTGTAATGGAACATGAGGCATTCAAAGACCAAAGCAAGTGGAGTGAAGGGTATATTTTGAATTCTTTTGATTCATCTTCTAAGAGGTATGCCTTAAACTCATATTTCAGTTTTAAGCCTAATAAAGACTTTTGCTATCTTGATTCTTGTTTTGGTAATAAATCTTTTGGATGGAAGTGGAAATCATTGGGGAAATGTTTCTATTGTCTTGGTTTTTCCTTATGTGATGAATGTTGTGCTCAATCTTTAGGGAACTTTTTCCCTCATCCTGATTTGGAATTTCTTGGTGCCATATCTAGTGGAGGAAATTTTAATTCTGAATGTTATGATGATTTGGATTCATGTGAAATAAAATTTATTGGAAAAAAATTGAAGCATGGTATTTCTGATTCTTGTGAAGATGTTTGTGAAGGTGGTGAAGTTCCCTTTGAAAAAATTGTCAAGAGTGATGAACTTGTGATTAAGGAACATGTATTGATTGTTCATTATTTTGAGAGATTTTTCAATCGAGATTCTGGTTTTGAGAAGTTTCTTGATTGTGGAAAGAAAGTTTTGGAAAGGTGTTGCAATTATAGAGGCTTTATGTTCGAAAGGATTTCAAAGCCTAAATTTTCTGAATTTTGCAAGTACTTTTGTTCATTTGAGAGTTTTAGTTTTTGTTGAAGTACTTTGCAAAAATTTGTCAAGTTTAAGGGGTTCTTGTTTGAGAGGTTCAAGTCAAGTTCTCTAAGTTTTTTTTAGTGTGAATTTGTTGTGCACAAATTATTTCTTGATTTTGAAATTGTTAAAAGTGCAGATGTTAAAGATGTTTTTGAAAACCTTGTAAGAGTTTTGTCATTTGTGACGAAGCTGCTTATGTTCAGCCAAAGTTTAAGTTTACTGATAATCTTGTTGTGATTTTTGCGTTTGACAATTTGGGGGATGTGACATTAATCTCTTCTAAGTGTTTGCACGATTTGATATTTAGATATGCATATTGTGGTGTAAAGTTGAATTGTTTCTTGGCCATCAAACTTTCTAAAATGCATTTTAAGGAAATTTCCAAGGTTTTTGGAATGGCTAAAAAAGCATTTGTTTTTCTCATATTTCTAAGTTTGTGCTATGTGAGTTTACTACATTAAATCTCTTAAAGTTAACTCCGTTGCTCTTAAGTGTGTTTGTAAACTTGAAGAGATTACAAGGGATGGAGTCCCACAAGCCAAAGCATAAGGAGGGAAGGTTCATCATTGAGCCAAAGAAATGTACGTTGTGAACCAATCCAAAGGGAGACGTGAAAAGCTGATCTTTGAGCACAAGTGGAAATTTGGCATTTGGATTTGGTTACATATGAGAATTGGCGATGTCCATGTTCTTATTGTTGTCATCAACAGATGTTTCTTGCAATTCAAAATTTCAAGCAAACTCAAGGCTCGCAACTATTGGTAAGTGAGAAAGTGCTTAAATCATTTTCATCATTCTTATGTTTGTCCTTTATTGTTGATGTAGGTAAGAGATTTGAGGACAAATCTTCTTTAAAGGAGGGGAATGATGCGAACCGGCTCAGACACACCAGTCCGTTTGCCCAAGAGATATCTGTTTTTACACTTGTATTTGAAAAAAGTTTTTCAAAGTTCATCTTCTTTGTAGAATAAATATTTTTAAGAGTCAAGAACCTAATTCACCCCCTCCCCCTCTTAGGTTGATATTAGGTTGCCATTGATAATTGGGATTTCAATTTGTATCAGAGATAGTGCTCAAATTTTGTAGGTTTAACAACCTTTGAATTAAAGATCATTTTTGCAACCTTTGTGATTTTTAGAATCTTATTTTCTTGCTTCAATATTTGTGCCGTAAATTCCCCACTTTTGTACAAAATGGCCAAAGGTAAGAAAGCCACTAAGAAGCTGACCAAGCTAACTAAGACTTGGGATAATTCCTCAAGTGATTAAGAGGAAGAAACCACAAGAAGATGCTTTGTAGGGAGTGAGCTGCAAGAGGTAACAAATTCTTCTCAATCTTTTTTATGCGATAGTATGCATGATAGTGATAGTGATGATGATTTTGATATGTATGAGTATGTCACTAAATTGCATAATAGTTGTATAAGTGCCATGAAAGAAAATTTCATGCTAGAAAAGAAAATTAACTCTTTAGAGATTGATGTAGAATCTTTAAAAGAAGAAAATCTACTTTAATTTGTGAAAAGGATGAGTTAAAAAATAATGTAGTAATGAAGAATCAAAGTACATTGATTTGAAAAGGTATTATGAGAATGCTTTAGATGAAAATGAAAATTTGAAAATATTGAATTTGAAGTTTTTAAATGATAATTCTCACTTGATTGAAAAAGTCAAATCATATGACTCTTTGAAAATTGAATATGATTTGATGAAGGTAAAGATTGACGACTTGAGTGCTAGCTTAGAAAATCCAACTCAAGGTAAAAACAACTTAGAAAAGTTGTTAGGCAAACAAAAGGTAGGAAATGATAAGCATGTCTTAGGTTATGAAAATAACCAAAATGGTGATATACCATCTACTTCTACTACCTTTGTAAGTGCTTCTAAGGAAAAGAAATTTTCCTATCCTTCTTATGAAAATAAGAAGAAGAGCATGAATCATGCTTGGAAGTACAATGATTTTGGAAAGAAAGATTTTCAAAAAGAAAATAGATTTTCTAAAAATGTTAAAATAGATGATTTTTCTATGTGCCTAAAAGAAAAATGCATACTTCCCATAGGCATAGTGAAGTTTGTTGTCATATTCATGAGTTTGCTTTATGTGCCCCAAAAGGGGATATTTGCTTGTTAAATGCTCATGCATCTCATCATGCTCCTAGATACATGAATGTGCATAGTTTATTTGAAAATGAACCTAGGAGACATTGTCGTAAGAAAGATGATTCTAGGAACTATAATGCATTACATATTTCTCTCATGCCTTTGAAAAGGCATAATGTAGTTGATTATAATAGAGTGCAATCTGAATATAGAAGAAATGCTAGAATATTTTCTTTAATTGATGCACCTATTATATATGACTATTGTGGTAGACAAGATCATCTTTTACCCCAAATGCTTAGATAGGAAAAATGTGAAAATGGTAGAAAGATATGGAAAGTAAAGGAACAAGCTAACCCCCTAGGACTCGATAAGTGTTGGGTACCAAAGTCTTGTGCTTGATTTCCTTGTAGGTCCTTGATGCTACTTGGTGGACTAAATCTCAATGAAGAGGTACTTGAAAAGTTGCAAGGGTGGTTGATTGGAGCCAAATGGTGAAAAATGCAAAAATTACAAAAATGACTTCAAGAATGGTAATGAGTCATTGAATGCTCATTTGTGGTAATATGTATCATCCCTCAGCTCACTTTGACTGCTTTATAAGTGTTTTGATGATTATATGCAAATTGAGTTGAATATGATGAACATGTGTGATTTAAGTTCAAAATTATGGATATGTGATATAGAATGCATGTTGTGCTTAAATGAGAAAGTTGACTTGTATGATAACTTCATATCCTTGAATCATTTTGATTGAAAGCATCTATTGATGAAAGTCTCTAGGACTTTATGAGCTTTATTGGAAAATAGCTAGAAGTTTGACTTTAGGTTAGCTTTTAGACTTTTACATACTTTGACGTTGAAAATTGGTCTAATGTGTTTAAAATAATATTTGAAATATGCTAAGACCAAGTTGTAAGTTAAAAGACTCAAAAGGAGATGATTTAGGCAAAATGTAGAAAATTTGATGAAATTTCCAAACTTGCCTTTGTTAATGAGTCTTTGAGTGATAGAATCCTAGAATGCCATGTCTTAAAGTTAAAATGATGCATTGGGATCTATTTCACCTTTGGTTTCTTGAAATTCTTGCATTTTAAGAGAGTTACAAAACTTTTCATTTCAAGATAGCAAGAATTAAGCATGATTGCATTATTTGAAAATGGTTGACCAAGTGGTTGACTTTTGATTTGCACATGCTTTAGCTTACTCGAGATTTTAAACATGAACCTATTGATAGTTTGAAGTTGCTCACATGAAAAAATTAAGATTATATGATTCAAAATGGTAAACTTCAAAGATTATATGCTTTGTATGCTTAAAATTGAAAAAACTTGACCAAGTAGTTGACATTGAAAATATGCATGTTTTGGATTACTTGAATCGTTATGCATTAACTACTTGAGTATTTGAAGTTGCTTGGATGATAAATTGCATGATAGAAACTTGATAAAAGAAACTTTCAAATTCAAAGCTTAAGACTTTGCATATATGCATAATTTGAAATGTTTGAATCCTTTGATATGTTACATATGTTGATTGAAACTTGCTCATGTGCTTAATTAAGAGTTACATGATGAAATTGACAAGTTTTAAGAAAATAGGCATTGCTTTAAAAAAAGCTTGACTTTTAGTTGACTTTCAAGAATATGCATAAAACGTGAATATTTGAATTCTTGAAATGCTTTATATGCCTAATGGAATTTTCTTGCATAAAGAAATGAAAATTTTAAACTTAAGAAAAGCAAATTTCATGAAAACTTGAAAAATTTGCAAGTTTGACCAATGAGTTTAATGCATCTTCTTTGAGTTTTGATGCATACTTATTAATCATTAGGGTCACTTGAAGTTGTTTGCATACTTTGAACTAGGGGCGATAACGAGCCAAGCCGAGCCGAGCTTTGACGTGTTCATTTATTTATCGAGCCTAAAATCTTGTTTGTGTTCGTTTATATATTAATCGAGCTGAGTTTGTTCGTTAACATTCGTGTGCGTTCTATCTTGCATTAACTAACAAAAAATTGTAATGTTTAGTAAATTTAATATACTATATCAACTTACATTAAAAATCAAAATTCAATTTAAACTCATATATTGATATCTATGTACATATAAATATATATATATAAAGATTTAATTATTTGTATTATTTAAAATTTTAATTTTGTATATACTTATTTTATTTATATTATATAGTTAATAATATAATCGAGAATGTTCATGAACATTAACAAGCTTTCAACACCTTGTTCGTGTTCGTGTTCGTTTATTCTCGAGCGTAAAAAATCATGTTCATGAACGTTTTTATCGAGCCGAGCTCGAGCTTGTTTGTGAATGTTCGTGTTAGTTCTCAGCCCTACTTTTAACTTGTTTTAAACATGAGTTTATGCCATATTTATAAAATCTTGAAACTCATGTGTAAAAGAAGGATCCTTCTCTAGGAAGGATGAATTCTTTTGATTTTCATAGCTTAACTTGTTCTTTGATTGAATGAAGCTCGTATGCTTCTTACTTGATTGGTTAAGCTCTTTCAAATTGTATGTTAAAATTTGGGTGGGGTAAGGGGGGGGGGGGGGGGGGGGACAAATTGAACTAGCATAGACATTAGATGATACAATTAGCATTTTGATCCCATAGGCTTATGAAGTAAGATGGATCTTTTAGAACATTCACTAAGGGGGAGAACATGCTAAGAAATGTTTGATAGTCAAAAGAATGATTTGATTTGCGGAAAATGTCAAAAGCGAAAGTTTCATATTAGAGGGAAAAGCTACATGTTCAACTCATGTCCTAATCATTTGTAACTAGTTTTGAGTTGTTCAACTTGTGTGCATTTTTCCAAGATTCAATATGCATGCTAAGTCCTTTTTGTGATGTCAAAAAGGGGGAGAAAAATATAATGGAATTGAGGGGGAGATCATAAATTGTGGAGGAGTCACTCAATTTTACTTATTTTTGATTTATTGTAAAAAATTTCATATTTGTTTTGTCATCATCAAAAAGGGGGAGATTGTTAGACCGAGTGGTAGTAACCCTTATTTTGATTGATGAACTAACAAATATGAGAATTAATTTAATGGTTTTTTACAAGTCAAAAAATGAAGAGAAAAGCTTACAAGAAGACCAACACAAAAAATAGCGAAGAAAACGGAGTTAAAACGAAGAAACATCAAGCAAAAGAAGAAACAAGCAAGTTGCTCAGAAAGTGTCTAACCCGAGTGTAGATAGGCTCTCGACTTCGAAGCTAAGCCCAAAAAGTGTCCAACCCAAGTCTAGACAGTGTCTAGACAGCCTTTTAGGCTACTAGAGTGAAGCTTCTAACCCAACCTTCGAGCTCAAACCTCGACCTCAAACCTCATGACGGGCAGAAAAATAATTTAGCCGTTATGTGATCGTTTGAAGTGATTTCTTCACTCCTATAAATACTCCCATGCTCAAAATTGGAGACCAATCATCCCCCACAAGTCTCCTACACTCAAGCATCATTCAAGAGCTTTATTTCACACATTTAATTGTCAAATTAGCTTGTGAGTTAGGATTAGAAAGAGGCTTTCATGCCCATTTGTCATAGTTTGTCGTAAACTCTATTTGTGGAGATTCTCACCATTGTAAACACTTTGAGGAAGTCCTAAACACTTGAGTAAGTGTTGTAGGCACATTGTATGGGAGGCAAAGTCCTAAACTCTTGTTTAAGAGTTAGGCAAGAAGAAAGGGGGAGCAAGAACAGAAGGAGAGACCCAACTCAAGAGGTTGAGTTTGGGCAATTGTACAAGTCCCAATTTGAGGTAAGCTGGACATTGGGGTTAAAGACCTATCCAAGAGTTTGGATTAGGCATAGGGTAAAAGTCCTAGCTTAGAGTTAAGTTAGGCATTTGTCAAAGTCTTGATTAAGAGATTGATCAAGCAAAAGTCCCTTGGTCTAGGCAAGAGGAGTGTTCAGTAAGACCTCAAATCCTTGAGGAAGGATAGGGCAAAAGATCCAATTGCTAGCTTTAGCAAAGGAGTCTTAATCTAGAGCTAGATTAAGCAAGGGAGTCCTAGTCTAGAGTTAGATTAGGCAATGAAAAAGACTTGAGATTAAGAGATTAATCTTAAGCAATTGTAAGGGATTGAAAGACTCCTTTAAGTGTTTCCTAGTTGATTAGAAATCTCAAATTGTAGAACTTGGAGAGTGGACTAGGATTCAAGGGAAATTCAAACCACTATAAATTTGGTGTGTTTTTACCTTGTTTGTTTATTTGCTTTCATGTTTTGCAAATCACCAATCACACACCTCACTTTGTAAAATATGTTTTTACACTTATATTTGAAAAAGGTTTTTCAAAGTTTATCTTCTTTGTAGAAAAAATATTTTTAAAGGGTCAAGAACCTAATTCACCCCTTTCCCCTCTTAGGTTGATCTTAGGTTGCCATTGATAATTAGGATTTCAACTTGTCTTATGCTTAGACAAGACCGATAAACTGGCTTAACAATGTAATATGCATTTGGATTGAGAAGGTTGCTTTGTGATCTCATGCATATTATAGATGATTCACAAGAGCATTGAGAAATGGATGATAAAAAGAATTTTTTTCAATTTTTATAATTTTCATATAAATCTTTAAAAGAATCTCAACTTAAGTTGTCTTTCCATTTAATGAATTGACTTAAAATTAATTCTATAATTTTTTTATTTTTTTAAAATAGTTATAATGTAATACAAGCTTACAATTGTTTAATGTAATACTACTCAAAGTATATAATTGATAAAAATAGATACATATAAGGGCAATATATAATACACTTGATTAGCCAAAAGAAACAAGATATCCCAATTGATTTAGTTATTAAACCAAAATTTACTTCTCTTCATAAAAAAATGAGTGAACTGCCAAAAATGTCACTTTACCTTTCCAAAATCTCTCGTTTGGTCACTGAACTTTTTTTTTCCCCAGAAATGTCACCGTACTTTTAGAAAGGGGCCAGAAATGTCATTTGCTGTTAGTTAATTGTTAGTCATGACGGAATGGTCATCAAATGTTTGTCATGTGCCATTTTTAAGGGTATTTTTGTCTATTTACTGTTCACTTTTTGTTTTTTTAAAAAATATTCTTCTTCCCAAATTTACTGTTCATATTTTCATATTCCTCCCCAAAATTCCTCCACCTTCCCCTCCCTCTTCCGCCAAACCTTCACCACCACTCAACCTAATTCCTGTCGCCCACTGCTATCCCAAAAGCCAACAAAACCCATCAACGCCATTAACCCCAAAATTGTGAAAACCTTCAAAACCCATTACCTGAGTGAAAGTCCCTCAACCTCCGACCTTCAAATCCAAAGCATAAAGATTTTACAGTCAAATTTCAAGACTCTTTCTTCTTTGTATCTGATTCGTATATAATTTTACCGTCAAAGCTTAAAGATTGTAACTGAAAATCTTCCCGAGGATTGACGGCGATGAATCTAGAGTAATCGATGGGAAGATTTTGGAGCGAAGATGCAATTTTTGTTGGCTATTACGCTGTAGTTTCTGTTGTGGTTTCCAACTTTCCAGGTGTAATTCAATCCTATGGGAGCGGGTTGCGTTGGGAAATTGAGGACATTTGCAGGAGGAGGACAAAGATTTTTTAGGCGGCAGTGGTGGTGGGTTTTTTGGGCAGGAGTATTGGTGGCACGACGTAGCAACAGAAATATGGGTAACAGCAATTCATCAATTCCTTGGTCAATCTATCGGTAATCCAAGCCACCATTAAATAGCATCAATTCATGAATTAATGCTAAGAATGAATCAATTAAAGAAATATGAGATTTTCATTTTTCAATTAGTAGATTTCCTAGGGGAAGATCAACGGTAAATTTGGGGAAAAGTAAAAGAAGGAAAAAAAATATAAAGGAAAAAGGAAGAAGATGAATTATAAAAGGACAAAAATACCCTTAAAATGGACACATGACAAGCATGTGATGGCTATTCCGTTATGACTAACAGTGACTAATGGAAAAATGACATTTCTGGTCTCTTTTTGAAAGTATAGTGACATTTCTGGGGAAAAAAAAGTTTAGTGACCAAATGAGAGATTCTGAAAAAGTAAAGTGACATTTTTGACAATTCACTCTAAAAAATTATACTATTGTGCATATTAGAATGATACATATAAAATAGATATTTTATACAACATATTAAAATAATATATTTATTTGATACAACAAGCATGTTATGATACATTTACGGCAAACATTTGATAAATCGAGCATACCAACCTGAAATATTTAAAGCAAACATGTGAATTGCTAGTTTATGATAAATTTGTTGCAATCTTTTAAATGATGCGGCGGATGGATCCAAAAATTTTCTACGAATGGAAGTAATTTAAGTTATGATTATAATATTAATGATATTAATTTCTTATATTAAATGTATCTTTAGTAAGAGTTGGTACTAAAGATATGATATTGGAATAAAAGAAAATCTCTCTCATTTTTCATCTTCCTTCCTTTTTTTCCTCCTAATTTTACTCTTTTATCTCTCCTCCACTTCTTACTCTTTTCTTCACTTTTTTCCCCTCTCTCCTCCTTTTCTTAGGGTCACATTCTCTTCCTCAGGTGTGATGTATTTTTTGTACTTTACTTTGTATCATTTTAATATTTATTCTAGTAGCAATTTGTTTTTTTTTATCAAAATAGGAAGATGAGTTATAATTGTACTTGTGTTTCTTGTTACAATGGAACTCAATATAAGAAAAGAAAGTAGCTTACACCATATTTTAATTTAATCAATGTTAAAACCCGCTTTTGTGGTAGTGAAGTCACAAAATGATCAAAGGAAAAATATTCAGTTATTAACACCACTTCTAATTCTAAAGTTCATGTGCATCAAGAAGATATATAACCGATACAAACTTCATAGAATAAAAAGCTATAAAAGACCCACTGGCACTAATAGAGGCAATTATTTTTATTTTTTTTTAAATGTGGCACAGTGGTTCTTTCATTAATTTATAGTGTATGTAAAAAGTTCCATAATCTCAAAACCGAATAAAAGGAACTTCCCAAAAAGTCGGAAGCAACCAGCTTTGCTTGTCTCAATCGGCAGGAAACTAGCCAGGTTGAAAGTCATGATCTGTAGTAACGGAGGATGCAAGCTTTGCAAGGAAATTAAATATATAGAGTTTGTATCATAGTGGACTAAAATATATCTAGTTCACTGCATTACATAATTTGCATTATAATGACTCTATGTCAAGTATAATTAATGTAAAAACAAGAAGATATTTCACATAGTGATTCAACACTAATTATTTTCTGCAGAGGAATGGGAAGGGGTATGCTCGCAATTATCACGACACTTCTCGTCGATAATATAACAAATATTTGTACTTATACAACACCACGGATAATCTGAATCACCTTCATTTACACAAAGGTCGATATTTAGCTTTTTCTCCCAATGGGCGGCAGCTATTTTCTCAATGCTCTTAACATTAACACCTAGTTAAAACAAAAGGAGAAAACAAAACATCAATTAATTTAAAATGTTCTTCCACCGTAGTTGTGCGAATTTGTTATATAGTTGAAAAGTGAGGAAAAGGAAGAAGATAAATGAAAAAAACACACACACACACATGTGCACTGGCGTAGTCAAAAAAATAATTTAATGGGGGTATATTTATATTTAAAACACATAATAAAAGTTATAAGTAAATTATATACACATTTTTAAAATTTTTAATATCAAAAAAATAAATTTAAAACAAAAATCTACAAAACACATTTTTACATCATACAAGTATTCTCTATATTTCTTATTTCTTTCTTTTTATACTGTTTGAACTCATATTTATGCCTATGTTTTCAGCCGGCGCAGAGGGGGGGGGGGGGGGGGGGGGGGCACGTATATTCTACAAATTAAATAAATAAAAATATTAAATAAATAAAAATATTCTTAAAATTTTTATAGTTATATTATAGGGTTTAGGGTGGGGACTGTGGGACTTGCCTCCAGGCCACCACCTTAAATCCGCCACTGCACATATGATCGAAATGAGTCAAAAAGTGATGTATCGATTTAAACATTTATAACTCATTTTAGCGTGGTATTTAATATCATGATTAGATTTTCATGAAGTTAAACAGTAAAAAAATACTAGAAAATAGTAAATATAAAGTATTTGTTGTACTTACATTCTTGAAGACTGAAAAGGTTAAGAATTAGTAAAACGAAAAGAAAGCACTTCATAGTTGAGTTAGCAGTTGACATTGGTGTTTTAAGAATTTCACACGGTTAAGGATTTGAGGGAAACCTTGGCTATTACTTATAATTTATGACTATGAAGTTAGGGAACCAACTTATGTGTGTATATATACACAAAACAGGAGAGAAGTAAGTTTAGTAACTAAGGTCGCATATGAAAATTTGATTTGCCACTTCGATTTTCCATGTTCTTTTTGAGAAATTAATGATTTTTAGAATCTTCTGAATTGAATATGCATTACGAATTTTAGATGTTCTTGATTGAATTGTCATTCTCATTCTTAGCTAATCTCTAGCTAGGTTCATCCACACAAAAAAAATAAAAATCAAAATAGTAATTAACAAGAAGAGAATAATATAACAAGTTGCCTTTTATGCTAGAAATGATTTTATATTCTTGGCATAATTTATTAATAATTGATGATTTGTTGTCTTGGTATCTACATATTCCATCATAGATGATTGATATTCTTAAAATATGCTCGTATTTGATTTAAATTTGTTTGTCAATTTAAGAAATTAGTTAGTTATAATATATCTTATGGGTATATATATATATATAAGTATATATTTAAATCAAAACGAAATTTCATTTGCTAGAAATCGGCCAGCCACGAATGAGAAATGAAGTCTCGGATAGTGTCCCAAACTTCCATACAACCTTTGCACAACTAGCTAATTCATGCGTTGTTACATTTGCTGCTAGTCCACAAAACTCCTTTGCAAGGCACTTGCTTCATGAGTTCTGCTATGTTCATATAAATTGGAGGGTTGCAAACCAAAAAACAAGGTGGTTGGGGCCATCTGTCACCCGAGATTGAAGTTTGGTTTCCAGAACAGATAAATCTGTGGTTTGGATGGTATTTGGACTTGATGAGGCTAGTGTTAATAAAGGGCAATTTAGGTAAAAAGTAAAAGTTTGCTCTGGAAACTAAAATTAACGATGGCATTAACACTAATCAATTTTTTAATACTAAAAAAACATTATAGATACAATTGCCTCTTCTAATAATACCAAGAGAGTAACATTTACACGAATTTATAAAAGTATAAATGGAGACACAAAAATATAGAATTAATGCTTATTATAAGATAAAAATGTAGTGTACTATCAAACAATAAAAGTAGGCTAACTATTATTATTAGGGTAAAATGCACAACTCATCACCAAACTATAGACATTTGCAAAAATTGACATTTTTTTATAAAATGCTCTTTTTTTGACACTCAACTTTCAAAAACGGGCAAAACTTACCATTCTGTTAGCCTCCACCGTTAAATGGCTAACGGAAGAATTTTTACAGGGGTAAAATAGTCTATTTGCCTATTTTTTGTCTTACCTTTCTAGTATTTTATTATATTTACAAAACAAACTCCTAATCTTTAATTATTTTACATATTTACCACAAATTTTCTTTATTGTTACATATTTGTCTAAATAATAAATTTATTTGTATTTTTATTTGCCAAAAAAAAACTCTGATTTTTTAATTTTTTACATATTCGCCCACAATTAATTTTACTCTATAATAATAAAATATAAGTTTTGATACGACTATTTGTATAATTATAATATTTTTAATTTAAGATAATTTAATATTTCATTTTTTATATATAATTTTTTAAAAAATAATTTAAATTTATTTTGTTTTAGTTAAAAAAAATAATTTCGGTCCCATTTAAGAAAAATAATATAACAGTGGCAATAATATAACAAGGGGCAATTTTTAAATTCGATGAACAGTGTCGGTGATACTGTTCATCATCTTCCCCAGTTGAGCTGGAATTGAGCTGCCGCATCAACCCAGATCTAGAATTGCGCCGCCACCATCCCAATTTTCCAGCTGCCTTCTTCTCTCCTTTTCTTTTTTTTTTTTTTTTGGTTTTTGTTTATGTCATTTCCGTTTTTGTTTGTTACTGCTTCGTCGAACACAAATGCGAGACTGAACAAATTACAGCAGCATCACTGGACCCAATCCAACAAATATAGCCACCATTTCACAATCCAAATGAACTGTGGTAATAGAAAAAATTCACAATCACAACCAAATTAACAAAGATGAAGAACCCATGAAAGGAACATTCAGTACCACTTTGGTATGTCCACAAAAATTGGGAAACAAAAGTAACTTGCATCCGAACGAAAACTAGAGCAAACTCATAGGACCCCAAGAATCAAAGTAAATTCATCGCCGCTTTCGCGCAAGAATAAAATTCCTTTCACTCACGATGGATTGGAACTTCCAGAGAACCCAAAAAACAGAATAGCTACTCAACATGCCGTCTTGGTGTTGGACGTTGTTGGTGTTCAGATAAAAAGAAGTTTATTGAGGAAGTGAAGCTCCGCGAGAAGAAAATGAGTTTCTTCTCTTCTTTTTCAATCGTTGTTGTTAGAAGGAGGATTATTTTTTTAGATTTGGACTATTTTACCCCTGAAAAAGTTCTTCCGTTAGCCACTTAACGGTGAAGACTAACGAATGGTATATTTTGCCCATTTTGGAAAGTTCGGTGTCCAAAAAAGAGCATTTTAAAAGAAAGTGTCATTTTTTGCAAAAGTTCATAGTTAAGTGATGAGTTGTGCATTTCACTCATATTATTATTAATGCTAAAATAAAATAAAAACCATACTATATACTAGTAACTACTAATGAATTTAATTGGAGGAGCCAAAGATATTAACACCATTTTTTTTACTAAAATATATATAGGTATTAGATTTTTGAGTGAACTGCCCAAAATATACCTTTATACTTTCCTACCTTGTCCAATTTGGTAACTAAACTTTTTTACTTCCCACAAATGTCAATGAACTTTTAAAAACGGGCTACAAATGAGATTTTTGCATTTTTTTGGTTAAAACTAACAGAATGAATAGCATGTGCGTTTCACGTGCATTTTTTGAAGGTTATTTTTGTCAGCAACCAATAAAAAGTCAAAAAAGCACTATTCATCTTCTTCCAAAAAAAAAAAAAAAAAACTACCCTGGATGAACCAAAATCCAAGAAAAATTACCACATCACCACCTCCCCAATTTCACGCATCCCTCCCCTCCCCCACTCCAAATAGCACAACCCTCACTTTGTCCACCATCACCACCACTCTCACATTTATTTATTCATATATAAGAGAGCTTGGTGTTCATCTTGGACAAACACACAATGGCTTCCTAATTCTTTAGCCTCTATCTTCTCCCCAGAGGTTCCCAATTTGATTCAATCGAATTATCGATGTTGACTGGGAGAGAAAGTTTGAAGAGATTGATCAGGAAACGACATCACTTTCTCCCCAATCATGAATCCAACCTCTTCGCCTGTTGTTTGTCTTCCATCCGCAACAACCACTGGCCTACACTAAAACGATGACCACAGCGATTTTCATCTACCGTCGACATGGTTCTGCAGTTCACGACGACACCATAGCCTAGAAAATTCAGTCGCGCCGCCAACCACAACTCCGTTCCATCACCGTCCACAGACCAGCAACTCGACCACCTTCCTTCTTTTCCCTTTCTTTCTTGTTTCAGTTTTGATTTTAATTTTATTGTTCTTAATTTGATTGCATGTTTTTAATTAGTTAAGGCGATTAAATTAATTGTAGGTTCTTAATTATTTGATCTCATTCATGAATACACATATGCTATTTGGTCCTTTATGAGATTTCATGGATTTGGATGAGTTATTAGAAGTTTTGTTCTTTTAGTTTTTGGGTTTGCAGAAGGCTAAATAGGCAGCGGTGGTGGTGAAGGAAGAATGTGAAGGAGGTTTGAAGGAGAGGGGGGAGAAGAGAATAATTAGAAAAGTATTTTTATAATGGATGGACAAAAGTACCCCTTAAAAAGTGCATGTGAGACGCACATGCTATTCATACCGTTAGTGTAAATGGCCAAAATTGCAATATGACCTTTTTTGCAGGTTTTGAAAAGGATGGTGACATTTCTAGGCAATAAAAGAGTTTGGTTACCAACCGGGCAAAGTAGGAAAGTAAAGGAACATTTTGGGCAGTTCACTCTAGATTTTTTCAAAAAGTTTTGTCAGGAAAAGCCTATATGATCTTCCATTATGTTCCGCCATTGTCCTTTTCAAATCAATATAAAAAGACAAATTTAAATACCAAACAATATTTAAATTAAATATTAATATTAACACAGATCTATTTAGTAAATAAAATCAATCCTTCAAATAATGTATATACTGCCAACTCATATACAAGTGTTGTGGAACACTGAGGGTTAAAATAAAATGAAATTTAAGTTGGCACACAAAACGCATAAAATGAGCACAAAACTTGCACATAATCTGCACATTAATTTAATGCACATGATCCTTATGGAGTTTCATTGGATGATAGTTGTTCCTTATGGTTCTTCCTTTAGCATTTCAGATCTTCCTCCCCCACTACCGTTTGAATGCAATACCACCAACAATTGCAACTACAAGAAAAGTGACCTATTGCAACATGGAAATTGTGTCGCTAATAGTCAATTTAGTGTCGTAAATACTAATTTGCGACACATTATGCGTCTCTTGTTGTTGAGTCGCAAAAGGTGGCGAAGCGTATTTGTGGCGTTGTTTTTTTCACTTGTGGCGCAACTTTTTGCATCACTAAATTAAATGTTGCTTAAAATTTGCGACACATTATACAACATTTGTCTTAGTGATGCATAATAATTTACGACACTGATTTGTGTCATTTAAATGAATGTTGCAAGATTATTTGCGACAAATGTGGCGTCACATTTAAAACGTTGAAGGGTATTCGGTACATGTAAACGGTGTCGCAAAGTATAGATTTACTGTCGCAAACAGAAATTTGCGACAGAAATTGTGACAAACTAAATCTTGTCACAAAAGGCTATGTAGCCTTTTTGTGGCATTTTTTAACTAGTTGTGCAACAAAAGATATGACATCTTTTGCATCACTTAATTATTGTCGCATAAATTTGGCGGCACATTACGTGTCATTAGTTACAATGTCGCGTAGTAATTTGACACTAATGTGTCATTACGTTAAATGTCACATATTTATTTACTACACATGTGGCGTCATTATTTTAAATGTCGTAATATTATTTTGTGACACATTATCGCATTTGTAAAACTTATGTCACATAATAATTAACGACACAATTTATGTCATTAATTTTCTTGACGCATAAATTATTTGCAACACAAATGCGTTAATTAGGTAATGTCGCATTTTACTTTTGACATTTATTCTGTGTCATATATATATCTGGGATATTAATGTATTAAATAACAATGCCAAAATTATTTAATTTTCGATTTATGTATTATTACGGCCTAAAAAATAATTCCTCATTAAAAATAAAATTAACACAATATTTATGACAATATATTGTACAATAAGATTTGATAGAACACAATAGAGTAAAGAAATCACAATTTGTATAAATAAAATAACTTAACTAGAATATTATTCAAAATATAAAATCAAATATTTTATAAATGTCAAAGTGAGAATATCATAATCTAAATTCATCATTCTAGTACATTATTCAGAAATATAAATATGCAAATGTCTAAGTTAATCTTACAAGATAAAAATACAAGTTCCATAAGTCAAATTGTCACATTTTGAAGATCATTTTGCCTTCCTCTTACTCCTCCTTGTAGTTTTTCCTTGTTCCTAAATAATTTCAACAAAATTAATTATATTTAACACACATAGTTAATAAATTAATAGATAAAGTGTACTTATCATGCAACCAGAAGGATTTTAGCAGAATTGCAAAACCACAAAGAATGAGCAAACCAAGCATGTAGCTAACATATATTGGATCTAAGAATTTAAATTTAGCCAAAGATGATAGCATGACAGTTCAGGTGACCAAATCAAGCACACTGTATCAGAAGAATCTCGAGGTTCCAATAAAGTTGAAGCACTGGACTTTACAAACTCGGGAAAATGGTTCCATTTCATCTAACTATGGGATATATAAGTAAGCAACGCTAAAAATGAGTATTACTTTCTATCATTGAGAAGATCAAAGAGTTCCCCGCCATATATCTGATTTAGCAATCTAATAGTTTGGAGTAGCTATAAAAGGAGTACCCTAGTTTTTTAGAAGGTAGACCTCATGCATCATGAGAGTTTATAATAGATAGTAGTGCATATAAACACAAACTCATGGTAAATGCACCAAATGACCAAGAAAAGTCAACCAAAATACCTCTCTGGTTATATGCAAAAGAGGTGGCTTTTGTGCATTGGAATACTATAGGGGTGATTGATTCTATAGTTTCTCGATATACCCGATAAAACAAAACAGAGTCATAAGCCTTAAATAAATAAAATGTAGGCCGTAAGGAACCATCAAATTATAAATGAGAGGGAATGACACTTCATAAACCCACATGTGCAAACAACTTGGCAGCCACAGTTCAAGGAATTTAAAAACAATAAAACTAGAGAACTAGTAAAGAGTAGAGAATAATCAAAAATTGAAAACCATTACAACGATGCAGATTCTTTTTGAGACAATTTGATATTAGCATAAAGCATAATCGCAAGAATTTCAACAAGTTACATAGGTAGCAATATGTACAAGAACATTAGCTTTGACGTTAAAAGGCAATGGTTTATGACATGAAAGCCCAACTTTTAGAGACCCAAGTGGAAGGAAAGTAGTATGCCAGATTGTCCTTACATTTGTACTCCTGTTAATCCATTTTTCCTGAATGACATTTGCATCCTTCACAGGCCCACCAATGTGTTATGTAACAAGTTCAGCAACTCTTTTCATCAGCAGACCGAGCTTAGTAGCTGGGAAGCCCAATGCAATACAATGTGCAATCTGTATCAACTCCTCAAAAACTTGGTCCATTTTCAGTCGACAATTACAACTTCAAAATCAGAATCATCAGAGTTTGTCTCAATATCAGAACATATTGCTGAGAGTAAGTGAAAAGGTATAAGCAACTATTATATTAAACTCATAAATCCAAATGCTAGAAAAAAAGAGTTAATAAACAAGAATAAAGTCATCCATTAATGACTTAGCAGTCATTAAAGATAATTATTAATCATTTCAAAATCACATCAAAACTGAGGACTTCTTTTCCACTAAATTATTCTTTGTTATCCCACCTGGTGAAACGCGTACCAAGTGCCTCTCCCTAACACAAAACCAAACACAGTAAGAGTGGTCTTCACTCTTCACGGTATGGTGAGAACCATTTAAGGGCATAAAAAAATTAAGCTCTAAGAATATTCATATGGAAAGTAACAAGCAACAAGCCCCTAGGTTACAAAGCATCACTACATAATGAACAATGTATCTCAATTAAAATTAAAGACTAATGAACCCAAATTGAAAAATAAATCCTGAAAATAATGAACCTTTTGAAAGATGAATGAGTGAGCAAAAGTTCATATAATTTGCAGAAAAGGAGCTTGCAAAAACATCTTTCTAAAAACCGGTGCACTGTAACATGGTATTAAATAAATTATTATTCCAGGAGCGGTGTACAAGATTAATCCTAAAATTAGCAGCACTTAACAACACTGGCCAAGAAATGATTTAATAGTTTCTGAAGAGATTTAACTATGTACTTACCATAAGTCTGCTTTAATTGACTTTAGCCACTTCACTTCAATTGCCAAGATGAAATCACAAAGAACCACTACAGTTCTCAAATACTAAATCAACACACAATATTGACAACTGTGTTGAAAACCGTGAGTTAACCTAACTTGTAGGTAATGACCTAGTGTGATTAGGACTCTAGAAGGTTAAAGAAACATTACCTTAATGTGAATATGGTAATAGTCTAGGAATAGGAAACCAATCAGTCTTGTTCTGATTTGGTTTCCATCGTTAGTTTCTTTCCTTTTCCTAGTTTGTGTAGGAACAGCTCTTTGGCTATTTAAGATACCAAAGAGCTGCGATGTAAAGGAACTGTTTTAGTAGTAATATTATAGAGAATTAACTCTAAAATTCTACATGGTATCAGAGCCTAGGTTTTAACCTAAGAAAATTATGATGGGGGAATCAGGGTCAATGTCAAGGTCTTCAAGTAAAAATTATGGAGAAACTGGTACCAGTTCATCCACTACCATGGCTACATCCACTACCGCTACTGAATCCCAAACCAACTTCCAAATCACCCCTCATAGATTGACTGGAAAAAATTACCCTGAATGGGCCCAAACAGTTTGGATGGTGATTGCTGGAAAAGGGAAGTTAGGATATCTCAATGGACAGATACCAGCACTGGTAGAAACTGATCCCAAGTTTGAGTCTTAGTGCCAGGAAAATTGCATGGTATCAGGGTGGTTAATCAATTCCATGGAAGCGGCAATTGCTAAATCCTTTATGTTCCTTCCCACAGCCCGGGAAATTTGTGAAGCAATTAGATAAACTTATTCAGACTTAGAAGATGATTCCTAATTGTTCGAGTTAAATAGTCACTTGTGGAATTTATGAAGCAAGGAAGCAAGGAGGTTACAATATACTACAATGAAATGATGGCTATCTTCCAGGAATTAGACCTGTTTATAGGTCAAAACCTGGAAAGACCCTCAAGATAGTATTTTGTACAATTCCAAAGTCAATCGATTTAGGGTTTATTGTTTCTTGAATGGACTTAATCCAGAATTAGATGAAGTTAGAGGCAGGATTTTGGGCCGCAAACCTCTATCATCACTGCGAGAGGTATTTTCTGAAGTTAGGAGGGAAAAAGGTCGGAAGAGGTTCAAGCTTCCCAGTGAGCACAGAACTGAAGTAGAGTGTTCTGCCCTGGTGATCCACAAGCCAGAGGAGAAACAAGGTAAGGAGAAACCTTGGCGTGACCACTGTAAAAAGGCATGGCACACCAAAGAAACATGCTGGAAGATACATGGAAAACCTACAAATTTGAAGAAACGGCAGGCATCTAAAACAGGAGGTGAAAGCCATGCTCTCCTAGTCCTAAATGTTGACTCCGGAACCCACACAACACCCCTCACTTTCTCCAAGGAACAGTTTGAACAACTGTAAAAGATGCTCTAGTCCCAATCCATAGGAAGTCATTCTAACCCTTCTACAGCTTTGGCTAAGTTAGGTACAATTCTAATTGGTACAATTGCTTTTACCAAATCTAATGGGTTCTAGATATTAGATTCAGGTGCCTCTGATCACATGACTGGCACTTCCAATTTGTTTCTATCATATAAACCCTATGCAGGAAATACTAAGGTCAAAATTGCTGATGGTACCTATGCCACAGTGGCTGGAACAGGACCTGTGTCTTTATCTTCTTCTTTTACTCTCAAAGATGTCCTACATGTTCCTTCCTTTTCATATAACCTACTGTCTGTTAGCAAATTCACTAAAGATCATCACTGTTATGCTAACTTTGGTTCCTCTAAATGCACTTTTCAGGATCTCACCTCGGGGAAGATGAATGGGATGCTAATGAGGATGGCGAACTGTATCTCCTAAACACCACATCTCTGGGAACACAAGACCAGAAAAAGTGTTTCAATTTTATCAAGGCTTTAGATGATAAACCATTGTTATTGCACTATAGGTTAGGACCTCTTAATTTTCAATACTTAAAGTTGCTATTTCCAGATATATATAATAAAGCAGTTTCTGAGTTTAAATGTGAAATGTGTGAATTGGCTAAACACTAAAGATCCAAGTTCTCACCTCAGCCTTACAAACAGTCGGTACCCTTCACACTAATTCATAGTGATGTTTGGGAACGCTCTAAAATGGCTAGTTTATCTGGAAAAAGATGGTTTGTCACATTCACTGATGATCACACTCGTGTAACTTGGGTTTTCTTACTAAAAGATAAATCTAAAGATTCAAGAATGTTTAAAAACTTTTGTGCAATGATTAAAACCCAGTTTCAAACACAAATCAAAATTTTCAAAAGTGATAATGGGAAAGAGTTTTTTAACAAAGTATTGGGGGAGTTCTTTTCTGAAAATGGCATTGTTCATCAAAGTTCTTGTAGTTATACCCCCAACAAAATGGAGTAGCCGAGAGGAAAAACAGATATGTTTTAGAAATGGCAAGAGCACTTAGGTTTACAACCAAAGTGCCTCAATTTTTGTGGGGAGAAGCTATGTTAACAGCAGCCTATTTAATTAATAGGCTCCCTACCATAACCCTAGCTTTTAAATCTCCAATCTAGGTTTTAAGCCAATATTTCCCCCACTCACGGCTACTGCAAAATCTCCCTCTGAAAATTTTTGGTAGTGTAGTATTTGCTCACAATTTCAGTCTTACAAAATCCAAACATAATCCCAAAGCTCATAAATGTTTTTTATTGGACATGCAATGAACCAAAAAGGGTATAAATGTTTCGATCCTATTTTAAAACGAAGCTTTGTATCTATGGATGTAACCTTCTTGGAAGGTACATCATATTACAACAATCCTTCTCTTCAGGGGAAGTCTTAACCTGAACCTAGGAAATGTGAAGATGTTGTTTCTGAATTAATACTATTCGATCCAATTCCACCACCTGTAGTGGAAGTAAAGTCGGATAGAAGGGAAAAAATGAACAGTCATGTTCTTGCAAAATCATCAGAACCTAAAATAGATGAGAAATGCTACAAAGGTCTTGTGTACTCAAGAAGGAAAGATAGTCATGTGCCTCTGGATCAGCATCACCAAAAATCTTCTCAGAGGGTAGATCATGAAGATAAACACAATAATTCTGAGCAATCTGCTCCTACAAGTAAATATGAATCTTCTAGCATGTCTAAACCAACTCTAGGAAATTTAGATCCTTCTAGTGATGAGCCCTCTAGTAATGATAGCTTGAATCTACCCGTTGCTCTTCGAAAGGGAGTAAGAACTTGTACAACCAAACACCCTATAACTATGTTTGTGTCTTATACTAACCTATCTCCTAAGTTTTCAGCTTTTGTCTCACAACTCTCAGCTATAACTGTTCCTAACAATATTCATGAGGCATTAAAGGTTCCTAATTGGAGGGAGGCAGTCTTGGAGGAAATGAGAGAATTGAAAAAGAATTCCACATGGGAGATGGTTGAAATACCCCAAGGAAAGAGAACTGTGGGCTGCAAATGGGTTTTCACAGTTAAATGTCATTCAGATGGATCTCGAGAAAGGTATAAAGCCTGACTCGTAGGCAAGGGGAACCTCAAACATATGGAGTTGACTACTCAGAGACCTTCTCACCGGTAGCTAAAACCAACACCATAAGAGTACTCTTATCAATTGTAGCCAACCTTTATTGGCCACTAATGAAATTGGATGTGAAGAATACATTCCTTCATGGAGATATGAAAGAAGAGGTGTACTTGGATCCTCCTCCAGGATTTGCTGAAAAGACTGGAGGTAAGGTGTGCAAACTGAAAAGATCCATATACGGGCTTAAACAATCTCTGAGAGCATGGTTTGATAGGTTCACCAAGTTTGTCAAGACTCAGGGTTATACACAATGAAAATTTGATCACACCTTGTTTGTCTGAAGAAATAAAGGGAAATTATCTGTATTAATTGTGTATGTTGATGACATTATTGTCACTGGTGATAATGTTGAGGGGATGAAGAAATTGAAAAATAGCCTTGCTAAGGAATTTGAGATTAAAGACTTGGGAAAGCTGCAGTACTTTCTAGGGATGGAGATAGCTAGATCAAAAGGAGGAATCATGGTGTCACAGAGAAAGTACACTCTCGACCTATTAACTGAAACTGGAATGATGGGCTGCAAGCCATGTGATACTCCAATTGATATGAATGTGAAATTGGGGGAGTTTAAAGATGGAATCCAAGCAGAAACTGGAAGGTATCAACGGCTGGTCGGTATATTGATCTACTTTCTCACACTAGACCAGATATTTCTTTTGCTGTTAGCCTAATCAGTCGATTGATGCACTCTCCAAAAAGGGAACACATGGAGGCTGCCTATAGGGTCCTGAGGTATCTCAAAGGAGCTTCGGGAAAAGGGATATTTTTTAGGAAAAATGAAGATAGAAAGATGGAGGTATACACTGATGCTGACTGGGCTGGAAATGTTGTAGATAGAAGGTCTACATCAGGGTATTATTCATATCTGTGGGGGAATCTCGTAGAGGGAAACAAGAATAGAAGCATTGCAGAAGTAGAATTCAGGGCAATGGCACTTGGAATTAAAGAGGCCTTATGGCTGATACAGGTTCTAAAGGATCTACTCCTAAAGGCTCAACTTCCTATAATGCTGTATTGTGATAATAAATCAGCAATAAGTATTGCTCACAATCCAATACATATTCTCTTTGCATCAAATTCTGTGATTCCAATTTCACGCCAAGAGGGTTTTTACAAACACATTAGAATACACCTAAATTTTTCCTCCAATATTTTAGGCTCTCAAAACTTTTTGAAGTATTGTTACATAATAATTATAAGAAAACTTCAAAAATAGCAATTTTCATTGAATTACTAATAAAATTTTTGAAACACACTTTCTATGGCTGATTTTTTTGAAACCATCGCAGAAACATACTTTCTACGGCGGTTAGAAATAAACTGCCGTAGAAAGTGTGTTTCTACGGCGGCTTATCTTAAACCACCTTAGAAAGTGTATGAAAAAATAGAGATTCCCCCGTGCGCCTCTATTCCTATTAATTTCTAGTTTTTCTTTTTGGTATATTAGGCCCAAATTTTTTTAAATTTAATAATAGATATGCAATTTACTATTTATCAATTTTTATAGTAAAATTCATCATATTTATTAATTATATACAAACTCCTGCCTTTATGTTATGATAAACAATAAATAAATTTCAAAGTTTTAGTTGACCAATCCATTATTTTAGGCCCTCAAAAATTTTTGAAGTATTGTTACATAATAATTATAAGAAAACTTCAAAAATAGCAATTTTTATTGAATTACTAATAAGATTTTTGAAACACACTTTCTACAGCTATTTTTTTTAAAACCGCCATAGAAACATACTTTCTACGGCGGTTGGAAATAAAACCACCGTAGAAAGTGTGTTTCTACGGTAGTTTATCTTAAACTACCTTAGAAAGTGTCTGAAAAAATTGAGATTCCCGTGCACGCCTCTATTCCTATTAATTTCTAGTTTTTCTTTTGGTAAATTAACCCCAAAATTTTTTAAATTTAATAATAAATATGCAATTTACTATTTATCAATTTTTATAGTAAAATTCATCATATTTATTAATTATATACAAACTCCAGTCTTTATGTTATGATGAAGAATAAATAAATTTCAAATTTTTAGTTGACCAATATATTATTTTAGGCCCTCAAAAATTTTTGAAATATTGTTACATAATAATTATAAGAAAACTTCAAAAATAGCAATTTTCATTGCATACTAATAAGATTTTTGAAATACACTTTCTACGGCGGTTTTTCGACAACCGCCAAAGAAAGTAACTTTCTACGCGGTTGAAGAAAACCGCCATAGAAAGTAGGGACTTTCTATGGCGGTTTTCTTACAACCCCTACTTTCTATGGCGGTTTTCTTACAACCGTCGTAGAAAGTCCATACTTTCTTTTTAATGGCGGTTTTGGTCTGTCCACCGTTAAAAGCCCATTATGTAGTAGTGTCATTGGTTATCCTGAATGGTGGAAAGGAAAGGGAAATGAAGTGCAAAGAGAATCAGTGAATGCAATGAATCTGATAGAAACTCCACTTGATCTGTCTGGAAATGCTCAGATTCTGATCTGCAATCCGTGCTCACAAATGTGGTTCAAAGAGAGCTAAGCAGGATGATGAAAGGTGGCTCATCCACTATTGCTGGTAGCAGCAATGCCACAGATAAGGGTGTTCATGGTTTACCCAAATCGAAAAAATCGTTCGCACCAAACTATTTTTGGTTAGGTTCAGTCTTTTAACCAGTCCGTTCGTAAAAAAGTGGTTAACGGTTTGGTTATTGGTTTTACAAAAAGAAAATCGGTTAATCGGACTGAAAACCGCAATTCAGTGCGGTTTGGGTGGTTAACTGAAAATCGCAATTTTTAAACATACTTAAATATTGTATATTATTTTTATTATATAATTTACCCTCATATCTATATTTTAAATTTTAAGATCTATATTATACTTAAGAAAATTTGTAAATTTTATACAATACATAATTTTAGAAAGCCTTAATTCCCTCCAATTAGCGAAATAATTACAAATTTTTAATCATCTTCCAATTAGGACGAGGCATACACACTAAGACGTCTAAATCATCTTCTAATTATAAATTTTGTGTGTGTGTGTGTGTGTTTCTTTTTTAAAATTTTAATTATTCTAAAGGTGTCTTTAGATTCTAACCATGAAAGTTTATGTCAAAATTGAGCACTTTTTCTTACTGAATTTGACATACTTGTTCCATAATCAATTTATAACATTATTAAATTATAAGGTAATGCACTACAATATTTTTTAAAAAAATTTCTCTCTATCCAATAATATAATTCTTTTTCGGTTAAAATGGAGACCGAACCCAAAAATAAAAATTATTTTGGTTTTTGGGTCTCAGTGGACGGTTTCTTTTGGTTTGGTTTTCGGGTGGTTTTTTAACCTATAGGAAAACCCAAAAAACCAAAAAATTCCAAGCGAAAACAAAAAAAACCCACCGTGAACACCCCTAGCCACAGATCTTGTGAACTTTGCAGGATTCGAAGAATTTGCAGGTATGTGCTCTCTTTCTTAGCACACTTTTACTGAGAGTATTGGATCTGGTTCATGGATAGTGGATATAGGTGCTACAAATCATATATGCTTTGATTCTTCAGCTTTTTTCAATTCTAAGTTTGTCACAAAGTTTACTCCTGTATATCTACCAGATGGTCATTTTAAGTTTGGGCACAGTTAAAATCAATGATAAAGTCATTTAGGATGATTGCCTGCATATTCCTTGTTTCAAATTCAATCTTCTGTTAGTTAGAAAATGCAGTAAAGAGAATGGAATTAACTTCTCTTTTTATCCCGAATACTGTGTATTACAGGACGAACTCACTAATCAAGTGGTTGGAATTGGTAGAATAAAAAGAGGTTTTTACTTCCTTGATCATTACTTATTTGATTCTCTCACTCTCAGAAGTCACATACCTGTCATAACAGCCATTACACATACATTTCAAATTCCTGATACTTCTCTAGTCAAAGAATCATTCCTATGGCATTATAGATTAGGACATCCTTCTTTTGATGTAAAACGATTGAATTTGACTGATTCCACTGTTGCTTGTAAGGAAGTACCTTGTACAATTTGTCCTTTGGCTAAACAGCAAAGAGCTCCATTTCCTATACATAAAAAGGATTCTACTTCTTGTTTTCAGCTAATTCATATGGATTTATAGGGTCCATATTCTAAACCTTCCATGAATGGCTGTCATTACTTTGTAACTATTGTTGATCATTTTAGTAAAATGACATGGACTTATTTCATTCAAAATAAAAGCATGGTGTATACTGTCTTCAACAGCTTTTTGAAAATGGTTAAAACTCAATTCCAAACCGTTGTTAAGATTATTAGGACTAACAATGGATCTGAATTCACAAATCATCAATGTCAATCATTATTTTTTTATTTTGGCATGATTCATCAAAAGAGCTGTCCATATACTCCTCAGCAGAATGGGGTAGTAGAAAGAAAACATAAACATTTGTTGCAAATAGCTAGAGCTCTCATGTTCCAATCTCATTTGCCTAAGTCCTTTTGGGCTGATTCTGTGCTTACAACTACTCATCTTGTAAATCGTTTGCCTTATGGTATCTTAGGTTGGAAATCACCTTTTGAAATATTCTATGATCACTCACCTGATCTGAAACAACTTCGGACTTTTGGTTTTCTTTGTTATGCCACAAATATTCTCCCTCATAAAGAAAAGTTCAGTCATAGAGCTATTAAATCTGTATTCATAGGATATTCTCCCAATCATAAATGGTACAAGCTCTACAGCTTAGACAATCATAAGGTGTTTGTTTCTAGGGATGTACTGTTTCATGAGCAAAATTTCCCCTATGAAGCTAGTCTACCCTCTATTAGGCAAAATGATTCTGCTACAAATATTCCTTTACCTCATATGTCTTCTTTGTTTACAGATGAATCAACTCTGAGATAATCAATGGATCATTTGAGTACCTCCACCATGATCCTAACCTTTCTCCTGTCCCTATCTCTTTCCCTTCAACCTCTGAATCTAACTCTCCTCCTACACCTCAGATCCCGTATTCCTCATTAGGTCACTTCTCTGAACCTAATGTACATCAATCCCCTCCATCCCCATTCCTACACCAGAGTCTAGTGCTTCACCTCCACCTTAGATTAGGCAAAGCACTAGATAGAAACATTCACCTGCCTGGTTACAAGACTTTGTCACTCCCAAATGTAACCAGGTTCTTACTTCCACTCCAGCTGATTTATCACCTGCATATATGGCTTTTTTAGCTAAGGTTTCTGTTTTCCATGAGCCTTATTCTTACAATCAGGCAAAGGGTCAACCTAAGTGGGAAGATGCCATTACTCAGGAAATCTTAGCTTTAGAGGATAATCATACTTGGGAGCTCACACCTCTACCTAAGGATAAAAAGGTAGTTGGCTGTAAAGTGGGTATATAAGAACAAAAGAAAACCTGATGGTTCTATTGATCGTTTTAAAGGCAGATTGGTTGCTAAAGGATATACTCAAGTGGAAGGGGAGGACTATTTTGAAGTGTTTTCTCCAGTAGTGAAAACTATGACTGTAAGACTTTTCTTGGCCTTGGCATCTACATATGGCTGGCCATTACATCAATTAGATGTGAATAATCCTTTTTTGCATGGCCACCTATAGAGGAAGTATACATGTTGCCTCTTTCTGGCTACTCTAAGGTTGACTTTGGTCTAGTTTGTAAATTAAAGAAATCACTGTATGGAATGAAGCAAGCCTCTATATAATGGAATTCAGAGTTAACTGAAAGTCTGAGGGACTATGGGTTTCAGTAGTGTGAGCATGACCATTGTCTTTTTACTTTAAGAAGAATGGTAATTTTTTTATTCTACTGGTATATGTAGATGATCTCCTCATTACAAGAAATTTTTGAATCAGAGATTGATAGTGTGAAAGACTTTCTGAACAACAAGTTTACTATTAAAGATCTGGGATATGCTAAGTACTTTCTTGGGGTAGAATTAGCAAGATCTCCAGAAGGCATATTCCTCAGTCGAAGGAAATATGCTCTAGACATTCTCTATGATGTAGGTTTGACTCAATCCAAACCAGCAGCTGTCCCTATGATTCCTGGTTTCCTTCTGGATGATGAAACATCTCTTCCTTTCCCTGAAGTTGACAAATACAGGAGGCTCATTGGTAGATTGCTCTATCTTGGTTTTACAAGACCTGATCTAGCTCACTCAAATCACTCAACTCAACACTGGGTCAATTTGTCAACTCCCCCAAGCAGAATCACTGGTCAGCTGCTCTACATGTTCTCAGGTACCTTCAAGGATGCCCTGACAAAGGTCTTTTCTATTCAGCAAAAAAAGGATTTTTCTGTCAAGGCATTCTGTGATGCTGATTGGGCTGCCTGCAAGTGCACTAGAAGATCCATTACAGGATACTGTATTTTCTTAGGGGAGTCTCTGATTTCTTGGAAGACTAAGAAGCAAGCCACAGTCTCCAAGTCTTAAGTTGAGGCAGAATACAGAAGTGTGGCATCTACTGTCTGTGAACTCCAATGGCTCTCATATGTTTTCAATCATCTAGCTGTTCCTGTTCCACTCCCCATTCCTTTCTTCTATGACAATCAAGCTGCTCTTTATATAACAGCTAATTCGGTTTTTCATAAAAGGACTAAGCACTTGGAGATTGATTGTCACATTGTGTGCAACAAATAAAAGGATGGCCTTATTGATCCCCTCTATGTTTCCTCTAAGGATCAGCTGGCTGATATCCTCACAAAGAGTTTACCCTCTTCTTCCTTACATTTTTTGAGTTCCAAGCTGGGATTGCTTTCTGCTCTTACCAATTCCAACTTGAAGGAGGTGTGTAAAAGTATCAACAGTTCAAGGGATACAGGCAAAGGCAAGGCAGTTTGCGAGGAAGCTTGTGACTTGCAAGGATAATCATAGGCTGCACAGTTTTAGTTTCTGATACAGCTGCAACTTTGAGCATTGCTAATTCAAGCTTTGTAAAGATATTGTATCTGCTGAGCTGGATTAAAGCTTGTGAAGCACGTAATTAATTTGATAAGATCAGATGCCAGCTAGCACTACTTGCAATTAGCATTGCCAAATTAGTCAACACTTAACTCCTTTAGTTAGTTCAGTTAGTTATTAGATTGTACAACTGTCTTTTCTAATTCATTAGCTTAGATAACATTAACTAGAGTTAGCCTTTCTGATCAAGAGATGATCACGTGTATATAATGAGGTCCGATACTGAGTACAAGAAAATCTTTCTCCAGAATCTTCTCTCTACTCCAAATTCTCTCTGTTCTGTTTTTCATCTGTTCATAGTTTCCTGAAAGGAATTGCTTGTTCTTAGCTTCTGAGATCTCATTCTTAGGTGAATTGGTGAATTTTATATCATTCTCATCACAGAATTAGTTACCGATCAGTTCTAGTTTTTCTGATATTCCATCCATGTTTATCCATGAACTCCATGGTCTTGGTTTTCATTATCGCTAAGGCCATGCTTCTTTACCACTCTAGTTTCTGTGGCTCCATGATCTTGTTGGGTGGTTGTTGAACT
This sequence comes from Leptodermis oblonga, assembly GCA_016801395.1. Lineage (NCBI taxonomy): Eukaryota > Viridiplantae > Streptophyta > Magnoliopsida > Gentianales > Rubiaceae > Leptodermis > Leptodermis oblonga. Next base: position 11,260,197 of record CM028756.1, on the reverse strand, counting down.
GTTGACAGCACCACCTTTCTTCTTATAAGCCATTGTTTTTCTTTCTTTCTTCAGTAGTTCTGGATGTGCTAGTTTTTCTAAATTCTTCACCAGTTAGAGTTAAACTATAAGAAAAGTGACCTTTTGCGACATATTTACATGCGGCATTACATTAAGATTTGTGCCTTATATTTGCGACATGTTTGCGTCATTTAATTATTACGTTACACTTTTGTGATATAGATTCGACACTCTTTTTTGTCTCAAAATTAAGACAATTTATTTGCGAAACTTCAATAAAAAGCCGAAATTAGACAACACAATTATAATTGTACCGCAAAATTATGGCATAATTGCGTCATATTATTAGCATGTCACAAATTAGCAGCATAATTTGTGTCATTTCAATTATTGCGTCACACTTTTGTGACATAGATTCGAAACTTTTTTTTGTCTCAAAATTGCGACAATTTATTTGCGACACTTCAATTAAATGCCAACATTAAACAACACAATTATAATTTTGCAGCAAACTTGGGGCACAATTGTGTCGTATTATTAGCATGTCTCAAATTTACGTCATAATTTGTGTCATTTTAATTTTATGACATAAATTTGCGACAAAAGCTTTGCGACACTATCATAGATGCCATAAAGTAGCCACACAAATTTGTTTATGATGCAAAATTGCCTCACACTATAAGTATGTTACAAATTTGTGACAATTTTCGTTATTCAAATTAATTGTTACAAATTTGGAGACATTTTTTTTTAAACACTTAAAACATTAGAGAAAATTTTGATTAAAGGCATAGGAAAAATGAAAATTATTAAAAATGATGTAATGTTTTTATATTTATTGTTATGCGCATTAAAATGTTTCTAATACTTTTGCAGATTTTGCAAAATTGTCTAATACTTGGTTATTGTTAGCTCTAGATAATGATGCTATCCTGCTCTGTGGGGTTGCTTTCAATGTTTTATGGTTTTTAATGTTCCAAGAGCAGAGGAACTACTTCTCTTTTGTCCATTATGTACTATATTTTTTAGTCTAATAAAGTGCAGTTTTATCCAAAAAGAAAAAAAAAACCACACATTCATCTTCTAAAGTTGCTATAATGTTGAAATCAAGACCTAAGAAATATTAGATCAACAAAAAGAGACTGAAATTGAAGAGGCGGACTATGCACACCCACAAGCCACTTCTCTTTTGTCCATGATGTACTAAAATTTTCAATCTAATAAAGTGCAGTTTTATCTATAAAAAAATTAAAAAATTACCACATATTCATCTTCTAAATCTTCTATAAAGTTGGAAAAATCTGAAACTTTCACATTCATACATATATGGTATATATTTGCTGCTCTTATATTGTACTAGCTTTAGCATTAAGAGTTGGAGGAATTATGAAAGCTCACAAACAAATCCAAACATGCTCAATAAAATTAAGCAACTAAGACCACTAGGAGTCTTAATGTGGTTTATCATGAAACCATTTAAAAGCATTAATCCACAGGGTTAGGTGAAGTCAGAGTTGTTTCAAAGGTCAGACTTGTCAAGATCATCGAAATTATGGATGCTCCACTGCTTTCTTTTTTGAAATCCTCTTTGATGGTTCTTAATGCAACATTTCCTACATAAAATGGAATGAAGTTCTAAAACTTAGATATATACATGGTTTAGACATGACGTAGTTAGTGATTGAAAAAGTGAAATGAAGTTCTCGAACTTACAGCTACCTTTCTAATCTTAATTAGGAACAACAGATGAAACTTGTTGAGGGCTCCATTGAGGAAACTCATGCCAGTTTGGCAATTTGTCCAATCCAGGCCATACATCTTGATTTGAAGTACCTAATAATCTAAGTGACAGAAGTACAATTAACACTAAACCTTAATGTAACCCAAAATAAAAGCAGTGAAGTGGGAGATAATTAATCAAATTAAACATGAAAATATGTAGCAGTTGTTGCAAAACAGAATCCCCAGGCAAAAGGGCTTGTTTGGTGACAATCTTAAGTGTAATTGTCTTACGGTCCATCACAATATTGTTAGGATTCAGATTGTCAACAAGGTCAAAATATTCACTCCTTACTGTACTTTACAACTAAAACTACCAATATATTTACCGTGCACATCGCACAAAGCAATTCCCTTACAAAGTTGATACATCAACCTCTGTATCAAATATCCAGAATCACAGGGCTGTTAATTAAAATTTCTGAACCAAGAAGTAATGAAAGCACTAAAACAGACATTAAACTTATAACTATATGGGCCATAATACAGGAAAATTAAAAACAAGTCAGAATATCTAAAAACCTTGATTGTCTATGGAGGAATATCTCCAATCTAACAGTAATACTTGTGGTCATGAGCCGGGTCATTTTTAAGGCAACAATTTTCCCGGTCACCTTCTCTCTTGCTCTGAAAACTTTCTCATAAGTCCCTTCTCCAGCTAAGCAAGCACAATAAGCCACTTAGTCAATTATCAATACTTTTATAATCTCACAAATTTATGCAGTTTCTCAACTGTTAGAATTCACCAAATATAGTATTCCAATTTTCTTTTTACCTGACGACAGTCATGAAAATGAAAGAATGTCATGCAGGATAATTGAGTTTTTTTCTTTACTATTTCACTAAAATCATAACAGAGGTATATAAAGTAGTCTTCCCAGAAAATTTAAAGTTTAGAATAACAAAAGGCAATCCTATTCCTCGGCATGAGTTTGAAACATCGATCTCCACAACCTGCCTAGATTATTTATTACTGTAATAGACACAAATACGTAATTTTCGCAATTTAAGGAACAAAAATAAGAGTGAGAACTGAGAACTCCCAATCAAGAAAGAAGATGCAGTACAGCCTTTTTCTCAAGATAGTAATAGTAATTGTGTTTTCTCCACACAGTAACAGCAATAGTCAACTACAAAAACATGAACAGAACAAGAAAAGCCCCAAAATAAGGTTGGGGAAATTCCGAAGCCACTCAGTTTCAATTAACATACTTGGTTTAAATCAGGTGAATAAGATCATCTCAGTGAACCAAGTCAAGACATAAATTTGCTTCCCTGATAATTCTGATGGATTCTATTGAACCATACAAGTAGAATTCCAGTGAATCCAAAATTACTAATGGAACATATCAAAAATTCACACAGAACGAATCCATACAGAATAAGGCCATCAAAATAAGAAAAGGGGTCAGCTTGAAGCAAATAACTATTTTTTGCAGGAAAAATCAATTTGCTTAATGAATGACAAGATGCAGTAAATATGTAAAAAGTCCAAAAACAACATACCTCATATAAAGATGGTGGAACTAATGTTTGATATTGATAATACAGTGTGACAAGTGCTCCAACACCAAGATTTTATAGTGACAGACATCAGACCTAAATGGGACTGCACCTAACAACACACTTTAATAACAAGACTTCAGTGGTTGAACATGGATAATCCTTTAAATGACAAGAACTACAAAAATATGACATCACCAATCAAGTGTCACCACAGCTAGTGCCTATCCAGAATGCGCACTTGAAACATTGCAACTTTAGCTTCCAAAGCTTCAAGAGAAGGATAAATGCTTCATCTGCTAATGCTTTATAAAAAGAAAATTAAAAAGGATAGAAGCATACATTGACCTATGAGTACAACGAAAGAAACGTAAAGGACAAAAAGAAAAAAGATAGCATATAGAATGAAAGAATCCAAAGAGAGAAACATCACTGGTTTTTAACTTAATAGAACAATATACAATTTAGTAGAGTATCTGCATTTTTCCTTCTGTTTTTTTTTCATTAAATGAAACCTTGTACATGGGTAGAACATACAACTAAGCATACTAAAAATAGTGAAGAGAAGGTTCAAGAAGAAATGGAAGCAGTACGGGTGCTAAAAATAGAAAAACTATTCAAACATTAAATGACTTTGTCTTAAAACATGACTCCTTGAGATGCCTCTCTGAATTATAGAAATCACATTTCAGGCCAGCTTTCTTTCCTATATTTTCACTACTACAAAAATGACTTTTAATGGCGGTTTTTAAGGGCTTTTAACAGCTGTTTTCGGCCTTTTTGAACCGCCATCTATCCATTAAAAGTTTACAGACTTTCTACGGCGTAAAATTTCTACGGCGGTTGAGAACCGCCATAGAAAGTTCGGACTTTCGACGGCGGTTCACTTAGGAACCGTAGTAGAAAGTTCGGACTTTCTACTGCAGTTCGATTAGAAAACGCCGTAGAAAGTCCGACTTTCTATGGCGTTTTTTTTCAAAACCGCCATAGAAAGGACTTTCTACGGAGGTTCCTAAGCGAACTGCCGTAGAAAGTTAGGCTTTCTACGGTGGTTTTTTTCAAAACAGCCGTAGAAAGGACTTTCTACGGCGGTTCCTAAGCGAACCGAACCGTCGTAGAAAGTTAGGCTTTCTAACGCGGTTTTGAAAAAAATTGCCGTAGAAAGTACCAAATTTGTAAAAAAAAAAAAAATTAATATTTCATTTTTTTATCTCTGCATTCAAAATATATATATCAAAAGCAGCAAGAACAGCCATAGAAAGTTTTTGATATATATATATATATATATTTCAGCTTTATTCAAAATATATATACATATATATATCAAAAACTTCTGTGCTAATAAACCGAACAACCACCAAACTTCACAAAATTTTTGCGTGCATCCATCAAATTCTAGTTAATTTAATCATTAACAGCCAGAACAATACAATAACAACATAATCCTGACGTAAACAGCCAATATATATATATACAAAAATCCAATCTCAACCTAATCAATTTTGAGAATAAATCAAACCAAAATCAGTAGGAAAATTATAAAATGGAACATACAATAAACCACCTATTTAACACTAATCAAACCCGAATTTAATCATTCATCATCTCACCAAACCCAAATTTAACACTAATAATAAACCCTAGGCCAATCACAATAATCAAGTAACAATAAAATTTGTAAAACTTAAATAAAGTTGAAACTATTCGATATAACCTTTTTTATGATTTGAAACCCGCAACAAGGACCGATTGTGGAGAAATTATGATGGGGGATTAACTCCAAGTGGTGGGTGATGGCCGATTAAGAAACCATCTCCGGAGTTGGGTGACGGCGGATCTTGCTACACCGGAAGAACGGCTTCGGGGGAAGACAAGAGAAAAAATCGACGGCGAGAGGATGGGCGCCGGCAACGAGAGAACGGCTTCGGTTTGCTAGAGATGGAAACAGGGGGAAGCCGCGGTTGGCTGGAGATGGAAACAAAGGGAAACCCTTAAAATTCCAACAAATTCAAGTTTCTATAGCGGTTTTAATAAAAACCGCCGTAGAAATGGACTTTCTAAGGCGGTTGTAATTAAAACCGCCATAGAAACTTGATTTCTATGGCGGTTCGTAGAAACCGCCATAGAAAGTAACTTTCTATGGCGGTTCGTAGAAAACCCGTAATTGTGAATTCCCGCCCGTTCCTCTATTCTTTTTAATTTTTAGTTTTTTTTTTTTTGTAAATTACCCCCAAATTTTTTTAAATTTAATAATAAATATGTAATTTACTATTTATAAATTTTTATAGTAAAATTCATCATATTTATTAATTATACGGCGGTTAGAAATAAAACCGCCGTAGAAAGTAGGGAACTTTCTATGGCGGTTTTCATTTTTTTAAAACCGCCGTAGAAAGGGACTTTCTATAGCGGTTATTCGAAAACCGTCGTAGAAAGGGACTTTCTACGGCGGTTTTCTTACAACCGCCGTAGAAAGTCCCTTTCTACGACGGTTTTCGAATAACCGCTATAGAAAGTCCCTTTCTACGGCGGTTTTAAAAAAACCGCCGTAGATAATGTCTTTCTACGTCGATTCTATATAGAACCGCCGTAGAAAGTCCGTACTTTCTTTTTAGTGGCGGTTTTGGTCTTTCCGCCGTTAAAGCACTGCCATAGAAAGTCCATTCTGTAGTAGTGTTTCCTTTCTCTTAAAAGCTCCTTTTCCTCCTTGAATTTTGTTGAAAACAGCATTGATGCTCACATCAGGTTGGGAAACCATGAGAGTAGCAGAGTTACTGGTGTCAGGATAACTTGTATGTAGCTTTCCCTTTCTTTCAACAGATTGAACCATGGAATATGCCTTACCAATAGTAGGCCAAGGCTCCATCAGAAGGATCTGGTTCTTCATACTATCAAAAGAGTCATTCAGGCCTAAGAGGAATTGCAGCAACTTGTTGCTTTGATCCATCTCAATTACACCACAAAATTGTTGACACGTACATCCTGGTATGCAAATGCAAGCTGGAAGTGGTTTCAAACCACCAATGTCATCCCACAGTCTAGTTAACTTTGAGTAATAAGCCACAATAGACATAGATCCTTGACTGATTGAAGCTATGTCCCTTTGCAATTGATAGATTTGCTGTCCATTTGAACCTCCTTACCGAACCTGTAACTCAATCCAAACACCTCTTGCGCTGGTGGAAAACATGAATCCTTCAACCAGATCTTTAGAAATAGTGTTTAGGATCCAGGATGCTACCATGCAATCCGCAATCTTCCATAAGTCATAATCTTTAGAGTCAAAGTCAGGCTCATGAAATTTTCCATCAATGAAGTTGAGTTTCCTCTTTGCTCCTAGAGATAGCTTCATAGCTTTGCTCCAAACAATATAGTTTACTCAGTAAGAGGTACAGTTATAAGAATCAAACCAAGATGATCTGATCCATGTAACATAAGCACTTCAGTAGCAACTTTTCCAGAATTCTGAGATCGGATGGGGCTTTCTGTGATTTCATTCTCACCAGTTGCTTCCTGATTTCTTGCCATTCCTTCAACTGGATTCTTCAATCTATCGAACAATTGGCTATGATATCATGTAAAATTCACCAATTCACCTAAGAATGAGGACTCAGAAGCTAAGAACAAGCAATTCCTTTTGGGAAACTATGAACAGATGAAAAATAGAACAGAGAGAATTTGGAGTAGAGAGAAGATTCTGGAGAAAGATTTTCTTGTATTGATTAACTTAGGTTTACTCAGTATCGGACCTCATTATATACACGTCATCATCTCTTGATCAGAAAGGCTAACTCTAGTTGATGTTAACTAAGCTAATGAATTAGAAATGAAAGCTGTACAATCTAATAACTAACTGAACTAACTAGAGGAGTTAAGTGTTGCCTAATTTGGCAATGCTAATTGCAAGTGGTCCTAGCTGGCATCTGATCTTATCCAATTAATTCTGTGCTTTACAAGCTTTAATCCAGCTCAGCAGATACAATATCTTTACAAAGCTTGAATTAGCAATGCTCAAAGTGGAAGCTGTATCAGAAAATGAAACTGTGCAGCCTACGATTATCCTTGCAAGTCGCAAGCTTCCTCGCAAACTGCCTTGTCTTTGAATGTCTCACTTGAACTGTTGATACTTTTACAAATGACATCAACATAACAATGTTTAGGTCTTGTGTGAAGAGCACCAAACGAAGCGGTAAACTGGAAAAAAGAGAGACCTGTAGTCGAATAAATTAAAGGGATATTTGGAAAACTTCACATTAATATTTGTTCTTGTTGTTTTGAAAATTTTGGTTTCAATTTTAATAGAATAGAGATTTAAAGCCTTTTTCCTAACAGTGTCGCAATAACTAAATTTCAAGCATTTTTGTTTATAATGTCCTAATATCTAACACATATATGTAATTCATAATGCCATAAGAAATCACCCGAGTTTTGTGTTCTTACTATTATTTCAGAAACTGTTATTTCAGAAGAGGATGTACGTTTTAGCTAAAATTGGATCTAAACTGAGCTCAGTTGATGAGGTCTACCATTAAGATCGACTTCTCCAGAGGTTTGTGAAGAGTGCCTTTCATAAGCTCAACTACAAGGAACCTCCAAAATGTTTCCAATTAGTCCTTAATTAGCTAAGTCCAATCAGATAATTTTGTCAAAATTAGGGTATGGTTACATATTTGGTTACGAGATAATGAATTTTCCTTTTACGATGTACATTAAATGCCACTAAACTTTACACTAAAATTCAAATTTGACGCGCACCATTTAATTGAATTTTATCTAGTATTTGTTTGAATGACCACTAAACTTTTAAAAATAAAGATTAATATTGTTTCATTTTTGTCCATTAAGATTGTATTTATTTTGAGACTACAAAAGAATGCACATTAACGCAACTTGGGACACGAGTTGCACTAGTCATGCATTTACATGTCAGGTTTTTCTCTTAAAAAACACACTTCATTAGAATAAATTCTGAAATTTTAAAAATATTTGAGTACTTGCCCTACCAAAAAAATTTATTTTTACTGAATTTTTCAACCTTTGCATATTTTTCCAACTAAAGAAAAAAAAAAACATAGTATTTTAAATTAGTATCTATGCCTTTTTTCTACCAAGTTTGTTTGTTCCAGTTCACTGTTCTGGCAAAACTCCAAGTTCACTGTGTTTCATGTCTGAGTCTCTTAAGTTTTACTTTTTCGGAATTATGAGATTCAGTTTTTTAGTTTTGTAGTATTCTTTAACGTATTTTGTGTTCATATCAAGTTGTTGAAGATTATAAGTTTTGTTTTTGTAGCTAGTATTCTTGTTTGGGGATGTTCATGTTCATTACATTTGGAATAAGAACTTGGTATATATATCACTGCTTTTATTTTTCCCTTTCTGGTTACAGCTATTTCGATTAACGACGATTAATAAGGTGTTTTTTCATGTTTTTCCTAAACTGATATCCTACCATTACTACAAAAACCTCCAATGGAGGGGGGTTGTAAACCCCATTGGAGACGGGTTTTTCGACACAACATCTGCCTCCAATGCGAGCCCCCACCTCCTTTGGGAGTATTGGATGCGGGTTGTACAGGTACCTGCCTCCAATACCTGTCTCCATTGGGAGCATTGGAGCGGGTGCCCGTATACATATACTCATGTATTTAAAGTTGAAATTCAAAGTATATATTTATATATTTCCTTTTAAAATTAGTGATTTTTATTAACTACTAATTTTCTCTTTAAATATCCATCAGATTTTGTTTGTATAAAAGTTGTGATTTCCTTTTAAACTACTAATTTATCATCCTTGTTCAAACCTCGACAAATTTTCAATTTCTTTTTTTAACTTTCAAATTTTCATTTCTTTGCTTATTATAAATGTTTGGGAAACCTGCCTCCAATATTGCGGATGGAGTGTTGGAGGCGGGTGCTGGGTAAACCTACCTCCAATACTGCAATCGAAAATTCTCTTCATTATTGGAGGCGGGTTTTTCCAAACCCGCTCCAATACCTCCCTAAAAACCCGCCTTCAATAGCCCTTTCTGTATTAGTGTACATTTCAAGAAATTGAATTTTTAGATGGAGTGACATCTAAGATGCAGTCTTACACTTATGAAGTTTGACAAAATTGGTGGCATTGGCTTCTTTTAAAGAAGATCGATCTTCTATGCGATTCTTATTATTCCTTTATTAAAGCTTTCATTCATATTGATAAAATGTGTATAAACTTTTCATTCTAGTCGATATAAAACGTTTTTTTAATATCATAATATGTATTCGTTTACCGATGTCACAATAACGTGGTTATAAATGTTGTAATAGAATGGCGACTTAAGGCTTTTTTCTAATACTATCATAAATAATTAAATTTCATGGCATTTTATTTTACTATGTCCTAATATCTGTAAGTAATTGTGTAGTAATTTTGTCCAAATTTGTCAAACATTAGGGTAAGGTTATATATTTGGGTACGAGAGAAAATTAGATGATAAATTTACATTTTGTTGTGTACATTAATTAAATGGCCACTAAACTTTATACTAATATCAAAATTTGATGCGCGCCATTCAAAAATATGATTGAATTTTATCTCGTATTTTATTTGTTTGAATGACCACTAAACTTTTAAAAATAATTAATTAATATTTTTCACTTTTATCCATTAAAATTGTATTTATTTTGAGACTACAAAAGAATGCACATTAATTCACTCTACTTGGCACGTGACATATACATGCATGACTAGTGCAACTCATGTGCCTAGAGTTTCTCCTTGGCACACGAGTTGCACTAGTCATGCATGTATATGTCATGTGCATTTTTAATTTTTATTTTCTATTAGAGCATTTTCACAGACAAAATAATTAAATTGCATTCATTAATTTGAATAGCTCAGTTAAGAAATTAAAGAAAATCCAACGACATACATAGTTGATTCTGGTGATGATTCCGAAGAAACCACGATGGAATAGTGCCGTCGGATAAAGGTAAATGCAAAGCCAGAGGAATCATTAATTTTACAGCATGAAGTTAAAGTTGATGTTTTGAAAACTGACAATGGTTTGCGAAGAAATTTTCACAAGGTTAAGGGGGAAATCATGATAAACAACTAGTGCCGGCCCTGGTTCTAGGGTTTCAATAAGTACAAATACTAAGCTAAATTTTTAGTTTTAGGGTTTCCATCACCTGAAAAAAGGTAGTTAGGGTTTGGTAAGTGATTGATAATTTTTTTTTTTTTTCATTTGTGTTTGTTATTAGGAGTGGACATGGTTTGGGCCAATTCGAAATTCGAACCGAATTCGAATTTACCGAATTCGAAGAAACCTAATTCGAATTCTGAATTCGAATTAGGTTTGGTTTGAAACCGAATTCGAATTATGAAATCGGTTTTAGAATCGGTTTTCGAATTGGGTATTCAACCCAAAAACCGAACCGAAAACCGATTTGCAATATATATATATTTTTTATTTTATATTTTATATGTTTTAATTTTTTACTTATTATTTTATTATTTTTATTTTTAGGGGTTTTTAACTTTTTAGTGTTTTGGGCCTTTTGGCTTTTGCCCTAGTTGCTATTTATGTTATCAAAGTTAACATTGCCTCTGCTCTGCCGCCGCATCACGACTCTGAAGTGAACACCATAGTGACGGCGACGGCGAACTGGGCCACGGCGACGGCGAACTGGGCGAAGCCACGGCGACGGCGACGTGGGCGAAGCAAGAGATTTAAATCTGTAAGTTATTCACATATTACGAGTACTTTAAAATTCTTAGCCCGTGAACGTAGCTTGTATTTTGCAGCATAAAGCTTAGCAAGGGAACCCCTTTGTATTGGTTTGTGATTGATAAGCATCATGGAGGTGGACTGCTTATGGATGAGCCTGAGCCTGAGCCTGTGATTGCTTTGTTCTAGTTTTGATCTCTGCTCCAACTGTGGTTTTTTAACTTCGTTTTAGATCTCTGCTGTTTGCGTCTAGTTTATTGTCGAAGCAAAGGCTTCTCTGAATGCCTCCAAGTTTTACCTAGATCTATACCCGTGATGGATGTTTCGGCAAATTCAGATTTTCTTCAAGAGTTTAAACGATGGTTTTGATTTATAGGCATTCTGCCTTCTGGTGTTGTTTCTTAATTCTTACTTTTATTTTCTTTATATTAATATCAGGTGCGGATACAGTTGGGCCAAGGATCAGCTGCAGTGGTTACCAAAACTATGCTTACAGGATGATTTTAAGGCTTACAGGATGCATGTGATTGAGAGGGTGAACTTAGATTTATTTTTCTAGAAGAGTTTGCTGCTGGATTTAGTTGTTCAAACTAGTTACTAGATTGTAAAATTTTGATTATGGAATTAATTTTGTGAATTTGGTTTCCATGGTTTAAAACCGAATTCGAACCGAATTCGAATTACAAATTCGAATTGGTTTCTTCAGTTTAAAATCGAATTAGGTTTGGTTTTCGAATTGGCAAAAAAAAATTTAAAATTCGAGGAAACCAATTCAAGGAAACCGAATAAACCACAAACCAATTCGATGCCCACTCCTATTTGTTATTTGCCTCTTTACACAAGGAGGAAAACAGGATGTGGTCAAAAATAAAAGCTGATATCTGGAGAGTGGCGGCTCAGGAAGTCAACATGTCGATGGGATTTCCGGAAATGAGCAACAAATCCAAGGAGTTTTTTTCCAAAATAACATCAATACAAAAACTATTTATCAAAATAACACACTTTTACTTTTAATTCCCTTTATGACGTTTTTCTTTCCACATAGGTCGGAAAAGAATAACCGCTCTTGAATCTCTTCTCTATCCTACTTCCAGCAAGAAATCTACTAAGTTCCATATTTTCACCATCCCAAAGGATAATCAAACTTTCACATATCAGAGCAAATGCAAAACAAAGCATAACTGCTCTTCACTCCTTTCCTTGCCAAAATTCTAGGCCTATTCCCGATTTAATTCTTTTCCATCCAGATCCTTCATCGCCATTCGATTCGACACCCACTCCATCTCTTCCTCCCTCATCTTCACCAGAATACTCATGGCTTATGAGCACTTTGACATAAACTGAATAAATATTTGTTCTCATCATCCACCGCATAACCATTTTGCAACGGGAAAGCCATTTTGTTTAGAGTAGAGGTTACTTGATGCCATAAAATACAAGTTACCGCATGGAACCGGAGATGAGAATGGAGATTTTCGAGAACATTGTTGCCGCATGATTACGTTTGAAACACACGGAAGCAAGAATTCTATTCCTTCTCTAACTCAGTCAACTACAGAACTTATCGGACTGGAGATTAAAATCGATGACCCCATGGATCTAAAATATATTTATCGATAGAAACCCATGAAGTAAAAGGACAAAAACAAATAAAAGCAAGGAGAAAGAGCATGGGTCGGTGGCTATCCCTGAGACTTTAAAGAATTCAAAATTCCGACAGAGAAGATGAAAATTTTTTTTTCTTGAAAAATGGAAGATTAGAAGACACGTGGCAAAAAATATTATAAAGGGAATAAAAATTAGAAGAGTGTTATTTAGGTAAATACTTTTCACAGTGGTGTTATTTTGGAAAAAAACTCCAAATCCAAGAAACAACGTTACCAGAGGCACACTACTCGCCAGATCCAAGAAATGGAAGCCTACGATTATTCAGAACTCTTCTATTTTAATTTTCCCTTCCTTTTCAGGGTTTTGGATAAATCACAATTTTAAATCTTCGGGTTTTGATTTTTTAGGCTGTTAAGGAATGCCCACATCCAGATCATGAGCAAAAGCTTAGGCTGAGCCATATTAATTATCTCCTCCCAGTTCAATTAAACTATTAATGATTTTATTACTGCATCATGTAAAATAGACTTTTAATTCAATTTGTAAGCAATATATAGTTTTGGAGAGGGAATATCATCAATAGAGTAGTTGAGCTTCTGCATTAATATGTGCTTGAAAGAAATCCAAAGAATAATCAACAAACAAATTTTAACAAAAAGAAAATCAACACCCGTAAAAAAAAAAAAATTTTAAACGAAGAAATTAAAAATAAACCTTGAGAATCCTAGATAACGAATTGAAGAAACCAAAGCTTCTCTTCACATGTAAAACACGTGCAGCAAGAAATAATTCACGTGCAGTACGCGTGAGTGATCAGATGTTGTGATGATTCCGTGCAGCACAAGAAAAGCTTTGGGGCAGGCATTCTAATTAATTAATGATAATTATTGGAGTTTCTCACACAGCAAAGTCGTTTCAAGTATGAGTTTGAAATCACTACTTCTTTTAGTTTTCACTTTTTGATCACAGCTATTTCGATTAACATGGTGCATTTTCATGTTTTACCTAAATCGATATCATAAATTACACTTGGACAAAATTGTTGGCATTGGCTTCTTTCTAAGACGATCTTCTATGAAATTCTTATTATTCCTTTATTAAAACTTTTCATTCGTATTGATAAAATTATATAAATTTTCCACTCATGTTGATATAAAACGTGTTTTTATATCATAATATGTACTTATTTACTAATGTCGCAATGGCTTGGATATGAACATAGTAATAGAATAGAGATTTAAATTCGTTTTTCTAATCGTATCGTAAATAAGGAGAAGGGTTGTGTTAAGTCGACAGCTAGCGTAAAACCCATTTGTCAAAGCCAATTATATATATCATATAAGAAATCGTGTAAACGCTAAGAGACTCCCTGCTTTATAGAGCACGTTCCAAAGTCGGACTGTGGTAACCGGTAAGGGCCGCTGCCCCTCCATGTGGACTGGGTGTAGTGAAAAATGAGCAAGAGTTCACACATAAAATTGGAAGGGGAAGAAATTATAAAAAGACTAAAACTCATAGAATTGATAGTTGGAATATTGGAATTTTAACAGGTAAAACAATAGAATTAATAGAAACTATGAGGAGGAGACACATAAATATTATGTGTCTTCAAGAAACTAAATGGGTAGGTGAAAACGCTAAATTTAGATACAATAGGATATAAACTTTGGTATACGGGTAAAAATAAGAATATAGGAATGGGATGGGTATCATTGTAGATTCATTGTTGGTAGAACATGTAATTAATGGGAGTAGTTAGGAAAGGGGATGGAATCATAGCTATAAAAGTTATTATGGGAAATGAACCTATAAACATATTTAGTGTATATGCACCACAAATAGGACTGGCTGAAATAACTAAATTTGAATTTGGGGAAGATTTAGAAACTTTACTTCAAACAATTCCACATAAAGAAAAAATTGTCATAGGAGGGGATTTAAATGGGCATGTAGGGGATGGTAACGAAAACTATGATAGGGTCCATGGTGGGTATGGTTTTGGGTTGCGAAACAATGAGGGAAACTATTTTAGATTTTGCATTAGCCTATGATTTAGTTATAGGTAATACTTTGTTAAAAAACAAAGGAACACTTAGGGTGCCCTTGGTTCATTGAAGGGAATGGGAATAGGAATGAGAATGATAATAGTGGAGAATGATAGTAAAAAGAATTATTACGATTGTGTTGTTTGGTTTGTGATGGGGAATGACTATTTGTTTTACTAAAAATAAATCATTAAGGAAATTATTTTAACATTTTTTTTTAAACTTTTAATATGTCATAAACTTTGTGTTTAAATGTATTATAATGATAATTATTGCTAATTATAATTTTAAAACACAATATGTATTTAATAGAAAATTCTCTCAAAATTGAGAGGAATGGAGAATTGGCTAAAAGTTGGCAATGGTGGTGGGCCCCAGGATACCAAAACTTTCAATCAAACACCTATAAATCATTCTCATTCCCATTCCTCACCTCCATAACCCCAAAACTAGCACACCCTTACTTTTGAAAGTGGTTCTAACAAAACACAATTTGATTATTTTCTAACTAGAAAAAGTGATAGAAAATGGTGTACAAATTGTAAAATAATACCAGAAGAAAGTCTCACAACCCAACATAGCCTACTAGTTTTTGATATAAAACTTAATAACAGACGAAAGAGGAAAAAAAGTCACCCACCATACCTAGGATTAAGTGGTGGACTCTTAAAAATAAGACGTAAAAGATACTTTTGTAAAAAAACATATTAGAAAATAGTAATTGGAAAGTAGAAAAATGACTCTGAAAGCACGAGAAATGCAACTGAACAAATTAAAAGAATTGCAAAAAGCGTCTTAGGAGATTCGAAGGATAATAAATGGAATAAGGAGTCATGGTGGTAGAATAAAGATATTCAAGAAAACTAAAAGTAAAAAGAGCAAGTTACAAAATGCTATGTACTTGCAGAAATGATCAAAATATTGAAAAATATAAAAATGTCAAGAAAGATGTGAAAAAAGTAATAAGTGAAGCGAATACTAAAGCTTTTGAAAATTCTAAAAAAAATTAGATACTAAAGAGGGTAAAAAAAAATATTTGTCAGATAGCTAAAATGAGGGAAAAGAAAACAAGAGATTTGACACAAATTAAATATATAAAAGATGAAAATGAAACAATTTTAGTTGATCAAGGACGAAGTAATAAAAGAGCGTTGGAAAAATTATTTTTATAAATTGTTTAATGAAGTTAATAATAATGAAATTACACTAGGAGAGTTGGCCCATTCAGAAAAACATAAAAGTTTTACATATTTTCTCAAAATTCAGCCCTTAGAAGTAGAAAAAGCACTAAGAAAAATGAAAAATGGCAAGATAGTTGGTCCCTATGATATTCCAATTTAGGCATGGAAGTTCCTTGGAAAATTTGGGATTACATGGCTTGCAAACTTAGTTAATATATAAAATTATGAAAACTAAAATGATTCCTAATGAATGGAGAAAAAGTGTATTAATTCCGTTGTATAAGAATAATGGGGATATACAAAACTGTTCAAACTATAATGGTCTTAAAATAATAAATTATACTATGAAATTATGGAAAAGAGTAATAGAAACAAGATTGAGAAATGAGACTAATTAATATAGAAGATAATCACTTTGGTTTTTTATGACAGGTAGATCATCAATGGAAGCTATACATTTAATAAGAAAACGAGAACAATATAGTGAGAAAAAAACATGACTTGCATATAGTATTTATAGATTTAGAAAAATCATATGATAGAGTAAATAGATATATAATGAGGGGGGCATTAGAAAAGAAATGGGTAACGGTAGCATATATATTTTTTTCTTTTCTTTTTTATTGCTATTTCCATCACTAATTATGTTTTAGTTGAGTAGCTTTACAAGTCAATTTAAGCTTAAGAACTATATTAGTCCCCCTTATTTTTTGGTTAATTTTAACTCTACCTCCCTAATTACTTTTCTACCCTTTTTTTTGCAAACATGGGTAGTATCTTTTTGGTGAAAGAGAGTGTAATTTCATCATGATTAATAAACAATGCATGGAGTGAATAATTTATTAAAAATTATGGGATAAATAAAAAATTAACTGAATTTACAATGGGATAAAAAGTTGACAAAAATTAGTGGTATATTTAAAAATAGTTCTCTCAACTCGACACGTATAATGTTTATATTTATGAGCAACACTCAATTTTTAAATAGTGTTTATTGACTACCTAATATAACAAAAGAAAATACATGCTTATACTATATACTTAAGTGATAATTACTTTAAATTCAAAAAAAAAATGATAATTACTTATGCTAATATTCATTATATCATGCATTCACTGATGATTCGTGTTTATATATTTACTAGCTATATTTACTAATTTTTCCGTTCCTTTTGTAAGAATCTGGTTTGAAGATGTAGCTTATGACTCATTAATAGTTGTACCACTAAACTTTGTCAATGGAACAAACAAGGTATCTTATGACTAATGAAGTTTGTATATGTACTAATATTGTTATAACTTATTATAGAGTAATGTTAGAAGTAATGAAATGTAGAGTGATTAATTTGGTTTGTATAAATGATCCATTCTTTATTTTCCATTGAATATAATTACTAATAAAATGTTCATATATTTTGTTTTACTGTATGAGTCGTGACAGATGAAGTACTATCTTAGAGAGTCTTAGTAAGATTAATATAAATCACGAGCAATAATGTTAATAAAATAAGTGTGGCTAACTAAGCCCAACATGCTATCATATTAATATTATTAAAAGTTATAAACCAAAAAATATTAGGGTGTTTTAGTATAACATTATTACAGTTATGGACTAAAGAAGAATAGTAGGGTATCCTAGTGACATTATTAAAAAGTAAAGAGCTTTACTACAATACTTTTGTACCTTTTATAATTAAACAAGAAAAGATAGTTAGTTGGTTTGAATCATGTGTTCTCAGTAAAGGTCCAGAGTTTGAAACTCTCCATAGACAAAACTTGATTAAGGCTTTATTAATTTTGACATCAATTTTCTCAATAAAGTCTGTGTAGATGTAGTGGTAAAGTATCAGTGCCTATGAGAAGGAGGGAAGGAGTTCGAATCCTTTCATGTGCATAATTTGACAAATTTTTGTTTTCTTAAATAATTATAATAATAACCTTATCACTATAAATTAATAATTGAGCTAAAAAAATGTTATAAATAAATTTTCATGGGTTATCTACTATGACAATGTAGAGTTAAAAAGTTAAAAACCAATAATCATCCTATTATTAATTGCACTTATTAGTGTACTAACGTTAGTATATAGATGTCATAATATGTGGCAATATCTCTTTTTTCCACTACTGAATAACTAGTGTAACTCATTTATTGATAGAGAAAAGGTGAATTAAGTATACTAAGTTTTCTCAACATTATTGGCCAATTAAGTTGGGACAACTAGAATTTGTCCACCACAAATTGTGTTTCATATATTACATAAAATTCGAAAAGCAATACATATATTATATTATATAATAATTACTTAAACAATAAAAACTAATTTTTGCTCAACTTAAATAAAATTAATCAATTGCTAAGCTTTAGACCCATGTTTGTATATGGAAATTAAAGTGGAGGGAACTTTCCCGCCAATTTTTTTTGGCTGACCAAATATTTTGGTCACCAAAGGACTTCTAATCAAATATTGGTGACCACATACTTTCTCATTACTAAAAGTTGTCACTATATAGTGTAAAACTGGAGGGAAATTTCCCGCCACTTTTTTGGGTGACCACAAATTTGGTCACAAAAAATTTGCACAATGGTGACCAAACTTGTTTGGTCACTGAAGGAATTATGACCAACTATTGGTGACCACTTTTTTATTGGTCAGCGATATTGGTCACTAATAAGGGTGAATTTGGCAGAAACATTTCCCGCCATGCCTTTAGTGACCAACTGGTAACCACTTTTTTCTTTGGTCGCTATTTTTTCAGTTGTACCCAATGTTTGTTGACCAAATATTTCACCATTTGGTGACCAAATTTTATTTTGGTCACCAGGGTTCCGGTCACTAAGGCCAAATTTCTTGTAGTGATACTAGGTTAGATAAAATAAGTAATGTAAGTATTAGAAATAAAGTAGGAATAGCCCTAATAGATGAAAAAAAAAGAAGAGAGAAACACGCCTAAGATGATTTGGACATGTACGAAGGAGACCCTAGACTCCCCAGTAAACAAAGAATCAATTAATATTAAAAGGGACCTAAAAAGAATTGAAAAACAACTTTAAAATATAACACGTCATATTTGAGTATAAATGAATTGATATGCCATGATCGTACACGATGGCAAGATGTAATTCATATAGCCGACCCCACACAGTGAGACTACAACTTTTAATTTCAAGGCATTTTTGTTTTATTATGTCATAATATCGTTAGGTAATGATGTTGTACTACATATATGTAATTCATAATGTCGAAATCACCCAAGTTATGTGTTCTTACTATCATTTTAGAAGATGTCAGGGTTTTCTATAATTATAAAAATTAATTAATAAATAAATAAAAAAACACTTCATTAGAATAAATTTTAGAAATTTTTCAATAAATTTTTTTTAAAACTATTTTTTAAACTAATTTTTCAAAGTTTCTTTCTCTTTATTTTATCTAGTAATGATACGTAAATTTTTTTTTTTTCCAATGTTCACACAAGTTTTAGTTAACTAAAATTTAATATTTGTTGTTGTTGTTTTGAAAATTGTGTTTCAATATATATTCATTAGATAATGTTCCTGAGTTATTATATAAAGTATTAAAGTTTTATTACTATGTCATGTAAAATAGACTTTTAATTTAATTTGTGAGCAATATATAGTTATGGAGAGGGAATATGTCCTCATTAGAGTAGTTGAGCTTCTGCATTAATATATGCTGTAAAGAAAACCAAGGACTAATAAACAAACAAATTTTAACAAAAAGAAAATCAACACCCATAAAATTAAAAGAAAAAATAAAACGAAGGAATTAAAAATAAGGGTAAAAGACATTTTTCCCCTTGTGCTTTTAGATAAATAATAGTTTTTCTCTTGTGGTTTCAAAACACCAATTACCCCCTTATAGTTTTGGACTAAAGTGTCTATTAACAGAAAAAGTTAACTTTAACAGAATTGAGGCAAAATCCCAAAGATACCCTTGATCTGATATAAAAATTACTGGACAAAGCTTTTTCGGCCGGACTTCGTTCATGAAGATGTCTTCTAGAAAAATCAACTGCATCCATTGAATCACAACGCAACTTGTAATGCACATGAGTCCCAAAACCAATAAACCGCTGGAGGACATCTATTTTATTTTTGTTATAGCTGGAAACAACTACTCCTATCCGTCCAATTTCTAATCAGATGCTGGGCAAAATCTCATTTGGAATAGAACACAAAAACTATAAGGAAAATTTATGGCACCCAAGATACCAAACAAAAATTTAAAAACCATTAACGTTGTCTTCGAAATTAACCCATTTGAACAATGTCACTCTATATTCAACCAGAAATAAACCCTAAATTCCCCCCCCCCCCCCCCCCCCCCCCCCCCCCCCACCCCAATTCTTAAGAAGAATAGGGAAATAGAGGTGGCCAGAAGAAAACCATAGCAGCCGCACAAATAGAACCAAAACCTTCGGCAATTTATTTGAAAACGTCACTTGTGGACGAATAGATCAGTAGCAACGACGGTGATGTTGGGCGATGACCAGATTTGTACTGTAGCGCCGTTGTTCTTTGACCTGTGTTTTGAATGTCTTCCTATCCGGGGTTAATTTGGGAAACAAAATAGTGACGTCATCTATTTTGTGGCCTTCACTCTCTCATATAGGTGCGTGCACTCCACCCACAGTTAAAATTAAATTTTTCTGTTAATAGACACTTTAGTCCAGAACCACAATGAAATAATTGTAAGTTTTAAAATCATAAGAGAGAAACTGTCCTTCAAATAAAAGCACCAGTTTCCCCCTAAACATAACCAAGATAACGAATTGAAGAAACCAAACCTTCTCTTCGCATAAAACACGTGCGGGTATGATAAGATGTTATGATGATTCCGTGCAGCACAAGAAAGGCTTTGGGGGTTCTGTTGTTGTAAACTATAACTTGTATTTTGTTTTATAACCAACAAAAAATTTAAGAAAACCTGGATACTTTCTCACGAAAATGTTGCAATTTTTCATGAGAAGCGCTAGTTCCTGCTGTAAAATAATTTCAAGTATGAGTTTCAGACCACTACTTCTTCTTTATTTTATACTTTCTGATCACAGCTATTTCCATTAAGGAGGACTAGCAAGGTGTGTTTTCATGTTTTACCTAAAGCGATATCCTACATTCCGTTGTTTGTTTTATCAAGAAATTGAATTTTCAGATGGAGTAACATCTAAGATTCAGCATTACACTTACGAAGTTTGAGAGCCTCTGCACACGAGTTGCACTAGTCATGCATGTGCGTGTCACATGCTTTTTATTATTATTTTTTTTTTTTTTCTAATAGAGCATTCTCATAGACAAAATAATTAAATTGTAGTATTCATTAATTTGAATAGCTCAGTTAAGAAATTAAAGAAAATCCAAAAAAATATATAGTTGATTCTGATGATGATTTCGAAGAAACTACGATGGAACAATGTCGTTGGATAAAGGTAAAGGCAAAGCCAGAGGGATCATTAATTTGATAGCATGAAGTTAAAGTTGATGTTTTGAAAACTGACAATGGTTGCAAAGAAACTTAATTGCACAATGTTAAGGAGCCAAAATAAAAATAAACTAGTGGTAGTGGTGGAGCCACATTATACTCTAGTGGAGCAATTGCTCCTATCAGTTGTTCTCTTAAAAAAAACACACTTTATTAGAATAAATTTTAGGAATTTTAAAAATATTTTAAGTAATGGCCCTACAAAAAATGATAATAATTAGGGAATTTTTTCAACATTTGCAGATTTTTCAACCAAATATATATATATATATAGTATTTTTAAAATTTATTATGCTTCTTTTAAAAGTAAAAAAAAAAAAAAATTGTTGTCCTAAATATTTGTCCTTCTTCATATTGGGGTATGAATCTGCCACTAGCTATGGGTTAACCGCACTGTCGGTAACTATTGAGTGTGGGATTCCGAATCAACAAATGATGGCCCTCCATTGGTACTGCTACCCTATGGCTGGTCATCGTGGTTAGAGCCTTTACTTCCACCCATTTGGTGAAGTACTCCACCGCGACTACTAGATAACGGTACGACCCCCCCCTCCCCCCCCTCTTTTGCTAGAGGAGGGAGCCTGAGGAGGTTCATCCCCACTTTGCGAAGGGCCATGCACTCTGAATAGCCGTCATTGGAGTAGCTGGCGATCTATCGCCGCGTGGATTTGGCAACTATCGCACCTTTTGACAAAGCTTTCGGCATCCTTGACCAACATTGGCAAGTAGTATCCTGCTAGCATAGCTATCCAGGCCAGTTTTTGAGACCCTATGTGGCTTCCGCAATGTCCTTCATGAATGTTTCTATCACGCTTCTAGTTTCCCAGGCCTCCTCGAAGTGGTATCGAGTAGCCTTATAGCCTTATTCCTGGCAATCACCCATTTTCCAAGTAAATATTCCCATATCTTTCCCTCCAATAGAGCTCTTTCATCCTCAACGATTAAGACTTACCCTTCGTCAATGCTTCGGGTTCCAACTTTTCCACCAGCACTGATTTGGTTAGGTGGGAGTATACTGAGGAGGCCAACTTAGAAAGGGCATTGGCATTGACGTTTTGGCTTGATGAACCCTCTTTCTACCTTTCCGAACTGTCCAGGCTACGAAGCACTCTTTCTAGGTTTTTTTTTCCATGACAGGGTCCCCGGCTAATTCAGCTCCTACAAGAAGGGCCTCGTATTTTGCTTCGTTGTGGTGGCCAAGAATTCAAACCTAAGGGCATTTGTGAAGTTTTCCACTACGGGATAGGTGAGCATTAGGCCATCCTGCTCCAACTCCTTGTTTAAGGCTCCGTCTACAAATAATATCCATCTCTTGCTTGATAGTAGTATCTGAAAGCACTGTGACCGGATGCACCTCAAAGTATGGTCGGAGTTTCCTCACCATCATTATAATGGTGTGTGAAAATGAGTTTTTTCTACTACCGAGTAGTTCTTCTTTGCAGCTTGTAATACTCGGCTGATGTAGTTCGTTGGCTTTTATTGGCCATTTTCTTCTTTGTACTACACCACGCTAACAGCTGTCTAGGAGGCTGCCACATATAGAAATGGTGGCTCGCCCAGGAGTGGCATGGCAAGGCTTGGGACCTCGGCTAGTTACTTTTTAACTCCTTGAAAGCTATCTGACACTCCTCGCTGCATTCGAAATTGTCTCCTTTCATTAGTACAACAAAGAAAGGTAGAGGTCTTTTTGATTATTTGGAGAGAGATTGGCTTAGCACTGCTAGCTTGCCTGTGAGTTTTTGGATGTTTTTCACCGTAACGGGTGTCCATATATTTATGATAACCTCCACTTTTTCTTTGTTTGCGACCACCCACTTTTTCTAAGACCATGTAGCCTAAAAACTTGCCTGAGGTATCCCCGAAAACACACTTTTTAGGGTTTAACCTCAGTTTGATCTTTCTGAGTATCTCCAGCACTTTCCTGAGGTATCCTATTAAACTTTCCTCATATTGCCCTTTCACTAACATGTCGTCGATGTATGCTTCCATAGTTCACGACAACTGATTTTTTATAATTTTGTTCACTCACCGCTGGTTTGTGGCCCCCGCGTTCTTTAGGCCAAAGGGCATAGTGGATAGTAGTGTCTTTATATGTTGTGAATGAGGTATTCTCCTCATCTTTTTTTTTTTATTTAGGAAGATCTGATGGTACCCTTTGTATTCGTCTAGAAAAATCAGATAATTGAAGCCCGCTACAGAGTCCCTTAAGATGTCAATCCTAGGGACCAGGAAATGATCATTCGGACAAGCATTATTCAGATCTATGAAGTCTACGCACATCCCCCAACTTTTGTCTGGTTTCTTTACTAGCATCGAATTTGTCAGCCATTCGGGATATTCAACTTCTCGTACAATCCTTGCTTCCTGTAGCTTGTTGACTTCAGCCTTTACTAAAGCGCTTCTCTCGAGTCCAACACAATCTTTCTTCTGCCTGACTGGCTTATGGCCTGAGTCGATGGAGAGCTTATTCTCGATTGTTTCCCGAAGGATCCCGGCAAGTCATCAGTGGACCATGTGAATATGTCTCAGTATTTCTCATAACGGCATGACTAATTGCTGTTTTAGAGAATTGGGTACTATCTTACTGACTTATATGGTCAAATTTGGGTGATCTTCTGACAGAGGTATGTCATCTACCTCGGTTTTTGCATCCAAGAATCTCTCTTTGGATTCCACTCACTGATTTTTGTGTCTAGCCCTTATTGGACAGGCCTTTTTATCTCAGCCATTTTCAATGTAGCAATAAAGCATTCCTGGGCCTTTTGGCGTTGGCTCATAGCATGGCCACTCCCTACTTCGTAGGGAACTTGACTTCCATGTGCCTCATGCTAGGTATGGCCTAGAACTGTTGAAAGCTTGCCTGCTGAGAAAACATTGTAGGCCAAGGGTTCTTTTATGATTGTGAACTCACGGCATTCAGTTCTAAGTATTTCTCTGTGTGATAGTGTGACGGGAAAATTTATCCTCCAACGAGGTGTGTGGACTGGCCCCCGATGCTTATCAGTGGAACTTCAACTGCTCTCACTTCCTTGCTATTGAGTTTACCTCATTCCCGAATCATGGCTTATGAAATTTTTCGATGACCCATTGTCTATCAACACACGGTGGATCTTTAAGTTAGCTACATAAACTTCCACTACTAAGGGGTCATCGTTTCTTCCTCTCCCCAGCAGTCATATCTTGTGAAGGTGTTCATTTGTCTAGGTTTGAGTTCGTCCTCCTTAGTACCTAGGTAGGGGTTTGGCCCA
The DNA here is from genome assembly GCA_016801395.1 of Leptodermis oblonga. Classification (NCBI taxonomy): domain Eukaryota; kingdom Viridiplantae; phylum Streptophyta; class Magnoliopsida; order Gentianales; family Rubiaceae; genus Leptodermis; species Leptodermis oblonga. Next base: position 11,235,620 of record CM028756.1, on the reverse strand, counting down.
ACACCTCTTCCTAGGGTTTAATGGCACCCTAAGGAGGTCTCGTCCCTCCGGGTAGAGTGTTCCTTGTTGCCGGGGCCTTGAAACTTTTTTTAGGGTGAGAAGGGTCCATCGGGGAACCCGTAGCATTCTGGATTGCCTCGTCATCAGATCAATGATTGGGTGTTGTAGAAAACCTTAAGAAACAACATGCGTGTCTACCAGAATAGTTCCCATAGACGGCGCAAGTTGATGCGTCCTAATTTTCATGCCCACTAGATTGATGACATCTCTGGCTATCCTCGGTGCTCCAGGTTGAGATCCTGCAAATGGCGAGGGTTGGTTCCCTTACAATACGCCTATGCCTAAGTCAATAAGCAGTGTCGAGTAAAGATATGAGTAGGGTTTGCAAAATATTTTATACCTTATAGTTTAGCCGAGAAACCTTGTATGGCAAGATAGGAGGATATCCAGGTAATTCTTCCATATCTGATAGTATAGAAAATAAATCCTTCAGATCTTGATGTTGATCTCCTTTCACTTGAATTAGAGTCTGAGGGCATTTCATTTACTTCTTACCTTGTTTAAAGTTCTTTGAGCCTCATCTAGGTAAGGCTTGGGTTGAGGCCTAGGACCAGATATGTGTTAGGGTTTCCTCCCCAGAGCTCCAAATGTGATTTGAGTCGAGCCAAGTGATTGGATCAGCCCTAGGATGATTGGGTTGAGTTTGTCTAATCTGTGTTCCATAAGGGTCATTTAACTTAAAGGATACTAGGGGAGTAGTAGAACATGGATTATCATAAATATTGAGGATCAAGAAGTTGGCGATGGCGTTTGAATTGTTTCCAAAAGTCTCGTACAATCTAAATATTCAAAGCCTGTTCATTTTTCGAGCCAGTAATCTTGCGGTGGAGAGATCACAAGCGAATTTTTGTGGGTTAGAAGTTAAGAAAAATCAAAATGAACACAGTTAGGCTTTAGATTTCAAAATTGAAAAGACGAGGGCCGGTGGAAAAATAGAATTTGTTAGACAGCTAATTAAGGATAATTTAAGAAAGATAATAATAATTTGTTCTGACAGTTAAAAATTACATTGGTATTAACACTAATGCTTAAAAGGAAGTCTCATGCTCTAGAGGTTATTAGTCAACACATTATCGCACCTCCATGACCTTTATGTAAAGTTAATATGCATCCAAAAAAAAAATGAAATTACAAATTTCATAGAATGAAAAGTGGTAAGGACCCACTCACACTAATATAAGCAATTAAATAGAGTTTGTATTATGTATAGTGGCCTAAAATCTAGTCCACAATTTTACATAATTTGTTTATTACAAAGATTAGTATAATTAAAATTTTCACTAAGAAGCGACTTCAGCTTACCATCAAGCATTAATTATTGGTTTCAGGAGTATCCTGGCAATGAGCACTACACTCCTCATGTGTATGATAAACAAACATATTTACTTAGACAAACCACCAAGTATAATCTCGCAATGTGGATAGTTTGTATTTACACAGTGATCAATATTATCTTTTCCTTCCAATCAGCTGCAGCCCTCTTCTCCATAATCCGAACATTAACACCTAGTTGAATAGAGAAAGAAGAAAACAAAAGATCAAATAATAAATTGTTCATCCAACTAAGTCATGAAAAATTTCTAAAATCATTCAAAAGTGAAGAAACAAAACACATAATCATTGATTGAATATTAGATGTCTAACAAAGTGAAAGAAACAAAATTTTAGATGTTCTTGATTGAATATTCATCCAAAGTATACATGAATGATTTGCCCTTCT